>JAIOJX010000003.1:100610239-102082739 GCA_022376925.1 Tragulus kanchil
GCTTATCTTCAGTTTCATTGCACTGGCCATGCACATTTATGCATGGTCTAATCTTTGAGGCCTGCATACTACCAGGCTCAACCAGTTACTGGCAGGATCAAACAGGTAGAGGGAAAAAGATATATGTTCCAAAAGGCATAATCTACCAAATTATTAAAAGCCATAATTAATTGAGGAAGTTTTTCTTACACCTGGAAAATACAAATTTAAACCAACAACACTTTCAGATAAAAACCATAAAAATTACAAACATATTTACCAGTTTACTTAGTTGTATGTAAGTAATCCTTTTGCTAACAGCTTTATGAAGTCATCAGTTTCATCAATAGAATTCTTTCTCTTTTTTGTTTGTTTTTGCTCAGTTCTGTATTATGTTCTGAAAGTCAGAAGCTTGTAAATTCTGTCCCTTTTATAAATATTCTTGAAGAGGAGGCATTCAGAGTGAAATCATAACTGTATATATTGACAAAAGGCTTAAAGACAAGTTTAAATTTGACTACAATGCAATTGACCTTTAAAGCAACCCAACTGTTGTTGTGACATATAGTACCTTCAGACAAATAAATTATGACTGATAATACTCTATTAGGACATATCAGATTCTTAGGAACTCTAGAATATCTGTATCATTTACCATATAACATAACTCAAAATTTATTATTCATTTGACAACACCTACCTGAGAGTTTTACATATCCAATGAATCTGATTAGTTTAATATTTCCCTCTGGGGTAGCTCAGTGGCCTATTGAAGCACCCCAAAGTTAGTTAGAGGTGAAAAGAACTTTATTATAATTTGACTTAGGAAGGCCTGTGAAAGGAACACCAAAAGAAGAAAAAAAATGTTAAATACAGCAAGACCATAGGTCACTGTGAAACTTAACTGAAGTGCTAGTAAAAGATTTCAAAGGCAAATACAGATTTATCCAAAAGGTATATAAACTTAAAATCTATTATCAAAGGGAATTTAACATCCTCAGAAAATGTATCTGTTTTAACAGAGAGAAAAATTGAATTCGCATTTTGCACTAGGCTAAAGTTTCATTAACTGAATTAAACTCATTTTAGGCTTAGTCAGTTCTGACTGATAAGGAACAAAACCCTTTCTGAGGTCCATTTGCCACAAACTTTTCATCACTTAACTTATTTCAGAACAATTTTAACTTTCAAATTGTAGAATATCTGGAGAGATCCTAAACCATATTTTTAAAAGTCTATTCAAATCTCTATTCACTTGTATTTTCATTCCTTGAACAGTTGTCTTAAGAAAACTCTTTTTTTTTCTTTACATGTCCCCGAACATTATGTGTTACAAAGAGCATATATAGAGGCTCAAGATCTAGCAGAAGTTGTCTTTCAAAAACCATAAAAATTACAAACATATTTACCAGTTTACTTAGTTGTATGTAAGTAATCCTTTTGCTAACAGCTTTATGAAGTCATCAGTTTCATCAATAGAATTCTTTCTCTTTTTTGTTTGTTTTTGCTCAGTTCTGTATTATGTTCTGAAAGTCAGAAGCTTGTAAATTCTGTCCCTTTTATAAATATTCTTGAAGAGGAGGCATTCAGAGTGAAATCATAACTGTATATATTGACAAAAGGCTTAAAGACAAGTTTAAATTTGACTACAATGCAATTGACCTTTAAAGCAACCCAACTGTTGTTGTGACATATAGTACCTTCAGACAAATAAATTATGACTGATAATACTCTATTAGGACATATCAGATTCTTAGGAACTCTAGAATATCTGTATCATTTACCATATAACATAACTCAAAATTTATTATTCATTTGACAACACCTACCTGAGAGTTTTACATATCCAATGAATCTGATTAGTTTAATATTTCCCTCTGGGGTAGCTCAGTGGCCTATTGAAGCACCCCAAAGTTAGTTAGAGGTGAAAAGAACTTTATTATAATTTGACTTAGGAAGGCCTGTGAAAGGAACACCAAAAGAAGAAAAAAAATGTTAAATACAGCAAGACCATAGGTCACTGTGAAACTTAACTGAAGTGCTAGTAAAAGATTTCAAAGGCAAATACAGATTTATCCAAAAGGTATATAAACTTAAAATCTATTATCAAAGGGAATTTAACATCCTCAGAAAATGTATCTGTTTTAACAGAGAGAAAAATTGAATTCGCATTTTGCACTAGGCTAAAGTTTCATTAACTGAATTAAACTCATTTTAGGCTTAGTCAGTTCTGACTGATAAGGAACAAAACCCTTTCTGAGGTCCATTTGCCACAAACTTTTCATCACTTAACTTATTTCAGAACAATTTTAACTTTCAAATTGTAGAATATCTGGAGAGATCCTAAACCATATTTTTAAAAGTCTATTCAAATCTCTATTCACTTGTATTTTCATTCCTTGAACAGTTGTCTTAAGAAAACTCTTATTTATATTTATTTGTTTCTTTACAGTGAATCAGGCCACCATCGACTTATTGGTGCGTCACTTAGCTTCCTGATGTGTTACAAAGAGCATATATAGAGGCTCAAGATCTAGCAGAAGTTGTCTAGTCCACATGTCATCATTCTGATGTAGAACTGTTGCAACTCTTTCCATAGCCTTCCTGTGAATCTCCTTGATGGTGAAGGCATTTTTGTGATAGAATCACAGTACAAAAGTATCTATACATGACAGAAGACAAAACTCAAGGTTAAACATCTGGTAAATTGATAAAGACACCTGGACAATACTTATTCCTTAATCAGGGTAACCAGAGATCTCACACCTTTTCCTACTGAAAACACATATCTTAGTTTTCTTAAAGTTTTCTCCATATTGAGGTATATTTTTGCTGAAAAAATTTGTGACACATATAATACCTTATTAATGTTAGACCTAGCGCAATGAAAGTATTATACTTAATGCATTTAATATGTTGACTCAAAACATGTCTATGTTGTTATAATTAGATCAATGATCATTAATTTGAGGTACCTTTTTATTAATAATTTCTTTTTATTTTTAGCTATATTATACAGTATGTGGGATCACACCTGAGCTCCCTGCAGTAGAAGCTTTGAGTCTTAAATTTTGGACCACTTAGGTAGATCCATAATGGCTTAACTCTTTGAGGAAACATTCCTTGCCTCAGGCCAGCAGTCTCCAGGTCCCAAACAAGATTTTATCTGGCTTCAAAGTGCTTTCCACTTCACCATGCTGGATAGAAATTGTTCTAGTTAAAAGCAAAGGCATTGGACATTTTTAGTTATTTCTGTCCATCTTTATTGAATGTAAATGTGTAATTCACATTCACTGACTTTAAAAAGTATTTGAAATAGTTCTTTTTTAAAAAATTTTGCCTTTTGCTTTTATAGAGTTTGTTGTTCACAGAGATGTATAATCCCAGATTAGTCATATGTATATCCTTGACCCTTCCTTCCTCTCCCTTTCTGCCAGTGCCCCCAATCCCACCCTCCAGGCCATTGTATAGCCCCCATGTAGGATCCTTGATTCCCACAGCACATAGAAAATAGTTATGCCTTTTACATATGATAGCATATTTTTCCATGTTACTCTTTCCCTGTCTTTCACACACTATTCTCTCCTCACAATGTTCGTAAGTCTGTTCTCTATGTCTGTTTTTTCATCACTTCTCTGTGTGTGTTATCATTACCTTCTTACTAGATTCCATATGTATGTGTTAATATCCTTGATGGTGAAGGCATTTTGTGATAGAATCACAGTACAAAAGTATCTATACATGACAGAAGACAAAACTCAAGGTTAAACATCTGGTAAATTGATAAAGACACCTGGACAATACTTATTCCTTAATCAGGGTAACCAGAGATCTCACACCTTTTCCTACTGAAAACACATATCTTAGTTTTCTTAAAGTTTTCTCCATATTGAGGTATATTTTTGCTGAAAAAATTTGTGACACATATAATACCTTATTAATGTTAGACCTAGCGCAATGAAAGTATTATACTTAATGCATTTAATATGTTGACTCAAAACATGTCTATGTTGTTATAATTAGATCAATGATCATTAATTTGAGGTACCTTTTTATTAATAATTTCTTTTTATTTTTAGCTATATTATACAGTATGTGGGATCACACCTGAGCTCCCTGCAGTAGAAGCTTTGAGTCTTAAATTTTGGACCACTTAGGTAGATCCATAATGGCTTAACTCTTTGAGGAAACATTCCTTGCCTCAGGCCAGCAGTCTCCAGGTCCCAAACAAGATTTTATCTGGCTTCAAAGTGCTTTCCACTTCACCATGCTGGATAGAAATTGTTCTAGTTAAAAGCAAAGGCATTGGACATTTTTAGTTATTTCTGTCCATCTTTATTGAATGTAAATGTGTAATTCACATTCACTGACTTTAAAAAGTATTTGAAATAGTTCTTTTTTAAAAAATTTTGCCTTTTGCTTTTATAGAGTTTGTTGTTCACAGAGATGTATAATCCCAGATTAGTCATATGTATATCCTTGACCCTTCCTTCCTCTCCCTTTCTGCCAGTGCCCCCAATCCCACCCTCCAGGCCATTGTATAGCCCCCATGTAGGATCCTTGATTCCCACAGCACATAGAAAATAGTTATGCCTTTTACATATGATAGCATATTTTTCCATGTTACTCTTTCCCTGTCTTTCACACACTATTCTCTCCTCACAATGTTCGTAAGTCTGTTCTCTATGTCTGTTTTTTCATCACTTCTCTGTGTGTGTTATCATTACCTTCTTACTAGATTCCATATGTATGTGTTAATATACAGCACATGTCTTTCTCTTTTTGATTTGCTTTACTTTGTATAATAGGTTCTAGGTTCATCCACCTCATTAGGACTGATTCTTCTGCATTTCTGTCTATAGCTGAGAAGTATTCCATCGTATAAATGTACCATGGCATTTTTATCCATTCATTCATCAATGGACATCTAAGTTGCTTCCAGGTTCTAGCTATTGTATAGAGTGCTGCAATGAACATTGGTGTACAGGTGTCTCTTTCAATTTTTATTTCATCAGCGTATAAGACTAACAGTGAGACTGCTAGGTCATATGGTGCTTCTATTCTTAGTATTTTGAGGAATATCATTCTGACCAATGCAAGAATGATCCCTTTTCTCTGCACCCTTTCCAGCATTGATTGTCTATAGATTTTTTGATGATGGCCATTCTGACTGGTGTGAGGTAATATCTCATTGTAGTTTTGATTTGTATTTCTCTCATAATAAGTGCCTTTGAGCATCTTTTCATGTGTTTTTTGGTCATCTCTATGTCTTCTTTGGAGAGAAGCTTGTAGATTGTGGAGATTAACTCTTTGTCTGTTTCTTCATTTGCTATGATTTTCTTGCATTCTGGGGTTGTTTGTTTATCTTGTTTGTAGTTTCTTTTGCAGTGCAAAAGCTTTTAAGTTTCATTCGGTTCCACATGTTTACTGTTGTTTTTATTTCCAATATTATAGAGGGCGGGTCATAGAAGATCTTGCTATGATTTATGTCATTGAATGTTTTACTATAGTCTCCTCTAAAACTTTTATAGCTTTTGTTCTTACATTTAGGCTTTCTTTCACAAAAGTTTTTTCTAGCTTGTTTTCCCAGCACCATTTGTTGAAGAGACTTTTCCTTTTTGTCCTTCATCAAATGTATAGGTGTGTGGGTGCTTATTCCCACAGCACATAGAAAATAGTTATGCCTTTACATATGATAGCATATTTTTCCATGTTACTCTTTCCCTGTCTTTCACACACTATTCTCTCCTCACAATGTTCGTAAGTCTGTTCTCTATGTCTGTTTTTTCATCACTTCTCTGTGTGTGTTATCATTACCTTCTTACTAGATTCCATATGTATGTGTTAATATACAGCACATGTCTTTCTCTTTTTGATTTGCTTTACTTTGTATAATAGGTTCTAGGTTCATCCACCTCATTAGGACTGATTCTTCTGCATTTCTGTCTATAGCTGAGAAGTATTCCATCGTATAAATGTACCATGGCATTTTTATCCATTCATTCATCAATGGACATCTAAGTTGCTTCCAGGTTCTAGCTATTGTATAGAGTGCTGCAATGAACATTGGTGTACAGGTGTCTCTTTCAATTTTTATTTCATCAGCGTATAAGACTAACAGTGAGACTGCTAGGTCATATGGTGCTTCTATTCTTAGTATTTTGAGGAATATCATTCTGACCAATGCAAGAATGATCCCTTTTCTCTGCACCCTTTCCAGCATTGATTGTCTATAGATTTTTTGATGATGGCCATTCTGACTGGTGTGAGGTAATATCTCATTGTAGTTTTGATTTGTATTTCTCTCATAATAAGTGCCTTTGAGCATCTTTTCATGTGTTTTTTGGTCATCTCTATGTCTTCTTTGGAGAGAAGCTTGTAGATTGTGGAGATTAACTCTTTGTCTGTTTCTTCATTTGCTATGATTTTCTTGCATTCTGGGGTTGTTTGTTTATCTTGTTTGTAGTTTCTTTTGCAGTGCAAAAGCTTTTAAGTTTCATTCGGTTCCACATGTTTACTGTTGTTTTTATTTCCAATATTATAGAGGGCGGGTCATAGAAGATCTTGCTATGATTTATGTCATTGAATGTTTTACTATAGTCTCCTCTAAAACTTTTATAGCTTTTGTTCTTACATTTAGGTTTTTAATTCACTTTGAACTTATCTTTGTGTATCGTGTCAGGGAATGTTCCAATTTCATTTTTTTACATGTAGCTGTTCAGTTTGCCCAGCACCATTTGTTGAAGAGACTGTCTTTGTCCCATTGTATATTTTCGCTTCCTTCATCAAAAATAAGGTACCCATAGGTGTGTGGGTTTATCTCTGGGTTCTCTATCTTGTTCCATTGGTCTACATTCTGTTTTTGTGCCAGTGCCATACTGTCTTGATGACTGATTCTCTGTAGAATAGTCTGAAGTTAGGGAGACTGATCCTTCAACTTCAGTCTTCTTTGTCAGCATTGTTTTTGGCCATTCAGGGTCTTTTGTATTTCCATATGAACTATATTATTTTTTGGTCTAGTTCTGTGAGGAATGTCATTGGTAATTCGATAGGGATCCCATTGAATCTGTAGATGATAATTTGTAGCAATTGAGTTGTTTGTCTCTATTTGTTATTTTGTAAGTTCATCAGTTGAGCTGTTTGTCTCTTTTAGTTGTTTTTTAATTTCTCGTAAGTCTCTCCAGTGTGTCAATTCTCTCTATTATTCTATTTTTGGAGCTTTGGATCATCTTAATTTTTTAAATTTTTTTTGGCCACTTCTATTGATCTTTCATTTATTTCCATCTATGTTCTCTGGCCCGTGTGGGCCTTCCATTGCAGTGGCCTCTCTCTCTGCAGAGCACCGGCTCTGGGTGCATGCGCTCCAGAGCTCTGCCTTGGTAGTTGGACACATCGATTCAGCCGCTCTGCGGCATGTGGGATCTTCCCAGGTCAGGGATTTTACCGGCGCCCCTTGCACTGCAAGGCCGGGTCTTTGCCCACTGGACCACCAGGGAAGCCCTGGATCATCTTTACTGTTGCTTTTCTGAATTCTTTTTCTGATAGTTTGTCTATTTCTTCTTCGGTCATTTGGGTTTGCATGGTTCTAGTTTGTTCCTTCATTTGTTCAGTGTTTCTCTGTTTTTTCATTATTATGTTGCTTTTTGGTTTTTTTTTTTTTTTTTTATGTTTGAGTTTTGAAGTCAGTGCTTTCTCTCTGAGGTTCCTGGGCTTGATGTTTGGCCAATGTGTGGAGACTCCACCTCTGTTTTGTTATGGCATTCAGTGGTATTAGGCCATATATAAGTCTATGAAAGACAAAAGGCATATCCCTGATAACTGTCAATTATAAAACTGTGCCACTATTATCAAACATAATGGAAAGACACGTGTACATACATATCTATAATCATATCTAGACAGTTTAAAAGGGAAAACTTAAAGGAGATTATTCTGGCAAATGATGCAGCTAAAGCTGATACCCGTCTGTTAAGATCTAAGCTAATTGAAATACATCCTGGATAACAAAAGTAGAACAATATCCTGGCTGGAGAAATTGTAATTAAAGCAGTTATTCACTAGCAAATATAATGGGGAAGGGAAAGAAGCAAATGGATAGGTAATCCATAGGTATCCAGTGGGATCGTGTTGCAAGGTTATGCAGTGATAGATAGCGAAAAACTGGATATAATAAGATTTCGTATAGCAGGGAGAAAGCAATAGAGAATTCAAGGAAAGGAATACTTATAAGGAGATTAACAGTAGGTATTATAATTTACAAGTTAAAGCCAAGAGAGAGAAAATTGTGGTTAATTAAAAAAAAAAATAGAATACAGGACATAGGCAACACAAAAGGAAAAAACAAACAAAGCAAAAAAGTAAAAAATAAAAAAAGAACCTGATCCTGGTTCTTAGTCATGAGCTTTATTTTCTTTCATCTGTATGTGGATCTAGAGTTTGTCTCTGAAACCATCCTAGAAGGTTTGATTCTATCTTATCAGGGTCTGATTTTGGAGGTGTAGCAGCTGCTTATATTTCAGGTTTTAGTGAGAACCAGATATCATATTTCTAGGGGTGGTGGGTCCTTGCAGAACCGGTTGCTCTGTTTTCTCCACTGTGTGTCTATCCCTGCACTACGTTGCTCTCAGCACTCCAGATATTACCTGGAGCCAGCGCCCCGCCCCTCCGCACCACGTGGGGCGCGCTCGCTCCGCCTCTTTGTGCCACTGGGTGCTGTGCCTCTCTGTTGCCACACAGGCTGCTCTCTCTCTCTGTTGCAGCGTGGGGCGCTCTCGCACCACCTCTCCACCCGAAATAGTTACTGTTTGCCAAAGATTCAGATTTTTAAAAATTCCAGGGTGGGAACCAGTGACGCAGTCCATCATTTTACTTTTTTTTTTTTTAAACAAAATGAGATTGAGACTTGTTGATTTTCTTAAAGCTATAGTTTCAACAAGCACGGTTCTAAGGGTTGATTCCAATGCTGGAGGTGTATCTTAAGTGGCTTACTTGAATCTGTCTCTCCTGTTTTCTTGAAGGAGATTCTTAATAAAGTTGTAAAACTGTTGGGAGTTCCCTGGTGGTCCAGTGGCTAGAACTCTGCCTCTGAGGGACACAGGTTTGATCCCTGATCAGGGAACCAAGATTCCCCAGCTTGTGTGGTATAACCAAAAACAGAAGAAGTTGTAAGACTGTTGAAGGGGTCCAAAGTAAGAGGTAAATTGCTTTTTTCCAGATTGACTTGTTTCTCTTTGTAAAAGTTTATATGTCCTATGTTCAATTTATTAAATTATTTATTTTAAATACTGATTGATTTGGATGTGCCAGGTCTTATTTATAGCATGCCAAACCAGGTGCTAATTTAATAGTAAATATTTCCTATTTCTCATTAACCTGAAGCATATTTTTTAAGAAGGAAAATAGAGAATTCAAGGAAAGGAATACTTATAAGGAGATTAACAGTAGGTATTATAATTTACAAGTTAAAGCCAAGAGAGAAAATTGAGCTTAATTAAAAAAAAAAATAGAATACAGGACATAGGCAACACAAAAGGAAAAAACAAACAAAGCAAAAAAGTAAAAAATAAAAAAAGAACCTGATCCTGGTTCTTAGTCATGAGCTTTATTTTCTTTCATCTGTATGTGGATCTAGAGTTTGTCTCTGAAACCATCCTAGAAGGTTTGATTCTATCTTATCAGGGTCTGATTTTGGAGGTGTAGCAGCTGCTTATATTTCAGGTTTTAGTGAGAACCAGATATCATATTTCTAGGGGTGGTGGGTCCTTGCAGAACCGGTTGCTCTGTTTTCTCCACTGTGTGTCTATCCCTGCACTACGTTGCTCTCAGCACTCCAGATATTACCTGGAGCCAGCGCCCCGCCTCTCCGCACCACGTGGGGCGCTCTCGCTCCGCCTCTTTGTGCCACTGGGTGCTGTGCCTCTCTGTTGCCACACAGGCTGCTCTCTCTCTCTGTTGCAGCGTGGGGCGCTCTCGCACCACCTCTCCACCCGAAATAGTTACTGTTTGCCAAAGATTCAGATTTTTAAAAATTCCAGGGTGGGAACCAGTGACGCAGTCCATCATTTTACTTTTTTTTTTTTTAAACAAAATGAGATTGAGACTTGTTGATTTTCTTAAAGCTATAGTTTCAACAAGCACGGTTCTAAGGGTTGATTCCAATGCTGGAGGTGTATCTTAAGTGGCTTACTTGAATCTGTCTCTCCTGTTTTCTTGAAGGAGATTCTTAATAAAGTTGTAAAACTGTTGGGAGTTCCCTGGTGGTCCAGTGGCTAGAACTCTGCCTCTGCGGGACACAGGTTTGATCCCTGATCAGGGAACCAAGATTCCCCAGCTTGTGTGGTATAACCAAAAACAGAAGAAGTTGTAAGACTGTTGAAGGGGTCCAAAGTAAGAGGTAAATTGCTTTTTTCCAGATTGACTTGTTTCTCTTTGTAAAAGTTTATATGTCCTATGTTCAATTTATTAAATTATTTATTTTAAATACTGATTGATTTGGATGTGCCAGGTCTTATTTATAGCATGCCAAACCAGGTGCTAATTTAATAGTAAATATTTCCTATTTCTCATTAACCTGAAGCATATTTAATTTGGTTTCTCTTGTACTGAGTTTTGTTTGTTTATAAGCACTTATTCCTGTCATTTAAGCAATTAGATTATTCAGGACAATATTATTCAAAAATATATAAACACACAAAAGTGAGACTTCAGTCCTTATTTCAAAATTTCAATTCTGAGTCAGGTAGAACAATGTAAAACCCATCACTTTACAAAAGAAGTTGGAATAAAATTGAGGTTCTCAGAGATGAAACAAGTTAGGCTCACTTGGCTAGATGCTTAAACTTTAACACTTGTAGAAAAAGCAATTTCTAATTATCTCACACAAGCCAACTTCTAAATTACTTTATTCTTTCTAGAATTTGCATTAAAAAGACAGCAGAAGTAAAGGTTTCTGAGAAGACAAGAGAGGAAATTTGCATCTCAAAGATACGGGCAAGTTCTTTATAGGATGACTTTGTTTCCCCTTGCTTTACTATTACAAACTTCATAAAATGAACAGGGAAGGCTTTGGGCTTAGTGAAAGGATTTTTGGAACCACCCCTCTTGTCCTGTAAAGGCTACATTTATAAACCAATGACAGTTTTGTTTTACCTTCCTTTCTCAAAAGATTTGGGTGACCTCTCTAACAAGGACTGATGCATCTGTTCACCCTCCTCCTCCTGACACATCACCTCACCCCTCCTCCTCTAGCTCAGGTAGAAGGCCTCTCTGGAAGGCCCAGATTCAACACCCAGACTCCTGCAGATCAATCTGGACTGAGAGTGGAAGAGGCAAAGGCAACAGGAAAGGTGGGGAAGACAGACTCAGGAATCCACCCTGTAATCCAACTGTCATAATCCCCAGTTTAAGGGAGGAAAAGGAAAGGAGAACTCTCACCCACTTGGATGGCAATTACCAGGGCCAAGTGGGCTGTGGGCCTTTGGAACTCGCCAGAGAGTAGTCCTGGCCAGAGCTCCTCAAATGCTTCCACAGCCACGTAACTGTTCATAGAGGGTTTGAAAAATCATGGAGGAAGACTTAGAGAAAGCAGTTAGTACTAGATGTCTACGTATTACCAAAGTAACCAAAATAAAAACCTAACCAGCCAGAAAGTCACATTAACATGTCTTACCAGTCCCACTAGACTGATGACCTTTCTCCACAGTGTGTTACAAATGGAGTTTCCCTGCACAGGAAGAGTAGTCCATACTGGAGCCAAAGTCCCCAAGATGTGAGCCAACGTTTCCCAGACTGGACAAGGTCAAAAAAGACTGGTGGGTACCCGAATGTCAGGCTGTTCTGGGGAAGGTATAATTTGAGCGTTTAATTTACAAGGGAGAGTTGTATCTATTAGAGAGAAAATCAACTTGATCACCACTGTCAAATTTACCTGGGGCTCCTCTAAGGGAAATCAGAATTGGATGCCTCAAGTCCAAGGCCTGTTCATTATCAGAGTGTTCCTCTCCTTTGTAAAGTGCTTCTTGACTGTCAGGTTAATTGTGAGTCATTCAGGGGTCATTGCTGTTCTGATTTTTTTTTTTTTTTTTTGCAGAGAAGAATTCAGCGAGAGACAAAGTGATAGGTAAGAAATGGATTTATTCAGATTCAGAGAAAGCACACTCCACAGACAAGAGTGTGGGCCATCACAGAGCGAATCCAGTGGCCTGTTGTTCTGATTTTAACGTATCTAGTATGTACCTCAAAAATTTTTCCTTCAGGATAAATGAAATGTTTCCCACTTTTATAAGTGTTATAACACCAAAATACAAAAGATACAGACAAATCCCAACAAAAATGGCACAGACTGTAGCACTGATGTATCCAGATGAACCAGTTCCCCCAATAGGGTAAATAAATTTACCCTGTAAAAGAAATGAACTAATTCCAACTATGCTACCCACCCTTAGAATAAATAGCTGTCAAATGAGCCAGTTTCAACTAGACCAGTTCCCAAACCAGGTAAATAAACCTACCGTGCAAATGAGCTTATTCTAGCTAGGCTGGACTTGCCCCATGAGAACTAGTTCCCACTGAAGTGGTTCAGGGTCCTCCCCTTTGCAAATGGGTACCCAAACAAATTGGCTTGTTCTGTTAAGGAAAAGCCCAGACTGAGGGGAAAAACATGTTCCCCATGTACACACTGGAGTGACCTACCCTCCAAAATTGAGTCTGTCAGTTCTTAACACAAAAGGACACATAAAACAAGCTAACTGGTTCAACCAGCTATCAGTTTTGGTAGACTTACGTTGCAGGTGAAATTGAGTCCATCGAATCTAGAAGCTTGCTGGTTTCTTGTCTCAGCTGCCAAGTGCTGGGAGAAGCAGCTAGTGCCACTTCAGGGATCTTGAGAGAATCTCAGGACAGCAAATGGTCCTGGCAGTTGATGGGGTCTTAGCTCAAGATTCCCTGATCAGGACTGGCTGGTGTTGGCTAAAAAAAGATGAACAACTTGAGAGTTGGAAGCTAAGTTTTATTTGGGACACAATTAGGACTGCAGCCTGGGAGGCAGCACCTCAGAAAGCTCTCAGAGACTGCTCCAAATAGGAGTGGGGGAAAGGTCTATATACGTGGATTTGATGAAGGGGGAATTTAATACCAATACATAGTCATTTTGCAAAGGATTTTTAGTTAGTCATGAGGATCTGATGCCACCATGAAGGGATTTAGTGCCATGACCATAAGGTCTCCTGGCTGTCTAAACCAAATTGTCAGAGTCCAAGCTCATTCTGCTTGCCCCACAGCAGGCCAGTGAATCTGAGAGATGAGGTGTTGAGACAAGGAAAATGACTTTATTTAGAAAGCAGATGACTGAGAATTTGGGAAGTTAGCACCTCAAAATAACCAACATGTCCAGGTATGGATGCCAGGTCCTTTCATAGAGTCAGAAGAAAATCAATGAGGAACTAAACTTAAAAGGCAGAATGGAGGGGGAGACGCAGTGGGGAAGTACAGTGAAAGGGTTTTTAGACCTGCAAAACATTTCCAAAGGAATGCCACCTTTTAGAAGGGGTGTGTTAATTTTTTCTGTTCACAGGTGGGTAGGGACAAATTCTGTCTCTATGACGGGGATAAAGACACTTTAGTTTACAGTCAAGCAGAGTCTTCTGGGTCCTTTTAGGCAAGCTATTAAATACAATTATAGAAACAAAAGCAACTAAAAGCAAGTCAAAGAAATAGTTTCCACCAGGGAGTCAGAATTGGTTTTCTCCCTGCAACGTTAGGATCTGGAAAAAGCCACTGAGTGGTTCGGGTCCCTTAAATGGGTACCCAAACAAATTGGCTTGTTCTGTTAAGGAAAAGCCCAGACTGAGGGAAAACATGTTCCCCATGTACACACTGGAGTGACCTACCCTCCAAAATTGAGTCTGTCAGTTCTTAACACAAAAGGACACATAAAACAAGCTAACTGGTTCAACCAGCTATCAGTTTTGGTAGACTTACGTTGCAGGTGAAATTGAGTCCATCGAATCTAGAAGCTTGCTGGTTTCTTGTCTCAGCTGCCAAGTGCTGGGAGAAGCAGCTAGTGCCACTTCAGGGATCTTGAGAGAATCTCAGGACAGCAAATGGTCCTGGCAGTTGATGGGGTCTTAGCTCAAGATTCCCTGATCAGGACTGGCTGGTGTTGGCTAAAAAAAGATGAACAACTTGAGAGTTGGAAGCTAAGTTTTATTTGGGACACAATTAGGACTGCAGCCTGGGAGGCAGCACCTCAGAAAGCTCTCAGAGACTGCTCCAAATAGGAGTGGGGGAAAGGTCTATATACGTGGATTTGATGAAGGGGGAATTTAATACCAATACATAGTCATTTTGCAAAGGATTTTTAGTTAGTCATGAGGATCTGATGCCACCATGAAGGGATTTAGTGCCATGACCATAAGGTCTCCTGGCTGTCTAAACCAAATTGTCAGAGTCCAAGCTCATTCTGCTTGCCCCACAGCAGGCCAGTGAATCTGAGAGATGAGGTGTTGAGACAAGGAAAATGACTTTATTTAGAAAGCAGATGACTGAGAATTTGGGAAGTTAGCACCTCAAAATAACCAACATGTCCAGGTATGGATGCCAGGTCCTTTCATAGAGTCAGAAGAAAATCAATGAGGAACTAAACTTAAAAGGCAGAATGGAGGGGGAGACGCAGTGGGGAAGTACAGTGAAAGGGTTTTTAGACCTGCAAAACATTTCCAAAGGAATGCCACCTTTTAGAAGGGGTGTGTTAATTTTTTCTGTTCACAGGTGGGTAGGGACAAATTCTGTCTCTATGACGGGGATAAAGACACTTTAGTTTACAGTCAAGCAGAGTCTTCTGGGTCCTTTTAGGCAAGCTATTAAATACAATTATAGAAACAAAAGCAACTAAAAGCAAGTCAAAGAAATAGTTTCCACCAGGGAGTCAGAATTGGTTTTCTCCCTGCAACGTACCTATTTTGGATTCCATTCCCTCTAAAGAACACTATGTTCTAACAAGAATGTGCAGCACACTCACTGAAGAGTAAATGACGCCCAGGATAGAAAACCTGGAACGAGTATTATTCTGCTGTTTTCAAGCTCAGTGTCCATTGCTGGCGGGGGACAGGTTGGGGGAGACCTAGAGTTGGTTATTATACACATAGATTTTGAAGATAATCACCAAAACAAGAAATCTGAAGTAATTAATAAAAATCAAACAACACTCACTATAGCAGAGACTAATATACTGCTAGAGAATGAAATCTTGTTCTGTGAACTAAGAGCCTATTGTGTCCGTGAGGACTGATGCGAATCTTAGCTCAGCCACATATTCAATGGCTGATGCTACATAAGTGTGACTGAGCCTCAATTTTTTTTTTTCATATATGAAATTTCTGTAGTAACTATAATTATGTTCATGATCAATGTTTCAATGAATTTGTAGTGTAAGAATATCTTTATAAACTATATCTTCCAGAAATGTGGGAATACTTACTATTAATTATGTAAACATTTTAAAAGGAGAGATCAGAGTTAGAAATAATTGTGAAAGAACTTAAAGAAACCTTGAGCCATTGGGACCCGATTAACGTTTGTATTGTATAGTCATTTATCATCACTGATAAGAGAAGATATTGTTGAGTCCAAGCTTGCTTTGCTCATGGCATGAAAGGTCAATGTACCTGAGAGACAAAGTGCTGAGGCAAAGAATATGACTTTATTCAGAAAGCCTGCTGACAAGAAGATCACAGACTAGTGTCTCAAAGCAACCATCCTGTCAGGATCTAGATGCCAAGTTGATTTGTAGAGGGAGAGAGAAAGAGAAATGTAATGAGGAACTCAAGTCAAAAAGAATAGAGGGGAGGCAGTGGGGGAAGTAAAGTGAATGGTCTTCAGTCCTGCAAAATGTCTCCAAAGGAATGGCCAGCCTTTGGAGTGAAAGTCCCCTTCTCCTTTTGCCTTCTGTTCCCTGGATCAGAGTCTTGTCTAATGAGTTGGTGCTTCACATCATGTGGCCAAATTATTGGAGCTTTGGCTTCAGCATCAGTTCTTCCAACGGATATTCAGGGTTGATTTCCTCTAGGATTGACTGGTGTGATCTCCTTGGAGTCCAATGGACTTTCAAGAGTCTTCTCCGACACCACAGTTCAGAGGCATCAGATCATAGCTGTTTAGCCTTTCTTATGGTTCAGTTCTCACATCCATGCATGACTACTGAGAAAACCATAGCTTTGACTGTACAGACTTTTGTCGGCAAAGTGGTGTCTCTGCTTTTTAATGTGCTATCTAGGTCTGTCACAACTTTTCTTCCAAAGAACAAGTGTCTTTTTTTCATGGCTGCAGTCACCATTTGCAGTGATTTTGGAGTCTACAGCCTGTCCGAACTGTCACAGTTTCCCTTGTTTCCCCATTTGCCATGAAGTAATGGGACTAAATGCCATGATTTTAGCTTTTTGAATGCTGAGTTTTAAGCCAGCTTTTTCACTCTCCTTTTTCACTGGCATTAAGAGGCTTTTTAGTTCTTCTTCACTATGTGACATAAGAGTGATGTCATCTGCATATCTGAGGTTATTTATATTTCAGTGATTCAGTGGTTGTTTAGTAGCATAGTATTTCACTGCTACATATTTGTGTTACTTAGAGTATTTTCCTTGTGGTTTCTCATAGCTTTCTTATAATGTTTCTTTCTGGGTTTTCCAAAATTAAAGGAAGAAAGCTGGATAAAAAAAGAACCGATTGGGACCCGATTAACGTTTGTATTTTTCAAAGGGGGCCTTGCTTTGCTCATGGCATGAAAGGTCAATGTACCTGAGAGACAAAGTGCTGAGGCAAAGAATATGACTTTATTCAGAAAGCCTGCTGACAAGAAGATCACAGACTAGTGTCTCAAAGCAACCATCCTGTCAGGATCTAGATGCCAAGTTGATTTGTAGAGGGAGAGAGAAAGAGAAATGTAATGAGGAACTCAAGTCAAAAAGAATAGAGGGGAGGCAGTGGGGGAAGTAAAGTGAATGGTCTTCAGTCCTGCAAAATGTCTCCAAAGGAATGGCCAGCCTTTGGAGTGAAAGTCCCCTTCTCCTTTTGCCTTCTGTTCCCTGGATCAGAGTCTTGTCTAATGAGTTGGTGCTTCACATCATGTGGCCAAATTATTGGAGCTTTGGCTTCAGCATCAGTTCTTCCAACGGATATTCAGGGTTGATTTCCTCTAGGATTGACTGGTGTGATCTCCTTGGAGTCCAATGGACTTTCAAGAGTCTTCTCCGACACCACAGTTCAGAGGCATCAGATCATAGCTGTTTAGCCTTTCTTATGGTTCAGTTCTCACATCCATGCATGACTACTGAGAAAACCATAGCTTTGACTGTACAGACTTTTGTCGGCAAAGTGGTGTCTCTGCTTTTTAATGTGCTATCTAGGTCTGTCACAACTTTTCTTCCAAAGAACAAGTGTCTTTTTTTCATGGCTGCAGTCACCATTTGCAGTGATTTTGGAGTCTACAGCCTGTCCGAACTGTCACAGTTTCCCTTGTTTCCCCATTTGCCATGAAGTAATGGGACTAAATGCCATGATTTTAGCTTTTTGAATGCTGAGTTTTAAGCCAGCTTTTTCACTCTCCTTTTTCACTGGCATTAAGAGGCTTTTTAGTTCTTCTTCACTATGTGACATAAGAGTGATGTCATCTGCATATCTGAGGTTATTTATATTTCAGTGATTCAGTGGTTGTTTAGTAGCATAGTATTTCACTGCTACATATTTGTGTTACTTAGAGTATTTTCCTTGTGGTTTCTCATAGCTTTCTTATAATGTTTCTTCTGTTTTACAATAGAAGAAAGAGCTTTCTTGCTCATGGTCACCCAGTATAAATATTAAGGCCACATGCTGTCCCCTGCCATCATTCAGGAATTCATTTTTTCATAGCTGGCATCTTTGCAATATTTGATTATCTCAACTATTGGCAGTGATCTTCAGAACCAGGGCTTTCTTCCATTAAATCTGAAGGAAGTAGCTCGCTGAGAAACTCCACTCATCTATCAGTCATAATAATCCAGATATCTTTTCAAAAGCATTCCTGCAGTGAGAATTCATGCAAGTGTTAAAGCACTGTTTTAATTTACCCTGATGGTCTTGAAATCTAAGAATTAAACTTGATTATCCAAATCCAAATAAAATTTAAAACTCCAGAATTCATGTTTCGTGAATTATAGAGAAAAATCCCTTAGCTGAGCCAAAGGTTGGGGCAGTGTCTAACATATTAGAAGACCCTCAAACCAGTAATAAGAGAATCTGAAAAAAGTCATTGATTCAGTCTCAAAGATAATGATCAAAGTATTAATTATAAGGAAAGTGGCTTACCTTAGCAGTACAACTGTCCTTTGAACCCCCACAGATAATAAGTATGGAGCCTTATACTAAAGTCACAGGTGTGGAGTCCTATACCAAGTTCACAGGACAAAATTCTCTGGAAATGACCAAGCCCCATAGTAAGTCTTCTCATGTGCCTCTGTGTCTAAATGAGCCAGTTCCTGATCCCGTATTATGTAAAATGCCCACCATATGTCATCCTAATGATTCACCTAATGCCATACTTCCAGTAGGAATTTTATTTGTATTGAAGCTAAATATTGGCTACTAGCTGGTGAAAGGGGTTATCAGCTCTTCATTGAGCAGGTATGCTGTTCAAACAGTCCCTCCCACTCTAATAAATGTTGTTCCCCTGTCATTTTATCTCATCTGGATTTCTTTTCCAACCTGTGCACAAACCACAACAATAAGAAATATGTGCATTCTCACAGTAAAAGAATATATGACATAAACCTACTCAGAGTGAAAAGGCAAAGTCACACAAACAGGCTACAGACTTGGGTGTGTGCTTTTTCTAGGAAAGAAGACCTGTGGGGAGAGAAAAGGAAGCTACTCTCATCAGGGCTGACCACTAGCTCAGGGGCAAGATGTGGGCTGCAGTTGCTTCCACTTAACTCTGCCCATCACCACTGCCTGTCCACTCTAACCTGGCTTGCAGTCATAGCAAATGTCAATGCCACCATTAAAAACAAGACCATCTGTTTTGATGGGGTTCAGAGCATGCTACCCCAAAATACATACCTTGGCATACTGAATATGTCAGGGGGTTTTTGGGGTGCTGAGCTTGGTTGCTCTCAAAAGCATTCCTGCAGTGAGAATTCATGCAAGTGTAAAAGCACGTTTTAATTTACCCTGATGGTCTTGAAATCTAAGAATTAAACTTGATTATCCAAATCCAAATAAAATTTAAAACTCCAGAATTCATGTTTCGTGAATTATAGAGAAAAATCCCTTAGCTGAGCCAAAGGTTGGGGCAGTGTCTAACATATTAGAAGACCCTCAAACCAGTAATAAGAGAATCTGAAAAAAGTCATTGATTCAGTCTCAAAGATAATGATCAAAGTATTAATTATAAGGAAAGTGGCTTACCTTAGCAGTACAACTGTCCTTTGAACCCCCACAGATAATAAGTATGGAGCCTTATACTAAAGTCACAGGTGTGGAGTCCTATACCAAGTTCACAGGACAAAATTCTCTGGAAATGACCAAGCCCCATAGTAAGTCTTCTCATGTGCCTCTGTGTCTAAATGAGCCAGTTCCTGATCCCGTATTATGTAAAATGCCCACCATATGTCATCCTAATGATTCACCTAATGCCATACTTCCAGTAGGAATTTTATTTGTATTGAAGCTAAATATTGGCTACTAGCTGGTGAAAGGGGTTATCAGCTCTTCATTGAGCAGGTATGCTGTTCAAACAGTCCCTCCCACTCTAATAAATGTTGTTCCCCTGTCATTTTATCTCATCTGGATTTCTTTTCCAACCTGTGCACAAACCACAACAATAAGAAATATGTGCATTCTCACAGTAAAAGAATATATGACATAAACCTACTCAGAGTGAAAAGGCAAAGTCACACAAACAGGCTACAGACTTGGGTGTGTGCTTTTTCTAGGAAAGAAGACCTGTGGGGAGAGAAAAGGAAGCTACTCTCATCAGGGCTGACCACTAGCTCAGGGGCAAGATGTGGGCTGCAGTTGCTTCCACTTAACTCTGCCCATCACCACTGCCTGTCCACTCTAACCTGGCTTGCAGTCATAGCAAATGTCAATGCCACCATTAAAAACAAGACCATCTGTTTTGATGGGGTTCAGAGCATGCTACCCCAAAATACATACCTTGGCATACTGAATATGTCAGGTTGAATGAATTAAAGAAAAGGTATGTATAGGAAGGAGTTGCTGAACTCCTTGTTGCTTTCACCTGAAGCAGATGCTAAAGCTCTCATTTGAGAGATACCTGCCTGAAAAAAGGAACATGTTTATATTGGTTAAAAAAAAAAAAAATTCTGTTATTTCAGCAAAGAGACAGCAAATTTTGCCAGCCATCACGCCATCAGCCAACGAAGTCACTCCAGTTGTGCCCTGAGGGGAATAAAGGCAACTCAGACTGGAGAGAAACAGGATACTGGCCAAGGTATTTAAGATGTTTTGACAAATGACAAATTGTGAGCATTGTGCTCAGTTGCTCAGCTATAGCTGACAGTTTGTGGCCCCATGGACTGTAGCCTGCCAGACTTCTCTGTCCATGAAACTTTCCAGACAAGAATTCTGGAGTGTGGTGCCATGTCCTACTCTATGGATCTTTCTGACCCAGTGATCAAACCCGTATTTCCTGTGTCTCCTGAACTGGCAGGTGGATTCTTTACCACAAGTCCCAGTTAAGATGCATATAAAAAGAACAATTTCAGTAAACCCAGAATCTTGGATCTTCACATAAATGGAAAAGCACTAAAGTTATGAATGTCTGTTTCTGTGATTAGCAGTATTATTTTCATGTTTGATCAGCTTTTTTTTTTTAACCAAACTTCTATGCTTCTATGTATCCTGATTTCTCCTTTACGTCTTTGAAAGAATTCCTCAGAGCTATTTAAGAGTCTGTGTCCCGGGCTATTGTCCTCAGGAAGGTCCAAGAATGACTATAACTCTCAACTTTCAGATTGCACTTTGTTTCTCAGTTGATTGTTTTGGAATCCTTCTCACTGGAATCCATATTGACTGAGTGATATGTGCACCACCAGGAAAGATCCTGAGTCAGAATGATTGGCCAGAGGCAATCTGAAAACTAATCCCATTATGATGAAACTTGAGACTGCAAGCCATGTGGCAAAGCAGTTCCGTGATTCACTTACCCTTCTGCTTTCTTCCTGGGAGCACCTTCCCAATGCTGCACCAAAAGTAAAAATGAGCTTTTTTTTATCCCTTTTTTTAAAAAAAAAAAAACTAGGAAAATAAAAGGAACAATGAACAAGCTAGAGAAGAAACATAAACTGGCCGGAAAGAGCTAACCATCCCTAGTTTTATTTTAACTATTACTAACCCGTAATGTCTATCCTTCATAAAACTTACCTATTATACCATAATATTGTGGAAATTACCTCCTGCACCTGGTATTTACTTTCCTTGCACTTTCTTATAGAAGATTACATGTAATAGCTGTTTGCATTTCAGAAAGAAGTTCAAAACCAATAACTCAGAGATGAACAGGCTCAATTACTCAGTTGTTGGGCCCAACTCCTAGGCTGCTTGATGCCAGTAGTGACAGTTGTATAATAATGCAGGCAGAGAGACTCAAAACCTTCATCACTTTGATCCTCATCACTTATCCTGAATTACGAATTTCTCCTATAACACCACCTGTAGTTCCCCAGGAAGTGGGGCAAAGTCCTTGTGGTGCTAGTTGACTGGTTCCCTTTTACCAGGCGAGATAAAGCTGCTCTTTTCTGTTTCCTCTGAACTCTGTCTTATGTATTACCATTTCACATTCATAGACAGGAAGCAAAGATTTTTCCAGTACCAATAAAATCTCTTGCTGCATCAACATGCATGTCTTCTTGGATAATTCATTTCTGAATGTTATATAAGAGTCCATTCTTTGGCCCTGGTAGGAGTCCCCCTTCCTGCAACAACTCAGTGGGTTACTCTGAGTTGAAAGACACCAAGAAGACAGTTTTGGGGAGTAAATTTTCTATTAATAGATGGTGTGCAAGGCAACACTTTTGTACTCTTTTATGGGAACACCTCTTGTTTCTTCTTGATTCAAGTCACTATTAAGACACTACTCATAAATAGTCAAACAGCGTTTGTTTGTTTTTTAAAATTTTGGTCTCTTTTTATTGATTTTCCATTCGTTCATTTTTCATCCATCTTTATTCTTCGACCTGTGTGGGCCTCCCATCGCAGTGGCCTCTCAGTGCAGAGCACTGGCTCGGGGATGTCATTTTTCATCCATTCCGGTTTAGGTTGCCCCCTTCGGACTCTGCCCTGGACCACCAGGGACACCCATCCTATATTTTTTTAACTAATTACAAAAAACCCGGAAAATAAAAGGAACAATGAACAAGCTAGAGAAGAAACATAAACTGGCCGGAAAGAGCTAACCATCCCTAGTTTTATTTTAACTATTACTAACCCGTAATGTCTATCCTTCATAAAACTTACCTATTATACCATAATATTGTGGAAATTACCTCCTGCACCTGGTATTTACTTTCCTTGCACTTTCTTATAGAAGATTACATGTAATAGCTGTTTGCATTTCAGAAAGAAGTTCAAAACCAATAACTCAGAGATGAACAGGCTCAATTACTCAGTTGTTGGGCCCAACTCCTAGGCTGCTTGATGCCAGTAGTGACAGTTGTATAATAATGCAGGCAGAGAGACTCAAAACCTTCATCACTTTGATCCTCATCACTTATCCTGAATTACGAATTTCTCCTATAACACCACCTGTAGTTCCCCAGGAAGTGGGGCAAAGTCCTTGTGGTGCTAGTTGACTGGTTCCCTTTTACCAGGCGAGATAAAGCTGCTCTTTTCTGTTTCCTCTGAACTCTGTCTTATGTATTACCATTTCACATTCATAGACAGGAAGCAAAGATTTTTCCAGTACCAATAAAATCTCTTGCTGCATCAACATGCATGTCTTCTTGGATAATTCATTTCTGAATGTTATATAAGAGTCCATTCTTTGGCCCTGGTAGGAGTCCCCCTTCCTGCAACAACTCAGTGGGTTACTCTGAGTTGAAAGACACCAAGAAGACAGTTTTGGGGAGTAAATTTTCTATTAATAGATGGTGTGCAAGGCAACACTTTTGTACTCTTTTATGGGAACACCTCTTGTTTCTTCTTGATTCAAGTCACTATTAAGACACTACTCATAAATAGTCAAACAGCGTTTGTTTGTTTTTTAAAATTTTGGTCTCTTTTTATTGATTTTCCATTCGTTCATTTTTCATCCATCTTTATTCTTCGACCTGTGTGGGCCTCACACTGCAGTGGCCTCTCTCAGTGCAGAGCACTGGCTCTGGGCGCATGCACTCCAGAGTGCTGGCTTCTAATTGGACACACTGGTCCAGCTGCTCTGCAGCACTTGGGATCTTCCCGGGCCAGGGCTTAAACCAGTGCCCCTTGCACTGCAAGGCGGACTCTGTACCCACTGGACCACCAGGGACACCCACTTTTTTTTTTAATTAGAGAAATTTCTGAACTGGTTAAATTAGAGAGTTCTCATTATTTACTGGTGTCTCAGTGGTAAAGAAACTGCTTGCCAGTACAGGAGACGCAGGAGATGCAGGTTGAATCCCTGGGTCAGGAAGGTTCCCTAGAGCAAGAAATGGCAACTCACTTCCATATTCTTGCCTGAAAAAATCCCATTTAACAAAGTAACCTGGAAGGCTACAGTCCACGGGATGACAAAGAGCCAGACACGACTGAAACACTGAGCACACACACACACACATACACACATTATTATTCATAGCTCTTTTTTTAGTACTTATAAAAAATATTAATAGAATGTGAATATATAAGGACAGAGAAGCCTAATATACTACAGTCCATGGGGTTACAAAGAGTCAGACATGAATGAGCAACTGAACAACAACAACATAACATAAGTATTCTTTTAGTTTAAAACAAACTAATAAAAAATGCATAGAGAAGCCTTATTTGTGGTCTTTGTTTTCCTCAATGGGTCTTATGCCTCCTAATAAAGCTTTAGATTGTTAATTAGGTTGATTAAGAAGAAACTCCCCTAGCCTAGATGGGAGGGGTTTTGGAGGAGAATGGATGTAAACCTCTCCACAGGCAGGACCAAGAAGGAGCTGTGGAACCTCAGAGTGTTGTGCAACGGTGGGATCTCAGAATGCAAAATAGAAAGTTCTGGAACAGGACTTTCAGCCCATAAAGCAGCTCACAAATCTCAGCCAAGACCAGAAGATGGGAGTGGAGAGTCAAGAGAAGTGGCTAGCAAGCCACAGTCCTGCCCAGAACAAGAGGGCAAGGAGCTGAGGAAAGAGGCAAACAAGCATCCACCCCGGCAGATGGTAGGGGTGGGAAGCTGAGAGAAGCGGCTAGCAAGACTTAGCCTGCAGCAGACAGTGGGATCTGGGAGATAGAGGCTCTGTTAAAGGCCCCAGGAAGAGGTCGGGGGTTAACCATGAGAATGTGTTGACAGGCCTTTTTTCAACAGGGCTGTAGAAATAGACATGACCACCACTGCCAAAACCAGGAGAGGAGCAGGAGATAATGGACAAAACACGAACAGTGCAGGCCTGATTGAAGAGGTTGCATCTACCATTGGGCTGTGAGCAGGCACAGGTAACTGCCTTCATCCTGCTGGAACTTATACAGCTGAATTCTTCCTTGGAACCTGTGAACTGGGGCCTTTTCCTCCGGGAGATCCCACAGTCCACTGTGGACTGTAACGCATTCCAACAGGTCACTATTGCCGCAGGCACTCCTTGGTACAATGCATATATGGCTGCCATATCCTCCTGTCACCCTCCTGTCACCAAGAGAGCAAGTTAGCCCTGATGAGCCTTTGCCCCTTCATGTATAGATGTGGAACCAACTGTAGGCTCTAGGGGGACTATAAACATTAGGAGCAAGTACAGGCTGGAATAGGCCAGATCAGAGATTGAGAGGACCCCACACTGCCAACAACAGGTCCAGAGAGCTTCCTAGAAATGTTAGAGGATGTTGGTGTAAGCCTCACTGGTGTTTTGGGCTGCTGAGTGTTGCCATCACTAAGAGTAACGGGAACTTGTCTTTGCACCGGACTACTTCTGAGGTCTTGGAGCTTAACAGACATTGAGCCTGAAACCCTGAGGTGAGAGACCCAAGCCCAAGACTAAATCACCAGAGAACTCCTGATCCCAGGAAATATTAATACATGAGAACCTTTCCAAAGGCCTCCATCTCAATCCCAAACCAAGTCTACCCAAAGGCCAGCAAGCACCAGTGCCCAGATTCACCATGCCAATCCTTCAACAAAACAGAAAAATCATACTGCACACAGGCTGCCCAGAGTCATACTAAGCCTATAGCCACCCCAAAAGCTACTACTGGACACAGTGCTATCCTTCAGAGAGGCAGGATCTAGCATCATCTGCCAGAACACAGACACAATTCCCCCCAACCAGGAAACCATCACAGGGTGCTAGTCCAACTCCCATCCTCCTCCCAGGAGGGGGACAGAGTCCACAACTAAGAAGAGCTACAACCTTAAGAACTTGTTTCTTTTAAAATCAGACTGAATTTTTCCTTTAATTTTTTAATAATTTCTTTTTTATTTGTTCTGAATTTTCATTTTTGTGATTTTTTTGTTTGACTGTTCTTATTGCTATTTTCCTGCTGTAGGTATCCCTTAATATATATATACACACACACACAAACAAACACACACATACACAGACACACACACACACATATATAGGGTTTTTTGTTTTTTTCTTTACATACTGCTATTCAACTTTGCTTTTCTACTTTTTCTTCTTTTCCTTTTTTTTCTTTTTTTCTTTCATTCTCTCTTTCTATTTTCACCATCTTTATTCATTCATTGTGTTTTCTTTGCTTTATGACCCAGTTGGCATTCTGTTTTGGCTGTTTTCCAATTTAAGTTTTAGTAAGCTCTAATTGGTCAATATCACTTTTGGTCTCCTTTGCTGACAAGTCAGCTTCTCGTATTTTCTCTTCTTTGGAATATTCTTGGCTGTGTCTTCTGTAAGTATGTATCTATGTCCCATTGTCTTTGTAATTATCTGTATGATCTTGTTTTTACCATTTGTCTGGGTTTGTATTGGATTTCTTATTATATTTTGCTTCTTGTCTTGGTGTATTTGTTTTAATTCCCTCTAATCTTATAAAAAATGACTTGCTGAGTCTCAGTTCCCTGACCAGGGCCTGAACCACTGAGGTGGGAGTGTTGAGTCCAGGATCCCAAACTGCCAGAGAACTCCTAATCCCAAGGACTATTAATTAGTGAGAACTTCCGAGAAGGCCGACACCTGTATACAAATCCCAGTATCACCCAGCTGCCAATAGCACCCGGTGCCAGATGCCTCACCCAAATAACAAGCAAGATGAAAGCATAAGACCAATCATCACCAGAAAGGATTCCCACAGACACTCCAAAATATACCACTTCACACAACCCTGACCATCAGAGGGAAAATAAAATAAAAATGAAACAAACTCACAACCTCCCACTAGAACACAGGCATAACACACCCCAAACAGGAAGCAAACACAAACCACTGGACCAACTTTCCCCACTAAGGGCAGACACCAAAAGGAACAAGGAATATGATCCTAAGCCTGGGAAAGAACACCTTAGAATACCTTCAACAGAGGGAGTAAGTTAGGAAGAAAATTAATTAAACACGTAGAAATATAGTACAAATGAAAGAACAGGTAGAAATTTACCAGTGCAAATAAATGAAGAGGAAATAAACTACTGGAGAAAATATTCACAGAAATTAAAGTAAAAGTGTGAATCTTCAAAAATATTATGGAGAAAATGTAAGAATCAACACAATTAGAAAGGACTTTGAAGAAAAATAAATAAATAAATAGAGATGAATTACACAATTACTAAAATTAAAAAAAAAAGAAAACACAATTATTGAGGCAGAAAAATGTATAAGTGAACTGGAAAATAGAATGGTAGAAATACCTGCTGAGGAGCAGAATACAGTAAAAAAAGAATGAAAAGAATTGTGGAGAGAGTCAGAGACCTCTGGGGAAATATCAAATGCACCAACAGCTTAACTATAGGTGTCCAAAAGGAAGAGGAGAAAAAGAAAGAATCTGAGAAAATTTCTGAAGAGAATATAGTTGAAAACTACCCTAACATGAGAAAGATAATAGGCAATCAAGCAGAAGAAGCGCGAAGAGTCCCATACAGGATAAACCCAAGCTGAAACACATCAAGACACATACTAATTAGGCTAATGCAGATTAAAAACAAAGAATAATAAAAGCACCAAGAGAAAAGCAACAAGTAATGCACATGAGAAACCCATACAATTAACAGCTGATTCTTCAGCAGAAACTCTGCAAGTCAGAAGGAAATAGCAGGATATATTTAAAGTGCTGAAAAAAAATATCTGAAACTAAGATTACTTGTTAAGCATCCCATTCAAAACTGATGGAGGAAATCAAAACTTTTACAGACTAGCAAAGTTAAGAGAATTGAACACCACCAAGCCATCGTTACAACATATGTAAAAGGGACGTATATAGGCAGAAAACACAATAGAAGGGAAAAGACTTCTAAAACAAACCTAAAAATTAAGAAAATGACAATAGAAGCAGTGTATGTGCTAAGTTGCTTGTCAATGCCTGACTCTTTGCTATCCTATGGACAGAAGCATATGTCCTCTGGACTCCTCTGTACATGGGTTTATAAAAGTAAGAATACTGAAGTGGTTGCCTTGCCCTCCTCCAGGGGTATCTTCCTGATCCAGAGATTGAAACTGCATCTCTTATAGCTCCTGCTTTGGCATGCAAGTTATTTACCACTTGCAAGACCTAGGAAGTCCCAGTGGAAACATATGTATCAATAATTGCTTTAAACGTAAATGAATTAAATCCTTCAACCAAGAGAAACAGACTGGCTGAATGTATACAAAAACAAGACCCACATATATGCTGTCTACAAGAGACCCACTTCAGACCTAGAGCAGCACACCAGCTCAAAATAAGAGAATAGGAATAGAAATTCCATACAAATGGAAATCAAAAGAAAGCCAGAATGGCAATTGTCATGTCAGACAAAATAGAATTTACATTAGAAGATAGTGCAATACATGAAAAAGGACACTCCATAATGATCAAGGGATCAATCCAAGCAAAAGACATAACAATTATAAGTATTTACACACAACATATGAGCAGCTCAATACATAAGGAAAACACTAACAAATATAAAAGGCAAAATTGACAGCAACACAATATCAGTAGGGGACTTTAACACCCCACTTATACCAATGGTCAGATCATCAAAATGGAAAAATAATATGGCAATACAAAGCTTAAATTATACATTAGAGCAGATGAACCTAATTAATATCTTTAGGACTACCACACAAATGCAGAAGGAAGCACTTTCTTTTCAAGAACACAGGGAACATTCTCTAGGATGGAACCTATCTCGGGTCACAAATCAATCCTCAGTAAATTTAAGAAAATTGAAACTGTATCAAGCATCTTTTCAGACCACAATGCCATGAGATAAGATATCAATTATAGGGGAAAAAATGTTAAGAAAACACAATCAGATGGAGATTACACAGTACATTTCTAAGTAACTAAGAGGTTAATGAAGAAATAAGAAGGGAAATCAAAATATTTCTAGAAACAAATGACAACAAAACCATGACAACCCAAAACCTGTGAGATGAAACAAAGGCAGTTCTAAGAGGGAATTTTGTAGCAATACAATTCTACCCCAAGAATCACGAAAGACACAAAGTTCTGTAAATAAAACAGCTGAAAAAAAGAAGCCCCAAACTCCTCAAGCCAGCAGAGAAACAGATATCATAAAGATGAGAGCAGAAATATATGTAAAAAAAAATGAAAGAAACAATATTAAGGATTAATAAAACTAAAAGCTGCTTCTTTGAGAAGATAAACAAAATGACAAAACATTAACCAGACTCATAAAGAAAAAAAGTCAAATCAACAAAATTAGGACTAAAAAAGGAGAGGTTACCACAGACAACATAGAACTAGAGAGGACTAAAAGAGACTATTACAAGCAGCTAATAATAAAAAGGACAGCCTAGAAGAAATGGACAGATGTTTGGAAAAGTTGAATCAAAGAAAAGCCAGAATGGCAATTGTCATGTCAGACAAAATAGAATTTACATTAGAAGATAGTGCAATACATGAAAAAGGACACTCCATAATGATCAAGGGATCAATCCAAGCAAAAGACATAACAATTATAAGTATTTACACACAACATATGAGCAGCTCAATACATAAGGAAAACACTAACAAATATAAAAGGCAAAATTGACAGCAACACAATATCAGTAGGGGACTTTAACACCCCACTTATACCAATGGTCAGATCATCAAAATGGAAAAATAATATGGCAATACAAAGCTTAAATTATACATTAGAGCAGATGAACCTAATTAATATCTTTAGGACTACCACACAAATGCAGAAGGAAGCACTTTCTTTTCAAGAACACAGGGAACATTCTCTAGGATGGAACCTATCTCGGGTCACAAATCAATCCTCAGTAAATTTAAGAAAATTGAAACTGTATCAAGCATCTTTTCAGACCACAATGCCATGAGATAAGATATCAATTATAGGGGAAAAAATGTTAAGAAAACACAATCAGATGGAGATTACACAGTACATTTCTAAGTAACTAAGAGGTTAATGAAGAAATAAGAAGGGAAATCAAAATATTTCTAGAAACAAATGACAACAAAACCATGACAACCCAAAACCTGTGAGATGAAACAAAGGCAGTTCTAAGAGGGAATTTTGTAGCAATACAATTCTACCCCAAGAATCACGAAAGACACAAAGTTCTGTAAATAAAACAGCTGAAAAAAAGAAGCCCCAAACTCCTCAAGCCAGCAGAGAAACAGATATCATAAAGATGAGAGCAGAAATATATGTAAAAAAAAATGAAAGAAACAATATTAAGGATTAATAAAACTAAAAGCTGCTTCTTTGAGAAGATAAACAAAATGACAAAACATTAACCAGACTCATAAAGAAAAAAAGTCAAATCAACAAAATTAGGACTAAAAAAGGAGAGGTTACCACAGACAACATAGAACTAGAGAGGACTAAAAGAGACTATTACAAGCAGCTAATAATAAAAAGGACAGCCTAGAAGAAATGGACAGATGTTTGGAAAAGTTGAACCTTCCAAGAATGAACCAGGAAGAAAGATAAATTATGCACAAACCAATTATAAACAATGGAATTGAAACTTTGATAAATATACATAATATATATGTATATATGTGTGTATATATATGTGTGTGTATACACACACACACACACACACACACACATATATATATATATATATGTATATATATATATATATATATATATATATATATACATATTTCCCCTGTTCAAGAAAAGCCCAGGGTCAGATGGCTTCACAGGTGAATTATACCAAGCAATTGGAGAAAAACCAATGCTTAATCCTTCTGAAATACTCCCAAAAGAATGGCTGAGGAATGAACACTTCCAAATTCATTCTATAAGGTCATCATCACCATGATACCAAAACCAGACAAAGATATCAAAAAGAGAAAGAAAGAAAGAAAAGTTCAGATCAATGCCACTGATGAACATAGATGCAAAAATCCTCAACAAAATTCTAACAGACAGGGCTTCCCCTGGTGGTCCAGTGGATAAGGACACCGCCTTGCAGTGCAAGGGGCGCCGGTTTGATCCCTGGCCTGGGAAGATCCCACGTGCCGCGGAGCGGCTGGACTGATGTGTCCAATCACCGAGCCGGAGCTCTGGAGCGCATGCGCCCAGAGCTGGCACTCTGCGACAACAGATGCCACCGCGATGGGAGGCCCGCAGGAGCCAAAGAACAAAGACGGATGAAAACAGAGAAATGAAAGACCAATAGAAGTGGCCCGCCCGCCCGCTCCCCTCCCTCCCCAACCCGACTCCCGACCCCCAAAAATAAACAAATAAATAAATCTTAAAAAAAAAAAATTCTAACAGACAGAATTCAACAATACATTAAAAATATCATATACGAGGGCTTCCCTCGTGGTCCAGTGGTAAGGACATCGCCTTGCAGCGCAAGGGGCGCCGGTTCGAGCCCTGGCCTGGGAAGATCCCACGTGCTGCGGAGCGGCTGAACCGATGTGTCCAATTACCGAGCCGGAGCTCTGGAGTGCGTGCACCCAGAGCCAGTGCTCTGCAACAACTGAGGCCACCACGATGGGAGGCCCACACGGGCCAAAGAACAAAGATGGATGAAAATGGACAAATGAAAGACCAATAGAAGTGGCTCACCTGCCCCTCTCCCTCCCCACCCCACCCCCACTAAAATAAATAAATAAATAAATCTTTTTAAAAAATATATATCATATACCATTATCAATTCAGGTATATCCCAGGAATGCAAGGCTTCTTCAATATACACTGTGTGATATACTGAACAAAGTCTAGGCCTCTGTTTTTATGAACATGGAGTCTTTTCTTTCTCTCCCATTGATTAAGCAAAATATAGATACTAGAGTATGGGCTAATGGAAAAATGGTGGGTCAAGCACAAAACATCATTCCTGTCATTATTAGGCTCAAAGACCCTCACTTATTTCCACATCAAAAAGAATATCCATTAAGACCTAAAGCCAGAGAAGCGTTAAAACCTATCATTGAAAACTTAAAAGAACAAGGGGTATTAGTCCCATGTAACAGTCCATGTAGCACTCCTATTTTGGGTGTAAAAAAATTAAACAATAAGTGGAAACTAGTTTAAGACTAACAGATAATAAATGAGACAGTAATTCCTTTGCATCTGTGGTGCCTAACCCTTATGCTCTGTTATCTAAAATTCCTGAACGGGCTGATCTGGACAGGTCCTGTTGAACAGAAAAAACATTAGTATACAGAAGAAAAATTAGAGAAATATGAAAAAAGAGGAGCAGAGATTACTGCTAAAGATAGATGATTAGTGATTCCTGAAAAATTCTTAAAAGTTTACACCAGTGCTTTCATTTAGACGTTGAAAGCACTTATCAAATGGTTTCTCGCTTATTTGAAGGTAAAAACATAAAGAAGACTCTAAAAGACATTATTAAGAGATGTGAAATTTGCCAAAAAAACAACCCCAAAACCAAAAAACTGACAAAATCAGGGCTACAACAAAGTGGAAAATATCCCAGAGAAGACTTAGAAATTGACTTTACCCACATGCCGAAAACTAATAGATTCTCTTGCTTACAGGTCTAGGTAGACACCTTTACTGGGTGAATTGAAGCCTTTCCTTGACATACTGAATAGGCTAAAGAGGTCACAAGGCTTTTAATTTGTGAAATAATCCCTAGGTTTGGGTTGCCTTGGAGCCTTCAAAGTGGCAATGGCTCTGCCTTTAAGGCTGCTGTAACCAAAGGAATATCAAATACTCTTAGGAATAGAGTATCATCTCCACTGTCCTAGAGACCCCAGTCCTCAGACAAAGTTGCTAAAGCTAATGACATTATTAAGAGACAGTTACATAAGCTAATTCAGGAAACACAAGACAATTGGTTTAAAATCTTGGCTCTAATGAGGGTTCGTACTGCCCCCCCAAAAAGAAAGGATTGTCTCCTTTTGAATGCCTCTATGACAGACCACTTCTGCACACAGATATTGTCATAGATCCTGAAGCCTTAAAGCTGACTAGATATGTGACCCAACTGTCAGACTTTCAGCAGTCATTGCAGGAATTTCAGGAGGTGATACCTGGCCCCGACTCTGGGTCAGAAAAACCACTGTTTGAACCAAGAACAAAAGTCTTAATAAAGACATTGGGATCTAGAGGACAATCTGTAAAGCCCCTCTGGGAAGGCCCCTACCAAGTTATTCTTTCTTTCCCCACAGCTGTTAAAGTGCCCGAAATTGACTCCTGGGTACACCACACTCAAGCAAAAAAGTGGCATCCTGATAAAGACTGAAATCTACCTTTTACATATACTCTACACTTTACTTTTCAGACGGGCCTGGCAGCCTGTGTGGTCTTGCTGCTGCTAACTCTTAAAATCCTGAGTCTGTATTTGTTCCTCAAGATAATGTCTTCCTGTCCTGGAGACATTCCTACGCCACATTTCACAATCAATCTAATTACTGGGTGTGCAGAACTCTCCTCCTCATCAATCGAAGGCTTCCCATAGTGGGTGTCTCCAGTTTATAGAAAAGACTTTCTCCAAGTCTGTGACTACCTTCATCTACAACAATTTCATGTAATGCCCCTTCTTAATCTAATGACATCTAACAATCCTAAAATAAACGAGAAGACTTAGAAATTGACTTTACCCACATGCCGAAAACTAATAGATTCTCTTGCTTACAGGTCTAGGTAGACACCTTTACTGGGTGAATTGAAGCCTTTCCTTGACATACTGAATAGGCTAAAGAGGTCACAAGGCTTTTAATTTGTGAAATAATCCCTAGGTTTGGGTTGCCTTGGAGCCTTCAAAGTGGCAATGGCTCTGCCTTTAAGGCTGCTGTAACCAAAGGAATATCAAATACTCTTAGGAATAGAGTATCATCTCCACTGTCCTAGAGACCCCAGTCCTCAGACAAAGTTGCTAAAGCTAATGACATTATTAAGAGACAGTTACATAAGCTAATTCAGGAAACACAAGACAATTGGTTTAAAATCTTGGCTCTAATGAGGGTTCGTACTGCCCCCCCAAAAAGAAAGGATTGTCTCCTTTTGAATGCCTCTATGACAGACCACTTCTGCACACAGATATTGTCATAGATCCTGAAGCCTTAAAGCTGACTAGATATGTGACCCAACTGTCAGACTTTCAGCAGTCATTGCAGGAATTTCAGGAGGTGATACCTGGCCCCGACTCTGGGTCAGAAAACCACTGTTTGAACCAAGAACAAAAGTCTTAATAAAGACATTGGGATCTAGAGGACAATCTGTAAAGCCCCTCTGGGAAGGCCCCTACCAAGTTATTCTTTCTTTCCCCACAGCTGTTAAAGTGCCCGAAATTGACTCCTGGGTACACCACACTCAAGCAAAAAAGTGGCATCCTGATAAAGACTGAAATCTACCTTTTACATATACTCTACACTTTACTTTTCAGACGGGCCTGGCAGCCTGTGTGGTCTTGCTGCTGCTAACTCTTAAAATCCTGAGTCTGTATTTGTTCCTCAAGATAATGTCTTCCTGTCCTGGAGACATTCCTACGCCACATTTCACAATCAATCTAATTACTGGGTGTGCAGAACTCTCCCCTCCTCATCAATCGAAGGCTTCCCATAGTGGGTGTCTCCACTTTATAGAAAAGACTTTCTCCAAGTCTGTGACTACCTTCATCTACAACAATTTCATGTAATGCCCCTTCTTAATCTAATGACATCTAACAATCCTAAAATAAACTGGTATAACACTTTATATCTTAACTATGGACATAATGTGACTTATAGCTTTGATTATACATTAACCTAGTTTAATAGCTATTTTGCTATACACAAAAAGACAAATATGTCAAAATCTAATGACCTCCCACTGGACATTTATCAAATATTAGACGCAATTATATGGCTAACTCCTGAAAAAAGGCACCTAATATCTAAGCTGCCATATGCTGAGAACAAACAAAAGCCACCACCAAACAGTAATAGACAACTTAACTATAATGCCTAAAAACAAATGAGATTTTTGCCTAAAAAAACATACGATATAATCATCCCTGTATTATCCAATCCCAACTCAGATCGTCCTTTTACATGGCCAGGCACTGACTGACGCTGGATACCTCAATCACAGTGGCTTGCTCCAAATAGAACCTACTAGATATGTGGTTCCTATCTTTGGGTATGGCTTCCTCCTGGGTGGATAGGGAGATGCATCCTAGGACTAGCTTTTACCCATGGCTTCATATTTTCAAAACTTCCAAAAAAACCTTCTAACTTACCACACCTTAAATCCTGTTAGACAAGGTCTGTATTTCACTGGTATGACTATTTGTCTGCTATATTCATTCCCTCTCTGGAAACTACAGACATAATGCTACAAGTTGATGCTCTGACCAATTTTACCCAACAAGCTTTACAAGGTTCTCAAAAGGCTATTTCAGTCCTTAATGCTAAACAATTACAGATTAAAAAAGTAGTTTTACAAAATACACTGGCCTTAGATATTCTAACAGCTGCACAGGGAGGGATTTGTGCCATTATCCATACCCAGTGTTGTATTTACATACCAGATGCAAACAGTAATGCGTCACACAGACAAAATGATTCAAGCTATAGATACTCCCGAGGCCTCATTTACCTCACTTTAACAGGCGCTAAGACTAAGCCTCCATGGTAGAAAACTATCTTAATTATAATAATTATGATTGTTTTATTTTTACTATTTGCTCCTAACATATACAACTTGTATATGCAAGGAACAAATAGTATGGCATATGGTAAGATTTGTCTCCAACCATCTAAATACTTTTAAGTTACAAATGATGGCTCAGGCTCCTATAACCTCCTACAGCTATTGCTTGAGACTCCTAAATCAAAGACCCAAATAAAAGGTAAGGAAAATATATTGCCTCAGAAATGTAGAGACCACGCCCCTACTCAGTCTGAAAAAGCCAGATAGGTTGTCACCCCTTTCCCCTGGCAACATAATTCTCCTAAAGAAGGAGGGGGAGGGGACTGAAAGGGTTTAATAGCTAGGATTAATAGGCAGATTTGAAGGAGGCCAGTGGGCCCTAAGGAGGAGGAGGTGAAGGACAAAAAGAAGAAGGAAAAGTATTTCTCTAACCTGGAATGTTTGTTATAATAAGATCAACCCGAAACTAAGCTGATTGTTTTATGTTGACGCTGTGGGCCTAGAAAGGCCTTTACACCAGAATGCCTCACCTAGCCAGGAGACTATTGCCTGGCTAATCTCATGTTGTGGGTGTGGGACTGCAAGGCCTTTACAACCTTAAGTGATTGTTTTGATAACTGACTGGAAAACACAAATTGTCATGCTTTAACTGGCAAAGGGGGTACTCTTATCCCTCTTTCAGTGCCTGTCCTGGAAGCTTTTCCCTATCCTTTCTCCCTTTAATAAACTTCTCACTGCACGAAGCTCTGAGTGACCATCGCCGAGTCTTTTTGATCCGACACCATTCACGGTAACTTACTGTCATCCTAAAAACAGCTTTACAAGGTTCTCAAAAGGCTATTTCAGTCCTTAATGCTAAACAATTACAGATTAAAAAAGTAGTTTTACAAAATACACTGGCCTTAGATATTCTAACAGCTGCACAGGGAGGGATTTGTGCCATTATCCATACCCAGTGTTGTATTTACATACCAGATGCAAACAGTAATGCGTCACACAGACAAAATGATTCAAGCTATAGATACTCCCGAGGCCTCATTTACCTCACTTTAAAAGGGGCTAAGACTAAGACTCCATGGTAGAAAACTATCTTAATTATAATAATTATGATTGTTTTATTTTTACTATTTGCTCCTAACATATACAACTTGTATATGCAAGGAACAAATAGTATGGCATATGGTAAGATTTGTCTCCAACCATCTAAATACTTTTAAGTTACAAATGATGGCTCAGGCTCCTATAACCTCCTACAGCTATTGCTTGAGACTCCTAAATCAAAGACCCAAATAAAAGGTAAGGAAAATATATTGCCTCAGAAATGTAGAGACCACGCCCCTACTCAGTCTGAAAAAGCCAGATAGGTTGTCACCCCTTTCCCCTGGCAACATAATTCTCCTAAAGAAGGAGGGGGAGGGGACTGAAAGGGTTTAATAGCTAGGATTAATAGGCAGATTTGAAGGAGGCCAGTGGGCCCTAAGGAGGAGGAGGTGAAGGACAAAAAGAAGAAGGAAAAGTATTTCTCTAACCTGGAATGTTTGTTATAATAAGATCAACCCGAAACTAAGCTGATTGTTTTATGTTGACGCTGTGGGCCTAGAAAGGCCTTTACACCAGAATGCCTCACCTAGCCAGGAGACTATTGCCTGGCTAATCTCATGTTGTGGGTGTGGGACTGCAAGGCCTTTACAACCTTAAGTGATTGTTTTGATAACTGACTGGAAAACACAAATTGTCATGCTTTAACTGGCAAAGGGGGTACTCTTATCCCTCTTTCAGTGCCTGTCCTGGAAGCTTTTCCCTATCCTTTCTCCCTTTAATAAACTTCTCACTGCACGAAGCTCTGAGTGACCATCGCCGAGTCTTTTTGATCCCATGTGAATTCTTCTCCGCTGGAGATCAAGAATCCGACACCATTCACGGTAACTTACTGTCATCTATCACCTGTCAATACCCTATAGTATTAACTGCCCCATTTAGTAGAATAAGAGTTTGGCTACCTTCCCTTCAAGCATTCTTAGGAAAGGCTTCAAATAATTTCAGAGACAACCCCACAAATAGGGAGACTAGATTGCTGACCACCTAAGGAATCCTAAAAAATCTAATCTCATGTTTACATCTCTTCTAATTATCTCAACTTGTACTCATAGCTCTCTCCTCTGAATTTCTACAGTTCAAAAATCAATAATTTGTAGAAAAATTCCTCTTCATAATATACCAATCACTGGTGTTGGGAAGAAAATACTAAAAAGAGCACTTTAATGTTCCCTTTGGCTATTTACCCTCTGTCATTGCCTATACATAAAGGTAGCATAAAGTTAGATATCATGAGACTTGCAAATCATGTGCTATGAGAATATAGAAATAAGAGGAAGAACCACTAGTGTAAGTAATCAAGAAAGTGTCTGTGAGATTATTTCAGTGAAATGACCAATTGAGGAAAGATTGGTTGCTTGGAGAGTCACAGTGAACATTAACAAATTGAAGGCTCTGACAGGTCTCACATATAGGTACCAGCTTAACCTGATGTGGCTCAGTGCTCTGCTCACACATATTTTGTCATGGAAACTTATTTTTAAGGACATTTATTTTTCCACAAATTCCTTCTAAAACAGCTTGTAAACTATGTCAGGAACAAAGTTGTTATTATCCCTAGAACTGGTTGCCAGGACTGGCTTCTGGTCCATGAAGCCAGCCCGACTCTTTGCTAAGTCAACCCTAACTCTTTGCTATATGAAATAAAATTATTGAACTCTATGCATATAATTTAGGTTTAATTTAAATATATATTTTAATTATACTTTTGGAATTCTTGGGACAATGGTAGTACCATACCTAAACATGGCATGTGTTCACATACACACATATGTGCACATACAAACTCAGGCTATATACCTATCTGTGTGCAACGTATCACTAGGTAATGATACGATTATTGGCTATATAAGTAAAAAGTGAAACCATTAAAAAAAATTCTTTATGAAAGTGGTAATGTTTTTGAGGAACCTTGAGGTAAGATTCTCCAGAAAATTGAGAGGGAAAGTGTTGGTAGAATTGCAATAAATATAACATGGAAAGAGTAACAAACTAGAGGATAAAAGCAATAAAAAGTAAAAGAAAGTGTGGTGAGACTCAGGTAATGAAGACCCTTGAATTAAATCTGTTAAGAATTTGGAGTTTAAAGTGGGTAACTGGGTTTTAAACATTTTAAAGAGAAGTTACATTAAAATTAATTGATGGGAGGGGAGGGAAGGGGGGGATATACATGTGACTAATCTGAGAACATGCATGTCTGTGAACAACAAAACTCTGTAAAAGTTAAAAGTAAAATAAAGGTTTATAAAAAAATAAAATAAAATTAATAGTGTTGCAGTCATGCATATATTTTAGAGTACATGGGAACTGAAAACAGAATTGACCAACTTAATAAAATCAATATTTAAACTAGACTGGTAAAAATGGGAATACTAGAGAGATTAAAGAAGAGAACAAGTCTGTGAGATTATTTCAGTGAAATGACCATTTGGGGAAAGATTGGTTCTACAGTGAACATTAACAAATTGAAGGCTCTGACAGGTCTCACATATAGGTACCAGCTTAACCTGATGTGGCTCAGTGCTCTGCTCACACATATTTTGTCATGGAAACTTATTTTTAAGGACATTTATTTTTCCACAAATTCCTTCTAAAACAGCTTGTAAACTATGTCAGGAACAAAGTTGTTATTATCCCTAGAACTGGTTGCCAGGACTGGCTTCTGGTCCATGAAGCCAGCCCGACTCTTTGCTAAGTCAACCCTAACTCTTTGCTATATGAAATAAAATTATTGAACTCTATGCATATAATTTAGGTTTAATTTAAATATATATTTTAATTATACTTTTGGAATTCTTGGGACAATGGTAGTACCATACCTAAACATGGCATGTGTTCACATACACACATATGTGCACATACAAACTCAGGCTATATACCTATCTGTGTGCAACGTATCACTAGGTAATGATACGATTATTGGCTATATAAGTAAAAAGTGAAACCATTAAAAAAAATTCTTTATGAAAGTGGTAATGTTTTTGAGGAACCTTGAGGTAAGATTCTCCAGAAAATTGAGAGGGAAAGTGTTGGTAGAATTGCAATAAATATAACATGGAAAGAGTAACAAACTAGAGGATAAAAGCAATAAAAAGTAAAAGAAAGTGTGGTGAGACTCAGGTAATGAAGACCCTTGAATTAAATCTGTTAAGAATTTGGAGTTTAAAGTGGGTAACTGGGTTTTAAACATTTTAAAGAGAAGTTACATTAAAATTAATTGATGGGAGGGGAGGGAAGGGGGGGATATACATGTGACTAATCTGAGAACATGCATGTCTGTGAACAACAAAACTCTGTAAAAGTTAAAAGTAAAATAAAGGTTTATAAAAAAATAAAATAAAATTAATAGTGTTGCAGTCATGCATATATTTTAGAGTACATGGGAACTGAAAACAGAATTGACCAACTTAATAAAATCAATATTTAAACTAGACTGGTAAAAATGGGAATACTAGAGAGATTAAAGAAGAGAACAAGTCTGAACTGTAAAAGCCATTCCAGCAAAATATTAACTCTTTTGTGCAATATAGTCTGAGGTGGGAGTTGTTTCTTAATTTTTCCGATAAATTCCACATTTCCACAGGATTGATCACAAAAGAGATGCTCCATAAATAACTATCAGTTGGCTAACATAAAAAGAAACTATCCTCTGTTAGCTTTTTCAATGAGCAGTGACAGGGCATTCCCTGAATCCATCCAAGTCAGAGAATGTGCTAGAGCAGTCTAATCTGTCACATCAGGAGTCAAAGCCAAAAACTTTCCTCCTTGAAAAATCCAAACTACTGGCCCATGCAGACTAAAAAAAAACTTCAGCATCTGTTTCCCCACTTTGTGGAAGTCGAATGTCAGGATGGTTTGCAGCACAGAATCCTTCTAAACTAAATTTCAGAGCAAGCTACCTTGACCCACTCATGCCTATGGTCGCATAGCATCAACATTTTCAAATAAGAAACAGAAGCAGTCATCTAACATCAGCATTTTTAGCCTGCTCTGGCATTTCTCAGAGAAGAGCTCTCAGTGTTTGGCAAACTCCACATGGACAGTGGGAGCTTATTCCCAAGGCGCACAAGCAGCAGAGGGTAAACTGAGACAGAAGTCACAGTCCAACTTCAGTGTCTGCTCCATAGCACAGCATAACACAACATAGCACAACATAGCACAACATAACACAACATAACACAATCATTAACAAATGATTGTATGTCTGTGACATGAAGATAAAGTATGTGAGGTCTTCAGGCATCTAAGAGCTTTACAATCTATATCCCATAAGCGGTCTTTTAAGAGGAAGAATTTAATCTCTGAATTATTGAATATAGTGTTTGAGGCCACATTTGTGAATGTGATTCTAGTCTGTGCTTCCATGAAAATATGCAACAACCACACTTCATTTCTTCCTTAATCTTCATTACTCTCCTGAAGTATGATTTATAAGCCAACTTTATAGACTTTGCTTACAGTATAAAATAAAAACATTGCTTAAGGTCTCAGAAAAAATTGCAGTGAAAGACAAGACTACACTGACAGGAGTTTTAAAGACTGACTAAGTCTAGTGTTCACAGGGATATGGGACATAAATGATATTATAAATGTATACAGCTTTTCAGGAGGCAATATAACATTATTTATCAATGTTACTTGTTAACCTATTGTTTGACCCTGAAATTCTGCTTTTAGAAATCTACCAAAATACTTGTGTGGTGCTGTGGTCAGACGTTTCAGTCATGTCTGACTCTTTGCGACCCTATGGACTGTCTCAAATAACTATCAGTTGGCTAACAAAAAAAGAAACAACCCTCTGTTAGCTTTTTCAATGAGCAGTGACAGGGCATTCCCTGAATCCATCCAAGTCAGAGAATGTGCTAGAGCAGTCTAATCTGTCACATCAGGAGTCAAAGCCAAAAACTTTCCTCCTTGAAAAATCCAAACTACTGGCCCATGCAGACTAAAAAAAAACTTCAGCATCTGTTTCCCCACTTTGTGGAAGTCGAATGTCAGGATGGTTTGCAGCACAGAATCCTTCTAAACTAAATTTCAGAGCAAGCTACCTTGACCCACTCATGCCTATGGTCGCATAGCATCAACATTTTCAAATAAGAAACAGAAGCAGTCATCTAACATCAGCATTTTTAGCCTGCTCTGGCATTTCTCAGAGAAGAGCTCTCAGTGTTTGGCAAACTCCACATGGACAGTGGGAGCTTATTCCCAAGGCGCACAAGCAGCAGAGGGTAAACTGAGACAGAAGTCACAGTCCAACTTCAGTGTCTGCTCCATAGCACAGCATAACACAACATAGCACAACATAGCACAACATAACACAACATAACACAATCATTAACAAATGATTGTATGTCTGTGACATGAAGATAAAGTATGTGAGGTCTTCAGGCATCTAAGAGCTTTACAATCTATATCCCATAAGCGGTCTTTTAAGAGGAAGAATTTAATCTCTGAATTATTGAATATAGTGTTTGAGGCCACATTTGTGAATGTGATTCTAGTCTGTGCTTCCATGAAAATATGCAACAACCACACTTCATTTCTTCCTTAATCTTCATTACTCTCCTGAAGTATGATTTATAAGCCAACTTTATAGACTTTGCTTACAGTATAAAATAAAAACATTGCTTAAGGTCTCAGAAAAAATTGCAGTGAAAGACAAGACTACACTGACAGGAGTTTTAAAGACTGACTAAGTCTAGTGTTCACAGGGATATGGGACATAAATGATATTATAAATGTATACAGCTTTTCAGGAGGCAATATAACATTATTTATCAATGTTACTTGTTAACCTATTGTTTGACCCTGAAATTCTGCTTTTAGAAATCTACCAAAATACTTGTGTGGTGCTGTGGTCAGACGTTTCAGTCATGTCTGACTCTTTGCGACCCTATGGACTGTGGCCCACAAGGCTCTTCTGTCCATGGAATTCTTCAGGCAAAAGTACTGGAGTGGGCTGCTGTGCCCTCCCCCAGGGGAACTTCCTGACCCAGAAATAAAACCCGCATCTCTTGAGTCTCCTGCATTGCAGGTAAATTCTTTACTGTTGAGCCACTGGGGAAGCCCACCAAAATACTTGTATACAAAGACAAATGCATGAGAATGTCCACTACTGCTTTTTTTGTTGAGCTCAGTGGTTTAAATCTTGTTTCATGTACCATGTTTCATAGTACTATGTGCTATGAAGTACTATCCATTTTTTCTAATGGAGAAAAGTTTGCTTATTTTTATTCTATACATCTTGTCTCTAGTTGAATATTTTTTATGAGCATGTATTCATATATAATTTTAATTTTAAAAATATTTAATATAAAAAAAGAATTCGGCTACAATCACAGACTCAGCAGTCATAATGCCTACATTATTAGTGTCATACATGAGATGAATAAGATGCTATCCTTTTTGTCTTTTCCCTTTTCCTTCAGGAAACATGGAAGGTGGAGGGGGGGACATAAAAGCAATTATTCAATGAAGGCAATAATAGGGGCCTATCATGACCCCCACCCAATTAAAGTTATGCATTGACAAGCTATACCTATGAGAAGGCAGAAGATACTGACATTTGAGGCCACATTTGTGAATGTGATTCTAGTCTGTGCTTCCATGAAAATATGCAACAACCACACTTCATTTCTTCCTTAATCTTCATTACTCTCCTGAAGTATGATTTATAAGCCAACTTTATAGACTTTGCTTACAGTATAAAATAAAAACATTGCTTAAGGTCTCAGAAAAAATTGCAGTGAAAGACAAGACTACACTGACAGGAGTTTTAAAGACTGACTAAGTCTAGTGTTCACAGGGATATGGGACATAAATGATATTATAAATGTATACAGCTTTTCAGGAGGCAATATAACATTATTTATCAATGTTACTTGTTAACCTATTGTTTGACCCTGAAATTCTGCTTTTAGAAATCTACCAAAATACTTGTGTGGTGCTGTGGTCAGACGTTTCAGTCATGTCTGACTCTTTGCGACCCTATGGACTGTGGCCCACAAGGCTCTTCTGTCCATGGAATTCTTCAGGCAAAAGTACTGGAGTGGGCTGCTGTGCCCTCCCCCAGGGGAACTTCCTGACCCAGAAATAAAACCCGCATCTCTTGAGTCTCCTGCATTGCAGGTAAATTCTTTACTGTTGAGCCACTGGGGAAGCCCACCAAAATACTTGTATACAAAGACAAATGCATGAGAATGTCCACTACTGCTTTTTGTTGAGCTCAGTGGTTTAAATCTTGTTTCATGTACCATGTTTCATAGTACTATGTGCTATGAAGTACTATCCATTTTTTCTAATGGAGAAAAGTTTGCTTATTTTTATTCTATACATCTTGTCTCTAGTTGAATATTTTTTATGAGCATGTATTCATATATAATTTTAATTTTAAAAATATTTAATATAAAAAAAGAATTCGGCTACAATCACAGACTCAGCAGTCATAATGCCTACATTATTAGTGTCATACATGAGATGAATAAGATGCTATCCTTTTTGTCTTTTCCCTTTTCCTTCAGGAAACATGGAAGGTGGAGGGGGGGACATAAAAGCAATTATTCAATGAAGGCAATAATAGGGGCCTATCATGACCCCCACCCAATTAAAGTTATGCATTGACAAGCTATACCTATGAGAAGGCAGAAGATACGTGACAGAATGAGAAGCTAGCCTGGGGAATCAGAATCTGGTATACTAGGTGGCTTCCAATGATATAACTATTGAATTTCTGACTCAATTTCTTTATTAGTAATCATGAAAAAACATAGTCTGCCTCCAACAATGATTTTTTCACAGAAAATAGTCACTGTACTTGGTGTTTCCCTGATGGCTCAGCAAGTAAAGAATCCACCTACAGTGCTGGAGACACAGGAGACGTGGGTCCAATCCCAGGGTAGGGATGATCCCCTGGAGTAAGAAACTCCAGTACTGACTGACATGACTGAGCAACTAACATTTGCTTGCCAACGCTAGTTCCTATACTATACATGAATGCACTGCATAAGTTAGAAGTCATGTATTTAAAAAATTATTTTAAATAAAGTTCCTTGCTGTGGTCTAGAGGACTGTGTGAAAAAAATCTTCAAGTTGTGCAGGCTTCCACTTCTTCTATGACATGTTTTAAAGATGCCACCTTTGAATCAGGGTGCAGTAGAAATAACATTTCAGGGTGCAGAGTATTATATGTAGAATTATTATATGTGAAAATACTTGTGTGAATAGTCAGAACCTAATTATTATTGTTTGTATGTGTGTGCATCTAGGATTGCCTTGGATAGCACAGTCATTTAAAAACATTTATTCTTCTAATCTATAAGCATATTGTATCTTTATATTTATTTGTGTTGGTTTCAACTTCTTTTAACAGCATCATATAGCATTCTGAATACAAGACTTTTACTTCCTTGATTAGATTTATTCCAAGTTTTCTTTATGACTTAAAACTCAACAATAGAAGACTAAGATCATGGTATTCTGTTCCATTACTTCATGTCAAATAGATGGGTAAAAGTGGAAACAATGACAGACTTTATTTTCTTGGGCTCCAAAATCAGAGCAGATGGTGACTGCAGCTATGAAATTAAAAGATGCCTGCTCTTTAGAAGAAAATCTATGACAAACCCAGACAGTGTATTAAAAAGCAGAGACACTGCTTTGCTGACAAAGGTCCATATGGTAAAATCTATGGTTTTCCCAGTAGTTATGCGTGGATGTAAGAATTGGACCATAAAGAAGACTGAGCAATGAAGGACTGATGCTTTTGAACTGTGGTGCTGGAGAAGACTCTTAAGAGTCCCTTGAACTATAAGGAGATAAAACCAGTCAATCCTAAAGGAAATCAACCCTGAATATTCATTAGAAGGACTGATGCTTCAATAAATACTTTGCCCACTTGGCGTGAAGTGCCGACTCATTGAAAAAGACCCTCATGCTGGGAAAGACTGAGCACAGGAGGAGAACAGCACAACCGAAGACGAGATGCTTGGATGGCATCACCAATTTAGTGGACGTGTATTTGAGGAAACTGGTAGACAGTGAAGGACAAGGAAGCCTCTTGTGCTAAAGAGCCTTCCTCATGGGGCTACAAAGAGTCAGACCCAGCTGAGCAATTGAGCAACAACAAGAACAACAACATATAGTATCATATATTCTGCAGACACTGACATTTTTGCTTCTTCCTTACCAGTATGAATTTTTTTTCTTGTGTGATTCTTGTGGCTCCAACTTCCAATACTATGTTGAATAAAGTGATCACTCTTGTCTTGCTTCTCATTACTGAGTTGGATGTGAACAGTGGATGGCCTTTCTTATGTGGAGTGTCTTCCCTTTTTGTATCTTCGCTTCTTACCTGTTTTGTTAAGAGCTTTCCTCATTTATTTTGTATTTAAGAGCTTTTAATCAATGTTAAATTTTTAAACTTCAGAGCATCTACTGAAGCAATCATACGTTTGTATTCTTTAATTTGTTAATATGAGATATCACATTGATTATTTTACAAATTTCAAACCATCTTTGCACTCCTTTAATAAACCCCACTTGACCATGATGTGCATTCATGTGTGCCAAAGCACTGCAGTTGGGTCTGACTCTTTGCAGCCCTGTGAACTGTAGCCAACCAAAGTCCTCTGCCCATGGGATTCTCTAGGCTAGAATACTTGAGTGATTTGCCATTACCTTCTCCAGGGCATATTCCTGATGCAGAGATTGAACCTGCATCTCTAATATCTCCTGTATTTGCAGGCAGGAATTTTTTTTATCACTAGCACCAGCTGGGAAGCCCTCATTCTGAGTATGGTCCTTTTAATGTACTGTTGAATTCATTTTTCTAATATTTTGTTTAGATGGTTTTAATCTATGTTCTTTAATGTTAGTAGCTTCTAATATTCTTTATTAGTGGTGACTGGTTTGGGTATCAGGGCAATGCTTGCTTAATGTAATGAATTTAGAAGCATTCCTTGAAAAAGACATGTGTTCACTATTTGTTAAATATTTGGTAGTACTCAGTTGTGAAAGCTTCTTGTCCCGGACTCTTGTTATTGGAAACTATTATTATTGTTTTTATTATTATATTATTGATTCTATTTCATTATTGGTGATCTGTGTGTTCATATGCTATATTTTTTATTCAGTCTTGGGAGACTACATTTCTAGGATTTATCCATTTCTTCTATGTTTTTGATTTTGTTGGCATATAATTGTCTGTGGTATTCTCTTATGATACTTTGTATATCTGTGATATACTTTGTAACTTTTCCTCTTTAATTTCTGATTTTATTTATTTGGGTCATCTCTATTCTTGATGAGTCTGGCTAAAGCTTTATCAATTTTATTCAGCTTTTCTGTTGTATTTAAGTCTGTATTTAGTTTATCTTTGCTCTGATCATTTTTTATTCCTTTCCTTCTACTAACTTTGTGATTCCTTATCCTTTCAACATTCTTTTAAACGTAAGGTTAGGTGGGGTTTGAGATATCTCATGTTTACTGATGTAAGCTTGTACTGTTCTAAACTTCTTACAACTGTTTTTGTTATGTCTCACAGATATTTGGATTACTGTGTTTCCATTTTCATTTTTCTCTCTCTTCTTTTTTTTTTTTTGTTCTTCGATTTCTTCAGTAACCCATTGATTGGTTAGCATGTTGTTTAGGCTCCATGTGTTTGTGTTTTGAACTTTTTTTTTCTTATAATTGATTTGTAGTCTCATACCATTGTAGTCAGTGAAGATACTTGATATTTTGTCTTCTTAATTCTTTATTCAGTCTTGCTTGTGGCTTAATATGTGTACTATCCTAGGAAATGTTCCACATGCACCTGAAAAAAATGTGCTTTGTGATGGAATGTTGCCTATATGCATATTAAGTTCATATGATCTAATGTGTCATTCAGATCCAGCGTCTCCTTAGTGATCTTCTGTCTGGATGTTCTGTCCATTGACAAGCATGGGTGCTAAAATGCCCTATTTTATCATCTTGCTGTCAACTTCTCTATGTTTCTTAGCATTTCCTTTATGTATTTAGTTGTTGCCATATTGGGTGCATGTGCATGTGTGCTCTGTTTCTCAGTGGTGTCTGACTCTTAGCATACCCATGGACTGCAGCCTGCAAGGCTCTTCTGTCCATGGAATTTTGCAGGCAAGAACTATAGAATGGGTTGCCACTTCTCCAGGGCATCATCCTGACCCAGGAATTGGATCTGGACCTCTTGTTTCTCCTACATTGGCAGGCAGATGATTTACCATTGAACCACCTGGGAAGCCACTGAGTGCATATATATTTACAAATGTTATATATTCTTGTTAAATTAGTATGTTTATCATTATGCAATATCTATCTTTGCTTTCTGATTTTATTTATTTGGGTCATCTCTATTCTTGATGAGTCTGGCTAAAGCTTTATCAATTTTATTCAGCTTTTCTGTTGTATTTAAGTCTGTATTTAGTTTATCTTTGCTCTGATCATTTTTTATTCCTTTCCTTCTACTAACTTTGTGATTCCTTATCCTTTCAACATTCTTTTAAACGTAAGGTTAGGTGGGGTTTGAGATATCTCATGTTTACTGATGTAAGCTTGTACTGTTCTAAACTTCTTACAACTGTTTTTGTTATGTCTCACAGATATTTGGATTACTGTGTTTCCATTTTCATTTTTCTCTCTCTTCTTTTTTTTTTTTTGTTCTTCGATTTCTTCAGTAACCCATTGATTGGTTAGCATGTTGTTTAGGCTCCATGTGTTTGTGTTTTGAACTTTTTTTTTCTTATAATTGATTTGTAGTCTCATACCATTGTAGTCAGTGAAGATACTTGATATTTTGTCTTCTTAATTCTTTATTCAGTCTTGCTTGTGGCTTAATATGTGTACTATCCTAGGAAATGTTCCACATGCACCTGAAAAAAATGTGCTTTGTGATGGAATGTTGCCTATATGCATATTAAGTTCATATGATCTAATGTGTCATTCAGATCCAGCGTCTCCTTAGTGATCTTCTGTCTGGATGTTCTGTCCATTGACAAGCATGGGTGCTAAAATGCCCTATTTTATCATCTTGCTGTCAACTTCTCTATGTTTCTTAGCATTTCCTTTATGTATTTAGTTGTTGCCATATTGGGTGCATGTGCATGTGTGCTCTGTTTCTCAGTGGTGTCTGACTCTTAGCATACCCATGGACTGCAGCCTGCAAGGCTCTTCTGTCCATGGAATTTTGCAGGCAAGAACTATAGAATGGGTTGCCACTTCTCCAGGGCATCATCCTGACCCAGGAATTGGATCTGGACCTCTTGTTTCTCCTACATTGGCAGGCAGATGATTTACCATTGAACCACCTGGGAAGCCACTGAGTGCATATATATTTACAAATGTTATATATTCTTGTTAAATTAGTATGTTTATCATTATGCAATATCTATCTTTGTTTTCTGTTTTAAAGTTTATTTCATCTAAGTATTGCTACTCCAGTCTTTTCATTTCTATTGCATTAAAACCTTATTTCCATCCCTTCCCTTTCAGTCTGAGTGTGTGTTCACATCTGAAGTGAGTCTCTTGTAGATACTATATATATGGATCCTCTTTTTTTAATCCATTCAAGCACTTTGAACCTTTTAATTGGAGCATTTAGTCATAATTACATATCAAGTAATTACTGATAGCTTTGTACTAATTTCCATTTTGTTAATTATTCTTTGGTTGTCTTTGCAGTTATTTTTTGTTCCTTTTATTTTTGCTCTCTTTCATTGTGATTTGATGACCATTTTTAGTGGAATGTTTGGATTCCTTTGTATTTACTTTTCAACATGTAAATATTATAGGCTTTTGGTTTATGGAAATTCATATAAAATCATATATATGTATATACATGCATATATAAAATTGTTTCAGGTTGATAACTTCATTAGCTGGAATGCATTATAGCATATAAAATTCTTCATTTTTACACCTCCATGTTTAATATTTTGACATAGTATTTTATATATTTTCATTTAATGTCTCCCTTAACTACTTTTTTGTGGGTATAAACTATTTTACTTAGTTTGTCTTTTAGCTTTCCTAAATCTCTATAAGTGGTTGATCTACTACCTTCACTATATGCATTTCTTTAGCAATGAGATCTTTCCTATTGCAATTTCATATTTCTAGGGATTATCTTCCCTTTTCCATGTAGAGAAGTATTTTCAGTATTTCTTATAAAGCTTGTTTAGTGATGCTGAACTCTTTTTGATTTTGTTGTATACAAAACGTTATCTTTAACTCTAATCTGAATTGCCAAGTTGCCAGAGATTTTTTTTTTTTCACATTCAGCCCTTTGAATATAACAATATGTCATGACACTCCCTTCTGGTCTGCAAAGGTTCTGAGAAAAAGTCAACTCATAAACTTATAGTAATTCCTTTATATATAAATGGTTGATTTTCCCTGCATCTTTTAAAATTCTTTAACTGTTGCTCTTTTAATAATAGTATGTTTTGGTTTCAAATAAGTCCTCTGCCCCTTTCTCTTTCTCTCTACTCTTTCTTGAGACTCTATTATGTGAATGTTAGTATGATTGATATTGTTTCAAAGGACTCTTTAACTATTCTCATTTTTTTTTCAATTTTTATTTTTACAGACTTTTGTTGCCTACTGCCAAACATCAACCAGAGTCAGATGTAAGTATACCGATATCCCTTCCCTCTTGAACTTTCCTCCCATCTCCCTCCCCATATCACCCATCCAGGTTGTTACACAGCCACTATTTGACTTCCATTCATCTTATAGCATATTCCCATTGGTTACCTATTTTACATATGGTGATATAAGTTTCCACGTTATGCTTTCCATACTTTTCACCCATTCCTGCCTTTCCCCACTATCCATAAGTCTGTTCTCTAAGTCTGTTTTATGACTACTGTTCTGCATATATATTTATTGATGCCATCTTTCTAGATTCCATATGTATATGTGTCAGTTTACAATATTTAGCTTTCTCTCTCTGGCATACCTCACTCTGTATAATAGGCTGTAGGTTAATACACCTCATTAGAACTGACTCAAATGCATTCCTTTTTATGGCTGAGTAATATTCCATTATACATATGTATGACAGCTTCTTTATCCATTCATCTGTCAATGGACATCTAGGTTGATTCCATGTTTTAGCTACTGTAAATAGTGCTGCAATGAGCCATGGGGTACATGTGTCTTTTTAAATTTTGATTTCCTCAGGGTATATGTCTAGTAGTGGGATTCCTGCATCATGTGTTAGTTCTATTTCTAGATTTTTAAGGTATCTCCATATTGTCTTCCATAGTGTACCAATTTACATTCCCACCCCTCTCCAGCATTTATTATTTGTAGACTTCTTTTTTTTTTTTTTTTCATTTGTAGACTTTTTGATGATGGCCATTCTGACTGCTGTGAGGTGATATCTCACTGTAGTCTGGGTTTGCATTTCTCTAATAATGAGCAACACTGAGCAATTTTTCATGTGTTTGGTGGCTATCGCTATATTTTCTTTGGAGAGGTGTCTCTTTAGATCTTTTCCTCAATTTTGCTTCGGTGGTTTGCTTTCATTTTGGTGTTGAGTTGTATGAGCTCCTTGTATATTTTGGGAATTCTTTGTCAGTTATTTCATTTGTTATTATTTTCTCTCTTTCTGAGGGTTGTCTTTGAACCTTGTTTAGAGCTTCTTTTGCTCTGCAGAAGCTTTTAAGTTGCAGCAGGTTCAATTTGTTTATTTTTGTTTTTATTTCCATTGCTCTAGGAGGAGGTTCATAGAAGATCTTTCTTTGATTTATGTCATCGAGTGTCATATGTTTTCCTCTAAGAGTTTTATAGTTTCTTGTCTGAAAGTTAGATCTTTAAACCATTTTGAGTTTATATTTGTGTATGGGGTTATGCAGTGCTCCAATTTCATTCTTTTATATATATACATCTAGCTTTCCCCAGCCCCACTTATTGAGGAGGTTGTCTTTGCCCCATTGTATATTCTTGCCTCCTTTGTAAAAAATACGGTATCCATAAGTGCATGGGTTTATCTCTGGGCTGCGTCTCTTGTTCCATTGTACTATATTTCTTTCTTTGTGCCAGTACCATACAGTCTTGAGGACTTTGTAGTATAGTCTGAAGTCAGGAAGATTGATTCCTCCAGCTCCATTCTCCTTTCTCAATACTACTTTGGCTATCCGGGATCTACCTCACTCTGTATAATAGGCTGTAGGTTAATACACCTCATTAGAACTCAATGGAACTTTCTAGGTTTTTTGATTCCATGTTTTAGCTACTGTAAATAGTGCTGCAATGAGCCATGGGGTACATGTGTCTTTTTAAATTTTGATTTCCTCAGGGTATATGTCTAGTAGTGGGATTCCTGCATCATGTGTTAGTTCTATTTCTAGATTTTTAAGGTATCTCCATATTGTCTTCCATAGTGTACCAATTTACATTCCCACCCCTCTCCAGCATTTATTATTTGTAGACTTCTTTTTTTTTTTTTTTTCATTTGTAGACTTTTTGATGATGGCCATTCTGACTGCTGTGAGGTGATATCTCACTGTAGTCTGGGTTTGCATTTCTCTAATAATGAGCAACACTGAGCAATTTTTCATGTGTTTGGTGGCTATCGCTATATTTTCTTTGGAGAGGTGTCTCTTTAGATCTTTTCCTCAATTTTGCTTCGGTGGTTTGCTTTCATTTTGGTGTTGAGTTGTATGAGCTCCTTGTATATTTTGGGAATTCTTTGTCAGTTATTTCATTTGTTATTATTTTCTCTCTTTCTGAGGGTTGTCTTTGAACCTTGTTTAGAGCTTCTTTTGCTCTGCAGAAGCTTTTAAGTTGCAGCAGGTTCAATTTGTTTATTTTTGTTTTTATTTCCATTGCTCTAGGAGGAGGTTCATAGAAGATCTTTCTTTGATTTATGTCATCGAGTGTCATATGTTTTCCTCTAAGAGTTTTATAGTTTCTTGTCTGAAAGTTAGATCTTTAAACCATTTTGAGTTTATATTTGTGTATGGGGTTATGCAGTGCTCCAATTTCATTCTTTTATATATATACATCTAGCTTTCCCCAGCCCCACTTATTGAGGAGGTTGTCTTTGCCCCATTGTATATTCTTGCCTCCTTTGTAAAAAATACGGTATCCATAAGTGCATGGGTTTATCTCTGGGCTGCGTCTCTTGTTCCATTGTACTATATTTCTTTCTTTGTGCCAGTACCATACAGTCTTGAGGACTTTGTAGTATAGTCTGAAGTCAGGAAGATTGATTCCTCCAGCTCCATTCTCCTTTCTCAATACTACTTTGGCTATCCGGGATCTTTTGTGTTTCCATATAACTTGTCATATGTTTTGTTCTAGTTCTGTGAAAAATGTCATTGGTCATGTGATAGGGATCACATTGAATTGTTAGATTACATTTAGTAGTGCAGTCATTTTCACAATATTTCTTCTTCCAACCCAGAAACATGAAATATCTCTCCATCTATGCATGTCATCTTTGATTTCTTTCTTCAGTGTCTTATAACTTTCTGTGAACATTTCTCTTGTCTCCTTAGGTATGTGTATTCCTAGATTTATTATGCTTTTTGTTGCAATGGTGAAGGATTGCTTCTTTAATTTCTCTTTCTGATTTTTCATTGTTAGCACATAGGAATGTGCATGATTTCTGTGTATTGATTTTCTCTCCTGTGACTTTGCTAAATCTGCTGATAGTGTCTTTAGGTATTTCTATGTATAGTATCATGTCATCTGCAAATAGAGTTTCCTTCTTCCTTTCCAATCTAGATTCCTTTTATTTCTTTTTCTTTTCTAATTTCTATAGTTAGAACTTTCAAGGCTATGTTGAATAACAGTGGTGAGAGTGGACATGCCTTTCTTGTTCTTGATCATAGAGGGAATGCTTTCAGTTTTTCACCACTGAGAATTAGGTTTGATGTGTTCTTGACATATATGACTTTCACTATGTTGGGGTAGGTTCCTTCTATGCCCATTTTTTGAGGAGTTTTTTTTTTTAAATAAGTGGGTGCTGGATATTGTCAAAGGCTTCTTCCCCATCTATTGAGATTATATTTGTGTATGGGGTTATGCAGTGCTCCAATTTCATTCTTTTATATATATACATCTAGCTTTCCCCAGCCCCACTTATTGAGGAGGTTGTCTTTGCCCCATTGTATATTCTTGCCTCCTTTGTAAAAAATACGGTATCCATAAGTGCATGGGTTTATCTCTGGGCTGCGTCTCTTGTTCCATTGTACTATATTTCTTTCTTTGTGCCAGTACCATACAGTCTTGAGGACTTTGTAGTATAGTCTGAAGTCAGGAAGATTGATTCCTCCAGCTCCATTCTCCTTTCTCAATACTACTTTGGCTATCCGGGATCTTTTGTGTTTCCATATAACTTGTCATATGTTTTGTTCTAGTTCTGTGAAAAATGTCATTGGTCATGTGATAGGGATCACATTGAATTGTTAGATTACATTTAGTAGTGCAGTCATTTTCACAATATTTCTTCTTCCAACCCAGAAACATGAAATATCTCTCCATCTATGCATGTCATCTTTGATTTCTTTCTTCAGTGTCTTATAACTTTCTGTGAACATTTCTCTTGTCTCCTTAGGTATGTGTATTCCTAGATTTATTATGCTTTTTGTTGCAATGGTGAAGGATTGCTTCTTTAATTTCTCTTTCTGATTTTTCATTGTTAGCACATAGGAATGTGCATGATTTCTGTGTATTGATTTTCTCTCCTGTGACTTTGCTAAATCTGCTGATAGTGTCTTTAGGTATTTCTATGTATAGTATCATGTCATCTGCAAATAGAGTTTCCTTCTTCCTTTCCAATCTAGATTCCTTTTATTTCTTTTTCTTTTCTAATTTCTATAGTTAGAACTTTCAAGGCTATGTTGAATAACAGTGGTGAGAGTGGACATGCCTTTCTTGTTCTTGATCATAGAGGGAATGCTTTCAGTTTTTCACCACTGAGAATTAGGTTTGATGTGTTCTTGACATATATGACTTTCACTATGTTGGGGTAGGTTCCTTCTATGCCCATTTTTTGAGGAGTTTTTTTTTTTAAATAAGTGGGTGCTGGATATTGTCAAAGGCTTCTTCCCCATCTATTGAGATTATCGTAATTTTATGTTTCAGTTTGTTAATATGGTGTGTCACATTGATTGATTTGCAAGTCCTGAAGAATCCTTGCATGCTGGGATAAACCCAACTTGATCAAGATGCATGAGTTTTTTGATGTGGCGCTGAATTCTGTTTGCTAGAATTTTGTTGGAGATTTTTGCATCTATATTAATCAGTGACATTGTCCTATAATTTTATTTTTTCTTTGTTGTCTTTGCCTGGTTTCGGCATCAGGGTGATTGTAGCCTTGTAGGATTAGCTTGGAAGTGTTCCTTTCTGTGAAATTTTTAAAAGGAGTTTTAGAAGGATAGGCGTTAGCTCTTCTCTAAGTGATAGAATTCACCAGTGAAACTATCTAGCCCTGGGCTTTCATTTTGGGGGAGATTTTTGATCTCGATATTAGTGCCTTTAATTGGATTGTTCACAATTTCTATTTATTCCTGGTTCAGTCTTGGAAGATTGCACTTTTCTAAGAATCTGTACATTTCTTCCAGTTTGTCCATTTTATTGTCACATAGTTGTTCATAATAGTATTTTACAATCCTTTTTATTTCTGCATTGTCTGTTGTAACCATTCCTTTTTCTTTTTTGTATGTGTGTTTTGTTGTTTTAATCTAAATTCAGTACTTTTTCATTTTTAATTTTATTCATTTGATTTTCTCTTTATTTTTCTTGATGAGTCTGGCTAAAGATTTGCCAGTTTTGTTTATCTTCTTGAAGAACCAGATTTGACTTTTATTCATCTTTACTATTGTTTCATTCATTTGTTTTTTCATTTATTTCTGCTCTGATCATTATTATTTCTGCTCTGATCTTTATGATTTCTCTTCTTCTCTTGGCTTTGTTTTTTTGTTTTTCTTCTTTTCGGAAAAGAAAAGTGTCTTGAATGTAGAGTTAGTTTGTCTATTCAGTGTTTTTCTTGTTTATCAAAGGATTGTATTGCTATAAACCTACCTCTTAGAACTGCTCTTGCTGCATCCCATATGTTTTAGTTGTTGTGTTTTAATTGTCATTTTCTTCAAGGAACTTTTGTATTTCCCTTTTGATTTCTTCAGTAATATGTTTATCATTTAGAAATGTATTGTTTCATCTCCATGTGCTTGTGTTTATTTTTTCTACAGTTTTTTCTCTTGTAATTGATATGTAGTCTCTTAATTTTCAGTTCAGAAATGATGTTTGATAGACAGCTGTAATCCACCTAACAAGTTAAAATTGTATTGTATCTGAGTAGGGGGAGGCAACTGGTAGTTTGTATCCCCAATAACTTAGGGCCAACAAAGTATATTTTACAGTAAGTTGATAAGGAGTGGGAAATATTTTTTCTATGATTGAAAAAAAAATGGGAAAATCAAACCCAAGTCTAATTACTGACACTGAATTAGCCACAAGCATTGCATCTAACTGAGTTAACCTGTTCAGACATGGACCAGTCATTAGGAAGGCCCCAGGGAGTATTTCAGGGAATATTTCAGGAATTGACTTCCTGAAATATTGCCAGTGGGTTGATTTCTAATCTGACAGGATTCCAGGACACAGCAACAATTGTAAATAGCCATCTCTATGCACTAAGATAAAAATAGCTTTCTCCTTCTGTGAAATGTCACTTCAGATTTCATCATCATCAAATATTCAAACACCTGTGTTACATTCAGTGTTAACCTCAGGCATCTTAGATATTTTGACATCTTCTATAGTTGCTGGATTAATATGCAAATAGACTACTTTTTAGACGACATTAAAAAACACTTTAAATGTATTTAAAGGGCAGCCAGTGTTATCTGTTAATACATGGGAAAAGAGGAGGGAAAATGAGGGAGGCAGATGGAATGAGATGCCTGGAAATAGGAAATAGACAGGCTAGGAATATTGAAAGAAATATTGAAAATCAATTTTAAGTGTTTACTATATGGAAAATCAAAAGTAGGACATTTCATTCATCACTACTGGCCTGATTCATTCTTTAAAGTGTCTTGAATGTAGAGTTAGTTTGTCTATTCAGTGTTTTTCTTGTTTATCAAAGGATTGTATTGCTATAAACCTACCTCTTAGAACTGCTCTTGCTGCATCCCATATGTTTTAGTTGTTGTGTTTTAATTGTCATTTTCTTCAAGGAACTTTTGTATTTCCCTTTTGATTTCTTCAGTAATATGTTTATCATTTAGAAATGTATTGTTTCATCTCCATGTGCTTGTGTTTATTTTTTCTACAGTTTTTTCTCTTGTAATTGATATGTAGTCTCTTAATTTTCAGTTCAGAAATGATGTTTGATAGACAGCTGTAATCCACCTAACAAGTTAAAATTGTATTGTATCTGAGTAGGGGGAGGCAACTGGTAGTTTGTATCCCCAATAACTTAGGGCCAACAAAGTATATTTTACAGTAAGTTGATAAGGAGTGGGAAATATTTTTTCTATGATTGAAAAAAAAATGGGAAAATCAAACCCAAGTCTAATTACTGACACTGAATTAGCCACAAGCATTGCATCTAACTGAGTTAACCTGTTCAGACATGGACCAGTCATTAGGAAGGCCCCAGGGAGTATTTCAGGGAATATTTCAGGAATTGACTTCCTGAAATATTGCCAGTGGGTTGATTTCTAATCTGACAGGATTCCAGGACACAGCAACAATTGTAAATAGCCATCTCTATGCACTAAGATAAAAATAGCTTTCTCCTTCTGTGAAATGTCACTTCAGATTTCATCATCATCAAATATTCAAACACCTGTGTTACATTCAGTGTTAACCTCAGGCATCTTAGATATTTTGACATCTTCTATAGTTGCTGGATTAATATGCAAATAGACTACTTTTTAGACGACATTAAAAAACACTTTAAATGTATTTAAAGGGCAGCCAGTGTTATCTGTTAATACATGGGAAAAGAGGGAGGGAAAATGAGGGAGGCAGATGGAATGAGATGCCTGGAAATAGGAAATAGACAGGCTAGGAATATTGAAAGAAATATTGAAAATCAATTTTAAGTGTTTACTATATGGAAAATCAAAAGTAGGACATTTCATTCATCACTACTGGCCTGATTCATTCTTTACCTGTCATTTGACTTAATGATATTTTTTCCTTTCCTTTTTTTCGGTCAGGTTGTTTCCTTTTGGGATAAAATAGAGAAGAAGAAGCTGATTGAATGTGGGGTCCAGCCAGAAAGTTTTCTGTGGAAGAATCTCACAGGTTGTGGCTTCATCAGCAATCCCAGGACCACTCAGACATATAATATATGTAGAAAGCATTGTGTCTGAGGTACAAGGGTTTTGAGTGTGAATGGGATCAAAGAATCAGTCCAGGAGGACCTATTCTTTCTGCTTTCTTTGTAGAATTATTTAAATGCAATTTAAAAAAAAATAGAATTTATTTTTCAGAGCAATTTTAGGTTCACAGAAACAATGAGCAGAAAACAGAAATTTCCACTATCTTCGTTTTTCCTGCATATGCACAACCTCCCTGATTACCAACATCTCCCATCCAAGTAGTGCATCTGTTACAATTAATGTAGTTTGTATCCCCATTAACTTAGGGCCAACAAAGTATATTTTACAGTAAGTTGATAAGGAGTGGGAAATATTTTTTCTGTGATTGAAAAAAAAATAACGGGAAAAATCAAACCCTACATTAACATAACACTATCATGTAAAGTCCATAGTTAAACATTAAGGTTCACTCTTAGTGTTACACATCCAGTGAATTCTGACAGGATTCCAGGCTTTGCCATCTCTATGCACTAAGATAAAAATAGCTTTCTCCTTCTGTGAAATGTCACTTCAGATTTCATCATCATCAAATATTCAAACACCTGTGTTACATTCAGTGTTAACCTCAGGCATCTTAGATATTTTGACATCTTCTATAGTTGCTGGATTAATATGCAAATAGACTACTTTTTAGACGACATTAAAAAACACTTTAAATGTATTTAAAGGGCAGCCAGTGTTATCTGTTAATACATGGGAAAAGAGGGAGGGAAAATGAGGGAGGCAGATGGAATGAGATGCCTGGAAATAGGAAATAGACAGGCTAGGAATATTGAAAGAAATATTGAAAATCAATTTTAAGTGTTTACTATATGGAAAATCAAAAGTAGGACATTTCATTCATCACTACTGGCCTGATTCATTCTTTACCTGTCATTTGACTTAATGATATTTTTTCCTTTCCTTTTTTTCGGTCAGGTTGTTTCCTTTTGGGATAAAATAGAGAAGAAGAAGCTGATTGAATGTGGGGTCCAGCCAGAAAGTTTTCTGTGGAAGAATCTCACAGGTTGTGGCTTCATCAGCAATCCCAGGACCACTCAGACATATAATATATGTAGAAAGCATTGTGTCTGAGGTACAAGGGTTTTGAGTGTGAATGGGATCAAAGAATCAGTCCAGGAGGACCTATTCTTTCTGCTTTCTTTGTAGAATTATTTAAATGCAATTTAAAAAAAAATAGAATTTATTTTTCAGAGCAATTTTAGGTTCACAGAAACAATGAGCAGAAAACAGAAATTTCCACTATCTTCGTTTTTCCTGCATATGCACAACCTCCCTGATTACCAACATCTCCCATCCAAGTAGTGCATCTGTTACAATTAATGTAGTTTGTATCCCCATTAACTTAGGGCCAACAAAGTATATTTTACAGTAAGTTGATAAGGAGTGGGAAATATTTTTTCTGTGATTGAAAAAAAAATAACGGGAAAAATCAAACCCTACATTAACATAACACTATCATGTAAAGTCCATAGTTAAACATTAAGGTTCACTCTTAGTGTTACACATCCAGTGAATTCTGACAAATTTATAATGACATGGATCCCTTAGTATCACAGAGTATTTTTATTCTTGTAATTTTTTTTTTTCCACTCTGCCTACTAATCCTTTCTTCTCCTCAATTTCTGGAAACCACTGATCTTTTTACTGTCTCCATTATTTTGCATTTTCCATGATGTAATATTGTTGAAATCATGAAACATGTAGCCTTTTTTTTTTTTTTTGGCTTCTTTTTATTGATTTATTTTTCATCCATCTTTATTCTTCAGTCTGTGTGGGCCTCCCATTGCAGTGGCCTCTCTTGTTGCAGAGCACAGGCTCTGGGCACATGTGCTGCAGAGTGCTGACTCGTAATTAGACACACTGGTCCAGCTGCAACGCAGCACATGGGATCTTCCAGGGCCAGTGATCAAACTGGTGCCCCTTGCACTGCAAGGTGGAATCTTTACCCACTGGACTACCAGGAATGCCCTCAGACTGACTTCTTTTACTTAGTAAAATGCATTTTAGTTTCTTGCAGGTGGATTGATAACTCATTTCTTATTAGTTTTAAATAGTATGCCATTGTCTGGGCTATTCAGTTCACCTACTAAATGATATCATGATTGCTTCCAAGTTTTGGCAATCATGAACACACCTACTATAAACCCCTGTGTACAGATTAATACATAAGTTTTAATCTGTTTTCTATAAAAATTTTTAAAATTTCAAATAACAAAAGAGTAATTGCTGGATCATACTGTGAGATTATGTGTAGTTTTATAAGAAACAGATAAACTGTCTTTTAATGTGGCTGTACCATTTTGCATTCCTAGCAGCATTTCATAAGAGTTTCTTCTGCTTCATGTCTTAACCAGTATTTGATGTTGTCAGCTGTTTTGGCCACTTTAATAGCTGTGTACTGTATCTCATTGTTTCAATTTGCATTTTGTTGATGACAGAAGATGTGGAGCATCTTTTCTTATGCTTATTTTTAATCTATATATATTGTCTGATAAGATTTCTATTAATGTTTTTGATTCATTTTTAATCCGGTTTTAGTTTTCTTGTTTTTGAGTTTTATGAATTCTTCTATATTTTTGATAATAGTGTTTTAACAAATGTATCTTTTGCAAATGCTTTTTCCAAATATGTGGCGCATATTTTCATTTTCTTGACAGTGCCTTTGGTAGAGTAGAAGTTTTATATTTCACTGAATTCCAGCTTATCAATTATTTCTTTCATGGATCATGGATTTGGTGTTATACCTAAGAACTCATTGGCACATCCAAAGCCATCTAAATATTTTCCTATTATATCCTGTGATTGTTTGTTTTGTTTTGTTTTACATTTAGGTCCATAGTCTGTTTTGAGTTGTTTTTTTGTGAAGAATGTAAAGCATGTGTTTTATATATGTATGTCCAGCTTTCCAAGTACCACACGTTGAAGAGACTATCTTTTCTCTACTGTATTGACTTTACTTTTCTGGTAAATTTTCATTGAATATATGTGGGCCTATTTCTGGGTTTCCTGGGCTGTGGAACAGATAAAACCCTGCAGGTGGAATCTTTACCCACTGACTCTTACTTTTTACTTAGTAAAATGCATTTTAGTTTCTTGCAGGTGGATTGATAACTCATTTCTTATTAGTTTTAAATAGTATGCCATTGTCTGGGCTATTCAGTTCACCTACTAAATGATATCATGATTGCTTCCAAGTTTTGGCAATCATGAACACACCTACTATAAACCTCTGTGTACAGATTAATACATAAGTTTTAATCTGTTTTTCTATAAAAAATTTTTTAAATTTCAAATAACAAAAGAGTAATTGCTGGATCATACTGTGAGATTATGTGTAGTTTTATAAGAAACAGATAAACTGTCTTTTAATGTGGCTGTACCATTTTGCATTCCTAGCAGCATTTCATAAGAGTTTCTTCTGCTTCATGTCTTAACCAGTATTTGATGTTGTCAGCTGTTTTGGCCACTTTAATAGCTGTGTACTGTATCTCATTGTTTCAATTTGCATTTTGTTGATGACAGAAGATGTGGAGCATCTTTTCTTATGCTTATTTTTAATCTATATATATTGTCTGATAAGATTTCTATTAATGTTTTTGATTCATTTTTAATCCGGTTTTAGTTTTCTTGTTTTTGAGTTTTATGAATTCTTCTATATTTTTGATAATAGTGTTTTAACAAATGTATCTTTTGCAAATGCTTTTTCCAAATATGTGGCGCATATTTTCATTTTCTTGACAGTGCCTTTGGTAGAGTAGAAGTTTTATATTTCACTGAATTCCAGCTTATCAATTATTTCTTTCATGGATCATGGATTTGGTGTTATACCTAAGAACTCATTGGCACATCCAAAGCCATCTAAATATTTTCCTATTATATCCTGTGATTGTTTGTTTTGTTTTGTTTTACATTTAGGTCCATAGTCTGTTTTGAGTTGTTTTTTTGTGAAGAATGTAAAGCATGTGTTTTATATATGTATGTCCAGCTTTCCAAGTACCACACGTTGAAGAGACTATCTTTTCTCTACTGTATTGACTTTACTTTTCTGGTAAATTTTCATTGAATATATGTGGGCCTATTTCTGGGTTTCCCTGGTGGAACAGATGGTAAAGAATCCACCTGCAGTGAGCGAGACCTAGTTCAATTCCTTGGTTGGGAAGATCCTCTGAAAAAGGGAACAGCAACTCATTCCAGTATTCTGAGCTGGAGAATTCCATGGCTCATTCTATGCGCTTGTGTCTGAGATGTCTATTTAGTTCCACTGGTTTGTCTACTCCTTTGCTGATACACTATTGTATTGATTACTGTTGTTGATATTCAGTCACTCAGTCATGTCCAACTCTTTGCAGCTCAATGGATGGAAGCACACCAGGCTTCCCCAATCTTCACTATCACCTGACAGTTTCTCAAATGCATGTCAATTGAATCAGGGATGCCATCCAACTATGTCATCCTCTGTCATCTTCTTCTCCTGACTTCAATCTTTCCCGGCATCAGGGTTTTGTCTAATGAGTTGACTCTTCTCATCATGTAAACAAAGTATTGGAGCTTCAGCGTCATTCCTTCCAGTGAATATCCACAGTTGATTTCCTTTATGATTGACTGATTTCATCTCCTTGCAGTCCAAGAGACCTCAAGGGTCTCCCCCAGCACCATGATTTGAAAGCATCAATTCTCTGTCACTCGGCCTTCTTTTTGATTTAACTCTCTTGTCTGTACATGACTTGCTGGAAAAACTATAATTTTGCTGGCAAAATGATGCCTCTGCTTTTTAATATGCTGTCTAGGTTTGTCATAGCTTTTCTTCCAAAGAGTGTCTTTTAATTACATGGTTGCAGTTTCTTAGTTTTTTGAATGTTGCACTTTAAGCCAGATTTTTCACTCTCCTCTTTTACCTTCATCAAGAGGCTCTTTAGCTCCTCTTCACTTTCTGCCATAAGGGTGGTGTCATCTGCATATTTGGGGTTATTGATAGTATTCCTGGCAATCTTGATTACAGCTTGTGCTTCATCCAGACCAGCATTTTTCATGATGTACTCTTCATAGAAGTTAAATAACAGGGTGACAATATACAGCCTTGACAAATTCCTTGCCCAATTTGGAATCATTCATTGTTCTATGTCTGATTCTAACTGTCACTTCTTGACCTGCATACAGATTTCTCAAGAGGCAGGTAAAGTGATTTGGTATTCCCATCTCTTTCAGAAATTTTCAGTTTGTTGTAATCCACACAATCAAATTCTTTAGTGTACTCAATGAAGCAGAAGTTGATGCTTTTCTAGAATTCTCTTTTTATATGACCCAGTGTATGTTAGCAATTTCATCTGTGGTTCCTCTACCTTTTCTAAATCCAGCTCATACACCTGAAAGTTTTCAGTTCGTGTACTGTTGAAGCCTAGGTTGGAAGATTTTGAGCATGGCCTTGCTGGCATATGAAATGAGTGCAATTGTGCAATAGTCTGAACATTCTTTGGCATTGCCCTTCTTTAGGATTGTATGAAAACTCACCTTTTGCAGTCCTGTGGCCACTACTGAGCTTTCCAAAATTGCTGGCATAATAAGTGCAACACTTTACCAGCATCTTCTTTAAGGATTTGAAGTAACTTAGCTGGAATGCCTGCACTTCTTCTAGCTTTGTTCATTGCAATGCTTCCTAAGGCCCAGTTGACTTCACAGTCCAGGATGTCTGGGTCTAGGTGAGTGATCACACATCATGATGAGCTAGGTCATTAAGGTCTTCTTTTGTATAGTTCTTTTATGCATTCTTGCCACCCCTTCTTAATCTCTTCTGCTTCTTTATGTCAATACAATTTCTGTCCTTTATTGTGCCCATCTTTACATGAAATATTCCTTTGGCATTTTTAAATTTCTTAAAGATATCTCTAGTCTCTCCCATTCTATTATTTGACTCTATTTCTTTGCATTGTTCACTTAGGAAAACTTTCTTATGTTTCCTTATTATTCTCTGGAACTCTGCATTGAGATGGGTATATCATTCCTTTTCTTCTTTGACTTTTCATTGCTCTTTTTTTTTTTTTTTCTCAGCTATTTCTAAGGATTCTTCAGACAACCATTTTTCTTTTTTGGACTCATTTTTCTTGGGGATGACTTTGGTCATTGCTTACTGTACAGTGTTATAAACCTCTGTCCATAATTTTTCAGGTACTTTGTATATCATATCTAGTCCCTTGAATCTATTTATAAATTCTACTGTATAATCATAAGGGATATGATTTAGTTCATCCCTGAATGGTGTAATGGTTTTCCCTACTTTCTTTAAGTCTGAAATTTGCAATAAGGAGTTCATCATCTGAGCCACAATCAGCTCCCAGTCTAGTTTTAGGTGACTGTATAGAGTTTCTCTATCTTCAGCTGCAAAGAATAAAATTAATATGACTTTGGTATTGACCATCTGGTTATGTTCATGTGTAGTCTTTTCTTGTCTTGTTATAAGGGGGTGTTTGTTATGACCAGTATGTTCTCTTGACAGAACTCTGCTAGCATTTACTCTGCTTCATTTTGTATTCCAAAGTCAAACTTTCCTATTACTCAGGGTGTCTCTTGACTCCCTACTTTTGCATTCCTTTACCTGTCCAATTTAGTTCACTAATTCCTAAAATGTCAGTGGTGACTATTGCCATCTCCTGTTTGACCACTTCCAGTTTACCTTGTTTCATGGACCTAACATTCCAGGTTCCTGTGTAATATTGTTCTTTACAGCTTCAGACTTTACTTTCACCACCAGATGCATTCATAACTGGGCATTGTTTCTGTTTGGGCTCAGCTTTCTCATTCCTTCTGGAGGTATTTCTCTGGTCTTCTCCAGTAGCATATTGGTTACCTACCAACCTGGGGAGTTCATCTTTCAGAGTCATATATTTTTGCTTTTCATACTGTTCCTTGGGTTCTTATGACAAGAATGTTGTAGTGGTTTGCCCTTCCCTTTTTTAGTGGACAACATTTTGTCAGAACTCTCCACCATGCTCCATCTGTCTTGGGTGGCCCTACATGGCATGGGTCATAGTTTCATTGAGTTAGAGAAGGTGGAAATCTAAGTGATCAGACTGGTTAGTTTGCTGCAATTGTGGTTTTCAGTTTTTAATCATAAAACGTTAGACACCATTGGATAGTGTTTATGCTCATATCTCACTGTATTTTCACTTCTCAGTGGTTTTAAGGTGATGGGCATTTGGTTTATTATTTCTTTGGGCGTGTAAATATATATAAATAATGACCCAATTAATTCATTTAAATGAATTTGCTAGTTTAAAATGAATTGTGATCAAGCATTAGGAGTGACATCTTGTATATTAATTCCATACAACCTTGGCTGTATATTTAACTTATAATAAAGTCAGTAAAAAGCAAAGTCATGAGTTACAGACTGTATGGTAATAAAAGTAGGGATTGTAAGGAAACCAAAGTACGTACTACCATTTTTTCAAGTTTAATGGTTCTAAAAGTCAATATTATTATCCCAGTAATAATATCACTTATTAAAACAGTGACAAAATAAATTATAATAGAAGAATAGTAGACAATTTGTTGCTTTATCTTCAGTGGATCAAACCAAGATATTTGCTTAATTGGATACCTTTCACAATTTTACTGCCCTCTAAATAAAAGCTCTTTTCAAAAGTCAGATAATTAGGCATCAGAACATGTGATAATCAAACACATAAGGGAAAATCATTAAGAAATGCCCTGCATTCCCTCTCCATGAAACCACAGATACTTTTCTTAAAGGAAAATGTCCTCTAGAAAGCTTTTTTGAAGCATTCCCTTAACTTCACATGCATGAAGCTATGTGTTTCATAGCTGTGTTTCACATAGCTGTGAAATTTGGGCAGAATTGTTTTAATTGAATTTAAAAGATGAATTCCAGGAAAATGGTGGCTCTGGTAATATATGACTCATAAGAAAAATTTTGGCCATTTTCTATCAGCCGTTATGTTGTTTATAATGCATTAATTTCTGCTGGATTCCTCATTACCTTACTGTGAGCTCATGGGCATGAATGATCCAATGAAATGTTTATCAGAACTTTCACTATGATGGGATTAAGAAAACACTAATAACAAGAATCTCCCCTGTTCTAGTAGTAAATGTACTGTATGAAAACCTTTTATTTCCAAATTCCTAATATTTCAAGATAGTGCCCTAGCCTTCAGCTGGGTGAGTACAATACCTTCATGACTCAAATATAGTTTTTCTTACATATTTTTGCCCCCACCACACTTCCAGTGGCTACAATTACTTTTAAACTTGCTTCTAGAATTAGTCCATGTTATGATCTTCAGTTTCTTTTGAAAAAGTGCTGTTGATGTGGCCGCTTAGTAGATCCCCTGCTTTTCTTTCAAGGTTCCAGGGTCTTTGGAAAAGAGTGTTGACTCACCTTTTTGCTGAAATCTCATTTCATCAGAAGTCTTTCTTTAAACCTCAATCTAGGTTAGTCCTCACTATTCCACAGACAGTCCCACAAAACCCAGAGCTTCCTCATTTGTCAGATTGTTGATGCTGATCTCTCACACTGGACCACAAGACAGTTGCCAGCACTGAGTCTCTGCTTAACCACAATCTCAGACAGGTGCCTGGGACAGTGACTACCTGTATGTGTGCTGAATTTCAGACAGAGTGTATCTTTAATTATATAATTTTATATATGTTATTTGATATAAATAAGTTATATTACTCCATATATATATTATATTATTATATATTTCATAATTTACATAATATACTTTATATCTTAATTTCAGCTATTACAGGAAATTTCACATTTCTTTACTAGAAATATTTATTTTTCTATCTGAAACTTTTTTCTCTAGAAAAACTTAAAATCACAAAACAAAAACTTGTTTTTAAATAAAACTTAATTTAAAACTAAAACCACAAATTTAAAAAAATAACTATTTAATTCCCTATCATTTTCCTGTATTCTAAGGGAGAAAATAGTGTTTTAAGAACTAAAGAAACTTCTCGGCAGTAGAGTCATCATGAGCTAATAGAAAGGTTCTCCGTGCACAGTGGGGTTCTCACCTGTGAGAATAATGTTCCAGAGAAAAGCTACACCCTCCCTCACATTACTTTCATCTGTAGCAGGTCTCCAAAGACAAGCGTGTGGAACCAGTTCTGACACTTAGACCTTATCATTGGTTTGAAGCTTTATTGATTCACATCTGTTGATGTTAATTAGCTTCATTCTGGAAAGAAGATATTTGAAAGCAGGGAGAAAGAATGAGAAGGTATAAAATAGTTCATATGGGTAGTAGAGGGTGCAGTGTGAAGAAGATGCATTTCACTAGCACAGTCCACATTTAGCAAGCTTTCACGAGGTCTAGTAGCTTTCCCATTTAATAAATTCTGCCCAAGCTTGCAATAGTATCCTAAATTCTTTTGTTTTCACCTAATTATAACTGACAGAAATCTTTCCAAAACTTGGGAGACTGTATAGTCCAGGAGTAAGCCATTTTATGATGCTTAATGAGGAGAATTCAAGGCCTGTATTTTTTAGTCATCCAGACCAGCATTTATTCAGCCAATTCCTAATGATGATTAATGAAACAAGACTTACCTCAAAAGCTGTGCTTCCTGACAAAAGAAATCCTGGTGAGAGATTGGCATTCATTTGTTTCTGTCTGAGGCTTTTACCTTTTTTTTTTTTTTTCCTTCACTAAGAAGAAAAAAATAGAGAACTAATGATTATAGACTATGAATTATAACTTGTAATAGTCATAATCCCAGGTAATTTGATGAGTAAGATAGATAATGACCGATTTGTTACTGAAAGCTTTGTACCTGGGATTATATTATTATATATTTCATATTTACATAATATACTTTATATCTTAATTTCAGCTATTACAGGAAATTTCACATTTCTTTACTAGAAATATTTATTTTTCTATCTGAAACTTTTCTCTAGAAAAACTTAAAATCACAAAACAAAAACTTGTTTTTAAATAAAACTTAATTTAAAACTAAAACCACAAATTTAAAAAAATAACTATTTAATTCCCTATCATTTTCCTGTATTCTAAGGGAGAAAATAGTGTTTTAAGAACTAAAGAAACTTCTCGGCAGTAGAGTCATCATGAGCTAATAGAAAGGTTCTCCGTGCACAGTGGGGTTCTCACCTGTGAGAATAATGTTCCAGAGAAAAGCTACACCCTCCCTCACATTACTTTCATCTGTAGCAGGTCTCCAAAGACAAGCGTGTGGAACCAGTTCTGACACTTAGACCTTATCATTGGTTTGAAGCTTTATTGATTCACATCTGTTGATGTTAATTAGCTTCATTCTGGAAAGAAGATATTTGAAAGCAGGGAGAAAGAATGAGAAGGTATAAAATAGTTCATATGGGTAGTAGAGGGTGCAGTGTGAAGAAGATGCATTTCACTAGCACAGTCCACATTTAGCAAGCTTTCACGAGGTCTAGTAGCTTTCCCATTTAATAAATTCTGCCCAAGCTTGCAATAGTATCCTAAATTCTTTTGTTTTCACCTAATTATAACTGACAGAAATCTTTCCAAAACTTGGGAGACTGTATAGTCCAGGAGTAAGCCATTTTATGATGCTTAATGAGGAGAATTCAAGGCCTGTATTTTTTAGTCATCCAGACCAGCATTTATTCAGCCAATTCCTAATGATGATTAATGAAACAAGACTTACCTCAAAAGCTGTGCTTCCTGACAAAAGAAATCCTGGTGAGAGATTGGCATTCATTTGTTTCTGTCTGAGGCTTTTACCTTTTTTTTTTTTTTTCCTTCACTAAGAAGAAAAAAATAGAGAACTAATGATTATAGACTATGAATTATAACTTGTAATAGTCATAATCCCAGGTAATTTGATGAGTAAGATAGATAATGACCGATTTGTTACTGTATTAATTGCTCTTAGCTCCATCCTGGGATACACAGTTGTGCAGTCATTAAATACTAGTAATGACTAGTTATTCCAGAATTAAAAGCTTAAATACAAATAAAAATGAGATTGATACTCTTTAAATTAATGGGTTAATGTGTCTTCTTTTTACCATGGTTGTACTGTATATTATGTTCTTATGAACTGTGTTGTTTCTAGAGGGAATATGGCTATTTCTGAGTGGGATTCCATTTATGTCTGCAGCAAATGTTTAATCTACCATATATTAACTATTGTTTTATACATCCCCATACTTTCTTTTAATGAAATCTCCTTAACTGCCATATTCCTGGTGTCTTTGGGAGTTTGTTTTGAGATGTTCAGATTTTTATTCTTTTTGCTTGTTGCTGTCTCTTTACTTTGCCCTCACACTCTAATTTTAAAGATTTATTGTTCACTTCACTAGCCCCAGGATTACACATACACAGACTTCTTTGCTGCATTGTCAATATCATCTTTGTCAACCAGAATCAGTTCCACATAAACATGGCCCATGGTTATCTCAATAGAACAATCTATTACATTTGGATAGAATTTTATTATATCAATGTGATTTCTAGGCCCAGTTGTGAAATGTGAATTCATATGTCTCCTCTGATTCAGAAACCACATCTGAAACAGGAGGACTGAGATTTATACAGGTCGCATTTTTTTTAAACAAGAAAACCAAGGAAAACAGAGGTCACATGAATTTCCTGAGGCCAAAGAGCAGATTACTGTCAGAGCAGAAGTTGAGAGTAGGTGGTGTGGCAGAAGAGCCCCAGGCTGAGACCAAGAGACCTGATTATTTCCCTAGTTCTGTCAAGCTGGAACTACTTGCAGACTTTGAGGACTCTGTCTCTTCAGTTTGTAGCTTTCTTATAAGAAAAAGGAAGTTTTAAAACTGATAAGGTTCAAAACCTCTTGCAGCTCTGACCTTTTAATTCAAATATCTGTATAGTATTTCACAAAAAGGCAGTTTAATTTTTAAAAAAATACAGTAAGATGAGCTGACTTATTTAGGGGCAAGATTACAAGGACAGGAAAACATAGCCTATGTCTCAAATGATAGGTTTGGGGAACAGAGTATATTAACAAAGGATGTTAAAACATGGTTATGGAAATAGGACAAATCCTGAACATATGAGCAAGGCAACTATATAAGGTGATAAGAATAGATCAAAATTATATTTCTATTAAATTATGTAGAGCTTAAAAAAGGAAGCATCAGCAGTAGTTTCTTTGTTAGCTCATGGCATTTTTTTTTTGTTTATCTTGGTTTGAGTGAAAATCTCTTTCAACATTTATCTCTCCTTTCCTTCTCTTAGAATCTCATCAAAGCAATGTAAAGCCTTGAGCTCTATAACTGGTTTCAAGTGAAACTGATTAATTTGGTAAACCTTCTATGCCCTTCCAATATTCTACACACTCCTGAATTCTGCTCACCAGAATCATATGTTTGCACATAGACAGACACATATTTTTTCATATTTTCTTAGAAAAATTCAGGATATAATTGCATGGGCTAAATAAAAGTTTGGTTGAGATATTGTAATCAAAACTGGCTGCTCGCTGTTTAAAAGCCAATCAACCTATGGCAGATATGGGTCAATGTGTGGCAGTAAACAACAAAAGCCTGTAAAAAATAAAAATAATAATAAATAAAATTTGTGTGGAATAAAAAAAAGATGGACAAAGTCCACACATTTGGATTTTAAATTGATAGAAAAGCTGAATCAATTTGCAAAACTGTGACATTAGCACAATATATAAAAGTCCCACTAAAATAAAAAATTGACTTTTTTCTTGGGGAAAGCATGAAACAGTATTGAAGGGGAGAAAAAAAAAATGCCAATCAAGAGGCCAGGTTGGTGGAAAGTGTGTTTTATTTTGCATTCTGGCAGCTGGGTAGAGGGAGGGCGGGTGCCTGTCCAAAGACCAATCTACCCCACTGATGAACATGGGCAAGACAGTTTATAGGATGAGGGAGAGAAATACATGCAAAAATCAGAACAGTCAGCTCTGACAGTCATCTTGAAATTGGTTATAGGCAGTCTAGGAAGCAATATCTTGATTGTTTTGAAAGAAAATTATTTTCAGTTCCATAGTGGAGGTGACAGAATGCCAGTGCAGTTATTTAAAATCATAAAAGATGATGCTGTGAATGTAGTTTAGAAAACAGATTTGAAAAACTCAGCAATAGCCACAGGACTATAAAAGATCAGTTTTCATTCTAATACCAAAGAAGGGCAATGACAAAGAATGTTCAAACTATCGTACAATTATTCTCATTTCACAGGCTGACAAGGTAAGGCTCAAACTTCTTCAAGCTAGGTTTCAGTATGTGAATAAGGACTTTCCAGATGCACAAGCTAAGTTTTGAAGAGGTAGAGGAACCAGAGATCAAATTTTCCACATTTGTTTGATCATGGAGAAATCAAGGGAGTTCCAGCAAAAATATCTCTTTCTGCATCATTGAGTAGACTAAAGCCTTCGATGGTGTGGATCACAGCAAACTGGAAAAAGATGAGAGTACTAGACCATCTTACCTGTCTCCTGAGAAACCTGCATGTGGGTAAGGAAACAACAGTTAGAATAGAACATGGAATAATAGACTGGTTCCAAATTGGGAAAGGAATATGACAAGGCTATATATTGTCACCCTGATTATTTAACATATATGCAGAGTACATCATGGGTAATGCTGAGCTGGATGAATCACAAACTGGAATCAAAATTGCCAGGAGAAATATCTATAGCCACAGGTATGCAGATCACACCTGCATATGACATAAAGTAAAGAGGAACTAAAGAGTCCCTTGATAAAGGTGAGAGAGGAGAGTGAAAAAGCTGGCCTAAGGCTCAACATCCGAAAAATGAAGATCACAGCATCTGATCCCATCATGTCATGGCAAATACATGGGAAAACAATGGAAACAGTGACAGACTTTATTTTCTTGGGCTCCAAAATCACTGCAGATGTTGATGCAGCCTTGTCGTATGCAATCAGAGTTGGTGGAAAGTGTGTTTTATTTTGCAGCTCTGAAAGACCAATCTACCCCACTGATGAACATGGGCAAGACAGTTTATAGGATGAGGGAGAGAAATACATGCAAAAATCAGAACAGTCAGCTCTGACAGTCATCTTGAAATTGGTTATAGGCAGTCTAGGAAGCAATATCTTGATTGTTTTGAAAGAAAATTATTTTCAGTTCCATAGTGGAGGTGACAGAATGCCAGTGCAGTTATTTAAAATCATAAAAGATGATGCTGTGAATGTAGTTTAGAAAACAGATTTGAAAAACTCAGCAATAGCCACAGGACTATAAAAGATCAGTTTTCATTCTAATACCAAAGAAGGGCAATGACAAAGAATGTTCAAACTATCGTACAATTATTCTCATTTCACAGGCTGACAAGGTAAGGCTCAAACTTCTTCAAGCTAGGTTTCAGTATGTGAATAAGGACTTTCCAGATGCACAAGCTAAGTTTTGAAGAGGTAGAGGAACCAGAGATCAAATTTTCCACATTTGTTTGATCATGGAGAAATCAAGGGAGTTCCAGCAAAAATATCTCTTTCTGCATCATTGAGTAGACTAAAGCCTTCGATGGTGTGGATCACAGCAAACTGGAAAAAGATGAGAGTACTAGACCATCTTACCTGTCTCCTGAGAAACCTGCATGTGGGTAAGGAAACAACAGTTAGAATAGAACATGGAATAATAGACTGGTTCCAAATTGGGAAAGGAATATGACAAGGCTATATATTGTCACCCTGATTATTTAACATATATGCAGAGTACATCATGGGTAATGCTGAGCTGGATGAATCACAAACTGGAATCAAAATTGCCAGGAGAAATATCTATAGCCACAGGTATGCAGATCACACCTGCATATGACATAAAGTAAAGAGGAACTAAAGAGTCCCTTGATAAAGGTGAGAGAGGAGAGTGAAAAAGCTGGCCTAAGGCTCAACATCCGAAAAATGAAGATCACAGCATCTGATCCCATCATGTCATGGCAAATACATGGGAAAACAATGGAAACAGTGACAGACTTTATTTTCTTGGGCTCCAAAATCACTGCAGATGTTGATGCAGCCTTGAAATTAAAATATGATTGCTCCTTGTAAGAAAATCTATGACAAACCTAGACAGCATATTAAAAAGCAGAGACATCACTTTGCTGACAAAAGTCCACAGAGTCAAAGCAATGGTTTCCCCAGCAGTCCTATATAGGTGTGAGTGTTGGACCATAAAGAAGGCTGAGTGTTGAAGAACTGATGCCTTTGAACTGTGATGTTAGAAGACTCTTGAGAGTCCCTGAGTGTGTTACCTTCACACTGAAAGAAGATAAAACCAGTCACTCCTAGAGGAAATCAACCCTGAATATTCATTGAAAGGACTGATGATGAAGCTAATGCTCCAACACTTTGGCCACCTGATGTGAAGAGACAACTCATTGGAAAAGACCCTGATGCTGGAAAAAACAGAAGGCAGAAGAAGAGGACAAGAGAGGATGAGGTGGTTGTATGGTGTCACTGAATCAATGGATATGAGTTTGACCAAGCTCAAGGATATGGTGATGGACAGGGAGACCTGACATGTCTCAGTTTTATAGGGCTGCAAAGAGTCAGACATGACTGAGAGACTGAACTGAACTGACAGAAGAGATAATATGACTTTTGGAAGAAGCAAGTAAAGACACAGGTAAAACAAGATTGTCCATGAGTCAATACATTTTGAACCAATGTGATATATGTAAGAATATTCTTTATACTATTTCTAGCTATTATAACTCCATAATAAAATTCTTTTCCAAATTGGGAAAGGAATATGACAAGGCTATATATTGTCACCCTGATTATTTAACATATATGCAGAGTACATCATGGGTAATGCTGAGCTGGATGAATCACAAACTGGAATCAAAATTGCCAGGAGAAATATCTATAGCCACAGGTATGCAGATCACACCTGCATATGACATAAAGTAAAGAGGAACTAAAGAGTCCCTTGATAAAGGTGAGAGAGGAGAGTGAAAAAGCTGGCCTAAGGCTCAACATCCGAAAAATGAAGATCACAGCATCTGATCCCATCATGTCATGGCAAATACATGGGAAAACAATGGAAACAGTGACAGACTTTATTTTCTTGGGCTCCAAAATCACTGCAGATGTTGATGCAGCCTTGAAATTAAAATATGATTGCTCCTTGTAAGAAAATCTATGACAAACCTAGACAGCATATTAAAAAGCAGAGACATCACTTTGCTGACAAAAGTCCACAGAGTCAAAGCAATGGTTTCCCCAGCAGTCCTATATAGGTGTGAGTGTTGGACCATAAAGAAGGCTGAGTGTTGAAGAACTGATGCCTTTGAACTGTGATGTTAGAGAAGACTCTTGAGAGTCCCTGAGTGTGTTACCTTCACACTGAAAGAAGATAAAACCAGTCACTCCTAGAGGAAATCAACCCTGAATATTCATTGAAAGGACTGATGATGAAGCTAATGCTCCAACACTTTGGCCACCTGATGTGAAGAGACAACTCATTGGAAAAGACCCTGATGCTGGAAAAAACAGAAGGCAGAAGAAGAGGACAAGAGAGGATGAGGTGGTTGTATGGTGTCACTGAATCAATGGATATGAGTTTGACCAAGCTCAAGGATATGGTGATGGACAGGGAGACCTGACATGTCTCAGTTTTATAGGGCTGCAAAGAGTCAGACATGACTGAGAGACTGAACTGAACTGACAGAAGAGATAATATGACTTTTGGAAGAAGCAAGTAAAGACACAGGTAAAACAAGATTGTCCATGAGTCAATACATTTTGAACCAATGTGATATATGTAAGAATATTCTTTATACTATTTCTAGCTATTATAACTCCATAATAAAATTCTTTTCAAAATGTCAGGATTGGGAAGCTGTACAGAACGGATTTTTTGTGGCTAATAAAATGTCCACCATTTCACTGATCAACCAATTATTTGTGGTCATGGGGACATAATCCTAGGCTCTTATAAGACAGAATCTTCATAAAACACAATTATCTGAGGTTGTCATGTTCTATATAATCAAATAGCCTTTCACCAAAAATTAGTAGAAAACATACAAATAAACCTCTGTATATTCACGTAGCTTTCTATGTCTCACACTTGAACTACTTTAAAAGCATAGCTGTAATTGCAAGATCTCCTACAGTCAATGCTGAGCTTTGTTTAGAATTCCCAGTAAAAAGATTTCTAAAAAGAAAGCCTTGGTAAAGTTGAATTTGAAAAGGTGCTTGATTTCTTTTTTCTTCTTCTTCTTTTTTTAACCAATGGACCCAGAACACCTAGCATCTAAATGCTTAATAAACATCTGTTGAATGAATGAATTAATAAAAGAATGAATCAATCAATGACAGATCACGTGGTACAATGATAAGAATAAGGTTAGATGGCATGTTTAGATTATTGCTGTTTGAATCTGAGCTGTGTTACTAGTGAGTAATAAAATGTATTCTCCTAAATCAGTTCTGAGAGCAGTATCACACAATGGAATATATGTAGATGTTAGTATGGTCTGGCACAGAGTGAACATCCAGTAAACAATTATGCTACAGATGTTCAGAAAATATCCAATGCAACAAGATAAATAGCTATAAATATATAGGTATATACATAGGTTTACATATTCATATATATCTAAATAAATGGACAGATGGATAGATAGATGGATAATAGTGTAAAGAGAAGCATAAAAAGATTTAACTTGTGCAGAGAACTAGATTAGGACTTGACTCTGTCATTGCATTACAAGTTTGATATCAGGTAAAGCACTTAACATCACTAAGCTGACAAAGTTAAAAACACAATGACGGAGTTTATTTAAATGCTATGGCTAGTTCAGCAGTTCAGCTTTTGACGTGAACTACTTAGCATAAGGCAGTTATAGATCACTAGAGTATGGGGAAAATCACTGCTATTTATGTCTTTCCTAAACAGTAAAAGCACACAGTAACAAATGTTGAACTAGGGTCTCCTAACTCCAGTTTATACTCTTCTCTGTGGGATGTTCCTCTCCTATGAATCATTAATCCATATAACCTACACGCCATGCATGTTAGCTTCTGTATTGCAATAAGCCTAAAGACTGCAGAAAATGTAAATTAATTGGCATCAGAAAGGCAAGGCGAGGGGCTTCCCTGGTGGTCTCCAGTGGGTAAGGACACTGCCTTGCAATGCAAAGGGCACCAGTTTGATCCTTGGCCTGAAACTGTTTCTAACCCTTAACTTAAAAGCATAGCTGTAATTGCAAGATCTCCTACAGTCAATGCTGAGCTTTGTTTAGAATTCCCAGTAAAAAGATTTCTAAAAAGAAAGCCTTGGTAAAGTTGAATTTGAAAAGGTGCTTGATTTCTTTTTTCTTCTTCTTCTTTTTTTAACCAATGGACCCAGAACACCTAGCATCTAAATGCTTAATAAACATCTGTTGAATGAATGAATTAATAAAAGAATGAATCAATCAATGACAGATCACGTGGTACAATGATAAGAATAAGGTTAGATGGCATGTTTAGATTATTGCTGTTTGAATCTGAGCTGTGTTACTAGTGAGTAATAAAATGTATTCTCCTAAATCAGTTCTGAGAGCAGTATCACACAATGGAATATATGTAGATGTTAGTATGGTCTGGCACAGAGTGAACATCCAGTAAACAATTATGCTACAGATGTTCAGAAAATATCCAATGCAACAAGATAAATAGCTATAAATATATAGGTATATACATAGGTTTACATATTCATATATATCTAAATAAATGGACAGATGGATAGATAGATGGATAATAGTGTAAAGAGAAGCATAAAAAGATTTAACTTGTGCAGAGAACTAGATTAGGACTTGACTCTGTCATTGCATTACAAGTTTGATATCAGGTAAAGCACTTAACATCACTAAGCTGACAAAGTTAAAAACACAATGACGGAGTTTATTTAAATGCTATGGCTAGTTCAGCAGTTCAGCTTTTGACGTGAACTACTTAGCATAAGGCAGTTATAGATCACTAGAGTATGGGGAAAATCACTGCTATTTATGTCTTTCCTAAACAGTAAAAGCACACAGTAACAAATGTTGAACTAGGGTCTCCTAACTCCAGTTTATACTCTTCTCTGTGGGATGTTCCTCTCCTATGAATCATTAATCCATATAACCTACACGCCATGCATGTTAGCTTCTGTATTGCAATAAGCCTAAAGACTGCAGAAAATGTAAATTAATTGGCATCAGAAAGGCAAGGCGAGGGGCTTCCCTGGTGGTCTCCAGTGGGTAAGGACACTGCCTTGCAATGCAAAGGGCACCAGTTTGATCCTTGGCCTGGGAAGATCCCATGTGCCGTGGAGCAGCTGGACTGATGTGTCCAACTACCAAGCCGGAGCTCTGGAGTGAGAGAGGCCACTGCAATGGGAGGCCCACACAGGCCAAAGAACAAAAATAAACAAAAGAAAGACCAATAAAAGTGGCCAAAAAAAAAAGAAAAGAAAAGAAAGGCAAGGCAGGATGGACAGAAACATTTACTATAGAAGCCTAGAATAATTCTAGACCGTGATCTCCTCAGCTGTGATCTCCTTAAGCTTAAGTTGTCCTTTGTACCATTCCATTTATAAACATAGCTGATTTCAGTGTTCATGTGCATACACATGTATTTCCTTTTTATTTTGTCATGTCTCCTAGATCAGAGACATCAGATCTATAGAACTCAGTGCTAGAAGAGACTTTAAAGATAATCTAACAAAGTCCAGAGAGGAAGTGGCTTGCCTGAAGAGGCTGACCATGGTGGAGTCAGGCCAGAACCACAATTCCTCCTGACCACAACTCCTCACAGTATACTGCTCTTTCCACTAAATAATACTGCCCCAAGATGTTGGTCTCAGCTATGCTAAAGTAGGGTAAGGACAAGAATAACATGTGTTCTTTCCTAGATATCTTCCTTGTAGTCTTCAACATCAAAGAGCCAAAATCCTATGCTAGTGACTGGATCAACAGATACTGTTGCAGGAATGAGCTACAGTTTCTATAATTCTCATTCCGTGATTTTACACATCAAACCACATGCTTCCCCAATTAAGGCAGCATTAGGTAATGTGTTGCTGTATCTCACTGTGCACATTATTCACTGAACACGGGTAGGCAAGGCACAAGCTAAGAGGCTGGAAGAAGGGGTGCAAGGAGCCGAGCTCCTAACTCCAGTTTATACTCTTCTCTGTGGGATGTTCCTCTCCTATGAATCATTAATCCATATAACCTACACGCCATGCATGTTAGCTTCTGTATTGCAATAAGCCTAAAGACTGCAGAAAATGTAAATTAATTGGCATCAGAAAGGCAAGGCGAGGGGCTTCCCTGGTGGTCTCCAGTGGGTAAGGACACTGCCTTGCAATGCAAAGGGCACCAGTTTGATCCTTGGCCTGGGAAGATCCCATGTGCCGTGGAGCAGCTGGACTGATGTGTCCAACTACCAAGCCGGAGCTCTGGAGTGAGAGAGGCCACTGCAATGGGAGGCCCACACAGGCCAAAGAACAAAAATAAACAAAAGAAAGACCAATAAAAGTGGCCAAAAAAAAAAGAAAAGAAAAGAAAGGCAAGGCAGGATGGACAGAAACATTTACTATAGAAGCCTAGAATAATTCTAGACCGTGATCTCCTCAGCTGTGATCTCCTTAAGCTTAAGTTGTCCTTTGTACCATTCCATTTATAAACATAGCTGATTTCAGTGTTCATGTGCATACACATGTATTTCCTTTTTATTTTGTCATGTCTCCTAGATCAGAGACATCAGATCTATAGAACTCAGTGCTAGAAGAGACTTTAAAGATAATCTAACAAAGTCCAGAGAGGAAGTGGCTTGCCTGAAGAGGCTGACCATGGTGGAGTCAGGCCAGAACCACAATTCCTCCTGACCACAACTCCTCACAGTATACTGCTCTTTCCACTAAATAATACTGCCCCAAGATGTTGGTCTCAGCTATGCTAAAGTAGGGTAAGGACAAGAATAACATGTGTTCTTTCCTAGATATCTTCCTTGTAGTCTTCAACATCAAAGAGCCAAAATCCTATGCTAGTGACTGGATCAACAGATACTGTTGCAGGAATGAGCTACAGTTTCTATAATTCTCATTCCGTGATTTTACACATCAAACCACATGCTTCCCCAATTAAGGCAGCATTAGGTAATGTGTTGCTGTATCTCACTGTGCACATTATTCACTGAACACGGGTAGGCAAGGCACAAGCTAAGAGGCTGGAAGAAGATGCAAGGAGCCGTAGGAACTGCAGACACATTTACTCTCTCCTGACTGATGCAGCAGCTGTAGCACTATTCTCTCCTGGCTGACATAGCAGCTATAGTAGCAGCCATAAATAACCACAACATGGCAATAGTGTAGCACAACTGCAAAGGCTTTTCAGGTGAAAAGCCTTATATATGCTTACAGAACAAAAGTACCCCATGGTCAAGTGCATGCTACATGCACTGTGCTTTAAGTGATCTCAGCTATTACATAATCATTATTTACAAAACATTCAGTGAGAGTAAGAGGGCGTGGGGCTAACCTGACCATGCCATTTCGGCTAGTTTACTCTTTCCCTACATTCCACGGCTCCAGGGTCTCTTACCTTGCAACCTATGCACAATTCATCTTCCACAATATTCCCTCGGTGAGTAACACTGACCCTTGAGCCCAAATTCTGCAACAGCAGCAGATGCGACAACAACAAACACAACAGATAGCAAAACCCAACACTAGATATCACCTGGAAGTCACGTTGCCATCCTTGCACTCAGGGGGTTACTCGAGTCACTCACAAGTGGAGTGTTTTTGTCTTCCATGGTCAAGTCCTGGTCACTCTCTGTGACCATCTTGTGAGATTGCAAGAAAGCCTCCACAGAGGAAACGCCACCTCTGGGAGGTTTTAATTAAGGACCCACAACCGACCCACCCCACAGGCACCTGGCCCACCTTCAAAGAGGAGATTCTTGTGGCATTCACAGTCCACCCACATGATTCCAAATGCTTTCACACTATTCTAAATCTGCTAGAGAATCAAACAGTAGCATGTTCATACTTCTCCTTCTGCATAGGAAACCCACGGTAACCTGGATATCTTCCTTGTAGTCTTCAACATCAAAGAGCCAAAATCCTATGCTAGTGACTGGATCAACAGATACTGTTGCAGGAATGAGCTACAGTTTCTATAATTCTCATTCCGTGATTTTACACATCAAACCACATGCTTCCCCAATTAAGGCAGCATTAGGTAATGTGTTGCTGTATCTCACTGTGCACATTATTCACTGAACACGGGTAGGCAAGGCACAAGCTAAGAGGCTGGAAGAAGATGCAAGGAGCCGTAGGAACTGCAGACACATTTACTCTCTCCTGACTGATGCAGCAGCTGTAGCACTATTCTCTCCTGGCTGACATAGCAGCTATAGTAGCAGCCATAAATAACCACAACATGGCAATAGTGTAGCACAACTGCAAAGGCTTTTCAGGTGAAAAGCCTTATATATGCTTACAGAACAAAAGTACCCCATGGTCAAGTGCATGCTACATGCACTGTGCTTTAAGTGATCTCAGCTATTACATAATCATTATTTACAAAACATTCAGTGAGAGTAAGAGGGCGTGGGGCTAACCTGACCATGCCATTTCGGCTAGTTTACTCTTTCCCTACATTCCACGGCTCCAGGGTCTCTTACCTTGCAACCTATGCACAATTCATCTTCCACAATATTCCCTCGGTGAGTAACACTGACCCTTGAGCCCAAATTCTGCAACAGCAGCAGATGCGACAACAACAAACACAACAGATAGCAAAACCCAACACTAGATATCACCTGGAAGTCACGTTGCCATCCTTGCACTCAGGGGGTTACTCGAGTCACTCACAAGTGGAGTGTTTTTGTCTTCCATGGTCAAGTCCTGGTCACTCTCTGTGACCATCTTGTGAGATTGCAAGAAAGCCTCCACAGAGGAAACGCCACCTCTGGGAGGTTTTAATTAAGGACCCACAACCGACCCACCCCACAGGCACCTGGCCCACCCCTTCAAAGAGGAGATTCTTGTGGCATTCACAGTCCACCCACATGATTCCAAATGCTTTCACACTATTCTAAATCTGCTAGAGAATCAAACAGTAGCATGTTCATACTTCTCCTTCTGCATAGGAAACCCACGGTAGGCACAGCATGATTGGGCGAGCTGGAAGAACACTTGAGGAGCCATAGGAACTGAAGACATGTTTATTCTGTCTGGTAGCACCCACTAGGGATCTTTGGGGAACTTATATATGGTTACAGAACAAGGGTGGCTCACATCCTGCAGGCACAACACACCGCATGCACTACTACAACTGCATGTGCACCATAATACAGTTAGCTATATTGTTGTTTGTGAAACATAGCAGAGAGAGGGCCATGGGAGACCATGTGGGAAAGCCCAATTGGCCTGAGAGAGTGGAACAGGAGAGACTGATTGGCCCCATGCTATTAGGTACTTTCCCTCTCTTCCACCCCTCAGTGTCTCCTGTCTCACTGATCAACTCATTTAACACATATTGCTGCCACCTGTACCCACATCCCACAACAGTATAGGCTGTTGGAACAGGCTACCAGGGTGCAAGCTGTACCTCCAATACCAAGCAAAATGCAATCCCAGGTACTGGACAAGCAGGCCCACCACACCTGCAGTGGATCCCCAGTGAGATGTTGCACAGCATAGGTTGCTCATGCCGTGTGTTGCAATGCTACTGTAACACTTTTATGATTATCTCATATTTACACACAATATTCTGTACCGAATAATACACACACGCCACCCTGTGTGGCAGTTAACGGATCAAGGGCCATTTGATTTTGCAAAACTGTTTTCCTTGTGTGGTACATTGTCTCATCTAACAGGGTTAAAGCTTGGTGAGTATAATTCAAAGCTCAGGCTGTATGCAAAGCAAGAGCAGTAGTTAGGCCCTCAGTGATTACCACTGCCCCTTGAGGCAAAACTAAGAGGTAGGACTACAGGGTGGTCTGTTTCACTTGGTACCGTGCATGGACCCTGTCCCAAAGGACAGGTCTGTGTGGGAGAGTTGCATATACTGAGCCAAGCAGGTAAGACTGGCCCCATGTGTACTTTCTGGCCCAATTCCCAGGTAAGTACTGCCATCCAGAGAATCCACATACCCACAGAGTGCCATGAGGGACAGAGATTACTCTATAACCAGGATCAATACTAGAACTAGCACAGAGATGGGGGTGTCCACCCTTCCAGCTCAGTACCATCCCTTTTTCCTACACAAAGAGGTGCAACATCTTGCAATTCAACACTCACAGCCAGCAACCAGGAAAGCTCATCCGACAGTACATGTCCTCCTTGGAGGCGAGGCATGTTCCATCGTTTCTCCACTCCTTGCACAATCATGTGCCTGATCTCACTCCATTCAGCCATCTTGTGCTTCACCTGGAAAGTGCTGTGTTTCCCAGTCCCACTGGCCATAGTCACAGGCCGAATGTGCTGGGGAGTCTCATGGCAGCTCCAACCGGGAGCTCGGTGCAGAACCCACATGCTGACACATTTTGTACTGAGGTGGAACTGATTGGATATTCCTCTCTTCCACCCCTCAGTGTCTCCTGTCTCACTGATCAACTCATTTAACACATATTGCTGCCACCTGTACCCACATCCCACAACAGTATAGGCTGTTGGAACAGGCTACCAGGGTGCAAGCTGTACCTCCAATACCAAGCAAAATGCAATCCCAGGTACTGGACAAGCAGGCCCACCACACCTGCAGTGGATCCCCAGTGAGATGTTGCACAGCATAGGTTGCTCATGCCGTGTGTTGCAATGCTACTGTAACACTTTATGATTATCTCATATTTACACACAATATTCTGTACCGAATAATACACCCCGCCACCCTGTGTGGCAGTTAACGGATCAAGGGCCATTTGATTTTGCAAAACTGTTTTCCTTGTGTGGTACATTGTCTCATCTAACAGGGTTAAAGCTTGGTGAGTATAATTCAAAGCTCAGGCTGTATGCAAAGCAAGAGCAGTAGTTAGGCCCTCAGTGATTACCACTGCCCCTTGAGGCAAAACTAAGAGGTAGGACTACAGGGTGGTCTGTTTCACTTGGTACCGTGCATGGACCCTGTCCCAAAGGACAGGTCTGTGTGGGAGAGTTGCATATACTGAGCCAAGCAGGTAAGACTGGCCCCATGTGTACTTTCTGGCCCAATTCCCAGGTAAGTACTGCCATCCAGAGAATCCACATACCCACAGAGTGCCATGAGGGACAGAGATTACTCTTTAACCAGGATCAATACTAGAACTAGCAAAGAGATGGGGTGTCCACCCTTCCAGCTCAGTACCATCCCTTTTTCCTACACAAAGAGGTGCAACATCTTGCAATTCAACACTCACAGCCAGCAACCAGGAAAGCTCATCCGACAGTACATGTCCTCCTTGGAGGCGAGGCATGTTCCATCGTTTCTCCACTCCTTGCACAATCATGTGCCTGATCTCACTCCATTCAGCCATCTTGTGCTTCACCTGGAAAGTGCTGTGTTTCCCAGTCCCACTGGCCATAGTCACAGGCCGAATGTGCTGGGGAGTCTCATGGCAGCTCCAACCGGGAGCTCGGTGCAGAACCCACATGCTGACACATTTTGTACTGTTGATACACATGCGCCCAATCACAATCATATATATTAATTCATATTTATTGACATATATATTGAGGTGGTCATGACACACCTGAGGGCAGAAAGGCAAAGAGGTGAAAGACACCAGCATGGACAGTCCCTTTCCTTCTAACAGAACACATGCAAGTTTTGTCTCTTGGTAAAGAGCAGCTTCTGGTACCAGAAGTTTACCTGCCTTTATGTACCACACCTTTCTCCTCTGGGTGCTCATATCTTGAGGCTCTATGTGGAGGATAACAGGGGAACTCCTGGTGGGCCACAGGGAGAGCAAAAATGTACCTTTCAAAGCAAGGCAGTTCCTTGTGGTCCCAGCCAAGTGACTCATACACTAGGGGGCCAGATGCTAGGGTACAACCTGGAACTCATGTTGCAGTCCTTGCCTCCATGTGGTTAGGAGAGCTACCCATCTACTATGGGGTGTTTTATTTTCCATGGCCGAGTTTAGTCCACTGTCTGTCCTTATGAAATCTCAGCTTGAGCTGGCAATATAATATCACCTTGGTTCCCACATCCGGGCTTTAACCACATATCTGTTGCTGTTATCTGTCACTTGCACTTGTATAGGAAACAGCTCAGTGCAGAAGTGCCTTCAGAGGGGCAACTCCAACCCTGCAAGGCTTCTCATTAATGCCTCACAGGCATTGGGCCCTCAGCTTCAGAAAGAGGGGTCAACAGACCAGCAGACTCCAACCCTGCAGGAGGCTTCTCATGTGCACATGGAGGAAAACAGAGATTACTCTATAACCAGAAACAGAAAAAATGGGGGTGTCCACCCTTCCAGCTCAGTACCATCCCTTTTCCTACACAAGAGGTGCAACATCTTGCAATTCAACACTCACAGCCAGCAACCAGGAAAGCTCATCCGACAGTACATGTCCTCCTTGGAGGCGAGGCATGTTCCATCGTTTCTCCACTCCTTGCACAATCATGTGCCTGATCTCACTCCATTCAGCCATCTTGTGCTTCACCTGGAAAGTGCTGTGTTTCCCAGTCCCACTGGCCATAGTCACAGGCCGAATGTGCTGGGGAGTCTCATGGCAGCTCCAACCGGGAGCTCGGTGCAGAACCCACATGCTGACACATTTTGTACTGTTGATACACATGCGCCCAATCACAATCATATATATTAATTCATATTTATTGACATATATATTGAGGTGGTCATGACACACCTGAGGGCAGAAAGGCAAAGAGGTGAAAGACACCAGCATGGACAGTCCCTTTCCTTCTAACAGAACACATGCAAGTTTTGTCTCTTGGTAAAGAGCAGCTTCTGGTACCAGAAGTTTACCTGCCTTTATGTACCACACCTTTCTCCTCTGGGTGCTCATATCTTGAGGCTCTATGTGGAGGATAACAGGGGAACTCCTGGTGGGCCACAGGGAGAGCAAAAATGTACCTTTCAAAGCAAGGCAGTTCCTTGTGGTCCCAGCCAAGTGACTCATACACTAGGGGGCCAGATGCTAGGGTACAACCTGGAACTCATGTTGCAGTCCTTGCCTCCATGTGGTTAGGAGAGCTACCCATCTACTATGGGGTGTTTTATTTTCCATGGCCGAGTTTAGTCCACTGTCTGTCCTTATGAAATCTCAGCTTGAGCTGGCAATATAATATCACCTTGGTTCCCACATCCGGGCTTTAACCACATATCTGTTGCTGTTATCTGTCACTTGCACTTGTATAGGAAACAGCTCAGTGCAGAAGTGCCTTCAGAGGGGCAACTCCAACCCTGCAAGGCTTCTCATTAATGCCTCACAGGCATTGGGCCCTCAGCTTCAGAAAGAGGGGGTCAACAGACCACAGCAGGCCTCACTTCAGCAAGCCGTTATACAGCTCGATCACACCTGCTGCTGGTATGGAACATGACGTACTCACTGAATTCCAGTCTGTGTGCACATTCCTGGACCTCTTTTCCAGTGAAATGGGTAGCTTGTGAACTTTCTATGATCAGAGAATGGCCGTACATGGCGGTCAGGCAGTCAAGAGTCTTAAGCATACAACGTTGATCAGCAGCTAGGTGAGCACTAACCCAGTAGCCATATCCACAGCTGTTTGAGCAAAGCTGGCATTCTTTTTTTTTTTTTAAAGGTTTATTATTTATTTATTTTGGGAGGTGGGGTGGAGAGGGAGGGGTGCAGGCGGGCTACTTCTATTGGTCTTTCATTTCTCTATTCTCATCCATCTTTTCTCTTCAGCCCATGTGGGCCTCCCCGGTGGCATCTGTTGTCGCAGAGCACAGGCTCTGGGCACATGCACTCCAGAGCTCCAGCTCGGTAATTGGACACATCGGTCCAGCCGCTCCGCGGCACGTGGGATCTTCCCAGGCCAGGGATAGAACTGGCGCCCCTTCCACTGCAAGGCGGTGCCCTTACCCACTGGACCACCAGGGAATCACAGAGCTGGCATTCTTTATATGAGGGGTATTATAAAGTCCACTTGCTATCAAAGGAACCCTTCCCCTTACCACTTGTCCATCAATGGCTGCCAGCCTGAGGGGATAGAGGTCTTCCTTGGCACATATGAAACAGTCATGACAGGCATCTGTAATCTCCTTCCAAGAAACTGAGAGATTCCACCCTTGTCGACTGCCCACATGGCTTTTGTCCCTGCATAGTGCAGGTGCCAGTGTAGCCAAGCTGCTGCTTCATTCAAAGGGGTTTGTTCCACCCACCAAACAGAGGCTAATGTGTCGGCTCCATCATTCCCTGGACGTGCCACAGACACCTGCCTAGATACATGTATTATTGTTATGATCTTTTCATGGCCTAAGTCCCATAAATCTTGCCACATGGCTTGTCCCCACAAGGGTCAGTAGCCTACTAGCCACTGCTGTGTCTTCCAGGTAGTAATCCATAGGGTCTGGCCTTTGTAAACGCCCCAGTTATCCATGCAGATAATGAGGCGCACTGCTTCATTCTTTGCCACTATCCAGACAACACGTGCTTCAGTCCACTGCCTGTTTTGACTGACTCCAAAGTCAAACCATAGAGTGTCTGTGGAAGGTTGGATAATGATGGAAGTCCAGGAGGAGACCTGCTCCCTACTGGACCCATAGACGTTACAAGCCTGGGCGTCTATTAGGAGTTTACCTTCTTTAAATGGTGAGAGTTCTGGCTCTGCCATTATCAGAGTGTCTCCCAGCATCTCCACTGTGAATGTAACAGTCCCTAGAACATGCCATAATTCTTGCAGCAATAGACTGGCAGATAAGGAGCTCTTTTGTTCTAGGTATGCATCCCATTTTGCCAAGGTTGGGGTCTGTGTCACTCCTGTCTTCCATTTTTTATTTCTCTATTCTCATCCATCTTTTCTCTTCAGCCCATGTGGGCCTCCCCGGTGGCATCTGTTGTCGCAGAGCACAGGCTCTGGGCACATGCACTCCAGAGCTCCAGCTCGGTAATTGGACACATCGGTCCAGCCGCTCCGCGGCACGTGGGATCTTCCCAGGCCAGGGATAGAACTGGCGCCCCTTCCACTGCAAGGCGGTGCCCTTACCCACTGGACCACCAGGGAATCACAGAGCTGGCATTCTTTATATGAGGGGTATTATAAAGTCCACTTGCTATCAAAGGAACCCTTCCCCTTACCACTTGTCCATCAATGGCTGCCAGCCTGAGGGGATAGAGGTCTTCCTTGGCACATATGAAACAGTCATGACAGGCATCTGTAATCTCCTTCCAAGAAACTGAGAGATTCCACCCCTTGTCGACTGCCCACATGGCTTTTGTCCCTGCATAGTGCAGGTGCCAGTGTAGCCAAGCTGCTGCTTCATTCAAAGGGGTTTGTTCCACCCACCAAACAGAGGCTAATGTGTCGGCTCCATCATTCCCTGGACGTGCCACAGACACCTGCCTAGATACATGTATTATTGTTATGATCTTTTCATGGCCTAAGTCCCATAAATCTTGCCACATGGCTTGTCCCCACAAGGGTCAGTAGCCTACTAGCCACTGCTGTGTCTTCCAGGTAGTAATCCATAGGGTCTGGCCTTTGTAAACGCCCCAGTTATCCATGCAGATAATGAGGCGCACTGCTTCATTCTTTGCCACTATCCAGACAACACGTGCTTCAGTCCACTGCCTGTTTTGACTGACTCCAAAGTCAAACCATAGAGTGTCTGTGGAAGGTTGGATAATGATGGAAGTCCAGGAGGAGACCTGCTCCCTACTGGACCCATAGACGTTACAAGCCTGGGCGTCTATTAGGAGTTTACCTTCTTTAAATGGTGAGAGTTCTGGCTCTGCCATTATCAGAGTGTCTCCCAGCATCTCCACTGTGAATGTAACAGTCCCTAGAACATGCCATAATTCTTGCAGCAATAGACTGGCAGATAAGGAGCTCTTTTGTTCTAGGTATGCATCCCATTTTGCCAAGGTTGGGGTCTGTGTCACTCCTGTCTTGGGAGAGGACACCCAGGACCATCACCAACCTGCTAGAGGATGTGTCATTTTAGCAATCACTGAAGCCTTCCACAAGATTGTTTCTGTGGACAACAGAATGGCATACTCTGCTGCTAAATGCTTATCCACAAAAGAATATCTTGTTTCTGCTCCTTTCCACAATTGGGATAAGAATCCCATAGGAGTGCAGTCACTCCTGTCATTGCCACAAACCCCATCCAAACTCTTCCCAGGTAACATGTACAGCTAACTCAGAGGGTTTTGTCGGATCCACAAGCTATAGTGCCTGGACCTGTTACACCACTTGCTTAGTGGCTTGTAATGACTGTTCCACAATATCTGACCAGTCCCAAGTTACTCCCTTCTTGGTTAATAAGTATAAAGGACATGCCAGCTGGGCCAGGTCAGCTATGAATGTGCTCTTGTAGCCCAAGAGGCCTACATAGATCTGCAACTGAGCCACAGTTGTAGGTCATGGGAACATTTGTATTTTATCAATCACTGCTTCTGGTATCTCTTTTGTCTTACGCAACCACACAGCTCCCAAGCACTTGACAGGCAGTCCACACCTTTGGATTTTTGTGGTGCTCACTGCCTGCCCACATGATTACAAATGCTTTATCAACTGGGATGCACATTGTTCTAAGTCTGAAAAAGAATCAGAGGTTAGTAACGCATCATCAATATAATGAAACAATTTCACTGATGTAGGGTGTTTTCATTTTTTGAAGTATTAAGCAGTCAGTCCACGCTGTAGTGTGGAGCTATGTAGATACCTTTGAGGAAGAACTTCAAACGTCCACTGATGTCCCTCTAAAGTGAATGCAAATTGATCTTGATTCTCAGAAGCTATTAACTACGGAGAACAAGGGATTAGATAAATCCACCACATAGTGATAAGTGCCCAGCACTGTTGTCAATTGGTCCATCAAGACATGGATTGATGGCACAGCAGCATGGATAGGTAGCACCACTTTTTCAGCTCTCTATAGTCCACAGTCTTCTGCCATGAGTCATCAGGCTTTGGGATGGGCCACACAGGGGAGTTAAATGGACCACAGTCATATCGTTGTTTACAAAACACAGCATGTGGGAGAGCCTGACAGCAGGAGCGGGTTGGTTGGTAGAGCCCAACCAGCATGAAAGAGTGGGACAGAAAAGCCTCACTTGGCACCGTGCTGTCAGGCACTTTCCCTAACTTAATAGTACACTGTCATTACAGTACACTGTCCTAAATCCACAGCACAGGACACAGTCTTTATCTTAACCATTTGACTGCCACACCCATCATTGTGTGCACTGGGACCGGAAACTGCCCAGTAAACAAGACTGCAGTAAACAAGACTGCATTCAGCATCTGGTGTCAACCAGGGCTATTCATCTGTGCATTAGCTAGTGAGCAGTTAATTGCAAATTCTACATGGGGTCTCCAGTCCCTGCTTGGGTATTTCAGGAGGGAACCTTGGTCTGAGCCCTACTCAAAGCAGAAAAGGACATCTAAAGGAACATTTTTGGGTGCCATGTAATCTTCTAAGTGAACAATCCATATCTCTTGCTGTGGGTGCTTGCCAAACTTGGTAAACTGCTGCTCCAGTCTCAGTTGCCTCCATTGCTCTAGAAGCAGATCATTGGGCTGCCTATTGATTTTATTTCTGTCAACTCCTATTGCCAGGAAATAGGCCCACATTTGCATTTATGTCACCCAGATGGGGCCTCTTATCAGCTTAGCCCTTCCTTGGGATCTTTGCACCAGTTCTAGTTCCCTTACCTGCCGCCACCCCTCTACTTCTCCCAAGCTAGCCATCATCAAGGTCACCTCATAGATGGGGTGCCCCAAATGGTGGGGTGATGGTAGATAGATCGATGGCAGTAGGAAGGTTGTGGTGAATGGTGTCAGATTTGTGACCTAAAAAGGAGAAATTTTCACGTTAGGATCAAAAGATTCAGCTTTGGTCACTCAGAGCTCTGTGCAGCGAAAGTTTTATCAAATGAAAAAGGGACAGAGAAAGTGTCTAGCAAAAGGCACTGGAAAGGGATAGGAGAGTACCCCAAAAAGCTAGTTCAGGTGGGACATTTTGTACTTTTTCGGTTGCTCTCTATAGTCCACAGTCTTCTGCCATGAGTCATCAGGCTTTGGGATGGGCCACACAGGGGAGTTAAATGGACCACAGTCATATCGTTGTTTACAAAACACAGCATGTGGGAGAGCCTGACAGCAGGAGCGGGTTGGTTGGTAGAGCCCAACCAGCATGAAAGAGTGGGACAGAAAAGCCTCACTTGGCACCGTGCTGTCAGGCACTTTCCCTAACTTAATAGTACACTGTCATTACAGTACACTGTCCTAAATCCACAGCACAGGACACAGTCTTTATCTTAACCATTTGACTGCCACACCCATCATTGTGTGCACTGGGACCGGAAACTGCCCAGTAAACAAGACTGCAGTAAACAAGACTGCATTCAGCATCTGGTGTCAACCAGGGCTATTCATCTGTGCATTAGCTAGTGAGCAGTTAATTGCAAATTCTACATGGGGTCTCCAGTCCCTGCTTGGGTATTTCAGGAGGGAACCTTGGTCTGAGCCCTACTCAAAGCAGAAAAGGACATCTAAAGGAACATTTTTGGGTGCCATGTAATCTTCTAAGTGAACAATCCATATCTCTTGCTGTGGGTGCTTGCCAAACTTGGTAAACTGCTGCTCCAGTCTCAGTTGCCTCCATTGCTCTAGAAGCAGATCATTGGGCTGCCTATTGATTTTATTTCTGTCAACTCCTATTGCCAGGAAATAGGCCCACATTTGCATTTATGTCACCCAGATGGGGCCTCTTATCAGCTTAGCCCTTCCTTGGGATCTTTGCACCAGTTCTAGTTCCCTTACCTGCCGCCACCCCTCTACTTCTCCCAAGCTAGCCATCATCAAGGTCACCTCATAGATGGGGTGCCCCAAATGGTGGGGTGATGGTAGATAGATCGATGGCAGTAGGAAGGTTGTGGTGAATGGTGTCAGATTTGTGACCTAAAAAGGAGAAATTTTCACGTTAGGATCAAAAGATTCAGCTTTGGTCACTCAGAGCTCTGTGCAGCGAAAGTTTTATCAAATGAAAAAGGGACAGAGAAAGTGTCTAGCAAAAGGCACTGGAAAGGGATAGGAGAGTACCCCAAAAAGCTAGTTCAGGTGGGACATTTTGTACTTTTTCGGTTGGTTATTAACAAGACTGTCAAGGTTGTAAAAGTCTTACTAGACCCTCTCTCATAACATTAACATAAAATTAACCAAAGGATGGTCTCTGGACATCAAGACTAGATGATACACTCCAATGCGAAAATAGTTTATATCCAGAAGACAATAAGAGTAATTCTGGGCTTTAGGAAGATTAATTTCCAGTAGAGCAGATCATTATCATGGCAAAAATTTAGACTAGAAAATGTTTGTTCCCCCTCCTTCTCCTTCAAAACTGTCGTCATCCTTTACAAGTCTGCCTATTCACCATTTCAATGGGGCACAAAAATAGTAGTCAAGGATCCAAGAGATGGATGCGGCATTGTTCAACATGGCATAGCAAATGCTGCCCATTAGACACTCATCATCTAAACCCTGGGTATTTGTGTTAAATACTGACTGCTTCATGCCCAGTTCTCTCACCACTTGAGCCAACTCATCATAGGTATACCAGTTACAATATCCGAGAGCTATCCTGTGTTTGACCATATGGAGCAGATGGTAGCATTAATTCATTCCACGAGAGTGTGCCTTTGGTTAGGCATGACCCTTTGCATGAGCTGCCTAGAATTCTGCAATGTTAGTCTCAATGAGGGGTGAGTGGTTATAGGTGCCAACCATTCTATTTCATCCCCAACACATATGGCACCACCTCTGTGTCCCAGAGTTGCAAGAGCGATGCTGCCAAGGATTCTGCTGACTTTTGCCAAAAGTGTGTATCCAAGTCAGCCAACTCTGCCTGAGTATATACTGCCTGAGTATATACGGTCATTATGCCATGAGTTCAGTCACATTGGGGGCCCTTGCTGGTGTTCCTCTGGGCCATAGGTTGATCATGCTTCGCTTTCTGTTGTACAACAGGCCTCCCTGACAAGAAGGGACTCGAGGTCTCATAATGTTCATCATCACTGTCACTTACTGCCCCACTATCAGAGATGCTGGGTTCTTCAAGCTGCAGTGTTCTTGCTCTAGTGCATTATACGTTACTCTAGTTCTTCCAAGTGTCTCTGCACACTGCACACTGGCACAGCATCACATGAGACACTAACAATATTCTCCTTCAGGGAAGTCAGGGAAATCCACCCCATGGTGCCAGCAGCACTTGTTGCTGCCTTGATCAGCACATGGGTACTCACCACCTATACCACATTTTTAAATTAATTATTTTTTAATTGAAGGGTAATTGCTTTACAGAATTTTGTTCTCTGCCAAACATCAACATGAATCAGTCATAAGTATAAACATGCCCCCTCCCACTTGAACTTCCCTCCCATCTCTCTCCCCATCTCACCCATCCAGGTTGTTTTGTTTTGTTTTTTTAAAGATTTATTTATTTATTTATTTTGGGCGGGGGTCGGGTTGAGGAGGGAGGGGAGCGGGAGGGCCACCTCTATTGGTCCTTCACTTCTCCATGTTCATCCGTCCTTGTTCTTTGGCTCCTGTGGGCCTCCCATCGCGGTGGCATCCGTCGTCGCAGAGCACCGGCTCTGGGCGCATGCACTCCAGAGCTCCAGCTCAGCGACTGGACACATCGGTCCAGCCGCTCCGCGGCACGTGGGATCCTCCCAGGCCAGGGATCGAACCAGCGCCCCTTGCATTGCAAGACGGTGTCCTTACCCAGTGGACCACCAGGGAAGCCTCCATCCGGGTTGTTACAGAGCCCCTGTTTAAGTTCCCTGAGTCATGCATCATATTGGACCACCTTTTCAATGCTATATGGTTATCTATCCACTGCCTTCTACTCTTCCACCAGATCCCATGCTGAGACGATGGCAGCCACATAGGACCATATGCTACATGGTGGCCACTGACTTTCTACATCCACTAGGCAAGAATACTGGAGTGGGTTGTCATGTCCTCCTCCAGGAGATCTTCCCAGCCCAGAGATCAAACCCACACCTCTTATGTCTCCTGCATTGGAAGGTGGGTTCTTTACCACTAGCACCACCTGGGAAGCCCTTCCTTATCTATACTATCCTGGAAAAAATAAAACTCCTTGTAAAACACTCAGCATCAAATAAAAAGACAGATTCACATTCAAGCCTCACTTCTGAGTCTGGACAGAGTATTGTTAAATATCTGTGGAAGAACCAGATTATTTTCTGAGCCTGATAAATTCCTAGAACTATGAGACTTCAAAATTTCAGACAGAGGAAGAAACACGTAGGTGCAAAGGTAGACGCCTATACAGTACAGCAGACAGAACTATGCTCCCCTGTTCCTTTCTAGTGTTTTCCACTTAGTCCAGAAATTAGCAACTTCCACACGATACTTACTGTGTATACTATACTATACTATTCTATACTATAGAATCCCACCTCAGCAACTCCTTGACAAGGGGCGGAGGAATAACTCGTGCGGCTTGTGAGGTTAGAAAGAAGAAACTGAGTAGAGCAGACTCCTGGGGTCTCTCACAAGTCGGCCGGCACACCAGATGATTGTTTCCTGTGCTCCTACCCTTCGTGGGGTAAACTTGACTGGAAAATGGTTCAAGTCTTCCTTCTAGAAGGTAGTTCTCTTGCCATCTTTATTTCCAGGACTCACAGAGATGAGGCATGGCTGCTGCAAAAGAGCATTTTTTTTCTGCACACACACACTCTTCTTTACAGAGATCAAGTGTGTGATGGGGGGCAGCACAGTTTGGGGAGTAATACCAAGATGAAACTATGAGGAAAACTGATAAGATACTCAGTGTCAACCAAAGTCTGCATTGCATTCTTCAATCTAGCCTTACCAATAATATCCATCTTTCTGACTCCCATGTCTCATTCTCAATTATTTCATGAATCTGTGAAGGGAAAGAGAAGGTCATAATTTATTCCCTCTTCGACAAAAAATCAAACAATAGCAGATACTCTTCAATAGACCTGGAAAGACTCACAACTTCAGTGAAAACTTCCCATCATTTTTCTCATCACATATCCAGTGAAGTTTATTGGAAAGGCAGTAGCCAGTACTTAATTCCTGGATACAAGGAAAGTTTCACTTTTAAGGTTGTTTGCCCTATATGCTGGACAAATCATTGATCAGTGTGTGTCCTGGTTTCCTCTTTTGAATAATGAAGGGTCAAAACTGTGAGGAGATATAAACTCCTTCTCAGCTGGAATGTATCCCAAATTCATAAACAGGAGAAGATAAAAGTATTATCACAGCGAGTTGTGGAAGAGCCAAGAAAAACTTCAGAGGGAGCCTGAGCTGAAGTTGGCACTGCAAAGTGGGTAGAATTTGGACCATGCAGAAAGCATGGGAATGCATTTAAAATAGGAGCAGAGTTTGAAACTGATCTCTATAGGAAGACGAATGCAGCCTTTTATTCGTGTAAGATCTGCAGTTTACAAATATCAAAAAATGGTCAAATTTGTCATTTTGTATAGAATTGCTGTGGAATTCATGTCCAGAGAAGTTACATGGAATGATCCCATAGTTAGTGAAGTATAGTGTCTGAATTCACTCTACAATTGGTGTGCATGTGTGTATGTGTGTGCGTGTGTGTGTATCCTTGCATGCAAGTGTGCATGCACACACTCAGAGCTCAGGTTTAGAGTGGTTATGAGGAATGAGACAGGATGAATGGAGCAGAGGATTCTTGCAGAGCAAAGCAGACAGATTGATTGCTTCTCGGTCAATCATCAAATAAGGATTTGGCATGCCTTAGGGTCGATCTAATTCTCTCATTAAGATGACTGAAGTAACCAGCCCACTAAAGAGTCAATATGGTTATTTCAGCCATCTTAGTGACCCAGTCAGATCAACTCTTGGGAGATCTTCAACACCAACCCCAGAGGGAAAAATTCTTACACAGACATAACAGCAGCTTTTGTTGAGCTCTCTTAACTAAATGATAGACTAAGTCACAAAGCTTCCTAGAGGAATGAGAGTTGAGCATTTATTGTTTAAAAAACAGAAAAAAATAAAACCCCAAGCACCGCCTTACAGTGCAATGTTGTTGAGCTCTCTTATCAATAAAAGCAGATACTCTTCAATAGACCTGGAAAGACTCACAACTTCAGTGAAAACTTCCCATCATTTTTCTCATCACATATCCAGTGAAGTTTATTGGAAAGGCAGTAGCCAGTACTTAATTCCTGGATACAAGGAAAGTTTCACTTTTAAGGTTGTTTGCCCTATATGCTGGACAAATCATTGATCAGTGTGTGTCCTGGTTTCCTCTTTTGAATAATGAAGGGTCAAAACTGTGAGGAGATATAAACTCCTTCTCAGCTGGAATGTATCCCAAATTCATAAACAGGAGAAGATAAAAGTATTATCACAGCGAGTTGTGGAAGAGCCAAGAAAAACTTCAGGGGGAGCCTGAGCTGAAGTTGGCACTGCAAAGTGGGTAGAATTTGGACCATGCAGAAAGCATGGGAATGCATTTAAAATAGGAGCAGAGTTTGAAACTGATCTCTATAGGAAGACGAATGCAGCCTTTTATTCGTGTAAGATCTGCAGTTTACAAATATCAAAAAATGGTCAAATTTGTCATTTTGTATAGAATTGCTGTGGAATTCATGTCCAGAGAAGTTACATGGAATGATCCCATAGTTAGTGAAGTATAGTGTCTGAATTCACTCTACAATTGGTGTGCATGTGTGTATGTGTGTGCGTGTGTGTGTATCCTTGCATGCAAGTGTGCATGCACACACTCAGAGCTCAGGTTTAGAGTGGTTATGAGGAATGAGACAGGATGAATGGAGCAGAGGATTCTTGCAGAGCAAAGCAGACAGATTGATTGCTTCTCGGTCAATCATCAAATAAGGATTTGGCATGCCTTAGGGTCGATCTAATTCTCTCATTAAGATGACTGAAGTAACCAGCCCACTAAAGAGTCAATATGGTTATTTCAGCCATCTTAGTGACCCAGTCAGATCAACTCTTGGGAGATCTTCAACACCAACCCCAGAGGGAAAAATTCTTACACAGACATAACAGCAGCTTTTGTTGAGCTCTCTTAACTAAATGATAGACTAAGTCACAAAGCTTCCTAGAGGAATGAGAGTTGAGCATTTATTGTTTATAAACAAAGTACTAAGTGCCATATCTTAACGGGGTAAATAAGGACATTGTAGGGCTTCCCCTGGTGGTCCAGTGGGTAAGGACACCGCCTTACAGTGCAAGGGGCGCTGGTTCGATCCCTGGCCTGGGAAGATCCCACGTGCCGTGGAGCAGCTAGACTGATGTGTCCAACTACGGAGCTGGAGTTCTGAGGCGCATGTGCCCAGAGCCAGCGCTCTCTGACGATAGAGGCCACCGCGATGGGAGGCCCACAGTAGCCAAAGAACAAGGACGGATGAAAATAGATAAATGTAAGACCAATAGAGGTGGCCCGCCCGTCCTCCACTCCTCCCCACCCCACCCCTCAAAAAAGACAAATAAATAAATAAATAAACATGAAAAAAAAAAGAAACAAACAAAAAAAAAGTGAACTCAGAGAATGTTAAAAAAATAAAATAAAATAAGGACATTTGAGTACATGAACAAAGATAGGATTGAACAAGATATGCATAAAGGCACATTTCTTTGACCAAAGCAGAACTTCCACATCAGAAAGTGAAAGGGAAAATGTTAGTCACTCAGTCGTATCTGACATGGACTGTATCCCTCCAGGCTCCTCTGTCCATTGAATTCTCCAGGCAAGAATACTTGAATGGATAGCCATGCCCTTCTCCAGGGGATCTTCCCAACCCAGGGATTGAACCTGGGTCTCAAACATTATATGCATAAATGTCTGAGCCACGAGGGATGCCAAATATGTTGATAAAAAATACAAGGCAGAGAAAAGGAGAAAATTGATAGTGGATGGTCAAATGTGTGATGTTTTGATCACTTTAACATAATTCAGGCCCTACCAACACAGGAAAGTAACAACAAATGCTAATTAAGATGACAACATTAATGATAGTGATGAGGATTTTTTATGACAACAATCTGCTGCCAAGTAGGAACAATGATAATCAAGAATGATCGATGTACAAATGACAAAACAAGGGTTTGGGGAAATTTCTATTAACAGATACGAAGCAGGGATTGGGTTATCCAGACCTGTGAAGTAGCCATTATAGGGTAATGGCTCTACATACGTAAAGGACGAAGCAATTGAGGTGAAAGATTGTTGCGAACTGAGCTATATATTCCTAAACCTCATGGTTAAGTATTAACCTCCCATATGACCATGTAAATAGAGCTGGCCTTCTATGTCCATGGATGTTGAATGCCCAGATACACAGGGTTGACTGTATTACCATTTGTACAAGCTATTTGGCTATCTTCAGGTATTGGTATATACAGGGTCCCTGGAACCAAACATTCTTGAATACAGAGAGGACTGTAATTAAGGTTAAATGAGGCTATAAGGATGTGGCCTTAGTACTACCTTATAAGAGAATGAAGAAGAAAAGAATGTACACACAGAGAGAAGGCAAGTATCAGTGATCCAAAGAGAGAGGCCTCAGAAAAAAACAACTGTGCCATCATCATCTTCTTGGACTTCTAGTTTCCAGGACTGTCAGAAGACAGATTCTGCTCTTTTTTCGGGGGGGAGTGGGGGTGGGGAGAAGTGGGTTGGGAGGGAGGGGGCGGGCAGGCCACTTCTATTGGCCTTTCATTTATCTATTTTTATCCATCTTTGTTCCCCGGCCCTTGTGGGCCTCCCATCACAGTGGCCTCTGTTGTCGCAGAGCAGCAGCTCTGGGCACATGCACTCCAGAGCTCCAGCTCGGTAATTGGACACATCAGTCCAGCCGCTCTGCGGCACGTGGGATCTTCCCAGGCCAGGGATCGAACCGGCGTCCCTTGCACTGCAAGGCGGTGTTCTTACCCACTGGACTACCAGGGAAGCCCGATTCTGCTCTTTTTTACCCAGTCTTTAGTATTTTGTTATAAAAATTCAAGCAGACTAGTATGAAGACCAACCCCAAAGACACCTGCCTCAGTGAAAGAACACAAATTTTTATAGTTTTTGTCATTGAGAGACAACGTAATCCACTCAGAAACTGTCTGAGGAGATTGCCCTTCAAGATTTGGACTCTTATTTACAATGGAAGGAAAACATTACTAAATTCCTTATTTCACCATGACTCGACAGTTTTAAGAAGAAACATAAATGTTGCAAACACAGGCCCCAGTGTTTGGACACTGTAACATCAAAAATAGATTATTTGGATGCCTCAGAATATGAGACTGAAATATTTTTTTTCAATTTTATTCCCTTTTCTGGAACGTGTGAATCTAACCCAGATATCAAGACATTTATAAAATTTTAGATCTAAATCTGCCCTCTCAGCAGAAATATGAAACTGACAAAGTGTAAGTTTGAAAACTTTAGGAGTGGGATCCTCTGCTTGTGTTCCACCTCTTTCTCATGATCTGCTGCAACTATCTCTCTGAACACCAGCTCTGGGTGTACCCCTCTAAGTTGTACATGTTTCCCACAGTCTAATGATTCCTTTCAGTGTAACTACAGCATAAGCCATGTCTTCAATCTCTCTTCCTATCAGCACCAGCCCAAGCAACCAGTTGGAACTAGAGCAAGAACAATTGTCTTAATTAGAAAGGACTGAGTATAAGGCAATACACAACTACAAAATTTCAATCACTTAATATATCAGAGTTTTCTGTTGTCTTCTTCTCATTCACAGGGCACTTAGCTAGCAATGCAAGGGGTCCAAACTAACAGGGAGACCCCATGTGCTGCATCCTGGCTGTTAGAATCACATAACTTAAGGGGTTGAGAAAATGAAAGGTCAACTGTCATCAATTAAACACTTAGGCTAGGATATGATATAGGACACCTGCATTCACAGCCAACTCCCAAAGTCCCTGCAGCTCGGTAATTGGACACATCAGTCCAGCCGCTCTGCGGCACGTGGGATCTTCCCAGGCCAGGGATCGAACCGCGTCCCTTGCACTGCAAGGCGGTGTTCTTACCACTGGACTACCAGGGAAGCCCGATTCTGCTCTTTTTTACCCAGTCTTTAGTATTTTGTTATAAAAATTCAAGCAGACTAGTATGAAGACCAACCCCAAAGACACCTGCCTCAGTGAAAGAACACAAATTTTTATAGTTTTTGTCATTGAGAGACAACGTAATCCACTCAGAAACTGTCTGAGGAGATTGCCCTTCAAGATTTGGACTCTTATTTACAATGGAAGGAAAACATTACTAAATTCCTTATTTCACCATGACTCGACAGTTTTAAGAAGAAACATAAATGTTGCAAACACAGGCCCCAGTGTTTGGACACTGTAACATCAAAAATAGATTATTTGGATGCCTCAGAATATGAGACTGAAATATTTTTTTTCAATTTTATTCCCTTTTCTGGAACGTGTGAATCTAACCCAGATATCAAGACATTTATAAAATTTTAGATCTAAATCTGCCCTCTCAGCAGAAATATGAAACTGACAAAGTGTAAGTTTGAAAACTTTAGGAGTGGGATCCTCTGCTTGTGTTCCACCTCTTTCTCATGATCTGCTGCAACTATCTCTCTGAACACCAGCTCTGGGTGTACCCCTCTAAGTTGTACATGTTTCCCACAGTCTAATGATTCCTTTCAGTGTAACTACAGCATAAGCCATGTCTTCAATCTCTCTTCCTATCAGCACCAGCCCAAGCAACCAGTTGGAACTAGAGCAAGAACAATTGTCTTAATTAGAAAGGACTGAGTATAAGGCAATACACAACTACAAAATTTCAATCACTTAATATATCAGAGTTTTCTGTTGTCTTCTTCTCATTCACAGGGCACTTAGCTAGCAATGCAAGGGGTCCAAACTAACAGGGAGACCCCATGTGCTGCATCCTGGCTGTTAGAATCACATAACTTAAGGGGTTGAGAAAATGAAAGGTCAACTGTCATCAATTAAACACTTAGGCTAGGATATGATATAGGACACCTGCATTCACAGCCAACTCCCAAAGTCTTCACTGATAGCACCTAACTGCAAAAATGTGGGAAAACTCCATCTTCTCAAATACAACAAACTTTAGCTTGTATCACAGTCACTTGGAGAGCTTGTGAAAACATTGAATCACGGGGCCAACCTTTTGGGTTTCTGGTTCTGATAGTTTTCATTTGTAGCAAGTTCTTGGGTGGAGCTGATGCTGCTGGTTCTGGGACCTTCCTTTGAGAATCCCCGGTTAGTGTAAGAGTTCTCAGCGCTTGGATTCCCATTAAAATCACCTGGACAGCTTGTCAAAAAGATTCATGCTGAGGATCCATAGATAGAAATTCAATTTAATTGGGTGAGAGTGGAGCCTTGGCATTAAAAATTCCCCTGTACGGCCACGGCTGCTAGTTCAGAAGAATGTAATATAGATATGGTTGGAAATTATTCTTCAAAGGGTTCCTAATACAGATTTTTAAAAAGTTTGATATTACACAGTGGGATAATGGTTACTTCAGACCTTAAAAAAACCCCTCTGGATCCCAGGTGGTACCATTTCCCTTAATGGGACAGCACACAGAACAGGCACTTTTCTAAGGATCAATTTATTCCCCACATTTCCCTCACTCTGCTTAAAGCAGATCTGTCTCTTCAGGCACAGCCTGGCTCTCAATGCAGCAGCTACTGTGTCAGGCAGGGGGTGGGCAGCCTGTCTCCCAGTTCTATGTGGTTGAGGATGATACCCAGGAGGGGCTGCTTGAGCAGGCACCCTCCCTGTCCTCACCCTGAGCAGCCTTGATCTGGCTCCCTGACCTGGCATCACACAGACTCTGACTCAAGGCCAGGAGCCAGGGCCAAAGTGGCCGATGTTGGGGGCAGAGCCCACGTCTAAAGAAATGGAAAAGAAATGAACAAGCTGCTGTCAGATGCTCTTTGGTCTCACATTGACTAAATCCAGGCTTCCAGAAGGCAGCACAAAAAGAATCTCGTTTTAAAAAGCAACTGAGGGAGATAAAATCGAACTACTCAACCAAAACAGGTTGAAATATTCGAGTCCTCCAGTGGTCTGATCCCTAACACAAACACACAGTGATCATTTGCCTATTATGGAATTTTGCTGAATTCATCAGCACTAAATATAAATAAATACATAAGTGGTGATCTGCCATGATTTTACAGATTTTAAACTGATTTAACAGCCATCTGATGAACACACCCTGCATCACTCTTGGCCTCTGGCCCATGTCTTGGTGTAAAACTGAGAAACATCGCCATCTTCTGGCCCAGGATCCCATATGTGAGGAAATTTCCATGTCTTATTACCTTCAAACAAAAGGAAGGCAGCATCTAGGTTTGGAAATTCTGCAAAGTAGTTGAAATTCACTGCAAATCACTCAGTTCTTTTACCAGACTACAAACTACATTAAATTTTGGTGGACTTTCTGATGTGTTGTGCATGTGTATGAACGGGTTGAGGAAGGGAAGTCTTTTGCAAGTGTCTTCATATTCTTTATTTTTGTTGCCTCTATCTTTTCTTGAAATGCTCATTGTTGACAGTTACATACGTCCATTCAGCCAACACTGAGCTTCCTCTGTGTTTTGATTATTCATCAAATGATAGACTCTGAGGAGAGGAAAACTGAACAGTTTTGTTCTCACTACCTGCATTGATTAGAAATCTGAGGTTCTGTGGTTTTGATTTCTATGCATCTATTGACAGTGAAATATGTGAATCATGTTGGAAGCAGATGATTTATCCCTAAAATTGCCAAAATAATACACTCTAATGACTTCTACCAGACTGCACTTTAAAAATGTTGGGGATGATACCCAGGAGGGGCTGCTTGAGCAGGCACCCTCCCTGTCCTCACCCTGAGCAGCCTTGATCTGGCTCCTGACCTGGCATCACACAGACTCTGACTCAAGGCCAGGAGCCAGGGCCAAAGTGGCGATGTTGGGGCAGAGCCCACGTCTAAAGAAATGGAAAAGAAATGAACAAGCTGCTGTCAGATGCTCTTTGGTCTCACATTGACTAAATCCAGGCTTCCAGAAGGCAGCACAAAAGAATCTCTTTTTAAAAAAGCAACTGAGGGAGATAAAATCGAACTACTCAACCAAAACAGGTTGAAATATTCGAGTCCTCCAGTGGTCTGATCCCTAACACAAACACACAGTGATCATTTGCCTATTATGGAATTTTGCTGAATTCATCAGCACTAAATATAAATAAATACATAAGTGGTGATCTGCCATGATTTTACAGATTTTAAACTGATTTAACAGCCATCTGATGAACACACCCTGCATCACTCTTGGCCTCTGGCCCATGTCTTGGTGTAAAACTGAGAAACATCGCCATCTTCTGGCCCAGGATCCCATATGTGAGGAAATTTCCATGTCTTATTACCTTCAAACAAAAGGAAGGCAGCATCTAGGTTTGGAAATTCTGCAAAGTAGTTGAAATTCACTGCAAATCACTCAGTTCTTTTACCAGACTACAAACTACATTAAATTTTGGTGGACTTTCTGATGTGTTGTGCATGTGTATGAACGGGTTGAGGAAGGGAAGTCTTTTGCAAGTGTCTTCATATTCTTTATTTTTGTTGCCTCTATCTTTTCTTGAAATGCTCATTGTTGACAGTTACATACGTCCATTCAGCCAACACTGAGCTTCCTCTGTGTTTTGATTATTCATCAAATGATAGACTCTGAGGAGAGGAAAACTGAACAGTTTTGTTCTCACTACCTGCATTGATTAGAAATCTGAGGTTCTGTGGTTTTGATTTCTATGCATCTATTGACAGTGAAATATGTGAATCATGTTGGAAGCAGATGATTTATCCCTAAAATTGCCAAAATAATACACTCTAATGACTTCTACCAGACTGCATCTTTCTGGAAAATAAGAGGAAGATTTTTGTGACCTAAAAGAGAGGCCTCAGAAAAAAACCTTGGCCCCTGAGCTGTGTGTTTGACTCCTCCTCTTGTCCCATCCTCTTCCATCTTCAGGAAGACTCCCCCTTCAGATTTACCTCTATATCTTCTGCCTACTTCCACAGTGATGACGTCTCTGATGGCCTAGGCAAGGTGTACAGTGTGGTTTCTCTTGCTTTAATACTTATACTTGTGAAACTTACTGCAAACGTACAGATGTTTAATAAGGAAAGATATAAGGGAGGGACTGCCAAGACAGAATTCAACGCATCAAAGTGGGAGCTGTTTTTCTCTTTGGTGATTAGACTTGGTAATGAATGATGGCTTTCAATACGATAATTCTATTCTCTTTTACCCTGTGTAGCAGTTTTACATTTAGTTTTCCTGACTGTGGAGCAGCCTATTTGCTTCATCCAGTCTTTTTAAAAGGAGAGGTGCACTTGTGGAAACCCAAGATAATCAACTCAAAATTCGCAGAACCGTGAGGACAGCTCAGACAGCTCAGACAGCTCTTCCTGTGCTCTCCTCCCCACACCTCCACCCAAAGAGGCCAGTGGGGAACCTCTGTCCCTATGACTGAGAGTTGAGAAGTGAGGAATCAAAAGAAATGGGTAGGCAAGACGCCAAGCACTATAATGATTTTGTGACAGTGATGGGCTGGCTTGGAGTATCTCTTTCCATCACAGAAAAGCAGTTAATATAAGTATCTCATGCTAAAGCGTTAGAGATTCAGATCTCACAAGTGTGAGGGTGGAAAGTCTCATAATGAGCACCAAGAAGAGAGTGTAGGAAATAAGCTTTGTTCTTATACCAAGGGTCTGTACTGTTTAGCACATTGGAATCTGAAAGCAAAATGCTAGAGATGGGATACTGAATGTAATCCTTAATATCTAGGCAAATTACTCAAATTCTGGCAGTATCATAGTAAGGATAAAACAAGCAAGATGACATAAGGTGTTTTGAACACCGTGAGTTATATGATCATCAGTCATAAACCTTACTTTTGTTTTCATGGCTGTTATAACTCAGTGAGTGACCAACCATGACTTTTAGGAGAAAATCACTCTTTTCTCATAAATTTTCCTTATGTACTAATATTCACTCTCTTCTCTTTCCAGAAAGCCCTTAAAACTTTTACAAAGACGTCCTCAATAGTAAAATATATCCAGAGTAAGTATATTTTACAACTAAAGCCAACAGCAGATCCCTCTGTAAAACTCTCATTGCTATTTCTTGAAATAATCATGTTTGTGTTCAGCAAAAATTAGAAACATGAATCTGGAGAAGGGAATGGCAACACAACCAGTATTCTTGCCTGGAGAATCCCATGGGCAGAGGAGCCTGATGGGCTACAGTCCATGGAGGCCACTGAGTGAGATATGACTGGGCGATTAAACAGTAACAGTAGAAGCATGAATTTATAACCTCTTTGATGGGTGTCGAGAAATGATCCTCGAATCAGAACCACAACTCCACAGAAAGGGAATTGAAATCAAATTACTTGAAAGTTGGTAAATACGTGCAGCGCATTCAATATGGCAGAAAAGCCTCGAAAAGTGTCCTGGTACTAGAGTCATGGCAAGTGTCCCGTGAAACACCACATGGCCTCTCTGCATCTCAGTTTCCTCTTCTATAAAGAGAAACATTGTAATCAATCATATACAAGAACCCTAGGAGTCCTTTATATCCATGTTCTTTCCAGAAGTATGTGTACTGACGTGTATTACAAGTATTCTTACTCCAAGGGAGACAAATACGTGTGGTAAATGTTCAGTTGTCAGTGAAGCAAGTGGTGAGATGGGGGCTATCCCAGTTCATGCCATATTTTTACTACTATGTGATCACTCTCTTGGTCACTTTTTAATGTGAGTAAAAAGAATTCTTTCTCTTTGCATAAACATATCATGATGGATTATCACTGATAGTTAACAATAAAATGAATTCACCCAATAATTAATTACTTATTCAGGTAACACAGGTAAGCTTTTAAGCAACAATTTTAAAAACTAAAAGGAACTCAATGAATACAAATCCTACTTGCTTACCCAAAACAGAACACTCTCTTGTGGGTCTTTCAGGCTTCTTGTTTTTTTTGTGTTGTTTGTTTTTTTTTTAAGTTCATTTCTTTCTTAATTTTTGGTTATTCTGGGTTTTCACTGCTGCTGCAAACTCTTCTCAAGTTGCAGGGAGTGGGGCTACTCTCTAGTTGAGGTGAGCAGGCCTCTTGTTGTGGTGACTTCTCTTGTTGTGGAACTTGGGCTCTAGGGCACATGGACTCAATAGTTGTGACTCCGGGGCTCTAGAACACAGGCTCAGTAGTTGTGGCTCATGGACCTAGTTGCTCCACAGCATGTGGGATCTTCCTGGATCAGGGATCGAACCAGTGCTTCCTTCCTGCATTGGCAGGCAAACTCTTCACCACTATGCTGCAAGGGAAGCCCTAAGGCTTCTTTAGGTTTGACTAAGGTTGTTTCCTTTCTAGAACGACGTTCTCCAAGACCTGACCGTCAAGCTTCTCCACAATACCACATGCCTCATTGTCTTCATAGTTACTGATTTCTTCCACTATTCAGTTGAGGTTCTTGAACCTTCCTTCTTTAATTCTCTGGTGAAATCAATGTGAAATCTAAATACACAAAATCCCCTAAGGTAGAACTTAACAAGAATGGCAGTGTCATAGATTTAATTTCCCTGGATGCTATTGCTGTATTTGAGGTCAAAGCACCAAAAACTCACCACTCAATTATTGCTTTTAGTGCACAGTGTAGACTTGATTTGATATTTGTTTGACATTACAACCAGGTAATATTTTTAAATGAAAACTTGCTTTTGACATGATACTAAACCACTAGAATTTTCTTTGATTGCATCAGGGGGGTTTGGAGTGACAGGTAGTTGGTGTTTTAAGAACTATTCCTTTGTAGATCAAACTGATCTATCCAAGTCTTTCTGTATAACAGTTAAGTTTTACCACCTGACCCTGGTTGTTGTGGCTCTGCCACATTTAACTAGGGGGAGAAAGTTATGCTTACATATTTTGCCACTGCTGTGAATTTTAATTGAATTTAATTCTGCAATATGCTATTCAAGTTAATCTCAAATTCAGCTCTCACTGAGTGATGAGGAGTGTGTGTGAAAGCTTATCTACATCCTTTTTGCTTTGAAGCATTTCTTCTCTACCCTTGGAAAGAGGTCAGAGAAACACCTCTCAGAGATCTCAGGCAAAGAACACAAGGATTTAGGATTTTTATGAGCTCCAGATGAAATTGAAGGAGCTGTCCATTGTAGCATTCATGTGATTTGTATACAATTAATAGTTCCTTTGTTCCACAAACTTCAATGCCCTTCAAGATAGAAGAGTACTGAGCTCATTGTTACATGTGGAGAATAAACAGAAATGTACATCTGGATGTGAGTTTATGTGTTATTTTTTAAATTTTTAATGTATTTATTTTAATTGGAGGATAATTACTTTACAATACTGTGATGTTTTTTGCCATACATCAACATGAATTAGTCACAGGTATACATGTGTCTCCCCCACCCCCATGCTGAAGCACCCCTCCCACCTCCCTCTCCTCCCTATCCCTCTGGGTTGTCCCAGAACACCAGTTTTGTGTGCCCTGCTTTGTGCATTGAACTTACACTGGTCTTCTATGGTTTTTGATACCAGCTTTAAAATCACCACTTCACTCTGATCTTCATGCCCTACCAACTCAGTGCGCTGATTTGAGGATGCCGAGTGTATGTGAGGTCAAAGCACCAAAACTCACCACTCAATTATTGCTTTTAGTGCACAGTGTAGACTTGATTTGATATTTGTTTGACATTACAACCAGGTAATATTTTTAAATGAAAACTTGCTTTTGACATGATACTAAACCACTAGAATTTTCTTTGATTGCATCAGGGGGGTTTGGAGTGACAGGTAGTTGGTGTTTTAAGAACTATTCCTTTGTAGATCAAACTGATCTATCCAAGTCTTTCTGTATAACAGTTAAGTTTTACCACCTGACCCTGGTTGTTGTGGCTCTGCCACATTTAACTAGGGGGAGAAAGTTATGCTTACATATTTTGCCACTGCTGTGAATTTTAATTGAATTTAATTCTGCAATATGCTATTCAAGTTAATCTCAAATTCAGCTCTCACTGAGTGATGAGGAGTGTGTGTGTGAAAGCTTATCTACATCCTTTTTGCTTTGAAGCATTTCTTCTCTACCCTTGGAAAGAGGTCAGAGAAACACCTCTCAGAGATCTCAGGCAAAGAACACAAGGATTTAGGATTTTTATGAGCTCCAGATGAAATTGAAGGAGCTGTCCATTGTAGCATTCATGTGATTTGTATACAATTAATAGTTCCTTTGTTCCACAAACTTCAATGCCCTTCAAGATAGAAGAGTACTGAGCTCATTGTTACATGTGGAGAATAAACAGAAATGTACATCTGGATGTGAGTTTATGTGTTATTTTTTAAATTTTTAATGTATTTATTTTAATTGGAGGATAATTACTTTACAATACTGTGATGTTTTTTGCCATACATCAACATGAATTAGTCACAGGTATACATGTGTCTCCCCCACCCCCATGCTGAAGCACCCCTCCCACCTCCCTCTCCTCCCTATCCCTCTGGGTTGTCCCAGAACACCAGTTTTGTGTGCCCTGCTTTGTGCATTGAACTTACACTGGTCTTCTATGGTTTTTGATACCAGCTTTAAAATCACCACTTCACTCTGATCTTCATGCCCTACCAACTCAGTGCGCTGATTTGAGGATGCTGAGTGTATGTGGGTCAGACAAAAGAGCACTGAATTACAATACTGCTCTTAACAGTGGGGTCTGTGAGTTGCTGCTATGCTGAGAAATGTGCTCCTATAACTAGAAAGAGTGAAAATATTGCAAACATGATACTAAGATCCTGTGTGTGAATAAGTGCTATAGCACAAAGGGGCTATCAGTTTCTAGCGTATGTTATTTAAAAAATAAGAAGCAATATCTACTCTGGGTCAATATTTTAAAGGAATTTTATTTTTATTATTATTTTTTTATTATTTTATTTTATTATCATTATTTATTTTATTTTATTATTACTCTCAAACCAATGATAGCAGAACAGCATGGAAGTTCATGAAGAAAAAAAAAAAAAAAAAACTATATTGCCTTGTTGCAAAGCACACTCTAGAGAAACATTGCAAAAAAAAAAAAAAAAAAACCCTACTCAAATTAATGCCAAAGGAGAAGTGCAAAGAACAAAATGATTTTCAGGAAGTAGAATTTAAAGTAAGGCAAGCAATCACCAGATACTCAATAAAAATGAACTGAGCTTTATATGTATAATGAAAAAAAAGAAAAATGACCATGTTTTAATTGATGCTGAAATCTCCTGTTACAAACTAACCATCACATGCTAGTATGTTTATTTTTCAAAATACAACCTGAATCAGCCATTCTTTAATTGTCAACTAGATGAATTGCTAAATTTTTACACTTACATTCAAGGGGCTCCTGATTGAGCACCAAATAACTGTCCAAGATTCTCTTAAGCAACAGACTTCCAGCCCCACTACCTCCATTATGCCCTTTCTTGTACTACCATAGACATGGTATCTATTCATCATTTAAGCAGCCAACGGCAACTTTTATAGTGTCCTGACTAAGCTCAGTCTTGTGCTGGGTGCTTCTAGCTGAGAAATGTAAAGAAATAAGCTACCATTCTTTCTATGGAGGGCCTTCTAAAAGGAAAAGTCGTATTCTAAAATAGGGTAACACATATCAAATTGTGTTTGATAAACAGTGAATAACAAACAGTCTAATAAAAACTTAAGTGCTTGTGAGGAAGACAAGATGGTAGAGGAATAGGTGGTTGTGGAGTACATCTCTCTCCATGGATGCATCAGGAGTACACTTTCCGATGCAGATTTCACAGAACGCCAGCTGAGAGCAGGCGAGAGTGCCTGACCACAGGAAAGGGATATATAAATCCACACAAAACTCAGGAGATTAAGGAAGGAAGGGGAAAAGAGGAGAGCGAGCAGGATGGAATTGCACCTGTGGACTCTGACACCCATGCGGGGTCTGATACCCACACAGGGACACATGTTTAGGACAGAGAAGTATTTGAGGCTGTTGAAGAGTGCAACAGCTAATCTATGACAGTCTGAATGGTGTGAGAGCCACACAGACAATCCTTGCTATAGTCCTACATACCCTGGATAGGGACTCAAGCCCCGTGTGGGGACCTGACCCCTGGAAAGCTGGGCAGTCATAGACACAAGGTGACACTGTTGAGTTATGCACAGGTGGTGGAGTCATCTCGGTATCCTCTCTCTCTTCACACACCAGTGCTAGCAACTGACCAATAGGGAAAGACCCTCGAGAAGGTGATCCTTTATGTTCCTTACACATCTAGCAATAGAGAAGGACCCTAGCCGAGGGGGCCTTTGAGCACCTACAGTGCTGACCGACAGAGAAGGAAGAGCCGGGAGGACCTTTGAATGTCAGCTACTAATAGCTAGAAAAAGATTCTAGGGGTACCATAGATTCTGTGCCCGAAACCACTGGTATCCCTGTACACTTGACTGGAGCCCCCATGAGCCCGCCACTTCCAGCTCAGCTCTCACTGAAACAGAGATGCCAGAGGTTAGCAAAAAATCCTAATAGCACCATAATTCTTGTGCCAATGGCCATCGGCATCCCTTTGTACCTGGCACTGCCAGGGTTCCCATGATCTAGGCAGCTGTACCACCTCTACACTTGATTCCCATTGGAGCAGAGATACTAGAGGCTTAAAAGCAAAACTAAGAGCACCACATCTCCTGCTACCATGCCCACTGGCTCCACTGTACACATGGCACTGCCACAGCCCTTGTGATCCAAAGAGCTCTACCACAACCATACCCAATTCTCCCTGGGGAAAGCCCTTCTCCTCCAGGGTAGCCTCAGGAGTGAAATCCTGTGAATGATTCACATTCAGAGGTGGGGATAAAATCACAATTGGATCCCAAAGGTAGTGTGGCTAAGGAAGAGGATCAAAAAGCTTCCCACGAGCTGTACCACAGATTAAATCCACACAACCAGCTAGAAAGACTCTGTGTCTATGGAATATAGAAAAGGACAATGAGAGTTTCTAAAGAAGAAAACACATCAGCTCTGGGAAATATGGACGTTGGAGGCAAGAACACACAAGAGTAGGGCCATATTAGAGCCTGAATTGTCCTGACAGCAGGTCCAGAAGCCAGCCCAGTGATGGAGGACACACTAGGAAGGCAGAGGTGGACTGTGACTAACAATAAGGAAAGCACACTGATAGCTGTGATCAAGAAAAACATTCATTATTATTCTTTTTTTAAAACTTTTATTTTACTTTTAACTTTTACAGAGTTTTGTTGTTTACAGATATGTATGTTCCCAGATTAGTCATCCTACCCCCCAGACTTATTATTATTATTATATTTTAATTTGTTCTGTAGTTGATTCTGTATTTTTTCTTCTTTTATGTTTCTTCTATTGCAATATTTATGGTTTTATTATTACTGTTGACTCTATTTAAAACTCTGAGATTTTATTTAAAAATCAAGCTTTTAATTTCCTTTATACGCTTCTGTCTCTACATTGCTTCCCTGATAGCCCAACTGGTAAAGAATCTGCCTGCAATGCAGGAGGCTCCAGTTCTATTCCTGGGTTGGGAAGATCCCCTGGAGAAGGAATAGGCTATCCATTCCAATATTCTTTGACATTCTTGGTGGTTCAGATGGTAAAGAATACACCTGTAATGAGGGAGACCTGGGTTCAATCCCTGGGTTGGGAAGATTCCCTGGGGAAGGGAACAGCTACCCACTCCAGTATTATTGTCTGGATTATCCCATGGACAGGGGAGCCTGGTAGGCTATAGTCCTTGTGGTTGCAAAGAGTCAGACATAACTCATTTTTATATACTTCAATTTAAATTTCCTATTCTATTGTTTTCCTTTCTTACTCTTCTTTCTTTATATTACCACGTTTGTTATGTTTTCTTTGCATTATTCCCCACTTGGCACTCTGCTTAGGTTTTGTTTGCCAGCTTAAGTTTTAGTTAATTTTGTTTTTAATAGTTTGATATCATATTTGATTTCCTTTGCTTGCCGGGACTCTCTCTTGTATTTTCTTTTCATTATATTGTTTGGGTTTTGTTTATGTGTGTGTGTTCATTTTTGTTATGATTTGTCTGTTTTCATATTTACCATTTAACTGGGGTTCACCTCTTGTTTCTTGTTTTATTTTATTATTGTTATTTGTTTTAATCCCTTTTAATGCCATAACAAATGACTTGTGGAATCTCAGCCTTTGGAGTGGGTTTGTTGAGTCCAAGACACTAGATTGCTAGAGAACTCTGAACTCCAGTAAGTATTAATTAGTGAGAACTCTTATGAAGGACTCCATTTCTACTCAAGCCCTGGTATGATCCAACTGCCAGCAACACCCAATGCAGGAAGTCTCAGTCAAACAACAAGCAAAGCATAAACAAATCCAATCATCAGCAGACAGGCTTTCCACAGACACCCCAAAACTTACCACCTCACACAGCCCTGCCCATCAGAGGAGGGAAGAGCTCACCTCCTCCCACCAGAACACAGGCACAAGTCCCTCCCAACACGAAGCCTACACAAAATACTGGGTTGAACTTGCCCGTTGATGGCAGAAACCAGAAGGAAGAAGGAATATAACACTAACACCTGGGAAAAGGAGATTTCAAATGCAGTAAGTCAGAAAAAATTGACAAGACAAAGAAATACTATGCCAATGATAGAACAAGGTAAAAGCTCACAAGACCAAATAAACAAAGAGGAAATAAGCAAACTACCTAAAAAAAGAATTCAGAATAAAGATAGTAAACATGACTCAAAACCTCAAAAATAGAATGGAGAAAATGGAAGAATAAATTAACATATTTAATATGGACCTAGAAGAAATAAAGAATAAACAGATGGTCAACATGATTACTGGAATTAAAATTATTCTAGAAGGAATCAATAGCAGAATAACTGAAGCACAAGAAAGGATAAGTGAACTGGAAAGTAGAATGGTAAAAATGACTCTGAAGAGCAGAATGAAAGAAAAAAATAAAAAGAAATGAGAATAACCTTAGAGATGTCTAAGACAGTATTAAATACACCAATATTCAAATTATAGCGATCTGAGAAGAAGAAGAGAAAAAGAAAGGATGTGAGAAAAAATTTTGAAGATATTATAGCTGAAAAGTTCCCTAACATGGAGAAGAAAATAATCAATCAAGTCCAAGGAGTGCAGAGATTCCTGTATAGGATAAACCCAAGGAGAAACACAAGCCACACACTAACTGCTCTAACAAAGATTAAACACAAATTGAATTTTAAAAGTAACAAGAGCAAAACAACAAGTAAGATGAAAGGAAAATCCCATATGATAAACAGCTGATCTTTCAGCAGAAACTCTTCAGAACAGAGGGGAATGGCAAGTTATATTTAAAGTACTGAAAGGGAAAATTCTTCAACCAAGATTACTCTACTTGCAAAGATCTCATTCAAAACTGATAGAGAAATCAAACACTTGACAGACAAGGGAAAGTTAAAAGAGTTTAGCACCATCAAACCAGCTTTACTGTAAGTGTTAAAGGGCTTCTATAGGCAGGACACACAAAAGACAGAAAATACCTACAAAAAAGAAAAAAAAAATTAATAAAATGCCCATATGATCATATGTATCAATAATTACTTTAAATGTACATGGATTAAATGTTCAAACCGAAAGACTCAGATTGACTGAATGGATACAGAAACAAGATCCATATATATGCTGTCTATCAAGATAGAAAAAAAAGGGAAAAGGAGATTTCAAATGCAGTAAGTCAGAAAAATTGACAAGACAAAGAAATACTATGCCAATGATAGAACAAGGTAAAAGCTCACAAGACCAAATAAACAAAGAGGAAATAAGCAAACTACCTAAAAAAAGAATTCAGAATAAAGATAGTAAACATGACTCAAAACCTCAAAAATAGAATGGAGAAAATGGAAGAATAAATTAACATATTTAATATGGACCTAGAAGAAATAAAGAATAAACAGATGGTCAACATGATTACTGGAATTAAAATTATTCTAGAAGGAATCAATAGCAGAATAACTGAAGCACAAGAAAGGATAAGTGAACTGGAAAGTAGAATGGTAAAAATGACTCTGAAGAGCAGAATGAAAGAAAAAAATAAAAAGAAATGAGAATAACCTTAGAGATGTCTAAGACAGTATTAAATACACCAATATTCAAATTATAGCGATCTGAGAAGAAGAAGAGAAAAAGAAAGGATGTGAGAAAAAATTTTGAAGATATTATAGCTGAAAAGTTCCCTAACATGGAGAAGAAAATAATCAATCAAGTCCAAGGAGTGCAGAGATTCCTGTATAGGATAAACCCAAGGAGAAACACAAGCCACACACTAACTGCTCTAACAAAGATTAAACACAAATTGAATTTTAAAAGTAACAAGAGCAAAACAACAAGTAAGATGAAAGGAAAATCCCATATGATAAACAGCTGATCTTTCAGCAGAAACTCTTCAGAACAGAGGGGAATGGCAAGTTATATTTAAAGTACTGAAAGGCAAAATTCTTCAACCAAGATTACTCTACTTGCAAAGATCTCATTCAAAACTGATAGAGAAATCAAACACTTGACAGACAAGGGAAAGTTAAAAGAGTTTAGCACCATCAAACCAGCTTTACTGTAAGTGTTAAAGGGCTTCTATAGGCAGGACACACAAAAGACAGAAAATACCTACAAAAAAGAAAAAAAAAATTAATAAAATGCCCATATGATCATATGTATCAATAATTACTTTAAATGTACATGGATTAAATGTTCAAACCGAAAGACTCAGATTGACTGAATGGATACAGAAACAAGATCCATATATATGCTGTCTATAAGAGATACACTACATACCTAAAACACAACAGATTGAAAATGAGAAAATGGAAAAAGATATACCACACAAGTGGAAATCAAAAGAAAGTCAGAGTAGCAATAGCAGACAAAATAGAGCTTAAAAAACAAAGAATAGCACAAGAGATAAGGAAGGGTGTTACATAATGGTCATGTGATCAATCATGTAGAAGAAGACATAGCAATTGTAAATACTTATACACCCAACATAGGAGCACATCAATACATGAAGCAAACAGACATAAAAGGGAAAATTGACAGTAACACAATAGTAGTAGACTTTAATACCTCAAAACACCAATGGACAGATCATCAAAACAGAAAATTAATGAGGAAACACGAGCCTTAAATGGCGCATTAGACTGATAAACCAAATTGACATACTCGGGACATTCCATTCAAATGCAGAATACACCTTCTCAAGTGATGTGGAAAATTCTCCAGGATAGACCACATTTGGGTCACAAATCAACCTTCAGTAAACTTGACAAAAATTGAAATCATATCAAACATCTTTTCTGACGAGAGCACTATGAGACTATATACTCAAGTAAAGCAAAAAACCTGTAAAAAAATAAAATAAAATAAGACACAAAGAGATTAAACAGTACATTTCTAAATAATGAACAAGTTACTAAAGAAATAAAAAGGGACATCAAAAAATTCCTATAGGGCTTCCCTTGTGGCTCAGTGGATAAGAACCCGTCTGCCAATGCAGGAGACACAGGTTCGATCCCTGATCTGTGAAGATCCCACATACCGCAGAGCAGCTAAACCCACACATCAACAAAGACCCAGCACAGCCAAAAATAAATAAATAAAAGTTTAAAAAAGAAAAAAAAAATCCTATAAACAAATGACAAACTGAAATCCTAGAAAAATGACAACATAAAACCTATGGGAGGGTAGGGGGTGGAGCTAAGATGGCGGCGTAGAAGGACGTGCACTCATCTCTCCTGCAAAATCGCCTGAATTGCGACGAGTTCCTGGGAAACCATCGACGAAAGGAGGTTGGATCTGATCACAGAGAGGACACCCCACATCGAAGAACAAAGGAGAAGCCGCATCAAGACGGTAGGAGGGGCGCAATCGCACTTTTAAAAGTCAAACCTCATACCGGCCGGAGAGACTGGGCGGGCCAAAGCCGCAAAGCCTGTTGCAGATCAAAACCCGGGAGAGGAGCACTAACACCCACAAGGGACTGAGCCAGACCTGCTTTGGAGGGTCCAGGAGCCCCCTTGAGCTAGAAGTGCCCTTGAACAGGCCTCGGAAGGGCGGCACTCAGTTCCCTTTGGAGGAGGTTACCATTAACCCGATCACAGAGCCGCCGAGGAGGACTGGAAAGTCGCTGCGCACTGTGATCAGGGAGAGAGGAATAGCGATCCTGCATGTGACTGAGCCAGACTCACCTCTGAGTAACCTGACGTCTCCCGCGGTGGCGGGGGTCGACGGTGGCCTGCAGCAGGGTCGGGGGCACTGTGGAAGTGCTTCCCATAGAGCGTGTGGGAATAAATCCTCTGTGAGACAGACGCCATTTTCCCTACTGTAGTTTGGCTGCTGGTCAAACTGCAGGGCTGCTGGTCAAACTACAGGGAGGGAATTTAGCTCCACCCAGCAAGAAAAGGGATTTGGATTAAGAAACTCCCAGGGCCAGCCTGGGCGGGCCTTTTAATTCTGGAATAGGCCAAAACAAGCAGTCAAAGAGGTCTTCAGATCCAACCACTGCCAGAGGCAAGAAAAAGACTGATAATTCCTGAATAGTCAGCAAGAGACAGAAGAACATAAACACTATTTTCACGTTTTGTCTGAAGCTGGAGTTACTGCTGGACTTTAAAATTTCATTTTTTGTATTGTATTACTTTGTTTCAATTTTTTTTCTCTCTTTTTTCCAAACCCACTCAGTGCACCCACCGCTTTTTTTTTTTTTTTTCTTTTTTTGGGTGTGTGTGTGGGAGGGGGGGTGGGGGTGTTCATTTCCTTCACTGAATTCTATTGAAGCTACTAATCTTATCAGTAAGACTGAATATATTCAAGTTTACATAATTTTTTTTTTCCTATTAAACCACACATTTTATTTTGGTATAAACTTCTGGTTCCCCATTGGCCTTTTAAGGTTCTGTGGGGGTTTTGTTTGTTTTTATTATTTTTGCTTTGTTTTTCTATATTTTTCTATAAAATTTAGATCTTTTAATTTTTAATAATTTTTTCATTTGTACTACTACCTCCTCTATAATTCTTTGCTTTCTCTGAAGCTCCTTTCCTATAGCACTAAATTCTAATACATACAAATCTTTATCTCCCTATATTTAACTTTGCAATATTATTCTATATTTCTCTTCTATCCTCCCTTTCCCCACTATATTTCTTAGTCTGTTCTGTCCTCATTGCCTTATCCCCAACGGGATCCTGCTCTAGCATTATTCTCCAATTGGTACTCTACTTAGTTTGCTTATTAACTTGTGGATATCATTCTTGGATTTCTCTATTCGCCGTGCTAACGTATTGTACTGTATTTTTGATTGGAATACTTGGGTTATGTTATAGCTGTATATGTTTATGTGCATAATTCAATACGCTAGATAGTACTTGCATAATTTTTAAATTGCCATTTGTCAAAGGTATACCTTCTGTTTCTCATTTGCATATATTTGTTTTAATATCATTTAATGCCATAACAAACCAGCCGTGAAATCTTCATTCCCTGGTCAGGCAACAAGCCCCGGGGTTTTAAGGAGGGTGCACTGACTCCAAAACTCTACAATACTAGAGAACGCATAACACTAAAGAGCAGTATACAAGTGAGAACGCCAGCAAAGGTAATCACTTGTATACAAGTCCTGACATCACCCAATCACCAGCATCACCCAGAATAGAAGCCCCATCCAAACAACAAACACCAACAGACGTTAACTCAAAGTCTGGGAAAAGGAAATCCCAAACAGAATCAGTTTTAAAAAAAATAATAATAACAATGAAACGGCAGAGAAATACCACACAAGCGAAGGAACAATCCACAAACACACAAGATCAAATTAATGAAGAGAATTTGGACAAACTTTCTGAAAGTGATTTCAGAAGAATGATAGTAAAGATGATCAAAGACACTGAAAACAGAATTTCAGAGAAATTGCAAGATACAACTAACACACTGAATAAAGAAATACAAGAACTTACGAAAAAAGTAACAGAGACAAACAACTGAATTGCTGAACTGAAAAACTCTGTAGAAGGAATCAAGAGCAGAGTATCTGAGACAGAAGACCGGATAAGTGAGCTGGAAGATAAAATGGTGGAAGTAACTGCTGAAAAACAGACTCTAGCTCAAAGAATGAAAAGAGCAGAGGACAGCCTCAGAGACCTCTGGGATAATATCAAACGCACCAATATTCGAATTATAGGGGTTCCAGAAGAAGAAGAAAAAAAGAAAGGCTATGAGAAAATTTTTGAAGAGATTATAGTTGAAAATTTCCCCACCATGGGAAAAGAAATAGTCAATCAAGTCCAAGAAGCACAAAGAGTACCTAACAGAATCAATCCGAGAAGAAACACACCAAGACACATATTAATGAAGTTAACACAAATTAAACACAAAGATAGAATTCTCAAAGCAGCAAGGGAAAAGCAACTAGTGACATACAAGGGAAAGCCCATCCGTTTAACAGCTGATCTTTCAACAGAAACTCTGCAGGCCAGAAGGGAATGGCAGGACACATTTAAACGGCTGAAAGAGAATAATCTGCAACCAAGAATCCTCTACCCTGCAAGGATCTCCTTCAAAATTGATGGAGAAATCAAAAGCTTTACAGACAAGCAAAAATTAAAAGAATTTAGTCACACCAAACCAGCCCTACAACAAATGTTAAAGGGACTTATATAGAAAACAACTATAAAAGGAGAAGATCCACGAAACAAACCCATCATAACATCTAAGAAGATGACAATAGGATCATTTGTATCAATAATTACTTTGAATGTCAATGGACTAAACGCCCCAACCAAAAGACACAGAGTGGCTGAATGGATCCAAAAACACGACCCATACATATGCTGCCTCCAGGAAACTCATTTCAGACCTAGAAACACTCATAGACTGAAAGTGAGAGGCTGGAAAAAGATATTCCATGCAAATGGAAATCAAAAGAAAGCTGGAGCAGCAATCCTCATATCAGACAAAATAAATTTCAAAGTAAAGAAGATTCTAAGAGACAAGGCAGGTCACTACATCATGATTAAGGGATCCATCCAAGAAGAAGACATAACAATCATAAATATCTACGCTCCCAACGCAGGAGCACCCCAATACATAAGACAAACACTTTCAGACATAAAAGAAGACATCGACACTAACACAATCATAGTAGGAGACTTTAACACTGCTCTCACACCAATGGACAGATCATCCAAACAGAAAATTAATAAAGAAACACAAGCCTTAAATGCCACACTAGAAGAAATGGACCTCATTGATACCTTTAGGACTTTCCATCCAAAAGCAGAAGAATACACTTTCTTCTCAAGTGCTCACGGAACATTCTCCAGGATAGACCACATCTTGGGCCACAAATCAATCCTCAGTCAATTCAAGAAAACTGAAATTCTATCAACCATCTTCTCGGACCACAATGCAGTGAGACTAGAGATCAACTACAGGAAAAAAACCGCTAAAAACACAAACACATGGAGATTAAACAACACATACCTAAAAAACCAACTGATCATTGAGGAAATCAAAGGAGAAATAAAAAAATTCCTAGAAGAAAATGACAATGAACACACGACAGTGCAAAACCTATGGGATACTGCACAAAATGCAACAACATAAAAGAAAGCCCAACCGCCCTTTTTTACAACTGAGGAAAAATGGCAGGACACATTTAAACGGCTGAAAGAGAATAATCTGCAACCAAGAATCCTCTACCCTGCAAGGATCTCCTTCAAAATTGATGGAGAAATCAAAAGCTTTACAGACAAGCAAAAATTAAAAGAATTTAGTCACACCAAACCAGCCCTACAACAAATGTTAAAGGGACTTATATAGAAAACAACTATAAAAGGAGAAGATCCACGAAACAAACCCATCATAACATCTAAGAAGATGACAATAGGATCATTTGTATCAATAATTACTTTGAATGTCAATGGACTAAACGCCCCAACCAAAAGACACAGAGTGGCTGAATGGATCCAAAAACACGACCCATACATATGCTGCCTCCAGGAAACTCATTTCAGACCTAGAAACACTCATAGACTGAAAGTGAGAGGCTGGAAAAAGATATTCCATGCAAATGGAAATCAAAAGAAAGCTGGAGCAGCAATCCTCATATCAGACAAAATAAATTTCAAAGTAAAGAAGATTCTAAGAGACAAGGCAGGTCACTACATCATGATTAAGGGATCCATCCAAGAAGAAGACATAACAATCATAAATATCTACGCTCCCAACGCAGGAGCACCCCAATACATAAGACAAACACTTTCAGACATAAAAGAAGACATCGACACTAACACAATCATAGTAGGAGACTTTAACACTGCTCTCACACCAATGGACAGATCATCCAAACAGAAAATTAATAAAGAAACACAAGCCTTAAATGCCACACTAGAAGAAATGGACCTCATTGATACCTTTAGGACTTTCCATCCAAAAGCAGAAGAATACACTTTCTTCTCAAGTGCTCACGGAACATTCTCCAGGATAGACCACATCTTGGGCCACAAATCAATCCTCAGTCAATTCAAGAAAACTGAAATTCTATCAACCATCTTCTCGGACCACAATGCAGTGAGACTAGAGATCAACTACAGGAACAAACCGCTAAAAGCACAAACACATGGAGATTAAACAACACATACCTAAAAAACCAACTGATCATTGAGGAAATCAAAGGAGAAATAAAAAAATTCCTAGAAGAAAATGACAATGAACACACGACAGTGCAAAACCTATGGGATACTGCAAAAGCAGTTCTAAGAGGGAAGTTTATAGCAATACAATCCCACCTCAAGAAACTAGGAAAATCTCAAACAGAGGACCTTACCTTACGCTTAAAACAACTGGAGAAAGAAGAACAAAAACACCCCAAAGCCAGCAGAAGAAGAGAAATCATAAAGATCAGAGCAGAAATAAATGAAAAAGAAACAAAAGAAACAATAGTAAAGATAAATAAAACAAAAAGCTGGTTCTTCGAAAAAGTCAATAAAATCGACACACCACTGGCCAGACTCATCAAGAAAAAGAGAGAGAAGAACCAGATCACCAAAATCAAAAATGAAAAAGGAGAGATTACAACGGATAATGCAGAAATCCAAAGGATTATAAGAGACTATTATGAACAACTCTATGGCAACAAACTGGACAACCTGGAAGAAATGGACAGTTTCTTAGAGAAGATTAATCTCCCAAGACTCAACCAGGAAGAAATAGAAACTATGAACAAGCCAATCACAAGCTCAGAAATCGACCTTGTGATCAAAAATCTACCCAAAAATAAAAGCCCAGGGCCAGATGGTTTCACAAGTGAATTCTACCAAACATTTAAAGAACTAATGCCTGTCCTTCTAAAACTCTTCCAAAAAATTGCCCAGGAAGGAACACTTCCAAACACATTCTACGAGGCCACCATCACCCTGATACCAAAGCCAGGCAAAGACATCACAAAAAAAGAAAATTATAGGCCAATTTCACTGATGAATCTAGATGCCAAAATCCTCAACAAAATCCTAGCAAACAGAATTCAGCAACACATCAAAAAGCTCATTCATCACGATCAAGTTGGGTTCATCCCAGGCATGCAAGGATTCTTCAACATCCGCAAATCAATCAATGTGATACATCATATCAACAAATTGAAAGACAAAAATCACATGATCATCTCAATAGATGCAGAAAAAGCCTTTGACAAAGTACAGCATCCATTTATGAAAAAAACTCTTCAAAAAATGGGCATAGAAGGAACTTATCTTAACATAGTGAGAGCTTTATGTGAGAAGCCCACAGCGAACATTATCCTCAATGGTGAAAAACTGAAAGCATTCCCTCTAAGATCAGGAACAAGACAAGGGGGTCCACTTTCACCACTCTTATTCAACATAGTCCTGGAAGTTCTAGCAACAGCAATAAGAGAAGAGAAAGAAATCAAAGGAATCCAGATTGGAAAAGAAGAAGTCAAACTCTCTCTTTTTGCAGATGACATGATATTATACATAGAAAATACCAAAGACACTATTACAAAACTACTAGAGTTAATCAGGAAATTCAGCAAAGTCGCAGGATACAAAATCAATATACAGAAATCACTGGCATTCCTATACACAAACAATGAAAAATCAGAAAATGAAATCAAAGAGGCAATCCCCTTCACAGAGAAGAACCAGATCACCAAAATCAAAAATGAAAAAGGAGAGATTACAACGGATAATGCAGAAATCCAAAGGATTATAAGAGACTATTATGAACAACTCTATGGCAACAAACTGGACAACCTGGAAGAAATGGACAGTTTCTTAGAGAAGATTAATCTCCCAAGACTCAACCAGGAAGAAATAGAAACTATGAACAAGCCAATCACAAGCTCAGAAATCGACCTTGTGATCAAAAATCTACCCAAAAATAAAAGCCCAGGGCCAGATGGTTTCACAAGTGAATTCTACCAAACATTTAAAGAACTAATGCCTGTCCTTCTAAAACTCTTCCAAAAAATTGCCCAGGAAGGAACACTTCCAAACACATTCTACGAGGCCACCATCACCCTGATACCAAAGCCAGGCAAAGACATCACAAAAAAAGAAAATTATAGGCCAATTTCACTGATGAATCTAGATGCCAAAATCCTCAACAAAATCCTAGCAAACAGAATTCAGCAACACATCAAAAAGCTCATTCATCACGATCAAGTTGGGTTCATCCCAGGCATGCAAGGATTCTTCAACATCCGCAAATCAATCAATGTGATACATCATATCAACAAATTGAAAGACAAAAATCACATGATCATCTCAATAGATGCAGAAAAAGCCTTTGACAAAGTACAGCATCCATTTATGAAAAAAACTCTTCAAAAAATGGGCATAGAAGGAACTTATCTTAACATAGTGAGAGCTTTATGTGAGAAGCCCACAGCGAACATTATCCTCAATGGTGAAAAACTGAAAGCATTCCCTCTAAGATCAGGAACAAGACAGGGGTGTCCACTTTCACCACTACTATTCTACATAGTCCTGGAAGTTCTAGCAACAGCAATAAGAGAAGAGAAAGAAATCAAAGGAATCCAGATTGGAAAAGAAGAAGTCAAACTCTCTCTTTTTGCAGATGACATGATATTATACATAGAAAATACCAAAGACACTATTACAAAACTACTAGAGTTAATCAGGAAATTCAGCAAAGTCGCAGGATACAAAATCAATATACAGAAATCACTGGCATTCCTATACACAAACAATGAAAAATCAGAAAATGAAATCAAAGAGGCAATCCCCTTCACCATCGCAACCAAAAGAATCAAATATCTAAGAATAAACCTACCCAAAGAAACAAAAGAACTGTACACAGAAAATTACAAGACACTCATGAGAGACATTAAAGAAGAGTTAAACAGATGGAGAAATATTCCATGTTCCTGGGTCGGGAGAATCAATATTGTGAAAATGACCATACTACCAAATGTCATCTATAGATTCAATGCGATCCCTATCAAACTTCCAATAACATTCTTCACAGAACTAGACCAACGAATAACACAGTTCATATGGAAACACAAAAGACCTCGAATAGCCAAAGTAATCCTGAGGAAGAAGAATGGAGCTGGGGGGATCAGCCTCCCCAACTTCAGCCTCTACTACAAAGCAACAGTCCTCAAGACAGTATGGTACTGGCAAAAAAACAGAAATATCGACCAATGGAACGAGATTGAGAACCCAGAGATAAACCCACGCCCCTATGGGTACCTTATTTTCTACAAAGGAGGCGAACATATAAAATGGGACAAAGACAGCTTCTTCAACAAATGGTGCTGGGAAAATTGGACAGCTACATGCAGGAAAATGAAGTTGGAACATACCCTGACACCATACACAAAGATCAACTCAAAATGGATTAAAGACTTAAATGTAAGGCCAGAAACCATCAAACTCTTAGAGGAGAATATAGACAAAACCCTCAAGGACATCAATCAAAGCAAGATCTTCTCTGACCCACCTACTAGAATAGTGGAACTAAAAAGACAAATGAACATGTGGGACCTAATGAAACTTAAAAGCTTTTGTACAGCTAAAGAAATTACAAAAAAGCTGAACAGACAGCCCACAGAGTGGGAGAAAATCATAGCAAATGAAACAACAGACAAAGAATTAATCTCCAAAATCTACAAGCAACTCAGACAACTCAGCACTGGAAAAACGAACAACCCAATCAAAAAAATGGGAAAAGGACCTAAACAGACACCTCTCCAACGATGACATACAGATGGCCCAAAAACACATGAAACGATGCTCAACTTCACTAATAATTAGAGAAATGCAAATCAAAACTACAATGAGATATCATCTCACACCCGTCAGAACGGCCATCATCCACAAATCGACAGACAATAAATGCTGGAGAGGGTGTGGAGAAAAGGGAACACTCCTGCATTGCTGGTGGGAGTGTAAATTGATACAGCCCCTATGGAAGACAGTCTGGAGATTTCTTAAAAACTTGAAATACAAGAAAAAAATTCCATGTTCCTGGGTCGGAGAATCAATATTGTGAAAATGACCATACTACCAAATGTCATCTATAGATTCAATGCGATCCCTATCAAACTTCCAATAACATTCTTCACAGAACTAGACCAACGAATAACACAGTTCATATGGAAACACAAAAGACCTCGAATAGCCAAAGTAATCCTGAGGAAGAAGAATGGAGCTGGGGGGATCAGCCTCCCCAACTTCAGCCTCTACTACAAAGCAACAGTCCTCAAGACAGTATGGTACTGGCAAAAAAACAGAAATATCGACCAATGGAACGAGATTGAGAACCCAGAGATAAACCCACGCCCCTATGGGTACCTTATTTTCTACAAAGGAGGCGAACATATAAAATGGGACAAAGACAGCTTCTTCAACAAATGGTGCTGGGAAAATTGGACAGCTACATGCAGGAAAATGAAGTTGGAACATACCCTGACACCATACACAAAGATCAACTCAAAATGGATTAAAGACTTAAATGTAAGGCCAGAAACCATCAAACTCTTAGAGGAGAATATAGACAAAACCCTCAAGGACATCAATCAAAGCAAGATCTTCTCTGACCCACCTACTAGAATAGTGGAACTAAAAAGACAAATGAACATGTGGGACCTAATGAAACTTAAAAGCTTTTGTACAGCTAAAGAAATTACAAAAAAGCTGAACAGACAGCCCACAGAGTGGGAGAAAATCATAGCAAATGAAACAACAGACAAAGAATTAATCTCCAAAATCTACAAGCAACTCAGACAACTCAGCACTGGAAAAACGAACAACCCAATCAAAAAATGGGAAAAGGACCTAAACAGACCCCTCTCCAACGATGACATACAGATGGCCCAAAAACACATGAAACGATGCTCAACTTCACTAATAATTAGAGAAATGCAAATCAAAACTACAATGAGATATCATCTCACACCCGTCAGAACGGCCATCATCCACAAATCGACAGACAATAAATGCTGGAGAGGGTGTGGAGAAAAGGGAACACTCCTGCATTGCTGGTGGGAGTGTAAATTGATACAGCCCCTATGGAAGACAGTCTGGAGATTTCTTAAAAAACTAAAAATAGAAGCACCATATGACCCAGCAATCCCACTCTTAGGCTTATACTCTGACGAAATCAAAACTGAAAGAAGCACCTGTACCCCAATGTTCATTGCAGCTCTCTATACAATTGCTAGAACTTGGAAGGAACCTAGATGCCCATCGACGAACGAATGGATCCAAAAGCTCTGGTACATATATACAATGGAATACTACACAGCTGTAAAGAGAAATGCAGAAGAATCAACCCTAATGAGGTGGCTGGATCTAGAACGTATCATAAAAAGTGAAGTCAGTCAAAAAGAGAAGGAGAAATACAGTATATTAACACATATATATGGAATCTAGTAGGATGGTGATTATGGCACATGCAGTGAAGCGACAGAAAGACAGACATGGACAGTGGACATATGGACATTGTGGGGAAGGAACAGTGGGTGAGAGGCGTAAAGGAAGTAGCATGAAGGCCTGTACTATCATAAGTGAAGAAAATAGCTCTAGTCATTGCTCTGTGAAAAAAGGGGATCTTTCAGGGGTGCTGTGTGATGGCCGGGAGGGGAGGGAAGGGGGGGATATACATGTGATTAATCTGAGAACATGCATGTCTGTGAACAACAAAACTCTGTAAAAGTTAAAAGTAAAATAAAGGTTTAAAAAAAAGAAAAACCTATGGGATACAGCAAAAGCATTTTTATTTTGAGTATTAAATCTTTTGTTGATTACACATGATATTGGATGATACACAAGCTTCATTCCCATCTATAATTTTATCTGGTACCATAATTAAATTTAGATATGTTGCATAGGATGTGGCAACAATTCATTAATATCTAAAAGAAAAAGTCCATGACTTTGCATAGCTGACCTTTTAATTCTGAACCCTAGGTCACAACAGGACAACTGTCACTTCTACTACACCAAGGTTTTGAAGACAACAACTTCTCCAAAGCAGGTTGCAAAGAAATTTCAATATAGAACCTGGCATCTCCCTGAAGGAATTCTAACTTCACACTGTTGGGGCAGTTTACCAAAATGGTTTCAGAGTAAACTAACTTTGCACAGCCCATTTAAGAAAAAAAATGACACATTTATTCAAGGTTGTGACCAGACTATTACATTTAGCAATCAACCACATGGGTTCAAAAAAAAAATCTACATTGCTGGAATGCTTTATGCTTTCCACAGAACAGAATCTAAAATAACCTGTCATACAGTTAGTCACAAGTATAGTACTTGAGGTTTTTGTGTCCATACACATGAGTATTGTCTAAAATATGTCTTCATTGTAGCAGCTGGGCCCTGCCACAACTGTGCTTGGCTGAGTTCACAAATCTGTTGTAACCTGTAGCTTACCTGTCACTTCCCTGGCTCTCCTCTCTTTAAGCTTTGATTCCTGTCGAATGAAAACCTTCTGCCGCTGCCACAGCTACTGCTGCTGCTGGGACCACCACAGCCACCTTGGTTTCATGGTTTGGCAAAATACTGGTCTCTACTACCATAGAGGCCAGAACTTCTGCCTCCAAAATTTCCTACTTTCATGGGTACAAAATTTGAAGATTGATTGTTGTAATTGTCAAAATCATTATAGCTTCCTCCAAATTTGCTTCCATCATTACCACATCCAGTACAGCCATTCGCACTGCCACCATATCCTCCACTACCATGTCTGCCACCAAAGCCACCTCAGTTGCTGGAGCTTCCTCCATGGTCACAGTTATCATTCCCACCAAAACCAGCTCCATGGCCACCACCAGAGTTTCCAGAACCATTTCCACCTCTTCAGCTGGATGAAGCACCAGTCATCTCTTGCTTAGATAGGGTTTTTCTTACTTTACAGTTGGGGCTGTTCACACTGTGGTATTTCTGAGTGACAGTCTTGTCTACTGAGTCACGATCATCAAAGGTTGTAAAAGCAAAGCCTCTCTTTTTGCCACTGCCTTGGTCAGTCATGATTTCAATCATTTCAGTTTTCTCATACTGTTCAAAACAATTTCTCAGGTGATGTCCTTCAATGTGTTCTTTAACGCCACCAGCAAAAATCTTTTTCACAGCTAAGTGGGCACCAGGTCTTTTAGAATTTCTTCTTGAGATGGCCCTTTTTGGTTCCACAGTTCTTCCATCCACCTTGTGTAGCCTTGCATTCATGGCTGCATTCACCTCCTCCAGAATGGCATATGTAACAAACCCCAAACCTGTGGAGTGTTTGGTGTTTGGATCCCTCATGACCACACAGTCTGTGAGTGTTCCCCGTTTTTCCAAATGGTTCTTCAGACTCTCACTGGTTGTTTCAAAGCACAATCCTCTGATGAAGAGCTTCCACAACTGTCCAGGCTCTTTGGGAGACTGATTTAGAAAAGAACGCAGTGGAGCTAAGAAGACTTCAATGATACTTACTGGGCAGTGTCCATGGGTAGAAAGGAGCAGCCTAACAATGGTATCTGCAAGAACAGTTTTAAGAGGAAATTTTATAGGAATACAATCCTACCTCAATAGAAAAAAAAAATTGAATAAGACAACCTAACTTTACACCTTAAAAATATAGAAAAAGAAGATCAAAAATACCCAAAATTTACTATAAGGAAAGAAATCATAAAGGTCAAAGGAGAAAGTAATGAAAATAAATTACAAAAACAATAGTAAAGATTAATACAAGATGGTTCTTTGAAAGAAAAGAAACAATCTATTAACCTACATCAGCAAGAAAAAAGAGAGAAGAATCAAATCAACAAAATTAGAAATGAAAAGGGAGAGTTTACAACAGACTGCACAGATATACAAAGGAGAGAAACTCAAAACATTTCCTGTAAGATCAAGAACAAGACAGGGATATTCACTCTCATGACTATTATTCAACATTGTTTTGGAAGTCTTATTGAGAGTAGAGAAGAAAAAGAATTAAAAGGAATCCAGATTGGAAAAGAAGGAATAACACTCTCACTGTTAAGAGATGACATGGTATTATATATAAAAACCCTAAAAATTTTATCAGAAAATCAATAGATCTAATCACTGAATTTAATAAAGTTTCAGGGTATAAAATCAATACACAGAAATCACTTGTATTCCTATACACTAGCAACTAAAAATCAGAAAGAGAAATTAAGGAATCAATCCCACTTACCATTGAAACAAAAAGAATAAAATACATGGGAGTAAACCTACCTATGGAGACAAAAGAGCTTTATACAGAAAATCATAAGACGCTCACAAAACAAACTGAAGGCAATATAATAGATGGAGAGATATTCCATGTTCCTGGGCTGGAAGAAGTAATATTGTGAAAATAATTATTCTACCAAATGCAGTCTACAGATTCAATGCAATTCCTTTCAAATTACCAATAGGATTTTTCACAGAATTAGAACAACAAAAAAAAATCTCACAATTTATATGGAAATACAAAAGACCCTGAATATATGCAGTCCTGAGAAAGAAGAATGGAGCTTGAGGAATCAACCTTCTTGACTTCAGGCTATTCTACAAAGCTATAGTCAACAAGAAAGTATGGTATAGATGGCACAAAAACAGAAATATAGATCAATAGCACAAGATAGAAAGTCCTGATTTAAACCCACGAACCTATGGGCCCCTTATCTTTGACAAAGGAGACAGGATGTACAAAGGGGAAAAGATAGTCTCTTCAATAAGCGATGCTGAGAAAATTAGACAGCTGCATGTAAAACAATGAAATTACATTTCCTAATACAATGCACAAGGATAAACTCAAAATGGATTAATAATCTAAATGTATGACCAGAAGTTATAAAACTCTTAGAAACGAAGAAAAATGGTTCTTTGAAAGAAAAGAAACAATCTATTAACCTACATCAGCAAGAAAAAAGAGAGAAGAATCAAATCAACAAAATTAGAAATGAAAAGGGAGAGTTTACAACAGACTGCACAGATATACAAAGGAGAGAAACTCAAAACATTTCCTGTAAGATCAAGAACAAGACAGGGATATTCACTCTCATGACTATTATTCAACATTGTTTTGGAAGTCTTATTGAGAGTAGAGAAGAAAAAGAATTAAAAGGAATCCAGATTGGAAAAGAAGGAATAACACTCTCACTGTTAAGAGATGACATGGTATTATATATAAAAACCCTAAAAATTTTATCAGAAAATCAATAGATCTAATCACTGAATTTAATAAAGTTTCAGGGTATAAAATCAATACACAGAAATCACTTGTATTCCTATACACTAGCAACTAAAAATCAGAAAGAGAAATTAAGGAATCAATCCCACTTACCATTGAAACAAAAAGAATAAAATACATGGGAGTAAACCTACCTATGGAGACAAAAGAGCTTTATACAGAAAATCATAAGACGCTCACAAAACAAACTGAAGGCAATATAATAGATGGAGAGATATTCCATGTTCCTGGGCTGGAAGAAGTAATATTGTGAAAATAATTATTCTACCAAATGCAGTCTACAGATTCAATGCAATTCCTTTCAAATTACCAATAGGATTTTTCACAGAATTAGAACAACAAAAAAAAATCTCACAATTTATATGGAAATACAAAAGACCCTGAATATATGCAGTCCTGAGAAAGAAGAATGGAGCTTGAGGAATCAACCTTCTTGACTTCAGGCTATTCTACAAAGCTATAGTCAACAAGAAAGTATGGTATAGATGGCACAAAAACAGAAATATAGATCAATAGCACAAGATAGAAAGTCCTGATTTAAACCCACGAACCTATGGGCCCCTTATCTTTGACAAAGGAGACAGGATGTACAAAGGGGAAAAGATAGTCTCTTCAATAAGCGATGCTGAGAAAATTAGACAGCTGCATGTAAAACAATGAAATTACATTTCCTAATACAATGCACAAGGATAAACTCAAAATGGATTAAAAATCTAAATGTATGACCAGAAGTTATAAAACTCTTAGAGAAAACATAGAACACTCTATAAAAAGTCACAGCAAGATCCTCTATGACCCAGTTTCTAGAGAAATAGAAATTAAAACAAAAATAAACAAATAAATGAGAACTAATTAAATGTCGAAACTTTTGCACTGCAAAACAAAGCATAAACAAGATAAAAAAAAAACCAACACCTCAGAATGGGAGAAAATAATAGCAAATGAAACAACTGACAAAGGACTAATTTCCAAAATATAGAAGCATCTCATGCAACTCAATACCAGAAAAACAAATAACCCAATCAAAACATGATCAAAAGGTCTTTTTCAAAAAGAACATACAGATGGCTAATAAACATATAAATACTGCAGGTGATATGGAGAAAAAGAGACTCTCTTACACTGTTACTTGAAATGTAAATTGACACAACCACTACTGAAGGCAGTATGGAGATTTCTTAAAACAAACAGGCATAAAATTACCATGTGACCCAACAATCCCACTGCTGGCTATATACTCTGAGAAAACCATAACTGAAAAAGACATGTATACCCCAAGGTTAATTGCAGCACTATTTACAATAGTTAGGACTTAGAAGCAACCTGGATGCCCATTGACAAATGAAGCTGTGGTACATATATATAGGGAAATATTGCTTATCCATAAAAAGGAACGCATTTGAGTCAGTTCTAATGAGGTGGATCAACTTAGAGACTATTATACATAGTGAGTAGTCAGAGAGAGAAAAATCAAGTATCATATGTTAACACACATATATATGGAACCTAGAAGATGGTACTGCTGAGCCTATTTGCAGTGCAGCAGTGGGGACACAGACATAGAAAACAGAGTTGTGGGCACAGGACAGGGAAAGAGGATGTGGGACAAATGAAGAGAGTAGCATATTAACATATACATTGCCATATTTAAAATAGTCAATGGGAATTGTATGTCTCAGGGAACTCAAACTGGGCCTCTGTGACTACCTAGAGGCGTGTGATAGAGTGGGAGGTGGGAGGGAGTTTTAAAGTAGAGATGATTCATGCTGACATATAGCAGAAACCAACACAACATTGTAAGGCAATTATCCTTCAATTATAAATGAATAAGTTAAAAAAAATAAATAAAGTGTCCTAAAGAAAATAAAGAAACACTTGTTTAGGGAGTTTGGCTTGGGTTAAATTGGGAAGGGATCTTGAATAAATTCTATTTGCCTGTCCAGATTAAACTCAGACACAACAGTTTGATAATTATCTCAGCAATCTACTTTTTTCTTTTTTTTTAAAGATTTATTTATTTATTTTGGGGGTGAGTGGGGAGGGAGGGGAGCAGGCGGGGTACTTCTATTGATCTTTCATTTGTTCATTTCATCCATCTTTGTTCTTTGGCCCATTTGGGCCTCCCATCGTGGTGGCCTCTGTTGTCGCAGAGCACCGGCTCCGGGCGCATGCGCTCCAGAGCTCTGGCTAGTTAATTGGACACATCGGTCCAGCCGCTCCGCGGCAAGTGGGATCTTCCCAGGCCAGGGATCAAGCCGGCGTCCCTTGAGATGCAAGGCGGTGTCCTTACCCACTGGACAGCCAGGGAAACCCAGCAATCTACTTTTTCCACAAAGAATTTTTTAAAATCCAATCAAGTGATGTATCCATTCTGATCTCTTAATAATTAAGTTATGATTTACAGTACATGCCTAGCAGTACACTTTAATGCTCTTTATATTTTGCCTCAATCATATTTTTCCAGACAGCTTTTTATCAGCTTTACTGAGCTAAACTTTATGTGTAATAAGAGTCACCAATGTTAAGTGTAGTATTCAATGATTTTTAGTAAAAATAGGGAACGGTGCAACCATAATTCAACCTAATTTTAGAATATGTTTACCATTCCAGGAAAGAAACCTTGTTGCTAATTGCAGTCATTCTCTTTTACACTACCAGCCCCAGGCAACCACATATTTACTTGTCATTTCTATCAATCTTCTCTAGTAATATGAATGAAATCATACAGTATACAGTCTTTTATTTTACCTAGCTTAGTGTTTCTAGGTTTACCAACATTATAGCATGCATCAGCACTCACCCTTCTTAATTGCTGAAAAATATTACCTTCTTTGTATAAATCTTATTTTTTAATGCATTTACCAATTAATGGACTTTTGAATTATTTCAGTTTTTTGATTATCATGAATAAAACTGCTATGAACTTTCACATACAGATTATGTATGGACATATGTTTTTCATTTTTCTTATTGTAGATACCTAGAAGTATCACTAAATCATGAGATATTTATGCTTAACATTTTGAGAAACTGCCAGTTTTCCAAAGTGGCAGGACCATTTACACTTCCATCAGTAATGCATGAGGGTTCCTGGATAGATTTTTAACCTCCTGAGAGAAAATTACTATGAAAAAATAATTATTTGAGTATCTTGTCAAAATTCTATTCACTAGTAAGTAATCCAAAAATACACATATAATTTTTCATTTTATAGGACAAAGATGAAGCAAAGAAAGAATATGCTAAACTTTTCTCAGTGGCTTGGTCCTAATAAGCCTAGGAAAATATCAGAAAGAAAATAAGAAATAAGCTGTTGAAATGAAAACCTTACAAAGAAGATAATTGCACAAAGATAATTTCTTTAAATGTCACTTTAAAGGTGTTACTGGGGTTTCAGGCTAAACATGAAAATTATTTTAATTATTTTGTAGTTACATAATATATAACAAAATATCATAGGTTTTTATTCTGGAGAAGAGGTGGATCTAAGTTAGTGGAAATCAGAATTACGGAATATTTGAAAAGAACCAAGAATAAGTAATTTAAATGCATTCAGCCTTACTGAGCTAAACTTTATGTGTAATAAGAGTCACCAATGTTAAGTGTAGTATTCAATGATTTTTAGTAAAAATAGGGAACGGTGCAACCATAATTCAACCTAATTTTAGAATATGTTTACCATTCCAGGAAAGAAACCTTGTTGCTAATTGCAGTCATTCTCTTTTACACTACCAGCCCCAGGCAACCACATATTTACTTGTCATTTCTATCAATCTTCTCTAGTAATATGAATGAAATCATACAGTATACAGTCTTTTATTTTACCTAGCTTAGTGTTTCTAGGTTTACCAACATTATAGCATGCATCAGCACTCACCCTTCTTAATTGCTGAAAAATATTACCTTCTTTGTATAAATCTTATTTTTTAATGCATTTACCAATTAATGGACTTTTGAATTATTTCAGTTTTTTGATTATCATGAATAAAACTGCTATGAACTTTCACATACAGATTATGTATGGACATATGTTTTTCATTTTTCTTATTGTAGATACCTAGAAGTATCACTAAATCATGAGATATTTATGCTTAACATTTTGAGAAACTGCCAGTTTTCCAAAGTGGCAGGACCATTTTACACTTCCATCAGTAATGCATGAGGGTTCCTGGATAGATTTTTAACCTCCTGAGAGAAAATTACTATGAAAAAATAATTATTTGAGTATCTTGTCAAAATTCTATTCACTAGTAAGTAATCCAAAAATACACATATAATTTTTCATTTTATAGGACAAAGATGAAGCAAAGAAAGAATATGCTAAACTTTTCTCAGTGGCTTGGTCCTAATAAGCCTAGGAAAATATCAGAAAGAAAATAAGAAATAAGCTGTTGAAATGAAAACCTTACAAAGAAGATAATTGCACAAAGATAATTTCTTTAAATGTCACTTTAAAGGTGTTACTGGGGTTTCAGGCTAAACATGAAAATTATTTTAATTATTTTGTAGTTACATAATATATAACAAAATATCATAGGTTTTTATTCTGGAGAAGAGGTGGATCTAAGTTAGTGGAAATCAGAATTACGGAATATTTGAAAAGAACCAAGAATAAGTAATTTAAATGCATTCAGCCTTGAAACTGCAGAATCAATGGTAAACACCATTCATGCTAATACTTCTCAGCTTTCTGATCACCTCTGCTCCAAGTGTCAGCTGTGTCCACTATGCTCCAGATTCATAAAGGCCCTGGGCCTTTGCTCACTGTTATGTTGTTTCATATGTGCTATTTCTTAGTGTTTCTTTTCTAGGAGATACTGACATTCTTCTCAAATTTCAAGTCTCCATTCAAAAGCCATCCTCTTATATTATTCCTAATTTTAGGCCCTAATACCTTTTATACATGAATTTATTTAACATAAAATTATATTAAATGATATAACCTTAATTATCTGATTTAATTGCATGAAATGGGTATTATTATTAGCTTCATTTTATAGATGATAAAAACCAAAATTTAGAGAACTTATGTTAATTTCTATTTTTTTCCCAATAAATGAGAGAGTCAGAATTCAAACCCAAGGTTCCTGACTCAAAAATTTCTTGTACTTTCCATCTGGGTATTGCCTCAATCCTTGTTTTACATTATTTCACTAATATTTAATCCTTCCTTGGGTTCTTCTGAATGGTTTGTTTATGATCTTCTCCTACTGTTCCTAGTTACCTAGGGGACAAGAGTTATATTTCACCTATTTCCTTACTCTAGAATTTTCTATCATAGGACTTTGAGCATAATTGAGATTCAATTAAAATATGGCAAATCGATAAAAAATGTGTGATCAACAGAACACCAACTAGACCTCCTAGTGACTCACTAAACAGACTTACTTGAATATATGTAGTTAATGCTGAAAGCTTAGAACAAATTTTTTTTTATTATTAAAATTATCATTCACATTAAAATTCTTCTATAAAAACAAAACAAAAGTAAATTGAGCTCTGCCCCAAATATGTTTATTTCAGAAGTTGACAGTTGAACTTTCCTGGTGGTGCAGTGGATAAGAATTTGCCATGCAGGACTTCCCCTGGTGGTCCAGTGGGTAAGGACATCCCAGTTACATAATATATAACAAAATATCATAGGTTTTTATTCTGGAGAAGAGGTGGATCTAAGTTAGTGGAAATCAGAATTACGGAATATTTGAAAAGAACCAAGAATAAGTAATTTAAATGCATTCAGCCTTGAAACTGCAGAATCAATGGTAAACACCATTCATGCTAATACTTCTCAGCTTTCTGATCACCTCTGCTCCAAGTGTCAGCTGTGTCCACTATGCTCCAGATTCATAAAGGCCCTGGGCCTTTGCTCACTGTTATGTTGTTTCATATGTGCTATTTCTTAGTGTTTCTTTTCTAGGAGATACTGACATTCTTCTCAAATTTCAAGTCTCCATTCAAAAGCCATCCTCTTATATTATTCCTAATTTTAGGCCCTAATACCTTTTATACATGAATTTATTTAACATAAAATTATATTAAATGATATAACCTTAATTATCTGATTTAATTGCATGAAATGGGTATTATTATTAGCTTCATTTTATAGATGATAAAAACCAAAATTTAGAGAACTTATGTTAATTTCTATTTTTTTCCCAATAAATGAGAGAGTCAGAATTCAAACCCAAGGTTCCTGACTCAAAAATTTCTTGTACTTTCCATCTGGGTATTGCCTCAATCCTTGTTTTACATTATTTCACTAATATTTAATCCTTCCTTGGGTTCTTCTGAATGGTTTGTTTATGATCTTCTCCTACTGTTCCTAGTTACCTAGGGGACAAGAGTTATATTTCACCTATTTCCTTACTCTAGAATTTTCTATCATAGGACTTTGAGCATAATTGAGATTCAATTAAAATATGGCAAATCGATAAAAAATGTGTGATCAACAGAACACCAACTAGACCTCCTAGTGACTCACTAAACAGACTTACTTGAATATATGTAGTTAATGCTGAAAGCTTAGAACAAATTTTTTTTTATTATTAAAATTATCATTCACATTAAAATTCTTCTATAAAAACAAAACAAAAGTAAATTGAGCTCTGCCCCAAATATGTTTATTTCAGAAGTTGACAGTTGAACTTTCCTGGTGGTGCAGTGGATAAGAATTTGCCATGCAGGACTTCCCCTGGTGGTCCAGTGGGTAAGGACATCGCCTTGCAGTGCAAGGGACTCCGGTTCAATCCCTGGCCTGGGAAGATCCCACGTGCCGCGGAGCGGCTGGACAGATGTGTCCAATTACCAAGCTGGAGCTCTGGAGCGCATGCGTCCAGAGCCGGTGCTCTGAAACGACAGACGCCACCACAATGGGAGGCCCACAGGAGCCAAAGAACAAAGACGGATGAAAATAGAGAAATGAAAGACCAATAGAGTGGCCCACCTGCCCCCCTCCCTACCCAACCCGACCCCCACCCTAAATAAATAAATAAATAAATCTTTAAAAAAAAAAAAATTGCCATGCAATTCAGGGAACATGGGCTCAATTCCTGGTCTGGGAAGGTGCCATATGCTACAGAGCAACTAAGTCTGTACACAACTACTGAGCCCACACTCAGGAGTCACAATTACTGAAGACCTTGCAACTAAAGCCTATGTTTCATATCAAGAAAAGTCATCACAATGAGAAGACCATATGCCACAAGGAAAAGTAGTCCCCTGTTGAGGGCTGACTTGGGTTAAATATTATCCAGATCTCTGGACTTATGAGAAAACTTGTTCTATGTAGCTCTTATCCAGATCCCTATACTTAAGAAAAAGCATGTTCTATGAGCCTTGACCAAATGTTCCCTTGTTTATTACTAAGGCCAGTTGTTTGTTTCCTGAGGTCATGAGGAAAGCAATGGGAATGGAAACATCTCAGACTGACATGTCAGCCCATTCTACAGTCTTTGATCTACATGCAGATCAATTCTTTAAGACTTCCTGTTGTCCTTCCTGCTGACCATAAGGAAACTCCCTAAACATGTACTTAAGAATTTATGATTAAACACTTTCCTCCTTCCTATGACTATCGTTTGCTTAACTTAGAAAACATATTCTAATTTTTCCAATAAGCTGTTAGTAAATATGCTATCCAATAAACTTTGGAGAGTCACACCGCTGCGAGTGCTCCCTGCACTGTGGCTCACATTTCTTTATGTTTGTGAGTTTCATTTCAGTGCGGCTGACAGTCCCCTCTCACTGCAATTAAAGAAAGCCTGCATACAGTGGCAAAGATCCAGTGCAACCAATAAATACATATTTTTAATGTACACTGAAATAGACACGTCTTTAAAGTTAAAAGCCTTACGTTTCAGAAATCATGAATATAAGAGAAAATGTACTCCCCAAGACAACTTCCGAAATAAGGAAAATCAAAGACTGAAAACATCAGTACAGTGTCCTAATTTACACAGTCAAATAGCAGCAGTCTTATGACTCTCTGATCTCTACTTTATCAGACATGAAGCGCCCCTCAATTTGAGGTTGTGCAGGGATTTGGGACTCTCTAAGGATGGTTTTCAGTTATTTTGTCATTTCTACAAGCTTAGGCAACTACTTAGCTCTTTTCTCTCTCTCTTTCCTCTTCTACTTATTAATAAGGATAATGCAGCTATTATCTAGAAAGAACTTAGAGTCACTCTGATTAAAGATGCTTTTTAAACTGCCAGGTGCCATTGCACAAATAAATGAAAAAGTAGCAAGAGGAGACCTACATTCAAACATCCCAGCCTCATTTACTCCCTAATTTCTCTCACTCTCAACACCCAGTAGGCACTTACCCTGTGGAAGGATAAAACAAAACAGATGATTAATCTTAGATCAAACCTCCTGAACACAAAACAATAATTGAAGTATTCCATTTCAATCTCCTTCACATATTTTTCCCTAGAACATGTAAGGGTGTATGTGTTAGTTGCTCAGTCATGCCTGACTCTGGAACCCACCGGGTTCCTCTGTCCACGGGATGCTCCAGGCAGGTGTACTAGAGTGGGTTGACATTCCCTTCTCTAGGTGATCTTCTCAACCCAGGAATAGACCTCCATCTTTTAAACTGGAAGCAGATTCTTTACCTTCTGAGCCACCTATTATTTAATCTTTTTTTTTTTTTTTTTTGATTGTGGGAAGGTAACTGAACCATTTTGAGCAGTATGTAATTAGAGATTTGGCAATGACCTTGGATTGTATCAGCAAACATAGAGGAAACTGTCCAGTGCACTGATGAGGACAATAGGGCCATTACTAGATTATTTATTTTATCAGGGTATATTTGTTTTACAATGTTGCATTAGTTTCAGGTGTACAGTGAAGTTATTATATATGTTTTTACAGAGTTATCTTGTTTACAGGTATACATAATCCCCAGTCATAGATATATCCCTGACCCATCCCACCTGAGCCCTCCTTCCTTTTTCCCTCCATCCCCAACCCCCACCAGGTTGATACATATTACAACTTAATCATAATGGTAATCATTTTTACATATGATAGTGCAGGTTTCTATGTTGCTATTTCCATACCTCTCTCTCGATCTTCTCTCCCCACAAGGTCTGTTCTTTATGTCAGTTGCTCTCTTGTCCATTTCTACAAGCTTAGGCAACTACTTAGCTCTTTTCTCTCTCTTTCCTCTTCTACTTATTAATAAGGATAATGCAGCTATTATCTAGAAAGAACTTAGAGTCACTCTGATTAAAGATGCTTTTTAAACTGCCAGGTGCCATTGCACAAATAAATGAAAAAGTAGCAAGAGGAGACCTACATTCAAACATCCCAGCCTCATTTACTCCCTAATTTCTCTCACTCTCAACACCCAGTAGGCACTTACCCTGTGGAAGGATAAAACAAAACAGATGATTAATCTTAGATCAAACCTCCTGAACACAAAACAATAATTGAAGTATTCCATTTCAATCTCCTTCACATATTTTTCCCTAGAACATGTAAGGGTGTATGTGTTAGTTGCTCAGTCATGCCTGACTCTGGAACCCACCGGGTTCCTCTGTCCACGGGATGCTCCAGGCAGGTGTACTAGAGTGGGTTGACATTCCCTTCTCTAGGTGATCTTCTCAACCCAGGAATAGACCTCCATCTTTTAAACTGGAAGCAGATTCTTTACCTTCTGAGCCACCTATTATTTAATCTTTTTTTTTTTTTTGATTGTGGGAAGGTAACTGAACCATTTTGAGCAGTATGTAATTAGAGATTTGGCAATGACCTTGGATTGTATCAGCAAACATAGAGGAAACTGTCCAGTGCACTGATGAGGACAATAGGGCCATTACTAGATTATTTATTTTATCAGGGTATATTTGTTTTACAATGTTGCATTAGTTTCAGGTGTACAGTGAAGTTATTATATATGTTTTTACAGAGTTATCTTGTTTACAGGTATACATAATCCCCAGTCATAGATATATCCCTGACCCATCCCACCTGAGCCCTCCTTCCTTTTTCCCTCCATCCCCAACCCCCACCAGGTTGATACATATTACAACTTAATCATAATGGTAATCATTTTTACATATGATAGTGCAGGTTTCTATGTTGCTATTTCCATACCTCTCTCTCGATCTTCTCTCCCCACAAGGTCTGTTCTTTATGTCAGTTGCTCCATCGTTGCTTTGTATATGTATTTATTGGTACCATCTTAATAGATTCCATATGTATGTGATAATGTACTCTGTCCTTTCCTTCTTGACTTCACTTTGTATAATAGGTTCTAGATTCATCCACCTCATTAGGACTGATTCAGATGAATTTCTTTTTATAGCTGAGAAATATCCCATTGTATATGTATACCATAGCTTCTTTATCCATTCATTCATTGATGGATATCTAGATTGTTTCCATGTTCTAGCTATTGTACAGAGTACTGCAATGAACATTGGGGTGCAGTTATCTCTTTCATTTTTTATTTCATCAGGGTATATGCCTAGTGATGGGATTGCTGGATCATATGGTGCTTCTATTCCTAGTTTTTTAAGGAATCTCCATACTGTCTTCCATAGTGGTGCTGAAAGGAGTTCATAGGCAGACTTGGTAGGAGGCCTGCAGGTTCCAAGGACAAGGAGGAGGAGGGTGAGGAACAAACATTTTTAGCCAAGATGCCTTCACCTTGATTGCCACGCCTATGCCAATAATCCATTTTGCCTAAGATGTTCTTTTAAGCCCAGAGTTAAGGTATATAACAATATATCTTGTTGGAGGACATGTTTCTTGAACTTGTACCTATGTTATCAAAAGATCTATGTTGTGGGTGTGGGTCTGGTAAGACTTATATTACTTAAGAGGAGGAACAGCGAGCTAAGCTTCTAGACTTTGGTCTGAATTGTTTACAAAGATAACCACTTGCTGTTTTACTCAGTTTTATTTTATTTTTTTTTAACTTTTATTTTACTTTTAACTTTTACAGAGTTTTGTTGTTTACAGATATGCATGTTCCCAGATTAGTCATATGTATATCCCCCCCCCTCCCCCCCCTCCTTACCATCCCACAGCACCCCTGAAGGATCTCCTTTTCTCACAGAGCAAATACTATAGCTCTTTTCTTCACTTATGATAATAGGTTCTAGATTCATACCTCTCTCTCGATCTTCTCTCCCCACAAGGTCTGTTCTTTATGTCAGTTGCTCCATCGTTGCTTTGTATATGTATTTATTGGTACCATCTTAATAGATTCCATATGTATGTGATAATGTACTCTGTCCTTTCCTTCTTGACTTCACTTTGTATAATAGGTTCTAGATTCATCCACCTCATTAGGACTGATTCAGATGAATTTCTTTTTATAGCTGAGAAATATCCCATTGTATATGTATACCATAGCTTCTTTATCCATTCATTCATTGATGGATATCTAGATTGTTTCCATGTTCTAGCTATTGTACAGAGTACTGCAATGAACATTGGGGTGCAGTTATCTCTTTCATTTTTTATTTCATCAGGGTATATGCCTAGTGATGGGATTGCTGGATCATATGGTGCTTCTATTCCTAGTTTTTTAAGGAATCTCCATACTGTCTTCCATAGTGGTGCTGAAAGGAGTTCATAGGCAGACTTGGTAGGAGGCCTGCAGGTTCCAAGGACAAGGAGGAGGAGGGTGAGGAACAAACATTTTTAGCCAAGATGCCTTCACCTTGATTGCCACGCCTATGCCAATAATCCATTTTGCCTAAGATGTTCTTTTAAGCCCAGAGTTAAGGTATATAACAATATATCTTGTTGGAGGACATGTTTCTTGAACTTGTACCTATGTTATCAAAAGATCTATGTTGTGGGTGTGGGTCTGGTAAGACTTATATTACTTAAGAGGAGGACAGCGAGCGAGCTAAGCTTCTAGACTTTGGTCTGAATTGTTTACAAAGATAACCACTTGCTGTTTTACTCAGTTTTATTTTATTTTTTTTTAACTTTTATTTTACTTTTAACTTTTACAGAGTTTTGTTGTTTACAGATATGCATGTTCCCAGATTAGTCATATGTATATCCCCCCCACCCCTCCCGACCATCACACAGCACCCCTGAAGGATCTCCTTTTCTCACAGAGCAATGACGATAGCTATTTTCTTCACTTATGATAGTACAGGCCTTCATGCTACTTCCTTTAGGCCTCCCACCCTCTGTTCCTTCCCCACAATGTCCATATGTCCACTCTCCATGTCTGTCTTTCCGTCGCTTCACTGCGTGTGCCATCATCACTATCCTACTAGATTCCATATACATGTGTTAATATATTGTATTTGTCATTCTCTTTCTGACTGACTTTCTGACTGACTGGCTGGATCTAGAACGAATCATAAAAAGTGAAGTCAGTCAGAAAGAGAAGGACAAATACAATATATTTACTCAGTTTTGATTCAGTTCAGTTCAGTCACTCAGTTGTGACTGGTTGTTTGTGACACCATGAATGGTGACACCAGGCTTTTCTCACCTTTTCCTGGAGCCTGCTCAAACTCATGTCCATTGAGTCAGTGATGCCATACAACCATCTCGAACTCTGTCGCCCCCCTTCTCCTTCTGCCTTCTATTTTTCCCAGCATCAAGGTCTTTTCCAATGAATCATCTTTTCACATAATGTGGCCAAAGGTATTAGAGTTTCAGCATCAGTCCTTCCAATGAATATTCGGGGTTGACCTCCATTAGGATTGACTGAATTGATTTCCTTGCAGTGCAATGCAAAGTCTAAGAGTCTAAGAGTCTTCTCTAATACTGTAGTTCAAAGGCCTCAATTCCTCAGCGTTTGGCTTTCTTTATGATTCAATTCTCACATTCACACATGACCACTAGGAAAACCATAGCTTTGACTATATGGACTTTGTTGGCAAAGTCCAGTCTCTGCTCTTGAATATGCTGTCTAGGTTTGCCATAGATTTCTCTTTTTTTAACTTTTTTTGGGGGGGGGCACTTCTATTGGTCTTTCATTTATTTATTCTTATCCATCTTTGTTCTTTGACCTGTGTGGGTCTCCCATCACAGCGGCCTCTCTCGCCACAGAGAACCGGGCTCATGTGCTCCAGGGCGCTTGCTCAGTAGTTAGACACAGTGGTCCAGCTGCTCTGCAGCATGCAGGATCTTCCCAGGCCAGGGATTGAACCAGCGCCCCCTACACTGCAAGGTGGTGTCCTTACCCACTGGACCACCAGGGAAGCCCTGTCAGATTTTTTACCAAGGAGCAAATGTCTTTTAATTTCATGGCTGTAGTCACCACCTGCAGAGATTTTGGAATCTAAGAAAATAAACTTTGTGCTATTTCCATTGTTTGTCCCATGGACTTACCAGGTAGTGATGGAACTGGATGTCACAACCTTCATTTTTTGAATGTTTAGTTTTAGACCAACTCTTTGCTCTCTCTCTTTCACCTTCATCAAGAGACTCTTTAGTTGCTCTTTGCTTTCTGCCATATAGTGGTGTCATCTGCATACCTAAGGTTATTGATACTTCACACGACAATCTTGATTCCAGATTGTGCTTCATCCAGACCCGCATTTCACATGATGAACTCTGCATATAAGTTAAATAAGCATGGTGATGATATACAGCCTTGTCATACTTTTTCCCAATTTGGAACCAGTTCGTTGTTCCACGTTTAACTGTTCTAATTCTAACTGTTGCATCCTTTTCTGCACACAGGTTTCTCAGGAAGCAGTTAAGGTGGTCTAGTATTCCTATTTCTTTCAGATTTTTTTCACAGTTTGTTGTGATTCACACAGTTAAAGGCTTTGGCATAGTAAATGAAGCAGAAGACTTTTTTTCCCTGAAATTCCCTTCCTTTTTCTATGATCCAGTGGATTTTGGCAGTTTGATCCCTGATTCCTCTGCCTTTTCTAAATCCACTCTATACATCTGGAAGTCCTCAGTTTACCCACTTTGTGGCCTAGCTTGGAAGATTTTGAGCATTACTTTACTAGTAATTTTTGGGTTACACTTCTGTTTACATGATGCAATAAACTTTCTTTGATTAGTGTAACTAGAGTAGGATTTCTGTCACTTGGGGGTTTTTTAAATCTTTTTTCTTTTCTAATTTTGTATTGTAACAAAGTAGCACAGATAAAACCTAGTGGGAATTTTTTTTCTGTCACTTGTAATAAGAAAAAATCCTAGTCAATACATTGATTCATGGAAAATGCTTCATAAATATTAGCCATTATAATTACAATTATGGTAATTATTATTAAATTCTGCCAAAACACTTTTTTTCTCTAGGTTTGTATTAGTTAAGATGAACTGTTGTTGTTTAGTCACCAAGTCATGTTTGAATCTTTACAATCTCATGAACTGGAGCATGACAGGCTTCCCTCTCCCTCACTATCTCCCGGATTTTGCCTAAACTCATCTCCATTGAGTTGATGATGCCATCCAAACATCTCATCCTCTGTTGTCCCCTTCTCTCACTCTAGTCTTTCCCAGCATCAGCGTCCTTTTCAATGAGTCAGGTCCTCACATTTGGTGGCTCAAATATTGGAACTTCTGCTTCAGCATCAATCCTGATGGATATTCAAGGTTGATTTCCTTTAGGTGGTGTGGTCTGCCTACCTAAGGTTATTGATACTTCACACGACAATCTTGATTCCAGATTGTGCTTCATCCAGACCCGCATTTCACATGATGAACTCTGCATATAAGTTAAATAAGCATGGTGATGATATACAGCCTTGTCATACTTTTTCCCAATTTGGAACCAGTTCGTTGTTCCACGTTTAACTGTTCTAATTCTAACTGTTGCATCCTTTTCTGCACACAGGTTTCTCAGGAAGCAGTTAAGGTGGTCTAGTATTCCTATTTCTTTCAGATTTTTTTCACAGTTTGTTGTGATTCACACAGTTAAAGGCTTTGGCATAGTAAATGAAGCAGAAGACTTTTTTTCCCTGAAATTCCCTTGCTTTATCTATGATCCAGTGGATTTTGGCAGTTTGATCCCTGATTCCTCTGCCTTTTCTAAATCCACTCTATACATCTGGAAGTCCTCAGTTTACCCACTTTGTGGCCTAGCTTGGAAGATTTTGAGCATTACTTTACTAGTAATTTTTGGGTTACACTTCTGTTTACATGATGCAATAAACTTTCTTTGATTAGTGTAACTAGAGTAGGATTTCTGTCACTTGGGGGTTTTTTAAATCTTTTTTCTTTTCTAATTTTGTATTGTAACAAAGTAGCACAGATAAAACCTAGTGGGAATTTTTTTTCTGTCACTTGTAATAAGAAAAAATCCTAGTCAATACATTGATTCATGGAAAATGCTTCATAAATATTAGCCATTATAATTACAATTATGGTAATTATTATTAAATTCTGCCAAAACACTTTTTTTCTCTAGGTTTGTATTAGTTAAGATGAACTGTTGTTGTTTAGTCACCAAGTCATGTTTGAATCTTTACAATCTCATGAACTGGAGCATGACAGGCTTCCCTCTCCCTCACTATCTCCCGGATTTTGCCTAAACTCATCTCCATTGAGTTGATGATGCCATCCAAACATCTCATCCTCTGTTGTCCCCTTCTCTCACTCTAGTCTTTCCCAGCATCAGCGTCCTTTTCAATGAGTCAGGTCCTCACATTTGGTGGCTCAAATATTGGAACTTCTGCTTCAGCATCAATCCTGATGGATATTCAAGGTTGATTTCCTTTAGGATTGACTGATTTGATCTCCTTGCAGTCCAAAGGACTCTCATGAGCCTGCTCTAGCACCTCAATCCAAAAGAATCAAAGATGAACAAAGAATATCAAAATAAGCAGTTCTGCTTTCATGGAGACACAGAGACCACTCAGGCTAATTTGAGTGATATCATTCCTACAACTGGCCCAGAAACCATCTCCAATAGCCATGGAAACTTGGGAACAGAAACACTTCATAAGGTCCAGACAGTTATCTGAATCTAGAACAGTACTAAATGACTCTTCAACTGCTACCTGCATCCAGGCAAGCTTACCACTCTCAGCTAATGTTCTAATTTCTGTCTAAAGATTTGGGTGGGCATACTGGTAAACTTCTGCCTGGGAGAACAAAGTATGGTTTCCTCACAATAAAAACCATGAAGCTCTATATTGTTTCAAAAAAAGTATTTCTTCAATAATTACTAAAATTCAATATTATTCAGAGAGAAAAGATCACCAATGAACAATTATTGACCACTTTGATTACTTAGGATTTCAGAATCTATTGAATAACAATCATTTACTTTCCAGGCAATATACAACTTAAAGTAGAATACTTTCCAAAAATTATTTTCTTTATTCATGAGAAAACACCTTTCTTTAATTAAATCCTCATCCTGAAACAAACCTGAAGTGAGGATGGAACTTTCTTCGCTTATGTCAAAAAGAGAAGATCAACAGAGAAATTCCACAATAGTCTTTAAAGTTTTGCTTAGAAGTGAAATGTATCACTTCTTTTTACATTTCCCTAGCCAAAGAAAGTTGCACAAAAAAGGCAATGGAGTAGGAAAGGTAATTATATTTTGCTCACTGGAATTGAAGAAGGAGAAAACTGTTTGGAACAATGGTACAATTTAATACAATTTTTGTTACTCTGATGAGCCCCTCTCTTTTCCTTTGTCTGAATTCTTTCTGGCAAGTTCCCTCCCAGCACTCTCTTGTGACTCAACTTTCATCCACAGGCCCAACAAGGTCTTTCTTCCCTGCTTCTCCAAACTATTTTATTACTTATGCCTGAGCCTTATGCATCCTTTCTTAAATATCTTGAATTTATATGATAAAATAAATTATCAATTTAATAGCTGGTAATGACTCAGAATATCACACCTCTTAGACAACATTGTCCTTGACTTTAAATTATCTTCGCAAATATTTTGAATCACTAAGTCTAAAATAGTATGCAAGGTATTTCACCAAAAAGATGAACAAAGAATATCAAAATAAGCAGTTCTGCTTTCATGGAGACACAGAGACCACTCAGGCTAATTTGAGTGATATCATTCCTACAACTGGCCCAGAAACCATCTCCAATAGCCATGGAAACTTGGGAACAGAAACACTTCATAAGGTCCAGACAGTTATCTGAATCTAGAACAGTACTAAATGACTCTTCAACTGCTACCTGCATCCAGGCAAGCTTACCACTCTCAGCTAATGTTCTAATTTCTGTCTAAAGATTTGGGTGGGCATACTGGTAAACTTCTGCCTGGGAGAACAAAGTATGGTTTCCTCACAATAAAAACCATGAAGCTCTATATTGTTTCAAAAAAAGTATTTCTTCAATAATTACTAAAATTCAATATTATTCAGAGAGAAAAGATCACCAATGAACAATTATTGACCACTTTGATTACTTAGGATTTCAGAATCTATTGAATAACAATCATTTACTTTCCAGGCAATATACAACTTAAAGTAGAATACTTTCCAAAAATTATTTTCTTTATTCATGAGAAAACACCTTTCTTTAATTAAATCCTCATCCTGAAACAAACCTGAAGTGAGGATGGAACTTTCTTCGCTTATGTCAAAAAGAGAAGATCAACAGAGAAATTCCACAATAGTCTTTAAAGTTTTGCTTAGAAGTGAAATGTATCACTTCTTTTTACATTTCCCTAGCCAAAGAAAGTTGCACAAAAAAGGCAATGGAGTAGGAAAGGTAATTATATTTTGCTCACTGGAATTGAAGAAGGAGAAAACTGTTTGGAACAATGGTACAATTTAATACAATTTTTGTTACTCTGATGAGCCCCTCTCTTTTCCTTTGTCTGAATTCTTTCTGGCAAGTTCCCTCCCAGCACTCTCTTGTGACTCAACTTTCATCCACAGGCCCAACAAGGTCTTTCTTCCCTGCTTCTCCAAACTATTTTATTACTTATGCCTGAGCCTTATGCATCCTTTCTTAAATATCTTGAATTTATATGATAAAATAAATTATCAATTTAATAGCTGGTAATGACTCAGAATATCACACCTCTTAGACAACATTGTCCTTGACTTTAAATTATCTTCGCAAATATTTTGAATCACTAAGTCTAAAATAGTATGCAAGGTATTATACACTGTTATTTCACTGTATAAGTCTATGAAATAGTTGGATATTAAAGATGCAAAGCACAAATGTTAAGCCAAAAAAAGAGAGAAAAATCAATGTAAATGGCAATCCACTCCAGTATTCTTGCTTGGAAAATTCTATGGACAGAAGAGCCCAGGAAGCTACAGTCCATGGGACTGCAAAGAGTTGGACATGACTGAGTGATTCAGCACACAGGCACACACAGAAAACCAGTGAGTGGTTATTTTAAGTGATTGCCACAGTCAGAGGTAGCCACTAATGTATAAATCCAGAATGATTTCCTTTTTTCCATTCAATCATTATTCAGTTAACAAATCCAATAGTAATAGGTTATTATCTAGGTGTTTTCAGATTTCTTGTCATGCTACCTAACAAAGCTTGGACTTTGTACATGCATTTTTTTTCTTTTTTTACCTCTCATACCCTCTTATGTCTTGTTGGACAAATTTCTGGGGATTTATGGTACAAAATGGGAAATAAAAAGAAGTAGATGACAAAACTGATTAAAGATGAAGGAAGATCAGCTTGAGAAATTTGGGAAAAGTTGTTCTCTCTTGTGAGAGAAATTAATTGAGAGGAAATTTACTGAATACAACTATATGTTGAGGATAGTTTGAAGGGTTGAATGTCCAGTGGTAAGCAAAATAGATGTAGCAACTTTTACTTGGAATATATATTATTTAAGATAAACACCACTACAATGGAATAGAAAAATTAAGAATTATAATAATTTGCTAAAAGATTAAAAAAAACATTAAGAAAGTGACTTGCCATCCAAATTTAAAACACATGAAAAGTAGCAAAACACAGGTTTTTATATCTCAGTGCAGCCCTCTTGCCCCACCTACATACCAAATTCAATATCAACTCATACAGTTGTCTTCAAAGGTATTTTTTCTAAAACATCTATTTCCTCAAATACTCTTCCACCACTGCATGTAACACACTCAGCAGATTCAAAGCCTCTGTCTTCCACCACAGATCTCCATGCAAAATTCAGACTGAGAGTTCTTGGAATTTTGAGCAAACCACATTCCTCTTCTCCAGTAAATCATGACTATTCCCTCATCTTTATTCCCTCCTTTTTACCTTGGTCCTATATATATATATATATAGTCCTATATATATATATATATGTGTATATATATATATATATATACACACACATACACATATATATGTATATATATATATATATACATACTTTGTGTAAGTATGTATGGGCTAAATATCCACTATCTGATTTAATGCTTACAAGAGACAGGCTGGGTTGACATGCTCATCCTTCCAGTGAATCTCATGTTAGGTGCTTGTAGCTGGTAACATGTAGCCCAGCAGTGTTAGTGTCACCTGGGAGACTGTCAGAAATGTAGACTCTTGGACCTCACCCAGACACACCAGATTGGAGCCTATATTTAATAAGGTGCACATGTGATTCATGAACACACTAGCTTGAAAAGCCTTGACCAAGTTGCTCTTGAAAACTCTCTCCTTGTTGCATCCAGCTGCTTCAGTGAAAATGTTACTGTAAGAGACCACTCAGAGAAAAGGGAAGATTCCTCTCACCATAAACCCTGTCAGGCATCAGAAGGGAAGGAGTCTGAACTTTGTCATTCTAACAAAGGAAAGTTGCTGGCATCTGCATGGAGCATGACTCTTTCTAAAAAATACCAAGGCTTTTAAATAACACAATGTTTTAATCCTATGGTTTCAAACCTTCTCTATCAGCACCTGATTGAGTATAGTAATCTTACTGTGGCTGTCTCAAGGCATTTCATCATTTACAAGGCCAAAGTCACTTTTTGATAGAATGAGTAAAATAATGTTTCTAAAACTGTAACTGAGAACCTTCTCAAATCATTACAAGTAAATTACTAATACAGTTTGGTGCTTTGTTATTCCTAGTGATAATACAGTTTCAACAAATGTCACATGTAGCCACAACCCATTTAGGGACCGACCTCCTAGGACACAAAACTGATTTCTTCATCCTGGAGATTACCAACTATAGCAGCTGGAGTGGGTATTTGAACTCTGGAAGATAAAATAAATAAAATCAAGACCTATCATATTTAAAGAAAAAAACAACAGTGTGGGATTCCTAGAAATTACTTGTAGGGAAGTATCCTCACATGAAATTTCACTCTTTTAAAATACATTAAAGATATAAGGATGGAGAAGTAAATGGCAACCTACTCCAGTGTTCTTGCCTGGAAAATCCCATGGGCAGAGGAGCCTGGGGGTGCTAGAGTCCACTGAGTCCCAAAGAGTTCAACATTACTAAAACAACAACAGTTGTCATCTTAAATAATAATTTTAATACTTATTTATTCATTTATTTTTTAAACATTTATGGATTTTAAAAAAAAAAAAGATATGAGGAGTGTCCCTCTGAAGCCCAGAAGCCTAGCTCCTGCTTCACAAGAGATACCATTTCTTGTGCTATCACTCAAATACATATATAAGCACCATGCATCCAGACAGGTAATTTTATTGTGGAATCTTTGTTGACCTCAGAACATGATATATTTTTCCCTATTATATGTGTTCTAATAGATACATTTTCTTTTTTTATTAATATTTTTATTTTTTTATATTTTTACAGACTTTTGTTGTTTACAGATATGTATGTTCCCAGATTAGTCATATGTATGTATCCCTGGTTCCCTCCCTCCTCCATCTCTCTCCCAGTGCCCCCAATCCTGCCCCTCCAAGGCCGTCACACCACACCCCTGCAGGATACCCTATTTCCACAGCACAATGACAATAGCTATCTTTTTCACATATCATAGTATAGGTTTCCAGGTTACTCCCTCTTTGCCTCCCACCCACTGTTAATCTATCTTTCTGTCTGGCTCTGTTATCTACAAATATTATCAAAAGATCTGATTTGTACTTTTTTGTTTATCACTTCTCCAACAATAGCCTTCAGTTCAGTTCAGTTCAGTTCACTTGCTCAATTGAGTCTGACACTTTGTGACTCCATGTACTGCAGCACGCCAAACTTCCCTGTCCTTCACCATCTCCTGGAGGCTGCTCAAGCTCAAGCCCATTGACTCAGTGATGCCATTCAACCAGCTCGTTCTCTGCTGTCCCCTTCTCCTTTTCCCTTCTATTTTTCCCAGCATCAGGCTCTTTTCCAATGAGTCATATCTTAGTATCACAAAGTTATGGGGCATCAGCTTCATCATCAGTCCTTGCAGTGAACTCTCAAGGGTTGATTTCCTTTAAAGTTGACTGGTTTGATCTCCTTGCAGTCAAAGGACTTTGAAGAGCCTTCTCCAGAACCACAGTTACTTTAGGATTTGAAACATTTAAAAAAGATATGAGGAGTGGTCCTTCTTGCCTGGAAAATCCCATGGGCAGAGGAGCCTGGGGTGCTAGAGTCCACTGAGTCCCAAAGAGTTCAACATTACTAAAACAACAACAGTTGTCATCTTAAATAATAATTTTAATACTTATTTATTCATTTATTTTTAAACATTTATGGATTTTAAAAAAAAAGATATGAGGAGTGTCCCTCTGAAGCCCAGAAGCCTAGCTCCTGCTTCACAAGAGATACCATTTCTTGTGCTATCACTCAAATACATATATAAGCACCATGCATCCAGACAGGTAATTTTATTGTGGAATCTTTGTTGACCTCAGAACATGATATATTTTTCCCTATTATATGTGTTCTAATAGATACATTTTCTTTTTTTATTAATATTTTTATTTTTTTATATTTTTACAGACTTTTGTTGTTTACAGATATGTATGTTCCCAGATTAGTCATATGTATGTATCCCTGGTTCCCTCCCTCCTCCATCTCTCTCCCAGTGCCCCCAATCCTGCCCCTCCAAGGCCGTCACACCACACCCCTGCAGGATACCCTATTTCCACAGCACAATGACAATAGCTATCTTTTTCACATATCATAGTATAGGTTTCCAGGTTACTCCCTCTTTGCCTCCCACCCACTGTTAATCTATCTTTCTGTCTGGCTCTGTTATCTACAAATATTATCAAAAGATCTGATTTGTACTTTTTTGTTTATCACTTCTCCAACAATAGCCTTCAGTTCAGTTCAGTTCAGTTCACTTGCTCAATTGAGTCTGACACTTTGTGACTCCATGTACTGCAGCACGCCAAACTTCCCTGTCCTTCACCATCTCCTGGAGGCTGCTCAAGCTCAAGCCCATTGACTCAGTGATGCCATTCAACCAGCTCGTTCTCTGCTGTCCCCTTCTCCTTTTCCCTTCTATTTTTCCCAGCATCAGGCTCTTTTCCAATGAGTCATATCTTAGTATCACAAAGTTATGGGGCATCAGCTTCATCATCAGTCCTTGCAGTGAACTCTCAAGGGTTGATTTCCTTTAAAGTTGACTGGTTTGATCTCCTTGCAGTCAAAGGACTTTGAAGAGCCTTCTCCAGCACCACAGTTCAAAGTCATCGATTCTTTGTTGCTCAGCCTTCTTTATAGTCCAACTATTACATCCATACATGACTACTGGGAAAAACATAGCTTTGACTACATACATGTTGCACACGTTGGTTGGCAAACTGATGTCTCTGTTTTTGCATGTGCTGTCTAGGTTTGTCATAGCTTTTATCCAGCTAGCAAGTACCTTTTAATTTCATGGCTATAGTCATCACCCCCAGTGATTTTGGAGCTCAAGAAAATAAAGTCTGTTGCTGTTTCCATTGTTTGCCTGTCTATTTGCCTTGAAGTGAAGGGACTGGATGCCATGTTCTCTATTTTTTGAATGCTGAGTTTTAGGTTAGCTTTTTCACTCTCCTTTTTCATCTTCATCAAGAGGCATTTTAGTTCCTATTCACTTTCTGCCATAAGAGTGGTGTCATCTGCATATCATCTGAGGTTATTGATATTTCACCTGGGAATCTTGATTCCAACTTGTGCTTCATCCAGACCAGCATTCTGCATGATATACTCTGCATATAAATTAAATGAGTAGGGTGACAATATACAGCTTGACTTACTCATTTCCCAACTTGGAACCAATCTATTGTTCCATATCCAGTTCTAACTGTTGCTTCTTGTCCTGCATACAGGTTTTACAGAAGGTAGGTAAGGTGATCTGGTATCCCCCATCTCTTTCAGAATTTTCCATGGTTTGTTGTGATCTACACAGTCAAAGGCTTCAGCATAGTTAAGGAAGCAGAAGTAGTTGTTTTTCTAGAATTCCCTTGTTCTTTCTATGATCTAGCAGATGCTGACAGTTTGATCAACAGTTCCTCTGTCTTTTCTAAATTCAGATTGTACATTTGGATGTTCTTGATTAACATTCTATTGAAGACTAGTTTGGAGGATTTTGAGCATCACTTTTCTGGCATATGAAATGTGTGCAATGGTGCGGTAATTTGAACATTCCATAGCATTGCCCTTCTTTGGAGTTGAAATAAAAACTGACCTTTTCCAGTCCTGAGGCCACTGCTGAGTTTTCCAAATTTGCTGGCATATTAAGTGTAGGACTTTACCACCATCATCTTTTAGAATTTGAAATAGCTCAGCTGGAACATATAAGGTATGTTAATTACATTTCATGACTTGAAGAACTGGCCTTTTGTAGAAGATGTCCTATTTATCCCAATAATACACTCCCCTCTTGACTCCTAAGTTATATGATCTGAGGGTTCCCCTGTGAGGGCTACATGGGTCCTTCTGTTAAGGATTGACTATGCAAGCAGTCTGGAAGGCTTGGTTGGCCTCTAGTCAGGTTGGTTGCCAGTCCCTGACTTGTGTGGAGGCGCCAAGAAGGTTTGTGGGACAAGGTCACAAGGTGTCAAGGAGCCCTAGGGTACTTTGGGGCTAGTGTTCACTGATAGGTGGAGCTAAAATTCAAGAGACCCTTGTGCTGTGCTTTCCCACTGACAGGTGAAGCCAAGTTCTGAAGCTAGTTTTGGACTACTGATACACAATGCTGGATCTTAGAGTCTGGTTGTAGAACATGGGGTCCCAGAGCTGGTATCAGATTTTTGGTGAATGGGGCCAGTTCTTGACACATTTGGGTATTAGGTCCAAGGAGTCCCAAAGCTACTGTTGGCCTGCTATCACGTGTGACAAGGCAGTTGGTGCCAGTGCAGACTTACTTGTGTGAGATAGATCTGGTCAAAAGGCTACAAGATTACGTTTTCTGCATCTAATGCCTGTCCTATGTTGAATGAGGTTGGTTTGTTGTGATCTACACAGTCAAAGGCTTCAGCATAGTTAAGGAAGCAGAAGTAGTTGTTTTTCTAGAATTCCCTTGTTCTTTCTATGATCTAGCAGATGCTGACAGTTTGATCAACAGTTCCTCTGTCTTTTCTAAATTCAGATTGTACATTTGGATGTTCTTGATTAACATTCTATTGAAGACTAGTTTGGAGGATTTTGAGCATCACTTTTCTGGCATATGAAATGTGTGCAATGGTGCGGTAATTTGAACATTCCATAGCATTGCCCTTCTTTGGAGTTGAAATAAAAACTGACCTTTTCCAGTCCTGAGGCCACTGCTGAGTTTTCCAAATTTGCTGGCATATTAAGTGTAGGACTTTACCACCATCATCTTTTAGAATTTGAAATAGCTCAGCTGGAACATATAAGGTATGTTAATTACATTTCATGACTTGAAGAACTGGCCTTTTGTAGAAGATGTCCTATTTATCCCAATAATACACTCCCCTCTTGACTCCTAAGTTATATGATCTGAGGGTTCCCCTGTGAGGGCTACATGGGTCCTTCTGTTAAGGATTGACTATGCAAGCAGTCTGGAAGGCTTGGTTGGCCTCTAGTCAGGTTGGTTGCCAGTCCCTGACTTGTGTGGAGGCGCCAAGAAGGTTTGTGGGACAAGGTCACAAGGTGTCAAGGAGCCCTAGGGTACTTTGGGGCTAGTGTTCACTGATAGGTGGAGCTAAAATTCAAGAGACCCTTGTGCTGTGCTTTCCCACTGACAGGTGAAGCCAAGTTCTGAAGCTAGTTTTGGACTACTGATACACAATGCTGGATCTTAGAGTCTGGTTGTAGAACATGGGGTCCCAGAGCTGGTATCAGATTTTTGGTGAATGGGGCCAGTTCTTGACACATTTGGGTATTAGGTCCAAGGAGTCCCAAAGCTACTGTTGGCCTGCTATCACGTGTGACAAGGCAGTTGGTGCCAGTGCAGACTTACTTGTGTGAGATAGATCTGGTCAAAAGGCTACAAGATTACGTTTTTCTCGCATCTAATGCCTGTCCTATGTTGAATGAGGTTGGTTTGGGAGCTGGAGTAGTCTCCCTAAAGGGCAGGGCCAGGGCCCAGGGGATTCTGGGACTGGTGCCTGCCCACTAGTGGGTAGAACTAAGTTCTAGGACCTCTGATGGCCATGGCTATGGCCAGAAGTGACTGTTGGCTCAGGTTTTTCTTTTTTTTTTGGCCACTTCTATTGTTCTTTCATTTATCTATTTTCATCCATCTTTGTCCTGGCTTGTGTGGGCCTCCCATCACAGTGTCCTTTGTCGCCGCAGAGTGCCGGCTCTGGGCACATGTGCTCCAGAGCTCCGGCTCAGTAGCTAGACACATCGGTTCGGTCACTCCACGGCACGTGGGATCTTCCCAGGCCACGGATCAAACCAGAGCCCCTTGCATTGCAAGGTGGTGTCCTTACCCACTGGACCACCAGGGAAGCTCGTGGCTCAGGGGTTGTTAAGGCAGCCTGTCTGCTGTAGATGAGTTATGTTCCTACTCAGTTCGTTGCTTGGCATGCGGCATCTCAGCATTGTTGCCGATCAGCTGTAGGATCAGGGTATGGATGATTCCTGGGGTTCATCAGCTAAAGAGAAAACTCCAAAGTGGTGCTTGCCAGCATCAGCATCTGTGTGGTAGAACAAATTCCCCAGAATGGTTGCCACCAGTGTCCATGTCCCCAGTGTGAGTTCCAGTTGCCTCCTGCCTCTCCAGGAGAGTCTTCAAGATTAGCATACAGACAGAACCCAGGTTTTTTTCTTTTTTTTCTCAAATTACTGCTTCTGTCCTCAGCCCCAGAGCATGTAAGGTTTTTGTATGCACCATTTAAGAGTCTCTATCTACTTTTCCCAGTCCTCTGGGTTTCCCAAAATGAAGCTCCACTGACTTTCAAAGGGAGATGCTGTGGGGAAATCATTTACCTATGCAGGAGCTCTGGGCTGGGGAGCCTGCTGTGTGCTGTGGGGCCTGGACCTATCACACCTCTAGGAGAATCTCTACAATTGCAATTATTCTAGCATTTGTGGGTCACTCACCTGGGGGTATGGGACTTGACTATATCACAATTCTGCCCCTCTTACCCATCTTAGCATTATTATTTCTCTTTGTCTTTAGTTGTAGAAGATCTTTTCTGTTAGATTCTGGTCTTTTTCACTGATGGTTGTTCCACAAGGATTTGTGAGTTTGGTATTCCCATGAGAGGAGTTGAGTTCAGTTTTTCCACTCTACCATCTTGGCCAGTCTCCTCTTCTTTTTTTTAATTTTTTTATTATAGATTGAATCTGTCTCTGAAATGCTACTGACTAGGCACGCCATGACATTTCATTGTTAGTAAACATGGCATGAGGCTAGTTTCTTATGTAATTCATTAGAGTTGTACATCTCAAGAGGTAATGAGAAGAGAATTCTCTTCAGCCTAAAGAGACATTGTTCTTCTAGATCCCCAGGTTTGGAACCTTTAAGATCTCCTGAGCATCTTTTCCTTTGTCATTCATAAAATTCCATTCATATCCATCCCCTGATACTCTTCTTCCATTATCCCCACTTCTCCCAACTATCACTTCCTGGTTGTAGGCTGAGTTCCCTGGGAAACAAACTTTAGCTTGAGATTTATATTCAGAAAATTAATTGATGAGGAGTGGTCTCAGGAATAACACCTGTGAGGGAAACTAGATTGGGCAGAGAAAGCAGATAAACCATGATACACTTGCAATAAAGGATTTGACTAAACACATGGTAAGCTCTGGATTTGGGACAGCCTAACCAGGATGTCCTGAATTGAGGAAAGTTCCTTTTTGCTCTACTCTTGGCCAGTCATTGAATGTAACCTGGCCTAGGAAGAACACATAAGCTTAGGCAAGGCAATTTTCTTCAGGTGAGGACAATTTCCAGAAAGCAATTTGTCTGTGAGCTAGTAAGATCCATTACTTCAGAAACTGGGGAAATAAGTGTCTTGCTTATAAAAGGAAACCTAGGGGGTCCACCAGAGAACCACGACATTTGTAAACTTTCAAATCCTTCCCATTAGAAAAATACTATGTACTGAGCTTAGAATTCTAAAGAGAAAAAAGGGTCAAGTTTTTTATCTTGGAGTTACACTGCTGTTCTGCAACCATTTTAAGAGACTAGTTCTTGTCCCACTTTGTAGACACTAGTCATGTTATTTCAAACATAAAAATTTTTAAAAAGACAATTAGAGTGGCATACAAAGCAGAATTTTTACCTTAAGGATCTTCCACTGAATAGTACACTTATATTTTCTGGAACACTCCACTGTTCAAATATCAAAAAACAATTTTGAACCTACATGCTCTCATTAGTTCTCTGAGCTTTGATTACAAATGTATAAATAGACCTGCCTCCAACAGCCAACAAGCACCCTCAGGGCAGTCATTCTTTTGGCCCTCAGTGTGTCTCCCTGGGAACATTAGAAAACTTTCCAATCAATCAAAAATAGAGCTCTTCTCATAAATAGGCTAAATGAAGGCCCTATAAATAATAGCTTTCAAAATGTCACTAGCATTGCAGAAGACAGAAATAAATCCAAAATTCATTAGTTTTCCTGACTAGAGCTTGATCTTATATTATTTAATACCAACCATGGCGCCTCAGGCAGAATAGGAAGCTACAAGAGATCATCTTGGTCTCCTGTGACAGAAATGCTTAATGTTTATGGCTTAATTTGCCCTTTTGACCACTGCTATTCTGTGGGCAGAAACTCTTGCCTTCTGCTTAGTGTCAAGCTTTCTGTGTTACAAGGCAGGAATCACTCTGCTATAGTCACAATCTTTCACAGATTGTGTCATGGTTGGCTGGCTTGCAGACATATCAAATAAAATGGACACAGGAGGGGCTTCCCTGGTAGCTCAGTGGTGAAGAGTTAGCCTGTCAATGCAGGAGACATGGGTTTGATCCTAACCTGGGAGGACCCCACATGCTGTGGAGCAACTAGGTCTGTGAGCTACAGCTATTCAGCCTGTGCTCTAGGGCCTCGGAGTCACAACCATTGAGTCCATGTGCTGCAACTACTGAAGCCCATGTGCCCTAGAGCCTGAGTTCCACAACAAGAGAAGTCACCACCACAAGCTTGCAAAACTACTGAAGCCCATGTGCCAAAAAAAAACCCTTTCAAATCCTTCCCATTAGAAAAATACTGAGCTTAGAATTCTAAAGAGAAAAAAGGGTCAAGTTTTTTATCTTGGAGTTACACTGCTGTTCTGCAACCATTTTAAGAGACTAGTTCTTGTCCCACTTTGTAGACACTAGTCATGTTATTTCAAACATAAAAATTTTTAAAAAGACAATTAGAGTGGCATACAAAGCAGAATTTTTACCTTAAGGATCTTCCACTGAATAGTACACTTATATTTTCTGGAACACTCCACTGTTCAAATATCAAAAAACAATTTTGAACCTACATGCTCTCATTAGTTCTCTGAGCTTTGATTACAAATGTATAAATAGACCTGCCTCCAACAGCCAACAAGCACCCTCAGGGCAGTCATTCTTTTGGCCCTCAGTGTGTCTCCCTGGGAACATTAGAAAACTTTCCAATCAATCAAAAATAGAGCTCTTCTCATAAATAGGCTAAATGAAGGCCCTATAAATAATAGCTTTCAAAATGTCACTAGCATTGCAGAAGACAGAAATAAATCCAAAATTCATTAGTTTTCCTGACTAGAGCTTGATCTTATATTATTTAATACCAACCATGGCGCCTCAGGCAGAATAGGAAGCTACAAGAGATCATCTTGGTCTCCTGTGACAGAAATGCTTAATGTTTATGGCTTAATTTGCCCTTTTGACCACTGCTATTCTGTGGGCAGAAACTCTTGCCTTCTGCTTAGTGTCAAGCTTTCTGTGTTACAAGGCAGGAATCACTCTGCTATAGTCACAATCTTTCACAGATTGTGTCATGGTTGGCTGGCTTGCAGACATATCAAATAAAATGGACACAGGAGGGGCTTCCCTGGTAGCTCAGTGGTGAAGAGTTAGCCTGTCAATGCAGGAGACATGGGTTTGATCCCTAACCTGGGAGGACCCCACATGCTGTGGAGCAACTAGGTCTGTGAGCTACAGCTATTCAGCCTGTGCTCTAGGGCCTCGGAGTCACAACCATTGAGTCCATGTGCTGCAACTACTGAAGCCCATGTGCCCTAGAGCCTGAGTTCCACAACAAGAGAAGTCACCACCACAAGAAGCCTGTTCACGTCAAGTAGAGAATAGCACTCCCTGCAACTAGAGAACAGCCTGCAGCAGCAGTGAAAACCCAGAATAGCCAAAAACAAATAAATAAATTTTAAAAAAAAAAGGACACCGATGTTGCAAACATAAGTGAAGTTCTTTTGTGTGTATAGTGAGTCAGGGTTTAAATATAGCTTTTACCATCATCAAAAACACTCCTGCCATATGTAAAATAGGCAACCAATGGGAATCTGCTTTAAGACTAAGGTAACTCAAACAGGAGCTCTGTAACAACCTAGAGGGGTGATATAGGGAGTGAGGGGGATGAGCGGGAAGTTCAAGAGTGAGGGGACGTATGTATACATATCACTGATCTGGGCTGATGTGTGGCAGTAAACAACAAAGCTCTGTAAAATTTAAAAAAACAACAACAACAACAAAAAAACACTGTTACTGACCAGAGATTAATAGGAATGTCTCCTTTCCATTTGCCTAACCCCTGATAAGACAGCTCTTGAGTGACTGCATCTCTCCTTTGAAGCTACTCTAGTTCATTTTAATCAGATTTCAACTACATACATATATTAAGGAATAGCAGTGATAAGAGGTATGAGGAAGGTACAGGGAAATCAGGGAAGCCATAGGTTCATGCACCCAGAAGAAAGTTAACTGCTTTTCAAGTCATATACAAAAAATTAATTTGAGAGCATATTAATCTACAAGTGTCCTCTCAATTTACCTACACATTCTGACATCCTTTTCTTCTCTAATCCCACTGAAGAGACTTGATTTCGTCACTGCCTGTCCAATGTGTTTGTGGAAATAAGAGCCTCAGGAAACTTTGTTTCTGTTCACATTAATGTGCTCCAGCTCCCAGGGATTGTGTTATCTGCGTACCTCATGGCACTGAATACTATCTTGGATGTGACCATCTTTTCAATATCAAAGAGCTGATTCCCAAAACCTTGTTAAAAAACAGAGTTGCTGAATCCATAATTGATTTTGACCAAGAGTGGTAGATCTAGAGGGGTGGGATGGGGGGATATACATACGACTAATCTGGGAATATACATATCTGTAAACCACAAAACTCTGTAAAAGTTAAAAGCAAAACAAAAATTAAAAAAAAAAAAAGAGTGGTAGAAATTTCCATTTGCCAGCTAACATATTACAACCTTGAGATGAATAAAATTTACATTTCACTTTGTCCAAATTCCTTTAAAATTATGCAGTTTTAATAAGGTTTTAAATACTACAAAATATCATTTCATATTTCATAAAATATAAAATCGTCTACACTAAAAATCCTGAAAAACAGCAAGTACAACCTATACCCAAGAGTGTCTTCATCCATCTCATAAAACAATACACAAAACTCCAAAAAAGTTAGTTGGCTGCCAATTTTGAGAAAATTGAGAAAATGCAATTTTCTCTAATTTTATTAATATATTACATGAATGATTTAAATTAGACTAAGAAGAAACTGAATAATCAGTGTGGCTTATCACCCTCATGGATAGGGAAGGCAAGTTCATTTTAGACAATATCTCCAAATAATACTTGTTTATTTTGAAAAAAATTGGCTTTTAAATTTAAGTTTTCAAAATGTGTTAGTTCAAACAAAACAGCCAGAAATCAATTAAGAAAATGCCAGTAAGTACATGTACATGTGGACTAAGTTGCCTCAGTTGTGTCTGACTCTTTGGGACCCGCTTACATCCATGGATAGCTTATCCATACAGAAAAACTATAAGGAAACACCAGCCTTAAATGACACATTCATTATACCAGATGGACATATGTAAGGAATAACTCACTGAAAAGCAACAGAATACACATTCCTCTTAAGTGCACATGGAATATTCCCCTTTGCACAGCAATGGAAGCCATAAACAAAATGAAAAGGCAATCTAGAGAATGAGAAAAATATTAGCAAATCATATATCTGATAAGGGCCTAATATCCAAAATATATAAACAAGTCATACACACAACTCAACAGAAAAATACTTGATTTGAGAAAATGGGCAAAAGATTTGAATAGAGAGTTTTCTAAGAAGGCATACAGGTGGCCAACAGGTACATGAAAAGATGCTCAACATCACTAATTATCAGGAAAATCAAAATCACAATGAAGTATTACTTAACATCTGATAAAATGGCTATTATTAAAAAGACAAGAAATAACAAGTATTAGAGAGTGTGTGGAAATAAAGGAAAGTGTTGTACATTGCTGGTGAAATGTAAATTGGTGCAGTCACTATGGAAAACTGTATGGAATTTCTTCAAAAAAAGTGAATAGAACTAGAAATATCATATGATCCAAAAATTTCACTTCTGGATATATATCTGAAGAAAACAAAAACACTAATTTGAAAAAAAAAGAAGTGTATCTTTCTACTCATTGCAGTATTACTCACAATAACCAAAATACAGCAACAAAAACAGCCAAGATATGGAAGCAACCTATGTTCATCAATAGTTAAATGATAAAGAAGGGCACATCCCTGTAATAAAATTGTGAGAAAAGGCAGAGAAGTGGGGATTCCAGGCAGGATCAGGTTTATTCATATGGGGCTTAGATAGGAGCCACCATGAGGAATCCGGCTGCACAGACATGACCAGGTGAGAAAGAGGTGAGCAGGGAAAACAAAGGGGATTGAGGGGAATGTAAGAGAAACCAGGAGAGGAATCCAAGAGAGGGAAAGGGACCATTGAGGGCAAGGAGAATGTGGATGGCCGAGAGAGAAGGGCCGAGTGGGCCCAGAGGCCAAGAGCCCAGAAGGCCAAAAGGAACGTCGCAGCCAAGAGTGGGGCTTAGGTATCTGGGTGGGACCAGGGAAAGGATTGGATGCTGAGGCGAGTTTGCAGATGGGCAGGTCATGCAGGTGGGCAGGTTTTGTGGGCCATAGAGATTTGTGGCGGGAAGAGACTGTGGGGAGGGTCGCAGGGCTGTGGGCTGACTTTGCTCTTTGCAAATTTTCAATTCCGTCATTCCAGACTCTAAAGGTATGTAGAAAGGAGCAGGGGCGGTGTTATCATCTCTGGCTACTTCCTGTGTGACTAAGGGGCATCAATGGTGGAGGGTTTTTTGTCTTTAGTGTCTGGAAGAGGGATGAGGCCTCGACATGTTCTTCAGTTGCTGCATGAGAGATGGTGGTGACTCTGTTGATCAGGAATTTCTGAAAGGAATTTATAAGGCACGATAATAAGGATAGCATGAGCGAGTTTGTAGGAAGACACAGGTAGGCATTGGTCCCACAAATCTAAAAGGCCTATTTGGTAGAAGAGACATGGGATAAGGTGAGATAGCCAGGTCGGTAAGAAGGAGACACATAAAGGAGGCTTGTATGTAAGATAAATATTGAGGCAGAGGTGAGCCAGGTGCCAGTGGGGTGGGGAGGCCTGGTTTGTGACCTGGGATAAATAAAGAGAGATCCAGCAGGCAGAGGATAGAGAGGGATTACGAGATTTTAACAGACCAGTGGTCAGAAGAACCACTGACCACTGATTTAGGTATTTTGGTAAAGAAATGTTAGGGTGCAGGTCAGCCGCAAGAAAGAGAAATATTGAGATAATTGAGCTTAAGTTTTTCATCCCTTTGGACAAGGAAGGGAAGACAGAAAGAGCACAAGCAGATTTGGGTTGGCGTGAAGTCCTGGAAGGTCCCCTGGCACCAGAGCGAGCAGATCTCAACGGCCCGGGGAAGGGGTACCAGAGAAGATACTTTTGATAAGTAGTCAAGAATGTCTGTGAAGGAACCAAGGGAGAGAGAGATAAATTATAGGGTGGGAATCTTTAACTGATGAAGAGGCGCGCGCTCTGCAGATAATTTGTCTCGGCTCAAACAGCGGCTTGTCTGAGTCAGCGGCTGGGCTCTCACAGTGTCTGTTGAAGAGCTGAAAGATGAGTTATGGTTGGGTAATTTTAAAGTTTCAGGATCTGTGACAATATCTGTGTGCAAAATGGCTTGTCATAGAGATATTTGAAAGGAAATAGCCCTTTTAACAACTGATATTTAAAAAGTTTACTATCTGACATCCAAATATTAACTTTAGAATTTAAGATTGCAGTTACATCATGGGAAATAACATAGTAAAATGCCGTTCACCCCTTAGTAAACTTAAGAACTTCAGGCATTAGCAAAGCAATAGAGCGATTATCCGTAAACAATTAAGCCAACCCTGATCTAGGTGAGCCAGGCTGAGCTGGCATTCCCAAAGTCATTCTTTTCTCACTGTGAAAAAAACTGTTTGCATAGCCAAAGGAATTTATAAGGCACGATAATAAGGATAGCATGAGCGAGTTTGTAGGAAGACACAGGTAGGCATTGGTCCCACAAATCTAAAAGGCCTATTTGGTAGAAGAGACATGGGATAAGGTGAGATAGCCAGGTCGGTAAGAAGGAGACACATAAAGGAGGCTTGTATGTAAGATAAATATTGAGGCAGAGGTGAGCCAGGTGCCAGTGGGGTGGGGAGGCCTGGTTTGTGACCTGGGATAAATAAAGAGAGATCCAGCAGGCAGAGGATAGAGAGGGATTACGAGATTTTAACAGACCAGTGGTCAGAAGAACCACTGACCACTGATTTAGGTATTTTGGTAAAGAAATGTTAGGGTGCAGGTCAGCCGCAAGAAAGAGAAATATTGAGATAATTGAGCTTAAGTTTTTCATCCCTTTGGACAAGGAAGGGAAGACAGAAAGAGCACAAGCAGATTTGGGTTGGCGTGAAGTCCTGGAAGGTCCCCTGGCACTAGAGGGAGCAGATATCAAGGGCCTGGGGAAGGGGTACCAGAGAAGATACTTTTGATAAGTAGTCAAGAATGTCTGTGAAGGAACCAAGGGAGAGAGAGATAAATTATAGGGTGGGAATCTTTAACTGATGAAGAGGCGCGCGCTCTGCAGATAATTTGTCTCGGCTCAAACAGCGGCTTGTCTGAGTCAGCGGCTGGGCTCTCACAGTGTCTGTTGAAGAGCTGAAAGATGAGTTATGGTTGGGTAATTTTAAAGTTTCAGGATCTGTGACAATATCTGTGTGCAAAATGGCTTGTCATAGAGATATTTGAAAGGAAATAGCCCTTTTAACAACTGATATTTAAAAAGTTTACTATCTGACATCCAAATATTAACTTTAGAATTTAAGATTGCAGTTACATCATGGGAAATAACATAGTAAAATGCCGTTCACCCCTTAGTAAACTTAAGAACTTCAGGCATTAGCAAAGCAATAGAGCGATTATCCGTAAACAATTAAGCCAACCCTGATCTAGGTGAGCCAGGCTGAGCTGGCATTCCCAAAGTCATTCTTTTCTCACTGTGAAAAAAACTGTTTGCATAGCCAAAGTGACAATGGATTTCAGAAGCAAATATAGAACGTATCAGTTAAGAAGTAAATAAATGTAAGTCTATTAGCAAAGGCAAGTGAACATCTGAAGAAAGTGTGTTCTCTTAATAAAAGAAAAGATCAAATTCAAGTCTTTGTACCAGATTAATTTTAAAATCATTTAAAGGTAAACTTAATTGAGTTTATTTTAAACATAGTCAGTCTAAAACATGCATAAACCTCTTTTCTCGGGTGCACTTCCATAAACCCTTTCATCCATTTCTATACCCATTATTTATTTTTCCATCTTAAAACAGCCATCTGTAAGTCAGACTTCGTTTTCCCTTCATAATATATAATTCCGTTCTTCCTACCTTCTTTACCAAAAATACTCAGCTTACTTTCCTTAAGCACTCAAGAAGTAACCTTTATGTTAGCGTTTTAATTGGTGAGCATAGATATCAGTGATAAATTAAAAAAAAAAAAACCAACTGCTTTTTATAGAGAACATCTCAGGATGGCACAAAAGATTATCTGGAGAGACTATTTCAGACAGACATTCCTAAAGCATAATTGTTTTTAGTAGACCTTATCTAAAAACCCATATCTCATTTATCCCTTTCAGAAGTTTTTTCATTCTAGTTACTTTTTGTTGAAACACTCGTAACAGAATGGTTACCGAGTCCAAGTTCAATCTGCTCACCGTACAGCAGGCCAATGAATCCTAGAGACGAAGTGTTGAGGCAAGGAAAATGACTTTATTGGGAAAGCAGCTGACCGAGAAGATGGTAGGTTCACACCTCAGAAAAAAACATCTTACTGGAGTTTGGACTTTATAGATTATTTTGTAGATCAGAGATGGGGGAGGTAAGGAAGCAAAGCAAAAAGGCCATTAATATTGCAAACATCTCAGAATGGCAAGTCTCTGGCTAGAGTGTTAACTTCTCTCTTCCTGCCATCTACAGATGGACAGGATTCTTGAACAGAGGCATTTTACTTCACAATCAGGCAGAGAGCTGAGCTTTTCCCAAAGCCAACCCTGATCTAGGTGAGCCAGGCTGAGCTGGCATTCCCAAAGTCATTCTTTTCTCACTGTGAAAAAAACTGTTTGCATAGCCAAAGTGACAATGGATTTCAGAAGCAAATATAGAACGTATCAGTTAAGAAGTAAATAAATGTAAGTCTATTAGCAAAGGCAAGTGAACATCTGAAGAAAGTGTGTTCTCTTAATAAAAGAAAAGATCAAATTCAAGTCTTTGTACCAGATTAATTTTAAAATCATTTAAAGGTAAACTTAATTGAGTTTATTTTAAACATAGTCAGTCTAAAACATGCATAAACCTCTTTTCTCGGGGTGCACTTCCATAAACCCTTTCATCCATTTCTATACCCATTATTTATTTTTCCATCTTAAAACAGCCATCTGTAAGTCAGACTTCGTTTTCCCTTCATAATATATAATTCCGTTCTTCCTACCTTCTTTACCAAAAATACTCAGCTTACTTTCCTTAAGCACTCAAGAAGTAACCTTTATGTTAGCGTTTTAATTGGTGAGCATAGATATCAGTGATAAATTAAAAAAAAAAAAACCAACTGCTTTTTATAGAGAACATCTCAGGATGGCACAAAAGATTATCTGGAGAGACTATTTCAGACAGACATTCCTAAAGCATAATTGTTTTTAGTAGACCTTATCTAAAAACCCATATCTCATTTATCCCTTTCAGAAGTTTTTTCATTCTAGTTACTTTTTGTTGAAACACTCGTAACAGAATGGTTACCGAGTCCAAGTTCAATCTGCTCACCGTACAGCAGGCCAATGAATCCTAGAGACGAAGTGTTGAGGCAAGGAAAATGACTTTATTGGGAAAGCAGCTGACCGAGAAGATGGTAGGTTCACACCTCAGAAAAAAACATCTTACTGGAGTTTGGACTTTATAGATTATTTTGTAGATCAGAGATGGGGGAGGTAAGGAAGCAAAGCAAAAAGGCCATTAATATTGCAAACATCTCAGAATGGCAAGTCTCTGGCTAGAGTGTTAACTTCTCTCTTCCTGCCATCTACAGATGGACAGGATTCTTGAACAGAGGCATTTTACTTCACAATCAGGCAGAGAGGCAGGGTCAGGGCAAGCTATTAAGTATGATTATAATAACAGCAGTGATGGAAAGCATGTAATTTTACATTACAATATGTAAAATAGATAGCCAGTGTGAGTTCTGTGCATGAAGCAGGGCACTCAAAGCTTGTGCTCTGGGACCACCTGGAGGGACAGGATGGGGAGAGAAGTGGGAGGGAGTTTCGGGATGTTGGGGGCACATGTATACTTTTGGCTAATTCATGTTGATGTGTGGCAAAAACCACTACAATATTGTAATTATCCTCAAATTAAAATAAATTAATTTAAAAAATCTATATGTAGGTAAAGGAAATATGGAATACATACACAGTGGAATATTATTCAGTTATGAAAAATAAAAAATTTCCATCTTGACAACATCAATGGACCTTGAAGGCATCATGGTAAGTGAAATAAATCAGACAGAGAAAGACATTCCATACAATCTTAGTTCTATGTGGAGTCTAAACAACAAAAATAAAACCAAGCTCACAGATACAGAAAACAGATTGGTAATTGTCAGAGGCAGGGAGCGGGTGTGGGCAAAAGAAGTAAAGGAAGTCACCAGGTACAAAGTTCCAGTTATAAAGTAAATAAGTATGGGGATGCAATGTACAGCATGATGGCTACAGTCAATAACACTGTACTGAATATTTTAAAGCTGCTAAGATAGTAAGTCTTAAAAGATCTCTTCATAAGAATAAAAATTGTAACTATGTAGGTAGACATGTTAACTAGACTTATGATAATCATTTTGCAATATATTCAAATATGTAATCATTGTGTTTTATGCCTGAATTGTACATGTTATATGTCAACTATATAATAAAATTAACAAAAAAGGTGTCAGCTCATTAAATATTTTAATCCAAAAAAGTTAGCAACTAATTTTTATGTACTTTGATCTAATGAGTAATTGAGTTTATTGGTTAACTTAGTCAAATGTTCAAAAAGGTTTCCACATGGGACTGTGGTCACCAACCTGGATAATTTAATCTTAAAACAGGAGGATTTGAGAAATGTAAACCAAAAGAATTCATATTAACAAAATTCATTGTGAAGTATTACACATGTGACTTTATCATGCTAACAATCATATTGTATTTCAATTCTGGCCAGTTAAGGATTCATAGACAAAATCTCATCAAAAGCAATGAGCACAGGCAATACTTATCATTAGGTTTTTCCCACTGCAAGGGTCACAGCTAAGAAGGGAACAATTATCTGAATAATTATGTTTCCTTTATTGAATTAGGTAGTCAGTAGGCTTTAAGAATATACTGTCCAGAATCACTGATTTTATTTAATGTACTTAGGTTTTGTGTATGTGTGTGTACCTATATGTGGTTGAGGTGAAGGTAGCACGTAAGGGTAAAGGAGGCTAAGGTGTGAACCACGATCCAGGGAAAACTGAGTAAGCAAGGAATACCTCTAAGAATATCAGTCATCTGCATTCTCCACAACTAGAGTTTATTTTGACCAATAGATCCTTTTTTTTGGAAAAAAAATGCAAATTATATTAACACATATTTAAAGTTCAGCTAAAGACCAGGAAGGACCACCAACTACTACTAAATGAATATTGTAGTATTCATTTTCTTTTTTTTTTTTTCTTTTTACTTTTTGGGAGGGGGGCCAGGTTGGGGAGGGAGGTGGGGCAGGCGGGCCACTTCTATTGGTCTTTCATTTTTATCTATTTTCACCCATCTTTGTTCTTTGGCCCGTGTGGGCCTCCCATCGCAGTGACCTCTGTTGCCGCAGAGCACTGGCTCTGGGCGCATGCGCTCCAGAGCTCCAGCTTGGTAATCAGACACATCCGTCCAGCTGCTCCGTGGCACATGGGATCTTCCCAGGCCAGGGATCGAACTGGCGCCCCTTGCACTGCAAGGCAGTGTCCTTACCCACTGGACCACAAGGGAACCACCCTGTAGTATTCATTTTCTATTGCCACTGTAACAAATGACCATAATTTGGCGACATGAAACAATATCCATTTATTATCTATAAATATCAAATTCAGCTGTTTTGCTACTCTACATTTCACAAAGCTGAAATAAAGGGCTGTATTCCTGTCTGGAAGCTTTATGAATGAATTTTCTTCCAAGATCATTCAGGTTGCAGGTAGAATTCCATTCAATTGTAGAATGGAGGCCATCTTTCCTCATTAATTGTCAACTAAGGGTTGTTCTCAACTTCTTGAAGCTGCCCACAGCCCTTGACCTGTAGGCCTCTTTTCAAAGTCAGCAATGGTGAGTTGAGTTCCTCAAGCTTCCAATTTCATGATTCTTCTGACACAACACTGTGACAGCCTCTATCTGCCCTATGTTGGGAAACTCATGTAATTTCATTCGGCTCAAACTCAGTATCCAGGATGATCTGATTCTTAAAATCAGCTGATTGATAACTTAATTCCAAGGACAAAGTTATTTCTCAGCATTACCTAGGTTTGTTGCTGTTATTATTTAGTCACTAAGCTATGTTCAACTCTTTACAACCCCGTGGATTATAGCCCACCAGGCTCTTCTGTCCATGGGATTTCTCAGGCAAGAACACTGGGGTGAATTTCCATTTTCTTCTCCAGGGGATCTTCCTAACTCAGGGATCAAACCTGCATCTCCTGCACTGACAGGCAGACTTTTTACTGTCTAACCACCAGGGAAGCCCAGTATCTAGGTTAGGGTTTAATTTAATAACCAGGTGATGGGAATATTGGGATATGTTTCCTGAATTCTGCCTAATACAATATAAAGAGGTTGGAATTTGGAGTCATATGTATTCTTGGGCAGACCTGGTGGAATAGTGATGGTGGGAATACATTACGGAGGTGTCAACTACAATGAATGGACAAGGGCATTTGCCATCTGCCTCTGCAGAGATTGAACACTGTGCCTTAGGAGCTGCTGACTTTCAACACCCACTGAAGAAAATCAGAGTGGGGCAAAGCACTCTGCTCCAGGGAATCTGGTGGAGCAGGTCTTTAGATAGCTAAATGACTTTTAGGAACAGATTTTATTATCTCAATCCTGGCATCTCCTCACAACCAGAAAAGTCCTAAACTCCTTCATGAAACTATCACATCCTCATGGCAGACACAGGCCATTTGTAAAGCAAAACCCTTTGAAAAACCCTTTGTTTAATAGCATTGGAACTCCCCCACACTAAAATCCTTATATTGGCTTTCCCCTTCCTGCTTCTTCAGAGCAGCCTCTCAGAGCCATCTGGGGTGCTGTCTCTCTGGTTGCAATCCTGATTGAGCCCCCAATAAAACTTATCCCACAACTCTCAAGTTGTTCATCTTTTTTTAGTCAACAGGGGGAATCTAAGAATGTGACAAAAGGAAGAAAACTTTTGGAGGAGAGAGACATAAAGTCAGGGCTGCTGCTGCTGCATAGTCACTTCAGTTGTGTCCAACTCTGTGAGACCCCATGGAGCCCATCAGGCTCCTCTGTCCATGGAGACTCTCCAGGCAAGAAAAATAGAGTGGGTTGCCTTGCCCTCCTCCGAGGGGATCTTCCCAACCCAGGGATGGAACCCAGATATCCTGTATTGCAAGCAGATTTCTCACCACTGAGCCATCAGGGAAGTTATATATATATACATATATATATATATAATTTTTTGGTTCTATTTATGTGTATATATATATATATATATATATATATATAATTTTTTTTGACTCTCTCATGGACGATAGCTCGCCAGACTTTCTTCTTCATACATGGAATTTTCTGAGTGAGAATACTGGAGCAGATGGCAGAAAGAACCAAAGATCTTAGCCTGCATTATATATTTTCTAGAAATGCTATTCTTCTGAAAATAATTAAGGTGCTATAAATATTTGTTCTTTATCCTATAAGAAAATTTCTAACATAATAAAATTTTCTTCCATAACTTTTAAGTTTTATCCTCTTTTCCTAAGTACATAGAAAGTATAGAAAACAGCATTAAAAAATAAATAAATAAAATCTGTCAGAATCCATTGTATCTATCCTCAACCCTTCCCCTCTTGGACAGAATCCATTGCCATTTTAAAATCCAAGATCTTATATTTAGAAGGAACTATGTTAAATGACAGTCTAACATGACCATCTCCCATCTACACACTTTGACTGGTGGAGGCACACCCAGCACATGACAATCGTGTCAGATGGTCTTCTAGCCTGTCTGAACACTTCATTGAAGAGGAACTTTCAACTTCATTAAACACCAGCCCCAATATTCAACAGCTCTAATTGTTAAAATATCCTTCAGTAACTTCTACTCTTAGGTTTTCAGATCAACACATGTGAGCTTTGCTAACATAATACTTCAAAGGTTAGATTACGGCTATCAGATCTCTCTTAAATTTTATTGGTTAAACAGCTAAAATATCATCCTTTTCAGAGATGATACATTTTTCTTAAATTCCTCTTCACAAAACTGACTAGTAAACCATGTCCTTCTGTCTCTCACAGGACCTAAAACTAAGGGAAAAAATAAAACAACAACAGCAACCACACACACACACACACACACACACACACACATTTTTTGTTGTGTTCTGTAGAAAATGTTTTCAGCAGGTCAAAATAATCACCCAATAATATTTTTGTTATTTTATTTCTCAAAAACTCCTTAATGATTTACTGACCTTTACTTTTAAATAAAAATATTGCTTGGCTATTTGTCAGATTATTTGCCAGTCTTTCAAAGGAATTGTACATAACAGTTCAATTCAGTTGCTCAGTTGTGTCCAACTCCTTGCAGCCACCAGTCTTCCCCAACCTTGGATTTTTGAGCCCAAGAAAATAAAGTCTGTCACTGTTTCCATTGTTTGCCCATTTATTTACCATAAGGTAATGGGATCAGATGCCATGATCTTAGTTTTCTGAACATTGAATTTTAGGCTAGCTTTTTCACTCTCTTTCATCTTCATCAAGAGGCTCTTTAGTTCCTCGTCACTTTCTGCCACAAGAGTGGTGCCATATAGGCATCTGAGGTTATGGATATTTCTCCCAGCAATCTTGACTCTAGCTTGCATTTCATCCAGGCTGGCATTTCTCATGATGTATTCTGCACATAAGTTTAAAAAGAAGGGTGACAGTATGCAGCCTGAATTTCTCCTTTCCCAATTTGGAACCAATCCCTTGTTCCATGCCAGTTCTAACTGTTGCTTCTTGTCCTGAATACAGGTTTTGCAGGAGGCAGGTAAGGTGTCCTGGTATTCCCATCTCCTTCAGACTTTTCCACAGTTTGTTGTGATCCAAACAGTCAAAGACTTTAACATAGTCAATGGATGGTGGTGACTTGATCTTTGGTTCTTCTGCCAGAAATTGAAGAGGAATTAAAAAGCCTCTTGATGAAGGTGAAAGAGGAGAGTGAAAAAGTTGACCTAAAATTCAGCATTCAAAAGCGAAGATCGTGGCATCTGGCTTCATCACTTCATGGCAAATAGATCGACAAACAATGGAAACAGTGGTAAAGTTTATTTTCTTGGACTCCAAAATCACTGCAGATGGTGACTGCAGTCATGAAACTAAAAGACACTTGCTCCTTGGGGAAAAAAATCTATGACAAACCTTGACAGTGTGTTAAAAAACTCAGATATCAATTTGCCAACATTTCCCAGTCATGTATGGATGTGAGATATCACTTTGCTATGAACTGTGTTGTTGGAACAAATTCTTTCAACTGCAGGTCAAAATATTATTTTGTTTTTTCTCAAAAACTCCTTAATGATTTACTGACCTTTACTTTTAAATAAAAATATTGCTTGGCTATTTGTCAGATTATTTGCCAGTCTTTCAAAGGAATTGTACATAACAGTTCAATTCAGTTGCTCAGTTGTGTCCAACTCCTTGCAGCCACCAGTCTTCCCCAACCTTGGATTTTTGAGCCCAAGAAAATAAAGTCTGTCACTGTTTCCATTGTTTGCCCATTTATTTACCATAAGGTAATGGGATCAGATGCCATGATCTTAGTTTTCTGAACATTGAATTTTAGGCTAGCTTTTTCACTCTCTTTCATCTTCATCAAGAGGCTCTTTAGTTCCTCGTCACTTTCTGCCACAAGAGTGGTGCCATATAGGCATCTGAGGTTATGGATATTTCTCCCAGCAATCTTGACTCTAGCTTGCATTTCATCCAGGCTGGCATTTCTCATGATGTATTCTGCACATAAGTTTAAAAAGAAGGGTGACAGTATGCAGCCTGAATTTCTCCTTTCCCAATTTGGAACCAATCCCTTGTTCCATGCCAGTTCTAACTGTTGCTTCTTGTCCTGAATACAGGTTTTGCAGGAGGCAGGTAAGGTGTCCTGGTATTCCCATCTCCTTCAGACTTTTCCACAGTTTGTTGTGATCCAAACAGTCAAAGACTTTAACATAGTCAATGGATGGTGGTGACTTGATCTTTGGTTCTTCTGCCAGAAATTGAAGAGGAATTAAAAAGCCTCTTGATGAAGGTGAAAGAGGAGAGTGAAAAAGTTGACCTAAAATTCAGCATTCAAAAGCGAAGATCGTGGCATCTGGCTTCATCACTTCATGGCAAATAGATCGACAAACAATGGAAACAGTGGTAAAGTTTATTTTCTTGGACTCCAAAATCACTGCAGATGGTGACTGCAGTCATGAAACTAAAAGACACTTGCTCCTTGGGGAAAAAAATCTATGACAAACCTTGACAGTGTGTTAAAAAACTCAGATATCACTTTGCCAACATTTCCCCAGTAGTCATGTATGGATGTGAGAGTTGGACCATAAAGAAAGCTGAACATTGAAGAATTAATGCCTATGAACTGTGTTGTTGGAGATGTCTCTTGAGAGTTCTTTCAACTGCAAGGAGATCAAATCAGTCACTCTTAAAGGAAATCAATCTGGAATTTTCTTTGGAAAGTCTGATGCTGAAGCTGAAGCACCAATAGTTTGGCCACCTCATATGAAGAGGTGATTCACTGGAAAACAGTCTGATGCTTGGAAAAACAGAAGAAAGAAGGAGAAGGGAACAACAGTGGATGAGATGGTTGAATGGCACCACTGAGTTATGGACCTGAGTTTCAGCATGCTCTGGGAGATAGCGAAGGACAGGGAATCCTGGTGTGCTGCAGTACCTGGCTTTGCAAATAGTTGGACATGACTGAATGATCTGAACTGAACTTAGTATCTTCTGTTTCTGTTATGCCCATACCATTTCTGTCCTTTTTTGTGCCTATCTTTTTATGAAACATTCTCTTGGTATCTCCAACTTTCTTGAACACATCTTTCCCATTCTATTGTTTTCCTCTATTTCTTTGGATCATTCACTTAAGAAGACTTTCTTTGCTCTGGAATTGTGCATTCGGTTGGGTATATATTTCATTTTTCCCTTTGCTTTCACCTCTCTTTTTCTCAGTTAATTGTAAGTCCTAATCTCAAGCATTTTACCTTATTTCATTTCTTTTCCTTGGGTATGGTTTTCGTCACCACCTCTTGTACAATATTATGGATTTCTTTCCATAGTTCTTCAGGCACTCTACCAGAGCTAATCTCTTGAGTCTTTTTTGTCACTTTTACTTTTTATAAGAGATTTGGTTTCACAGGGATATTAAAAGAGATAATGCATGTAAAAATCTTGGCAGACTTCCTGGCACTTAAATATCAACAAGTTGTTTATTCTTTATCATTATTATCGCGAAATGAACCAAAGTATCCTAAAATTCAGCATTCAAAAGCGAAGATCGTGGCATCTGGCTTCATCACTTCATGGCAAATAGATCGACAAACAATGGAAACAGTGGTAAAGTTTATTTTCTTGGACTCCAAAATCACTGCAGATGGTGACTGCAGTCATGAAACTAAAAGACACTTGCTCCTTGGGGAAAAAAATCTATGACAAACCTTGACAGTGTGTTAAAAAACTCAGATATCACTTTGCCAACATTTCCCCAGTAGTCATGTATGGATGTGAGAGTTGGACCATAAAGAAAGCTGAACATTGAAGAATTAATGCCTATGAACTGTGTTGTTGGAGATGTCTCTTGAGAGTTCTTTCAACTGCAAGGAGATCAAATCAGTCACTCTTAAAGGAAATCAATCTGGAATTTTCTTTGGAAAGTCTGATGCTGAAGCTGAAGCACCAATAGTTTGGCCACCTCATATGAAGAGGTGATTCACTGGAAAACAGTCTGATGCTTGGAAAAACAGAAGAAAGAAGGAGAAGGGAACAACAGTGGATGAGATGGTTGAATGGCACCACTGAGTTATGGACCTGAGTTTCAGCATGCTCTGGGAGATAGCGAAGGACAGGGAATCCTGGTGTGCTGCAGTACCTGGCTTTGCAAATAGTTGGACATGACTGAATGATCTGAACTGAACTTAGTATCTTCTGTTTCTGTTATGCCCATACCATTTCTGTCCTTTTTTGTGCGTATCTTTTTATGAAACATTCTCTTGGTATCTCCAACTTTCTTGAACACATCTTTCCCATTCTATTGTTTTCCTCTATTTCTTTGGATCATTCACTTAAGAAGACTTTCTTTGCTCTGGAATTGTGCATTCGGTTGGGTATATATTTCATTTTTCCCTTTGCTTTCACCTCTCTTTTTCTCAGTTAATTGTAAGTCCTAATCTCAAGCATTTTACCTTATTTCATTTCTTTTCCTTGGGTATGGTTTTCGTCACCACCTCTTGTACAATATTATGGATTTCTTTCCATAGTTCTTCAGGCACTCTACCAGAGCTAATCTCTTGAGTCTTTTTTGTCACTTTTACTATATAGTCAGTCATAAGAGATTTGGTTTCACAGGGGATATTAAAAGAGATAATGCATGTAAAAATCTTGGCAGACTTCCTGGCACTTAAATATCAACAAGTTGTTTATTCTTTATCATTATTATCAATGATGTTAATTGCCAAAAGAAAAACTAGATCATGCACTCTCGGATTATATTTCATGCTTTATTGAATGACTCCGCCTCTGCATATGTAAGTGAGTGTCTAGAACACCTCAGTTCTAAAGATGTTTTATGCTTTCATCCTAGAGACTGTCAATTTTGAAAAAGAGAACTTGGGTATGAGGGAGTAGTTGAAACAACAAGTGGTGGTTCAGTCAACTCGAATTCTTTTCAAGGCTCAGAGGACAGTGGCCGAGGCTGTGTGAGGTCAGACAGGAAGGACTGCTCTGGTTCTGGAAAGGGGGGTGATACACAGAGTGTAGGCAGAGTATTTCCCAAATATCAGAATATATTGACTTTTTTGCATTAAATTAATAAACAAGGCAGCCATTACTCTGAGGTAGCATTACTGCCATGACAGGTGCATAAGCAAACCAAACTCTAAGCTTGTAAATACTTCAGGGTTACAAAATCAAAACGCGAATGATGACCAGGCACAATCAGTCAAGTAGGTGTTAAACCACAGTCAACCAATAAACCACAGCCAGCCAAGAATTTCCTTATTTTTCTTCCTTTTCTTCCCTGCAGAAGTCTCTCCCTGAGCTCCCATTAGCAGAAGAATTTTGACCAAAACTTTTTATGAAATAAAAGTTTTAAAAAAAATGATTCCCTTTGACACATCTTTCCCATTCTATTGTTTTCCTCTATTTCTTTGGATCATTCACTTAAGAAGACTTTCTTTGCTCTGGAATTGTGCATTCGGTTGGGTATATATTTCATTTTTCCCTTTGCTTTCACCTCTCTTTTTCTCAGTTAATTGTAAGTCCTAATCTCAAGCATTTTACCTTATTTCATTTCTTTTCCTTGGGTATGGTTTTCGTCACCACCTCTTGTACAATATTATGGATTTCTTTCCATAGTTCTTCAGGCACTCTACCAGAGCTAATCTCTTGAGTCTTTTTTGTCACTTTTACTATATAGTCAGTCATAAGAGATTTGGTTTCACAGGGGATATTAAAAGAGATAATGCATGTAAAAATCTTGGCAGACTTCCTGGCACTTAAATATCAACAAGTTGTTTATTCTTTATCATTATTATCAATGATGTTAATTGCCAAAAGAAAAACTAGATCATGCACTCTCGGATTATATTTCATGCTTTATTGAATGACTCCGCCTCTGCATATGTAAGTGAGTGTCTAGAACACCTCAGTTCTAAAGATGTTTTATGCTTTCATCCTAGAGACTGTCAATTTTGAAAAAGAGAACTTGGGTATGAGGGAGTAGTTGAAACAACAAGTGGTGGTTCAGTCAACTCGAATTCTTTTCAAGGCTCAGAGGACAGTGGCCGAGGCTGTGTGAGGTCAGACAGGAAGGACTGCTCTGGTTCTGGAAAGGGGGGTGATACACAGAGTGTAGGCAGAGTATTTCCCAAATATCAGAATATATTGACTTTTTTGCATTAAATTAATAAACAAGGCAGCCATTACTCTGAGGTAGCATTACTGCCATGACAGGTGCATAAGCAAACCAAACTCTAAGCTTGTAAATACTTCAGGGTTACAAAATCAAAACGCGAATGATGACCAGGCACAATCAGTCAAGTAGGTGTTAAACCACAGTCAACCAATAAACCACAGCCAGCCAAGAATTTCCTTATTTTTCTTCCTTTTCTTCCCTGCAGAAGTCTCTCCCTGAGCTCCCATTAGCAGAAGAATTTTGACCACTTCTGGTTAAAAGATGATTGATTTCTTTTTTTCATGAAATAAAAGTTTATTAAGAAAAGAAGATAGAGAGAGAAAGCTTCCAGCACAGACACTGGAAGGGAGATAGAAGAGAACCCCCAGAAGTCACTTTAGGTGTGACATTTTATACTTTTTCAGTTGGCTATTAAAAGTAGTTTAAAAGAATATATTGAGGTGATAAATGTCTTACCAGACCCACCCCCACAACATACCTCTTTAGATAACATAGGTACAAGTTAAGAAGGATAAACATGTCCTCCAGCAAGGTACATTGTTATACACCTTAGCTCTGGGCTTAAAGAATGTCTTAGGCAAAATTGTCATAGGCATGGTAATCAAAGTGAAGGCACCTTGGCTAAAAATGTTTGTTCCTCCCCCTCCTCCTCCTTGGAGCCTGCTGGCCTCCTTACCAAGTCTGCCTATTCACCCCTTTCATTCCCCTCTTTTTCTTTTAGGAGAATTATGTTGCCAGGGAAGAGGCGTGTCGTTATCTCTGGCTTCTTTCTGCTGTACAGGGGCGTCATGGGACCCTGGGTTATTGAAGCAACATATTCTTCTCACCCTTTTATTTAGGGTCTCTGATCCAGGGGTTCCAAGTAATAGCTGGAGGAGGTTGTAGGAGCCTGAACAATCATTTGTAACTTAAAAACATTTAGATGATTGGAAACAAATTTCACTATGCTATTGCAAATGCAAGGAGCAAACAGTAAAAACAAAACAATCAGAATCATTACAATTAGGACAGTTTTCCACCAAAGAGAGTTAGTTAATCCATTCCAAAGTGAAGTAAATGAGGCCTTGGGAGAATCCATGACTTGAATCATTTTACCCATATGTTTAACAATGTGAGTCTGGGATGTAGGTACAACATTGATTGTGAATAATGCGCAAGTTCCTCCTTGTGCGGCTGTTAGAATATCCAGTCTATTTTGTAAAACTACTTTTCTAATTTGTAGTTGTTCAGCATTAAGGGGTGAAATAGCCTTTTGAGAATCTTGTAAAGCCTTTTGGGTAAAATTGGTCAGAGCATCAACTCGTAACATTGTGTCTGTAGTTCCCAGAGAGGGAACAAATATTGCAGACACATAGTCATACCAGTGAAATACGGACCTTGTCCAATGAGATTTACGGTGTGGTAAGTTAGCAGGCTTTTCTGGAAGTTCTGAAAATATGAAACCATGGGTAAAAGCTAGACCTAGGGTGCAACTCCCTATCCACCCAGGAGGAAGCTGTATCCAAAGATAGGAACCATATATCCAGTATATCCAGGTTCCATTTGGAACAAACCATCATGATCGAGGTATCCAGTCTCAGTGCCTGGCTATACAAAAGGAGGACCTAAGTTGGGATTGGATGATACAGGGATAATTATATCACATGTTTCTTCAGGCAAAAACACTAGCTGTTTCCAGCCAGTGTAGTTAAGTTGTCTGTTATTTCTTGATGGTGACTCTATTTGTTTCCAGCATATGGGAACTTTAGATATTAGGCATTCCTTTTCAGGAGTTAGCCATATAACTTCGTCATATTTGATAAATGTCAAGTAGGAGTCATTAGATTTTGACTTCTTTGCCTTTTTGTGTATAGGAAAATAGTCATTAAACCAAGTTAATGTATAATCAAAGTTAAAAGTCACATTATGTCCATAATTAGAATACAAGGTGTTACATCAGCCCAGTTTAGGATTGTTAGATGTCATTAGATTAAGAAGGGGCATTACATGAAATTGTGGTTGATGAAGGCAGTCATAGAGTTGGAGAAAGTCTTTTCCTTGAAGCAGGACATCCACCATGGGAAGCCTTAACTGATGAAGAGGCAAGTGGTCCACATATCTAGCAATTGATAGCTTGGTCTGATTCAAACAGCGGCTGCATGTTTGCAATGTCTGTTGAAAAGCTGAGTTATAAGGGCTTCAGGATCTATGACAGCATCTATCTGTGCACAAAAATGGCCTGCCATAGAGACATTTGAAAGGAGACAGTCTTTTTACCAATGATTGATATTTATGAAGTCAACAATCTGACACCTAAATATTAAGTTTAGAATTTAAGATCTGGGAAGTCAACACAGTAAGGTTCCACCCATTAATAAGCTTAAGAACTTCAGTCCATTTTTGATCTGATTGGTCTGGGGATTTTTGTAAAGCCTTTTGGGTAAAATTGGTCAGAGCATCAACTCGTAACATTGTGTCTGTAGTTCCCAGAGAGGGAACAAATATTGCAGACACATAGTCATACCAGTGAAATACGGACCTTGTCCAATGAGATTTACGGTGTGGTAAGTTAGCAGGCTTTTCTGGAAGTTCTGAAAATATGAAACCATGGGTAAAAGCTAGACCTAGGGTGCAACTCCCTATCCACCCAGGAGGAAGCTGTATCCAAAGATAGGAACCATATATCCAGTATATCCAGGTTCCATTTGGAACAAACCATCATGATCGAGGTATCCAGTCTCAGTGCCTGGCTATACAAAAGGAGGACCTAAGTTGGGATTGGATGATACAGGGATAATTATATCACATGTTTCTTCAGGCAAAAACACTAGCTGTTTCCAGCCAGTGTAGTTAAGTTGTCTGTTATTTCTTGATGGTGACTCTATTTGTTTCCAGCATATGGGAACTTTAGATATTAGGCATTCCTTTTCAGGAGTTAGCCATATAACTTCGTCATATTTGATAAATGTCAAGTAGGAGTCATTAGATTTTGACTTCTTTGCCTTTTTGTGTATAGGAAAATAGTCATTAAACCAAGTTAATGTATAATCAAAGTTAAAAGTCACATTATGTCCATAATTAGAATACAAGGTGTTACATCAGCCCAGTTTAGGATTGTTAGATGTCATTAGATTAAGAAGGGGCATTACATGAAATTGTGGTTGATGAAGGCAGTCATAGAGTTGGAGAAAGTCTTTTCCTTGAAGCAGGACATCCACCATGGGAAGCCTTAACTGATGAAGAGGCAAGTGGTCCACATATCTAGCAATTGATAGCTTGGTCTGATTCAAACAGCGGCTGCATGTTTGCAATGTCTGTTGAAAAGCTGAGTTATAAGGGCTTCAGGATCTATGACAGCATCTATCTGTGCACAAAAATGGCCTGCCATAGAGACATTTGAAAGGAGACAGTCTTTTTACCAATGATTGATATTTATGAAGTCAACAATCTGACACCTAAATATTAAGTTTAGAATTTAAGATCTGGGAAGTCAACACAGTAAGGTTCCACCCATTAATAAGCTTAAGAACTTCAGTCCATTTTTGATCTGATTGGTCTGGGGGAGCTGGTTTTAACCTGTAATGATGTCTCCAGGGGTCTTTCTTGGTAACCTTTACTGCAGTAGGTGTGGTGAGGACAACGGAGTAATGTCCTTTCTAGGAGGGTTCCAAGGCATTGGCTGAGAACTGCTTTACCCACACAATGTCTCCTGGCTGGAAGGCAAGTTGGGCATCAGTTCCCTCTTGTCCCTCTTGTCCAACTGCCTCTCAAGCCAGTTGGTGGACTTCCATTTGGACTCATTGGACAGCCTGTAAGGACTTACCTAGGTTATGGTTAGTAATTTCCAGAGTCTCAGGGTCCTTCACCTTTGGTAACAAAGGAGGAGGTCTCTCAAATATGATCTCAAAAGGTGTAAACCCTTTTTTGTAGAGGGTGCATCTCACCCTCAGCAGGGTGAAGGGCAGGAGCTCTGTCCAACTATGGCCAGTCTCTGTTTTAAGTTTAGTTAAAGCTTCTTTAAGGGTTTTGTTCATCCTCTCTAGCTGTCCTGAACTCTGTAGCCTATACAAACAAGGAAGCTTCTACTGTATGCCAAGTGCCCTGCTGATCAGTTTGGAAATTTGGGCCGTAAAGACTGAGTCATTGTCAGACCATAGAGATATTTGGAGGCCAAATCGGGCACCAACTCATAGAAGTAGCTTTTGACAGACTTGAGCAGTCTCCTTTGGTGGGGATGGCTTTAACCCAACCATGAAGGGGGGGGGCAGTCATAGAGTTGGAGAAAGTCTTTTCCTTGAAGCAGGACATCCACCATGGGAAGCCTTAACTGATGAAGAGGCAAGTGGTCCACATATCTAGCAATTGATAGCTTGGTCTGATTCAAACAGCGGCTGCATGTTTGCAATGTCTGTTGAAAAGCTGAGTTATAAGGGCTTCAGGATCTATGACAGCATCTATCTGTGCACAAAAATGGCCTGCCATAGAGACATTTGAAAGGAGACAGTCTTTTTACCAATGATTGATATTTATGAAGTCAACAATCTGACACCTAAATATTAAGTTTAGAATTTAAGATCTGGGAAGTCAACACAGTAAGGTTCCACCCATTAATAAGCTTAAGAACTTCAGTCCATTTTTGATCTGATTGGTCTGGGGGAGCTGGTTTTAACCTGTAATGATGTCTCCAGGGGTCTTTCTTGGTAACCTTTACTGCAGTAGGTGTGGTGAGGACAACGGAGTAATGTCCTTTCTAGGAGGGTTCCAAGGCATTGGCTGAGAACTGCTTTACCCACACAATGTCTCCTGGCTGGAAGGCAAGTTGGGCATCAGTTCCCTCTTGTCCCTCTTGTCCAACTGCCTCTCAAGCCAGTTGGTGGACTTCCATTTGGACTCATTGGACAGCCTGTAAGGACTTACCTAGGTTATGGTTAGTAATTTCCAGAGTCTCAGGGTCCTTCACCTTTGGTAACAAAGGAGGAGGTCTCTCAAATATGATCTCAAAAGGTGTAAACCCTTTTTTGTAGAGGGTGCATCTCACCCTCAGCAGGGTGAAGGGCAGGAGCTCTGTCCAACTATGGCCAGTCTCTGTTTTAAGTTTAGTTAAAGCTTCTTTAAGGGTTTTGTTCATCCTCTCTAGCTGTCCTGAACTCTGTAGCCTATACAAACAAGGAAGCTTCTACTGTATGCCAAGTGCCCTGCTGATCAGTTTGGAAATTTGGGCCGTAAAGACTGAGTCATTGTCAGACCATAGAGATATTTGGAGGCCAAATCGGGGCACCAACTCATAGAAGTAGCTTTTTGACAGTGACTTGAGCAGTCTCCTTTTTGGTGGGGATGGCTTTAACCCAACCAGAATCGGTATCCACAAAACCAGCAGGTATTCATGTCCCCCAACAGTCGCTTTTACCTCTGTGAAGTCGACCTTCCAGTGTTCTCCGGGTGAGTCTCCCCTGTACTGGACTCCAGTGGGAGGTTTCTGTCTACCTCGCTGGTTCACTTGTGCACAGGCTGGGCACCGAGTCAAACAGTCTGTGACGAGGTGTTCTAAACCAGGTACAGAATAATATTTTCTGAGGAGGTCTGACATCTTCTGGGTGCCCAGATGAGCACTCTCATAGATTTGTTGGATTAAAGTCCTTCCCAAGGCTCAGGGGATGTATATCCGTTCATTGAGCAACCTCCACCATCCTGCTTTATCATCATGTCTTTCTCTCCACACATCTGATGTTAATTCTCCTGGGGCTGCTCTGGGAGTGTGGGTAGGGCTATTAATGTATTTTGAGTCCCCACTGGTTTGGGGGCAACTTCTCTTGGCTGCTGTATCCGCCCTCTGATTTCTATGGCCTCTGAGGATTCTCCCTTTTGGTGGCCCTTGCAGTGGACAATGGTCATCTTAGTTGGGAGCCAGATGGGATTTAGGAGGCCAAGGATCTCATTTTAATTTTTGATATTTCTTCCTTCAGAAGTCAGTAGGCCTCTTTGTGCATACAGGGCCCCATGGACATGGGCCGTGGCAAAAGCATAGCAGCTGTCAGTGTAGACGTTAACACTTTTCTCTTTGCCAATTTAAGGACCTGTGTTAATGCAATCAGTTCAGCCTTCTGAGTGGAACTATTCCATTCAAGGGCTGGGCCCAGACTGTTGTTCCTTTCTCATCAAGCCCCTTGCCCCTTTCCCATCTCACCCTCAGCAGGGTGAAGGGCAGGAGCTCTGTCCAACTATGGTCAGTCTCTGTTTTAAGTTTAGTTAAAGCTTCTTTAAGGGTTTTGTTCATCCTCTCTAGCTGTCCTGAACTCTGTAGCCTATACAAACAAGGAAGCTTCTACTGTATGCCAAGTGCCCTGCTGATCAGTTTGGAAATTTGGGCCGTAAAGACTGAGTCATTGTCAGACCATAGAGATATTTGGAGGCCAAATCGGGGCACCAACTCATAGAAGTAGCTTTTTGACAGTGACTTGAGCAGTCTCCTTTTTGGTGGGGATGGCTTTAACCCAACCAGAATCGGTATCCACAAAACCAGCAGGTATTCATGTCCCCCAACAGTCGCTTTTACCTCTGTGAAGTCGACCTTCCAGTGTTCTCCGGGTGAGTCTCCCCTGTACTGGACTCCAGTGGGAGGTTTCTGTCTACCTCGCTGGTTCACTTGTGCACAGGCTGGGCACCGAGTCAAACAGTCTGTGACGAGGTGTTCTAAACCAGGTACAGAATAATATTTTCTGAGGAGGTCTGACATCTTCTGGGTGCCCAGATGAGCACTCTCATAGATTTGTTGGATTAAAGTCCTTCCCAAGGCTCAGGGGATGTATATCCGTTCATTGAGCAACCTCCACCATCCTGCTTTATCATCATGTCTTTCTCTCCACACATCTGATGTTAATTCTCCTGGGGCTGCTCTGGGAGTGTGGGTAGGGCTATTAATGTATTTTGAGTCCCCACTGGTTTGGGGGCAACTTCTCTTGGCTGCTGTATCCGCCCTCTGATTTCTATGGCCTCTGAGGATTCTCCCTTTTGGTGGCCCTTGCAGTGGACAATGGTCATCTTAGTTGGGAGCCAGATGGGATTTAGGAGGCCAAGGATCTCATTTTAATTTTTGATATTTCTTCCTTCAGAAGTCAGTAGGCCTCTTTGTGCATACAGGGCCCCATGGACATGGGCCGTGGCAAAAGCATAGCAGCTGTCAGTGTAGACGTTAACACTTTTCTCTTTTGCCAATTTAAGGACCTGTGTTAATGCAATCAGTTCAGCCTTCTGAGTGGAACTATTCCATTCCAAGGGCTGGGCCCAGACTGTTGTTCCTTTCTCATCAACCATTGCTTCCCCAGTATAGCATACCCTGTCCTTCACAAAACTGTTTCCATCAGTATAGAAGGTTTTGTCAGGTTCAGTCAGAGGGTGGTCTGTAAGGTCTGACCACAACCCCAGTATTATCTGTAAAGTCTCTAAGCAGTCATGGAGGGTCACTGTGGGTCATCATATGTCAAGAGAGTGGCTGGATTTAAGGCTTCAGTCCTTTGGAAGACCAGTCTGGGTTGATTTAATAACAGAGCTTGATATTGAGTGAGTCTGGCATTCGAGAGCCACTGTTCTGGTGTTCCCCTTAAGAGAGTTTCCACTGCATGAGAAGCAGTGAGGTATAGATCTTGGCCCAAAGTCAGTTTATCAGCTTCTGTAACTAGGCCAGCAGTTGCGGCTATTGCCAGCAAGTAGGCAGGCCAGTCAGCAGCAACAGGGTTCAGTCTTAGATAAGCCACTGGATGCTTCCATGGTCCTAGGGTCTGTACCAAAGCCCACTTTGCCACCCCTTTTTTCTCATCTATAAAGAGGTTGAAGGGCTTGGTTATATCTGGGAGAGCCAAAACTGGTGCTGAGGCCAGAGCAGTCTTAAGTTTTTTGAAATCCTATTGTTCCAGGTCAGTTCATACCAGCGGGGTATTTCCTCCTGCTGTACAAACATAGAGGGGTTTTGCAATTTCTGCAAATCCTTGTGTCCAAAGCTGGCTATACCCTATTGCCCCTAGAAATTCTCTCATTCGTTTTTCAGTGTGGGTAGGGCTATTAATGTATTTTGAGTCCCCACTGGTTTGGGGCAACTTCTCTTGGCTGCTGTATCCGCCTCTGATTTCTATGGCCTCTGAGGATTCTCCCTTTTGGTGGCCCTTGCAGTGGACAATGGTCATCTTAGTTGGGAGCCAGATGGGATTTAGGAGGCCAAGGATCTCATTTTAATTTTTGATATTTCTTCCTTCAGAAGTCAGTAGGCCTCTTTGTGCATACAGGGCCCCATGGACATGGGCCGTGGCAAAAGCATAGCAGCTGTCAGTGTAGACGTTAACACTTTTCTCTTTTGCCAATTTAAGGACCTGTGTTAATGCAATCAGTTCAGCCTTCTGAGTGGAACTATTCCATTCCAAGGGCTGGGCCCAGACTGTTGTTCCTTTCTCATCAACCATTGCTTCCCCAGTATAGCATACCCTGTCCTTCACAAAACTGTTTCCATCAGTATAGAAGGTTTTGTCAGGTTCAGTCAGAGGGTGGTCTGTAAGGTCTGACCACAACCCCAGTATTATCTGTAAAGTCTCTAAGCAGTCATGGAGGGTCACTGTGGGTCATCATATGTCAAGAGAGTGGCTGGATTTAAGGCTTCAGTCCTTTGGAAGACCAGTCTGGGTTGATTTAATAACAGAGCTTGATATTGAGTGAGTCTGGCATTCGAGAGCCACTGTTCTGGTGTTCCCCTTAAGAGAGTTTCCACTGCATGAGAAGCAGTGAGGTATAGATCTTGGCCCAAAGTCAGTTTATCAGCTTCTGTAACTAGGCCAGCAGTTGCGGCTATTGCCAGCAAGTAGGCAGGCCAGTCAGCAGCAACAGGGTTCAGTCTTAGATAAGCCACTGGATGCTTCCATGGTCCTAGGGTCTGTACCAAAGCCCACTTTGCCACCCCTTTTTTCTCATCTATAAAGAGGTTGAAGGGCTTGGTTATATCTGGGAGAGCCAAAACTGGTGCTGAGGCCAGAGCAGTCTTAAGTTTTTTGAAATCCTATTGTTCCAGGTCAGTTCATACCAGCGGGGTATTTCCTCCTGCTGTACAAACATAGAGGGGTTTTGCAATTTCTGCAAATCCTTGTGTCCAAAGCTGGCTATACCCTATTGCCCCTAGAAATTCTCTCATTCGTTTTTCAGTGACTAGTTCTGGGATTTGAAGAATGGCAGAAACATGAGAAGATAAAGTTCACTTACCTTCTTTCAGTTCATATCTCAAATAAGTCACTTGGGGGGTGCAGAGTTGGGCCTTCTTCGCTGATACCCAATAGCTCAAGTCCTGGAGGGTCTCAAGCAACCCTTCTGTTGTCATCCTACAAGTGTTCTCTGTAGGAGAGGCTATTAGCAGATCATTTACATACTGTAGAAGAGGGACCTGAGGGAAAGTCAGTCTGACAGATTTTAAGTCTGAGCTTAAAGCTTCATCAAACAAAGTTGGAGAGTTTTGAACCCTTGCAGAAGACGGGTCCAAGTTAACCATCCATAATAACCCTCTTTGGGGTCAATCTATTCAAAAGCGAAGATAGGTTGGGTGACTGTGGCCAGAGGAATGCTGAAGAAAGCATCTTTTAGGTCTAAAACAGTAGATATACACCAGTCTGGAGGTATGAGGCTCAACAGGGTGTAAGGGCTTGGGACCTTTTCTTGGTGTCTGAATTCTTTGTTTGAGAGCTGCTACCAGAACATGGACCTCTTTCTTCAATCTTCTCTTCTGGCTCCCTGTTATTATAAACTTTCTGAGCTGTTTCTATGAGCTGGGCCCTATTCATGCCCTCAAACCCTTCTAACTTCTGTAAGTTTTTCCTTATGTCTGGGGCTGACTGAGAGGCGAAAGCAATGTTTATAGCCCTTTGGTTCTCGACAGCATAGGGTCTATAGAAGTCCAGGTGTGATAATCCTCTAAGAGGTGCTCCAAGAATCCAGCTGGAGACTCCTGAGGGCCTGGTATTACCTCGTTTACCTTAGACAGATTGGTGGGTTTCTGGGCCAGCAGTTGCGGCTATTGCCAGCAAGTAGGCAGGCCAGTCAGCAGCAACAGGGTTCAGTCTTAGATAAGCCACTGGATGCTTCCATGGTCCTAGGGTCTGTACCAAAGCCCACTTTGCCACCTTTTTTCTCATCTATAAAGAGGTTGAAGGGCTTGGTTATATCTGGGAGAGCCAAAACTGGTGCTGAGGCCAGAGCAGTCTTAAGTTTTTTGAAATCCTATTGTTCCAGGTCAGTTCATACCAGCGGGGTATTTCCTCCTGCTGTACAAACATAGAGGGGTTTTGCAATTTCTGCAAATCCTTGTGTCCAAAGCTGGCTATACCCTATTGCCCCTAGAAATTCTCTCATTCGTTTTTCAGTGACTAGTTCTGGGATTTGAAGAATGGCAGAAACATGAGAAGATAAAGTTCACTTACCTTCTTTCAGTTCATATCTCAAATAAGTCACTTGGGGGGTGCAGAGTTGGGCCTTCTTCGCTGATACCCAATAGCTCAAGTCCTGGAGGGTCTCAAGCAACCCTTCTGTTGTCATCCTACAAGTGTTCTCTGTAGGAGAGGCTATTAGCAGATCATTTACATACTGTAGAAGAGGGACCTGAGGGAAAGTCAGTCTGACAGATTTTAAGTCTGAGCTTAAAGCTTCATCAAACAAAGTTGGAGAGTTTTGAACCCTTGCAGAAGACGGGTCCAAGTTAACCATCCATAATAACCCTCTTTGGGGTCAATCTATTCAAAAGCGAAGATAGGTTGGGTGACTGTGGCCAGAGGAATGCTGAAGAAAGCATCTTTTAGGTCTAAAACAGTAGATATACACCAGTCTGGAGGTATGAGGCTCAACAGGGTGTAAGGGCTTGGGACCTTTTCTTGGTGTCTGAATTCTTTGTTTGAGAGCTGCTACCAGAACATGGACCTCTTTCTTCAATCTTCTCTTCTGGCTCCCTGTTATTATAAACTTTCTGAGCTGTTTCTATGAGCTGGGCCCTATTCATGCCCTCAAACCCTTCTAACTTCTGTAAGTTTTTCCTTATGTCTGGGGCTGACTGAGAGGCGAAAGCAATGTTTATAGCCCTTTGGTTCTCGACAGCATAGGGTCTATAGAAGTCCAGGTGTGATAATCCTCTAAGAGGTGCTCCAAGAATCCAGCTGGAGACTCCTGAGGGCCTGGTATTACCTCGTTTACCTTAGACAGATTGGTGGGTTTCTGGGCCATGGCGTCCAGCCCCTGTAGTACAAACTGGTGATAGTTATCCAAAGCTTCTCTACCTCTGTCTGAGTTAGGCCCCCAGTCTGGGCGCCTCCAGGGGAACTGGTGCCCAACCTGATCTCCTGATAAGCGAAAACACGGGCAAAGTTTGCTCCTGGAGGACTTCCCTGGACCGCAAGTCCGCCCGCTACCACCCCTTGCAGCAGCCCCCACAGCCAAAATCCACCTTGGGGGTCACCCATAGACATCAATCCCTGCCATACCTGCCCATGGGAGGTGCCCTCTCAGAGGCCTGCTGGCCTAAGAGATGCTTTATCCCAATCCAGCACATCCTCGAGCTTCTACCTAGGGCTGTGGGTCCCTTCCCGGGCTCCATCTTTCGCCCCCTTTCCCTCTCTTCTTACCCACAAATCAACCTGGCTCCGCCCCTGGGGGCGGAGGGAGGCGGGACCCAGTCGGGGGGGGCGGAGGTGGAGCGGTTATCACAGGCCGGTGTTACTGTCGGCCCCGCCCTCACACTCTGTACCTGAGGCGGCCCGTCATCCTTTATTTCTCCAGTGGTGGCTTCAATTCGCCTGCATCCCGTGCACCCCAAGTCTCTGTGTGCACACGTACCTGGCTCAACCCTCCTGTGCGGGCGGACACATGTATGCAGTGACACGTATGTCCTCGTGGTGCAGGAGTAAGCCCAACACTCCAGAGGGTCCCAGCTTTTAGCAACCAGCCTTTACCATCTATGTTAAGACCTTTTTTTTTTTCTTATTTCCTGAGGGCGGTGGCATCACCTGGGTAGAACGCACAAGCATAGCTCTCTGTTTTTCCTCTGGCCGTCTTAGCTCTAAGACCGCTGCTGCTTTACTGACGCTGTCATGTGCTGTTTTCCCAGAGACAGGTCACCATTATGGACCCACGTTTAGTGAATCCCTTACTCCGCAGAGTTGTTCTTGGGCAGTGGAAGGATGGTGTGCTCTCTGGCCACAGTTGGGGACCACTGTGCGGGAAGCCTCCCAGGTTGGTTCCCACTGCTGCAGCCTCTGGGCAAAGAGCCAGCCTGTTGTGCCAGCTCAGGAGAAAACTGGAGCCGGGATGTAGCCAAATCCCATTCACAGAGAGACCAAAGAAAGTGAAACAGTGGGAAGAAATAGGTCTAAACTTTAGAGGAGACAATGAGGATGCAGAACAGAGCAACTAACCCAAGGTAGAGTAGGGCAATAAGGACCTGCTCATCAAGGCCCCAATCAGAGGGTTCAGTGGCGGCCAGAGCAATGGAAAAACATCCATCCACCCGGTGGTAGGGGAAAGGGAAGAAAAAAGTGTATGAAGAGAAGAGCAATTGTAGCCAGGATAAAAGCTGAGGACTGCACCCAAATCCTATCTGGGAGTTGGAGGTGGTGGCCAGGAAAGATGGGCTATATGTTTTGCTTTAACCACTATGTGCCTAACACAATGCATGGGAGTTGTCTTGCTGGGGCTGAATGCCCTTATGGCCTGGTCCATTCCGTGGCCAATCCTGTCATGGGAGCCTTCAAGTGGCAGGCACCCTTATGGCTCTTAAGTGCCTGACCTGTGCCCACAGGGTGTTATTCGGCCTAGTCCTCAATTTTAAGGAAAAGAAAAAGGGGCTCTCACCCTTTTGGGCGACAGCTACTGAGGCAGAGTGAGGAGTGGGGCCTTCGGAACCCACCAGTGAGAGTAGCCCTGGCCGGGGCCCTTCACAGCTGCTTGCCTATTGGCAGAGAGTCCCTATGGGAAGGGAGAGGTAAGAGAGAGAGAAGGAAAAGAGAGCCAAGGAGAGCCAAGAGCAACTGGGCAGAAAAGATAAGGATGTTTAACATGAAATACAAGATATAAATTTCAGAGACAAGACCTATGTTTAACAAAGTTACGCAGATAACCAGACAATCAAGGAGGCCTGGGTGATGTCTCAAACCATCCTCTGGGACATGGAAGCTTACGCTGCGTCCAGGCTTCCACCATCCCCAGAACTGCTCCACAGACCAGATCTTACCTCCGGAGGGTTCAGACCAAATGACTCCATTCATAGATTTTGGGATGAAGTCATTCGTCCCCCGGGACAGGCAAGGAGGAGAAACCCGAGTGACTTTCCTTGGGGTCCTGGAACGTCTTCAAGGCATGTGTCCCCGAGGGAAGTGACTTGTCCCCTCATGTCGACCTGGGAGGCGCCTGAGTTCCTGGTGCTGGAGGGTTTCTGATCTCACTGGGGCCTCCAAATGTTGTGCAGTGAAGAAACAGAGACCACTCTTGGCAGAAATAGCCAAATTAGGAGTCTTTATTTCTGGCCAGTGACTGCACACCCTAGCCACTTTTAGACTGTGTGCAGTTGCCGGCCCGTAATAAAGACTCCTAATTTGGTTTTTTCTGCCAAGAGTGGTCTCTGTTTCTTCAAGGTACAGCAAATTTCTACCTAAAGTACAACTGTTACACGAATACAAAAAATATTAAACATTAATAAAGTACTGCCAGGGAAAACACTGTTTCCATCATTTTACTTACCCTGAGTTTATTCTTAATAAAAATTACTGTGGAAATATCTATCTCCCCTCAAATGCCTGAGATGATGAAGTCTGACATAACAGCAATTCAGAGTGCTGAATATTTTTCAGCTGGTCTTGGCCTTGCCATGCAATCTGACAGCAGAAGGGAAGACACTTATTACAAATTAGCTGGGAATATTACCTTATGGAGACAAGTGATACAGTGCATTTTCCACCCTTCGCAGTGTGACATGAAGCTCCCATGATTCTAATTGAGCACATTACAGATTCAACATGATCTATTCCCAATGGTTTCTATTTGAAATGCAATATCCTGTGGCTTTATTTTGTAATGTGTCTTCAGAAACAAAATTCAGCATTCTACATGCTTTAACAAGTTAAACAATACTGTTGGAAAACCAAACAGAAACAGTGTGAGAGAAAATCTGAGCACCTGAAAGCAGGGGAGAAATGCAATGATTTCAAACTAGTTCAGAAGCTACAGATGCTATAAGAAAGGGAAAGTCTTGTGGGACTTGTGTACCTTGTGATGTGGGGAAATATTGGTTTTCTTGGCTTTTTTTTTTTTTTGCTTCCTTTCTATCACTTTTGCATTCTTGCTCATCCCATACCTACCTCAGGTCACTCAATTTTCTTTTGTTGAACAGAAGTTTTATTTTAATAAATAAAATAATAAGCCTAATCCCTCCAAAGTCAACAACTTCATGCCATACCTCTTACAGATTGTTCAATTTTATAAAAGATATAGGGAAGGTTAATGAATTTAAGTCAATGAAGGAATCATTAATTCAAAAATTCCAGAGAGTATCTTGAAAAATAATAATTATGTGCTAGGAAGTTTTTCAGGACTCTAAACTCACATCATAAGAGCAATTCCATTTTCCCCTCTGACATCACACATTCCTCGTTCCTTTTTTATTTTTTAAAATGGAACAGTTGAGTTCTGAGAGCTTATTTTCCAAAGTCATATAATTTGAATTAAATCTCCAAAACAAACTGACCCTGATACATTTATTTTCTATTTGTAGTTTTAAAATGTTTAAACACAGTTTCTCACACCGGGCTGTCAAAAACAGAGATGGGACTGAATATTCCTGGCTCATTGAGATTCTCAGGGGATAGTCTTCATGAACAGTTTTGGTGACTCTAAATGAAGACAGGATCACAGAATATACAGAATCTATATTGACCTCTAAGGTATATAAAGAAGACTGAATTCCAACGAATTGATGTCTTTGAACTGTGGTGTTGGAAAAACTTCTTGAGAGTTCTTTGAACTGCAAGGAGATCAAACCAGTCAATCTTAAAGGAAATCAACCCTGAATATTCTTTGGAAGGACTGATGCTGGAGCTCCAATACTTTGGCCACTTGATGTGAAGGGATGACTCATTGGAAAAGACCCTGATGCTTGGGAAAATAGAAGGCAGGAGGGGAAGGGGACAACATAAGATGAGATGGTTGTATGACATCCCTGAATCAATGGACATGAGTTTAAGCAAGCTCCGGAAGATGGTGAAGAACAGGGATGCCTGGCATGTTGCAGTCCATGAGGTCACTAAGTGTTGGACATGACTGAGCAACTGAACTGAAGGCATATCCAGAAGCATATTTTTTCCCTTTTAAATAACCTTCTTACACTTCAAGGTGGTGGAGGCGTAAGATGGGGAGATCACCTTCCTCCCCACAATTACATCAAAAATAGATCTGCATGTAGAGCAACTTCTGAAAGCTGGAATAAGACCACAGACTTCCAAAAAAGGCAAGCTAATTTCCATTGATTGAGGTAGAGCGAAAGATATAGAAAAATAAAGACACAAAGGTCTTGGGATGGGAATTTTGTGCCTTAAGTAGGGAGTCGTGAAGGAGAAAAAGTTTCCACACATTCAGAAAACCTCCCTTGGCTGGGGACAGGGGAGTGCTTCAAAACCTCAGAGAGGAACACAGCAAGAGGTACTTGGAAGGCAAAACAGAGAATTCACCATAGAGATCATTGCTGACCATCACTTCCCAGCCTAGGAGTAGTTTATATGCCCACTGCAGTGAGTAAGGACTGGCTGCTAAGGCTCAGACTTGGGGCGGGTCAGACCGGAGGGAGAGTTCTTGGGGCTGACTGCTGTGAAGATTCTCTGAAGAGGCTAGCACAATGCAGCTGAGGGGGAAACCCTGGGCCTTCCAGAGAGCCAAGAGATCTTTGCTGCAGGGAATCTCTAACTCCGTGCACTCACAGACCTCAGGATCCTGCCATCGTGAGTGCCACCTCTGATCATGAATTATGACCCCAGAAGATGTTATACCAGAGCAGCCACCATAAGTGACAGAGGTGGGGCTATCTGTGATGTCAATTTGCAGTCCCAGAATGGGGAACACAGGCTACATGGAAGCCATCAGGAACTGCGGATATCAGAGGCGGGGGACAGAAAGACACTGTGGACTCAACCACAGGGTTTCAGTTGCCACCACACTGTGAGTGGGCATGGGTCACTGCCCACAGCTTCCTAGGAGACTTGAAGCTTGACCTTGCTGAGGATCTCACGACCCAGAGCCAACTACCCCAGGGAAGGACACAACTCCCCTCAGACCGTGGCAACTTCCCACAGGTCTCACCTGCAGCAACCAGTCCCCACACACCACAACTGGGCCAGCCATACTCTTCCCTCCCTGAGCCCAACCGATAAAGTGATCCCTAATAAGCTGCCACTTTCATGGCCTCATGTCCAGGTGAGAAACAGAGAGGGAAGCCTACAAGCAGAGGCAGGACCAGTAGCAAATGTGAGCACCATGGACTGTGTGACCAAAGAAGAGAAAGGGAGTTCAGTCCTGAAGCTGCAGGAGCAGTGGATGAAATTCCCATAGTTAGCCTGAGATGGTGGACTTTGGAAGCAAGTACAAGCTGGAGTAAGGCAATATCTGAGTCTTAACTGACCCAACAGTGGCCACAGAAAGTCCAGAGATCTTCCTAGAAATATTGGAGGACTTCCTGATTAGGCAGATTGCCTAGTGCTCACTGTATGGTGAGGCAAAGCCAACAGAAAACTCAGGTAGACATTCTTCTATCTCTTTCTCTCTTGCTCTCACTCTCTCAGTGCAGTTCATTTGCTTAGTTGTATTGGACTTTTTGTGATGCCATGCTGGTAGCATGCTAGACTTCTCTGTCTTTCATCATCTCCCAGAGCTTGCTCAAACTTAGGTCCATTGACTCAATGACACTATCCAACCATGTTGTCCTCTGTTGCCCGCTTATCCTTCTGTCTTCTATTTTTTTCAGCATCTGGGTCTTGTCCAGTGACTTGTTTTTTTCCCATCAGGAGGCCAAATTACTGGAATTTCAGCTCCAGTGACATTTCTTCCAATGAATACTCAGGGTTGATTTCCTTTAAGATTGATTTGATCTCCTTGTGCCACCTCTGATCATGAATTATGACCCCAGAAGATGTTATACCAGAGCAGCCACCATAAGTGACAGAGGTGGGGCTATCTGTGATGTCAATTTGCAGTCCCAGAATGGGGAACACAGGCTACATGGAAGCCATCAGGAACTGCGGATATCAGAGGCGGGGGACAGAAAGACACTGTGGACTCAACCACAGGGTTTCAGTTGCCACCACACTGTGAGTGGGCATGGGTCACTGCCCACAGCTTCCTAGGAGACTTGAAGCTTGACCTTGCTGAGGATCTCACGACCCAGAGCCAACTACCCCAGGGAAGGACACAACTCCCCTCAGACCGTGGCAACTTCCCACAGGTCTCACCTGCAGCAACCAGTCCCCACACACCACAACTGGGCCAGCCATACTCTTCCCTCCCTGAGCCCAACCGATAAAGTGATCCCTAATAAGCTGCCACTTTCATGGCCTCATGTCCAGGTGAGAAACAGAGAGGGAAGCCTACAAGCAGAGGCAGGACCAGTAGCAAATGTGAGCACCATGGACTGTGTGACCAAAGAAGAGAAAGGGAGTTCAGTCCTGAAGCTGCAGGAGCAGTGGATGAAATTCCCATAGTTAGCCTGAGATGGTGGACTTTGGAAGCAAGTACAAGCTGGAGTAAGGCAATATCTGAGTCTTAACTGACCCAACAGTGGCCACAGAAAGTCCAGAGATCTTCCTAGAAATATTGGAGGACTTCCTGATTAGGCAGATTGCCTAGTGCTCACTGTATGGTGAGGCAAAGCCAACAGAAAACTCAGGTAGACATTCTTCTATCTCTTTCTCTCTTGCTCTCACTCTCTCAGTGCAGTTCATTTGCTTAGTTGTATTGGACTTTTTGTGATGCCATGCTGGTAGCATGCTAGACTTCTCTGTCTTTCATCATCTCCCAGAGCTTGCTCAAACTTAGGTCCATTGACTCAATGACACTATCCAACCATGTTGTCCTCTGTTGCCCGCTTATCCTTCTGTCTTCTATTTTTTTCAGCATCTGGGTCTTGTCCAGTGACTTGTTTTTTTCCCATCAGGAGGCCAAATTACTGGAATTTCAGCTCCAGTGACATTTCTTCCAATGAATACTCAGGGTTGATTTCCTTTAAGATTGATTTGATCTCCTTGCAGTCCAAGAGATTCTCAAGAGGTTTTTCCAACACCACAGTTTAAAGGCATCAATCTTTGTGCTCAACTTTTTTTATGGTTTAACTCTCACATCCATACAGGATTACTGGGTAAACCATAGCTTTGACTATATGGACTTCTATGAGAAAAGTGGTGTCTCTGCTTTTTACTACACTGTCTAGGTTTATCATAGCTTTTCTTCCAAGGAGCAAGCATCTTTTAATTTCACAGCTGCAGTCACCATTTGCAGTGATTTTGGAGCCCAAGAAAATAAACTGTCACCATTTCCATGGTTTGTCCATCTATTTGCCATGAAGTGATGGGAGCAGATGCCATGATCTTTGTTTTTGAATGTTGAGTTTTAGGCCAGCTTTTTCACTCTCCTCTTTCACCTTCATCAAGAGGCTCTTTAGTTCCTCGTCACTTTCTACCATTAGGGTGGTATCATCTGCATATCTGAGGTTATGGATATTTCTCCTGACAATCTTGATTCCAGCTTCTGCTTCACACAGACTGACATTTCTCGTGATGTATTCTGCATATAAGTTAAAAAAGTAGAGTGACAGTATGCAGCCTGACTTACTCCTTTCTCAATTTGGAACCAGTCCTTTGTTCCATATCCTGTTCTAACTGTTGCTTCTTGTCCTGCATACAGGTTTTGCAGGAGGCAGGTAAGGTGGCCTGGTATTCCCATCTATTTCAGACTTTTCTACAGTTGTTGTGATCCACACAGTCAAAGGCTTTAACTTTATTCACTTTGTGAATAAAGCAAAAGTAGATATTTTCCTAGAATTCCCTTGCTCTTTCTATGATCCAGCAGATGTTGGCAATTTGACCTCAGCTCCCTCTGCCTTTTCTAAATACAGTTTATATATCTGTATGTCCACAATTCAAATGTAATTGCTTTAAGCCTGAGTGCAATGGTGCGGTAGTTTCTATTTTTTCAGCATCTGGGTCTTGTCCAGTGACTTGTTTTTTTCCCATCAGGAGGCCAAATTACTGGAATTTCAGCTCCAGTGACATTTCTTCCAATGAATACTCAGGGTTGATTTCCTTTAAGATTGATTTGATCTCCTTGCAGTCCAAGAGATTCTCAAGAGGTTTTTCCAACACCACAGTTTAAAGGCATCAATCTTTGTGCTCAACTTTTTTTATGGTTTAACTCTCACATCCATACAGGATTACTGGGTAAACCATAGCTTTGACTATATGGACTTCTATGAGAAAAGTGGTGTCTCTGCTTTTTACTACACTGTCTAGGTTTATCATAGCTTTTCTTCCAAGGAGCAAGCATCTTTTAATTTCACAGCTGCAGTCACCATTTGCAGTGATTTTGGAGCCCAAGAAAATAAACTGTCACCATTTCCATGGTTTGTCCATCTATTTGCCATGAAGTGATGGGAGCAGATGCCATGATCTTTGTTTTTGAATGTTGAGTTTTAGGCCAGCTTTTTCACTCTCCTCTTTCACCTTCATCAAGAGGCTCTTTAGTTCCTCGTCACTTTCTACCATTAGGGTGGTATCATCTGCATATCTGAGGTTATGGATATTTCTCCTGACAATCTTGATTCCAGCTTCTGCTTCACACAGACTGACATTTCTCGTGATGTATTCTGCATATAAGTTAAAAAAGTAGAGTGACAGTATGCAGCCTGACTTACTCCTTTCTCAATTTGGAACCAGTCCTTTGTTCCATATCCTGTTCTAACTGTTGCTTCTTGTCCTGCATACAGGTTTTGCAGGAGGCAGGTAAGGTGGCCTGGTATTCCCATCTATTTCAGACTTTTCTACAGTTGTTGTGATCCACACAGTCAAAGGCTTTAACTTTATTCACTTTGTGAATAAAGCAAAAGTAGATATTTTCCTAGAATTCCCTTGCTCTTTCTATGATCCAGCAGATGTTGGCAATTTGACCTCAGCTCCCTCTGCCTTTTCTAAATACAGTTTATATATCTGTATGTCCACAATTCATGTATTGTTTAAGCCTAGCTAGGACGATTTTAAGCATTACTTTGATAGCATGCAGAATGAGTGCAATGGTGCGGTAGTTTGAACATTTGGCATTTGGCTTTGCCTTTCTTTGTGATTGGAATGAAAACTGACCTTTTCCAGTCCTGAGGCCACTGCTGAGCTTTCCAAATTTACTGACATATTGAGTGAGTGTTTGAGGGTCTCCTGCAGAGGCTTGGGTCAACGGTGGCCTGCCAAGTGGACAGGTGCACTGTCCTGATTGGCGCAAGTCCTCTTGGAGGAGGTGGCCACTGGCCCCACCATGGGTTTGCTGGGTGGATGATCCACAAACCAGAGGACAGTTATACCAAAGAAATTCTCAAACTGTTGTGAATGTTTAAGTCCCCACAACAGACTTCCCAACCTGGAGATCTGGAAAAGATACCGAGAATCCCCAGGGAATCTGATTTTGAAGGTTAGTAGAATTTGACTACAGAACTTCCATGGGACTGGGGAAGCAGAGACACACAGAGGCACAAACAAAATGTTGTGCATACCAGGATCCCTGATAAAGGAGCAGTGATCCCACAAGAGACTGAACCAGACTTGCCAGTGAGCTTTTGGGAGTCTCCAGTGGAGGTGTGGCCTACCATGGGGTCAGGGGCACTGGCAGCAACAGTACTGGGAGGTGTAGGGACCTGGCATAAGTCTTCTTAGAGGAGGATTAGTGGAGATCAGATTAAAGGAGTGCACACACGCTGATCTTAACAGTAGCCCCGCTCTTGAACCATTGCTATAAAAGCTCTGAGCCAAATTTTCCTTGGTTGGAGCACACAGTTTTCAAGGACAGGAGTTATTTGCATCCATTCCCCTTTGTGTGGAAGAGAAATACAGCTCTTTTTTTTTTTTTTTTTTTCTATTTCACCCAAAACTCTCTCTGAGATTTGATTTGGCACAGTGCACAGAGGCTGAATTGTAGTCTCTATCCTTCTAGCCCATCACATCTGTATTTAAAGGTTTGTCTTCATATTTTGATGCTGATAGACAGGGTGTTCCATCCTGGGAGGACCCCATAGAGTCCTGCTGTATTACAGAAGTGATTCCAACCATCGTGCCAAAGAAGAAGTGAAGTTCAGCCATTGATCAGCCATTGTAGTAAGCTTGGGAAGTTATTTTTTTAAGGTTTCTGGGACCCTTCGCTGCTTCACATACCCCACAATTCCCATCCCTCACTTGTCCTTTAAAAATGCTTTCCTGAAACCCATTAGGGGAGCTCAGGTATTTTGAACACTAGCTGTCCTGGACTCCTTGTTTAACACTCTGCAATAAATGTTTCACTTTTCTTCTTCACTATAACACAGTGTCAGTACGTTTGCCTTACCGTGTGTATATGAGCAAATCCAAGTTTTGTTCTGTAACACTTTTATTCATTCACTTGTAAAACATTTATTAAACATCAATAATATGTCAATCACTTGACTGGATTCTGGAGATTTGACTGAGCAGGATAAGATTGGTTCTTTCCATCAAAAGTTTACAGTCCAGTTAGGAGAATAATGATATTTTAGGTTCTGCTCATTCATTCCATTTGTGAGGGTGTTGGGCTTCCCCACACTTCCGACAATTCTCTGGACACCAGATGGGTGTCTTGCAGTTAGTCAATTACAAACTGGCACTTGCCAAGAACATTTGCCAGCGACTGGGCAACAACAAGAGCACTTGCCATCTGCCTCTGCAGAGATTAAACACTGTGCTGCTGCACCTGTTGACTTTCAACAACCCCTGAGGGAATTCAGGGTAAGGTGAGGCACTCTGTGCTCCAGGGAATCTGGTGGAACAATTCTTTAGAGAGCTAGATATTTTCAGGAACAGATTTCATGATCCCAATTCTTGCATGTCTTCATTTCTAGAAAATGAATAAATCTCTTCATGGTGACATCAGCTCCTCCCGACTAACAGAAAACCTTCTATAAAGTAAGTGCTTGATTGCATTGAACTCCCCCTTTACCAAAACCTTATATATTGACCTTCTTCCACTGCCTCTTGGAGCAGTCTCTCAGAGCTATCTGAGACGCTGTCTCCTGGGCTGCTGTCTTTATTTTGCCCCAAGTAAAATTTAATCCACCACTCTGAAGTTGTGCATCTTTCTTTGGTCAAAAAATCCAACTCAATTCTGATACTATCTACCCAAAGATAACATCTGATTCCACAGGTAAAATGCTCAGTCCCATAAGATCACCTTCACTGCTTTAAAACATGAAAAACCCATTGATCAGCCATTGTAGTAAGCTTGGGAAGTTATTTTTAAGGTTTCTGGGACCCTTCGCTGCTTCACATACCCCACAATTCCCATCCCTCACTTGTCCTTTAAAAATGCTTTCCTGAAACCCATTAGGGGAGCTCAGGTATTTTGAACACTAGCTGTCCTGGACTCCTTGTTTAACACTCTGCAATAAATGTTTCACTTTTCTTCTTCACTATAACACAGTGTCAGTACGTTTGCCTTACCGTGTGTATATGAGCAAATCCAAGTTTTGTTCTGTAACACTTTTATTCATTCACTTGTAAAACATTTATTAAACATCAATAATATGTCAATCACTTGACTGGATTCTGGAGATTTGACTGAGCAGGATAAGATTGGTTCTTTCCATCAAAAGTTTACAGTCCAGTTAGGAGAATAATGATATTTTAGGTTCTGCTCATTCATTCCATTTGTGAGGGTGTTGGGCTTCCCCACACTTCCGACAATTCTCTGGACACCAGATGGGTGTCTTGCAGTTAGTCAATTACAAACTGGCACTTGCCAAGAACATTTGCCAGCGACTGGGCAACAACAAGAGCACTTGCCATCTGCCTCTGCAGAGATTAAACACTGTGCTGCTGCACCTGTTGACTTTCAACAACCCCTGAGGGAATTCAGGGTAAGGTGAGGCACTCTGTGCTCCAGGGAATCTGGTGGAACAATTCTTTAGAGAGCTAGATATTTTCAGGAACAGATTTCATGATCCCAATTCTTGCATGTCTTCATTTCTAGAAAATGAATAAATCTCTTCATGGTGACATCAGCTCCTCCCGACTAACAGAAAACCTTCTATAAAGTAAGTGCTTGATTGCATTGAACTCCCCCTTTACCAAAACCTTATATATTGACCTTCTTCCACTGCCTCTTGGAGCAGTCTCTCAGAGCTATCTGAGACGCTGTCTCCTGGGCTGCTGTCTTTATTTTGCCCCAAGTAAAATTTAATCCACCACTCTGAAGTTGTGCATCTTTCTTTGGTCAAAAAATCCAACTCAATTCTGATACTATCTACCCAAAGATAACATCTGATTCCACAGGTAAAATGCTCAGTCCCATAAGATCACCTTCCACTTTAGAGGTTAAGTAAGCCCAGGTTCTTGACTGTACTTTTGACTACCAGCTGAAAAGTTGGATGTTCCTACATCTTTCACCTACTTAGAAGGCCAATCACAAGTCAGAAGTACAGGTTACAACTTGGACTTGTGATTGGCAGGCTACAAGTCAGTGGTTCCCATAACTTCCTTGTTGAGTGTGATTAATTTGCTAGAGTGGCACACAAAAGTCAGGCAATCTCTTTGATCACTAGATTACTGGTTTATTATAAAGGATGCATTCATACATAGGATATGGATGAACATCCAGATGGAATAGATATAGGGGCAAGGTACATAGGAAGGGATGTGTAGCTTCCATGTTCTTTCCAAGTGTGCCACTTCCACCAAATCTCCATGTGTTCACCAACCTAGAAACTCTCCAAATCCTCTTTTAGTTTTTATGGAGACTTAATTGTAAAGGAATGATTTATTAAGGCATTGACCACTGGCAATTGATCCAACCTCTAGCCCTTCTCCCTTCCTCAGAGGTCAGGAAAGTAAAAGTTTCAGCCTTCTAAAGCCCAGTTTAACTCCTCCGGTAACCATCCACCATTCTCAGTACCTTCCAAAAGTGAAAAAGACATCTTTATGTTGCAATCACTTCTCAGAAGTATGTAAGACATCTCTATGCAATAACCACTTAAGAAAATCCTAGGATTTTAGGAGCTCTGTGCTAAAAATGGGGACAAATGCAAAATGCATATTTATTATATAAATCACAATATCACACATATACCATTTAGTAATTACACATATACCACAGGATCAGAGAACAAACTTCTTTCTTTTGGTGTACTTGCACCCTGGAGGACAATCAAACCAGCCTTTTTCCAAACTCCATGAGCATCTCATGACACCAGTTTTCTCCCTTCTTTCAACCAGCTAAGTGATTTAGTTTCCATATTATGGCTCACTTAAGATATTGAATGTCCACAGGGCACAGAGGTGAAAATATAATGTGCCCTTCCCTTTAAGATATTCAGGACATATTAATTCTTCTTGAAATGAAAGTAAAATTTTTCTCATACAAAAAGGTAAAGTTTAATCCAATGACCACCCATAAGCACATAATGTAAATATAAACTTACCCAGGAATAAACTGATGCTGATCACTTATCTTCACATATGGACACACAAAAGACTTCTCAGTAGTGTAAGTTAGTATGGTATACCGGTCAGTATGTGAGAGTCTCTGTGAGAGGGCTCATTAACATTTTGTGTTGTTGTTTTGTTTTTGTTTTTAAGACACATCTGTAGAAAAACAGCTACATGCTCTCTCTCAGGGCTGTTTGGGGACAAAATGTTTTTTGAGAAAGCAGTTGTGAGGAATAGAATTCTTGTTAAGCAAGATATCATAGTTACCTAAACCGTTTGGAGTCAAATCAAACTCATAATTAAGTTTTATTAACAGTATGCTCTAGACTATGTGTTTATACTAATGACTCAGTGAGTTATAAAATTTACCCAGAAACAAAGTGGTATTGATCACTTATTTCTCCATATGAACACACAAAATACCTCTCAATAGTTCAAATTAATATTAGTATGGCAGAAGTAATTTTTGACAACTTCCTCCTACCCAAGAACCATCAGCAACTCTTCTTGAATTTTCTCCTGGTCATCTCTTTTCTCTCCATTTCCAAGGCTATCATTTTAGTCCAAGATATCCTCCCTTCATCTCTCACATAGGCCTTTAAAATTCACTGCCAACTTATTCCAAGGAAAATCTTAGATCCCCCGTATCGGTTCTAAGTGAACATAAGGTTATATTACCACTTACATAAGCCCCCACAAGTTCTTTTCAATGCTATTAGGTAAAGACAACAATTCTTAACAGGTTTTGCAATATCTGATCCCACCTTAATTTTCCCAAATCACATCTCACATATTTCCCCACCCAGCATCCCTACAAGGCCAGGATTTATTGTTATTGTTTTTGACCTCAAGGAATCCCATTCTGGCCCTTCCAAGGTTTTAGACTGAATAGCTACTATGTGTGACTCTTTGCAATCACCCTCTGGATGGCATTTTTATTTGCCAGAACCTAATATGGTGGCTGAGATCTAGTAGGTATTCCTAAAATGTTTATTTAATCAGTGTAAGAATAAATAAATATTTGAAATATCCATTTGATTTTAAAATAAGAGTTATTGACTTAAATGCATTTATTATTACAGTTGTGCCATGAACAATGTGGAAATTAGGGTCCCTGACCTTCAGTGCAGTGGAAAATCTATGTGTAATTTCTTGTCAGCCCTCTGTATCCATGACTCCTATCGATAGATCTGACCAAGCAGAGATCTTCTATTGTAAAAATAATTATCTATAAGCCATCTCACTGTAAGGGTCAGCAATCTTTTTTTTTTTTTAGAAAAACAGCTACATGCTCTCTCTCAGGGCTGTTTGGGGACAAAATGTTTTTTGAGAAAGCAGTTGTGAGGAATAGAATTCTTGTTAAGCAAGATATCATAGTTACCTAAACCGTTTGGAGTCAAATCAAACTCATAATTAAGTTTTATTAACAGTATGCTCTAGACTATGTGTTTATACTAATGACTCAGTGAGTTATAAAATTTACCCAGAAACAAAGTGGTATTGATCACTTATTTCTCCATATGAACACACAAAATACCTCTCAATAGTTCAAATTAATATTAGTATGGCAGAAGTAATTTTTGACAACTTCCTCCTACCCAAGAACCATCAGCAACTCTTCTTGAATTTTCTCCTGGTCATCTCTTTTCTCTCCATTTCCAAGGCTATCATTTTAGTCCAAGATATCCTCCCTTCATCTCTCACATAGGCCTTTAAAATTCACTGCCAACTTATTCCAAGGAAAATCTTAGATCCCCCGTATCGGTTCTAAGTGAACATAAGGTTATATTACCACTTACATAAGCCCCCACAAGTTCTTTTCAATGCTATTAGGTAAAGACAACAATTCTTAACAGGTTTTGCAATATCTGATCCCACCTTAATTTTCCCAAATCACATCTCACATATTTCCCCACCCAGCATCCCTACAAGGCCAGGATTTATTGTTATTGTTTTTGACCTCAAGGAATCCCATTCTGGCCCTTCCAAGGTTTTAGACTGAATAGCTACTATGTGTGACTCTTTGCAATCACCCTCTGGATGGCATTTTTATTTGCCAGAACCTAATATGGTGGCTGAGATCTAGTAGGTATTCCTAAAATGTTTATTTAATCAGTGTAAGAATAAATAAATATTTGAAATATCCATTTGATTTTAAAATAAGAGTTATTGACTTAAATGCATTTATTATTACAGTTGTGCCATGAACAATGTGGAAATTAGGGTCCCTGACCTTCAGTGCAGTGGAAAATCTATGTGTAATTTCTTGTCAGCCCTCTGTATCCATGACTCCTATCGATAGATCTGACCAAGCAGAGATCATGCAGCACTGCACTACTTACTATTGTAAAAATAATTATCTATAAGTTTATCCTTTCAGTTCAAACTCACATTGTTCAAGGGTCAGCTATATATTCTTTTCCTTTGTATATAAACTGTATTTAAAAATTTTAGAATATAGTCTAAAGGAAATGTGAAGTTTAGTCTATAGTCTTAGGAAATGTGAAGTTTTGTTTTGTTTTATACTTCATACACTTTATGTATTGTGACTATATTTTAGGAAGACTTGTTTTACAAGTCAAAATGATACATAGACTCAGTACTCAAAGTGAAAGCAAGTTGAAGACAGTGACTGTTGTTGTTGTCCAGTTGCTAAATGATATCTGACTCTTTGTGACGCCATGAACTGCAACAAGCCAGGCCTTTCTGTCCATCACCATGTCCCTCAGTTTGCTCAAACACGTATCTACTGAGTCAGTGATGCTATCCAACCACCTCATCCTGTCACCCCTTCTCTCTTGCTCTCAATCTTTCCCAGCATCAGGGTCTTCTCCAATGAGTCCTCTTCTCTCATCAGGTGGCCAAAACACTGGAGATTCAGCTTCAGCATCAGTCCTTCCAATGAATATTCTGGGCTGATTTTCTTTCTCATTTTATGTATTCTAAAAAAAAAAAAAAAAACGTCTGCGTCTGAAAGATATAATGAAATATCTATTGACATTGACTACCAAATAGTTGAGTTCAACAGAAACATGTATCCACTGTACAGAAAAACACAAAGAATCTGGTTATTCATGTTCCTACAAAGATTCAAAAAAAAGCTACTATGTTTTTTGACCTCTTTCCCCCAATGTTTTAGACTGAATAGCTACTATGTGTGACTCTTTGCAATCACCCTCTGGATGGCATTTTTATTTGCCAGAACCTAATATGGTGGCTGAGATCTAGTAGGTATTCCTAAAATGTTTATTTAATCAGTGTAAGAATAAATAAATATTTGAAATATCCATTTGATTTTAAAATAAGAGTTATTGACTTAAATGCATTTATTATTACAGTTGTGCCATGAACAATGTGGAAATTAGGGTCCCTGACCTTCAGTGCAGTGGAAAATCTATGTGTAATTTCTTGTCAGCCCTCTGTATCCATGACTCCTATCGATAGATCTGACCAAGCAGAGATCATGCAGCACTGCACTACTTACTATTGTAAAAATAATTATCTATAAGTTTATCCTTTCAGTTCAAACTCACATTGTTCAAGGGTCAGCTATATATTCTTTTCCTTTGTATATAAACTGTATTTAAAAATTTTAGAATATAGTCTAAAGGAAATGTGAAGTTTAGTCTATAGTCTTAGGAAATGTGAAGTTTTGTTTTGTTTTATACTTCATACACTTTATGTATTGTGACTATATTTTAGGAAGACTTGTTTTACAAGTCAAAATGATACATAGACTCAGTACTCAAAGTGAAAGCAAGTTGAAGACAGTGACTGTTGTTGTTGTCCAGTTGCTAAATGATATCTGACTCTTTGTGACGCCATGAACTGCAACAAGCCAGGCCTTTCTGTCCATCACCATGTCCCTCAGTTTGCTCAAACACGTATCTACTGAGTCAGTGATGCTATCCAACCACCTCATCCTGTCACCCCTTCTCTCTTGCTCTCAATCTTTCCCAGCATCAGGGTCTTCTCCAATGAGTCCTCTTCTCTCATCAGGTGGCCAAAACACTGGAGATTCAGCTTCAGCATCAGTCCTTCCAATGAATATTCTGGGCTGATTTTCTTTCTCATTTTATGTATTCTAAAAAAAAAAAAAAAAAACGTCTGCGTCTGAAAGATATAATGAAATATCTATTGACATTGACTACCAAATAGTTGAGTTCAACAGAAACATGTATCCACTGTACAGAAAAACACAAAGAATCTGGTTATTCATGTTCCTCTGAATAAAATATTGGGTTGGTCAAAAAGTTTATTTGGGTTCTTAGGGTCTTTTTCCCCTCTATTGATAATATAATTTATTTTCAGAGTAAAATGTAAAGTAAATAGATACATAAATTGCAGTTAAAAGAAAATATACACTTGCCATGATTGCCAAAATATGAATCTGTTAAAAACAGAACTTGTCTTTGATGTTTATTTCACACTACCTAACTACATCCAGTTATGCAAATTTATATTTTTTTTATTTCACATCTTTGTTTTCCTGACATACATAGAACAGGACAAAGAACGCATTTGCAATAGTCACCCTGGAAAATCCTGCTTGAGGCAAATAAGAACCTCAACTGCCTTATTCTTTCTGTACATGTAGAAATACAATTGTGAATAACTGGAATTAAAAGAAAAATCTTAAGATTGGTATGAGGGAAAAAGTGATCAAATTTTTGTGTCACCTGAGGTTATTTGTAATTGATTTTTAAAAGGGTCTTCTAATTATTCCAAGGGTGACAATTATTTGGAATATCCTTAAATGATTTCAGGAGGCTTAGCTGATTGTTTCTGGGCTTCTTGTAACTTGAATGCAGTTGACACAATCGATACACCAATGCTGTATATTCACCTAAGGTTTTTTTTAAAGATAGTCAATGTTATCCCTCTTTTGTGAAAGTATCTTGCCAGTCTAAAAAACGGAGCACTTGTTTCTTCCATCAGGCAAAGAAAAAGGGACAGAGCAGTGTAATACAGTACAATTATAATTTGAAAGGAAATAATCATGGTGAACAAAAGACCTTACTATTTTAATTATAGCCTTAAGGCATAAAAATATACATAAATTGCACCATGATACTAGATGACTACATTTTCATTCTGTTCAATGTTGCCCATCAGAGCTTTTGTATCACTAGTTTCTGGACTTGATCCATTGTTAAAATACAGATTGTTTTCAAAAGTGCCCTCTTGAGGCAGGGGGCATACATCTTTTCTTATTAAAAAGATACACAGCAAAGCCAGTACCCATTAAAACCTGGAGGACCACAATGACTACTACTCCTGCTGTGCCAGAAGAAGGCTTAGAAGGGTTCATCTTCCTTACATCAGTTTTTGTTATAATTAATGTATGAGTAAGTTCAGCATCAAAAGTTCCCAAACAAACTTTGTTGCCAACCTAATAATTAAAAAATATATTTGGCATTAAGTAGAGAAAGACTACAAAGACATTACTCCAAAGTAATGGTGTATCCATAATTTGGAAAATAGAAAATGGGAGGATATTGAAACTAGTCCTCTGAATTGAGCACTTTGTTGATATAAAACACAGACAAAAATGCCAAAAAAAAAAAAAAGAAAGAAAGAAAGCATGAAGAGAAACTCATACAACTCTCTGCCTTAGAAAATGTGGAAAACTTCAGATCTTCCCATACTTACTTGGTTTTTATTGATTTGCAAGCTATTTATCATTGTAAATGACCTTTAAATCTTCATCCAGTAATTAAATTCTGTGATTTCTCTAACCTGTAAACTAAGAGTAGTTGTATCCAATCTCTTTTCTCACTAATTTTCTTTCTTCCCTCCACTTGCAGTCTTTCTTCCTGTCTTAGTTTTTTCAGCTTACTTAGCTGTTTCCTCATTAATTCTTTTCTTCTGCTTAGGCATGCCAAACAAGAACATGAGGAGTCTACAAGTCTCATGTTTTAACCTCATGTGAGGTTAAAATTCATGAAATTGTAATTTAAAAAGATGAGATTTATGGAACATGTGACAGTATCTTTCAAATATTTGTGCACTAAAATGGAAAATATACCTAAAGATGTGCCAGCAACTGCTTAAGCTTCTGCTGGTGAAATTGAGAATTTGTTTGCAACTGTAATGTGTAAAAATCTGTTGAATGAGGGGAGAAAAGGCTATAATTTTGTTGACAAGTTACTGAAAATGTTTAACTAACAAGAAAGTAACCTGTTATTTTCATGAAAGAAAAATAATTCATTATTTCCTTAAAGCTTGGTGGAAATAACTGTATTATAATCCCTTAATGTTGCCCATCAGGTTTTATCCTGCTGTGATCCATTGTTAAAATACAGATTGTTTTCAAAAGTGCCCTCTTGAGGCAGGGGGCATACATCTTTTCTTATTAAAAAGATACACAGCAAAGCCAGTACCCATTAAAACCTGGAGGACCACAATGACTACTACTCCTGCTGTGCCAGAAGAAGGCTTAGAAGGGTTCATCTTCCTTACATCAGTTTTTGTTATAATTAATGTATGAGTAAGTTCAGCATCAAAAGTTCCCAAACAAACTTTGTTGCCAACCTAATAATTAAAAAATATATTTGGCATTAAGTAGAGAAAGACTACAAAGACATTACTCCAAAGTAATGGTGTATCCATAATTTGGAAAATAGAAAATGGGAGGATATTGAAACTAGTCCTCTGAATTGAGCACTTTGTTGATATAAAACACAGACAAAAATGCCAAAAAAAAAAAAAAGAAAGAAAGAAAGCATGAAGAGAAACTCATACAACTCTCTGCCTTAGAAAATGTGGAAAACTTCAGATCTTCCCATACTTACTTGGTTTTTATTGATTTGCAAGCTATTTATCATTGTAAATGACCTTTAAATCTTCATCCAGTAATTAAATTCTGTGATTTCTCTAACCTGTAAACTAAGAGTAGTTGTATCCAATCTCTTTTCTCACTAATTTTCTTTCTTCCCTCCACTTGCAGTCTTTCTTCCTGTCTTAGTTTTTCAGCTTACTTAGCTGTTTCCTCATTAATTCTTTTCTTCTGCTTAGGCATGCCAAACAAGAACATGAGGAGTCTACAAGTCTCATGTTTTAACCTCATGTGAGGTTAAAATTCATGAAATTGTAATTTAAAAAGATGAGATTTATGGAACATGTGACAGTATCTTTCAAATATTTGTGCACTAAAATGGAAAATATACCTAAAGATGTGCCAGCAACTGCTTAAGCTTCTGCTGGTGAAATTGAGAATTTGTTTGCAACTGTAATGTGTAAAAATCTGTTGAATGAGGGGAGAAAAGGCTATAATTTTGTTGACAAGTTACTGAAAATGTTTAACTAACAAGAAAGTAACCTGTTATTTTCATGAAAGAAAAATAATTCATTATTTCCTTTTCTTAACCAGCAGCTTGCTTTTTTCATTTTGGTGGAAATAACTGTATTATAATCCCTACCTTGAATACTTGCCTAGGAAAACAGTGAATGAAAATAAATAATAATCTGCTGTAGCTAGCGGATATTGAAATGCTATCAATCACAAAAATGTAAAAAGGATTCAAGAAAGACTATGTAATCAGACACAGCAGAATCTCAACAAATAGACATTTAATGTCTGCAATTTAATCACATATGTTTGGCAAACAAAAAAGTGTGGAAAGAACTAGCAATTTAAGTGGCGTGGTAATCCACTCAGATAGTCCCTACTGTGAACATGTCTCACCAGAGGTGAGCACCATGAATCTGCTGTTCCCCACTCTGATCTTACTTCCTCACTCCTCTGTTCTTCTGATTTAGTGTGAGCTTCTCACAACTTAGGTGAAAATCTAGGGAAAAAATATGCCTTTTACAGTGTGACCCAAAATGCAACCTGAGTACTTCACCTAATACTCTGCTAAAGAAATAGCCACCTGCCTCAATCCTGGAGGGAAAAAAATGACAAAACAGTCAGTGCTTCATTGGGCAGGAGATGGTAGGCCTAAATCCAATAATCCAGCAGCCCCTCTGTTGGCCTGTAGCCCATAGATCTACAAAGCCTGTGTTTGAGCAGCTTTAAGACTGAGGAAAAAGCATGGAGTCTGCAACATAGACATCAAACATCTTCAATTTAATAGAGGAAGGGGGCCTTATATATCCAAAACAAGGCCCTGGGGAGACACCTCACAATGTATCGTGCCTGGCAGGAAGGACTTGGTGGCAATCTTTGCCGGTGGGGAGTTGTGGGAGGGATATTGCTCACTTGAGATGGGCTCATTAGTTACCAAGGAAACCAGCAGAAAGGCACCCTTTGGTAGGAACAATCATTAACTGGGGCCTGAAGCAAGTGTATAGAAATGTCAGTCGTGCAAAAGTTATAGGTGAACTAGACACTGGTCAGGCAGGTGATGTACAGAAAACAAGAAAAGAGCCATCTTGAGTAGCATATATCTTCTGAAATACACTGTTGAAATTCACATGACAGACCTAGGTTTATTGTCAATTTTTCCATCCTATCAAGACTTTTGGTAGGTTGCTGTCACCATGAAACATTTCACAAAAGAATAAGAAGTGTATTGATTCATCAGGGGTCTATACAGTGCATTTATGAAAAGGGGGGAGAGGGGTTAATTTAAAAAATCAGAGTTCTTGTCCTAGTTTTGTCTTGGACTTATACTTGGAAGAAAGCCATTTGCCTCTCTGGGGATTGGATTTCTCTTCTATCTGATTAATATAAAATTTTCTCTCCTCTGTTTGTTTCTCATGGTCATTGTATTAATCAAGATAATAACATTTGAGATATTAGAAATGAGTATAAGTGTTACATTCACTTAATGGGTTAATGTATTAACTTTAGAGGAAAATAAATAGCATTTTTCCACATTGTTAGATCTACATTATGCCTCAATCAGTAGTTCCAATTTAAAAAACAGGGACCAAAGTTTTTTTCTTTTCTTTTCTTTAGTCCTTTACTTTTTCATATACACCTATCATCTGTCAAATTCTACCCAAACACATGTGAAAGTTTTTGTTAAAATCACACTGAATCTATAGATGATTCTAGGAATTGACTTCCTTACAAATATTGAGTCCTCCAATACTAGACAATAATCTTGTCTTCCATCTATTTCTGTCAGTAAATATACAATTTATTTATATAAATATATGCAAAGAGACCTTTCTAAATCCACTTATTAAGTCTAATAGTTTGAAGATTAATTTGAATTTCACACATACATATCATGTCTCCTATGACAAATGGTGGTTTTATTTCTTTCTCTCTAAGCCTCGTGTTTTTCATGTTGTATTGTTGCCTTTTTACACTGCATAAGACTTAAGACCTTTAATAAAATGTTTAATAAAAGTGATTCTGGAGAGGGAGCTCAAGATGGCAGAGGAATGAGGGCAGGATTTTACCAGCTCCTCAACTTAATCACCAGGAAGTAATCAAGAAATGGAACAATATCAACAAACCAGCCTTTGAACGACAAAAGAAGACCTCAAGGGGTAAGCCTGGCTCCCTGGAACAAGGGAGGCAAAGACCAGAGACACAGAAAGGAGGAAAGTAAAGAGAAAAGAGTGCCCGGTCTGCAAGGGAGGGAGTTGAGAAAGAGAGAACCGGGAAGAGGCACTCGCCCAGCACCGGTCCACAAAAGGGGGGCTAAGGATAACAGTGGAACACTGAGGAGAGTTAGGCAAATCTCTCAGGCTATAAACACCCCACAGACTGAGAGTGAGCAGCCAGAGCTTTCCCCAAGCTCCCTCCGGTCCCCAAGCTCATCGAACCAGGTGGGGACAGGTGGGACGGGAAGCTGTATCTGATTAATATAAAATTTTCTCTCCTCTGTTTGTTTCTCATGGTCATTGTATTAATCAAGATAATAACATTTGAGATATTAGAAATGAGTATAAGTGTTACATTCACTTAATGGGTTAATGTATTAACTTTAGAGGAAAATAAATAGCATTTTTCCACATTGTTAGATCTACATTATGCCTCAATCAGTAGTTCCAATTTAAAAAACAGGGACCAAAGTTTTTTTCTTTTCTTTAGTCCTTTACTTTTTCATATACACCTATCATCTGTCAAATTCTACCCAAACACATGTGAAAGTTTTTGTTAAAATCACACTGAATCTATAGATGATTCTAGGAATTGACTTCCTTACAAATATTGAGTCCTCCAATACTAGACAATAATCTTGTCTTCCATCTATTTCTGTCAGTAAATATACAATTTATTTATATAAATATATGCAAAGAGACCTTTCTAAATCCACTTATTAAGTCTAATAGTTTGAAGATTAATTTGAATTTCACACATACATATCATGTCTCCTATGACAAATGGTGGTTTTATTTCTTTCTCTCTAAGCCTCGTGTTTTTCATGTTGTATTGTTGCCTTTTTACACTGCATAAGACTTAAGACCTTTAATAAAATGTTTAATAAAAGTGATTCTGGAGAGGGAGCTCAAGATGGCAGAGGAATGAGGGCAGGATTTTACCAGCTCCTCAACTTAATCACCAGGAAGTAATCAAGAAATGGAACAATATCAACAAACCAGCCTTTGAACGACAAAAGAAGACCTCAAGGGGTAAGCCTGGCTCCCTGGAACAAGGGAGGCAAAGACCAGAGACACAGAAAGGAGGAAAGTAAAGAGAAAAGAGTGCCCGGTCTGCAAGGGAGGGAGTTGAGAAAGAGAGAACCGGGAAGAGGCACTCGCCCAGCACCGGTCCACAAAAGGGGGGCTAAGGATAACAGTGGAACACTGAGGAGAGTTAGGCAAATCTCTCAGGCTATAAACACCCCACAGACTGAGAGTGAGCAGCCAGAGCTTTCCCCAAGCTCCCTCCGGTCCCCAAGCTCTCACATCGAACCAGGTGGGGAGAGCACTGGGAAGTGCGCTGGGACGGGAAGCTGTGCTCAGTGCGAGAACCCTGCTGGCAACAGTGCCATGGCCGGGACGACAGGTGGTCAGCTGAGATGGAATGCTAGCAGGGTGTGGGAAACAGAATGGGAAGATCCCTCGTGGGTCACAGTCCAGCAACCCAGTTCAAGCCCAGATGGAGAGCCCCCGTCTGTGACTGTCGGGAGGGCCCGGACAGGCCCACCCAGCATCTGGGACTGAGCCCACCACCAGTAGAGCTACCGCAGGGACGCCAGTGACGGGGACAAGCCCGGCACGGTCCTGCCAGCTGCAGAGCGATGGCAGGGACACCGGGAGGACAGCGGAGACAGAAGGCTATCAGGGTGTATGGAACAGAATCGGGGAATTCCTGCAGCACAGAGTTCAGCGGCCCAACCTGTGTCCCATGGATCAGGGAACCCCCATGGCATCAGGGACAGAAAACTACTCTCAGAACCACTGCAGCAGGGCTGCAATTGGATGGAAGAGCAGGGACCTGCTGGGAGCCCAACAGACACACTGTGGGGTAGCCAGAGTTCTGCAAGGGCCCTGCTTACAAACTTGAAACAGGGCTCTCACTGAAACCAAAGACATAAGCAGCTGCCCAGCCCCACACCCAGCCCCAGAACAGAGGAACTTCTGGAACAGCTTTAAGAGCAAACTGGTCGAAGATTCACATGAAGATGAGAAGAGAGACTCAAAACTATGAACCAGGGACAGTATTTTTTTTCTTTCATTTTTTTTTAATCACAGGTTCCTCTCTCTCTATGCTCTAACTGTAAAATCTTTTTATATATGCTGCTATCTTCTCTACAAAACAAACATCTAAGAAGATGACAATAGAACATTCATATCAATAATTACTTTAAATGCAAATGGACTAAATAATCCAACCAAAAAACACAGATTGGCTGAATGGATACAAAAATAAGACTCATATATATGCTGTTTACAAGAAACCACTTCAGACCTAAAGACACACATAGACTGAAAGTGAGAGGATGGGAAAACATATTCCATGCAAATGGAAATCAAAATAAACCTGGATTAGCAATCCTCATATCAGACAAAAAAAGACCTCAAAATAAGAAGATTATAAGAGACAAGGCAGTACACTACATAATGATCAAGGGATTGATCCAAGAGGAAGACATAGCAATCATAAATATCTATGCACCCAACAAAGGAGCACCCCAATACATAAGGCAAACACTTTCATACATAAAATAAGAAATTGACAGCAATACAATAATAGTAAGAGAAATTAACACCACCCTTACACCAATAGACAGACCTTCAAAACAGAAAATTAATAAGGAATGACACATTAGAAGAGATGGATCTCATTGATATCTTGAGGACCTTTAACCCAAAAGCAGAAGAATACACTTCAAGAAAACTGAAATTATATCAACCATCTTCTCTGACCATGATGCTATGAGACTAGATATCAACTACAAGAAGAAAAACACTAAAGAAACAAGCACATGGAGATTAAACAACACATACCTAAAAAACAAACAAATTACCAAACAAAACCACTGCAGCATCAGGGAAGACAGGGACCTGCGGGGCGCAATTGGATGGAAGAGCAGGGACCTGCTGGGAGCCCAACAGACACACTGTGGGGTAGCCAGAGTTCTGCAAGGGCCCTGCTTACAAACTTGAAACAGGGCTCTCACTGAAACCAAAGACATAAGCAGCTGCCCAGCCCCACACCCAGCCCCAGAACAGAGGAACTTCTGGAACAGCTTTAAGAGCAAACTGGTCGAAGATTCACATGAAGATGAGAAGAGAGACTCAAAACTATGAACCAGGGACAGTATTTTTTTTCTTTCATTTTTTTTTAATCACAGGTTCCTCTCTCTTCATGTTCTAATTGTAAAATCTTTTTATATATGCTGCTATCTTCTCTACAAAACAAACATCTAAGAAGATGACAATAGAACATTCATATCAATAATTACTTTAAATGCAAATGGACTAAATAATCCAACCAAAAAACACAGATTGGCTGAATGGATACAAAAATAAGACTCATATATATGCTGTTTACAAGAAACCACTTCAGACCTAAAGACACACATAGACTGAAAGTGAGAGGATGGGAAAACATATTCCATGCAAATGGAAATCAAAATAAACCTGGATTAGCAATCCTCATATCAGACAAAAAAAGACCTCAAAATAAGAAGATTATAAGAGACAAGGCAGTACACTACATAATGATCAAGGGATTGATCCAAGAGGAAGACATAGCAATCATAAATATCTATGCACCCAACAAAGGAGCACCCCAATACATAAGGCAAACACTTTCATACATAAAATAAGAAATTGACAGCAATACAATAATAGTAAGAGAAATTAACACCACCCTTACACCAATAGACAGACCTTCAAAACAGAAAATTAATAAGGAATGACACATTAGAAGAGATGGATCTCATTGATATCTTGAGGACCTTTAACCCAAAAGCAGAAGAATACACTTCAAGAAAACTGAAATTATATCAACCATCTTCTCTGACCATGATGCTATGAGACTAGATATCAACTACAAGAAGAAAAACACTAAAGAAACAAGCACATGGAGATTAAACAACACATACCTAAAAAACAAACAAATTACCAAACAAAACAGAAAGGAAATAAAAAAATTCTTAGAAGAAAATGACAATGAAAACATGACAGTACAAAGCTTATGGGACACCACAAAAGCAGTGCTAAGAGGGAAGTTTATAGCAATACAATCCTACCTCAAGAAACAATAAAGACAATCTAACTCTATACTTAAAACAACTGGAATAACAATAAGAAGAAAACCTCTAAAGTTAGTGGAAAAATAGAAATCATACAGATCAGTGCAGAATTAAATGAAAAAAAAAAAGAAAGAAACAATAATAAAGATAAATAAAACAAAAAGCTGGTCCTTTAAAAAGATAAACAAAATTGACAAACTGCTAGCCAGACTCATCAAGAAAAAAAAAAGAGAGAAGAAACAGATCAACAAAATCAAATGAGAAAGAGGAGAGATTATAATGGACAACAGAGAAATACAAAGGATTATCAGAGACTATTATGAACAATTATATGGCAAGAAACTGGAAAACCTGGAAGAAATAGACAGTTTCCTAGAGAAGTTGAATCATCCAAGGCTGAACCAGGAAGAAATAGAAAGCATGAACAACCCAATTAGAAGCTTACAAATTGAATCTGTGATCAAAAATCTACCCAAGAACAAAAGTCCAGGACCAGAAGGCTTCACAGGTGAATTCTAACAAACATTGAGAGAAGAACTAATGCCTATTCTTCTAAAATCTTTCAAACAATTGAAGAAGGAGCACTTCCAAACACATTCTATGAGGCCACAATCACCCTGATACCAAAAGCAGGGGAAAATATCACAAAAAAAGAAAACTACAGGCCAATATCTCTGATGAATTTAGATGCCAAAATTCTCAATAAAATTCAAGCAAACAGAATTCAACAACACATCAAAAAACTCATACATCATGGTCAAGTTGTATTTATCCCAGGCATGCAAGGATTCTTCAGTGTCCACAAATCAATCAATGTGATATACCACATCAAAAATTGAAAGACAAAAATCACATGATAATATCAATAGATGCAGAAACAGTTTTTGAGAAAATCCAACATCCATTTATGATAAAAAAAAAAACCTTCAAAAATGGGCATAGAAGGAACCTACCTCAACATAGTGAAAGCCATATATTATGTTTGTTGTGAAAGCCACAACAAACATTATTCTCAATGGTGAAATACGGAAAGCATTCCCTCTAATATCAGAAACAAGACAGGGGTGTCCACTTTCACCACTATTATTCAATGTAGTCTTGCAAGTCCTAACTACAGCCATTAGGGAAGAAAAAGAAATAAAAGGAACCCAAATTGGAAAAGAAGAAGTAAAACTCTATTTGCAGATGACATATTATACATAGAAAACCCCAAAGACACTATTACAAAACTGCTAGAGCTAATCAATGAATTCAGCAAAGTCACAGGATACAAAACCAAACACAGAAATCACTCACATTCCTAGATACAAACAATGAAAAATCAGAAAGAGAAATCAAGGATGCAATTCCATTCATCATTGCAACCAAAAGAATAAAATATTTAGGGATAAACTGACCTAAAGAATCAAAAGAACTGTACACAGAAAATTAAAGACAGTAATGAAAGAAATCAAAGATGGCATAAACAAGATGGACAGACATTCCATGTTCCTGGGTCAAAAGAATTAATATCATGAAAATGACCATACTACCAAATATCATCTATAGATTGAATGCTATCAATATCAAATTACCAATGACATTCTTCATAGAACTAGACTAAAAAATAGCACAATTCACATGGAAGCACAGAGGACCCCAGATAGCCAAAGCAATCCTGAGAAAGAAGAATGCAGCTGGAGAGATCAGCCTTCTTAACTTCAGACTCTACTATAAAGCAACAGTCATCAAGACAGTGTGATATTGGCACAAAAACAGAAATACAGACCAATGGACCAAGATAGAGAATCCAGATATAAACCCATGCACCTATGGGTACCTTATTTTTGACTAAGATGACGAAAACATGCAGTGGAACAAAAACAGCCTCTTCAACAAATGGTGCTGGGAAAATCTGTACAGCTAAGTGCAAAAAAAAAAAAAAAAAAACGAAATTGGAACATTCCCTGACACCATACACAAAGATAAACTTGAAATGGATTAAAGACCTAAAACTCTGTAAAAACATGTAACAATAACTTTGCTGTACACCTGAAGCTAATGCAACATTGTAAATCAAATATACCTCAATAAATAAATAAATAAGTACATAAACACAAAAAGTGATTCCCATGCTTCTAACCAACAACAGAATGGATAGAAAGAGTAAATGCTACATAATTCCATTTATATAAAGATCACAATGAGGTAGAACTGGGGTATGATATTGGAAGTCAGTAGAGGATTTATCAGTGAAGGAGGTAGTGAATGAAGAGAACAGGAGACTTCCAGGAGTCTGGCTGTTTCTTAAGTGAAGTGCCAGTTACAAAGACATGCCACTTTGTGAAACTTTATTAAACTTAACATTTGTGGTTTGGACATAAATTCCTTAAATTCCAAATTTAAAGTTTAAAAATAAACCTCCATTGATTTCCAGGTAAAATGCAAAATTAATATAGCCCATTAGGCCTATTGAGCCTTCCACCAGCATTCACTGCCACCCAATCTTATGCTTTATGTTTAATTAACATCTGCATAGCTCTCTGAATACTATCTATACTCCTCTTCCCATTCATTATTTATGCTGAATAATTCTCCATCAAAAGAAATCAAAGATGGCATAAACAAGATGGACAGACATTCCATGTTCCTGGGTCAAAAGAATTAATATCATGAAAATGACCATACTACCAAATATCATCTATAGATTGAATGCTATCAATATCAAATTACCAATGACATTCTTCATAGAACTAGACTAAAAAATAGCACAATTCACATGGAAGCACAGAGGACCCCAGATAGCCAAAGCAATCCTGAGAAAGAAGAATGCAGCTGGAGAGATCAGCCTTCTTAACTTCAGACTCTACTATAAAGCAACAGTCATCAAGACAGTGTGATATTGGCACAAAAACAGAAATACAGACCAATGGACCAAGATAGAGAATCCAGATATAAACCCATGCACCTATGGGTACCTTATTTTTGACTAAGATGACGAAAACATGCAGTGGAACAAAAACAGCCTCTTCAACAAATGGTGCTGGGAAAATCTGTACAGCTAAGTGCAAAAAAAAAAAAAAAAAAACGAAATTGGAACATTCCCTGACACCATACACAAAGATAAACTTGAAATGGATTAAAGACCTAAAACTCTGTAAAAACATGTAACAATAACTTTGCTGTACACCTGAAGCTAATGCAACATTGTAAATCAAATATACCTCAATAAATAAATAAATAAGTACATAAACACAAAAAGTGATTCCCATGCTTCTAACCAACAACAGAATGGATAGAAAGAGTAAATGCTACATAATTCCATTTATATAAAGATCACAATGAGGTAGAACTGGGGTATGATATTGGAAGTCAGTAGAGGATTTATCAGTGAAGGAGGTAGTGAATGAAGAGAACAGGAGACTTCCAGGAGTCTGGCTGTTTCTTAAGTGAAGTGCCAGTTACAAAGACATGCCACTTTGTGAAACTTTATTAAACTTAACATTTGTGGTTTGGACATAAATTCCTTAAATTCCAAATTTAAAGTTTAAAAATAAACCTCCATTGATTTCCAGGTAAAATGCAAAATTAATATAGCCCATTAGGCCTATTGAGCCTTCCACCAGCATTCACTGCCACCCAATCTTATGCTTTATGTTTAATTAACATCTGCATAGCTCTCTGAATACTATCTATACTCCTCTTCCCATTCATTATTTATGCTGAATAATTCTCATCAAAACCAGAATCATAAAAGCACTGATTGGAAGACTTTGCCTGAGTCTGAATGCAGGCTCTGCCACTTCTTATTTGTGTAATCTTGGGCAATTTACATAACTGCCTTGTTCCTTAGTTTCCTCATCTATAAAGCTGGAGTGATAATAGCATTGTTCCAGAGATTCCGCCCAGATGCCACCTCTCTTCTTATCGGCGCAGTTAAATTCGGGACCCTTCTGTGCTTCTTTCTCTGTCACTGAGGGCTAACTTTCCTATCACGGCTCTAACTGAATTGCATTAGAGACAGATGCTAGTTTACCACAGACTCAGTCTTTTAAACAACAGAAATTAATTTTCTCACAATTCTGGAGGCTAGAAGTCCAAGTTCAAGAAGTCCCACAGAATTGATTTCATTCTGAGACCTATTTACCTGGTTTGCAGATAATTCTCTTCTCCTTTAGTCTTCACATGGTCATTGCTCTCTGCATGTCTGTGTCCTGTAAACACACTGGTCATATTGAATTAGAACCCACATTAACAGTCTCACCTAACTTTATCTCTTCAAATACAGTTATATTCTGAGGTACTGGAGAATTCAACATATGAATGTGGGGGAATACAGGTCAGTCCATACCAGATATTTATTCCTTTACCCCCACTAGTTATTATTTCATAAAAGAAAAAATTTGCCTTACCATCTACATCTCCAGCTTCTAACACATCTGATACATAACAGGCTCCTAATAAATGAAAGGTAGAAAGGAAAGGAAGTCCGCACAGACAGACTCATGTGAACAAAACTCATTCCTTGAAAGGCACTAATGATCTAAGGAAAGTAGGTGGGCTTCCCACAATCAAGTAAATAATCAGAGTTGAAAGCAAAGGTCGACAGATGCAACATACTGACCGAGTTGAAGCTGACACACAGCTATAATTCTAAATCAATCACTCGGAAACAAGCTAAAATGCAAAATAAATAGCCAAATTAGGCCTATTGAGCCTTCCACCAGCATTCACTGCCACCCAATCTTATGCTTTATGTTTAATTAACATCTGCATAGCTCTCTGAATACTATCTATACTCCTCTTCCCATTCATTATTTATGCTGAATAATTCTCATCAAAACCAGAATCATAAAAGCACTGATTGGAAGACTTTGCCTGAGTCTGAATGCAGGCTCTGCCACTTCTTATTTGTGTAATCTTGGGCAATTTACATAACTGCCTTGTTCCTTAGTTTCCTCATCTATAAAGCTGGAGTGATAATAGCATTGTTCCAGAGATTCCGCCCAGATGCCACCTCTCTTCTTATCGGCGCAGTTAAATTCGGGACCCTTCTGTGCTTCTTTCTCTGTCACTGAGGGCTAACTTTCCTATCACGGCTCTAACTGAATTGCATTAGAGACAGATGCTAGTTTACCACAGACTCAGTCTTTTAAACAACAGAAATTAATTTTCTCACAATTCTGGAGGCTAGAAGTCCAAGTTCAAGAAGTCCCACAGAATTGATTTCATTCTGAGACCTATTTACCTGGTTTGCAGATAATTCTCTTCTCCTTTAGTCTTCACATGGTCATTGCTCTCTGCATGTCTGTGTCCTGTAAACACACTGGTCATATTGAATTAGAACCCACATTAACAGTCTCACCTAACTTTATCTCTTCAAATACAGTTATATTCTGAGGTACTGGAGAATTCAACATATGAATGTGGGGGAATACAGGTCAGTCCATACCAGATATTTATTCCTTTACCCCCACTAGTTATTATTTCATAAAAGAAAAAATTTGCCTTACCATCTACATCTCCAGCTTCTAACACATCTGATACATAACAGGCTCCTAATAAATGAAAGGTAGAAAGGAAAGGAAGTCCGCACAGACAGACTCATGTGAACAAAACTCATTCCTTGAAAGGCACTAATGATCTAAGGAAAGTAGGTGGGCTTCCCACAATCAAGTAAATAATCAGAGTTGAAAGCAAAGGTCGACAGATGCAACATACTGACCGAGTTGAAGCTGACACACAGCTATAATTCTAAATCAATCACTCGAAAGGGATGTTTGACTTTTCTTTAATAACAGCTCCTTAACATTAATTATTCAGTAACTCCTACTTTGGTGTCTCTTCTGGATAGAAGCCAAAAGAGATGGCTTCCATAATATTTTCCTTTTTATTTTTAATTTAATTTTATTTTAATAAGAATTTTGCATTCTTTTAGATTAATAAAAATATAATAATGTACTGATTAAGAAGTATTTGTCTCATTCCTGTTCCAGTTTATGCCTCTCATATACATGGTTTCTTCATGTAGATGAGAGAACATTAAAAATACATTTTATCACTCCTCTTTTTTAAACAAATTGTAGCACATTATAAACTGTTCCAAACTTCATTTTCCTCAATTGCCAAAATATCCTGGTAACTATATCTATAAACAGAACCCTTCTTAGTTATTTTGTTCAAGTATGGAGTATGTCATTATGTAGATCATGTACTATTTAACTTTACCTTTATTTATAGACACTTAGAGTATTTCCCTTGTATTAATATTGCAAAGAATGCCAAAAGGGATAACTTTATCCACATGTCATTTCAAATATACACAGGTGTGTGTAGAGTGTAAATTCAAGATGTGGGTTTGTCAAGTCAAATGTTAAAGGACTTTGCAAATAATTTTGATAAAAATTTCATGTTCTTAATAAGAGTGTACCTTTTCTCACTCACAACAGCAATGTACCAGAGAACTTAATTCTGTGTCTCACCAACAAGAATATTATCACACTTTTGAGTTTTTGTCAACCTGCTAGAAGAAAAAAGTATTTCTCAGAGTTACATAGATATAAACAAGCCCATATTGTCTGATAAGGTATTTGATCTGACAGGTAAATTTCACCTGAGTTTAGATCTTTGTTTCTTTATTGTCCTGACTTCTAGTTTATTAGTGACAGTGAAAGTGAAATTGTTAGTCACTCAGCTGTGTCCAACTTTTTGCTGCCTCATGGACTATAGCCTGCCAGGCTCCTCTGTCCATGGATTCCCCAGGCAAGAATCCTGGAGTGGGTTCCCATTTCCTTCTTCAGAAATTAGTGACAGTACCTTGATGAAATTATATTGAAGAAAAGAGAATGGAGGAAAAAGTTTCTGGAAAACAGTGTGAGAGACCTTCTGGGATCCAGTTCTAGAAATGGTATATATCACTTTTGTCCATATTCGAGGGTCTGGATCCAATCAGAATTCCCATAGAAATGCAGAAAGAGCTGGACATTGTTGTTCCTAGCTGAGCATCCACCTTCCAGAAATGACCCAATGTTGTGGAAGAGAAGAAAGAGTTCTTAAAAGACGCTTGGCTGTCTTCCACACAGATACATTTCTGTGTTTCTGCTGCTATTATTTGACTTCAATTATTTCATCTAACACTGAATGTAATCACATAAAATCACTTTTCTTAAGCTGTGGAGTTATGTTGTCTTTTAAAAATATATATATATATATATATATATATATATATATATATATATATAATTACATCTTAGGAGTATTTATTCAAAATTGGTCATCTTCTAAGCTCCTTGGCCTCAATTCCCTCATCTGCAAATCAAGAAAATTGAACTAGATCATTTCTAAAAATCGTCCAAGCATCAATTGCATGAATTTGAGATTGTTATAAATTAATGTGCCTTGTAGTGAATGAGTTGCCGGCCACAAGCCAATGCCACCACCAAGCTAACTAAGTTATTTCCTCTTTGCGTCCTTCCTCTCCCAATGATAGTGAACTTATCTTAACAAGAGGCTAGTGTTAGACAGGTAATAGATACATTCCCAGTCTTTTATACTTCACAAATCAAATGGATTGAAAATTTGCTGCTAATTAAATTATTAGTGAGTCATGATCTCACAGATAAAAAGTTTTAGCTTAAGCCAAGAATATTCATTAAGTTTTAAAATAAGAAGTTATGAAATGTTTATTCTGTGTCCAATATTTAACTACAATGGAAAAGTACTAAGGAAAAGAGAAAATTTAAACCCAGGAGTTTGTGTTCTGATTTAAGAACTCAACATTCAAAAAAAGAGGTATAAAAACAAAGCCTTAATCTGAAATATCTTATAATTTATTTCAGTATATTAAGTACATCAACATGAAAAGGTAGCAATATGGGATCACAAATGACGTTCTGCCAAGACGAATCAACAGGAAGAACAAACAATGCAAATGAGGGCAGTGATAGGCTTGACTTGAGTGGCTTTCCTAATTCTTTATATTGTAAAGCATGAAGGAAAGAAATCCCCAGTAAATAATTCCCAACCATATTTTCTCCTCTAAGGCTGCTGAGGTCAAGGGTGCTTTCATTCTTACCTATAATCAACATTTTGGTTTGTGATGGGGAATACATGCTTGTCAATAATGTGTCTTATCAGGGAAGAGACTAAAACCCATGTAGTCTAAAAGAATCTTTCCAGCAACTGATAAAACTTGAAAAGATCAAAGATCATCCATGCCTAGAGTAGATAGAATTAAGAAAAATGCCATTAACTTCACCTCAATTTTATACAGCATAAGATTTCCCATTGTGTGACTCCCATCAACTAATACATGTCCTGGTTATCCTTGACTTTCAGAACCAGAGACATTTATGAAAATCAAAAGAGTTAGTAACTACATAATGTGTAGTTTCCAATATTTTAAAGAAAGAAAGAGAGGAAATATTAACTCTGGCCTATAAAACAAAGAAATTAAGATTCAACTTGGTTATATTAGTAGCCAACATTCAGATGTTCTGAGTGGAAAGGCCAGGACTAGAACCCAGGCCTTTTAGATCCACGTTTGTGTTTTCTCTACCATATCTCACTGTCAGAACCTCTTTGTCCTTCCTCTCCCAATGATAGTGAACTTATCTTAACAAGAGGCTAGTGTTAGACAGGTAATAGATACATTCCCAGTCTTTTATACTTCACAAATCAAATGGATTGAAAATTTGCTGCTAATTAAATTATTAGTGAGTCATGATCTCACAGATAAAAAGTTTTAGCTTAAGCCAAGAATATTCATTAAGTTTTAAAATAAGAAGTTATGAAATGTTTATTCTGTGTCCAATATTTAACTACAATGGAAAAGTACTAAGGAAAAGAGAAAATTTAAACCCAGGAGTTTGTGTTCTGATTTAAGAACTCAACATTCAAAAAAAGAGGTATAAAAACAAAGCCTTAATCTGAAATATCTTATAATTTATTTCAGTATATTAAGTACATCAACATGAAAAGGTAGCAATATGGGATCACAAATGACGTTCTGCCAAGACGAATCAACAGGAAGAACAAACAATGCAAATGAGGGCAGTGATAGGCTTGACTTGAGTGGCTTTCCTAATTCTTTATATTGTAAAGCATGAAGGAAAGAAATCCCCAGTAAATAATTCCCAACCATATTTTCTCCTCTAAGGCTGCTGAGGTCAAGGGTGCTTTCATTCTTACCTATAATCAACATTTTGGTTTGTGATGGGGAATACATGCTTGTCAATAATGTGTCTTATCAGGGAAGAGACTAAAACCCATGTAGTCTAAAAGAATCTTTCCAGCAACTGATAAAACTTGAAAAGATCAAAGATCATCCATGCCTAGAGTAGATAGAATTAAGAAAAATGCCATTAACTTCACCTCAATTTTATACAGCATAAGATTTCCCATTGTGTGACTCCCATCAACTAATACATGTCCTGGTTATCCTTGACTTTCAGAACCAGAGACATTTATGAAAATCAAAAGAGTTAGTAACTACATAATGTGTAGTTTCCAATATTTTAAAGAAAGAAAGAGAGGAAATATTAACTCTGGCCTATAAAACAAAGAAATTAAGATTCAACTTGGTTATATTAGTAGCCAACATTCAGATGTTCTGAGTGGAAAGGCCAGGACTAGAACCCAGGCCTTTTAGATCCACGTTTTGTGTTTTCTCTACCATATCTCACTGTCAGCATAGTCTTTCTTTCACCCTACAGCAGAGAAATTGATGGTCAATGAGATAGTATGTACAACACATCAGTGTTGTCAGTATCCAATGAATCTCATTACTTGATAAATACCAAATACATCTAAAAGGAATTGAAACTATGTTATCCAACCCCTCATTTCATGTATTAAAGACATGAAGATTCAGAGGTGTTAGGTAACTAACAAAAATAAGTATAAAAAGCATTCCTATCTCAGAGTCTAGACTTTGCACTACAAGATGAAGTTGCTGGATATCTTGTCACATAGTAATAGTCTTCTTCCAGAAATTCTTTGTATTTTTTGTTGATAATTGTTTTTTAAAAATTCATTTCTCTTTTGGGCAGATGGTTCCTTCTCATTGTTACTTCTCTCTCTCTCTTTTTTTTTTTTTTGACTAATCGTTTGTTCAACATTTCTGCTTCTTCACTCTGAGACTGTGATCCTCAGAGCAAAAACAAATAATCATCCTCAGGTTGTGGGAAATCAGTCTAAGGAGCCCCACGTAGAGGGACTGGTGCTGGTAAGTAGAAAATGAAACAAATCCTTCAAAACTTCTGAATGGAGACCAGGGTATACAATAAACAGTTTGGCTTTTCCAGAAGTGAGTTGTCTGCATAGGAAGAATGTTTTAAGGGAGTCCTAAAATATCACGTCCACTTGGAAGGTACTGTTATTACATTGTTATAGTCAATAATAGGAGATACATTTCTTTCATTATATTCCTAATTTCCTAAGATGATTGGAGATATGAGACTAGAGGCTAAAAATTATTTATATTGTAGTGGATGCAATTTAATTAAATTGTTCTCCTCCTAACACACATTTGAGCTCATCCCCAGAGGAGTGTCGTAGCTATAACTAGAAATGTAAGGAAGTAATGTTAAAAGGTGGAAAATTCTTAAAAGGGCAGGCATCTCCTGGGGAAATGTAGTGTGAATTGTGGGAAAGAGCAATCCATTCAGATGTTCTGAGTGGAAAGGCCAGGACTAGAACCCAGGCCTTTTAGATCCACGTTTTGTGTTTTCTCTACCATATCTCACTGTCAGCATAGTCTTTCTTTCACCCTACAGCAGAGAAATTGATGGTCAATGAGATAGTATGTACAACACATCAGTGTTGTCAGTATCCAATGAATCTCATTACTTGATAAATACCAAATACATCTAAAAGGAATTGAAACTATGTTATCCAACCCCTCATTTCATGTATTAAAGACATGAAGATTCAGAGGTGTTAGGTAACTAACAAAAATAAGTATAAAAAGCATTCCTATCTCAGAGTCTAGACTTTGCACTACAAGATGAAGTTGCTGGATATCTTGTCACATAGTAATAGTCTTCTTCCAGAAATTCTTTGTATTTTTTGTTGATAATTGTTTTTTAAAAATTCATTTCTCTTTTGGGCAGATGGTTCCTTCTCATTGTTACTTCTCTCTCTCTCTTTTTTTTTTTTTTGACTAATCGTTTGTTCAACATTTCTGCTTCTTCACTCTGAGACTGTGATCCTCAGAGCAAAAACAAATAATCATCCTCAGGTTGTGGGAAATCAGTCTAAGGAGCCCCACGTAGAGGGACTGGTGCTGGTAAGTAGAAAATGAAACAAATCCTTCAAAACTTCTGAATGGAGACCAGGGTATACAATAAACAGTTTGGCTTTTCCAGAAGTGAGTTGTCTGCATAGGAAGAATGTTTTAAGGGAGTCCTAAAATATCACGTCCACTTGGAAGGTACTGTTATTACATTGTTATAGTCAATAATAGGAGATACATTTCTTTCATTATATTCCTAATTTCCTAAGATGATTGGAGATATGAGACTAGAGGCTAAAAATTATTTATATTGTAGTGGATGCAATTTAATTAAATTGTTCTCCTCCTAACACACATTTGAGCTCATCCCCAGAGGAGTGTCGTAGCTATAACTAGAAATGTAAGGAAGTAATGTTAAAAGGTGGAAAATTCTTAAAAGGGCAGGCATCTCCTGGGGAAATGTAGTGTGAATTTTGGGCAATATGAGAACTGTTAATCCATTGGAGGGTAGGACTCAGAGATTAAACATAAGGAAGAGATAGGGTGTCACAGAAGCAGAAAAATGGAAACCAGAAGGAAGAAAAAGGCAGCTAAACACATGCCCAGGTAAGGTCCCCAGTTTTCCAAGCTTCAAATCTGAGTCTGTGTTTCTTTGGAGGCTTCCTGAATTTGATGAAAATTTAAAGCCTCCTGCTTCTTTATTTTACTGGATAAGGTCTGTCAGGCACTTTATCCTCCCACAAAATAAGCAGAAAGGTTTATGAGGGGGCGGCAAAGCAATATACTACCAATGAAGGCAGAGCTGCCAGACACCCACACTCACAAGTCAATCACAGTGGCTACAGCTGGGAAGTAATGTTCTTAAACTGTGACCTGGCTTCCTTGGCCTCAAGAGACTTTATTAACTCCCTGGAGCAATGAGCAATGGTTTCCATTTGAGGGACATTCCTTTTTACTGGAATAAATGTATAGTTGAATCATGGTCACAGGGCCAGAGATCTCAAAAGCAGCTGAACTCATTTCAGTCACTTTGTTGACTGATTAATACGTGATCATTCTAAAAGCAAGTTTGATCATATTTCTTCCCTGCTTGAGCTTTCAACAGCTTCCAATTGCCTGATAAGGGCCACAGGCTGTGGCATCATGGGTGAACTCCCCTCGTACTTACCAGATGAAAGATCACCTCTACCTCATCCACCCACAGTGAACATCTTAAAATCTCTCTAAAGGAATTAAACACACTACAGGCTCCAAGCTTTTGAACACTCCTTTAACTCTAGTTAGACTGAATTTCTCCACTACATCCATTAGCTTCAAGTGTTACATCATGGTAGAATGAGATGTAGAGTAAGACTACCCAACCTCAAATCCTGGCTCCTGTTCACTGTCTGGGAGTTACTTAGACTCGTACAGCCTCAATTCCATCATCTGTCAAGTAGACAGTTATAATAATATATTTTATAGGGATCTGTGATCAGTGGCCTTTGATGGCTCTTATGACTCACCGAAGTCTCAGTTCAGTCCAGTCATTCAGTCGTGGACAACTCTTTGTGACCCGATGAACTTCAACACTCCAGACTTCACTGGAGTGCTATCATCTCACGGAGTCTGCTCAAACTCATGTCCACTGACTCAGTGATGCCATCTCATCCTCTGTCGTCCCCTTCTCCTCCTGCCTTCTATTTTTCCCAACATCAGGGGCTTTTCCTGAAGTCATCTCTTCACATCAGGTGGCCTGAGTACTGGAGCTTCAGCTTCAGCATCAGTTCTTCCAATGAAGATTCAGGGTTGACTTTCTTTAGGATTGACTGGTTTGATCTCCTTGCAATCCAAGGGACTCTCAACAGTCTTCTCCAGGACCACAGGTAGCTAATCAGCTTCTGTATGGTCCAACTCTCACATCCACACATGACTACTGGGAAATCTTCTTAAACTGTGACCTGGCTTCCTTGGCCTCAAGAGACTTTATTAACTCCCTGGAGCAATGAGCAATGGTTTCCATTTGAGGGACATTCCTTTTTACTGGAATAAATGTATAGTTGAATCATGGTCACAGGGCCAGAGATCTCAAAAGCAGCTGAACTCATTTCAGTCACTTTGTTGACTGATTAATACGTGATCATTCTAAAAGCAAGTTTGATCATATTTCTTCCCTGCTTGAGCTTTCAACAGCTTCCAATTGCCTGATAAGGGCCACAGGCTGTGGCATCATGGGTGAACTCCCCTCGTACTTACCAGATGAAAGATCACCTCTACCTCATCCACCCACAGTGAACATCTTAAAATCTCTCTAAAGGAATTAAACACACTACAGGCTCCAAGCTTTTGAACACTCCTTTAACTCTAGTTAGACTGAATTTCTCCACTACATCCATTAGCTTCAAGTGTTACATCATGGTAGAATGAGATGTAGAGTAAGACTACCCAACCTCAAATCCTGGCTCCTGTTCACTGTCTGGGAGTTACTTAGACTCGTACAGCCTCAATTCCATCATCTGTCAAGTAGACAGTTATAATAATATATTTTATAGGGATCTGTGATCAGTGGCCTTTGATGGCTCTTATGACTCACCGAAGTCTCAGTTCAGTCCAGTCATTCAGTCGTGGACAACTCTTTGTGACCCGATGAACTTCAACACTCCAGACTTCACTGGAGTGCTATCATCTCACGGAGTCTGCTCAAACTCATGTCCACTGACTCAGTGATGCCATCTCATCCTCTGTCGTCCCCTTCTCCTCCTGCCTTCTATTTTTCCCAACATCAGGGGCTTTTCCTGAAGTCATCTCTTCACATCAGGTGGCCTGAGTACTGGAGCTTCAGCTTCAGCATCAGTTCTTCCAATGAAGATTCAGGGTTGACTTTCTTTAGGATTGACTGGTTTGATCTCCTTGCAATCCAAGGGACTCTCAAGAGTCTTCTCCAGGACCACAGTTCAACAGTATCAAGTCTTCAGCAATCAGCCTTCTGTATGGTCCAACTCTCACATCCACACATGACTACTGGGAAATCTTTGACTATATGGACTTTTGTCACCAAAGTGATGTCTCTGGTTTTGAATATGCTGTCTGTGTCTGACATAGCTTTTCTTCCAAGGTACAAGTGTCTTTTAATTTCATGACTGCAGTCACCATCTGCAGTAACTTTGGAGTCCAAGAAAGTCTCAGATAATGGTTAGCATTATTTATCAATAAAATAATTTTAAATTAATTTTAAATTAAATGAAAGTATGTACATTGTTTTCAGACCTACTACTACTGCATACTTAACAAACTCTAAAAATTTAGCATAAACATAGCTTGCATATGTGCTGGGAGACCAAAAGAATTCACTTTTTTGAGATATTTGCCTTATGTGCTATGGAACAGAACCCTAATATTGCCAAGGTATGCCTGTACAGATGGATATTTTGAGAGAAAGATCATATTCACATGTCTTTTGAGAATACATTTTTATAATTGTTGTATCATTGCTTGCTGTTGCTAATCTCTTCCCATTTCTAATTTATAAGTGAAACTTCACCATAGATACGCATGTATAGGAAAAAATAGTTGATACAGGGCTCAGTGCTATTCATGGTTTAAAATCTCCTATAAAGGGTCTTCACATTATCTGTGGATAAGAGGACTATTTCACAAGCAGATCTCCTTTAGCCTTATTTCCTTCATATGTGGTTGCACTTTGTTATTTTTCGTGGACAACTCTTTGTGACCCGATGAACTTCAACACTCCAGACTTCACTGGAGTGCTATCATCTCACGGAGTCTGCTCAAACTCATGTCCACTGACTCAGTGATGCCATCTCATCCTCTGTCGTCCCCTTCTCCTCCTGCCTTCTATTTTTCCCAACATCAGGGGCTTTTCCTGAAGTCATCTCTTCACATCAGGTGGCCTGAGTACTGGAGCTTCAGCTTCAGCATCAGTTCTTCCAATGAAGATTCAGGGTTGACTTTCTTTAGGATTGACTGGTTTGATCTCCTTGCAATCCAAGGGACTCTCAAGAGTCTTCTCCAGGACCACAGTTCAACAGTATCAAGTCTTCAGCAATCAGCCTTCTGTATGGTCCAACTCTCACATCCACACATGACTACTGGGAAATCTTTGACTATATGGACTTTTGTCACCAAAGTGATGTCTCTGGTTTTGAATATGCTGTCTGTGTCTGACATAGCTTTTCTTCCAAGGTACAAGTGTCTTTTAATTTCATGACTGCAGTCACCATCTGCAGTAACTTTGGAGTCCAAGAAAGTCTCAGATAATGGTTAGCATTATTTATCAATAAAATAATTTTAAATTAATTTTAAATTAAATGAAAGTATGTACATTGTTTTCAGACCTACTACTACTGCATACTTAACAAACTCTAAAAATTTAGCATAAACATAGCTTGCATATGTGCTGGGAGACCAAAAGAATTCACTTTTTTGAGATATTTGCCTTATGTGCTATGGAACAGAACCCTAATATTGCCAAGGTATGCCTGTACAGATGGATATTTTGAGAGAAAGATCATATTCACATGTCTTTTGAGAATACATTTTTATAATTGTTGTATCATTGCTTGCTGTTGCTAATCTCTTCCCATTTCTAATTTATAAGTGAAACTTCACCATAGATACGCATGTATAGGAAAAAATAGTTGATACAGGGCTCAGTGCTATTCATGGTTTAAAATCTCCTATAAAGGGTCTTCACATTATCTGTGGATAAGAGGACTATTTCACAAGCAGATCTCCTTTAGCCTTATTTCCTTCATATGTGGTTGCACTTTGTTATTTTTAAGATCTTTCTTTTAAAATCCTAACAGTGTGCTTTGGCCTTAACACAAAACAATGCCTTTTGGTTTTTACGAACTTACCTTCAAAGCACAAATAGTGAAAACATTTTTCACCTCAGTGTCATATGAAATCATGGCTGTGTAAATTCTTGGAAATGCTCTAAGAATTCCACAGGTAAAGTAATGCCATCACTGTCATTTTTTAAATATCTAGCTTTTCAGGGTTTCCCTGGTGGCTCAGTGGTAAAGAATCTGTCTGCCAGTGCAGGGTACACAGGTTTGACCTCTGATACAGAAAGAACCCACATGCTGCAGAGCAGCTAAAACCATGCACCACAACTGTTGAGCCAGAGCTATGGAACCCATGAATGGCAACCACTGAGCCCATGTGCTGCAACTGCTGGGATCTGCACGCCTAGAACTTGTGCTCTGCAACAAGGGAAACCACCATGTTGGGAAGCCTGTGCACCACAACTAGAAAGTGGACCCTGCTTGCTCACCTGGAAGGAACCAACATGCAACAATGAAGACTCAGTGCACCCATAAATAAATATATGAAATAAATGAATAAATCCTTAAAGATAATTTTTAAAAACATTTTAAAAAATGTCTAGCTTTTCAAAGAACTGGAATTCAAGACTCTATATCTCTTTCATTTGTGTATTTCATGAGAGTCCTGGGCTTTCTTGGTTTCCTCTTGAGAGATGTAGGAAAAAGGGCTGATTCAGAAGAACACTAGTGTAATGGCCAAGGATATTTCTATACCAGTAAAACAAAGATAACATTTACAATTACCTAAGACTTGTCAAAGAGACTTCTCAAATATTGTCTTATTCTGTCTTAATGTCACTGAATATTCTTATCCAATTCTTAGTGATATGAAAGCTGAAGCACTTTCATATCAAGCTGAGCTTAATAAGTTAAACTCACTCAGGTCTTTAGAAAACCTGAAATTCAATATAAAACTCCTAAAACATGGCCCACATTAGTTACAGGGCTCAGTGCTATTCATGGTTTAAAATCTCCTATAAAGGGTCTTCACATTATCTGTGGATAAGAGGACTATTTCACAAGCAGATCTCCTTTAGCCTTATTTCCTTCATATGTGGTTGCACTTTGTTATTTTTAAGATCTTTCTTTTAAAATCCTAACAGTGTGCTTTGGCCTTAACACAAAACAATGCCTTTTGGTTTTTACGAACTTACCTTCAAAGCACAAATAGTGAAAACATTTTTCACCTCAGTGTCATATGAAATCATGGCTGTGTAAATTCTTGGAAATGCTCTAAGAATTCCACAGGTAAAGTAATGCCATCACTGTCATTTTTTAAATATCTAGCTTTTCAGGGTTTCCCTGGTGGCTCAGTGGTAAAGAATCTGTCTGCCAGTGCAGGGTACACAGGTTTGACCTCTGATACAGAAAGAACCCACATGCTGCAGAGCAGCTAAAACCATGCACCACAACTGTTGAGCCAGAGCTATGGAACCCATGAATGGCAACCACTGAGCCCATGTGCTGCAACTGCTGGGATCTGCACGCCTAGAACTTGTGCTCTGCAACAAGGGAAACCACCATGTTGGGAAGCCTGTGCACCACAACTAGAAAGTGGACCCTGCTTGCTCACCTGGAAGGAACCAACATGCAACAATGAAGACTCAGTGCACCCATAAATAAATATATGAAATAAATGAATAAATCCTTAAAGATAATTTTTAAAAACATTTTAAAAAATGTCTAGCTTTTCAAAGAACTGGAATTCAAGACTCTATATCTCTTTCATTTGTGTATTTCATGAGAGTCCTGGGCTTTCTTGGTTTCCTCTTGAGAGATGTAGGAAAAAGGGCTGATTCAGAAGAACACTAGTGTAATGGCCAAGGATATTTCTATACCAGTAAAACAAAGATAACATTTACAATTACCTAAGACTTGTCAAAGAGACTTCTCAAATATTGTCTTATTCTGTCTTAATGTCACTGAATATTCTTATCCAATTCTTAGTGATATGAAAGCTGAAGCACTTTCATATCAAGCTGAGCTTAATAAGTTAAACTCACTCAGGTCTTTAGAAAACCTGAAATTCAATATAAAACTCCTAAAACATGGCCCACATTAGTTACAGAATGACAGGCTCCATGATACCCATCCTTGGTTGCATTGCTTCACATTAAGTAAGCTTTTTCTTACTCCCTGAAAAGTACAGTCAATCAGCATGAGGATTATTAAATTATTCTTTAAAATATCTAATAACATTCAATCATTTAATATCTTCCTCACTGGACTATGAAGTTGTTAAGTCCAGAAACTACAGTTCTTAGCATTGAACTAGGCTTGATGTTAACATTAGCTGGGGCTCAACAAATAGTCATGGAATAAGTGAGCAACAAAAGGGCTATTAGAAGTCTAGAGGGAGAAGCAAAGAAATGTGGGTGGAGGAAAGAAGAAAGGCTGGGAGAGAAAGAAAGAAGGTGAGATACAGGCGAACTGATGCTATTTCTAACCACATTGCCAAAGCACACACTGTAAATATTTAGCTACAGAGTTTGCCCACCCACATTCTGCTTACCATCATTAATGAGAACAGTTGAAAGTCGGTGTATTTGCAAACATTTCCACCCAAACACAACAAAAACTGACAAAAAAGAAGAGGGTGTCCCAGCATTTCTGTTAGTCATTCACCATGGCTGTCCACCAAACATTATATTTTTCAGAGCCAAGACACATGATACTCTCATTTCCTGTAGTAGAATAAAGAAAACAATAATTTAACTAGAAGTGGGGAACATGGGATGACAAAGATATCCTTCACACACATGTAAGAAATTCAGTAGTGTGTGTGTGTGTGTCTGTGTACTTAGTACCTTTTGTAAGAGGAAACTTAAACATTCATCTTTGCTTATACTTCATATATACACAGTGCTTGGCATATAGCAGGCATTTGATAAATATATAACTATAATGAAGAGATAATAACATTAGCTTATAGGAGCAACTGTTGCCTTGGTCTGGAAAACACTCTTTTTCTACCTGAATGGCCAAGGATATCTATACCAGTAAAACAAAGATAACATTTACAATTACCTAAGACTTGTCAAAGAGACTTCTCAAATATTGTCTTATTCTGTCTTAATGTCACTGAATATTCTTATCCAATTCTTAGTGATATGAAAGCTGAAGCACTTTCATATCAAGCTGAGCTTAATAAGTTAAACTCACTCAGGTCTTTAGAAAACCTGAAATTCAATATAAAACTCCTAAAACATGGCCCACATTAGTTACAGAATGACAGGCTCCATGATACCCATCCTTGGTTGCATTGCTTCACATTAAGTAAGCTTTTTCTTACTCCCTGAAAAGTACAGTCAATCAGCATGAGGATTATTAAATTATTCTTTAAAATATCTAATAACATTCAATCATTTAATATCTTCCTCACTGGACTATGAAGTTGTTAAGTCCAGAAACTACAGTTCTTAGCATTGAACTAGGCTTGATGTTAACATTAGCTGGGGCTCAACAAATAGTCATGGAATAAGTGAGCAACAAAAGGGCTATTAGAAGTCTAGAGGGAGAAGCAAAGAAATGTGGGTGGAGGAAAGAAGAAAGGCTGGGAGAGAAAGAAAGAAGGTGAGATACAGGCGAACTGATGCTATTTCTAACCACATTGCCAAAGCACACACTGTAAATATTTAGCTACAGAGTTTGCCCACCCACATTCTGCTTACCATCATTAATGAGAACAGTTGAAAGTCGGTGTATTTGCAAACATTTCCACCCAAACACAACAAAAACTGACAAAAAAGAAGAGGGTGTCCCAGCATTTCTGTTAGTCATTCACCATGGCTGTCCACCAAACATTATATTTTTCAGAGCCAAGACACATGATACTCTCATTTCCTGTAGTAGAATAAAGAAAACAATAATTTAACTAGAAGTGGGGAACATGGGATGACAAAGATATCCTTCACACACATGTAAGAAATTCAGTAGTGTGTGTGTGTGTGTCTGTGTACTTAGTACCTTTTGTAAGAGGAAACTTAAACATTCATCTTTGCTTATACTTCATATATACACAGTGCTTGGCATATAGCAGGCATTTGATAAATATATAACTATAATGAAGAGATAATAACATTAGCTTATAGGAGCAACTGTTGCCTTGGTCTGGAAAAATACTGTTACTCTTTACTGATTAATATTGAAGTGATAGCTATTTCTCCAAAGTGATCATCTCTACTAAGGACAGGTCAACAGTTCATATAAAAAAGACACAAAAGAAAGCAAACAAAATTTTAGTCAGTGCACATTCTCATAGAACTGTTGAGGAGACTAAACAGGCAAGTAGATTGCAATTATTTATACTTTAATTGTGTCATCACTTGGCATTCATTCAACAGATGCCACCGCAATGGGAGGCCCACAGGAGCCAAAGAACAAAGATGGATGAAAACAGAGAAATGAAAGACCAATAGAAGTGGCCCGCCTGCTCCCCTCCCTCCCCAACCTGACCCCTGCCCCCCCCCAAAAAAATTGCACAGGAAAGAACACTTCCAAACACATTCTATGAGACTGTCATAACCTTGATACCAAAGTCAGGCAAAGACAATACAAAAAAAGAAAATTATAGGCCATTTTCACTGATGAATTCAGATGCCAAAATCCTCAACAAAATCCTAGCAAATAGAATTCAACAACACATCAAAAAACTCATACATCATGACCAAGACGTGTTCAACCCAGGCATGCAAGAATTCTTCTATGTCTGCAAAACAATTAATGTGATACACCATATCAACAAATTGAGAGACAAAAATCACATGATCATATCAATAGATGCAGAAAAAGCCTTCGACAAAGTACAACATCCACTTATGATAAAAACTCTTCAGAAAATGGGCATAGAAGGAACCTATCTCAACATTGTGAAAGGCAAATGAGAAGCCCACAGTGAACATTATCCTCAATGGTGAAAAATTGAAAGTATTCCCTCTAAGATCAGGAACAAGACAGGGGTGTCCACTTTCACCACTACTATTCAACATAGTCCTGGAAGTTCTAGCAGCAGCAATAAGAGCAGAGAAAGAAATAAAAGGAATCCAGATTGGAAAAGAAGAAGTCAAACTCTCTCTCTTTGTAGACAACATGATATTATACATAGAAAACCCCAAAGACACTATTAGAAAACTACTAGAGCTAATCAATGAATTCAGCAAAGTCGCAGGATACAAAATCAATACACAGAAATCACTGGCCTTCCTATACACAAACAATGAAAAATCAGAAAATGTAATCAAAGATGCAATCCCCTTCACCACTGCAACAAAAAGTAAAATATCTAGGAATAAACCTACGCAAATAAAAAAAGATCTGTACACAGAGAATTACAGGACACTCATGAGAGAAATTAAAGAAGACAAACAGATGGAGAGATATTCCATGTCCTTGGGTAGGAAGAATCAATATTGTGAAAATGACCACACTACCAAATATCTACAGATTCAATGTGATCCCTATCAAACTACCAATGACATTCTTCACAGAACTAGACCAAAGAATAACATAGTTCATATGGAAACACAAAAGACCCCGAATAGCCAAAGCAATGCTGAGAAAGAAAAATGGAGGTGGAGGGATAAGCCTCCATAACTTCAGACCATTCTACAAAGCAAGAGTCATCAAGACAATATGGTACTGGCACAAACACAGAAATACAGACCAATAGAACAAGATAGAGAACCCAGAAATAAACCCACACACGTATGGATACCTTATTTTTGACAAAGGAGATGAAAATATAATATGGGGGCAAAGACAGCCTCTTCAACAAATGGTGTTGGGAAAATTGGACAGCCACATGTAGAGGAATGAAACTGGAATGTTCCCTGACACCATACACAAAGATCAACTCAAAAGGGATTGAAGACCTAAATGTAAGACCAGCAACCACAAAACTCTTAGAGAAGAATATAGGTAAAACACTCAAGGATACCAATCAAAGCAAGATCTTCTATGACCCACCTACTAGAACAGCAGAACTAAAAACAAAGAAGAACATCTGGGACCTAATGAAACTTAAAAGCTTTTGTACAGCAAAAGAAATTACAAAAAGGCTGAACAGACAGCCCACAGAATGGGACAAAATAATAGCAAATGAAATAACAGACAAATAATCTCCAAAATCTACAAGCAACTCAGCACTGGAAAAATGAACCCAATGAAAAAATGGGAAAAAGACCTAAAGAGACATCTCACCAAAGAGGACATACAGATGGCCAAAAACACATGAAATGAGGCTCAAGCTCACTTATTATTAGAGAAATGCAAATCAAAACTACAATGAGATATCACCTCACACCCGTCAGAGTGACCATCGTCAAGAAATCTACAGACAATAAATCCCTTCACCACTGCAACAAAAAGTAAAATATCTAGGAATAAACCTACGCAAATAAAAAAGATCTGTACACAGAGAATTACAGGACACTCATGAGAGAAATTAAAGAAGACAAACAGATGGAGAGATATTCCATGTCCTTGGGTAGGAAGAATCAATATTGTGAAAATGACCACACTACCAAATATCTACAGATTCAATGTGATCCCTATCAAACTACCAATGACATTCTTCACAGAACTAGACCAAAGAATAACATAGTTCATATGGAAACACAAAAGACCCCGAATAGCCAAAGCAATGCTGAGAAAGAAAAATGGAGGTGGAGGGATAAGCCTCCATAACTTCAGACCATTCTACAAAGCAAGAGTCATCAAGACAATATGGTACTGGCACAAACACAGAAATACAGACCAATAGAACAAGATAGAGAACCCAGAAATAAACCCACACACGTATGGATACCTTATTTTTGACAAAGGAGATGAAAATATAATATGGGGGCAAAGACAGCCTCTTCAACAAATGGTGTTGGGAAAATTGGACAGCCACATGTAGAGGAATGAAACTGGAATGTTCCCTGACACCATACACAAAGATCAACTCAAAAGGGATTGAAGACCTAAATGTAAGACCAGCAACCACAAAACTCTTAGAGAAGAATATAGGTAAAACACTCAAGGATACCAATCAAAGCAAGATCTTCTATGACCCACCTACTAGAACAGCAGAACTAAAAACAAAGAAGAACATCTGGGACCTAATGAAACTTAAAAGCTTTTGTACAGCAAAAGAAATTACAAAAAGGCTGAACAGACAGCCCACAGAATGGGACAAAATAATAGCAAATGAAATAACAGACAAATAATCTCCAAAATCTACAAGCAACTCAGCACTGGAAAAATGAACCCAATGAAAAAATGGGAAAAAGACCTAAAGAGACATCTCACCAAAGAGGACATACAGATGGCCAAAAACACATGAAATGAGGCTCAAGCTCACTTATTATTAGAGAAATGCAAATCAAAACTACAATGAGATATCACCTCACACCCGTCAGAGTGACCATCGTCAAGAAATCTACAGACAATAAATGCTGGAGACGGTGTGGAGAAAAGGGAATACTCTTGCATTGCTAGTGGGAATGTAAATCGATACAGCCTCTATGGAAGACAGTATGGAGATTCCTTAAAAAACTAAAACTAGAAACACCATACGACCCAGCAGTCCCACTCTTAGGCTTATATCCTGATGAAATCAAAACTGAAAGAAGCACCTGTACCCCAATGTTCATTGCAGCTCTCTATACAATAGCTAGAACATGGAAGCAACCTAGATGTCCATCGACGAATGAATGGATCCAGAAGCTCTGGTACCTATATACAATGAAATACTACACAGCTGTAGAAGAAATGCAGAAGAATCAGTCCTAATGAGGTGGTAGGTGCTAGAACCTATCATAAAAAGTGAAGTGAGTCAAAAAGAGAAAGACAAGTACAGTATACTAACATATATATATATATATATATGTATATATATATATATATATATACATATATATATAATCTAGTAGGAGGGTAATGATAACACATGCAGTGAAGCGATGGAAAACGGACATAGAGAATAGACATATGGACACTGGGAAATGAACAGAGGGTGGGAGGCATAGAGGGAGTAGCATAGAAACCTATACTATCATATGTCAAAAAGATAGCTATTTTCATTGTGCTTTGGGAATAAGAGATCCTGCAAGAGTGTGGTGCAACGGCCTGGGAGGGGGGGACTTGGTGGGGAGAGGGGACCAGGGACATACATATGACTGATCTGGGAACATACACGTCTGTGAACAACAAAACCCTGTAAAAAACTTTAAAATATACAAAAAACAAAAACAAACACAATAACACAAACCTATAAATGCAATAAAAGCAGTGCTAAGAGGGAAGTTTATAGCCCCAATAACAACAATCTACAGTTAAAAAACTGAAGAAGCAAAACTAAACCCTCAGCACTGGAAAAATGAACCCAATGAAAAAATGGGAAAAAGACCTAAAGAGACATCTCACCAAAGAGGACATACAGATGGCCAAAAACACATGAAATGAGGCTCAAGCTCACTTATTATTAGAGAAATGCAAATCAAAACTACAATGAGATATCACCTCACACCCGTCAGAGTGACCATCGTCAAGAAATCTACAGACAATAAATGCTGGAGACGGTGTGGAGAAAAGGGAATACTCTTGCATTGCTAGTGGGAATGTAAATCGATACAGCCTCTATGGAAGACAGTATGGAGATTCCTTAAAAAACTAAAACTAGAAACACCATACGACCCAGCAGTCCCACTCTTAGGCTTATATCCTGATGAAATCAAAACTGAAAGAAGCACCTGTACCCCAATGTTCATTGCAGCTCTCTATACAATAGCTAGAACATGGAAGCAACCTAGATGTCCATCGACGAATGAATGGATCCAGAAGCTCTGGTACCTATATACAATGAAATACTACACAGCTGTAGAAGAAATGCAGAAGAATCAGTCCTAATGAGGTGGTAGGTGCTAGAACCTATCATAAAAAGTGAAGTGAGTCAAAAAGAGAAAGACAAGTACAGTATACTAACATATATATATATATATATATGTATATATATATATATATATATACATATATATATAATCTAGTAGGAGGGTAATGATAACACATGCAGTGAAGCGATGGAAAACGGACATAGAGAATAGACATATGGACACTGGGAAATGAACAGAGGGTGGGAGGCATAGAGGGAGTAGCATAGAAACCTATACTATCATATGTCAAAAAGATAGCTATTTTCATTGTGCTTTGGGAATAAGAGATCCTGCAAGAGTGTGGTGCAACGGCCTGGGAGGGGGGGACTTGGTGGGGAGAGGGGACCAGGGACATACATATGACTGATCTGGGAACATACACGTCTGTGAACAACAAAACCCTGTAAAAAACTTTAAAATATACAAAAAACAAAAACAAACACAATAACACAAACCTATAAATGCAATAAAAGCAGTGCTAAGAGGGAAGTTTATAGCAATACAATCCTAACTCAAGAAACAAGAAAAACAGCAAAAAAACAACCTAACTCTACAGTTAAAATAACTGAAGAAGGAACAACAGCAACAACCCTTAAAGTTAGCCAAAGAAGAGAAATGACAAAGATCAGAGCAGAAATAAATGAAAAAGAAATGAAAGAAATAGTAGTAAGCATAAGTAAAATGAACAGCTGTTTCCTTGAAAAGATAGACAAAATCAACAAACCACCAGCTAGACTCATCAAGAAAAAAAGAGAGAACCATATCAACAAAATCAAAAATGAAAAAAAGAGGATTTGAATTTGTGGCGTGGACAGTTCCTGCGGGGACGGTAGTGCCGGGCGTCTTGCTGGAACCAGTAAACTCGATGGTGATATTATCCCCATTTTACAAATGAGGAGCCTGAAGCTCAGATAGAGAAGGAGGCAAGATGGCGGAGGAATGAGGGGAAGATTTCACCAGCTCCCCAACAGAATCACCAGAACTAATCAAGAAAAGAACCACCACCAACAAACCAGCCGCTAGACGACAGAAGAATTCCACAGGTCCGCGAGAATAGAAGAGTGAATAGCCAGAAATTTCCCCGAGCTAGGGTTCTAAGAATCCTCTGTCCTAACCCCACACCGGACCGCACCGACGGAGAGCGCGCCAGCAAGTGCCCTAAAAGGGGGCCTAAGCAGAGCCTCGGGGGAGAAAGGGCAGCGCTCAGTGTGAAAACTCCAAGAATCCGCCCGGATCGCCGGCAGAAATTAAGACACTGCGAAGATAGGATACAGCAGGGCCAAGCAGAACGCGCTTGCTGCCTGGCGATCTCAGGCCGGACTGAACGAGACGGGAGAGCGCCCAGTGTGAGGAACGCAGCGCTTGGCCGCCGGGCGAAAATTGCGACTTTCCGCCTGGCACCGGGTGAGTTCAAACACTCCTAGTGGGGGACTGGCTGAAGGGGAAGTCGCCCGCTGATTGCTGACCAGGGACCGGGCTCGAGCCAGACGGGGAAACTTGCGCCTGCCTTTGGGACTTGGAGGCGCAACCGGCAGTGCGCGCGCGCCAGTGGCGGAAGAACCCCTGCACCCCCATAGCTGCACCCGCAGCGGCGGTAGCCGGGAGAAGGGCAGGTATCACAGGCTACCTGCAGGTGCGCTGCAGAGCCAGGACGCCCCCGCCCAACACGGGATTGCGCGCGCACCACTGTCCCCCGCCCGACGGACTGGGATCAGCCCGCGCCCCTGCCCAACCCGGGACGGCGCTTGCCGCACCCCGCGCCCGACACACTGGGATCAGCCCGCACTCCCGCCCAACCCGGGACAGTGAGCGCACCGCGGTCCCCCGCCCAACGGACAGATATCAGCCCGCCGTCCTCGCCAGCATCTGAGGCTTGCAGACCGGTGCCATAAGAAAAAGGCTGCATCATCAAGACAACACCATCGAGAGCAGACTGGCTTCCAGACAGATGAGAGGATAAAAACCAGGGACAGTATTTAGCTTTTTTGTTTATCTGTTGTGGACGGTTCTGCTTATTCGTTTAATTGGTCAAGTTTGGGTTTGTTTTTTGTTTTTTTCTCTCTCTCTCTCTCTTTGATCTCTTCTTATTAAGTTTCTCCTCGTTTTTTTTTTTTTTTTGTAATTTTTAATTTTTTTGATTTTTAATTATTAATTTTTTTATTATTAATTTTTTTTTAATTTTAATTCTTGAACTTCCAATTTTCTTTCCTCTTTCCCACTCCTTCCTCCCTCTATGTTCAAAATCTAAAACTTTCTCCTATATACCACTACCCCCTAGATAAATATTTCCGACCTTCCTGTCTCCACTATTCTCTCCCAGCTGCACTAAACAAAACAACACACTAATCTTGGCTACATAACCCTATAAAATCCTTCCAAGTTGAATCTATTCCTTCTCATTACCCATACATTTTCCACCTTCTCACTCCCAACACATGTCTTAGTTAAAAATTGCTTTCAATGACGAAATAGTCCAAGCCAGGACCCTACCCAAGATCTATTTTTCCAGGCACTATTCTAATTAACTCAGAGCTTAATGGGCAAGTACCATCTTTGATTGTGTCGTTTGCCAGGAAAATTTCCTACGCTTTATCACTGTAAAACTGGTTAGATGTGGTTATTGCTGTGTATGTATATATATCTTATGACTAGGTTAGAAAACATCTGCATGCTTTTATGACTGTCACCCATTAGGGACACACCTCTTGCCCCTCAGTTGCTAGTATTTGAACTAATATCACGGAACACTATAGCAAACCAGGCATAGAGCCTACATCTCCTGACCAATCATCAAACCAAGGATCCTCAAACTAGAAGCCCTGATTCCAAGACCCCACACTATCAAAGAACATACAACACTAGAGATGAAACAGCAGAGAAACACTGCACAAATGAAGGACCAAGCTAGAGAATCACAGCCTCAAATGACAGAGGAGGAGATAGACAAATTATCTGAAAGAGAATTCAGAAAAACTATTCTAATGAGGATGCAAAACACCGAAAACAGAATATTAGAGGAAATTAGTGCATTGAGAAAAGACATGCAGGAAATGAAAAATAAGCAAATAGAGACCACCAACTCAATTGCTGAACTCAAAAATACGATAGAAGGCCTCAACAGTAGACTATCTGAGGCTGAAGAACGGATAAGCGTGCTGGAAGATAGACTGGTGGAAATAACTGGTGAGGAACAGAACAAAGCCGAAAGAATGAAAAGAACTGAGGAAAGCCTCAGGGACCTATGGGACAATATCAAACGCAACAACATTAGAATTATAGGAGTCCCAGAAGAAGAAGAAGGGAAGAAAGGTTACGAAAAAATTCTTGATGAGGTTATTGTAGAAAACTTCCCCAGCATGGGAAAGGAAATAGTCAGCAATGTCCAAGAAGCACAAAGAGTTCCATACAGGATAAACCCTAGAAGAAACACACCAAGGCACATTCTAATCAAACTACCCCCTAGATAAATATTTCCGACCTTCCTGTCTCCACTATTCTCTCCCAGCTGCACTAAACAAAACAACACACTAATCTTGGCTACATAACCCTATAAAATCCTTCCAAGTTGAATCTATTCCTTCTCATTACCCATACATTTTCCACCTTCTCACTCCCAACACATGTCTTAGTTAAAAATTGCTTTCAATGACGAAATAGTCCAAGCCAGGACCCTACCCAAGATCTATTTTTCCAGGCACTATTCTAATTAACTCAGAGCTTAATGGGCAAGTACCATCTTTGATTGTGTCGTTTGCCAGGAAAATTTCCTACGCTTTATCACTGTAAAACTGGTTAGATGTGGTTATTGCTGTGTATGTATATATATCTTATGACTAGGTTAGAAAACATCTGCATGCTTTTATGACTGTCACCCATTAGGGACACACCTCTTGCCCCTCAGTTGCTAGTATTTGAACTAATATCACGGAACACTATAGCAAACCAGGCATAGAGCCTACATCTCCTGACCAATCATCAAACCAAGGATCCTCAAACTAGAAGCCCTGATTCCAAGACCCCACACTATCAAAGAACATACAACACTAGAGATGAAACAGCAGAGAAACACTGCACAAATGAAGGACCAAGCTAGAGAATCACAGCCTCAAATGACAGAGGAGGAGATAGACAAATTATCTGAAAGAGAATTCAGAAAAACTATTCTAATGAGGATGCAAAACACCGAAAACAGAATATTAGAGGAAATTAGTGCATTGAGAAAAGACATGCAGGAAATAAAAAATAAGCAAATAGAGACCACCAACTCAATTGCTGAACTCAAAAATACGATAGAAGGCCTCAACAGTAGACTATCTGAGGCTGAAGAACGGATAAGCGTGCTGGAAGATAGACTGGTGGAAATAACTGGTGAGGAACAGAACAAAGCCGAAAGAATGACAAGAACTGAGAGAAGCCTTAGGGATCTATGGGACACTATCAAACGCAACAACATTAGAATTATAGGAGTCCTAGAGGAAGAAGATAGGAAGAAAGGTTACGAAAAAATTCTTGATGAGGTTATTGTAGAAAACTTCCCCAGCATGGGAAAGGAAATAGTCAGCCATGTCCAAGAAGCACAAAGAGTTCCATACAGGATAAACCCTAGAAGAAACACACCAAGGCACATTCTAATCAAACTAACACAGACTAAATATAAAGAGAGATTACTAAAAGCAGCTAGAAGCAAACAACAAATAACATATAAAGGAAACCCCATACGTCTAACTGCGGATCTCTCAACAGAAACCCTGCAGGCCAGAAGAGAATGGCAGGACACATTTAAACGGCTAAAAGAGAATAATCTGCAACCACGAATTCTCTACCCAGCAAAAATCTCATTCAGAATCGATGGAGAAGTCAAAAGCTTCTCAGACAGACAAAAACTAAAAGAATTCTGTACCACAAAACCAGCCCTACAACAAGTGTTAAAGGGCCTGATATAGCCAATAAATACAAGAATAGAAGAAGTCCTACAAACCAAACCCCAGACTTCTAAGAAGATGACAATAGGAACATTCGTATCAATAATTACTTTGAATGTAAATGGATTAAATGCTCCAACCAAACGACACAGGTTGGCTGAATGGATCAAGAAACATGACCCATATATATGCTGTTTACAAGAGACTCACTTCAGACCTAGAGACATTCATAGACTGAAAGTGAAAGGCCGGAAAAAGATATTCCATGCAAATGGAAATCAAAAGAAAGCTGGAGTGGCAATCCTCATATCAGACAAAATAGATTTTAAAGTAAAGAAGATTCTAAGAGACAAGGCAGGTCATTACATCATGAAAATTGGAAACAATGACACTAGTGCATTGAAAACATGCCAAATAGAGACCACCAACTCAATTGCTGAACTCAAAAATATGATAGAAGGCCTCAACAGTAGATTATCTGAGGCTGAAGAACGGATAAGCATGCTGGAAGATAGACTGGTGGAAATAAATGGTGAGGAACAGAACAAAGCCGAAAGAATGACAAGAACTGAGAGAAGCCTTAGGGATCTATGGGACACTATCAAACGCAACAACATTAGAATTATAGGAGTCCTAGAGGAAGAAGATAGGAAGAAAGGTTACGAAAAAATTCTTGATGAGGTTATTGTAGAAAACTTCCCCGGCATGGGAAAGGAAATAGTCAACGAAGTCCAAGAAGCACAAAGAGTTCCATACAGGATAAATCTCAGAAGAAACACACCAAGGCACATTCTAATCAAACTAACACAGACTAAATATAAAGACAGATTACTAAAAGCAGCTAGAAGCAAACAACAAATAACATATAAAGGAAACCCCATACGTCTAACTGCGGATCTCTCAACAGAAACCCTGCAGGCCAGAAGAGAATGGCAGGACACATTTAAACGGCTAAAAGAGAATAATCTGCAACCACGAATTCTCTACCCAGCAAAAATCTCATTCAGAATCGATGGAGAAGTCAAAAGCTTCTCAGACAGACAAAAACTAAAAGAATTCTGTACCACAAAACCAGCCCTACAACAAGTGTTAAAGGGCCTGATATAGCCAATAAATACAAGAATAGAAGAAGTCCTACAAACCAAACCCCAGACTTCTAAGAAGATGACAATAGGAACATTCGTATCAATAATTACTTTGAATGTAAATGGATTAAATGCTCCAACCAAACGACACAGGTTGGCTGAATGGATCAAGAAACATGACCCATATATATGCTGTTTACAAGAGACTCACTTCAGACCTAGAGACATTCATAGACTGAAAGTGAAAGGCTGGAAAAAGATATTCCATGCAAATGGAAATCAAAAGAAAGCTGGAGTGGCAATCCTCATATCAGACAAAATAGATTTTAAAGTAAAGAAGATTCTAAGAGACAAGGCAGGTCATTACATCATGATTAAAGGATCCATCCAAGAGGAAGACATAACAGTCATGAACATCTACACACCCAACACAGGGGCACCTCAATACATAAGACAGATACTTTCAGACTTAAAAGAAGAAATCAATAATAACACAATAATAGTAGGAGACTTTAACACTCCTCTCACACCAATGGATAGATCATCTAAACAGAAAATTAATAAAGAAACACAAGCCTTAAATGCCACACTAGAAAAGATGGACCTCATCGATATCTTTAGGACGTTCCATCCAAAAGCAGAAGAATACACTTTCTTCTCAAGTGCTCACGGAACATTCTCCAAGATAGACCACATCTTGGGCCACAAATCTAACCTCAGTCAATTCAAGAAAACTGAAATTATATCAACCATCTTCTCAGACCACAATGCAATGAGACTAGAGATCAACCACAGGAAAAAAATCACTAAAAATACAAACACATGGCGATTAAACAACACTTACCTAAAAAACCAACTGATCACTGAGGAAATCAAAGAAGAAATTAAAAAATTCCTAGAAGAAAATGACAATGAATATACGACCGTGCAAAACTTATGGGACACTGCAAAAGCAGTCCTAAGGGGGAAATTTATAGCAATACAATCCCACCTCAAGAAACTAGGAAAATATGAAGCAGATGACCTAACCCTCCACTTAAAACAATTGGAAAAAGAAGAACAGAAACATCCCAAAGCCAGCAGAAGACGTGAAATTATAAAGACAAATCAAACCCCAGACTTCTAAGAAGATGACAATAGGAACATTCGTATCAATAATTACTTTGAATGTAAATGGATTAAATGCTCCAACCAAACGACACAGGTTGGCTGAATGGATCAAGAAACATGACCCATATATATGCTGTTTACAAGAGACTCACTTCAGACCTAGAGACATTCATAGACTGAAAGTGAAAGGCTGGAAAAAGATATTCCATGCAAATGGAAATCAAAAGAAAGCTGGAGTGGCAATCCTCATATCAGACAAAATAGATTTTAAAGTAAAGAAGATTCTAAGAGACAAGGCAGGTCATTACATCATGATTAAAGGATCCATCCAAGAGGAAGACATAACAGTCATGAACATCTACACACCCAACACAGGGGCACCTCAATACATAAGACAGATACTTTCAGACTTAAAAGAAGAAATCAATAATAACACAATAATAGTAGGAGACTTTAACACTCCTCTCACACCAATGGATAGATCATCTAAACAGAAAATTAATAAAGAAACACAAGCCTTAAATGCCACACTAGAAAAGATGGACCTCATCGATATCTTTAGGACGTTCCATCCAAAAGCAGAAGAATACACTTTCTTCTCAAGTGCTCACGGAACATTCTCCAAGATAGACCACATCTTGGGCCACAAATCTAACCTCAGTCAATTCAAGAAAACTGAAATTATATCAACCATCTTCTCAGACCACAATGCAATGAGACTAGAGATCAACCACAGGAAAAAAAATCACTAAAAATACAAACACATGGCGATTAAACAACACTTACCTAAAAAACCAACTGATCACTGAGGAAATCAAAGAAGAAATTAAAAAATTCCTAGAAGAAAATGACAATGAATATACGACCGTGCAAAACTTATGGGACACTGCAAAAGCAGTCCTAAGGGGGAAATTTATAGCAATACAATCCCACCTCAAGAAACTAGGAAAATATGAAGCAGATGACCTAACCCTCCACTTAAAACAATTGGAAAAAGAAGAACAGAAACATCCCAAAGCCAGCAGAAGACGTGAAATTATAAAGACTAGAGCAGAAATAAATCAGAAAGAAATGAAAGAAACTATAGTTCAAATAAATAAAACAAAAAGCTGGTTCTTTGAAAAGGCAAACAAAATCGACAAGCCTCTGGCAAGACTCATCAAGAAAAAGAGGGAGAAGAACCCGATCAACAAAATCAGAAACGAAAAAGGAGAGATTGCAACAGATAATGCAGAAATCCAAAGGATTCTAAGAGACTATTATGAGCAACTCTATGGCAACAAACTGGACAACCTGGAAGAAATGGACAGTTTCTTGGGGAAGATCAATCTCCCAAGACTGAGCCAGGAAGAAACAGAAACTTTGAACAACCCAATCACAAGCTCAGAAATCGAATCTGTGATTAAAAATCTACCCAAAAATAAAAGCCCAGGACCAGATGGCTTCACAGCCGAATTCTACCAAACATTTAAAGAAGACCTAATGCCTGTCCTTCTAAAACTCTTTCAAAAAATTGCACAGGAAGGAAAACTTCCAAACACATTCTACGAGGCCACCATCACCCTGATACCCAAACCAGGCAAAGACAACACAAAAAAGGAAAATTACAGACCAATTTCTCTGATGAACTTAGATGCCAAGATCCTCAACAAAATCCTAGCAAACAGAATTCAACGACACATCAAAAAACTCATACATCATGATCAAGTCGGGTTCATCCCAGGCATGCAAGGCTTCTTTAACATCCACAAATCAATCAATGTGATACACCATATTAACAAACTGAGAGACAAAAATCACATGATCATTTCAATAGATGCAGAAAAAGCCTTTGACAAAGTACAACACCCATTCATGATAAAAACTCTTCAGAAAATGGGCATAGAAGGAACCTATCTCAACATAGTGAAAGCCATCTATGAGAAGCCCACAGCGAACATTGTCCTCAACGGAGAAAAACTGAAAGCATTCCCTCTAAGATCAGGAACAATACAATCACACCTCAAGAAACTAGGAAAATATGAAGCAGATGACTTAACCCTCCGCTTAAAACAATTGGAGAAAGAAGAACAGAAACATCCCAAAGCCAGCAGAAGACGTGAAATTATAAAGACTAGAGCAGAAATAAATCAGAAAGAAATGAAAGAAACTATAGTTCAAATAAATAAAACAAAAAGCTGGTTCTTTGAAAAGGCAAACAAAATCGACAAGCCTCTGGCAAGACTCATCAAGAAAAAGAGGGAGAAGAACCCGATCAACAAAATCAGAAACGAAAAAGGAGAGATTGCAACAGATAATGCAGAAATCCAAAGGATTCTAAGAGACTATTATGAGCAACTCTATGGCAACAAACTGGACAACCTGGAAGAAATGGACAGTTTCTTGGGGAAGATCAATCTCCCAAGACTGAGCCAGGAAGAAACAGAAACTTTGAACAACCCAATCACAAGCTCAGAAATCGAATCTGTGATTAAAAATCTACCCAAAAATAAAAGCCCAGGACCAGATGGCTTCACAGCCGAATTCTACCAAACATTTAAAGAAGACCTAATGCCTGTCCTTCTAAAACTCTTTCAAAAAATTGCACAGGAAGGAAAACTTCCAAACACATTCTACGAGGCCACCATCACCCTGATACCCAAACCAGGCAAAGACAACACAAAAAAGGAAAATTACAGACCAATTTCTCTGATGAACTTAGATGCCAAGATCCTCAACAAAATCCTAGCAAACAGAATTCAACGACACATCAAAAAACTCATACATCATGATCAAGTCGGGTTCATCCCAGGCATGCAAGGCTTCTTTAACATCCACAAATCAATCAATGTGATACACCATATTAACAAACTGAGAGACAAAAATCACATGATCATTTCAATAGATGCAGAAAAAGCCTTTGACAAAGTACAACACCCATTCATGATAAAAACTCTTCAGAAAATGGGCATAGAAGGAACCTATCTCAACATAGTGAAAGCCATCTATGAGAAGCCCACAGCGAACATTGTCCTCAACGGAGAAAAACTGAAAGCATTCCCTCTAAGATCAGGAACAAGACAGGGGTGTCCACTTTCACCACTACTATTCTACATAGTCCTGGAAGTTCTAGCAACAGCAATAAGAGAAGAGAAAGAAATCAAAGGAATCCAGATTGGAAAGGAAGAAGTCAAGCTCTCTCTTTTTGCAGAGGACATGATATTATACATGGAAAATCCCAAAGACGCTATTACAAAGCTACTAGAGCTAATCAACGAATTCAGCAAAGTCGCAGGATACAAAGTCAACACACAGAAATCACTGGCATTCCTATACACAAACAATGAAAAATCAGAAAATGAAATCAAAGAGGCAGTCCCCTTCACCATTGCAACCAAAAGAATCAAATATCTAGGAATAAACCTACCCAAAGAAACAAAAGAACTGTACACAGAAAATTACAAGATACTCATGAAAGACATTAAAGAAGAGTTAAACAGATGGAGAGATATTCCATGTTCCTGGGTCGGAAGAATCAATATTGTGAAAATGACCATACTACCAAATATCATCTACAGATTCAATGCAATACCTATTCAACTTCCATTGACATTTTTCACAGAACTAGACCAAAGAATCACACAGTTCATATGGAAACACAAAAGACCTCGAATAGCCAAAGCAATCCTGAGAAAGAAAAACGGAGCTGGATGGATCAGCCTCCCTAACTTCAGACTCTACTACAAAGCAACAGTCCTCAAGACAGTATGGTACTGGCATAAAAACAGAACTATAGACCAATGGAACAAGATCGAGTACCCAGAAATAAACCCACGCACCTATGGGTACCTTATTTTTGATAAAGGAGGAGAAACTCTAAAATGGGAGAAAGACAGCCTCTTCAACAAGTGGTGCTGGGAGAATTGGACAGCTACATGCAAAAAAATGAAGTTGGAACATTCCCTGACACCATACACTAAGATCAACTCAAAATGGATTAAAGACCTAAATGGAAGACCAGAAACCATCAAACTCTTAGAGGAGAATATAGGCAAAACCCTCAAGGACATCAATCAAAGCAAGATCTTCTCTGACCCACCAACTAAATTAGCAGAACTGAAAAGAAAAATGAACATATGGGACCTCATGAAACTTAAAAGCTTTTGTACAGCAAAAGAAATTACAAAAAAGTTCAACAGACACCCCACAGAGTGGGAGAAAATCATAGCAAATGAAACAACAGACAAAGAATTAATCTCCAAAATCTACAAGCAATTCAGACAACTCAGCAGAAGGAAAACGAACAACCCAATCAAAAAATGGGAAAAAGACCTAAAGAGACGCCTCTCCAAAGAGGACATACAGATGGCCCAAAAGCACATGAAACGATGCTCAACCTCGCTTATTATTAGAGAAATGCAAATTAAAACTACAATGAGATATCACCTCACACCCGTCAGAATGGCCATCTTCAAAAATCTGCAGACAATAAATGCTGGAGAGGGTGCGGAGAAAAGGGAACCCTCTTGCATTGCTGGTGGGAATGTAAATTGATACAGCCTCTATGGAAGACAGTCTGGAGATTTCTTAAAAAACTAAAAATAGAAGCACCCTACGACCCAGCAATCCCACTATTAGGCTTATATCCTGATGAAATCAAAACTGAAAGAAGCACCTGTACCCCAATGTTCATTGCAGCTCTCTATACAATAGCCAAAACATGGAAGCAACCTAGATGTCCATCGACGAATGAATGGATCCAGAAGCTCTGGTACATATATACAATGGAATACTACTCAGCTGTTAAAAGAAATGCAGAAGACTCAATCCTAATGAAGTGGCTGGCTCTAGAACCTATCATAAAAAGTGAAGTAAGTCAAAAAGAGAAAGACAAATACAGTATACTAACACACATATATGGAATCTAGTAGGACGGTCTTGATATCACACACAGGGAACTCATGAAAAAAAAAAGACAGAGCATAGACATAGGGACATCGTGGTAAATAAAAAGGGAGGGGGAAGCATGGAGGAAGTAACAAGGAAACCTATAGTGTTATGTGTGGAAAAGATAGCTAGTGTCACAGTGCTAAGGGAATAGGAGTGCTTACAATGGCTTGGGGCAAAGGTCTGGAGGGGTGGGATGGGGGGATCTGGGTGGGTGGGGACCATGGATATGCATATGACTGATCTGGGAACATACATGTATGTGAACAACAAAACTCTGTAAAACCTTTAAAATAAAGAATAAAATATATATATATATGTATATATATATAAAATGAAAAAAAGAGGTTACAACAGGCAATACTGAAACACAAAGGATTATAAGAGACTGTTATGAACAACTATATGGCAATAAACTGGTTAATGTGGAAGAAATGGACAGTGTTTTAGAGAAGTTCAATCTTCCAAGACTGAACCAGGAAGAAACAGAAAGTATAAACAAGCCAATTATGAGATCAGAAATCAAATCTGTCATCAGAAAGCTACCCCAAAATAAAAGCCCAGGACCAGATGACTAAACAGGTGAATTTTACCAAACATTTAAAGGAGAGCTAATGCCTATCCTAAATTCTTTCAAACAATTGCACAAGAAGGAACACTTACAAACACATTCTATGAGGCCACCATCACCCTGATACCAAAACCAGGGAAAGCAACACAAAAAAAGAAAATTGTAGACCAATTTCATTGATGAGTATAGATGGAAAAATCCTCAAGAAAATTCTATCAAACAGAATTTAACAACACATCAAAGATTCATACTTCCTGATCACGTTGGGTTTATCCCAGGCATGCAAAGATTTTTCAATATCCACAAATAAATCTATGTAGCACAGCACATCAATCAATTGAAGGACAAAAATCACATGATAATATCAATAGATGCAACAAAAACTTTTGATAAAATCCAACACCCATTTCTGATAAACTCTTCAAAAAATGGACACTGAAGGAGCCTACCTCCACACAGTGAAAGCCATGTATCATAAGACCAGAGAAAATATTATTCCCAATGCTGAAAAACTGGAAGCACTCCCTGTATGATCAGATACAAGACAGAAGTGTCCATTTTCACCACTATTATTCAACATAGTCTTGGAAGTTCTAGCTACAGGAATAAGAGAAGAAAAAGAAATTAAAGGAATTCAAATTGGAAAAGAATAAGTAAAATTGTATTTGCAGATGACATGACATTATACATAGAAAACCCCAAAGTCACTATTAGAAAGATGGGGGATCTGGGTGGGTGGGGACCATGGATATGCATATGACTGATCTGGGAACATACATGTATGTGAACAACAAAACTCTGTAAAACCTTTAAAATAAAGAATAAAATATATATATATATGTATATATATATAAAATGAAAAAAAGAGGTTACAACAGGCAATACTGAAACACAAAGGATTATAAGAGACTGTTATGAACAACTATATGGCAATAAACTGGTTAATGTGGAAGAAATGGACAGTGTTTTAGAGAAGTTCAATCTTCCAAGACTGAACCAGGAAGAAACAGAAAGTATAAACAAGCCAATTATGAGATCAGAAATCAAATCTGTCATCAGAAAGCTACCCCAAAATAAAAGCCCAGGACCAGATGACTAAACAGGTGAATTTTACCAAACATTTAAAGGAGAGCTAATGCCTATCCTAAATTCTTTCAAACAATTGCACAAGAAGGAACACTTACAAACACATTCTATGAGGCCACCATCACCCTGATACCAAAACCAGGGAAAGCAACACAAAAAAAGAAAATTGTAGACCAATTTCATTGATGAGTATAGATGGAAAAATCCTCAAGAAAATTCTATCAAACAGAATTTAACAACACATCAAAGATTCATACTTCCTGATCACGTTGGGTTTATCCCAGGCATGCAAAGATTTTTCAATATCCACAAATAAATCTATGTAGCACAGCACATCAATCAATTGAAGGACAAAAATCACATGATAATATCAATAGATGCAACAAAAACTTTTGATAAAATCCAACACCCATTTCTGATAAACTCTTCAAAAAATGGACACTGAAGGAGCCTACCTCCACACAGTGAAAGCCATGTATCATAAGACCAGAGAAAATATTATTCCCAATGCTGAAAAACTGGAAGCACTCCCTGTATGATCAGATACAAGACAGAAGTGTCCATTTTCACCACTATTATTCAACATAGTCTTGGAAGTTCTAGCTACAGGAATAAGAGAAGAAAAAGAAATTAAAGGAATTCAAATTGGAAAAGAATAAGTAAAATTGTATTTGCAGATGACATGACATTATACATAGAAAACCCCAAAGTCACTATTAGAAAAGTGGTAGTTAATCAACAAATTTAGTAAAGTCACAGGATACAAAATCAATACACAGAAATCACTTGCAACCCTATATACAAACAATGAAAAATCAGAAAGAGAATCAAAGGTGCAATTTCATTCACCATTGCAACCAAAAGAATCAAATATTTAGGAATAAACCTACCTAAAGAGACAAAAGGACTTAACACAGAAAATTACAAGATACTCATGACACAAATCAAAAATGACATGAACAGATGGAGAGATACTCCATGCTACTGGGTCGGAAGAACCAATATGCTGAAAATGACCACACTAACAAATATCTACAGATTCAATGTGATCCCTAGTCAAATTACCAATGACATTCTTCACAGAACTAGACTAAAGAATAACACAGTTCATATGGAAACACAAAAGACTCCGAATAGCCAAGGCAATGCTGAGAAAGAATAATGAAGCCGGAGGGATCAGCCTCCCTAACTTCAGACTATTCTGCAAAGCAAGAGTTATCAAGACAGTATGGTACTGGCACAAAAACAGAAATATAGACCAACGGAACAAGATAGAGAACCCAGAGATAATCCCAGGCACCTATGGGCAACATTTTTTTACTACAAAGACAAAAATATACAAGGAGACAAAGACAGCCTCTTCAACAAATGGTTCTGGGAAAACTGGACAGATACATGTAGAGGAATGAAGTTGGAACATTCCCTGACTCCACATACAAAGATAAACTCAAAATGGATTGAAGACCTAAATGTAAAATCAGAAACCCTAAAACTCTTGGAGGAGAATATAGGCAAAATTTTCAGTGACATAACTTAAAGAAAGGTCTTCTATGACCCACCCTCTTCAATACTGGAAATAAAAACAAAAATAAACATGTGTGACCTAAAAAAACTTAAAAGCTTCTGCACAGCAAAAGTAACTAAGTAAAATTGTATTTGCAGATGACATGACATTTTTTACCATTTTTGTCTTGGAAGTTCTAGCTACAGGAATAAGAGAAGAAAAAGAAATTAAAGGAATTCAAATTGGAAAAGAATAAGTAAAATTGTATTTGCAGATGACATGACATTATACATAGAAAACCCCAAAGTCACTATTAGAAAAGTGGTAGTTAATCAACAAATTTAGTAAAGTCACAGGATACAAAATCAATACACAGAAATCACTTGCAACCCTATATACAAACAATGAAAAATCAGAAAGAGAATCAAAGGTGCAATTTCATTCACCATTGCAACCAAAAGAATCAAATATTTAGGAATAAACCTACCTAAAGAGACAAAAGGACTTAACACAGAAAATTACAAGATACTCATGACACAAATCAAAAATGACATGAACAGATGGAGAGATACTCCATGCTACTGGGTCGGAAGAACCAATATGCTGAAAATGACCACACTAACAAATATCTACAGATTCAATGTGATCCCTAGTCAAATTACCAATGACATTCTTCACAGAACTAGACTAAAGAATAACACAGTTCATATGGAAACACAAAAGACTCCGAATAGCCAAGGCAATGCTGAGAAAGAATAATGAAGCCGGAGGGATCAGCCTCCCTAACTTCAGACTATTCTGCAAAGCAAGAGTTATCAAGACAGTATGGTACTGGCACAAAAACAGAAATATAGACCAACGGAACAAGATAGAGAACCCAGAGATAATCCCAGGCACCTATGGGCAACATTTTTTTACTACAAAGACAAAAATATACAAGGAGACAAAGACAGCCTCTTCAACAAATGGTTCTGGGAAAACTGGACAGATACATGTAGAGGAATGAAGTTGGAACATTCCCTGACTCCACATACAAAGATAAACTCAAAATGGATTGAAGACCTAAATGTAAAATCAGAAACCCTAAAACTCTTGGAGGAGAATATAGGCAAAATTTTCAGTGACATAACTTAAAGAAAGGTCTTCTATGACCCACCCTCTTCAATACTGGAAATAAAAACAAAAATAAACATGTGTGACCTAAAAAAACTTAAAAGCTTCTGCACAGCAAAAGTAACTACAAACAAGGTGAACAGACAACCCACAGAATGGCAGAAAATCATAGCACATGAAACAGCTGACAAAGAACTAATCTCCAAAACATACAAGCAGCTCAGACAACTCAGTACTGAAAAAACAAACAACCCATTCAAAAAACGGGAAAAAGACCTAAAGAGACATCCATCCAAGGAAAATATACAGATGACCAAAAAGCACATGAAAAGATGCTCAAACTTGCTTATTATTAGAGAAATGCAAATGAAAACTACAATGAGATATCACTTTATACCAATCAGAATGGCCATCGGCAAGAAATCGACAGGCAATAAATGCTGGAGAGGGTGCAGAGAAAAGGGAAGACTGTTGCATTGTTAGTGGGAATGTAAATTGATACCACCACTATGGAAGACAGTATGGAGATTCCTTTAAAAAACTAAGAATAGGAGAACCATATGACCCAGCAATCCCACTATTAGTATTGTACTCTGATGAATTCAAAATTGAAAGAGACATCTGTACCCCAATGTTTATAGCAGCACTCTACAGAATAGCTAGATCATAAAAACAGCCTAACTATCCATAGATGAACGAATGAATAAAGAAGCTGTGGTACATATATACTTCTCAGCCACAAAAAAAAAATGCAGAGTGTTTACTCCTAATGAGATAGATGAATCTAGAACCTATTATACAAAGAGAAGTAAGTCAAAAAGAGAAGGACAAATACAGTATACTAACACATATATATGGAATCTAGTAAGTTCTTACTGATAATACACACTCAGAGCATCAATGTAAAACAGTCATAGTGAACAGACTTACGGACGCTGGGGAGAGGGAAAAGTGTGTGAGGGATATGGAAAGAGCAGCAAGCAACCATATACTATCTTATGTAAAAGAGATAACTATTGTCAATACCCTGTGGGTACTAGGGATAGTGCATGGGGCTATGCTATGGCCTCGAATGGGATATACATATGACTAAAACTCTTGGAGGAGAATATAGGCAAAATTTTCAGTGACATAACTTAAAGAAAGGTCTTCTATGACCCACCCTCTTCAATACTGGAAATAAAAACAAAAATAAACATGTGTGACCTAAAAAAACTTAAAAGCTTCTGCACAGCAAAAGTAACTACAAACAAGGTGAACAGACAACCCACAGAATGGCAGAAAATCATAGCACATGAAACAGCTGACAAAGAACTAATCTCCAAAACATACAAGCAGCTCAGACAACTCAGTACTGAAAAAACAAACAACCCATTCAAAAAACGGGAAAAAGACCTAAAGAGACATCCATCCAAGGAAAATATACAGATGACCAAAAAGCACATGAAAAGATGCTCAAACTTGCTTATTATTAGAGAAATGCAAATGAAAACTACAATGAGATATCACTTTATACCAATCAGAATGGCCATCGGCAAGAAATCGACAGGCAATAAATGCTGGAGAGGGTGCAGAGAAAAGGGAAGACTGTTGCATTGTTAGTGGGAATGTAAATTGATACCACCACTATGGAAGACAGTATGGAGATTCCTTTAAAAAACTAAGAATAGGAGAACCATATGACCCAGCAATCCCACTATTAGTATTGTACTCTGATGAATTCAAAATTGAAAGAGACATCTGTACCCCAATGTTTATAGCAGCACTCTACAGAATAGCTAGATCATAAAAACAGCCTAACTATCCATAGATGAACGAATGAATAAAGAAGCTGTGGTACATATATACTTCTCAGCCACAAAAAAAAAATGCAGAGTGTTTACTCCTAATGAGATAGATGAATCTAGAACCTATTATACAAAGAGAAGTAAGTCAAAAAGAGAAGGACAAATACAGTATACTAACACATATATATGGAATCTAGTAAGTTCTTACTGATAATACACACTCAGAGCATCAATGTAAAACAGTCATAGTGAACAGACTTACGGACGCTGGGGAGAGGGAAAAGTGTGTGAGGGATATGGAAAGAGCAGCAAGCAACCATATACTATCTTATGTAAAAGAGATAACTATTGTCAATACCCTGTGGGTACTAGGGATAGTGCATGGGGGCTATGCTATGGCCTCGGGAATGGGATATACATATGACTAATCTTTAATTATGAACATCTGTAAGCCACACAACTCTGTAAAATCAAATAAGAAAAAAAATTGTGATTGTGAAAAAAATAAATGAAATAATACAGGTAAACACTCCGAAGTGTGAATAGTGCAAGGCACACAAGAAGCTCTTGTTTACTTATGGCAAATATTATCATTTAGTTTAAACTTAGTTCATATCCTGTCATTTTAGGAACGTGAAAACTCAAGTTGAAGAAATAAGATCAAATCTAGCCAAAATGATACTCACACTGCTATTAATAAAATACATCTTAAAATACACTTAAAATTAAAAACTAAAGGAGTCCCTAAAATCACGTAATTCAAATAATCTTATAGAAAAGGAAAATGGAACCAATGAGATGATGCAACTTCCACAAGACATAAAATCAACTAGTGGCAAAGCTAGATATGCATTTTGTGCCTAAAAAGACCTGATTGTGGGAAGGGCTGGGCCTTTATGATTAATAAAACTCATCTTCAACAATGTAGTTGTGCAACTTCACACAAGTCTATTTAATATTTGTGAAGTTAATCCTTAGTTGATGAAAATAGGATTAAAGTTCTTTGTCAGATTTTTCTGACACACATTCTTCACCTTAGAAAGTCCACTGCTATAGCATGAAAACCTATACTATCATATGTGAAAAAAAGTAGCTATTGTCATTGAGCTGTGAGAAAACCTGTAAAACTTTGTAAAAGTAAAAAGTAAAATAATTAAAAAAAAAAAAAAAGAAATTCCACTTCTAGAACTGCAACCTATAAACAAATTTTTGTTCAAAGATGTTCACTGCAGCTTTAACTGCAAAAACAACAAAAATATCTATCAAGAGGGAAATGCTGCTAAGGAAGAGAGATTTAATACAAAGTGGCTATGATAAGCCTTTTAAAACTGTTGAATAGGGCTTCCCTGGTGGTCCAGTGGGTAAGGACACCGCCTTGCAGTGCAAGGGGCGCAGGTTCAATCCCTGGCCTGGGAAGATCCCACGTGCCACGGAGCGGCTGGACCGATGTGTCCAATTACCGAGCCGGAGCTCTGGAGCACATGTGCCCAGAGCTGGTGCTCTGTGACAACAGGGGCCACTGTGATGGAAGGCCCACACGAGCCGAGGAACAAAGATGGATGAAAATAGATCAATGAAAGACCAATAGAAGTGACCTGCCTGCACCCTCCCTCCCCAACCCGCCCCCCTTCAAAAATAAATAAATAAATATAATAAAATAAAAAAATAAAACTGTTGAATAAAAATGAATGTCATTGAATAATATGCAGAAGTTTTGAACTCATTCATATCAAATCAATATGAAAAATGTAAATATGTATATACAAATCCAGTTTTTATGAAGCCTCTTATGAGAGTAGCAGTGTTTGAGGGAAGAGGGAAGTAGAGGTAATAATAGCCTTTATTCTATATGCTCTCCTGTCTTTAATTTTTTATCATCATCATAATATTTTTATAATAGAAAAAAACTTAGATTTCCTACCATAGCAAATGGTAGTAGATATTAAATGTTTCCCACTGTCCATGTGCCTCAATTCTTAGTGTTACAACTTTTATTATTATAATTGCTATTATTAGTCATTATAACTTCAGTCACAATTTTAGAAACAAATACACTTCCAGGGACTTCTCTGCCCCACTAGAAAGCTTTTCCATTGGGCTTTTGATATGGCTTATTTGTTTATGATCTGCACTAAAGGTCTATATCCCACACATCAGTCAGGAGATGTATGACGGTTAATAAAAACACATAAAGGAAAGGCAGTGGCAGTCTCCCTCATCTCTGTGGTGTTATTTGTCTCCATGCTAAATTGCAATCAAGACAATAAAAGGAAATCAGCTGTGAAAAATGAAAGAGCCCTCTATTCATAAAAACAGTTCAAATGAAAGAAGTCTTTTACTAGAAAAGTGACCACTAACATGCAAATCAGTCAGCGGGAGAGGGACACATAAAACTCCTAAGACAATCCATTAACCACAAATTATTGAAGGCAATTCAAATCTTACCCCCCAAACCATGTTTATATTCTAACCATCAATGTAATGGATGCCCTCAAGGAGATTGTCAGACTGATGTTTCTACAGAAAAGCCAATAGGCGAAAGCAATATGTTTGAGTATAGAATTTGCCCTACTGATAGACAGCCCTTAGATGAAAGGTGGCTCTTAACTGGCACGATGAATGGGACCACATGGCATAGATGGAAGGCCAAAAGGCTCACAAACAGGAGATCTGACTTATCCTTCCATTTCAATTCACCTTCCTGAATGAATAAATCAATGATCGTAGAATAGGTAACAACCTTATCTATGGGCAGCTTCACCTAAAATCAGGATAATAGTACATGCCTTACCATTATTTCATAGCTGCTATGATGCTTATGTAGTTAAATATATGCATTATATATACATATGATTACTATAAATTTCTCCCTTTAAATCACGGCAGCCACCCCCAGATACTACCCAATCAGTGTCTCCATTATTTCCAGCAATGATTGCAGACCCATCACTTTACTACAACTTCTATTTTCCCTTTTTCTTTCCATTCCTGAATATGCATAATTTCAAATCAAACTGTATGTTGAACAACTCTGCATAATGGGAAAAAATACATTGTATTTTGTATTCCTTTGGGGGACTCATTTCTGTTCAAACTGACCCACTACAAATCTACTCTTAGCTTTAGTATGACACACAATTACAGGGAATGCCCCTGAAATTCCTCACAGTAGTCTCACTGTGACTTAAGACATCTCACTTTAAGTACTGACAGAATCAGTCTAATTTCTTGGCCTTTCCTTCTTTTCTTTTCATCTGTGATCCACTCTTCACAAAGTAAATGAGAATTCGCATTCAAAAATATGATCCTGTGACTTGGCAGGTGTTTTAATTGGCAAATAAACCTTTATTAATATTCACTGGACTAATTGAGGTATTAGATACCAATAAAGGGCAATGCCAAAGAATGTTCAAACTACCACACCATTGGACTCATTTCACACCTAAGCAAAGTAATGTTTAAAATCCTTCAAGCTAAGCTTCCACAATACATGAACTGAGAACTTCCAGATGCAAAAACTGGATTTAGAAAGGACAGAGGAACCAAATATCAAATTGCCTAGTCCTTTGGATCACAGAAAGAGCAAAGGAATTCCAGAAAAACACCTACTCATTCATTTACTACACTAAAGCCTTTGATTGCGTAGATAACAACAAACTGTGGGAATTCTGACAAATATAGGAATACCAGACCACCTTACCTCCCTCCTGAGAAACCTGTATGTGGGACCAGAAGCAACAGTTAAAACCAGACACAGGACAATGGACTGGTTGCAAATGGGGAAAGGAGTACATCAAGGCTGTATACCATCACCCTGCTTATTTAGCTTATATGCAGAGTATATCATGCAAAATGCCTCTCTGGATGAAGCACAAGCTGGAATCAAGATTTCCAAGAGAAATATCAATAATCTCAGGTATGCAGATGACAGTACCTTTATGGCAGAAAGTGCAGAGGAACTAAAGAACCTCTTGATAAAGGTGAAAGAGGACAGTGAAAAATGTGGCCTAAAACTCACCATTCAGGAAACTAAGATCATGGCATCTGGTCACATCACTTCATGGCAAATAGATGGGAAAACAATAGAAACAGTGACAGGCTTTATTTTCATGGGTTTCAAAATCACTGTGGATAGTGACTGCAGCCATGAAATTAAAATATGCTTGCTTCTCAGAAGAAAAACTATGACAAACCTAGGTGGCTAAGTTTGTAGAGTTAAAGCTCTGGTTTTCCCAGTAGTCATGTATGGATGTGAGCGTGGGGCCATAAAGAAGGCTGAGTGCTGAAAACTTGATGCCTTTGAACTGTGGTGTTGGATAAGGCTCTTGAGAGTTCCTTGGACTGCAAGAAAATCAAATCAGTCAATCCTAAAGGGATCATCCCTCAATATTCATTGGAAAGAATGACGCTGAAGCTGAATCTACAATAGTTTGGCCACCTGATGAGAAGAGACAACTCACTGGAAAAGAGCCTGGTGATGGGAAAAATGGAAAGTAAAAGAAGGGGACAACAGAAGACGAGCCAATTTGATGGCATCTTTGAGTCAATGGACATGAGTTTGAGCAACCTCTGAGAGATGGTGAAGGACAGGGAAACCTGGAATACTGCAGTCGATGTGATCACAAATAATGGGACACAATTGAGTGACTAGACTGTACTGAACTGAGTCATTTGGGAGGGATTTTTATGACAAGTCACCAAAGCCAAAAAAGTATACACAGTAGGACTCTGAATGATCTATTTCAATTTGGCCACCAGCTAACTTCAAGGAACAAAAGGAAGAGGTTCCTACTCAGAAACCACTTCTTTAGGTACGGGTTTCATTGAAAGAACTGGACATAATCTCAGGTTTTCCACTGACTTTCTTCATATGGGGCATGTTATGGCCTACTGTACCCAGGCATTTTATTCATGAGATGGGCCAGATTTCAGAAATTTTCCTCATTCAGAATTTCATTCTTCTGCAACTTTGTTGTTGAACATTTTGAACAGATACCAAAAAATTCTAAGACAAAGGGGTTTGTTTGATATGCAATATTAACACAACCTCCATATTTTCTAAAATAGCAAAGTAAAGGGTATTTTATATATAAAGGATTCAAATATTAAGTGAATTGTCAAAAAGAAAGCTTCTGGAACAATTAATAAAATATAGTAACCACTGCTGTCAGGCATAATTGCTTTATAGATTCAGATAATACCCGGTTGACTAAATCCTTAATTTACCATGAGTGTCAGTTGCCTCTGTAAAATAATTATGTTGTTTTAGTGTTTCTAAGATTGCTTCCAGATCTTAAGTTTCATAACTCTCTAAAATGTTGATTTACATTTTAAAATTTATCTTGCAGTATTTTTTGTAGTTTAGGGGTTTGTTCATTTGCAGTAGAAGAAAGACAGGACTGGCTGCCCACATTGCAGCCATGATTGATTATCTGTTTATGAGAACTAGGGGGTCATATGACATAAATTTGATATTACATTAAAGAAATCTAGAGTCTATTAAAATAATATATCATGTCCTTTAGCTTTTAAGGATAATTTGTCCCACAATCTTGTCACTGAAGGTATTAGAGAATTTCATTGGTGATGATTATTATTAGATTATTACTGCATGCAGTCAAAGATTTTTTTAACATTTTCTTTCTTGCTATTAATATCTTCCAAATAGCTCAATAAACCCAGCTTTATTGAGACATAACTGATATGCCATAAGACTCACCAGTTCACACAGTTCAGTTATCTGTATTGTAAGCCATACAGTTGCAGACCTATCATAAGTTCTTTGCTTGGGGTGATAAGAAAGTTCTGCTTTTAAATATTGTCAGTGGTTATATAGCATATTCCAATTTACTTAGTCTAGTAAATTGTACACTTTAAAGTGGTTACAATAGCAAATTTAATGTATTTGTGTTTTACTACAATCAAAAAAAACTCACTGAAGTGCTTTTAGCATTATTTGTGTTTCATTCTGTAGCTCTAGTATCATTGCTTACTGCTCAGTAGACTTTAGACCCCTGATCAGCAAAATAAATATGTATAAAATCATTGAGACATTGGTTTTCCAGGCAATGGAATTAGAGATGATTTCCTCTCTTCTTTAGCCATTAAGTTTTGAACATTTTGAACAGATACCAAAAAATTCTAAGACAAAGGGGTTTGTTTGATATGCAATATTAACACAACCTCCATATTTTCTAAAATAGCAAAGTAAAGGGTATTTTATATATAAAGGATTCAAATATTAAGTGAATTGTCAAAAAGAAAGCTTCTGGAACAATTAATAAAATATAGTAACCACTGCTGTCAGGCATAATTGCTTTATAGATTCAGATAATACCCGGTTGACTAAATCCTTAATTTACCATGAGTGTCAGTTGCCTCTGTAAAATAATTATGTTGTTTTAGTGTTTCTAAGATTGCTTCCAGATCTTAAGTTTCATAACTCTCTAAAATGTTGATTTACATTTTAAAATTTATCTTGCAGTATTTTTTGTAGTTTAGGGGTTTGTTCATTTGCAGTAGAAGAAAGACAGGACTGGCTGCCCACATTGCAGCCATGATTGATTATCTGTTTATGAGAACTAGGGGGTCATATGACATAAATTTGATATTACATTAAAGAAATCTAGAGTCTATTAAAATAATATATCATGTCCTTTAGCTTTTAAGGATAATTTGTCCCACAATCTTGTCACTGAAGGTATTAGAGAATTTCATTGGTGATGATTATTATTAGATTATTACTGCATGCAGTCAAAGATTTTTTTAACATTTTCTTTCTTGCTATTAATATCTTCCAAATAGCTCAATAAACCCAGCTTTATTGAGACATAACTGATATGCCATAAGACTCACCAGTTCACACAGTTCAGTTATCTGTATTGTAAGCCATACAGTTGCAGACCTATCATAAGTTCTTTGCTTGGGGTGATAAGAAAGTTCTGCTTTTAAATATTGTCAGTGGTTATATAGCATATTCCAATTTACTTAGTCTAGTAAATTGTACACTTTAAAGTGGTTACAATAGCAAATTTAATGTATTTGTGTTTTACTACAATCAAAAAAAAAAACTCACTGAAGTGCTTTTAGCATTATTTGTGTTTCATTCTGTAGCTCTAGTATCATTGCTTACTGCTCAGTAGACTTTAGACCCCTGATCAGCAAAATAAATATGTATAAAATCATTGAGACATTGGTTTTTTCCAGGCAATGGAATTAGAGATGATTTCCTCTCTTCTTCATTTTTACTTAGATTTTTAAAAATAAGCATGCAGAACTTTTGTAACAGAAAGCAATTATAAATACTTGTTAAGTATTAGTAACATAGGTAATTACAATTTTTATGTAAAGTATCTCAAAGGATTTGAGTGTGAAGTAAATATTATCTATTTGGGAATTTTGCCGGAGTGATTTTTTCTGTGTCATTTCAGAGCATGTTTTTTTGTTTCTGGCTCATTGGTGAAATGTAACACTTTACGTTTACCTTGCATTTTCTATACAAAGTATACTATTTGGTTTCAAGAAATTCCATTTATAGCTTTATTTGGCAATATGAGGAAAAAGAAAAATGCCCAAACATACATCCATATCCACATCTAATTTTAGATGCATAAACAATAAAACTGGAACAGCCGCATTTTGAACTTTTAATGAATTAGAGAACTAATAATCACTGACTACCAACTGCTAAAAGAAAAGCAATCCAATAGTAAGAGCTTAATAATGGGAAAACACACTGACATTTATCAAACAGCATTCTGCAGCCCCTTCTTCCCCTTCCACCTACCCCATGAAAATTCACTACCTTGATTTGATTAAACCACAAAACTCAAGCTCAGTTTATAGGAAATGCAGAGATGAGAAGAAAGCGTTAAGTAACACAGAAATGAAAGTATTGGTCACTCATTCGAATCTGAATTTGCAACCCCATGGGCTGTAGCCTACAAGGCCCCTCTGTCTATGGAATTCTCCAGTCAAGAAATGGTGGCCATTGCCTTCTCCAGGGGATTTTTCCAACCCTAGGATCTAATCTGGATTTCCCTCATTGCAGGCACATTCTTTACTATCCGAGCCACTGGGAAAGCCATAAGTATACTACAATGTGGAGGTGCAATTATCAACATCCAGGCTGTGGAAAACTCTGCAGGGGGCTTCTCTGGTGTTCCAGTGGGTAGGGACACTACCTTGCAGTGCAAGGGGCGCCGATTCGATCCCTGGCCTGGAGCTGCTGGACCGATGTGTCCATTTACCGAGCTGGAGCTGGGTGGGAGGTCAGCAAAATAAATATGTATAAAATCATTGAGACATTGGTTTTCCAGGCAATGGAATTAGAGATGATTTCCTCTCTTCTTCATTTTTACTTAGATTTTTAAAAATAAGCATGCAGAACTTTTGTAACAGAAAGCAATTATAAATACTTGTTAAGTATTAGTAACATAGGTAATTACAATTTTTATGTAAAGTATCTCAAAGGATTTGAGTGTGAAGTAAATATTATCTATTTGGGAATTTTGCCGGAGTGATTTTTTCTGTGTCATTTCAGAGCATGTTTTTTTGTTTCTGGCTCATTGGTGAAATGTAACACTTTACGTTTACCTTGCATTTTCTATACAAAGTATACTATTTGGTTTCAAGAAATTCCATTTATAGCTTTATTTGGCAATATGAGGAAAAAGAAAAATGCCCAAACATACATCCATATCCACATCTAATTTTAGATGCATAAACAATAAAACTGGAACAGCCGCATTTTGAACTTTTAATGAATTAGAGAACTAATAATCACTGACTACCAACTGCTAAAAGAAAAGCAATCCAATAGTAAGAGCTTAATAATGGGAAAACACACTGACATTTATCAAACAGCATTCTGCAGCCCCTTCTTCCCCTTCCACCTACCCCATGAAAATTCACTACCTTGATTTGATTAAACCACAAAACTCAAGCTCAGTTTATAGGAAATGCAGAGATGAGAAGAAAGCGTTAAGTAACACAGAAATGAAAGTATTGGTCACTCATTCGAATCTGAATTTGCAACCCCATGGGCTGTAGCCTACAAGGCCCCTCTGTCTATGGAATTCTCCAGTCAAGAAATGGTGGCCATTGCCTTCTCCAGGGGATTTTTCCAACCCTAGGATCTAATCTGGATTTCCCTCATTGCAGGCACATTCTTTACTATCCGAGCCACTGGGAAAGCCATAAGTATACTACAATGTGGAGGTGCAATTATCAACATCCAGGCTGTGGAAAACTCTGCAGGGGGCTTCTCTGGTGTTCCAGTGGGTAGGGACACTACCTTGCAGTGCAAGGGGCGCCGATTCGATCCCTGGCCTGGAGCTGCTGGACCGATGTGTCCATTTACCGAGCTGGAGCTGTGGAGCGCATGCGCCCAGAGCCCTGCGACAACAGAGGCCACTGCGATGGGAGGCCCACGCCAGCCAAAGAACAAAGACGGATGAAAATAGATAAATGAAAGACCAATAGAAGTGGCCTGCCCACCCCCCTCCCTCCCCACCCCCCAAAATAAAAATAAATAAATAAATATTTTTAAAAACCCCAAAACTCTGCAGGACAAATTACCTGGTTCATTCAGCAAAACAAAGTATTTTTCAGATCCACGAAAGTATAAATTGTTTAAAAATGATATTCATGAGAAAATGTGAACAACAACTAAATATTTAAGGATATTAAGAAACTAATTTTATTTGTGACAATGTAATCATAGTTACTTTAAAAATATTATCTTTTGGAACTACAAACTGAAAGTTTATACAGATGAAATTGATTTCTGGAGTTTGCTTCAAACAAATAATCAGTACTTCCCTGATGGTCTAATGGTTAAGAATCTGCCTTCCAATGCAGGGGATATGAGTTCAAGCCCTGGTCGGGGAAGTAAGATCCCACATGTCTCAGGGTAACTAAGTCTGTGTGTCACAATTAGAGAACCCCTAGACTCTAAAGCCTGTGTTCTGTATTAGAGAAGCCCCCACAGAACAATGAAAACCCAGCACCCAAAATTAACCCAAAATTAACTAACTAAATAAAAAATTTTAAAAATTATCAATGAGGCAAATGGATGAAGTTATTAATGACAGTGCCATCATAAGTTTATAATTTCTGAAGCTGAATTTTGAGTTCATGAAGGCTTATTTCGCTATGATTTCTACTTTTACATGATTGAACTTCCAATAATAATTTTTAAAATAATTTTAAACAACTGTAATTGTCAGAAGAGGGAACTTGGAGGTGTTTGTTTCTATTTTTTGAGTTTGCAGAAATATACAATGTAATTCATTCTTATGTTCTCTAACATAGTTCCTCCATTTACCATTGTCATGTCCATAAACTAAAGAAGTAATTTATCAATGACTTGACCTCACAGAATTACAGAATGTCCAAGATATTCTTAATTATCTATATCCTGATGCCTTGTGGATCACTCATAAATGGGAAAACACTATAAAATGGCAGAAAAAACTCATTTTACAACTACTTTTGAAAATCTTTAATATTCAATATTTTTAATGTATATCAGTACATCTGAGAAAGTTAGAATGCAAACTACATCAAATTTTGACCAGGATTACGTTATAATAAAAATGTACACCAAAACTGGACAGTTGAATAGCTCTCTGAATTTCATTGAAATGTGCTGTATTATAAATCATGGATGTTAAACAGCAGATGGATATAAGTAGTATGGACATAAAACAGAGGAGGCCTTACAAATGACTGAGAAAAAAGAGAAGCAAAAGACGAAGGAGAAAAGGAAAGATATACCTGTCTAAATCTAGAGTTTCAAACAATGACAAAGAGAGATAAGAAAGACTTCCTAACTGAACAATGCAAAGAAATACAGAAAAATAATAAAATGGGAAAGAATAGAGAGCTGTTCAAGGAAATTAGAGATATCAAGGAACTCTCAAGAGTCTTCACAGTTCAAAGGCATCAGTTCTTTGGTATTCGGCCATTTTTTATTATTTTAAAGTTTTTGTATTGTTTTGGGTTTTTGCCTCAAAGTCATCATTTGTTTTCATCCATCTTTATGCTTTGGCCTGTGTGGGCCTCGCATTGCAGTGGCCTGTCTCGTTGCAGCGTGCTGGCTCGTAACTGAACATGCCAGCCCAGTCACCCTGCGTCACGTGGGATCTTCCTGGGCCAGGAATCAAACTGGTGCCCCTTGCACTGCAAGGCAGACTCTTTACCCACTGGACCACCAGGGAAGACCCAGTACTTAGGTTTTTTTATGGTCCAACTCTCACATTCATACAAGACTACTGGGAAAATCATACCTTTGACTATATGAACTTTGTTGGCAAAGTGATGTCTTTACTATAGAGGTCTGTGTACGGGTTAGAAAAGAATTTCCAGACACGAGGTAGAGTGAGAGGAAAGTAAAATTTATTAGAGTGGAGGAAGGGAGAGTCACTTCCAGTACAGTGGACCAGCTTAACACAGAATTACAAAATTTTTGTCCAAGATACTTCTTTAATTATCTATATCCTGATGCCTTGTGGATCACTCATAAATGGGAAAACACTATAAAATGGCAAAAAAAACTCATTTTACAACTACTTTTGAAAATCTTTAATATTCAATATTTTTAATGTATATCAGTACATCTGAGAAAGTTAGAATGCAAACTACATCAAATTTTGACCAGGATTACGTTATAATAAAAATGTACACCAAAACTGGACAGTTGAATAGCTCTCTGAATTTCATTGAAATGTGCTGTATTATAAATCATGGATGTTAAACAGCAGATGGATATAAGTAGTATGGACATAAAACAGAGGAGGCCTTACAAATGACTGAGAAAAGAGAAGCAAAAGACGAAGGAGAAAAGGAAAGATATACCTGTCTAAATCTAGAGTTTCAAACAATGACAAAGAGAGATAAGAAAGACTTCCTAACTGAACAATGCAAAGAAATACAGAAAAATAATAAAATGGGAAAGAATAGAGAGCTGTTCAAGGAAATTAGAGATATCAAGGAACTCTCAAGAGTCTTCACAGTTCAAAGGCATCAGTTCTTTGGTATTCGGCCATTTTTTATTATTTTAAAGTTTTTGTATTGTTTTGGGTTTTTGCCTCAAAGTCATCATTTGTTTTCATCCATCTTTATGCTTTGGCCTGTGTGGGCCTCGCATTGCAGTGGCCTGTCTCGTTGCAGCGTGCTGGCTCGTAACTGAACATGCCAGCCCAGTCACCCTGCGTCACGTGGGATCTTCCTGGGCCAGGAATCAAACTGGTGCCCCTTGCACTGCAAGGCAGACTCTTTACCCACTGGACCACCAGGGAAGACCCAGTACTTAGGTTTTTTTATGGTCCAACTCTCACATTCATACAAGACTACTGGGAAAATCATACCTTTGACTATATGAACTTTGTTGGCAAAGTGATGTCTTTACTATAGAGGTCTGTGTACGGGTTAGAAAAGAATTTCCAGACACGAGGTAGAGTGAGAGGAAAGTAAAATTTATTAGAGTGGAGGAAGGGAGAGTCACTTCCAGTACAGTGGACCAGCTTAACACAGAAAGTGGGAGACACTGTGAGAACAGTGGGCCTCGCAGCAGGCTGGCTCAAGGGAGAGCCAACCTTAAACAGGGGTCTTTGATCCATTTTATAGCTAGGGTCTAAGGAGTGGCATAGGGGTCTTAAGGATCAATGTTGATAAGACGGTCTACTGGGTGAGGTAGAGTTATGACTACAGCATAAAGAGAAAGACAGTAGGGTCCAAGGAGTGCCAAAGTGGTCTGAAGGATTGGGTGGTGTACTACAGCCCGGCGGACGGGAGGATAATAGGGATCTGGTTATTCTCTTCTTGCATTCCAAGACCCTCATCATTTGCCTTGTTCTTTCATCCTTGGTCAGCACACCTGCTTTTTAATATTCTATCTAGGTTTGTAATAGCTTTTCTTCTAAGAAGTAAGTGTCTTTTAATTTCATGGCTGCAGTCACCATCCACAGTGATTTTGAAGCCCAAGAAAATAAAGTCTGTCACTGTTTCCATTGTTTGCCCATCGATTTGCCATGAAGTGATGAGACTAAATGCCATGATCATAGTTTTTTTTTAATCATATATATATATATATATATATATGTTTTTTTAGCCAAAAAAAAAATCCATTTTATATTGGAGTATAACTAATTAGCAATGTTGTGACAGTTTCAGATGAAGGGACTCGGTCATACATACACATGTGTCCATTCTCCCCCAAATCCTCCTGCAATCCAGAATAACAGATGACATTGATCAGATTTCCATGTGCTATATAATAGATTTTTGTTGGTTACCATTTTAAATATAGCAGTGTGTATATGACCTTCCCAAAGTCTTCAATGATGCCCCCTTCCCCCACCCCGCAACCATGAGCTCATTTTCTAAATTTGTGAGTCTCTTTCTGTTTTGTAAATAAGTTCATTTGTATCATTTCTTTATAGAGTCCACTTATAAGATATGTCATATGATATTTCTCCTTTGTTTGACTTCACTCTTGGTTCATCCGTGTTGCTACAAATGGCCTTATTTCATTATTCTTAGTGACTGGGTAATATTCAATTTTATATATATATATATATATATACCACATCTTCTTTATCCATTCCTCTGTTGATACATATTTACATTATTTCCATGTCTTGGCCATTGTAAATAGTGCTGCAATGTTGAATGTTGAGTTTTAAGCCAGCTTTTTCACTCTCCTGTTTCACCTTCATCAAGAGACTCTTTAGTTCCTGTTTGTCATCTGCATACTTAAGGTTATTGACACTTTTACCAGCAATCTTGATTCCAGTTCATGCTTCATCCAGACTGGCATTTCACATGAAGTACTCTGTATATAAGTTAACTAAGCAGGGTGACAATAGCCAACAGCCTTGGTGTACTCCTTCCCCAATTTGCAACCAGTCCATTGTTCCATGTCCAGTTCTAACTGTTGCTTTTTATCCTGCATGCAGGTTTCTCAGGAGGCAGGTATAAGGTGATTTGGAATCCCCGTCTCTTTCAGAATTTTTGGCAATTTGTTGTCATCCACACAGTCAAAGGCTTTAGCGTAGTGAATGAAGCAGAAGTAGATGTTTTCCTGGAATTCCCTTGCTCTTTCTACATCCAAAGGATGTTTGCAATTTGATATCTGGTTCTGCTATCTTTTCTCACCTTAATAAACATGCCGTAAAGACTAGAAGAAGGGGTAGCCAAAAGGAAAGTGGGACCCTGAATGGGTGATGAAAACAGAAATAAGTTATAAGTTAGGAGTTGCAAACTCAGAGCCAACTTAATCACACTAAACCTTTCACTCTCCTTCTTCAAAACAAGTTTTCCCGTAAACTGTGACAAAGTGCAATGATGGTGAAGCTGTATTTGAGTAGAGTCATCTTAATGTGACAAGGAAGAAATTCTAAATAGTTGAAGGAGTGGACTTTGGTGGAAGCTGTTATTGCCTCTAGCCAGATCCCTTCACTGAGACACTGTGCACAGCCCCACCCATTGTTAGTGTCAGCTGATAGTAGCTCATAGTTGCTGCTTTCTCCAAAGAATTTTCCTTGGCTTAAGGGAAACAGGAGCTGTCTCATTCAAGAGGTTAAGCTTCGCCCCTCCAGACAGTCAGGAATCAATCATTAACTGAAATGATAAGTACACAAAGCTTGCCTCACTACTTTAAGAGGAGACCATCTTCATGGTGCAATTTGTGCTATAGAGCTTCTCTTGGGATCAAGGTAAAACTAATTGTTAGCCAAGACTATTTCTCTTATTTACCTTTCTTCTCTTGTCCTATCTTGTTTCCCTTAGTTTTCTCCTGAGATCACTCATTCTATAAATTATTGACAGAGGAATCACTGACTTTGTCTTTGCTTCTAGAAAACAAATCTAAGACATAAACCAAGCATAATGTGGTCTGCAAAAGACTGAGAAATGAAAGAGGAATTTTTATAGTTCTGCAATGTTGGGGAGAAAAAAAAATGGCAATCAAGGCCCAGCAAGTAGGAGAAGGACCATAGTAAACATTTTAGAGTCTCACTTAAGATACCTAAAGATATGTGTACTTGATTTTAGTTAGCTCAATCCCTCACTGAAATAGTGACCTGTCATTATCTTTTCTGCAGACAGATCAGAATCTCTCAAATTTTTCATAAAAAACATATGGTATGCAATTAAAATAATTTTTAATAAGGGAATCATTCCCTGGACTTATGATGGCAGAGGAATAGGTGGAGATGGAGTATGCCTCTCTTCACAGATGTATCAGGAATACACCTTCAGATGCAGAAGATCTCGCAGAACACCAGCTGAGAGCAGAAAGGAGTCCATGACCACCAGAAAGGAATATAAACATCCACACAAAACTAGATAGGATGAAGGAGGGAAGGGAGAACCTTCAGACCATAGAGGGATGGGGGTATTGTGAGGGAACTGAAGCAGGGTCAGATCACCACGTTAGAGCAACTATTTTGGACAGAGGAAAAGCATTTGAGGCTGTTAGAGAGTTAAGCAACTGATCTGTGACATTCTGAAAGAAGTAAGAACCACACAGAAAATCCATGCCACAGTCCTGCATACCTCTAACTGGGACTCAAGTCCCCTGGAATGCATAGTACCTGGAATCTGGGGCACAGGATTGGAGAGCAATCCCAGGGCGAAGTCTGCTATTGACTGCAGGGAGGCAGCCTGAGGAAATATGAGGAGGAAAAATGTGGTGGGATTTCCTTTAGAGGAAAGCTGGGCAGCCATGGAGTGACGATAATGTTCAGTCATGCACAGCGGGTGAAGTCATCACTGTAGCTTCTCTCTCCTCACATGCAGGCACTGGCAGATGACCAACAGAGAAAGACCCTGGAGAGGATGCCCCTGTAGGTGCCTGAGGCAATGAACAATAGAGAAAGACCCAACCAGAGGTTCTTGGACAGAAATTTGAAGTATTCTCTTATTTACCTTTCTTCTCTTGTCCTATCTTGTTTCCCTTAGTTTTCTCCTGAGATCACTCATTCTATAAATTATTGACAGAGGAATCACTGACTTTGTCTTTGCTTCTAGAAAACAAATCTAAGACATAAACCAAGCATAATGTGGTCTGCAAAAGACTGAGAAATGAAAGAGGAATTTTTATAGTTCTGCAATGTTGGGGAGAAAAAAAAATGGCAATCAAGGCCCAGCAAGTAGGAGAAGGACCATAGTAAACATTTTAGAGTCTCACTTAAGATACCTAAAGATATGTGTACTTGATTTTAGTTAGCTCAATCCCTCACTGAAATAGTGACCTGTCATTATCTTTTCTGCAGACAGATCAGAATCTCTCAAATTTTTCATAAAAAACATATGGTATGCAATTAAAATAATTTTTAATAAGGGAATCATTCCCTGGACTTATGATGGCAGAGGAATAGGTGGAGATGGAGTATGCCTCTCTTCACAGATGTATCAGGAATACACCTTCAGATGCAGAAGATCTCGCAGAACACCAGCTGAGAGCAGAAAGGAGTCCATGACCACCAGAAAGGAATATAAACATCCACACAAAACTAGATAGGATGAAGGAGGGAAGGGAGAACCTTCAGACCATAGAGGGATGGGGGTATTGTGAGGGAACTGAAGCAGGGTCAGATCACCACGTTAGAGCAACTATTTTGGACAGAGGAAAAGCATTTGAGGCTGTTAGAGAGTTAAGCAACTGATCTGTGACATTCTGAAAGAAGTAAGAACCACACAGAAAATCCATGCCACAGTCCTGCATACCTCTAACTGGGACTCAAGTCCCCTGGAATGCATAGTACCTGGAATCTGGGGCACAGGATTGGAGAGCAATCCCAGGGCGAAGTCTGCTATTGACTGCAGGGAGGCAGCCTGAGGAAATATGAGGAGGAAAAATGTGGTGGGATTTCCTTTAGAGGAAAGCTGGGCAGCCATGGAGTGACGATAATGTTCAGTCATGCACAGCGGGTGAAGTCATCACTGTAGCTTCTCTCTCCTCACATGCAGGCACTGGCAGATGACCAACAGAGAAAGACCCTGGAGAGGATGCCCCTGTAGGTGCCTGAGGCAATGAACAATAGAGAAAGACCCAACCAGAGGTTCTTGGATCACCTACCACATCAAGCAACAGAGAAGGACCAGTCACAGAGGCCCTTTTGAAGGACCAGTGGGCAGAGGCTAGAAAAACATTTTAATAGTGCCTTAGCTCTAGTGCCTGAGACCACCATCTTTCCTTGGCTCTGCCATGGTCCCCACAATCCAAGCAGCTGTATCACCTCCACACTCAACCCTCACTGGGGCTGACCTTTCAGAAGCTAGAAGAAGCACTAATAGCGCATATTTCCTGCGCCAATGGCCACCAGCTCCTCTGCGTACCTGGCACTGCCAGGGTCCTTGTCAATCAAGCAGCTGGGCTAGGTCCACACCTGGTCCTCATTGAGGCAGTACTAAGTCCTCCAGGGGAGCCCCAGAAGTAAACTCCTGTGGACCCCACATGCAGGAGGGAATAAAACCACAGTTGAACTCCAGGGGCAGTGTGACTAAGGAAGATAATTGAAAACCTTCCCAACAGCTGCACATACTTCAGATTAAATCTACATGATCAACTAGATAGCCTCTGTGTCTATGGAATATATGAAAGGGCAATGAGGGCACACAAACGAAAACACACTAGCTCTGGCAACTGTGGACACTGATGACAAGATAATGCAGGAGTAAGGCAAGATTAGAGTCTGAGCTGTCCCCACAGCACATCCAGAGACCAGCCCAGTAATTGAGGGCAGCCTAAGGAGGGGGAGGTGAACTGTGATTCACAGCAAGGGAAAGGACCCTAGCAGCTGATATCCAAAAAAAAAAAATCATTTTTTATTATTCTTATGCATCTATTTGTTCTGTGCTTGGCTCTGGGTATTTTTTCCTTCTTCTCTTAATTTCTTCTCCACCCTCTCCCCTTGCTGTGATTGTTGACTTTATTATTACTATCAATTCAAAGCTTTTGAGAACTTTTTTTAAATATGCTTTTTTAATTCCCTTTATATACTTCCAGGTCTATGTTGGCTTTTTGCAGTTATCTGGGGGCTTTTACTTTTAATTTTTTTGTTTGTTTTTACTTTGTTGCTTGATTATTTTTCTTACTGTTCTTTTCCTGCTGTAACTATTTTTAAATATGTATTAATCTTTTGTATATATATTTCTGTTTAACTTTATTTTTATATATGTATATATATATAGGCCACTACTAGTGATCTTTCATTTATTTATTTCCATCCATCTTTGTTCTTTGGCCTGTGTGGGCCTCCCATCAGAGTGGCCTCTCTTGTTGCAGAGCACCAGCTCTGGGCATATGCACTCCAGAGCTCTGGCTCAGTAGTTGGACACATCGGTCCAGCTGCTCCACGACACGTGGAATCTTCCCAGGCCAGGGATTGGACCAGCGCCCCTTGCACCGCAAGGCAGTGTCCTTATCCACTGGACCACCAGGAAAGCCCTGCTTTTATATTTTTTATGCTTTTCTCTTCTTCCTTTTCTTTATTTCACCATATTTGTTAGTTTTGTTTTCTTTGCTTTACTCCCTAGTTGGCACTGAGATTTGGTTTTATTTCCTATTTGTGTTTTAGTAAGTTTGATTTTTAACTGGTCAATGTGATTTTTGATTTTGTTTGCCTGGGAAGCCACTCTCTTGTACTTTCTCTTCTTTGAACTGTTTTGGTTTTGTTTGTGTATGTGTGGGTGTGTGTATATGCATGTTCCTTCTGGTGTTTTTTTGTTTTTTGCTCTGATTTTAAATTTACAACTTGTTTGAGGTCTTTCTTTTGTTTCTTGTTTGTTTGTTTTCTATGTTTGCTTTAGTCCCCTTTAATGCCATAACAAATGGGCCAGCAATTGGGTCTGAGCTTTTAGGGTGGGAGCACTGAGGTCAGGATGCTAGACTACCAGAGAATTCCTAATGCCAGGTAGTATTCACTAGTGAGAACTCCCACAAGGGTTTCTACCTGTATCTAAGAGCTGGCATCACTCAACTGCAGGTACCACCCAGGCCATGTCACCCAAACAACAAGCAAGGCAAAAGCACAAACATAATCATCAGCAGACAGGCTTCTCAGAGGCATCACAAAACATACCACTTCACACAGATTGCACATCAGAGGGAAAAATAAACTCACCCCTTCCCACCAGAACACTGGCACAAGTCCTCCCCCGAAAGAAGTCTACATAAAACACTGGACTAGCATCACCCATCAAGGACGGACACCAAAAGGAAGAAAGGATACAGCCATAAAGTCTGGAAAATGAGATCTCAAACACAGTAAGTCAGGGGAAAAAAAGAAAATAAAAGAGAAATATTGTGCAAATAACAGAACAAGACAAAATTTCATAAGACCGGGGCTCCCTGGTGGTCCAATGGATAAAGAAGCTGCCTTGTGGTACAAGGGGGGCTGGTTTGATCCCTGGCCTGGGAAGATCCAGCTTGCCGCCAAGCAGCAGGACCAGTGTGGCCAATGACGAGCACGGCGCCAGAGCCAATGCTCTGCAATGAGAGAGGCCATTGCAATGGGAGGTCCACACAGGACAAAAGAATAAAAATGGATGAATAAAAAACAGAGTTGTGGCAATATAATCCTACCTCAAGAAACAAAGACAACCTAAATTTACACCTAAAACAACTGGAAAAAGAAAACCAAAAAAACCCAAAGCTAATGGTGTTGGTGGTTTAGTCAGTAAGTTATGTCTGACTCTTGTGAATGCATGGACTGCAGCCTGCCAGGCTCCTCTGTCCATGGGATTTTACAGACAAGAATACTGGAGTGGGTTGCCATTTGCTTCTCCAAGCCAAAGGCAGCAGAAGGAAAGAATTCATAAAGCTGTGCAAAATTGTTTGAGGTCTTTCTTTTGTTTCTTGTTTGTTTGTTTTCTATGTTTGCTTTAGTCCCCTTTAATGCCATAACAAATGGGCCAGCAATTGGGTCTGAGCTTTTAGGGTGGGAGCACTGAGGTCAGGATGCTAGACTACCAGAGAATTCCTAATGCCAGGTAGTATTCACTAGTGAGAACTCCCACAAGGGTTTCTACCTGTATCTAAGAGCTGGCATCACTCAACTGCAGGTACCACCCAGGCCATGTCACCCAAACAACAAGCAAGGCAAAAGCACAAACATAATCATCAGCAGACAGGCTTCTCAGAGGCATCACAAAACATACCACTTCACACAGATTGCACATCAGAGGGAAAAATAAACTCACCCCTTCCCACCAGAACACTGGCACAAGTCCTCCCCCGAAAGAAGTCTACATAAAACACTGGACTAGCATCACCCATCAAGGACGGACACCAAAAGGAAGAAAGGATACAGCCATAAAGTCTGGAAAATGAGATCTCAAACACAGTAAGTCAGGGGAAAAAAAGAAAATAAAAGAGAAATATTGTGCAAATAACAGAACAAGACAAAATTTCATAAGACCAGGGCTCCCTGGTGGTCCAATGGATAAAGAAGCTGCCTTGTGGTACAAGGGGAGCTGGTTTGATCCCTGGCCTGGGAAGATCCCACTTGCCGCCGAGCAGCTGGACCAGTGTGTCCAATTACGAGCACGTACCCAGAGCCAATGCTCTGCAATGAGAGAGGCCATTGCAATGGGAGGTCCACACAGGACAAAAGAATAAAAATGGATGAATAAAAAACAGAGTTGTGGCAATATAATCCTACCTCAAGAAACAAAGACAACCTAAATTTACACCTAAAACAACTGGAAAAAGAAAACCAAAAAAACCCAAAGCTAATGGTGTTGGTGGTTTAGTCAGTAAGTTATGTCTGACTCTTGTGAATGCATGGACTGCAGCCTGCCAGGCTCCTCTGTCCATGGGATTTTACAGACAAGAATACTGGAGTGGGTTGCCATTTGCTTCTCCAAGCCAAAGGCAGCAGAAGGAAAGAATTCATAAAGCTGTGCAAAATAAATAAAAAAGAAATGAAGGAAACAATAATGAAGATTTATAAAACTAAAAGCTGGTATTTGAGAAGATAACAAAGTTGGCCAGACTCATCAAGAAACAAAGGGAGAAGAATCAAATCAACAAACTTAGAATTGAAAAGGAGGGATTACAACAATATCAAAGGACAAAGAACATAAGACACAATTACAAGCAACTATATGCCAGTAAACTGCACAACCTGGATGAAATGGACAGATCCATCAAAAAGTTGAACCTTCTAAGACTGAATCAGGAAGGAATTGAAATTATGAACAAGCTAATGACAAGCAGTAAAATGTGATCAAAAATTACCCCAAAACAAAAGCCCAGGACCAAATGTTTCCATAAGTAAATTCTAACAAATATCTAGAGAAGAGTTAATGCCCATCCTTCTGAAACTTTCCAAAAAATTACAGAGGAATGAGCACTTTCATACTCATCTGTGAGGCCATGATTATCCTGATACCAAAACCAAACAATGATATTAGACAAAAAAGAAAATAATAGGCCAATATCAGTGACAAACAGATTGAAATTTTTTTCAAAAAAATTCCAGGAAATAAAATTCAACAGCACATTAAAATGATCATTTACTTTGATCAGGTTAGATTTATCCAAGGGATGCAAGGATTCTTTAATATGCACAAATCAGTCAATGTGGTGTACCATATTAAAACCTGAAAGGTAAAAACCATATGATCATCTCAATAGATGCAGAAAAAGATTTCAAAAAAATTCAGCACAAATTTATGATAAAAACTATTCAAAAAATGGGTATAGAGGAAACCAGCCTCAACATAGTTGAGGTCATATATGAAAAACTCACAGCAAAACATTTGTCTCAATGATGAAAAATTGGAAACACTTACTCTAAGATAAGGAACAAGACAAGGGTGCCCACTCTCACCACTATTGTTCACCATAGTTTGTGAAGTCCTAGCTGGGGAAATCAAAAAGGAAAAAGAAAGAAAAATAATCCATAGTTAAAAAGAAGTAAAGCCCTCACTATTTGCAAATGAATTAATACTGTACATAGTCAATCCTAAATAAACTATCAGAAATTTTTAGAGCTAATCAGTGAATTTAGTGAAGTTTCAGTATACAAAATCAACACTCAAAAATCACGTGCATTCCTATATACTAACAGGAGAAGTCACAAAGGGAAATTAAGGAATCAATGCCATTTACCGTTGTAACAAAAGGAATGACCCACACAATGACAGGCCCTTTATCTTTGACAAAGGGTGCAAGAATACACAGTGGGGAAATGATACTCTCTTCAATAAGTGCTACTGGGAAAACTGGGCAGCTATGTGTAAAAGAATGAAATTATAACACTTCCTAAAACCTTACAGATAATCTCAAAATTGATTAAAGATCCAAATATAAGAACAGAAACTATAAAACTCTTAGTGGAAAATATAGGCAGAGCAGTCTATGACATAAGTCACAGCAAAATCCAGAGTGATAGAATAGTGGAAATAAAAATAAAAATAAATAAATTGAACCTAATTGAACTTAAAAGCATTTGTACAGCAAAGGAAACTATAAACAAGGTGAAAGGGCAACATTCGGAATGATACAAAAGAATAGCAGAAGAAACAACCAACAAAGGATTAATTTCCAAAATACACAAGCAGCTGATGAAACTCAATACCAGAAAAATAAACAACCCAATCACAAAGGGAGCAGAAGAGCTAAACAGACATTTTCCAAATAAGACATACAGATGACTAATAAACACATAAAAAAATGCTCAACACTGCTCACTATTAAAGAAATACAAATCAAAACTACAATGTGATATCACCTCACACCAGTCAGAATGGCCATCATTAAAAACCTACAAACAACAAATGTTGGAGAGGATGCACAAAAAAGGGAAGACTCTTTTACTGTCTGTGGGAATGTAAATTGATACAGCTACTATGAAAAAGAATATGGAGATTGCTTTAAAAAACATATAGGAATAAAACTACTCTATGACACAAGAATACCACGACTGAGCACATACCCTCAGAAAACCATAATGGAAAAAGACACATGTACGCCAGTGTTCACTGCAACACTATTTGCAATAGTTAAGACATGGAAGCAACCTTGATGTCCATCAAGAGATGAGTGGATTAAGAAGCTGTGGTACATATATACAATAGCACATTTCTCAGCCATAAAACAAGATGCATTTGAGTCAGTTCTAATGAGGTGAGTGAACCTAAAGCCTTTTATACAGAGTGAAGTCAGAGAGTGAATAACAAACATCACATATTAATACTTATATGTGGAATCTAAAATTGGTGCTGATGAACTTATTTGCAGGGCAGCAATGGAGAGGCAGGCATAGAGAACAGACTTGTAAACTTGGAGAAGAAAAAAAGGGTGGAATGAATGGAGAAAGTAACATGGAAACATATACACTACCATCTGTAAAATAGATAGATAGTAGAAATTTGCTATATGACACAGTAAGCTCAAATCTGATGCTCTTTGACAACCGAGAGGAGTGGGAGGTGAGAGAGAGGTTCAAGAGGGAGTGCACATATGTATACTTATGGCTGATTCATGTTGATGTAAGACAGAAACCGATATTGTAAAACAATTATCCTTCAATTAAAAATAAATTTATAGGGACCAGGGATATGCATATAACTGATCTAGTAACATACATGTCTGTGAACAACAAAACTCTGTAAAACCTTTAAAATAAAGAATATAATATATATATATATATATATATATATATATACACACACATATATAAACATATATATATAGAGAGAGAGAGCTGTTGATGTAGCTGTATAGCTAAAAAAAAGCAAATTTCAGGGCTTTCCCTGGTGGTCCAGTGGGTAAGGACACTGCCTTGCAGTGCAAGGAGCACCGGTTCGATCCCTGGCCTGGGAAGATCCCACGTGCCGCGGAGTGGCTGGACTGATGTGTCCAACTACCGAGCCAGAGCTCTGGAGCGCATGCGCCCAGAGCCAGCGCTCTGCAATGACAGATGCCACCGCGATGGGAGGCCCACAGGAGCCAAAGAACAAGGACAGATGAAAATAGAGAAATGAAAGACCAATAGAAGTGGCCTGCCCGCTCCCCTCCCTCCCCAACCTGACCCCCGCCCAAAAATAAATAAATAAATAAATCTTTAAAAAAAAAAAAAAAAGCAAATTTCAGTTTTAAAGTAATAAAAAGAATTTGACAATTCACTCACATTAAAAAAAAATTAGAAGTGAATCATTCCTTATCTTTTAGGATGCCTACAGATATATTTTTGTATGAAATTACTTCAAGTTTGGGATTTACTTCAATATAATTGGAGCGAGGAGAGATGAATGTAGGAATGTAAATGAAATAAGAACGGCCCATTATTTAGTAGTTGCTGAAGCTAGATGACAGTTATTTTGGCATTCATTATACCATTGGCATTCATTATACCATTCATTATACCAATAAATTTTCAGTTTATTATATGTTTTACTCTTCCACAATAAAAAGTAAACAAACAGTACACAGAAGCAAGAAACTTAATTGATATTAGAGTTTTACAATTGTTTTCAGTCAGTTTGGTCACTCAGTTGTGGCCAGCTCTCTGTGACCAACCATGTCAATTTTCTAGTCTCCAAACACTATCATTTACTACCTGCAAGCAACAGCTTTGTCAGGCACCTCTGAAGGGCTTCCCTTCCAGAAATTTTGGTGATAGATTTTTTTCCTTAAAGTGCTAATATTGTGTACGAAGTGAATGCTTCTTTCTTAGTCTGAACAGCAGTCATCGTAAAATGCCATGTTTTGCAATCTACCTCAATAGGAAGATATTTTCTTATCACTTTATCTCACTCTTGTAGATTTTTCAGATTTCCTTATTTTAACTATTGCTTCCATTTGCTGCTTGGTTTAATGTGTTCTTATTTTCCTTTCTATCCTCATTTCCTGTTTCCTGGCTTCTAACACATTGCCTATGGCCTGTTTGGTCCAAACCCCAGCTTTAATTCCTGATTCTAATGTCTCTACTCAGTACTCATCTATGCCTTGCTCTGAAATTCAACAATTGAATATACTTTCAGTCCAGATTGTCAACCTGCTTTCAGATGCCCACTATCAAATTATTCAGGCTGCAAATTTCAGTCACATAGATTAAACAAATGCTTGCATATTCATCAAAGACATGAAAATATTGGTATGTTTGAGTAGGACATAGTATTAAAACAACCATAGCTCATTGACTTCTATCCCCCTAAATTCTCTAAGATGAATCCACTCCAAAGTAGATGCTAAGCACATTTATTGGTGCCAAGTGGGTGCTACTTCTGGCTAAGATTTTGTTGGGAAAAATGATAAAAATACAATGATATGTACATTGTATGTACATTGAAAAATTAAAAATACAAATGTTTCTTCATTCCTTCTCATATCCTTTGAAAGCCTTTCTCATGTAGATCAGTCATCCTCATACTTCCAGGGACCAGGTACTTCCTTATTGGTACACAATTGTCCAGTCTTCTCATGAATAGAATGATCTCCCTTATGTTCTCAAGGAAATTGTAATCATAGTTCATTATTTTGAGGAAAGCTGTTCTCAGCCATTTGTCCTTTTAGTGTCCATCCATCTATGTCCAATTATTTTCTTATACAATTCTTACATTAAGCTAACAGAATGCTATGCACACATGCTTATCAAATAATCAAACAGACACATGAACACACTAATAGATGAAAATATTTATGTCCCTTCAAAATAGGAGTGATTTATTTTCAATATAAATCAGCACTGATATCAAATCATTGTCCCACACAAAGTAAAGAACATGAATTTATTAAATTGACATTCTTCTTGGATGGAGGTTGCTTTCCAAATGAATGCTTTCAAACTACCATTATGAGCACATGGATATGGTATCATGCTCTGTTTTTCTGTGGAAAGCAACTGTTAAGAATGCCAAGCAAGAACTGCTGTGAAACCTGATGGGACCTTACCTTTATCCAATCTCCATTGTAAAGTGATTGCTTTGGGTTTCTACTATTTCCCATTCTCATTATAGTCTTTGTCACCAGAATGGATTTATGTGGGGCCATATTCTGCACATATTACAATGTTTGTCAAGATAACAGATAGTCTGAAAATTTGAATTTCCAATACAGTCAGTGAATTATGAAAGTATGTCTTAAAATGCTTCCTCATTCTGTTCGCTTTACCCAACAGGCTTTGCTCTCCTTCCTCTCAAAATCTTAACTGTTGCCAGAAGAAGGTCTGAGAGGTCAGAGAAGTGAATCCACTCCAAAGTAGATGCTAAGCACATTTATTGGAATGCCAACCATAGCTCATTGACTTCTATCCCTAAATTCTCTAAGATGAATCCACTCCAAAGTAGATGCTAAGCACATTTATTGGTGCCAAGTGGGTGCTACTTCTGGCTAAGATTTTGTTGGGAAAATGATAAAATACAATGATATGTACATTGTATGTACATTGAAAAATTAAAAATACAAATGTTTCTTCATTCCTTCTCATATCCTTTGAAAGCCTTTCTCATGTAGATCAGTCATCCTCATACTTCCAGGGACCAGGTACTTCCTTATTGGTACACAATTGTCCAGTCTTCTCATGAATAGAATGATCTCCCTTATGTTCTCAAGGAAATTGTAATCATAGTTCATTATTTTGAGGAAAGCTGTTCTCAGCCATTTGTCCTTTTAGTGTCCATCCATCTATGTCCAATTATTTTCTTATACAATTCTTACATTAAGCTAACAGAATGCTATGCACACATGCTTATCAAATAATCAAACAGACACATGAACACACTAATAGATGAAAATATTTATGTCCCTTCAAAATAGGAGTGATTTATTTTCAATATAAATCAGCACTGATATCAAATCATTGTCCCACACAAAGTAAAGAACATGAATTTATTAAATTGACATTCTTCTTGGATGGAGGTTGCTTTCCAAATGAATGCTTTCAAACTACCATTATGAGCACATGGATATGGTATCATGCTCTGTTTTTCTGTGGAAAGCAACTGTTAAGAATGCCAAGCAAGAACTGCTGTGAAACCTGATGGGACCTTACCTTTATCCAATCTCCATTGTAAAGTGATTGCTTTGGGTTTCTACTATTTCCCATTCTCATTATAGTCTTTGTCACCAGAATGGATTTATGTGGGGCCATATTCTGCACATATTACAATGTTTGTCAAGATAACAGATAGTCTGAAAATTTGAATTTCCAATACAGTCAGTGAATTATGAAAGTATGTCTTAAAATGCTTCCTCATTCTGTTCGCTTTACCCAACAGGCTTTGCTCTCCTTCCTCTCAAAATCTTAACTGTTGCCAGAAGAAGGTCTGAGAGGTCAGAGAAGTAAAGATTAGAATATTGAAAAGGTCAGGGTCACAAGGCTACTTCTTTAATTCACACCACACATTAAACATTAAAATTCAAGGTTCTTGCTCATATAACAAATGAGAATAGAAAAATAGCATGCAATTAATTGGCAACTCCTTTTATAGTGACAAATGTCTAATAATTTCTTTGTTGTTCATTACAATAACATTAATCATGAAAAATCCTTTGAATGTGAAAGTAGCTGTTATATGCAATTCCATAGGAATTTGGTATTTTAGCATTCATTAGTGTCCATTGACAATGAAATGTGACTACATTAATCCACTTTTCTGTGACAGAATCTGTAATAGGCAAAAGACATAAAGTTTGTTCCCTTTGTAGACTTCCCATTTCAACTGTGAATTCTCCTTATGTTTTTAGTTAAGACAAAATCGCAAGTGGTCTCCAGACTATTACGGCTAGCCCCCTTGAGTTCAAGGTTCAAAGAATGTGAAAATTTATTGTGATGCTGGGTATTAAGGAGAGCAATACATTTCTTTAAAATACTACATCATGCACTTCACCGGTGGTCCAGTGGGTAAAGAGTCTGCCTTTCAGTGCAAGGGGCACTGGTTCGATCCCTGGCACAGGAAGATCCCACATACCACGGAGCGGCTGGACTGGTGTGTCCAATTAAGAGTCAGCGCTCTGGAGTGCATGAGCCCAGAGCCAGTGCTCTGTGACAAGAGAGGCCACTCTGATGAGAGGCCTACACAGGCCAAGGAATGAAGATGGGTGAAAATAAATAAATGAAAGACCAAAAAAAGAGGCTAACATAAAAAAAAAAAAATACTATGTCATTAAATAATAAATAAACTGTCATGACATAAAGTGACATAAACAATTTAAATAATGTGAATCTTGGCACTAGCTGCCTATTACTCTAGCTAGCTCAGTGACACTAAATATAGGATTAATCTTCCTAGAGGTAGGTAGCCAGTCCGTGCCTCAATTCCTAACCCTAATCCTGGTTTCTTATCTCATTGCTAGTAGCTAAAATGCTTCCTCAGTGAAAAAACTGTTGCCAGAAGAAGGTCTGAGAGGTCAGAGAAGTAAAGATTAGAATATTGAAAAGGTCAGGGTCACAAGGCTACTTCTTTAATTCACACCACACATTAAACATTAAAATTCAAGGTTCTTGCTCATATAACAAATGAGAATAGAAAAATAGCATGCAATTAATTGGCAACTCCTTTTATAGTGACAAATGTCTAATAATTTCTTTGTTGTTCATTACAATAACATTAATCATGAAAAATCCTTTGAATGTGAAAGTAGCTGTTATATGCAATTCCATAGGAATTTGGTATTTTAGCATTCATTAGTGTCCATTGACAATGAAATGTGACTACATTAATCCACTTTTCTGTGACAGAATCTGTAATAGGCAAAAGACATAAAGTTTGTTCCCTTTGTAGACTTCCCATTTCAACTGTGAATTCTCCTTATGTTTTTAGTTAAGACAAAATCGCAAGTGGTCTCCAGACTATTACGGCTAGCCCCCTTGAGTTCAAGGTTCAAAGAATGTGAAAATTTATTGTGATGCTGGGTATTAAGGAGAGCAATACATTTCTTTAAAATACTACATCATGCACTTCACCGGTGGTCCAGTGGGTAAAGAGTCTGCCTTTCAGTGCAAGGGGCACTGGTTCGATCCCTGGCACAGGAAGATCCCACATACCACGGAGCGGCTGGACTGGTGTGTCCAATTAAGAGTCAGCGCTCTGGAGTGCATGAGCCCAGAGCCAGTGCTCTGTGACAAGAGAGGCCACTCTGATGAGAGGCCTACACAGGCCAAGGAATGAAGATGGGTGAAAATAAATAAATGAAAGACCAAAAAAAGAGGCTAACATAAAAAAAAAAAAATACTATGTCATTAAATAATAAATAAACTGTCATGACATAAAGTGACATAAACAATTTAAATAATGTGAATCTTGGCACTAGCTGCCTATTACTCTAGCTAGCTCAGTGACACTAAATATAGGATTAATCTTCCTAGAGGTAGGTAGCCAGTCCGTGCCTCAATTCCTAACCCTAATCCTGGTTTCTTATCTCATTGCTAGTAGCTAAAGGGAAAGGATAATATGCATTCTGTTTACAATAATAAATGGAAAATATTTAAAAATCCAAGGCACAGATTCAATGCAATCTCTATAAAAATTTCAAATGGCATTTTTCACAGACATGGAACAGAGTTACAACCACTTGGAGCAATGGTCTGGAGGGATGGGGGGGGGACCTGGGTGGGGGGAGGGTCAAGGGATATGCATCTGATTGATCCGGGAACATACATGTACAAAAATAAATAAATAAATAAATAAATAAATAAATAAATAAAAAATTTTTATGAAACCACAACAGAACCCAAATGGCCAAAGCAACCATGAGGAAATAAATGAACAACGCTGAAGGTATCAAACTCCTTGATTTCAAATATATTGCAAAGTTAGAGCAATTAAAATGGCACCATACTGGGATAAAACAGACACATAGATCAATGTAACAGCATAAAGTGCCAAGAAATAAACCCACACACAATAAATTAATTTGTGATAAAGGAGTCAAAAATATAAAATGAGGAAAAGACAGTCTCCTCAATAAGTGGTGTTGGGAAAACAGGATGTCCACGTACAAGAACAGAAGTGGACCACTATCTTACACCAGACACAAAAAATCACTCAAGATGAATTAAAGGCTTGAACCTAAGACATAAGACCATAAAACTTCTAGAAAAGAACATAATCAGTAGTCTCCTTGACATAGATCTTGGCAATGATATTTAAATCTGATACCAACGTACAAGTGACAAAAGCAAAACTAAGCATGTGAAACCACATCAAACTGCATAGCAAAGGAAACCATCAACAAAATGATAATATAACCACTGAATGAGATAAAGTATTTGTAAATCATATCTGATAAGGGAGTCAAAATCCAAAATATATAAAGAACTCAATAGCAAAAACAACAATCAAATTTTAAGATGAGCAGAAAACCTGAATATACATTTTTCCCAAGAATTTATAGATAGCTAATAGGTACATGAAAATAATTAATCATCAGGGAAATGCAAATCAAAGCCATAGAGAGCTATCAGTTCTTATAATGGTATTATCAAAAAGATTAAAATAACAAGTTTGATAAGGATGTGGAGAAAAGGGAATCCTCCTGCAGTCTTGGTGGGACTGTGAACTGGCAGAGTCATAATGGAAAACAATATGGAGGCTCCTCAAAAGTTAAAAGTAAAACTACCATATTTTCCTGCAGTTCTACTTCTGGGCATTTATCTGAAGAAAACAAAAATAGATCAACATTCACTGCAGCACTATTTATAATTGTCAAGGTGTAGAAACAGCATGTCTATTGATGGATGAATGGATATAGAAATTGAAGTATTCAACCATAAAAAATATTGAAATCTTGCCATTTGAGACAACCTGAATGGACCTCAGGGGCATCATGCTAAGTGAAATTAATTAGATAGGAAAAGACATAGCATGATGTCACTTATAGGCAAAAATCTTTACAAAAAAACTAAAATTCTTCATAGACACATAGAACAGTGTGATGGTGTAAGCGATGAGTGGGAGAAATGGGTGAAGTCTTTTTTTTTTTTTGCTTTTCCTTTAAATAAATTAGTGGAAAAGCAATGCCTTGTAAAACTAAAATCCTCAATAAGTGGTGTTGGGAAAACAGGATGTCCACGTACAAGAACAGAAGTGGACCACTATCTTACACCAGACACAAAAAATCACTCAAGATGAATTAAAGGCTTGAACCTAAGACATAAGACCATAAAACTTCTAGAAAAGAACATAATCAGTAGTCTCCTTGACATAGATCTTGGCAATGATATTTAAATCTGATACCAACGTACAAGTGACAAAAGCAAAACTAAGCATGTGAAACCACATCAAACTGCATAGCAAAGGAAACCATCAACAAAATGATAATATAACCACTGAATGAGATAAAGTATTTGTAAATCATATCTGATAAGGGAGTCAAAATCCAAAATATATAAAGAACTCAATAGCAAAAACAACAATCAAATTTTAAGATGAGCAGAAAACCTGAATATACATTTTTCCCAAGAATTTATAGATAGCTAATAGGTACATGAAAATAATTAATCATCAGGGAAATGCAAATCAAAGCCATAGAGAGCTATCAGTTCTTATAATGGTATTATCAAAAAGATTAAAATAACAAGTTTGATAAGGATGTGGAGAAAAGGGAATCCTCCTGCAGTCTTGGTGGGACTGTGAACTGGCAGAGTCATAATGGAAAACAATATGGAGGCTCCTCAAAAGTTAAAAGTAAAACTACCATATTTTCCTGCAGTTCTACTTCTGGGCATTTATCTGAAGAAAACAAAAATAGATCAACATTCACTGCAGCACTATTTATAATTGTCAAGGTGTAGAAACAGCATGTCTATTGATGGATGAATGGATATAGAAATTGAAGTATTCAACCATAAAAAATATTGAAATCTTGCCATTTGAGACAACCTGAATGGACCTCAGGGGCATCATGCTAAGTGAAATTAATTAGATAGGAAAAGACATAGCATGATGTCACTTATAGGCAAAAATCTTTACAAAAAAACTAAAATTCTTCATAGACACATAGAACAGTGTGATGGTGTAAGCGATGAGTGGGAGAAATGGGTGAAGTCTTTTTTTTTTTTGCTTTTACTTTAAATAAATTAGTGGAAAAAAAGCAATGCCTACACTCTGGTAATTGGTTAAACTAAAATTCCTTCAACTTTCATGCATACTAAGTTGCTTCAGTTGACCACTAGCACCACCTGGGAAGCCCTCAGCCTTCATGGTCATTGCTTATTTCCCCTGAATCCAATTCTATTTAGGATAAAAACAACTCTCTACTAAAGTAATAATCAACTTCTTAGTAACACTCATAATATCACGTTATTGTTATGAACAACAACAGTAATAATAATATCGTCAATTAATACTATTATTACTCTATATGAGACACTTTTAGACAATAAACATGCATTAACTAAGCTTCTCAATAACCTTAGGAAAATAGCACCTTTTTTATCATCCTTATTTTGTACACAAGGCACACAGCTAAAAACTGGGTAAACAAAGATTTGGAAACTGTCAGTCTGATACCAGGATGCACTCTCTGAGGAATTATAGTTTCCTCCAATCCTGCCAAGTGGACTATTTTCAAGAACAATAAGATGGTAGAACAAAATTATGGAACTGGAACTCAGGAACTTGTGAAAAGAAAGCTCAATTTCCTAAAGATTCAGGAAGAACTAGAAATCTGTCCTCTTAAATCAGTGCTCTGCCCCCACCCCTCATAAAATGTGTGTTGCAAAGGTACCAGTAGATACTGATCACTTCAGCCATAGGAAAGCCAGATGGGCTTTTGCATAGTCAAAAACAATAGGCAAGCTGCAACCACAGTCTGCCTCTTCCAGGCTTCTTGGAGTACGTTGGGTAAGAAATATTAAATATCTCCTAGCCACTAGCAAGATTCTGATGCCTCTCATGTGCTGTTCTGTGCCTTATTACACTGAATGCAGATAGGGAGGATCTGTATTACTCAGCAATACATTTTTAGAAATGAGTCGCAAAGCACAGCACAGCTGTTGAAATGGAGAAGACTGAGATGTCATATTCTAAGTAGACGAAGAGCATGTAGCATTATGTGTGTCCACTCCAGAGTGAGGTGGCGGCATAGATACAAACACCTGGTGTACAAACTCCAGGCAGTGCCACAACCCCTTGCTTTGAAATGTGTTGAAACTTCTGTCAGTTTGCAGCCAATGTGTTCTTCTATTCAAGCTATCTGTGAGGTAATGGCTCTAACAACCCATGCATATTCTGTACATAGACTCCCATCATTATTTCTAAATACTTAATATGAAAAATTCATTAGATTTAATTTTTTTCACATTATCACAAGAAATATCAACATCAGTTAAGAAAGAAAAGTAAAAACTGTTAGATCCCTAAATGTAATTTCAATTGCTATAAATAGAATAATTGAAAAGAATGCTTTATGTGTTTTTTTGAAACTGTTTGTGGAATAAAATTCTTTTCTTCATGAAGACAATAATTTGAAAATACTGAAAACTTTTTATTAGAAATTATGTACAGTCATTTCAAGAATTAACTTTTGTATTAAGAAGTCATATTCATGGAAGAAGACTATCAATTCATGGAAGAAATCTATCAATAAAAGAAATAAAAAAAATTATCTGGAATTTTATAACTATGCAAGATTTACTGTATTCTTTTATTTTTGTATTTATTGGTTTAATAACTATATAATATAAAAGAAAAGTGACTGTTTTCACCATTTTGTAGCAAATTCCCTCTAACCCCCTTTCAGCATATCCCAAAATGGCATACAAGCATTCTCATGAAAAGCTCAGGAAGCACTGCTCCAGAAGGTGCTTGGAAGTGAAGGCACAGCAGGAGAAGGATAGCAACAACCCCAAGCAAGGTCATCCCAGGAAGAAAAGTGCTCTAAAGGCTCCTTGAATTTCTAAGTGTCTTAAAATATTTATCATGCCAATGAAGGCTTTTTAAAGTGATTAAAAAGTAAACTCAGCTGAGAATAGGGAATATGGTTTCAAACTTAACAAGGAATGCTACCCGGATTGTGACAAATACTCCTCTTTGAAGATACTTACTATGCCTGTGCAAGAACCTGGCACCTGTGCTGGGGGAAAGGCATTTATTTTCATTCTGATTCTAACATCCCTGCCACCCTAGAGTTTTCCCTTTAACCTGCAGCATCACACCTTATGTCTGTAGTATCAAAACAAATTAGAGTGAGGTGGCGGCATAGATACAAACACCTGGTGTACAACTCCAGGCAGTGCCACAACCCCTTGCTTTGAAATGTGTTGAAACTTCTGTCAGTTTGCAGCCAATGTGTTCTTCTATTCAAGCTATCTGTGAGGTAATGGCTCTAACAACCCATGCATATTCTGTACATAGACTCCCATCATTATTTCTAAATACTTAATATGAAAAATTCATTAGATTTAATTTTTTTCACATTATCACAAGAAATATCAACATCAGTTAAGAAAGAAAAGTAAAAACTGTTAGATCCCTAAATGTAATTTCAATTGCTATAAATAGAATAATTGAAAAGAATGCTTTATGTGTTTTTGTGAAACTGTTTGTGGAATAAAATTCTTTTCTTCATGAAGACAATAATTTGAAAATACTGAAAACTTTTTATTAGAAATTATGTACAGTCATTTCAAGAATTAACTTTTGTATTAAGAAGTCATATTCATGGAAGAAGACTATCAATTCATGGAAGAAATCTATCAATAAAAAGAAATAAAAAAAATTATCTGGAATTTTATAACTATGCAAGATTTACTGTATTCTTTTATTTTTGTATTTATTGGTTTAATAACTATATAATATAAAAGAAAAGTGACTGTTTTCACCATTTTGTAGCAAATTCCCTCTAACCCCCTTTCAGCATATCCCAAAATGGCATACAAGCATTCTCATGAAAAGCTCAGGAAGCACTGCTCCAGAAGGTGCTTGGAAGTGAAGGCACAGCAGGAGAAGGATAGCAACAACCCCAAGCAAGGTCATCCCAGGAAGAAAAGTGCTCTAAAGGCTCCTTGAATTTCTAAGTGTCTTAAAATATTTATCATGCCAATGAAGGCTTTTTAAAGTGATTAAAAAGTAAACTCAGCTGAGAATAGGGAATATGGTTTCAAACTTAACAAGGAATGCTACCCGGATTGTGACAAATACTCCTCTTTGAAGATACTTACTATGCCTGTGCAAGAACCTGGCACCTGTGCTGGGGGAAAGGCATTTATTTTCATTCTGATTCTAACATCCCTGCCACCCTAGAGTTTTCCCTTTAACCTGCAGCATCACACCTTATGTCTGTAGTATCAAAACAAATTAGCATGTGTTCTTGGGTTCCCCACTGAGCCCTTGAGTCTTCCTCATCTATTCAGTGGTCTTCCTCACATTTCTACCTCCCCTGTATGGGCAGACCTGGTTGCTGACCACATGGTTTACTGGACTGAGAGCTCCTTGCAGAAGGATATTTTTGTTTTTGTTTGCTTACATAATGATGAAAATTACAAATGTAGAGAATTCAGATGACTTATAGGTGCCCTCTGCCATGTTTTGCTGAGTCCATTTGGACAAAGTGCTTAATTTTATTGAAACCCAATTTCCTCATTTGTAAATGAGGATAGATGTACCTATGTCATATGATTTAAAATAATAATAATAATAATGACACAATGGAGGGAGGTGCCCAAGATGGTGGAGGAATAAGATGGAGATATCACCAGCTCCCCAACAAATTCATCAAAAACTCATCAACATATGGAACAACCCCTACAATCCAGCCCCTAAATGACAACAGAAGATCCCAGGTCTCCAGTGGGTAAGCCAGGTTTCTGGAACAAAGTAGGAAAAAGGTAGAGACATAAAAATAGAAAAGAAAAGACAGAGGAGTGCCAGAGAAAAGACTGTGTCCTGAGGGAGAGAGGGAAGTGAGAAGCAGGAAGAAACTCATGACCTGGGATACCCCCTCACAAGGGGGACCAACATGAGCAGCAGAATCTTGGAGGAACAGATGAGAAAACTGAGACTCTCAGCCCATAAACACCCCACAGACTAAGAGTGAATCGCATGAGCTTTCCCTGAATTCCCACACTCCTGTTCCTGCAGCGGCTCTGGCAAAGGGCTTGGGAAAAGGAGAGCACCAGTGAAAAGAGCCAGAGCTGTGGAAAAAACTGGCACACACCCAAAAGCCATGTAGAGACCCAGCAGCAGCAGCTCAGAGAGCCACCCAGAGTGCTGGGTGTCACCCAGAACACTTGGAGAGAACTGTGCCAGGCCCACTGGCCCGGCCTGTGAGGGTCCTCTGATTACCAGCCACCCCTTCCCCCTGGAGGCTCAGCAGGCATAAGTCCTCTTGAAGGAGATTGCCAGTAGCCATATTGAAGTGTCGCTGAGTGGGAGTGGGGAAACAGACCCTGGGGGACACTAACAGAGCTTTGGGTGCACCAGGACCCTGGAAGGGGAAGTAACCGACATTGAGCCCACAAGAGATTGAGCCCTGTACATTTTGCACTCAGACTTCACATGGACACCACATTTGCAACTATCCTGGCTGCCTAACCAGATCAACCAGCACTGAAAGGATCCCACCTACTAACTTGAAAATCTGGTTCTACCAAGGACACGAGATCTAAGCAGCTGACCCACCTTCCCCCATACCTGGCCCCCACTAGGACACACCCAAATCTTCTAGGGCAGCCTCAGGAGCAAACACTGGTGGAGGACCCACATGCAAAGATGAAGATAAACCTGCAAGGGAAAACCAAGGACAGGTTTTTTGTTGTTGATGTCATGTTATTATTTTTGTTCTTTTTCTATTTTTACCACATTGTTCCCTCTCTTCACTTTAACTGTTAAATATTTTATATCTACTATTATTCTCTACCCCTTAGCTTGCCTTCTCTACTGTTCTTTTCCTGCTGTACTAAACTTTAACATATACAAATATTTTTTATCTACCTACATATAACTTTGCAATACTATTCTGACTTACTTCATTACCTAGCCATCTCTTCTTTCTCTTCCTCACCATATGTGTTAGTTAATACTGCTTTCATTGCTTTATCCCCAGTTGGGACATTGCTCTGGTTTTCTTTTCCAGCTTGTGTTTTAGTTAGCTTGGACCTTAACTGGTGGATACCAGCTTTGTATCCATCTGTCCACTGGGTCGATCCAACTATACCTTATCTTTTTTGGACTGTTTGAGTTTTGTTGTGAATGTGTAAGTATATGTGCTTTTCCATTATGTTAATAACATTTGCATGATTTTACAATTGCCATTTGTCAGGGATGCGCCTTTTGTCCCTCATATTTGTATTTGTTTTAATACCACTGAAAGCCATAACAAACCAACTGTGAAAATTCCATTCCCCAGCCAGAGATCAAACCCTGAAATCTCAGAGAGGGAACACCTACTCCAAGACCCTACATTACCATAAAACACATAACACTAGGGAATATTAAACAGCAAAAAGCCTCACAAATGCAAGCACCAGTATACAAGACACAGAGTCACCCAACTGACAGTAACACCCAGTGCTCCACTCAAACAACAAACAAGACAAAAATACAAACCCAGTCATCAGCAGACAGTATACCACCTAACTCAGGCCTACCCAGGAGAGGGGAAAACAAATAATTATATAAATAAAATCTTACTTCCTCCTACATCTTACACAAAGCTTACACAAACCACTGGTACATTCTATAAGGTGAGAAATTAAAAGGAAGAAAAACTCAACCTGGAAGCATGGTTAAAGTAGATTACAAACAAAATAAAATAGCATTAATAATAATAATAATGAAAAGTCAGAGAAGCACTGTATAAATAAAGGAGCAAACAAGAAACACATAAATCCAAATAAGCAAAGAGAAATTAGACAAACTACCTGACAGAGAATTCAGAAGAGTGATACTGTTAGGTCGGTGGAGGACCATGGGCCTAACCATTCCAGGAGGCAGTGGTCTCAAAAGATTTCCCACTGACTCATCACTGGCTCCATCTGCATCTGGAGTTTTCCCACCAGACCCAGTATAGCTCAAACAAAGAAAATGCCTCTGTGCAGGAGCAAGACCTTGCCCCTCCCCTGACTTGACCCTAAGCAGATCAAAGCCCCTTACCCCTGCCTCTGGGTATGACTTCACTTGCCCACCTCTTGGACCCGTGAACCTCGCCCAGGAGCAAGATCTCAATAAAACTGAACTTTTGCTTATAATTTGGCCAATTTGCCTGTCTCTTGCTGCGTCGAGATCTTACAGATACTAATGAGGAAAGCACTTTCAAACATATTCTATAAGGGCATCATCACCCTGATACCAACACAGGCAAAGACAACACACAAAAAAAGAAAATTGCATACCAATATCATGATTAATTCAGACACAAACCAAAATTCCCCCTCAATTGCCATTTGTCAGGGATGCGCCTTTTGTCCCTCATATTTGTATTTGTTTTAATACCACTGAAAGCCATAACAAACCAACTGTGAAAATTCCATTCCCCAGCCAGAGATCAAACCCTGAAATCTCAGAGAGGGAACACCTACTCCAAGACCCTACATTACCATAAAACACATAACACTAGGGAATATTAAACAGCAAAAAGCCTCACAAATGCAAGCACCAGTATACAAGACACAGAGTCACCCAACTGACAGTAACACCCAGTGCTCCACTCAAACAACAAACAAGACAAAAATACAAACCCAGTCATCAGCAGACAGTATACCACCTAACTCAGGCCTACCCAGGAGAGGGGAAAACAAATAATTATATAAATAAAATCTTACTTCCTCCTACATCTTACACAAAGCTTACACAAACCACTGGTACATTCTATAAGGTGAGAAATTAAAAGGAAGAAAAACTCAACCTGGAAGCATGGTTAAAGTAGATTACAAACAAAATAAAATAGCATTAATAATAATAATAATGAAAAGTCAGAGAAGCACTGTATAAATAAAGGAGCAAACAAGAAACACATAAATCCAAATAAGCAAAGAGAAATTAGACAAACTACCTGACAGAGAATTCAGAAGAGTGATACTGTTAGGTCGGTGGAGGACCATGGGCCTAACCATTCCAGGAGGCAGTGGTCTCAAAAGATTTCCCACTGACTCATCACTGGCTCCATCTGCATCTGGAGTTTTCCCACCAGACCCAGTATAGCTCAAACAAAGAAAATGCCTCTGTGCAGGAGCAAGACCTTGCCCCTCCCCTGACTTGACCCTAAGCAGATCAAAGCCCCTTACCCCTGCCTCTGGGTATGACTTCACTTGCCCACCTCTTGGACCCGTGAACCTCGCCCAGGAGCAAGATCTCAATAAAACTGAACTTTTGCTTATAATTTGGCCAATTTGCCTGTCTCTTGCTGCGTCGAGATCTTACAGATACTAATGAGGAAAGCACTTTCAAACATATTCTATAAGGGCATCATCACCCTGATACCAACACAGGCAAAGACAACACACAAAAAAAGAAAATTGCATACCAATATCATGATTAATTCAGACACAAACATCCTCAAAAAATTCTAGCAAACAGAATTCAACACCACATAAACAACAGATCATGAGCAAATTGGGTTCAACTCAGGAATTCAAGGATTCTTCAATATCTGAAAACCAATCAATGTGATACACCATATTAACAAATTGAAAGGTAAAAATCATATGATAATCTTAATAGACTCAGGAAGTCTTTGATTGAATCCAACACCAGTTTATGATTAAAAAAAAAAAAAAAAAACTCTTCAAACTATGGGCCTAAAAGGAACCAGTCTCAACATAGTGAAAGCCATATAACATACACACATAGCAAACATTATTCTCAATAGTGAAGAACTGAAAGTATTCCCTCTAAGATTAGGAACAAGAGAGAAGTGTTCACCCTCACCACTATTATAAGACATAGTCTTGGAAGTTCTAGCTATAGCAATTAGAGAAGAAAAAGAAATAAAACAAATCCAGATTTGAAAAGAAGTAAAACTCTCACTGTTTGCTCATGAAATGATACTATACATAGAAAACCCTAAAAAGAGTATCAGAAAATTACTAGAGTGAATCACCAAATTTAGCAAAGTCTCAGGTTACAAAATCAATACACTGAAATCATTTGCATTCCTATACAAACAATGAAAAATCAGAAAGAGAAATCAAGGATGCAATCCTATCTACCATTGCAACCAAAAGAATAAAATATCTAAAGAGACAAAGAACTATACACAGAAAATTATAAGACAATAATGAAACAAACCAAAGATGACATAAACAGATTGAGAGATATTCCATGTTCCTGGGCTAGAAGAAACAATATTGTGAAAATCAGAATGCTACCAAATTTCATGTATAGATTCAATGTGATCCCTACAAAATTACCAATGGCATTCTTCACAGAACTAGACCAAAAAAAAATAGTACAGGCCATATGGGAACACAAGAGACACCAGATAGCCAAAGCAATTCTGAGAAAGGAGAATGAAGCGGGAACGATCAACCTTCCTAACTTCAGACTACACTACAAATCAACAGTCATCAAGACAGTATGGTACTGACACAAAAAGAGAAATATAGACCAATGGAACAAGATATAGAACTCAGAGATGAACCCACACACATAGGTAGCTTATCTTTGACAAAGGATGCAAAAATATACAATGGGGCAAGGACAGACTCTTCAACAAATGGTGCTGGGAAAACTGGACAGCTGCATGTAAAACAATGAAGTTGGAACATTCTCTAACACCATACAAAAAGATAAAATCAAAATGGGTTAAAGATCTAAATGTAAGACCAGAAATGATGAAACTCTTAGAAAAGAATACAGGCAGAACACTCAATGACATAAATCAATGACCCACCCTCTAGAGTAATGGAAATAATATCAACAATAAACAAGTGAGACCTAATGAAACTTAAAAGCTTTTGCACAGCAAAATAAACTATAAACAAGGTGAAAAGACAGCCTTAAGAATGGGAGAAAATCATAGTAAATGAAATAACAGACAAAGAATTAATTTCCAAAATATACAAGCAGCTATTACAACTCAACACCAAAAAGAACAAACAACCCAATCCAAAAAAAAAGAAGGTAAAAAAGACCTAAAGAGACATCTCACCAAGGAAGACATGCAAATGGCAAAAAAAAACACATGAAAGATGCTTAACAATGCTCATTATTAGAGAAATGCAAATCAAAACTACAATGAGATATCACCTCACACCAGTCAAAATGGCCATCATCAAAAAATCTACAGACAATAAATGCTGGAGAGGGTGTGAAGAAAAGAGAACCCTCTTTCACTGTTGGTGGGAATGTAAGTTGATACAGCCACTATGGAGGACAGCATGAAGATTTCTTTAAGAACTAGGAATAGTACCATCATATGACCCAGCAATCCCACCACTAGGCATATACTCTGAGGAAATCAAAATTGAAAGAGACACATGCACCCCAATGCTCATTACAGCACTTTTTACAATAGCTAGAACATGGAGACAACCTAGATGTCCATCAACAAATGAATGGATATGGAAACTCTTGCATGTATATACAATGGAATATTTCTGAGCCATAGAAAGAAATGCATCTGAATTAGTCCTAATGAGGTGGATGAATCTAGAATCTATTATACAAAGTGAATTAAGTCAGAAAGAGAAGGGTAGATATAGTATACTAACACATATATATGGAATCTAGAAAGGTGGTACTGATAAATGTATATACCGAGCAGCAATGGAGAAACAGACAGAGAACGGACTTATGGACATTGCAAAGAGGAGAAAAGGTCTAGAGGTATGACAAGAGTAACATGGAGTGCTTCCCAGGTGGTCCAGTGTGTAAAGAGTCTGCCTTGCAGTGCAGGGAGCACTGGTTCGATCCCTGGCCTGGGAAGATCCCACATGCTGCAGAGTGGCTGGACCGGTGTGTCCAATTATGAGTCAGTGCTCTGGAGTGCATGTGCCTAGTGCCAGTCCTCTGCAGTGAAAGAGACCACTGCAATGGGAGGCCCACACAGGCCAATGAGTAAAGATGGATGGAAATAAATAAATCAAAAAACAATAAAAGAGGGCAAAACAAAAAAAAAAAATAACATGCAAACTTACATTACGACATATAAAAGAGACAACCAATGCGAATGTGCCGTAAAGACTAAGGAAACTTACACACAGGCTATACAATAAATTGCAGGGGTAGGATGGGAGTCAGATTCGAGGAAAGTTCAAGTGGGAGGGGTCAAGCGTATTCCTATGACTGATTCGGGTTTATGTATAGCAGTCAACAGCAAAACTCTCTAAAAGTAATATAAAAATAAATTAATAAATGATAAAAAAATTAATGAGACAACGAACCTCATTAAGACTAAAAGGCCCATAATACACTTTAACCAATATTATGATTGTGACTATTAATGTTGTTGAACTAAAATGTTAAAGATACTATTTGCTAAGTAATTTAAAAAGTTCTACTCCTATTTGACATGATATCTTCAAAAGATAACATATGTAAATAAAAGCGAAGATTTTCTTATCAAAGGAGCAGGCTCTCTCTTAAGCCTAAAAGCCTAAGATGAGTTTATGAAGTTGCTCCTCTCTAAAAAGACACAAAAACTTCCCTACAATATTAACTCCCTTTTCTCCCTGAAGTGGGTTAGATTGGTTGTGTCTGGATATGGAAACTCTTGCATGTATATACAATGGAATATTTCTGAGCCATAGAAAGAAATGCATCTGAATTAGTCCTAATGAGGTGGATGAATCTAGAATCTATTATACAAAGTGAATTAAGTCAGAAAGAGAAGGGTAGATATAGTATACTAACACATATATATGGAATCTAGAAAGGTGGTACTGATAAATGTATATACCGAGCAGCAATGGAGAAACAGACAGAGAACGGACTTATGGACATTGCAAAGAGGAGAAAAGGTCTAGAGGTATGACAAGAGTAACATGGAGTGCTTCCCAGGTGGTCCAGTGTGTAAAGAGTCTGCCTTGCAGTGCAGGGAGCACTGGTTCGATCCCTGGCCTGGGAAGATCCCACATGCTGCAGAGTGGCTGGACCGGTGTGTCCAATTATGAGTCAGTGCTCTGGAGTGCATGTGCCTAGTGCCAGTCCTCTGCAGTGAAAGAGACCACTGCAATGGGAGGCCCACACAGGCCAATGAGTAAAGATGGATGGAAATAAATAAATCAAAAAACAATAAAAGAGGGCAAAACAAAAAAAAAAAATAACATGCAAACTTACATTACGACATATAAAAGAGACAACCAATGCGAATGTGCCGTAAAGACTAAGGAAACTTACACACAGGCTATACAATAAATTGCAGGGGTAGGATGGGAGTCAGATTCGAGGAAAGTTCAAGTGGGAGGGGTCAAGCGTATTCCTATGACTGATTCGGGTTTATGTATAGCAGTCAACAGCAAAACTCTCTAAAAGTAATATAAAAATAAATTAATAAATGATAAAAAAATTAATGAGACAACGAACCTCATTAAGACTAAAAGGCCCATAATACACTTTAACCAATATTATGATTGTGACTATTAATGTTGTTGAACTAAAATGTTAAAGATACTATTTGCTAAGTAATTTAAAAAGTTCTACTCCTATTTGACATGATATCTTCAAAAGATAACATATGTAAATAAAAGCGAAGATTTTCTTATCAAAGGAGCAGGCTCTCTCTTAAGCCTAAAAGCCTAAGATGAGTTTATGAATTAGTTTCTGATCCCCTCCATTCCCATACTCTAAGATGAAGACACAAAAACTTCCCTACAATATTAACTCCCTTTTCTCCCCTGAAGTGGGTTCGATTGGTTGTGTCTGAAGCCCATGACCTATCTGTAGTTTCCTCCTTCTCTGGTACTGATCTCGGTATCGAGAAACCTGATCCAGATAAGCTCACTTCCTTACATACATTTCTTGTATTGCCTTTTTTTTTTTTCCTGAGCTTATGAGTACCCAATTTTCCTTATATCTGCTCCTAAGATTAGTTAATTGCCTTAGCTGAATTCATTTCCACTTCTTAATTACTCCTTAGTCACTGCTGTAATTTCCAGGGCAGCACCTGGTTTTGAAATGTCAAAGTTCTTATTCACTTATGCATCCGTCACTTGCCCTTTTTATGCCCATTATCATGGTGCAGGAAGCTATCACCTTGTCACTAAAATTCCTTAGCACCACTCACTTCCTTGTTCCCATCTCTTCTTCTTCCACTGCCTCCACCAAGAGTGTCCAAGGAAAATCTTTTGTCCTTTCTGATAGATGGTGAGATCCACGCATAAACAAATTGAAGACTTGAGAGCTGCCAAATAGTCATGTGTTTGCCTCCTCTCGCTTTTGTTTTAACCAGCCAGTGGGGAAGTGCCTAAGGCCAACAACCCAATATTAAGTAAAAAGGCAAAACTGCTAATAATCCACAGTGTTAGAGAATGGGGTTGCCTTTGTGTGGATGGCATCTAGAGAGTGATTAAGAGGCATTCAAAACAGACTTCCAAAATGCAACATGTTTGATTTTTGCTTTTTTCAATCTGGTACATGTGTGCATTCATTTTGTATAACTAGATATGCACTTATATGCATCTGTTTGTACATATATCAAACTTCAATAACATCTAGAGTAATAGTCCCATAATACACGTTAACCAATATTATGATTGTGACTATTAATGTTGTTGAACTAAAATGTTAAAGATACTATTTGCTAAGTAATTTAAAAAGTTCTACTCCTATTTGACATGATATCTTCAAAAGATAACATATGTAAATAAAAGCGAAGATTTTCTTATCAAAGGAGCAGGCTCTCTCTTAAGCCTAAAAGCCTAAGATGAGTTTATGAATTAGTTTCTGATCCCCTCCATTCCCATACTCTAAGATGAAGACACAAAAACTTCCCTACAATATTAACTCCCTTTTCTCCCCTGAAGTGGGTTCGATTGGTTGTGTCTGAAGCCCATGACCTATCTGTAGTTTCCTCCTTCTCTGGTACTGATCTCGGTATCGAGAAACCTGATCCAGATAAGCTCACTTCCTTACATACATTTCTTGTATTGCCTTTTTTTTTTTTCCTGAGCTTATGAGTACCCAATTTTCCTTATATCTGCTCCTAAGATTAGTTAATTGCCTTAGCTGAATTCATTTCCACTTCTTAATTACTCCTTAGTCACTGCTGTAATTTCCAGGGCAGCACCTGGTTTTGAAATGTCAAAGTTCTTATTCACTTATGCATCCGTCACTTGCCCTTTTTATGCCCATTATCATGGTGCAGGAAGCTATCACCTTGTCACTAAAATTCCTTAGCACCACTCACTTCCTTGTTCCCATCTCTTCTTCTTCCACTGCCTCCACCAAGAGTGTCCAAGGAAAATCTTTTGTCCTTTCTGATAGATGGTGAGATCCACGCATAAACAAATTGAAGACTTGAGAGCTGCCAAATAGTCATGTGTTTGCCTCCCTCTCGCTTTTGTTTTAACCAGCCAGTGGGGAAGTGCCTAAGGCCAACAACCCAATATTAAGTAAAAAGGCAAAACTGCTAATAATCCACAGTGTTAGAGAATGGGGTTGCCTTTGTGTGGATGGCATCTAGAGAGTGATTAAGAGGCATTCAAAACAGACTTCCAAAATGCAACATGTTTGATTTTTGCTTTTTTCAATCTGGTACATGTGTGCATTCATTTTGTATAACTAGATATGCACTTATATGCATCTGTTTGTACATATATCAAACTTCAATAAACAGTTAACTTTTAAAACCTAAAAAGATGTTTTTCAAGTAAAACAAGTTAGAAAAAAGGTTTAATTTTAACATTTTGGTCAGCTGATGGTAACCTCACTATTTATAGAAAAGTAATAACAAGTATGAACATTTAGAAAACAATAAGCATCACTGCATATCAGGTGAGTAATATATGAAAGAGAAAGTTATTAAATTGGCAGAAGAGTAAATATTATCATTTCAAAGCTCAAGTTTTCAATCTTTAAAAGCAATCATGTAATTGTCTAACATGCAAATGCATTTGGAATAGGTATTGTTTTTCTTTTCAATTAAAATGTGACATCAGATCTTTGACCTTGATTTGTGTGTCTGTGTGAAAATCAAAATCTTTTTAATCCTCACACATTTTGGTTAGTAAAGACTTTAAAAAACACATTATAATACCCTCATTATGGGAAGGGAAAAATCCCATACTGGAGTCACCCAGATCATCACCTTGTCCATCATCTTATGTTTTATGATGGTTCCAAGTGCCTTATTTTATTTGAATCCTGTGGATGTGTAAGCATGTTATCCAATAAAAGATCCTCCACTCTGGAAAATATTCCCTTCCAAAATGCTCACTCTGAAAATCAAGACCAGGGGCTTCTTCCAAGTTGTTCAGTCTGTATGCAAATTCAATTTCCCATAAGGTAAGCAGGTGCTAACAGTTGACATCTAAGGTCAAAGTGCTTGAAGATGAGGTAGTCTGCTATACTCAGTGGCAAAGACCATTCTAATAACCTCCCCATTAAAAGGGAAAGTAACAGGTCTCTCCCAGAGCAAAATTCCATGGAAAGGTTGAGTGTGCCAGCCTGAAGAACTTTACTCTGCCAAGAGAACATGGAGCCAAGGACAAGGATACTGGGGAAGTGCCTAAGGCCAACAACCCAATATTAAGTAAAAAGGCAAAACTGCTAATAATCCACAGTGTTAGAGAATGGGGTTGCCTTTGTGTGGATGGCATCTAGAGAGTGATTAAGAGGCATTCAAAACAGACTTCCAAAATGCAACATGTTTGATTTTTGCTTTTTTCAATCTGGTACATGTGTGCATTCATTTTGTATAACTAGATATGCACTTATATGCATCTGTTTGTACATATATCAAACTTCAATAAACAGTTAACTTTTAAAACCTAAAAAGATGTTTTTCAAGTAAAACAAGTTAGAAAAAAGGTTTAATTTTAACATTTTGGTCAGCTGATGGTAACCTCACTATTTATAGAAAAGTAATAACAAGTATGAACATTTAGAAAACAATAAGCATCACTGCATATCAGGTGAGTAATATATGAAAGAGAAAGTTATTAAATTGGCAGAAGAGTAAATATTATCATTTCAAAGCTCAAGTTTTCAATCTTTAAAAGCAATCATGTAATTGTCTAACATGCAAATGCATTTGGAATAGGTATTGTTTTTCTTTTCAATTAAAATGTGACATCAGATTTTTGACCTTGATTTGTGTGTCTGTGTGAAAATCAAAATCTTTTTAATCCTCACACATTTTGGTTAGTAAAGACTTTAAAAAACACATTATAATACCCTCATTATGGGAAGGGAAAAATCCCATACTGGAGTCACCCAGATCATCACCTTGTCCATCATCTTATGTTTTATGATGGTTCCAAGTGCCTTATTTTATTTGAATCCTGTGGATGTGTAAGCATGTTATCCAATAAAAGATCCTCCACTCTGGAAAATATTCCCTTCCAAAATGCTCACTCTGAAAATCAAGACCAGGGGCTTCTTCCAAGTTGTTCAGTCTGTATGCAAATTCAATTTCCCATAAGGTAAGCAGGTGCTAACAGTTGACATCTAAGGTCAAAGTGCTTGAAGATGAGGTAGTCTGCTATACTCAGTGGCAAAGACCATTCTAATAACCTCCCCATTAAAAGGGAAAGTAACAGGTCTCTCCCAGAGCAAAATTCCATGGAAAGGTTGAGTGTGCCAGCCTGAAGAACTTTACTCTGCCAAGAGAACATGGAGCCAAGGACAAGGATACTGTTCAGATTTAACTGGGCTGTTTGTACAAAAATTCCCCCCAAAACAGCCACGTATAACAGATATGGAAAATTATATCTTTTTAGAGATAGTCTTATGTCTAATTTCAGTGTTGTCAAGATTTTAACCTGAAACCTAAGTTTTGTCCATCACTGGGATTCAGAAATGCTTGATAGGCAGTTCAAACTTTAAGTAGATAAACTGGTTAAGATTGGAAGAAAAAATGTTTATGAAGAGACGCCAAAGACAGAATACTTTATATTACTCGTTAATGAAGGATAAAAATAAAAATCTGAGGTAATAACACTTTAAATCAAAGCTAACCCCCCAAATTATAAGCTAAATCATTTAATTGTTGGAATCCAATGTTAGGCCATGTCACCAGTAAAGAATGCTTCTGCAAGGCAGGAGATGAGAGTTCAGTCCCTAGGTCAGGCAGATTCCCCTGGAGAAACAAATGGCAACACACTCTAGTATTCTTGCTTGGGAAATTCAATGAACAGAGGAGCCTGGTAGGCTAAAGTCTGTGATGCTGCAAAAGACTTGGACATGATTTATCAACCAAATAACTACAATGTAAGCTTGACATATGAGGACAACCTCCTTGGAATATAATATAGATACATACAGCTTGACTTATTATCAGTATGCTTAGTTTTTAACCTAGCAGTTTCTAAATATTTAAATTAAGAAAACAGTAGTTTTAAAATAGTCATAGCCCATATCTAAACTATATATTTTTAAAATAACTGAGTAAAATTTAACTCAACAAAATTCTAAATTAAAAAATAATGACAATGGAAGCAACCTAAATGTCCATTGACGAATGAATGGATAAAAAAGATCTGGTACATATATACAACAGAATACTACACAGCTGCTGTAAAAAGAAATGCAGGCGAATCAGTCCTAATGAGGTGGCTGGATTTAGAACCTATCGTAAAACGTCAAGTAAGTCAAAAAAGAGAAAGACAAGTAGAATATACTAACACCGGTATATGGAATCTAGTAGGATGGAAATGATAACACACGCAGTGAAGCAATGAAAACACAGACATAGAGAATAGACATATGGACATTGTGGGGAATGAGCAGTGGGTGGGAGGCATAAAGGAAGTAGCATGAAAACCTGTACTATCATGTGTGAAAAAAATAGCTATTGTCATTGTACCGTGAGAAAAGGGGATCCTGCAGGGGCGCTGTGTGACAGCCTGGAGGGGTGGGATGGGCGGGATATACATATGACTAATTTGGGATCATACGTATCTATAAACAACAAAACTCTGTAAAAGTAAAAACTAAAATAAAAATTAAAAAAAAAAAAATGAACCAGGTTCAACTACGAAGAAAATTGTTTACAATATATTGTTAACTAAAAAATTTACATCCAGAAATGCATAATTTGTACTATTATAATTACATAAAATATAAATGTATATCAACCAAAACTGAAAGAAAACAATATGACATGAGCTATAAACTGAGGTAACACATCTTTTTTTTTTTTTAATCCATTGAATGTAATTAATGCTTGTGGACTAAAAACACATGGACAATTATTCTAGGCATTATTGCAAATTCTATGAACAACAAAGTACATCTTATTTTACTAAAGTGGAAAGAATGAAATCAAAGGTATTTTGTTTAAATACTTGGAAATTATATGATGATAGAGAAGTCACTTAAAGGCTCTGAAAGATTATTTTCTCATTTTCTAAGTAGATATGAAAGCTTCCACCAGTCAATTCTCTCAGACATTGCACTGCTCATATGAGGTGATACATGTGGAGGTGATTGTTAATTATATTGTCAGTCCATAAGACTGCTATAACAAAATAACATAAACCGGGGGCATATAAACAGAAAAGTTATTTCTTATGGCTTTGAAAGCTGAGAAGTCCAAGGTAGGGTGCCAGTGGATTCATTGTTGGCGATATCTCATTTTCTAGATGGCCATATTTTTGCTGTAACCTCACAAAGTGGAAAGGAAGTAAGAGAATGTCCTCATAAACTGGAGACTGGGATGGCAGATCACTTCAATTTGTTCTAAGAAGGAATGCAATCTTCTCAGTCAGTGAATAAAAACCTTTGTAATTGATTACAGCCTAGTTTAAACAGTAATGTAAGACTTCCTTTGTGTGCTTGCATCTCTGTATGAATGGTTAGCAGAAGATGCTGAAAACTCAAGATATCAGCCACCAATCTAGAAGTTAATTCATGCAAAGATGTAATGTCAAGTATGATGAAGAAGTGGTGTAGTAGTCCTGTGAGCAGTGGGTGGGAGGCATAAAGGAAGTAGCATGTTTTTGGAAAAAATAGCTATTGTCATTGTACCGTGAGAAAAGGGATCCTGCAGGGGCGCTGTGTGACAGCCGGGAGGGGTGGGATGGGCGGGATATACATATGACTAATTTGGGATCATACGTATCTATAAACAACAAAACTCTGTAAAAGTAAAAACTAAAATAAAATTAAAAAAAAAAATGAACCAGGTTCAACTACGAAGAAAATTGTTTACAATATATTGTTAACTAAAAAATTTACATCCAGAAATGCATAATTTGTACTATTATAATTACATAAAATATAAATGTATATCAACCAAAACTGAAAGAAAACAATATGACATGAGCTATAAACTGAGGTAACACATCTTTTTTTTTTTTTAATCCATTGAATGTAATTAATGCTTGTGGACTAAAAACACATGGACAATTATTCTAGGCATTATTGCAAATTCTATGAACAACAAAGTACATCTTATTTTACTAAAGTGGAAAGAATGAAATCAAAGGTATTTTGTTTAAATACTTGGAAATTATATGATGATAGAGAAGTCACTTAAAGGCTCTGAAAGATTATTTTCTCATTTTCTAAGTAGATATGAAAGCTTCCACCAGTCAATTCTCTCAGACATTGCACTGCTCATATGAGGTGATACATGTGGAGGTGATTGTTAATTATATTGTCAGTCCATAAGACTGCTATAACAAAATAACATAAACCGGGGGCATATAAACAGAAAAGTTATTTCTTATGGCTTTGAAAGCTGAGAAGTCCAAGGTAGGGTGCCAGTGGATTCATTGTTGGCGATATCTCATTTTCTAGATGGCCATATTTTTGCTGTAACCTCACAAAGTGGAAAGGAAGTAAGAGAATGTCCTCATAAACTGGAGACTGGGATGGCAGATCACTTCAATTTGTTCTAAGAAGGAATGCAATCTTCTCAGTCAGTGAATAAAAACCTTTGTAATTGATTACAGCCTAGTTTAAACAGTAATGTAAGACTTCCTTTGTGTGCTTGCATCTCTGTATGAATGGTTAGCAGAAGATGCTGAAAACTCAAGATATCAGCCACCAATCTAGAAGTTAATTACATGCAAAGATGTAATGTCTGTGAAGTATGATGAAGAAGTGGTGTAGTAGTCCTGTGAATACCTTATAATAATAAGTGCAGCCACCACCTTAAGGATCATATGGGCAAGACAGTGTATACAAAAGAAAAAACAATATAGCATATTCCTTAGAGGGAAAAGCTAATAAACAATCCATGAAATATTCATTTGGGAAATTATTTGTATTAATGTTTATTCCATATTCCTAGGACTAGCATCATCAAAACATAAACAGTCTGTCATCAGAGGTTTACTCCAAAGATGAAGCACCAACCATGGTAGAGAAATATTCCTTCGAAGTGCTAAAGAGGAGCTCACATGACCTCAAATAAGATTTTAAGACTTAGTATCCAATAATTCAGCACTTTGGTGTATTTTCAATTATACTTTTCTTCTGACGAGGTATGCATTTTAGTCAGTCATTCCAGACTACACAAAGATGCCTCAAAATGCAGAAGGGCTGTGACAAAGATTGAAAAAATTGAAAAAGACACATGTGCCTCATTGTTCACTGCTGCACTATTTCCAGTAGCTAGAATGTGGAAGTAACCTAGATGTCCATTGACAGAAGAATGGATAAAGAAGCTGTGGTACATACATGCAATGGAATATTACTTGGCCCATAAAAAGAAATCCATTTGAATCAATTCTAATGAGGTGGATGAATCTAGAACCTATTATACAGAGTGAAGTATGTCAGGGAGAGAAAGATAAATATTACATACTGACACAAATATATGGAATCTCTAAAGATGATGTTGATAAATGAATATGCAGAGCAGCAACGGAGAGGTGGACATGGAGAACTGTCCTACAGACATCGGGGTGAAGGAGGGGAATATGCTGTGGGACTAAGGGATCTCAAAGAGGGGCTCTGTGGTGACCTAGAGGGGTGGGATTTGGAGGGAGATGGGTTGGAGGTTCAGGATGAAGAGACATATGTATACCTATGGCAGATTCAGGTCGATGTGGGAGCAAAAGAAAAAAATAATGGATCCAAAGATGCAGCCTAGTTTAAACAGTAATGTAAGACTTCCTTTGTGTGCTTGCATCTCTGTATGAATGGTTAGCAGAAGATGCTGAAAACTCAAGATATCAGCCACCAATCTAGAAGTTAATTACATGCAAAGATGTAATGTCTGTGAAGTATGATGAAGAAGTGGTGTAGTAGTCCTGTGAATACCTTATAATAATAAGTGCAGCCACCACCTTAAGGATCATATGGGCAAGACAGTGTATACAAAAGAAAAAACAATATAGCATATTCCTTAGAGGGAAAAGCTAATAAACAATCCATGAAATATTCATTTGGGAAATTATTTGTATTAATGTTTATTCCATATTCCTAGGACTAGCATCATCAAAACATAAACAGTCTGTCATCAGAGGTTTACTCCAAAGATGAAGCACCAACCATGGTAGAGAAATATTCCTTCGAAGTGCTAAAGAGGAGCTCACATGACCTCAAATAAGATTTTAAGACTTAGTATCCAATAATTCAGCACTTTGGTGTATTTTCAATTATACTTTTCTTCTGACGAGGTATGCATTTTAGTCAGTCATTCCAGACTACACAAAGATGCCTCAAAATGCAGAAGGGCTGTGACAAAGATTGAAAAAATTGAAAAAGACACATGTGCCTCATTGTTCACTGCTGCACTATTTCCAGTAGCTAGAATGTGGAAGTAACCTAGATGTCCATTGACAGAAGAATGGATAAAGAAGCTGTGGTACATACATGCAATGGAATATTACTTGGCCCATAAAAAGAAATCCATTTGAATCAATTCTAATGAGGTGGATGAATCTAGAACCTATTATACAGAGTGAAGTATGTCAGGGAGAGAAAGATAAATATTACATACTGACACAAATATATGGAATCTCTAAAGATGATGTTGATAAATGAATATGCAGAGCAGCAACGGAGAGGTGGACATGGAGAACTGTCCTACAGACATCGGGGTGAAGGAGGGGAATATGCTGTGGGACTAAGGGATCTCAAAGAGGGGCTCTGTGGTGACCTAGAGGGGTGGGATTTGGAGGGAGATGGGTTGGAGGTTCAGGATGAAGAGACATATGTATACCTATGGCAGATTCAGGTCGATGTGCAGCAGTAAACAACAAAACCTTGTAAAAAATAAATTAATTAATTCAATTAAATTTAAAAAGAATAACCTGTCTCCTTTAAAAGTAATTTAAGTCTCAAATATATGCTTTCAATGAAGAAATGAAATTGAGTGACATTGTTATTATAAGCCTAAGAGGCTCCCACAAATGAGAAATTTTTAAGCATATATAGATTCTTGGTGTTATTATTTTTGAATATTTTCATGAACTCCATAATAACCACAGCACAATCCAGTTAATAATTTTGAAAAAAAATTTCCCTAAACTAACACAAATTTCTAAGCACTATTGGAACATAAATTCCAAACTAATCAAGAGTAAATTTGTGATGATTTTTAAATCTGTTTGTTTGATGTTTCTTGATATGCTAGCAACATTTAAGTGGTCACTAAAAAATAGCTTGAAGAAATGCAGCTGCTTTAAAATTTTCCAGATGATAATACAGATTTTTATCAATGTTCTCCATGCAGACTGTGGCTTTCTATAATTCCTTGCTAGTTACCTAGCAGTATTTCCAACTGATCCATTCACTCCTGGGAAGCAAATTGCCTTTAATTGTGAACCAAGGATTCAGACTGGCCTGGTAACTGTTGACTGGCTTACAAAGGACTTTCCTTTGGCCTTACTGACAGATATTTAAAAGCAGAATATGTGTACTCTCCCCAGTAGTTTCCTCAGTTTCATATAGACTTGAAAAGTCAAGAAGGAATTGCTAGAATGACACACCATCAGAGGTATATGCCATATGAAAAGTTTCTTAAAGCATAAAGAAGACATTTTGTTACATGAATTCCTGAACATCCTCTCTATTAAACTAGTCAAACACTTTCTCTCCTCTGGATTAAGGAAGTAAGCATTGTATAGTTAGAACAAAATTCAAATTTTGAAATTTCAAAATAATTGCGCAAAATTTTCCAATCAAAATTTTATGATCAAAATTCTCATTTTATAAATATAACTAATTGTTAACTAGTTGTATTAAACATATGGGATAGTAACAGTGAATATAGAATTATATATCAAATTTTGCAAATTTCAAATAATTCAATGGAGATGGGTTGGAGGTTCAGGATGAAGAGACATATGTATACCTATGGCAGATTCAGGTCGATGTGCAGCAGTAAACAACAAAACCTTGTAAAAAATAAATTAATTAATTCAATTAAATTTAAAAAGAATAACCTGTCTCCTTTAAAAGTAATTTAAGTCTCAAATATATGCTTTCAATGAAGAAATGAAATTGAGTGACATTGTTATTATAAGCCTAAGAGGCTCCCACAAATGAGAAATTTTTAAGCATATATAGATTCTTGGTGTTATTATTTTTGAATATTTTCATGAACTCCATAATAACCACAGCACAATCCAGTTAATAATTTTGAAAAAAAATTTCCCTAAACTAACACAAATTTCTAAGCACTATTGGAACATAAATTCCAAACTAATCAAGAGTAAATTTGTGATGATTTTTAAATCTGTTTGTTTGATGTTTCTTGATATGCTAGCAACATTTAAGTGGTCACTAAAAAATAGCTTGAAGAAATGCAGCTGCTTTAAAATTTTCCAGATGATAATACAGATTTTTATCAATGTTCTCCATGCAGACTGTGGCTTTCTATAATTCCTTGCTAGTTACCTAGCAGTATTTCCAACTGATCCATTCACTCCTGGGAAGCAAATTGCCTTTAATTGTGAACCAAGGATTCAGACTGGCCTGGTAACTGTTGACTGGCTTACAAAGGACTTTCCTTTGGCCTTACTGACAGATATTTAAAAGCAGAATATGTGTACTCTCCCCAGTAGTTTCCTCAGTTTCATATAGACTTGAAAAGTCAAGAAGGAATTGCTAGAATGACACACCATCAGAGGTATATGCCATATGAAAAGTTTCTTAAAGCATAAAGAAGACATTTTGTTACATGAATTCCTGAACATCCTCTCTATTAAACTAGTCAAACACTTTCTCTCCTCTGGATTAAGGAAGTAAGCATTGTATAGTTAGAACAAAATTCAAATTTTGAAATTTCAAAATAATTACGCAAAATTTTCCAATCAAAAATTTTATGATCAAAATTCTCATTTTATAAATATAACTAATTGTTAACTAGTTGTATTAAACATATGGGGAAGTCAGTAACTTAGTGAATATAGAATTATATCTAAAGTCAAATTATCCCATATATGCAGTCAAAGTTTGCTCTTGTTTTATGCCAAGAATTAAAAAATAAGATCAGGCAGTTCTTGATTTCTTATTTTAGATACCTTTACCAACTTAACTGAAACAAGCAAATGGTAAATGATCAAACAAGGATCTACTGAGTATACCTTACACATGAAACTGTGCTTGGCTTGGTGGAGAGGAGAGAAGAAGAGAAATGATCCTACATGGGAATCACTGTATTAGTTGTTTTCCTCCATTGTACAATATTCCCATCAATCCTGTATGTTAGTTATTATTAATCATAATCTCAAGAAGAAAAGACTAAGGTTATTAAATTCAAATGAACCTATAAGGATACTCATCTGGGAAGTGACAGAGTAATGGCACAAATTCTTATCTACATAACTCAGCAGCCTGGGCTTTTTATATTACGACACCTGCCTTCCGAAGAGAAACTAGATTACTTTGAAACAAAAATATTAGTGAGTTTGGAAACGATTTTTACAGTTTTATTGAGATAATAGATATGGATATACTATAAATTGTTAATTCACATGCTGTTTTGAGTTTTTGGTTACTACAAATAAAGCTGCTATGAAAATTTGTATAAATAGTAAAGGAATGTATGTTTTACTTTTTTTCTTGTGTAAATACCTGAGTGCAATAAGTGAATCATATGGAAGGGTTTTTTTTTATTATTATTATTATTTTACAGGGTTTTCTTGTTTAGTGCCACACATCAACTTGAATCTGCCATAGGTATATATATGTACCCCCCAAAATTTCTCTTCATATCCCTCCCCACCCCACCCCTTCAGGTTGCCACAGAGCCCTTATTTAAGGCCCTTAATCGCACATCAATGGGAGGGAGAAATTCCCCTCCTTCACCCTAATGTCTGTAAGACTGTTCTCCCTGTCTGCCTCTCCATTACTGCTCTGCATATTCATTTATCAACATCATCTTTAGAGATTCCATATATTTGTGTCAGTATGTAATATTTATCTTTCTCTCCCTGACATACTTCACTCTGTATAATATCTAAAGTCAAACTATCCCATATATGCAGTCAAAGTTTGCTCTTGTTTTATGCCAAGAATTAAAAAATAAGATCAGGCAGTTCTTGATTTCTTATTTTAGATACCTTTACCAACTTAACTGAAACAAGCAAATGGTAAATGATCAAACAAGGATCTACTGAGTATACCTTACACATGAAACTGTGCTTGGCTTGGTGGAGAGGAGAGAAGAAGAGAAATGATCCTACATGGGAATCACTGTATTAGTTGTTTTCCTCCATTGTACAATATTCCCATCAATCCTGTATGTTAGTTATTATTAATCATAATCTCAAGAAGAAAAGACTAAGGTTATTAAATTCAAATGAACCTATAAGGATACTCATCTGGGAAGTGACAGAGTAATGGCACAAATTCTTATCTACATAACTCAGCAGCCTGGGCTTTTTATATTACGACACCTGCCTTCCGAAGAGAAACTAGATTACTTTGAAACAAAAATATTAGTGAGTTTGGAAACGATTTTTACAGTTTTATTGAGATAATAGATATGGATATACTATAAATTGTTAATTCACATGCTGTTTTGAGTTTTTGGTTACTACAAATAAAGCTGCTATGAAAATTTGTATAAATAGTAAAGGAATGTATGTTTTACTTTTTTTCTTGTGTAAATACCTGAGTGCAATAAGTGAATCATATGGAAGGGTTTTTTTTTATTATTATTATTATTTTACAGGGTTTTCTTGTTTAGTGCCACACATCAACTTGAATCTGCCATAGGTATATATATGTACCCCCCAAAATTTCTCTTCATATCCCTCCCCACCCCACCCCTTCAGGTTGCCACAGAGCCCTTATTTAAGGCCCTTAATCGCACATCAATGGGAGGGAGAAATTCCCCTCCTTCACCCTAATGTCTGTAAGACTGTTCTCCCTGTCTGCCTCTCCATTACTGCTCTGCATATTCATTTATCAACATCATCTTTAGAGATTCCATATATTTGTGTCAGTATGTAATATTTATCTTTCTCTCCCTGACATACTTCACTCTGTATAATAGGTTCTAGATTCATCCACCTCATTAGAATTGATTCAAATGGATTTCTTTTTATGGGCCGAGTAATATTCCATTGCATGTATGTACCACAGCTTCTTTATCCATTCTTCTGTCAATGGACATCTAGGTTACTTCCACATTCTAGCTACTGGAAATGGTGCAGCAGTGAACAATGGGGTACATGTGTCTCTTTCAATTTTGATTTCCTCAGGGTATATGCCTACTAGTGGGATTGCTGGGTCACATGCTGGATCTATACCTAGTTTTTTGAAGAATCTCCACACTGTCTTCTATAGTGGCTTATCAACTTCCACCAACACTGCAAGAGGGTTCCCTTTTCTCCACAGCCTGTCAAGCATTTATTGTTTGTAGACTTTTTAATAATGACCATTATGATTGGTGTGAGGTGATATCTCATTGAGGTTTTGATTTACATTTCTCTAACAACAAGCAATGTTGAGCATCTTTTCATGTATTTGTTGGCCATTTGTGTATCTTCTTTGGAGAGATGTCTGTTTACATAAGGTATATTTTTGACTTAAGACATTATCAAGCTATTTCTCAATGTGATTATACCATATCACATACAAAGAAGCAGTATCTGAGAGTTGGAATTGTCCCACATCCTTGGTAATACTTGATATAGTCAGTCTTTTTTATTCTAACCATTTTAATAGAAGTGTTCAGTCAGTTCAATTGCTCAGTCATGTCTGACTCCTTGAGATCCCATGGACTGTGGCATGCAAGGCTTTCCTTGTCATTCACCATCTTCTGGAGGTTTTTCAAACTCATATCCATTGATTCAGTGATGCCATCCAACCATCTCCTTTTCTGTCATCCCCTTCTCCTTCTGCCTTCTATTGTTGCCAGCATCAGGGTCTTTTTCAGTGAGTCATCTCTAATGCATCAGTCCTTTTAATGAATATTCAGAATTGATATCGATTAAGGCTGATTGGTTTGATATCTTTGTAGTCCAAGGAACTCTCAAGAGTCTTCTCCAACACCAAAGTTCAAAGACAACAATTCTTTGGCTCTTGATCCTCTTTATGGTCCAACTCTCAAATCCATACATGACTCTTGGGAAAATCATAGCTTTGAATATACAGGTTGTTGTCAGGTTGCTGTCTCTGCCTTATTAGAAAGCTGTCTTGTTTGTCAGAGCTTTCCTTCCAGGGAGCAAACATCTTACAAAATCCTTTATTAAACACATGTTTTCCTGTGTTTTAAACTGGGATGTGTATTCCATTTTTATTTTCAGAACAATGTCCCCTGAAGAGTAAAAGTTTTCAATTTGGATGAAGTATTTTTTTATTTTAATGCTTCTTATTTTATGATTTTTTTGTCATATTTTAGAATTCTTTGCTAAGCTTTGCCACTAAGATCATTTTCTTGTTTGATTTTGATGTTACATAATTTTAGTTACTACACTTAAGAACAAAATTTATTCCAAGTTATTTTTTTTCTATGTGGTACTGGGTAAAAATAGAGGCTATTTTTTGTCCTGTTTTTGCTTGTTTGTTTGTATACATATATAGCTGTAGATTCATACAAGCACTATTAGTTGAGAAGATAACCCCTTCCACTTTGAATTTCTTTGGCACCTCTGTCAAAAATAAGTTAACTATAAATGTGTACATCTGCCTTCAAAGAGAAACACTAAGTTTCTTCCTTTTAAACCTACCAACGCAGCCTTTATTTTAAAAATTACTCAAGGTCATTAAGTAGTAAAATAAAAAGTCCAGGTAAACAGAATGACAGGAAATAAACAATGCCAGCAAAGAAAGAGCTAAAACAAAATTTAGAGAGGCTGTTTGGAATATGATTCTCTGAAAAAAACATTTTCTACTTTTTGATTGATAAAATTTCTGACAGTATAATCCTAAAAAATAACATAGTGATAGGGAACATTTTTGTTTCATTATACATCCAGCAGAGTCTGGATGTTGTTAAGATCAAGGCTATTTCTTGCAGCCTAATCTGTGCGTGTGGTTTGTTTTGAACCAGTATGCTATCATCCTTTTTATAGCTCCATATTAAGTTTGTGTACAATTGAATCAATACCTTGGGACACGGTAGTGGTTTTTTTTTGGAATAGTAAACATAATCTTAAGGCTGATTGGTTTGATATCTTTGTAGTCCAAGGAACTCTCAAGAGTCTTCTCAACACCAAAGTTCAAAGACAACAATTCTTTGGCTCTTGATCCTCTTTATGGTCCAACTCTCAAATCCATACATGACTCTTGGGAAAATCATAGCTTTGAATATACAGGTTGTTGTCAGGTTGCTGTCTCTGCCTTATTAGAAAGCTGTCTTGTTTGTCAGAGCTTTCCTTCCAGGGAGCAAACATCTTACAAAATCCTTTATTAAACACATGTTTTCCTGTGTTTTAAACTGGGATGTGTATTCCATTTTTATTTTCAGAACAATGTCCCCTGAAGAGTAAAAGTTTTCAATTTGGATGAAGTATTTTTTTATTTTAATGCTTCTTATTTTATGATTTTTTTGTCATATTTTAGAATTCTTTGCTAAGCTTTGCCACTAAGATCATTTTCTTGTTTGATTTTGATGTTACATAATTTTAGTTACTACACTTAAGAACAAAATTTATTCCAAGTTATTTTTTTTCTATGTGGTACTGGGTAAAAATAGAGGCTATTTTTTTGTCCTGTTTTTGCTTGTTTGTTTGTATACATATATAGCTGTAGATTCATACAAGCACTATTAGTTGAGAAGATAACCCCTTCCACTTTGAATTTCTTTGGCACCTCTGTCAAAAATAAGTTAACTATAAATGTGTACATCTGCCTTCAAAGAGAAACACTAAGTTTCTTCCTTTTAAACCTACCAACGCAGCCTTTATTTTAAAAATTACTCAAGGTCATTAAGTAGTAAAATAAAAAGTCCAGGTAAACAGAATGACAGGAAATAAACAATGCCAGCAAAGAAAGAGCTAAAACAAAATTTAGAGAGGCTGTTTGGAATATGATTCTCTGAAAAAAACATTTTCTACTTTTTGATTGATAAAATTTCTGACAGTATAATCCTAAAAAATAACATAGTGATAGGGAACATTTTTGTTTCATTATACATCCAGCAGAGTCTGGATGTTGTTAAGATCAAGGCTATTTCTTGCAGCCTAATCTGTGCGTGTGGTTTGTTTTGAACCAGTATGCTATCATCCTTTTTATAGCTCCATATTAAGTTTGTGTACAATTGAATCAATACCTTGGGACACAGTGTTTGATGATTATAGTAAAAAACAAAAAAAAGAGATCTATTTTGTTGTTCTTTGTGAAGGTACTTTCATTATCACATGTCACTCAGTTACAAGAGTTTATGGGACCATTTACACCCAGTGGAGACTTTAAACATACGATTTTATGACTACAAAACACCAAGATAAATGAAAACATTTTAGAAAGATATGAGGATCCTTTCCTTGGTATTTGATTGAAGTGAATTGGGGCTATAAAATGAGTTCTCCTTTCTACAGTCCTGCCTGTTACAAGGCACAGGAGAAATCGAGCTGAGATGAGGTATTCCAAATAGCTAATGGGATACATTGCTCGCTTATTAACTGCAAGGTGCCCAAAATGAAAGGAAAAAATTAAAACCAAACAAGTTTTTAAGCAATATCCAAATACTTTAGGTCAATTAAGCAAATATTTATTGGACACTCTTCATAATACTAGAGATAAAGCTGGTCAATGGGTATCCTTCCTTCTCAGATAGTAATCCCATGATTTATAGTTCCCCATTAGTATCATTCTTTTGAAACATGAGATGATATTGGTTTAACAGCATTTAAGCCATTACAGTGAGAGAAATTTGAACATGAACTTCCTAGTAGATAATACTACTTTATCAATGATAAATTTCTTGATTTTGAGAATTTAACTATGGTCATTTAAGCCATCACAGTGAGGGAAATTTGAATATAAACTTCATATTAAATAGTACTATTGTATCAGTGCTAAATTTCTTGATTTTGAGAAATGAGCTATATTTTTTATCTTTATTTTGCTTTTACAGAGTTTTGTTGTTTACAGCTCTATATAATTGCAAATCCCGGTTTTTATAAGGAATATCTTTGACCCCAAAAAGCTAAAACAAAATTTAGAGAGGCTGTTTGGAATATGATTCTCTAAAAAAAACATTTCCTACTTTTTGATTGATAAACCATCTGACAGTATAATCCTAAAAAATAACATAGTGATAGGGAACATTTTGTTTCATTATACATCCAGCAGAGTCTGGATGTTGTTAAGATCAAGGCTATTTCTTGCAGCCTAATCTGTGCGTGTGGTTTGTTTTGAACCAGTATGCTATCATCCTTTTTATAGCTCCATATTAAGTTTGTGTACAATTGAATCAATACCTTGGGACACAGTGTTTGATGATTATAGTAAAAAACAAAAAAAAGAGATCTATTTTGTTGTTCTTTGTGAAGGTACTTTCATTATCACATGTCACTCAGTTACAAGAGTTTATGGGACCATTTACACCCAGTGGAGACTTTAAACATACGATTTTATGACTACAAAACACCAAGATAAATGAAAACATTTTAGAAAGATATGAGGATCCTTTCCTTGGTATTTGATTGAAGTGAATTGGGGCTATAAAATGAGTTCTCCTTTCTACAGTCCTGCCTGTTACAAGGCACAGGAGAAATCGAGCTGAGATGAGGTATTCCAAATAGCTAATGGGATACATTGCTCGCTTATTAACTGCAAGGTGCCCAAAATGAAAGGAAAAAATTAAAACCAAACAAGTTTTTAAGCAATATCCAAATACTTTAGGTCAATTAAGCAAATATTTATTGGACACTCTTCATAATACTAGAGATAAAGCTGGTCAATGGGTATCCTTCCTTCTCAGATAGTAATCCCATGATTTATAGTTCCCCATTAGTATCATTCTTTTGAAACATGAGATGATATTGGTTTAACAGCATTTAAGCCATTACAGTGAGAGAAATTTGAACATGAACTTCCTAGTAGATAATACTACTTTATCAATGATAAATTTCTTGATTTTGAGAATTTAACTATGGTCATTTAAGCCATCACAGTGAGGGAAATTTGAATATAAACTTCATATTAAATAGTACTATTGTATCAGTGCTAAATTTCTTGATTTTGAGAAATGAGCTATATTTTTTATCTTTATTTTGCTTTTACAGAGTTTTGTTGTTTACAGCTCTATATAATTGCAAATCCGTCATAGGAATATCTTTGACCCCTCACACCTGAGCCATCCTCCCACTCCCCCTCATCCCACCCTTCCAGGTTGATGCTCAGTCCCCATGTAAGATCCCTGAGTTTCACAGTGCATTCACAATGGTTATCACTTTTACATATAATAATGTAGGTTTCCATGTTACTCTTTCCAAATTTCTCCCCCACTCATCCCTCCCCACAATGTCCATAGGTCTCTTCTCTGTGTCTGTTTTACCATCGCTGCTCTGCGTGTAATAGATTCCATATATGTGTGTTAGTATACCATATTTGTCCTTCTCTTTTTGACTTACTTCACTTTGTATAATAGGCTCTAGATTCGTATGTATCGTTAGGACTAATTCCTCTGTATTTCTTTTTATGGTTAAGAATATTCCAGGGCTTCCTCTGGTGGTCCAGTGGATAGGGACACCGCCTTGCAGTGCAAGGGGCGCCGGTTCGATCCCTGGCCTGGGAGGATCCCACGTGCCGCGGAGCGGCTGGACTGATGTGTCCAATTGCCGAGCCGGAGCTCTGGCGCGCATGCGCCCTGAGCCAGCGCTCTGCAGCGATGGATGCCACCGCGATGGGAGGCCCACAGGGGCCAAAAGAACAAAGGCGGACGAAAATTAGAGAAATGAAAGAGCAATGGAAGTGGTCCGCCCGCTCCCCTCCCTCCCCAACCCGACCCTCACCCAAAATAAATAAATAAAACTTTAAAAAAAAAAAGAATATTCCATTGTATGTACCATAGCTTCTTTATCCATTCATTCATCAATGGACATCTAGGTTGCTTCCAAGTTCCAGCTACTTTATAGAGTGCTGCAATGAACATTGGGGTACAAATGTCCCTTTTTATTTTGATTTCATCAGGATATAAACCTAATAGTGGGATTGCTGGGTCATATGGTGCTTCTATTAGTTTTTTAAGGAATCTCCATACTGTCTTCCATAGTGGTTGTATCAATTTACATTCCCACCAACAACAAAAGAGTGTTCCCTTTTCTCCACACCCTCTCCAGCAATTATTGTCTGTAGATTTTTTGATGATGGCCATTCTGACTGCTATGAGGCAATATTTCATTGTAGTTTTGGTTTGCATTTTTCTAATGAGCAATGATGAGCATCTTTTCATGTGTTTTTTTGGCCATCTGTATGACTTCCTTAGAGAGATGTCTCTTTAGGTCTTTTTCCCATTTTTTTAAACTGAGTTTTTTGTTTTTTCGGTGTTGAGCATCTTGTATACTTTTATTGCTTTTATGGCCATCTTCCAAATTTCTCCCCACTCATCCCTCCCCACAATGTCCATAGGTCTCTTCTCTGTGTCTGTTTTACCATCGCTGCTCTGTGTAATAGATTCCATATATGTGTGTTAGTATACCATATTTGTCCTTCTCTTTTTGACTTACTTCACTTTGTATAATAGGCTCTAGATTCGTATGTATCGTTAGGACTAATTCCTCTGTATTTCTTTTTATGGTTAAGAATATTCCAGGGCTTCCTCTGGTGGTCCAGTGGATAGGGACACCGCCTTGCAGTGCAAGGGGCGCCGGTTCGATCCCTGGCCTGGGAGGATCCCACGTGCCGCGGAGCGGCTGGACTGATGTGTCCAATTGCCGAGCCGGAGCTCTGGCGCGCATGCGCCCTGAGCCAGCGCTCTGCAGCGATGGATGCCACCGCGATGGGAGGCCCACAGGGGCCAAAAGAACAAAGGCGGACGAAAATTAGAGAAATGAAAGAGCAATGGAAGTGGTCCGCCCGCTCCCCTCCCTCCCCAACCCGACCCTCACCCAAAATAAATAAATAAAACTTTAAAAAAAAAAAAAAAGAATATTCCATTGTATGTACCATAGCTTCTTTATCCATTCATTCATCAATGGACATCTAGGTTGCTTCCAAGTTCCAGCTACTTTATAGAGTGCTGCAATGAACATTGGGGTACAAATGTCCCTTTTTATTTTGATTTCATCAGGATATAAACCTAATAGTGGGATTGCTGGGTCATATGGTGCTTCTATTAGTTTTTTAAGGAATCTCCATACTGTCTTCCATAGTGGTTGTATCAATTTACATTCCCACCAACAACAAAAGAGTGTTCCCTTTTCTCCACACCCTCTCCAGCAATTATTGTCTGTAGATTTTTTGATGATGGCCATTCTGACTGCTATGAGGCAATATTTCATTGTAGTTTTGGTTTGCATTTTTCTAATGAGCAATGATGAGCATCTTTTCATGTGTTTTTTTGGCCATCTGTATGACTTCCTTAGAGAGATGTCTCTTTAGGTCTTTTTCCCATTTTTTTAAACTGAGTTTTTTGTTTTTTCGGTGTTGAGTTGTCTGAGTTGCTTGTATACTTTGGAAATTAATTCTTTGTTGGTCATTCATTTGCTATGATTTTCTGCCATTCTGTGGGCTGACTGTTCACCTTGTTTGTAGTTTCTTTTGCCGTGCAAAAGCTTTTTAGTTTCATCAGGTCCCACATGTTTATTTTTGTTTTTATTTCTAATATCCAAGAGGCCAGGTCATAGAAGATCTTGCTTTGATTGATGTCATTGAGTGTTTTGCCTATATTCTCTAAGAGATATATGATTTCTGTTATTACATTTAGGTATTTAATCCATTTTTAATTTATCTTTGTGTATAGTGTCAGGGAATGAATGCTCCAAATTCATTTATTTGCATATTGCTGTCCAATTTTCCCAGCAATGTTTATTAAAAAGGTTGGTTTTGTCCCATTTTATATTTTCAACTCCTTTGTTCAAAAATAAGGTAACCATATGTGTATGGGTTTTTCTCTGGGTTCTCTATCTTGTTTCATTGGTCTATATTTCTGTTTTTGTGCTGGTACCATACTGTCTTGATGACTGTTGCTTTTTAGTATAGTCTAAAGTTAGGGAGGCTGATCCTTCCAGCTCCATTCTTTCTTAGGATTGCTTTGGCTATCGTGTGTCTTTTGTGTTTCCGTATGAACTGTGCTATTTTTTGTTCTAGTTCTGTGGAGAATGTCATTGGTAGTTTGATAGGGATTGCATTGAAACTGTAGATGATATTTGGTAATATGGTCATTTTCACAATATGGATTCTTTCGACCATGAAATATCTCTCCATTTGTTCATGTCATCTTTGATTTCTTTCATTAGTGTATTGTAATTTTATGTGTACAATCCTTTTTTCTCTTTAGGTAGGTTTATTCCTAGATACTTTATTCTTTTGGTTGCAATAGTGAATGGGATTGCATACTTGATGTCTCATTGTTTGTACATAGGAATGTGAGTGATTTCTGTGTATTGATTTTGTATCCTGCAACTTTGCTGAATTCGTTGATTAGCCCTAGTAGTTTTCTAATGGTATCTTTGGGGTTTTCTATGTACAGTATCATGTCATCTACTAATAGAGTTTTATTTCTTTTCCAACCTGGATTCCTTTTCTTTCTTCCTCTTCTCTTATTGTTGCAGCTAGAACTCCCAGGATTATGTTGAATAATAGTGGTGAAAGTGGACACCTCTGTCTTGTTCCTGATCTTAGAGGGAATGCTTTCAGTTTTTCACCATGGAGAATAATGTTTGCTATGGACTTCTCATATATGGCTTACACTGTGTTGAGGTAGGTTTATTCTATACCCACTTTTTGAAGAGTTTTTTTTTATCATAAATGGATGTTGGATTTTGTCAAAGACTTTTTTACATCTATTAATATTATCATGTGATTTTTGTCTCTCACTTTGTTGACGTGGTGTATCACATTGATTGATTTGCAGATATTGAAGATTCCTTGCATGCCTGGCATAAACCCAGCTTCATCATGATGTATAAGCTTTTCATGTGGTGCTGAATTCTGTTTGCTAGAATTTTGTTTAGGATTTTTTTATCTAAATTCATCATGACATTGACCTATAATTTTCTTTTTTTGTGTTGTCTTTGCCTGGTTTTGGTATCAGGGTGATGGTGGCCTCATAGAATGTGTTTGGAAGTATTCCTTCTTGTTCAATTTTTTGAAAGAGTTTTAGAAGGATAGACATTAGCTTTTCTTTAAATCTTTGGTAGAATTCCCCTGTGAAGCCATCTGGCTCTGAGCTTTTATTTTGGGGGATTTTTTTTGATCACGGATTTGATTTCTGAGCTTGCAATTGGGTTGTTTACAATTTCTACTTCCTGGTTCAGTCTTGAAAGATTGAACTTCTCTAAAAATCTGTCCATTTCTTCTAGGTTGTCAAGTTTGTTGCCATATAGTTGTTCATAATGGTATCTTGGAATCCTTTGAATTTTGTATTGTCTGTTGTAATCTCTCCTTTTTCATTTCTGATTTTGTTGATCTGGTTCTTCTCTCTCTTTTTCTTGATGAGTCTTGCTAGCATTTTGTCGATTTAGCTTTTTGAAGAACCAGCTTTTTCTTTCATTTATCTTTACCACTGCTTCTTTCACTTCTTTTTCATTTATTTCTGCTCTTATCTTATGATTTCTCTTTGCTAACTTTGGAGTTTTTGTTCTTCATTTCCAGTTGATTTAAGTGTAGATTTAGGTTGTCTACTTTCTTCTTTCAACTCTTCTTTATTTTGTCTAACTCCCAGGATTATGTTGAATAATAGTGGTGAAAGTGGACACCTCTGTCTTGTTCCTGATCTTAGAGGGAATGCTTTCAGTTTTTCACCATGGAGAATAATGTTTGCTATGGACTTCTCATATATGGCTTACACTGTGTTGAGGTAGGTTTATTCTATACCCACTTTTTGAAGAGTTTTTTTTTATCATAAATGGATGTTGGATTTTGTCAAAGACTTTTTTACATCTATTAATATTATCATGTGATTTTTGTCTCTCACTTTGTTGACGTGGTGTATCACATTGATTGATTTGCAGATATTGAAGATTCCTTGCATGCCTGGCATAAACCCAGCTTCATCATGATGTATAAGCTTTTCATGTGGTGCTGAATTCTGTTTGCTAGAATTTTGTTTAGGATTTTTTTATCTAAATTCATCATGACATTGACCTATAATTTTCTTTTTTTGTGTTGTCTTTGCCTGGTTTTGGTATCAGGGTGATGGTGGCCTCATAGAATGTGTTTGGAAGTATTCCTTCTTGTTCAATTTTTTGAAAGAGTTTTAGAAGGATAGACATTAGCTTTTCTTTAAATCTTTGGTAGAATTCCCCTGTGAAGCCATCTGGCTCTGAGCTTTTATTTTGGGGGATTTTTTTTGATCACGGATTTGATTTCTGAGCTTGCAATTGGGTTGTTTACAATTTCTACTTCCTGGTTCAGTCTTGAAAGATTGAACTTCTCTAAAAATCTGTCCATTTCTTCTAGGTTGTCAAGTTTGTTGCCATATAGTTGTTCATAATGGTATCTTGGAATCCTTTGAATTTTTGTATTGTCTGTTGTAATCTCTCCTTTTTCATTTCTGATTTTGTTGATCTGGTTCTTCTCTCTCTTTTTCTTGATGAGTCTTGCTAGCATTTTGTCGATTTAGCTTTTTGAAGAACCAGCTTTTTCTTTCATTTATCTTTACCACTGCTTCTTTCACTTCTTTTTCATTTATTTCTGCTCTTATCTTATGATTTCTCTTCTTTTGCTAACTTTGGAGTTTTTTGTTCTTCATTTCCAGTTGATTTAAGTGTAGATTTAGGTTGTCTATCTGATGTTTTTCTTGTTTCTTAAGGTAGGATTTTATTGCTATAAACCTCCCTCTTAGAATTGTCTTTTGTGGTATCCTGTAAGTTTGAGTTGTCCTGTTTCCATCTTCTTATAGGAATTTTGTTGTTGTTGCTCACCTGATTTTTAGGTATATGTTGTTTAATCTCCATATGTTTGTGCTTTTGGCATTTTTTTCCGCTTGTAATTGACATCTAGTCTCATAGAACTGTGGTCAGAAAAGATGGTTGATATAATTTCAATTTTCTTGAATTTACTGAGGTTTGATTTGCGACCCAAGATATGGTCTATCCTAGAGAATGTTCTGTGTGCACTTGAGAAGAAAGTGTATACCTACGGGATACAGGAATATACCTATGACTGTTTGGGGATTATGTGTACATGTAAACAAGAAAACTCTGTCAAAACATATAAGAATAACTTCAATATACACCCAAAACTAATGCTACATTGTAAAAAAAATATACCCCTATTTAAAAAAAAAGAAAAATATTGTAGATGCTTTATATGACAGAGTGCAAATGTGGCAAAATGTTAACACTGGGTTGAATTTAGGTGAAGGATATATAGGAAGACAATAAAGTGTTCTTAAAACTTTTCTGTGGATATGGAAGCATAGTTAATAAATATTTAATTGAATGGAATAAAAGATCTTTCTCATTAAAGAAGAACTCGTAAAGAATGGTATTCAAATGGTACCTAAGGGGAAACTGATTTCTCAATATTCCTTAGCAATATCTCTCTTTACTCCTAGTTTTTCTATACTGTGCTGCCCCTGGTGGTTGTAAGCTTCTAGCATACTTCTCAGAGTTCTCATTCCACCTATTCTAGTTACTCTTAAGACACATGACTTAGTGACAATTTTTTTCACCTCTAGGCTAACCAGTTAGCAATATCTATTCTAACTTACTGACTCAGAAGAAGTGTCCCTATTTTTGAAGAACCAGTTTCTTTCATTTCCATGTTTTTTTTTTTTTTGATCTTATGATTTCTCTTTTGCTAACTTTGGAGTTTTTTGTTCTTCATTTCCAGTTGATTTAAGTGTAGATTTAGGTTGTCTATCTGATGTTTTTCTTGTTTCTTAAGGTAGGATTTTATTGCTATAAACCTCCCTCTTAGAATTGTCTTTTGTGGTATCCTGTAAGTTTGAGTTGTCCTGTTTCCATCTTCTTATAGGAATTTTGTTGTTGTTGCTCACCTGATTTTTAGGTATATGTTGTTTAATCTCCATATGTTTGTGCTTTTGGCATTTTTTTCCGCTTGTAATTGACATCTAGTCTCATAGAACTGTGGTCAGAAAAGATGGTTGATATAATTTCAATTTTCTTGAATTTACTGAGGTTTGATTTGCGACCCAAGATATGGTCTATCCTAGAGAATGTTCTGTGTGCACTTGAGAAGAAAGTGTATACCTACGGGATACAGGAATATACCTATGACTGTTTGGGGATTATGTGTACATGTAAACAAGAAAACTCTGTCAAAACATATAAGAATAACTTCAATATACACCCAAAACTAATGCTACATTGTAAAAAAAATATACCCCTATTTAAAAAAAAAGAAAAATATTGTAGATGCTTTATATGACAGAGTGCAAATGTGGCAAAATGTTAACACTGGGTTGAATTTAGGTGAAGGATATATAGGAAGACAATAAAGTGTTCTTAAAACTTTTCTGTGGATATGGAAGCATAGTTAATAAATATTTAATTGAATGGAATAAAAGATCTTTCTCATTAAAGAAGAACTCGTAAAGAATGGTATTCAAATGGTACCTAAGGGGAAACTGATTTCTCAATATTCCTTAGCAATATCTCTCTTTACTCCTAGTTTTTCTATACTGTGCTGCCCCTGGTGGTTGTAAGCTTCTAGCATACTTCTCAGAGTTCTCATTCCACCTATTCTAGTTACTCTTAAGACACATGACTTAGTGACAATTTTTTTCACCTCTAGGCTAACCAGTTAGCAATATCTATTCTAACTTACTGACTCAGAAGAAGTGTCCCTATTCTCCATCCCCTCCAGAGGTAATCATACATTTTCCATCCTGGAGGACTGTCAGTAATGCTCCCCATAAGTCTCTTGCTGGTTATCATCTCCTCTCGACCTTTCCCTGAATCCCAGCATACATGTGTATATATGATCTTTCACAGTTATTAAAGGTGAAAAAAAAACTTGGAGGGAAAAAAGAAATGAGCTAAACTGTGAACAACCCTGAATATTCATTGGAAGGACTGATGCTGAAGTTGAAGTTCCAGTACTTTGGCCACCTGATGCAAAGAGATGACCCATTGGGAGAGACCTGATGTTGGGGAAAATAGAAGGCAGAAGGAGAAGGGGCAACAGAGGATGAGATGGTTAGATGGAATCACTGAGTCAATGGCTATGAATTAATTTGAGCAAGCTCTGGGAGATAGTAATAGACAGGGAAGCCTGGTGAGCTGCAGTTCACGGGGTTACAAAGAGTCGAACACAACTGAGAGATTGAACTGAATTGAAACTGTGATCACATATGGATCACATATTATAGATTGAAGTGGAAATCTACAAAGTTACCTTAAAGAGATAAAATGGCTCTAAGGTCATCTATAAAGACTTGGCTAAAATGAGATTAGTTATATTCACACATGGATAGAAAAAATATAAAATTACTTAAATAAAAAAGGACAAAAGTACAGTGATAGGAAACAGAGAAGTGGTTACCATGGGCTGGAGTGGAGAGAAATTATGGTAATTGACTGAAAAATGTACAGAGAATCTTTAGGCTAATGCAAATGGTTCTAGATGCTGATCATTTTGGTGATACATAACTACACACATTTGTTAAAACTCATTAAATTTTAGTTTTAAAATTTGTTAATTTTACTGTAGATAAATTATAACCAAACAAAGATAACTTGAAAGTGGAAGGTATCACTGGAACAGTGTGTACTGGCTTATATTATTAGTAACAAAAGTGGGAGAATATATAGCACAGTTGATTACTACACACTTGTGGGCACAGAACCCTATCTATGGTGCTGAATAGCAAGAATATGCAATCCCTCCTGCGACAACCCTCAGGGTAACCAGTTAGCAATATCTATTCTAACTTACTGACTCAGAAGAAGTGTCCCTATTCTCCATCCCCTCCAGAGGTAATCATACATTTTCCATCCTGGAGGACTGTCAGTAATGCTCCCCATAAGTCTCTTGCTGGTTATCATCTCCTCTCGACCTTTCCCTGAATCCCAGCATACATGTGTATATATGATCTTTCACAGTTATTAAAGGTGAAAAAAAAACTTGGAGGGAAAAAAGAAATGAGCTAAACTGTGAACAACCCTGAATATTCATTGGAAGGACTGATGCTGAAGTTGAAGTTCCAGTACTTTGGCCACCTGATGCAAAGAGATGACCCATTGGGAGAGACCTGATGTTGGGGAAAATAGAAGGCAGAAGGAGAAGGGGCAACAGAGGATGAGATGGTTAGATGGAATCACTGAGTCAATGGCTATGAATTAATTTGAGCAAGCTCTGGGAGATAGTAATAGACAGGGAAGCCTGGTGAGCTGCAGTTCACGGGGTTACAAAGAGTCGAACACAACTGAGAGATTGAACTGAATTGAAACTGTGATCACATATGGATCACATATTATAGATTGAAGTGGAAATCTACAAAGTTACCTTAAAGAGATAAAATGGCTCTAAGGTCATCTATAAAGACTTGGCTAAAATGAGATTAGTTATATTCACACATGGATAGAAAAAATATAAAATTACTTAAATAAAAAAGGACAAAAGTACAGTGATAGGAAACAGAGAAGTGGTTACCATGGGCTGGAGTGGAGAGAAATTATGGTAATTGACTGAAAAATGTACAGAGAATCTTTAGGCTAATGCAAATGGTTCTAGATGCTGATCATTTTGGTGATACATAACTACACACATTTGTTAAAACTCATTAAATTTTAGTTTTAAAATTTGTTAATTTTACTGTAGATAAATTATAACCAAACAAAGATAACTTGAAAGTGGAAGGTATCACTGGAACAGTGTGTACTGGCTTATATTATTAGTAACAAAAGTGGGAGAATATATAGCACAGTTGATTACTACACACTTGTGGGCACAGAACCCTATCTATGGTGCTGAATAGCAAGAATATGCAATCCCTCCTGCGACAACCCTCAGGGTCAACGTGTCCTTCCCTGTCATACTAGTTGCTCTGAAACTGCTTTCCTTTAGGAGATTCTAGCTCTGTGTAGAAGTCTTACTGTGTTTTATTATAATAAAATTATCCTTCACTTTATTTGAATACATTGAGAATGCCCTTCTTATTCAGAGTGTGCCCCTAAACTATAGCTTTTCAGAAAGCTAAATGGACATATACAAGCCTTTTATTTGTTATCAGATATTATCTCACCCACACTGGGCTTAAAATTATCAATAACAGTAGAAAATGTCTGTCCTTCACATTTCTTCTATTTCTCAGGTAGGAGAGGAGGAGAAGACGAAGAAAAAAAGGGTCTAATTGCATCCAGAATGTATTGTTCTCTTTTAATAGGCTTAAGTAACAAACTCAGGAAATTCTGAACCCTAGGAGCTCAGCTGTCAGCATCTGGTTCCCTGGAGACCAAGTGAATGCTTTCATTTAGCTGAATGTTGCTATAGGCAGTCACACGCCACCCTGGGAAAACACAGCATTTTCTGAAAATGTGAAAATAACTGCTAAAAGGAGGTGAATGCCTTGTTACATTTTCAATTTCAGAGCCCTCAGACCCAGCTGCAGCAACCCAATAGGACAGTGATGTCCCAGGGGATTCAAGAATTCGGTTTCTATCTGAAATTCTCACAATGCCTAGGCCAAATTGAGAAAGAACTGCTACTATCACCAACTCAGAAAAGCCATCAATGGAAGAGACTCAGTCTTGGCTCCAAAGGAGGCATTGCTGGCTTCTTGCTCAGGTTCCACAGGCTGGACCTTTCAGAGAACTATGAGTAAACACTGTCATAAAAGATGGTTCTAGACAAACAGCTGCAGGAAAAGCAGGTACTTCTTGCTTCAGCATCCAGCTAAACTGCCCAGGCCTGCCTGTCTGTTCCCAAGCTTAGTGAAATTCCTGACCCTGCAGCCCTAACACCCATCTGCCACCCCTAATTTACACCAGCTCCCTCCTCACCTCACTACATGTCTTGACAATATCAAACCTTAACAGGCACAAACCAAACATGATTCAATCCCAACTTTGATATACGTACATATGTACATAGACTCTTTCTCTTGCTTAAGTTTACACATAGCGATTTAATATATCATTTCTGCCATAAACAAATAAAGACTAAAGAGAAAAATTTCAGTGTCCCCTTGAGATTTTCCACAAGCATTACTGGATACAGGATAATGATGAGGAAGGAAACATTCACTCATTCTGAGATGAAAATGCGGGGTGGGCAGTAGGTTTACACATAAGCTAAACTACACCATGATGCTTTTTGCACCTGCTTCTCAGCATGGACAACCCAACTTTGTGCTTAAAACCAGATGCAAGTGGCCAGGGAGTTCCAGAATCCCTCATGAACACAGAAAGTATAACTGTTACATTTTGGACTATAGTTTATCTTTCCATTTATTTTTGTCTTCAATTTCTTTCATTAATGTCTTTTAATTTTCAGAGTACAGGCCTTTCACCTTGGTTAAATTTATTCCTAGGCACACTGACTCCTTTAACAATGATTTTGATAATGGCATCAACTCTCCAATTCAATCAAAAATCTGCGTATAACTTTACAGATAGCCTTCTGTATCTGTGGTTTTGCATTCACAGATTCAACAAATCAGAGACTGCATAGTACTATAGTATGTATGCATCGAAAAAAAATCAGGTATAAGTGCATGCAGCTCAAACCTACGCTCTTCAAGGATCAAGTGTGTTTTATTTTGGGGATAGGTTTGTAAATGAGATTGTTTTCTTGTTGTTTCTTTCTGATACTTATTTGCATATAAAATGCAACTAATTTTCTGTATTTTAATCTTATATTCTCCAACTTTACTGAATTCATTTTATTATTTCCCATATTTTGGGGATGGAGTCTTTAGAGTTTTCTGCATATAGTAGAATGTTATCTGAAAATAGTGACAATTTTACTCGTTCCCTTCCAATCTGTATGCCTTTGCTCTCTAACCACAGCTAGGACTTTCAGTAGTACGTTAAATAACTAGGACTTTCAGTAGTACGTTGAATAACTATGACTTTCAGTAGTACGTTAAATAACTATGATTTTCAGTAGTCGTTGAATAACTAGGACTTTCAGTAGTACGTTAAATGACTAGGACTTTCAGTAGTACGTTGAATAACAGTGGTGAGAGTGACCAACCTTGTTTTGTTCCTAATCTTAGAAGAAAAAATTTCAGCTTTTCTTTATTAAGTATAATATTAATGGTGGGTTTTCATAAATTGTGTGGATGTATGTTCCTTACATATTTCCTTTGTTAAGAGTTTTCATGATGAATGTGTGTTAAATTTTGTAAAATATTTTCTGCATCTGCTGAGATGATCGTGTGGCTTTAATTTTTTGTTGTTAATGTGATATACCACATTGATTGATATGAGGATAATCAATTATACATGCATTCCTGAGATAATCCCATTTGATTATTCTATATGATGATTTTAGCATATTGTTAAATTTAGTTTGCTAATATTTTGTTGAGCATTATTACATCTATATTCATCAGCGACATTGGCTTGCATTTTTCTTTTTTTGTAGTGTCTTTGTCTGGTTTTGATATTGGGGTAATTCTGGCCTCAGGGAATAAGTTTAAAGTGTTTCCTCTTCTTCAGGTTCTTGGAATAGTTTGAGAAGGATAGATCTTAGCTCTTTAAATGTTTGACTCTCCAATTCAATCAAAATCTGCGTATAACTTTACAGATAGCCTTCTGTATCTGTGGTTTTGCATTCACAGATTCAACAAATCAGAGACTGCATAGTACTATAGTATGTATGCATCGAAAAAAAATCAGGTATAAGTGCATGCAGCTCAAACCTACGCTCTTCAAGGATCAAGTGTGTTTTATTTTGGGGATAGGTTTGTAAATGAGATTGTTTTCTTGTTGTTTCTTTCTGATACTTATTTGCATATAAAATGCAACTAATTTTCTGTATTTTAATCTTATATTCTCCAACTTTACTGAATTCATTTTATTATTTCCCATATTTTGGGGATGGAGTCTTTAGAGTTTTCTGCATATAGTAGAATGTTATCTGAAAATAGTGACAATTTTACTCGTTCCCTTCCAATCTGTATGCCTTTGCTCTCTAACCACAGCTAGGACTTTCAGTAGTACGTTAAATAACTAGGACTTTCAGTAGTACGTTGAATAACTATGACTTTCAGTAGTACGTTAAATAACTAGGACTTTCAGTAGTACGTTGAATAACTAGGACTTTCAGTAGTACGTTAAATGACTAGGACTTTCAGTAGTACGTTGAATAACAGTGGTGAGAGTGACCAACCTTGTTTTGTTCCTAATCTTAGAAGAAAAAATTTCAGCTTTTCTTTATTAAGTATAATATTAATGGTGGGTTTTCATAAATTGTGTGGATGTATGTTCCTTACATATTTCCTTTGTTAAGAGTTTTCATGATGAATGTGTGTTAAATTTTGTAAAATATTTTCTGCATCTGCTGAGATGATCGTGTGGCTTTAATTTTTTGTTGTTAATGTGATATACCACATTGATTGATATGAGGATAATCAATTATACATGCATTCCTGAGATAATCCCATTTGATTATTCTATATGATGATTTTAGCATATTGTTAAATTTAGTTTGCTAATATTTTGTTGAGCATTATTACATCTATATTCATCAGCGACATTGGCTTGCATTTTTCTTTTTTTGTAGTGTCTTTGTCTGGTTTTGATATTGGGGTAATTCTGGCCTCAGGGAATAAGTTTAAAGTGTTTCCTCTTCTTCAGGTTCTTGGAATAGTTTGAGAAGGATAGATCTTAGCTCTTTAAATGTTTGGTAGAATTCTCCTGGGAAGCTATGTGATCTTGGACTTTTGTTTGCTGAGAATTATTTTTTTAATTACTGATTTAATTTCATTACTGTAATCAGTCTGTTCAGATTTTCAATTTCTTCCTGCGTTGGTCTTGGAAGATTATTTGTTTCTAAGAACTTGTTCATTTCTTCTAGGTTGTTCAAGCTGTTGACATGTAATCACTTTTAGTATTCTCTTAAGATTGTATTTCTGTGATTTTGATTATAACTTCTTTTATATTTCTTTTTTTTTTATTTGGGCTTTATTGTTTTTCTTGGTGAGTCACTCTAAAGTTTTGTTTACCTTTTCAAAAAGCAGCTCTTAGTTTCATTGCCCCGTCTCTCCTTGTCTTTTGCTCTCTTTAGTCTGAATCTCATTTATTAACTCTAATCTTTATTATTTTCTTCCTTCTACTAATTTTCGACTTTGATTATTCTGCTTTTCCTAGTTCCTTTTAAGTATAAAGTTAGACTGTTTAATTGAGATTTTGTTTGTTTGTTTTTTGAGGTAGGTTATTACAAATTTACCTCTTAGAACTTCCTTTTCTGTGTTCTATGCAGTTTAGAGAAATCTGTTTTTATTTTCATTCACTTCAATGTAATGTTTTATTTCTTCTGATTTCTTCACTGATCCATTGTTTGTGGGACCCTAGATTTTCAAATCAGGGGTTGAACTCATTCCCTCTGCATTAGAAGTGTGAAGCCTCTACCACCAGGTAACTCCTGAAATCCATCTATTCAATGTATTATTAAGACCAATATTTCTTTATTGATTTTCTATCTGATGATTTTAGCATATTGTTGGATTTAGTTTGCTAATATTTTGTTGAGCATTTTTGTGTCTATATTCATCAGAGACATTGGCTTGCATTTTTCTTTTTTTGTAGTGTCTTTGTCTGGTTTTGATATTGGGGTAATTCTGGCCTCAGGGAATAAGTTTAAAGTGTTTCCTCTTCTTCAGGTTCTTGGAATAGTTTGAGAAGGATAGATCTTAGCTCTTTAAATGTTTGGTAGAATTCTCCTGGGAAGCTATGTGATCTTGGACTTTTGTTTGCTGAGAATTATTTTTTTAATTACTGATTTAATTTCATTACTGTAATCAGTCTGTTCAGATTTTCAATTTCTTCCTGCGTTGGTCTTGGAAGATTATTTGTTTCTAAGAACTTGTTCATTTCTTCTAGGTTGTTCAAGCTGTTGACATGTAATCACTTTTAGTATTCTCTTAAGATTGTATTTCTGTGATTTTGATTATAACTTCTTTTATATTTCTTTTTTTTTTATTTGGGCTTTATTGTTTTTCTTGGTGAGTCACTCTAAAGTTTTGTTTACCTTTTCAAAAAGCAGCTCTTAGTTTCATTGCCCCGTCTCTCCTTGTCTTTTGCTCTCTTTAGTCTGAATCTCATTTATTAACTCTAATCTTTATTATTTTCTTCCTTCTACTAATTTTCGACTTTGATTATTCTGCTTTTCCTAGTTCCTTTTAAGTATAAAGTTAGACTGTTTAATTGAGATTTTGTTTGTTTGTTTTTTGAGGTAGGTTATTACAAATTTACCTCTTAGAACTTCCTTTTCTGTGTTCTATGCAGTTTAGAGAAATCTGTTTTTATTTTCATTCACTTCAATGTAATGTTTTATTTCTTCTGATTTCTTCACTGATCCATTGTTTGTGGGACCCTAGATTTTCAAATCAGGGGTTGAACTCATTCCCTCTGCATTAGAAGTGTGAAGCCTCTACCACCAGGTAACTCCTGAAATCCATCTATTCAATGTATTATTTAAGACCAATATTTCTTTATTGATTTTCTATCTGGATGATCAATGCATTAATATCAGTGGGGTTTTAAAAATCCTCTACTATTACTGTAGTATTATTGTTTTCTCACTGCATGTCTGCTAAAATTTGCTTTATATATTAGGTGCTTCTATTTTTGATTGGCCTTTTTATCATTATATAATACCATTCCTTATTTTTTGCTATAATTTTTACTTCAAAGTCTGTTTTCAAAGTGAGTATTGCCACTCTTTCTTTATATGCTTTTTTTTTTTTAAATTTTGGCCGCTTTTATTGGTTTTTTGTTTATTTATTTTTCATCCACATTCTTTCTTTGGCCTGTGTGAACCTCCCATTGCAGTTGCCTCACTAGTTGCAGAGTACTGACTCTGGGCACATGCACTCCAGAATGCTTACTCGTAATTGAACACACTGGTCCAGCGACTCCATGGCACGTGGGATCTTCCCTGGCTGGGGATCAAACTGTGCCCCTTGCACTGCAAGGTGGACTCTTTACCCACTAGACCATCAGGGAAGTCCTTCTTTACATTTCTATTTGCACAGAATATCTTTTTGCAATCCTTTACTTTTCTTTTTATGGTTTACTTATTTATTGTATTTATTTTTATTCCCTTTATTTTCAGTTATACAAATACACATATCTATTCTCTTTCAAATTATTATCCCAGGGAACTCTGTTCAATACAATCGTTTACTTTCTGTCCATGTCTTTAGATATGAAGTGAGTCTCTTTTAGGCAATGCGTAGATGGGTCTTGTTTTGTAATCTATTCAGTCACCCTATGTCTTTTGTCTGGGCCATTTAATATATCTAAATCTAAAGTAATATTGATAGGGTTATGCTTATTGCCATGCTGAGCTTAGCCCTGGTTAATTTGGTGTTGATTCGCAAATTTACTTTAGAACTTCCTTTTCTGTGTTCTATGCAGTTTAGAGAAATCTGTTTTTATTTTCATTCACTTCAATGTAATGTTTTATTTCTTCTGATTTCTTCACTGATCCATTGTTTGTGGGACCCTAGATTTTCAAATCAGGGGTTGAACTCATTCCCTCTGCATTAGAAGTGTGAAGCCTCTACCACCAGGTAACTCCTGAAATCCATCTATTCAATGTATTATTTAAGACCAATATTTCTTTATTGATTTTCTATCTGGATGATCAATGCATTAATATCAGTGGGGTTTTAAAAATCCTCTACTATTACTGTAGTATTATTGTTTTCTCACTGCATGTCTGCTAAAATTTGCTTTATATATTAGGTGCTTCTATTTTTGATTGGCCTTTTTATCATTATATAATACCATTCCTTATTTTTTGCTATAATTTTTACTTCAAAGTCTGTTTTCAAAGTGAGTATTGCCACTCTTTCTTTATATTCTTTTTTTTTTTTAAATTTTGGCCGCTTTTATTGGTTTTTTGTTTATTTATTTTTCATCCACATTCTTTCTTTGGCCTGTGTGAACCTCCCATTGCAGTTGCCTCACTAGTTGCAGAGTACTGACTCTGGGCACATGCACTCCAGAATGCTTACTCGTAATTGAACACACTGGTCCAGCGACTCCATGGCACGTGGGATCTTCCCTGGCTGGGGATCAAACTGTGCCCCTTGCACTGCAAGGTGGACTCTTTACCCACTAGACCATCAGGGAAGTCCTTCTTTACATTTCTATTTGCACAGAATATCTTTTTGCAATCCTTTACTTTTCTTTTTATGGTTTACTTATTTATTGTATTTATTTTTATTCCCTTTATTTTCAGTTATACAAATACACATATCTATTCTCTTTCAAATTATTATCCCAGGGAACTCTGTTCAATACAATCGTTTACTTTCTGTCCATGTCTTTAGATATGAAGTGAGTCTCTTTTAGGCAATGCGTAGATGGGTCTTGTTTTGTAATCTATTCAGTCACCCTATGTCTTTTGTCTGGGCCATTTAATATATCTAAATCTAAAGTAATATTGATAGGGTTATGCTTATTGCCATGCTGAGCTTAGCCCTGGTTAATTTGGGCTCATATTTCCAGAATCAGTCCTCAGTACTAGAAAGCCCAATAAGGGGCTCAATTCCTTGTTCCATATGAAGAACCTCTGGGTGTGTGACAGCACCCTTTCTCTTTGGGATCACCCACTGGGGATGTGGGTTCTGACTAGATCATTTGTCTCCACTTCATACCTGTATAAGTATGGTTTTTCTTTAGATCCTTAATTGTTGAAAAGTTTGCTGCTAATCTCAGGTTGTTCTCAGAGAGAGTTGTAATTGTAGTTTTGGTGTGACCATGGAAGGAGACACCATTTCCTACTCTTGATCCCATTTCCAGGCTTACTCATTTTTCCCAGTCACATTTATCATTACTGGTATCTTTCCTCCCACTCCAGTTTCCACTCCTTTCATCTCTGGTTAAAACAAATAAACAACCACACCCCTGCTTGTTATGGCTAAGGACAAGATTTAGCTTGTCCATGAAGCTTCCCTGCAATTTCTTCAGCTGGTTCTCTCTTTCCCTCCTCTTCAACTGTCCTAGTACATCTGTGATCCATACTGCTCAGGTTAGCACTTCACTGTTTGCAAATTTTTTCATGAGTTTGTGAACTTTGAAACTTATCCTGCATCACTCTCACACCTTACAGACTTCTAGACATGTAAAAGAGGCTTCCCTGTTGATTTCTGGGATGAAACAATTTTCTAGGCTGAAAACTCTTTCCAGCTACTTCCTTAAACCTGTTTAAAAAAAGAGAAAAAAAAAAAAAACAAAAACTATATATAATCCACTCAGAATGATGCTCAAAATTCAATAATTACCTTGTGAAATATTTTCATCCTCTGTGCAATTTGACATTTCTCCCCAGGAGAATATCTCTTACTTTCTATGCTGCTAACTCTACGACTTTGACAAATAGAATTCACGTAGACTCTCCCTTCAAACCATATTTAAACTTTCACCCATTCAATAAGAACACTTAGCTGTATCTCACGGAGCCCATCAGCTTCACTAATTTGTAACCAGTTTTTGATTTACTAAATGCCAATGCTCAACTAGAATGGAGATGGAAAAGCCCCAGGTAACTGCTGACTTTCTGATTATAGGAACAAGATAACCATACCCGATTTCACACTGATATATCTGCAGAAATTAGGTGTGAAAGATTTTTCCAAAGATTAGAGAGAGGAAGGAAAGCATAAGGACAAAAAATGGTTTGTGGTTAAAGAGCATATGAATTAATGGAAGAAGAGATTTATTATAACCTTCAAATGGACAAGAAGTATACTGGTGCTGGTCTTCTCTGAAACTTGACTGCCATTCTGAGAAGGTTAGATCACCAATGGAGTTTTTCTTCTATGTAAGTGGAATATTCTATAAACAATAAGGAGCTTTGCTCCTAATGAGAAGGACAAGTGTTTACCTCTTCTAAAGGGAGAGCTCATGACAGAATTGTGCAGCATAAAGGGTTTTTTTACCTCGTTCTGGGTTACTCATTTTTCCCAGTCACATTTATCATTACTGGTATCTTTCCTCCCACTCCAGTTTCCACTCCTTTCATCTCTGGTTAAAACAAATAAACAACCACACCCCTGCTTGTTATGGCTAAGGACAAGATTTAGCTTGTCCATGAAGCTTCCCTGCAATTTCTTCAGCTGGTTCTCTCTTTCCTCCTCTTCAACTGTCCTAGTACATCTGTGATCCATACTGCTCAGGTTAGCACTTCACTGTTTGCAAATTTTTTCATGAGTTTGTGAACTTTGAAACTTATCCTGCATCACTCTCACACCTTACAGACTTCTAGACATGTAAAAGAGGCTTCCCTGTTGATTTCTGGGATGAAACAATTTTCTAGGCTGAAAACTCTTTCCAGCTACTTCCTTAAACCTGTTTAAAAAAAGAGAAAAAAAAAAAAAACAAAAACTATATATAATCCACTCAGAATGATGCTCAAAATTCAATAATTACCTTGTGAAATATTTTCATCCTCTGTGCAATTTGACATTTCTCCCCAGGAGAATATCTCTTACTTTCTATGCTGCTAACTCTCGACTTTGACAAATAGAATTCACGTAGACTCTCCCTTCAAACCATATTTAAACTTTCACCCATTCAATAAGAACACTTAGCTGTATCTCACGGAGCCCATCAGCTTCACTAATTTGTAACCAGTTTTTGATTTACTAAATGCCAATGCTCAACTAGAATGGAGATGGAAAAGCCCCAGGTAACTGCTGACTTTCTGATTATAGGAACAAGATAACCATACCCGATTTCACACTGATATATCTGCAGAAATTAGGTGTGAAAGATTTTTCCAAAGATTAGAGAGAGGAAGGAAAGCATAAGGACAAAAAATGGTTTGTGGTTAAAGAGCATATGAATTAATGGAAGAAGAGATTTATTATAACCTTCAAATGGACAAGAAGTATACTGGTGCTGGTCTTCTCTGAAACTTGACTGCCATTCTGAGAAGGTTAGATCACCAATGGAGTTTTTCTTCTATGTAAGTGGAATATTCTATAAACAATAAGGAGCTTTGCTCCTAATGAGAAGGACAAGTGTTTACCTCTTCTAAAGGGAGAGCTCATGACAGAATTGTGCAGCATAAAGTGACTTGGTTTGGTTCTTCTCTGTCCTCCTCCATGTTTTCAGACAAGTTCCAAATTCCTTCCCCAGTTTTTTCATGGATATCTCCCATATGAACCACCTCAGTCCCTTGCACATTTTCCTTCCCTTTCTTGTTGACCCATTGCAAACTCGTCCCAGCACCATCTGAGATTCATACTATTATCAATGGAGAGATGATTTGATGTTTATTCTTCCCAAGATTGTACATATTTGAACAGGGGGAAGATTGAGAGCACCCAAAGGAGTGAATTTCTGAATGACATTTTGACCTTGTAGATTCTCTGAACAATTACATTATAGACCATCTGGCTAATAAGACAGCACTGGACACAGGCTCTTTGAAGTGACACTAAGGGGTAGCTCAGACATGAGCAGAAGACGCGTGACTAAGATGAGTCAGGGTAGGTGGTTTGTCACAGGGACTGACTGGACTAGGGAAAAGTAAGCAAGGAGAATTCTGTTGAAGAACCATTTGATAATGAGTCATACAGATCCCACATCTGACTCACAGCTTGCAGGGAGGGAGGGTTCATGTCTGTTTCAGGGAAAACCAAAATAATGAGCAGCATCTACACATCACAAATAAGCTTCAGCCTCAGGTCTGTCTGAATGGTTTGGACAGCCAGAATAGAACAGGAAGATCTCAGAAAAGTGAAAAATGAGTAATTTATGTACACACACACACACACACACACACACCCCAAGAAGGAAATGCATGATTTTATCTTCAATCATATTCAGTCTTTCTTTTGCTATGAACTGATTTTTATATTCACTGTGGACTAATAATATTTCTAAAAGGATTGCACTGTCACAAGAGGTTCCATGTATGGGTGAATAATGTGGAAAAAGTACAGGTATAGAACAATGCCAGGGTTATTGGTGGATGGGAAAATACAATATCTAAAACAGACTGCATGTGATGTGTTCAAGAGAGTCAAAGGATGACACTTGAAGGCCATATCTGAGTCTGCATGCCTAGAGGATTCACTTTTGGATAAGGAGTTGCAAAGGCAGCCAAGCATATCCCCCAGTGAACCTCATTCAATGTGAAGCAACCTTATGAGGCCAGTGCTTCACTTCTCCTCACTTATAGATGTGGAAACTGAGACTCAGAGATATTAAGTACCTTGCTCAAGATGCAGAGAGCAAGCCAATGACAGAGTCAAGATGTGAGTTATTGCTCTCCAAATTCCTTCCCCAGTGTTTTCATGGATATCTCCCATATGAACCACCTCAGTCCCTTGCACATTTTCCTTCCCTTTCTTGTTGACCCATTGCAAACTCGTCCCAGCACCATCTGAGATTCATACTATTATCAATGGAGAGATGATTTGATGTTTATTCTTCCCAAGATTGTACATATTTGAACAGGGGGAAGATTGAGAGCACCCAAAGGAGTGAATTTCTGAATGACATTTTGACCTTGTAGATTCTCTGAACAATTACATTATAGACCATCTGGCTAATAAGACAGCACTGGACACAGGCTCTTTGAAGTGACACTAAGGGGTAGCTCAGACATGAGCAGAAGACGCGTGACTAAGATGAGTCAGGGTAGGTGGTTTGTCACAGGGACTGACTGGACTAGGGAAAAGTAAGCAAGGAGAATTCTGTTGAAGAACCATTTGATAATGAGTCATACAGATCCCACATCTGACTCACAGCTTGCAGGGAGGGAGGGTTCATGTCTGTTTCAGGGAAAACCAAAATAATGAGCAGCATCTACACATCACAAATAAGCTTCAGCCTCAGGTCTGTCTGAATGGTTTGGACAGCCAGAATAGAACAGGAAGATCTCAGAAAAGTGAAAAATGAGTAATTTATGTACACACACACACACACACACACACACCCCAAGAAGGAAATGCATGATTTTATCTTCAATCATATTCAGTCTTTCTTTTGCTATGAACTGATTTTTATATTCACTGTGGACTAATAATATTTCTAAAAGGATTGCACTGTCACAAGAGGTTCCATGTATGGGTGAATAATGTGGAAAAAGTACAGGTATAGAACAATGCCAGGGTTATTGGTGGATGGGAAAATACAATATCTAAAACAGACTGCATGTGATGTGTTCAAGAGAGTCAAAGGATGACACTTGAAGGCCATATCTGAGTCTGCATGCCTAGAGGATTCACTTTTGGATAAGGAGTTGCAAAGGCAGCCAAGCATATCCCCCAGTGAACCTCATTCAATGTGAAGCAACCTTATGAGGCCAGTGCTTCACTTCTCCTCACTTATAGATGTGGAAACTGAGACTCAGAGATATTAAGTACCTTGCTCAAGATGCAGAGAGCAAGCCAATGACAGAGTCAAGATGTGAGTATATTGCTCTGCATTTCACTCTGTCTGACAGGATTTTGAACACTGGAGACATTGAAAGAAGTGATTTAGAAACATACAAAGGAATGTTAGTTGAATGATGGGAGACCATAAGCCTTGTACATCAGAATGTCCTGTGAAGACTCATCTACTTATCCACTGCTTTAGGGAAAGTTTTAATTTGACATTACCAACAACGTCAAAAAAATATTAAATCTTAAAAGACTCTGAGAGAGGTGATTTCACACTTGGAAATGATAATGCTTTCTTATTTTCTGTTCTTATTGTCAGGGTTGTTGAATTATTAGTCTTATCTAGGCTTCTCTAGGAATAAAATAATTCATCCTGTTTAACCAATTGATAAAACAAATGCTTCCACTGCCATTTCTATTTATGGCACAATCAGCTCAGCTCCCACGAACATGCCATAGACTCACTGCCTTTTCAAAATATGAACCATCTATGCTTGTATATGCTCAATAACACTCTAAGTGTGTGCATTCAAACACTCTTCTCCTAATTATTAAGTGTGGTGCATTTCTAGTGACATTTAATCCATATCGGAATCATTTACTTTGAGCTCATTCAGATAGAGATTGCAAGAAACACTTGCCTTTTAGGTAGTATCAGAGCCACCACACACCGTAAATTTTTGTGAATTGGATGAAGATATAATAAATATTCAGTTTTCAAGTGAATTTTTGAATTTTGAGGTTGAAAGATAACTATTTCCTAACTTAATTTTATATGCTAAAATTTCAGTTTACTCCACAGCATTTTGGAGTATACAAGAGGCTAAGGAACGAGCTGAAAAAGAAAAAAACAGGTATAGAACAATGCCAGGGTTATTGGTGGATGGGAAAATACAATATCTAAAACAGACTGCATGTGATGTGTTCAAGAGAGTCAAAGGATGACACTTGAAGGCCATATCTGAGTCTGCATGCCTAGAGGATTCACTTTTGGATAAGGAGTTGCAAAGGCAGCCAAGCATATCCCCCAGTGAACCTCATTCAATGTGAAGCAACCTTATGAGGCCAGTGCTTCACTTCTCCTCACTTATAGATGTGGAAACTGAGACTCAGAGATATTAAGTACCTTGCTCAAGATGCAGAGAGCAAGCCAATGACAGAGTCAAGATGTGAGTATATTGCTCTGCATTTCACTCTGTCTGACAGGATTTTGAACACTGGAGACATTGAAAGAAGTGATTTAGAAACATACAAAGGAATGTTAGTTGAATGATGGGAGACCATAAGCCTTGTACATCAGAATGTCCTGTGAAGACTCATCTACTTATCCACTGCTTTAGGGAAAGTTTTAATTTGACATTACCAACAACGTCAAAAAAATATTAAATCTTAAAAGACTCTGAGAGAGGTGATTTCACACTTGGAAATGATAATGCTTTCTTATTTTCTGTTCTTATTGTCAGGGTTGTTGAATTATTAGTCTTATCTAGGCTTCTCTAGGAATAAAATAATTCATCCTGTTTAACCAATTGATAAAACAAATGCTTCCACTGCCATTTCTATTTATGGCACAATCAGCTCAGCTCCCACGAACATGCCATAGACTCACTGCCTTTTCAAAATATGAACCATCTATGCTTGTATATGCTCAATAACACTCTAAGTGTGTGCATTCAAACACTCTTCTCCTAATTATTAAGTGTGGTGCATTTCTAGTGACATTTAATCCATATCGGAATCATTTACTTTGAGCTCATTCAGATAGAGATTGCAAGAAACACTTGCCTTTTAGGTAGTATCAGAGCCACCACACACCGTAAATTTTTGTGAATTGGATGAAGATATAATAAATATTCAGTTTTCAAGTGAATTTTTGAATTTTGAGGTTGAAAGATAACTATTTCCTAACTTAATTTTATATGCTAAAATTTCAGTTTACTCCACAGCATTTTGGAGTATACAAGAGGCTAAGGAATGAGCTAATTTTGCTGGTTACCAAAGTACTCATAGCACCATCTCTTCTGCCCTGTATTGGTGTCCCTGAGTCAGTATTTATGTTCTTGACCTTTCCTATGCATAACGTTTCCACATGAACCTCTTAAGGAGAGTCTGTATTTGATAAAGAAAATCCAAGTCAGAAATAAATCATAACATTAAGTTACAGAGGAACAATGTTGTATACTGAACAACTGGGAAACCATGAAAACACAATTTAGGGCAACTGTAAATAAGATCCAAGTCAGCACCAAGAAGCAATGCAAGGTATTCCATGTTGAACACAGCTACTATATAAATCAGAAATCAAGTGACGAATATATGCAAGATATTTTATCCCACCTAAAGATTATTCAGTTTTCCTAGAGGCACATAGTGATGTTGTCACTGAGAAATAAAAATTAGTGATCTCCCAACTGGGATGTGTCCTAGTCTGTTATTGAAATGGTATATACATATATGTATGTACATATAGTTTATATGTATAATAGTATATATATATATATATATATATATATATATATGTGTGTGTGTGTGTGTGTGTGTGTGTGTGTGTGTGTGTGTGTGTATAAAACCCTCAGTAGAGTTATCCAACCTCCAGGGTCAAATTTCAGGAAGCTTTACATGTGGGGTGTGTTGTAGCCCAAATTGCTCATTTTTGCTTTGGATTTATGGATAGCCACAATTGTTATAAAAAGCAAGGGCAATCTTTTCATCCCAGGTTAATTTTTTGCTGGCCATAAAACAAACTATCCAATCTCCCCAGTTTGATCAGGTCCTGAATGGTTGGCCCATCATTAATTCTCAAACTTTTCTCCAGTCACTCATCTACTAGTAGATCAAATTTTCCAGAAGACTCTGATCTTTTCCAATTTGTGGCATATCCATGTGGAAAGTCTTTGTCTCCTCTAGGTGTCATGTTTTACTAATAATCAGACTGGTTGACAAGAGGCCATGGTTCAGGTATTTTTATACGTCTAAGTCCAAGCAAAGGGTCTAGAACTCTTTAGAAACTGCTAGATATATATTTTTAGTATGATGAATAAAAAGCTCCCTAACATGAGCTAGTAATCAAAATTATCTATGACATCTTCAGCCAAGAACAGTAAAAATACTACTTTCAAGGCTTTGAAAAAGAAACTACTTCATCACTCATTTCATTAATATTCAAGTTACTTGGTTACGAGTGAGACCAAATCTCTTCACATATTCTAAGAAATATCATTGCAAGTCTGAAAATGGAGAATATAACACAAATGTACAACTGAAGGTTGGATGACAATTTCTCAGCTGATGAATGCATTTGATATGAAGGGAGAGCTCACTGAAACTTCAGTGTTTAAATTCCAGTTACATAGTCACACTTATTTAAGACAAATATTAAGCTGAAGATCAAACTCTAATTACTTGCTGTAAATGGGAGCTATATTGAAATGATTCGTAGGGAATTTAACTTTTATCTTAGACACTATCCACAGCTCAGCAAGTATTTACTGATACTTGCTATGTATCCATGTATGGGGTCTAATATCAACCTTTTTCCTCGACTGGTAGTCCTCCAAATTCCAGAACTACAATTTTTTCAATAGAAATAGGAAACAACACTTTTTCAGAAAGCACAAATAAAAGTAAATACCAAGTTGGGAGCCTTTACATGTTGAGGTTATTATGGGGCTATCCTGTGCAATTTTGAAGTAATTTGAAGATTTTGTGCTATAAGACAAATCAATGTTTCTCTCTATCATTATCTTCTCTTGAAAGAGGAAAAATTAATTCTTTTTTCCAGTATCTTGTCTTCTTAAATCCTGCTGAATATACGTGGTATCAATCCTCTTTGGAGAGAGTTTATCTTGGTGGGAGGGGAGCACTGCCAGTATGAAGGCATTAATAACTGTTAAAGAAATGTAAGCTGAGAGCTCAGAGGGAAATCTATTCTGACAAGAATCTCCTGAGAGGAATTGTGTTTCACTTGGAGAATTAAAAGCCTCCCCCACCACCGTATCCCCCAAATACAGCTTGGTCACAAAGAACATTCCACAAAGAAGACTAGATGAAATGATTAGGCCATTCTCCAGATTAATAGTGGATTCTTTATGATAAACAGGGCTGGGGTTTCTACCCAGTTTTATCTTGCTACAGGAAAATAAAATAGACTTTCTCAGAAGTGTGCATCTCTAGGGCCTTTGTGATGAATCAGCTTTCATAGATTTCTTTTTTGACCTTATTAAGCACAGACACAGCAGATAATTTTAATAATGCAGCTTTCAATAGATCAAGAGTATTGCTTCCACTGCATAGCAGAAAACACTAATGTTGGGGAGGGAGATGGGGAAGTAGTGAGAAGGTAAAGCAGTTTTTTCAGAGCTCGGATGATAAAAAGCTGGCCCAATTTTCCTTTTTCTCATCTGCCTCTTCATACTATGGATCGAATGCAGCACATCTAGCCTGGCTTGTGGAACCATAAGCAGCCCATAATCTGAAACTTGCCAGTTACATAGTCACACTTATTTAAGACAAATATTAAGCTGAAGATCAAACTCTAATTACTTGCTGTAAATGGGAGCTATATTGAAATGATTCGTAGGGAATTTAACTTTTATCTTAGACACTATCCACAGCTCAGCAAGTATTTACTGATACTTGCTATGTATCCATGTATGGGGTCTAATATCAACCTTTTTCCTCGACTGGTAGTCCTCCAAATTCCAGAACTACAATTTTTTCAATAGAAATAGGAAACAACACTTTTTCAGAAAGCACAAATAAAAGTAAATACCAAGTTGGGAGCCTTTACATGTTGAGGTTATTATGGGGCTATCCTGTGCAATTTTGAAGTAATTTGAAGATTTTGTGCTATAAGACAAATCAATGTTTCTCTCTATCATTATCTTCTCTTGAAAGAGGAAAAATTAATTCTTTTTTCCAGTATCTTGTCTTCTTAAATCCTGCTGAATATACGTGGTATCAATCCTCTTTGGAGAGAGTTTATCTTGGTGGGAGGGGAGCACTGCCAGTATGAAGGCATTAATAACTGTTAAAGAAATGTAAGCTGAGAGCTCAGAGGGAAATCTATTCTGACAAGAATCTCCTGAGAGGAATTGTGTTTCACTTGGAGAATTAAAAGCCTCCCCCACCACCGTATCCCCCAAATACAGCTTGGTCACAAAGAACATTCCACAAAGAAGACTAGATGAAATGATTAGGCCATTCTCCAGATTAATAGTGGATTCTTTATGATAAACAGGGCTGGGGGTTTCTACCCAGTTTTATCTTGCTACAGGAAAATAAAATAGACTTTCTCAGAAGTGTGCATCTCTAGGGCCTTTGTGATGAATCAGCTTTCATAGATTTCTTTTTTGACCTTATTAAGCACAGACACAGCAGATAATTTTAATAATGCAGCTTTCAATAGATCAAGAGTATTGCTTCCACTGCATAGCAGAAAACACTAATGTTGGGGAGGGAGATGGGGAAGTAGTGAGAAGGTAAAGCAGTTTTTTCAGAGCTCGGATGATAAAAAGCTGGCCCAATTTTCCTTTTTCTCATCTGCCTCTTCATACTATGGATCGAATGCAGCACATCTAGCCTGGCTTGTGGAACCATAAGCAGCCCATAATCAATTCATTCCTAATTGAGAACAGCCAACCAATCAGCCACAATAATCACCTTTTGGACAATCAATATAGAAGGAAATGGGAAAAGAGTTTGATATCAGTTATTTCACTAATCATCCCTAAGCAACCCTAATTAAAGGGATGTGGAATGCATTCTAGAGAACTTTAATGAGTAGACTATAAAGGAATATTTTCAAACAATTACAGAATTAAGATAGGTGAATTACATGGCCTTGGATATATGAAATAGCAGAGTGAGAAACACATGTAGGTTTAAAGGGAGGAGCCTCTATCTTTCCACAGTGTTAAATATGACACATCAAGGGGCCAATTTCACTAACTTTACCAGAAACAAAGACTTGAAAGAAAAAAGTATATTTGTTCAAAATAACAATTTATAACTACAACTAAAGAAACAACCAAAACAATTGTACTACCTCCTTCCCAACAGTCAGAGAAAGAGCCAGTGATTGAGGTCAGTTTCAGCCAGACACACAAATTTGACAAGACTGGCTGCAAATCACTCTCAGATCCTGCTGTGCTGTTTCTGGATCATTCTTGCTGCAATATACTCCTTTTGAAGGAAGAACTCTGGCTTCTGTTCAGTAAGGAGAAAAACAGACATAAGAGCATGAGGTGTGCTTTGTCTGAACTCTGTAGCCAGCAGCATGAAATAGAGTTCCTACCACCCACTGTGTGACCTTTGCCAAGTCATCTAACCTCTCTGAGCCTCAATTCCATCATTACCAAAATGAGGATGTAATAAGCACACAAGCTCCCCTTGTATCTAAATTCAGAGTCTGCAGTGATCTGAGCAGCCTGCTTCTAGTTTTACTTTTACTAGAGAGTTAATTCTCTTCACTATGAACTACAGTTGAACACTTGGCAGATCTGACCCCGCTGTCCCTCTGAAGGAGGCATGAAGTCAGATGAGTACTAGCTATGGGTGGTGAAAAAATCATATGGACAGTAGAGTATCAGAACATTTTGGTTATTTCCAAATCCTGCATCCATATGATTGATGCCACATAAACAAAACATGCAGACAATTCACTGAAGTGTTTCCTTTTTGTCCTAATATTTTGATACTGTACAAACTAAATCAAGCCAAATTACACTGCTAGCTCTCATTTCATTCTCCATTGTTCTTACCAAGGAGTGAAAATAAACACTCTGCCTGCTGCAAAAATCACAAACTAGTGAGAACCAAAACATTAACTAAGGCACTTGGAACATATCACTTATTTTATGTGTTTCATTTCTGTTTAGCATCCAAGAAATTGTAGCCAGATCCTGTACCTCGAAAGAATAAAAAAAAAAAAAGGGGGAAAATGATATAAGGATTTTGATTTGAAGGTCTTTTTCGATCACTGCACATGGGACCAGTTCAAGGAGGTACAGCTGAATGGTAGCAGGATATGCCAGTCTAAAGTGTGCTGCTTTAGAATATTGATTATTTTGAAGTATGTTGTTGTTCAGTCACTCAATCATGTCTGGCATTTTGTAACCCCAAGGACTGCAGCACACCAGGCTTACCTGTCCTTCACCATTTCCTGGAGCTTGCTCAAACTCCTGTCCATTGACTCAGTGATGCCATCCAGCCATCTCATCCTCTGTTGTCCCCTTCTCTTTCTGTCTTTGACCTTTCCCAGCATGAGGGTCTTTTCCAGTGAGTCTGCTCTTCACACCAGGGTGGCCAATGATGGGAGCTTATGCTTCAGCATCTGCACTTTCAATGAATATTCAGGGTTGATTTCCTTTAGGATTGGCTGGTTTGATCTCTTTGCAGTCCAAGGGATTCTCAAAAGTCTTCTCCAGCACCACAGTTCAAAAGCGTCAATTCTACAGCTCTCTTTATGATCCAACTTTCACATCTATACATGACTACTGAAAAAGCCATAGCTTTGGTTAGACAGAACTTTGTCGACAAGTGATGTCTCTGCTTTTTAATATGTCATTTAGGTTTTCATAGCTCTTTTTCCAAAAAGCAAACATCTTTTAATTTCATGGCTCCAGTCACCATCTGCAGTGATTCTCGAGCCCAAGAAAATAGTGTGTCACTCTATTTTGATGTATAAGCACTCAAGAAACAACAAATGAAGAGCAAGGCTTTTTCTGAAGTCTCCTTCTCTGTTTAAAGACAGGTGCTCCAAAGGGAACTTAATAGCCATAAAGCCTCTTCCCAGGAGCTTCATTCATGAGGAAAAATTGGCTTTTGTCATGGGAGAGGTCAACACCACACCCAGACACACTTTGTCACAAAATGTCATACTGCCCCTCATCTATTCTAAGGGCCCACTTATTTTCCTAAAAATCTTTTACTCTCCCTTAAGAGGCTTACACTTCCCGTCCTCTTTTTCTTTAAGATGGTATTTAATCTTGATTTCTAAAGCTACCTCTTTGAACTATTCATTTTTCCTTGGCTATCTCCCATGATTCATTCACTAATAAATGTCTGTTTGTTTTTCTCCTGTCAATCTGTGTTTTAGTACAGGTGTCTCAGTCAGGAATTCAGAAGGGTGGAGGGAAATTAATTTTCTTCCCCCACAAAGATTTGTGGGATGCAGCCTGGGTCTATATTTTTTGAAAACAGAAAAATACCAGGTCAGCTAAGAGTGACTAATGGCTAAATTCTAACAGATCCCATTTTCTACATCCTCTTACCTAGGATTACCAGATAAGCTCAATCCTGCTGCTTCACACCAGGTCCCCTTCTCTTTCTGTCTTTGACCTTTCCCAGCATGAGGGTCTTTTCCAGTGAGTCTGCTCTTCACACCAGGGTGGCCAATGATGGGAGCTTATGCTTCAGCATCTGCACTTTCAATGAATATTCAGGGTTGATTTCCTTTAGGATTGGCTGGTTTGATCTCTTTGCAGTCCAAGGGATTCTCAAAAGTCTTCTCCAGCACCACAGTTCAAAAGCGTCAATTCTACAGCTCTCTTTATGATCCAACTTTCACATCTATACATGACTACTGAAAAAGCCATAGCTTTGGTTAGACAGAACTTTGTCGACAAGTGATGTCTCTGCTTTTTAATATGTCATTTAGGTTTTCATAGCTCTTTTTCCAAAAAGCAAACATCTTTTAATTTCATGGCTCCAGTCACCATCTGCAGTGATTCTCGAGCCCAAGAAAATAGTGTGTCACTCTATTTTGATGTATAAGCACTCAAGAAACAACAAATGAAGAGCAAGGCTTTTTCTGAAGTCTCCTTCTCTGTTTAAAGACAGGTGCTCCAAAGGGAACTTAATAGCCATAAAGCCTCTTCCCAGGAGCTTCATTCATGAGGAAAAATTGGCTTTTGTCATGGGAGAGGTCAACACCACACCCAGACACACTTTGTCACAAAATGTCATACTGCCCCTCATCTATTCTAAGGGCCCACTTATTTTCCTAAAAATCTTTTACTCTCCCTTAAGAGGCTTACACTTCCCGTCCTCTTTTTCTTTAAGATGGTATTTAATCTTGATTTCTAAAGCTACCTCTTTGAACTATTCATTTTTCCTTGGCTATCTCCCATGATTCATTCACTAATAAATGTCTGTTTGTTTTTCTCCTGTCAATCTGTGTTTTAGTACAGGTGTCTCAGTCAGGAATTCAGAAGGGTGGAGGGAAATTAATTTTCTTCCCCCACAAAGATTTGTGGGATGCAGCCTGGGTCTATATTTTTTGAAAACAGAAAAATACCAGGTCAGCTAAGAGTGACTAATGGCTAAATTCTAACAGATCCCATTTTCTACATCCTCTTACCTAGGATTACCAGATAACTTGTCTGCTAATTAGAACACTTTGAGACTGAAAAGGGAACTTCATTAATAATTATACCAGGTCAACAGGAACATATGAGGACTGAGTCAGGCAAACAGAACTGTGGTCCCTTTATTCATGAATAACTAGAAATCACCAACCTCTCCAAAACATTTTCCCAACCAAGAATGCAAGGACCACATGTGCATTGCACTTTTTGCATTCAATTCTTCCCTCCTTCCCTCTTATCTCTCTCTTTCCTTCTCTCCTTACTTCTTTTCTTCTACTATTTTTCTTTTCCCCTTCCTTTTTCTGTCCTCCCTCCCTTCCTTTTCTCCTTCCTTCTTTCCTTTCTTCCTGCTGTCCTACATTTAGCACTACTAGATGCTAGTTTCTTTACAGAAACTCGGTATAAATCAGAAGTGATCTCTGCATTCATGTGGCAGGTTGTCTGAGGGAATAACAATGTTAATAAAATAATCACACAGATAAACAATTGGATTATAAAAAAGCTACAAATGAGGTTCAAGTGCACAGTGCTTAGGATAAATATATACATCACACAGTACTTAAGTAAGAGCCAATATATAAACTATGTTGCTGCTACAGATGAGTCAACAGTCATGCCAATGAAGGCACTGTCTCTCTGCTGTGTAAGCCATATGAACACCTGAATGTTTCCTAAGAAAACTTCACTTTGTAAACTCATTTTCATTAATCCCAAGAATATCACGATTCTGTAATTTCATCTTCAGTTTAAATAATGCCATAATTTCTGTCACTTTTATACCCTGTATTTGAGTAACTTAGAGTCAACTAAGGCTTTACCAACTCCCATGATTCATTCACTAATAAATGTCTGTTTGTTTTCTCCTGTCAATCTGTGTTTTAGTACAGGTGTCTCAGTCAGGAATTCAGAAGGGTGGAGGGAAATTAATTTTCTTCCCCCACAAAGATTTGTGGGATGCAGCCTGGGTCTATATTTTTTGAAAACAGAAAAATACCAGGTCAGCTAAGAGTGACTAATGGCTAAATTCTAACAGATCCCATTTTCTACATCCTCTTACCTAGGATTACCAGATAACTTGTCTGCTAATTAGAACACTTTGAGACTGAAAAGGGAACTTCATTAATAATTATACCAGGTCAACAGGAACATATGAGGACTGAGTCAGGCAAACAGAACTGTGGTCCCTTTATTCATGAATAACTAGAAATCACCAACCTCTCCAAAACATTTTCCCAACCAAGAATGCAAGGACCACATGTGCATTGCACTTTTTGCATTCAATTCTTCCCTCCTTCCCTCTTATCTCTCTCTTTCCTTCTCTCCTTACTTCTTTTCTTCTACTATTTTTCTTTTCCCCTTCCTTTTTCTGTCCTCCCTCCCTTCCTTTTCTCCTTCCTTCTTTCCTTTCTTCCTGCTGTCCTACATTTAGCACTACTAGATGCTAGTTTCTTTACAGAAACTCGGTATAAATCAGAAGTGATCTCTGCATTCATGTGGCAGGTTGTCTGAGGGAATAACAATGTTAATAAAATAATCACACAGATAAACAATTGGATTATAAAAAAGCTACAAATGAGGTTCAAGTGCACAGTGCTTAGGATAAATATATACATCACACAGTACTTAAGTAAGAGCCAATATATAAACTATGTTGCTGCTACAGATGAGTCAACAGTCATGCCAATGAAGGCACTGTCTCTCTGCTGTGTAAGCCATATGAACACCTGAATGTTTCCTAAGAAAACTTCACTTTGTAAACTCATTTTCATTAATCCCAAGAATATCACGATTCTGTAATTTCATCTTCAGTTTAAATAATGCCATAATTTCTGTCACTTTTATACCCTGCGTATTTGAGTAACTTAGAGTCAACTAAGGCTTTACCAACTCAGAGCCAAGCCAAAGAATTGTTTTGCTCATAATATAGTTGAGGAAATAAAAAACTTTTCTCAGGGCTTCCCTGGTGGTCCAGTGGGTAAGGACACTGCCTTGCAGTGCAAGGGGCGCCAGTTCGATCCCTGGCCTGGGAAGATCCCACGTGCCGCGGAGCAGCTGGACCAATGTGTCCAATTACCAAGCCGGAGCTCTGGAGTGCATGCGCCCAGAGCCAGTGCTCTGTGACAACAGATGCCACCGCGATGGGAGGCCCACATGGGCCAAAGAACAAAGATGGATGAAACTAGACAAACGAAAGACCAGTGGAAGTGGCCCGCCCAGCCCCCTCCCTCCTCACCCTTGCCAAAATAAATAAATAAACAAATGTTAAAAAAAAAAAAAAACTTGTCTCAATATCAACGTCTTTCTTCCTTGGAAAGACAGTACTCTATAAATATATGTATGTGGATGTTACTGTCATTTAGTTGCTAAATCATGTCTGACTATTTTTTGCAAACCCGTGGACTGTAGCCCACCAGGCTCCTTTGTTTATGGGATTTCCCAGGCAAGAATACTGGAGTGGATTGACCTTTTCTTCTCCAGGAGATATTCCTCCAGGCATCTAACCCATGTCTCCTGCATTGGCCAGCAGGCTTGTTGCCTCTGAGCCACCAGGGAAGCCCCATGTATATAGATATTATATTAATATTGCATACAGGGCCACAAAAGAAAGAGCTAAACAGACCCCATAAAAGAACAGAGAGCATGCCACATATCTTGTCAGAGGTCTTTTCTCTTATCACCAGGTGTAGCTCCATGTTTTCTGTCATGTTAGCTCAAAACCAAGCCTTAAAGTTCACTAAAGCATCTGTAATTTAGATTGTGCTACCTAAAATCTGAATAATTCTGACTCTGGCTAAAGTGTCCTTCTGGCTGAAGTCTGTGGGGAGGACTTTGCTAAATAAGTTAATATAGAGAAATAGATTGCTAGGAACTAGTTTTTGAGATAGTTAAATAATATTTTAAGTGATTTCCAAACCACTTTAGTAGCACCCATTTATGTATAAACAAATGTGGAAATTAGAAATTGTTATTTATTCTGAAACAGATCTTCTGTGGAAACTTAAAAATTAATACGCTGTTAGCGCTTCCCTGGTGGTCTAGCAGTTAGAACCTGCTGACCAATGCATCAGTTCCGTTCCTAGTCCAGGAAGATCCCACATACCATGAGGTAACTAAGTCCATAATTATTGTAGCCTGTGTGCTCTAGAGCCCGTACTCTGCAGTGAGAAGCCAGTGCACCACAACTAGAGAGTAGACTCCACTCACAACTAGAGAAAGTGTGCACACAGCAATGAAAACCCAGTGCGGTCAAAAATAAAAATAAATCAAAATTTTTAAAAAGAAAGAAGAAATATTTTGTTTAAATTTTTCCTCAAACTTGGGGTAGAAAGCCCGAATTTTTTAAAAATGTTTGCATTTCTGATTTAGCACTAATATTTCTATCTTATTGTAATTCACAAAATGTTGTGTATGCGTGATTAGCACAGGGTCCAAATCAGCTTTTTGCCTCAGATGTGCTTAATGATCTCTAAAGGAAATGTCAGAGCACTTATGTTTTTGCACACCCAGGAAACTCTTTTCTCAGCCAGGACTTAAAAATGGAAATAAGCCTTTCTGTGAAATGGAGTTTTCCATACCATCCTAACCCCAAAATGCCACAATTCACTAACAACAACCACAAAAAACTACTGCACAAAGAAGACCTAGGTCACAGAAGTTACAGCATCACAGAGCTGAAGGCAGAAATTCTAGACATCATTGGCGAGGGAAAAAAAAAATCCTTTCAGTTAATAGAAGTTCAATATTTAAAGGCTTTGTTTTGAGTTTAATGTATAAGCATAGACTATGCCTTAGTAGTAGTGTCTTTGAATGAACAGCAAGATGTGCTGGAAGAGTACAAATACTACTCAGTATTACTCAGAATACTATGGTGCATTTGGAGAAAAACCTAAACCCAAACTGGCCCCTTAAGCACACTACCAGTTAGGATCATTATCAATTTCTTCTGACAGATGAACTTTGAATTAATTTCCAATTTCTTCTGGTAACATTTAGATTGCTAAACTAGTTTAGTAGTTAAATTATTTAAGTGATTTCCAAACACTTTAGTAGCACCCATTTATGTATAAACAAATGTGGAAATTAGAAATTGTTATTTATTCTGAAACAGATCTTCTGTGGAAACTTAAAAATTAATACGCTGTTAGCGCTTCCCTGGTGGTCTAGCAGTTAGAACCTGCTGACCAATGCATCAGTTCCGTTCCTAGTCCAGGAAGATCCCACATACCATGAGGTAACTAAGTCCATAATTATTGTAGCCTGTGTGCTCTAGAGCCCGTACTCTGCAGTGAGAAGCCAGTGCACCACAACTAGAGAGTAGACTCCACTCACAACTAGAGAAAGTGTGCACACAGCAATGAAAACCCAGTGCGGTCAAAAATAAAAATAAATCAAAATTTTTAAAAAGAAAGAAGAAATATTTTGTTTAAATTTTTCCTCAAACTTGGGGTAGAAAGCCCGAATTTTTTAAAAAAATGTTTGCATTTCTGATTTAGCACTAATATTTCTATCTTATTGTAATTCACAAAATGTTGTGTATGCGTGATTAGCACAGGGTCCAAATCAGCTTTTTGCCTCAGATGTGCTTAATGATCTCTAAAGGAAATGTCAGAGCACTTATGTTTTTGCACACCCAGGAAACTCTTTTCTCAGCCAGGACTTAAAAATGGAAATAAGCCTTTCTGTGAAATGGAGTTTTCCATACCATCCTAACCCCAAAATGCCACAATTCACTAACAACAACCACAAAAAACTACTGCACAAAGAAGACCTAGGTCACAGAAGTTACAGCATCACAGAGCTGAAGGCAGAAATTCTAGACATCATTGGCGAGGGAAAAAAAAAATCCTTTCAGTTAATAGAAGTTCAATATTTAAAGGCTTTGTTTTGAGTTTAATGTATAAGCATAGACTATGCCTTAGTAGTAGTGTCTTTGAATGAACAGCAAGATGTGCTGGAAGAGTACAAATACTACTCAGTATTACTCAGAATACTATGGTGCATTTGGAGAAAAACCTAAACCCAAACTGGCCCCTTAAGCACACTACCAGTTAGGATCATTATCAATTTCTTCTGACAGATGAACTTTGAATTAATTTCCAGGAACTTTGGCCTATAATCAGGTGGTAACATTACAAAAAGTCATTTTCTCCCCACTCCTCAAAAAAGTTTTATTGTCTTTTTAAGTCTTAATTCAATTAAATAAAAGACGCCATTGATTTCATTGAACTAGCCAACTCCACACTAACATGAGAGACAAGAACAGATATGTGGCGACCCAGGTAAGAAAACTCTTGACAAATTGTTTTAACTGGCCTAATTTCTACATGGATGTCTAACCATTTTCAATGGTCCATAGCACATTGATTTTGTAGTCAGTATCTTTTGTAAAACCATTCTAAAGGAGAAAATACTAGAATTTCTATTTATATTTATCTAAGTTCTTTGTACATTTTATACTGTTCATATTAGTAAAGCAAAATATGTTGTGTTACGAATAAGTAAGGACAACTGGAATGCATACCAAAAAGTGCTAGGATATAAGATTCAAAAAGCTGAGGGCCATTGCTCTGTAATAGAAGACCCTCTAAAAGGGATTATGCGTTACTTTACCCAGCTAAGTCGTTGAAATGATGGAGGAGGGAGAAGTGAAGAGAAGGGCTCCTGGTTAATATCTCTGTATCAAGAAGACAGGGTTAGGTTACAGCTGTAGGTTTACATGTGCACTTTTGTAAACTGCCTGTGTTTATTGTGAACAAAGTTGATTCTCTATTTGTAACATCTAAACTTTTAAAATATCCTGAGGTGACAATGTATGATAAAAAGAGCTAGTGAATTAATCAATTTGTAAATTCATCTTTTAAAAAATAATTCAAAGAGCTGAAGGCAGAAATTCTAGACATCATTGGCGAGGGAAAAAAAAAATCCTTTCAGTTAATAGAAGTTCAATATTTAAAGGCTTTGTTTTGAGTTTAATGTATAAGCATAGACTATGCCTTAGTAGTAGTGTCTTTGAATGAACAGCAAGATGTGCTGGAAGAGTACAAATACTACTCAGTATTACTCAGAATACTATGGTGCATTTGGAGAAAAACCTAAACCCAAACTGGCCCCTTAAGCACACTACCAGTTAGGATCATTATCAATTTCTTCTGACAGATGAACTTTGAATTAATTTCCAGGAACTTTGGCCTATAATCAGGTGGTAACATTACAAAAAGTCATTTTCTCCCCACTCCTCAAAAAAGTTTTATTGTCTTTTTAAGTCTTAATTCAATTAAATAAAAGACGCCATTGATTTCATTGAACTAGCCAACTCCACACTAACATGAGAGACAAGAACAGATATGTGGCGACCCAGGTAAGAAAACTCTTGACAAATTGTTTTAACTGGCCTAATTTCTACATGGATGTCTAACCATTTTCAATGGTCCATAGCACATTGATTTTGTAGTCAGTATCTTTTGTAAAACCATTCTAAAGGAGAAAATACTAGAATTTCTATTTATATTTATCTAAGTTCTTTGTACATTTTATACTGTTCATATTAGTAAAGCAAAATATGTTGTGTTACGAATAAGTAAGGACAACTGGAATGCATACCAAAAAGTGCTAGGATATAAGATTCAAAAAGCTGAGGGCCATTGCTCTGTAATAGAAGACCCTCTAAAAGGGATTATGCGTTACTTTACCCAGCTAAGTCGTTGAAATGATGGAGGAGGGAGAAGTGAAGAGAAGGGCTCCTGGTTAATATCTCTGTATCAAGAAGACAGGGTTAGGTTACAGCTGTAGGTTTACATGTGCACTTTTGTAAACTGCCTGTGTTTATTGTGAACAAAGTTGATTCTCTATTTGTAACATCTAAACTTTTAAAATATCCTGAGGTGACAATGTATGATAAAAAGAGCTAGTGAATTAATCAATTTGTAAATTCATCTTTTAAAAAATAATTCATAGAGAAGCAGAATCCAGGATATGGAAGTATTAAGCTATGTCTGAGTCAGGTCTTATTCATCATGTTGGCAGCAGTGAGGCAGATTAAAGTGTAAAGAGAGGGGTGTATTCAATACGTTCATATTTATAGGTTGATGATAACCATTGATGTGTGTGCATCTACTTTGGCTCTACCATAGGAATGCATTGGTGAGTATTTCAGTGGAAATAACTTCCTTGCTAGTATTTTAATACTATAATGATTTCTCCTGGAAGCACTGAAGAAAGAGCTGAAAAGGAAAATAATAGACAATTAATAAACATATGCTGAATAAACAGATGAATGAAGTAATAGGTGGACATGGCTATGAACTTTGTATTCCCATAATATGTGTCAAGCCATTTTTATCTATTAAACATAAACTTGAGGACCTGACTATAAGGAACAACTTCAGTGAGGCAAGTCTTCCAACTCCTTCCATAGAGCAGACACAGCCTGACCTCACCATCCTCTCATCCATTCCTGGATCCTTTTGGAAGAGGCCCTGACACCTGCTAAGGAAGTCTGGCTCTTCTCATTGGCAGGCTCACTACACCACAGACAGACACAGATCTTGTACTGGGAAAGGAAGAACCAGTTGGAGAAAGTTTTAGGCACTGAAAAGGAAAGCAGTTGTCTTGTGGAGACTTAGAAAATCCATCCGGTCCAAAGCATGCTCCTCCTCTCCCCTGGCATAATCCTGGCCTTTCTCATTCTCATTCATTCTGGCTTTGTTGTAATGCCAACAAACAGTGCTATTGTTGTTATTTAATTACTAAGTCATATCTGACTTTTTGTGACCCCATGGACTGCAACAAGGCTCCTCTGTTCCCTATTATCTCCCAGAGTTTGCTCAAGTTCATATTCATAAAGTTGGTGATGCTATCTAAACATCCCATCCTCTGTCACCCCCATCTCCTCCTGCCCTCAATCTTTCCCAGCATCAGCATCTTTTTGTAACATCTAAACTTTTAAAATATCCTGAGGTGACAATGTATGATAAAAAGAGCTAGTGAATTAATCAATTTGTAAATTCATCTTTTAAAAAATAATTCATAGAGAAGCAGAATCCAGGATATGGAAGTATTAAGCTATGTCTGAGTCAGGTCTTATTCATCATGTTGGCAGCAGTGAGGCAGATTAAAGTGTAAAGAGAGGGGTGTATTCAATACGTTCATATTTATAGGTTGATGATAACCATTGATGTGTGTGCATCTACTTTGGCTCTACCATAGGAATGCATTGGTGAGTATTTCAGTGGAAATAACTTCCTTGCTAGTATTTTAATACTATAATGATTTCTCCTGGAAGCACTGAAGAAAGAGCTGAAAAGGAAAATAATAGACAATTAATAAACATATGCTGAATAAACAGATGAATGAAGTAATAGGTGGACATGGCTATGAACTTTGTATTCCCATAATATGTGTCAAGCCATTTTTATCTATTAAACATAAACTTGAGGACCTGACTATAAGGAACAACTTCAGTGAGGCAAGTCTTCCAACTCCTTCCATAGAGCAGACACAGCCTGACCTCACCATCCTCTCATCCATTCCTGGATCCTTTTGGAAGAGGCCCTGACACCTGCTAAGGAAGTCTGGCTCTTCTCATTGGCAGGCTCACTACACCACAGACAGACACAGATCTTGTACTGGGAAAGGAAGAACCAGTTGGAGAAAGTTTTAGGCACTGAAAAGGAAAGCAGTTGTCTTGTGGAGACTTAGAAAATCCATCCGGTCCAAAGCATGCTCCTCCTCTCCCCTGGCATAATCCTGGCCTTTCTCATTCTCATTCATTCTGGCTTTGTTGTAATGCCAACAAACAGTGCTATTGTTGTTATTTAATTACTAAGTCATATCTGACTTTTTGTGACCCCATGGACTGCAACAAGGCTCCTCTGTTCCCTATTATCTCCCAGAGTTTGCTCAAGTTCATATTCATAAAGTTGGTGATGCTATCTAAACATCCCATCCTCTGTCACCCCCATCTCCTCCTGCCCTCAATCTTTCCCAGCATCAGCATCTTTTCCAATGAGTTGGCTCTTTGCATCGTATGGCCAAAGTATTGCAGCTTCAGTGTCAGTTCTTCCAATGAATATTCAGTTGGTTTTCTTTAGAATTGGCTGATTTGACCTCCTTGCAGTCCAAGGGACTCTCAAGGGTCTTATCCAGCACCATGATTCAAAAGCACTGATTCTTTGATGCTCAGCCTTTTTTATGGTCCAACTTTCACATTCATAAATGACTACTTGAAAAACCATAGCTTTGATTATACAGACCTTGGTCAGCAAAGTGACATCTTTGCTTTTTTAATATAGTCTATGTTCCAATTTTTCCATTTCTCTTTTTTGTGTTCTTTCTCAAACCTTCATCAAATGTAGTAGGAAAGCTTTTGTCAATTATAAAAGCATATTTACAAACTGGTTAATTCACCTGCTCTACTTTCTATCATACATTGTAACCTCAGTACATCGAAAATCCTAGATGTTGTAAACAATGAACCTTGTCCACAATAACCATAGATACTTTACAAAAATGCACATACAGATCTATGACTATGACCTAGAACTGTCTTCAAGATAAAAATAAATGAATAAAGAAAGAAAGAAAACAGCATCTTGTTTTATTTAACAGAATTGTTACACCATCTCTGAGAAATGTATGTCAGTTCATTTTGGTTGGCAGTGGAGCGTCAGAAGGAAGTGGATGTGTTCATATTTATATTCTGATGATAACCATTGATGGGTGTCAATCTTTTGGCTGTCCTATAGGAATGTATTGTTAAACAGTTCAGTGGAAACATACTTCCTTGCTAATATTTGAATAGTTTAGATTGAATAATGAATCCTCTTGGAAGCACTATACTTTGTGTATTCTATTGCTTCATATCTCATTTTTAATTGAAACTTAAGGGAATGTAGTATTTTAATCATAACTCTGCTAATGTCTTTAACTGGAAGCCTGCTATCATTTTTGTCTTTTCTGAAATTTTTGTCACCAAGAAAGGAAAAGTTACATTATTTTTGCTTCCAGATTGAGTTTGTGTACTGTATTCTTCATTACCAAAATATTCATAGCTTTGAAATTTTGAAATGGTAAATATCCATACATGTGAAACAGCATGATATATAACGATAGGATTTTAATTACATAAAATTGGATGCTTAGTTGAGAAAATACACAAATGAGATCTAGAAGGACACCTCAAATGGGAAACTGTTTGTGATTACAAATGACTTTCTCTTTCATTTCTTCTGGTTTTTGTCTTTGGTTTCCTATTATTTACATGTTAACTTTTAAGAAATAAATGTGACTTTAAAAATCTTTAAAAAAGAGAAAAGCTTTTGTATACATATATAGTATGTATAATATAATGCATACATTTTCTAGAATGTATGAATTTTCTTAGCTAAAATTGATGAAATTTTGGTTTCACTTGCTTGACTAAGTATGAATAGAATACAAGATTTCTAATTTATATTCACTCAACACTTTGATATTGTTCCATTTATTCTGGCATCAAGTATTATTGTTAAAAATCTAAAAAGCTTATTATTTTAATGATTAAAAAATTTGAATAAGGCTTGAAATTTCTAATAGAATTCTGAGAATAAAAAGAAATACTATAGGGCTTCCGTGGTGGTCTAGTGTATAAGGATACCGCCTTGAAGTGCAATGGGCGCAGGTTTGATCCCTGGTCTGGGAAGATCCCACATGCTGTGGAGCAGCTGGACCAATGTGTCCAACTACCAAGCCAGTGCTCTGGAGCGCATGCGCTCAGAGCCAGTGCTCTGCAGCTACAGAGGCTACTGCGATGGGAGACCCACACAGGCCAAAGAATAAAGATGGAAATAAATGAAAGACCAATAGAAGCGGCCAAAAGAAAAAAAAAAAACCTATAAAAAAAAAAGAAAGAAAGAAATACTATGTTGTAAAAGAAAAACAGGAATTTAACATGTGATACAGTATTCATTAAAGTACAGATTTTGTTCAAATTTCCCAAATTTTTCTGCTAGTGTTCATTATTTGTTTTCATACCTTATTCAAGATTCCACTTTAGGGCTTCCCTGGTGGTCCAGTGGGTAAGGACACCGCCTTGCAGTGCAAGGGGCACCGGTTCGATTCCTGGCCTGGGAAGATCCAACGTGCCACGGAGCGGCTGGACCGATGTGTCCAGTTACCGAGCCGGAGCTGTGGAGAGCATGCGCCCAGAGCCGGCGCTCTGCGACAACAGAGGCCACTGCGATGGGAGGCCCACATGGGCCAAAGAACAAAAATGGATGAAAATAGATAAATGAAAAGACCAATAGAAGTGGCCCGTCCACCCCCTTCCCTCCGAAACCCTTTCCCTGCCCACCTCCCAAAAGATTCAACATTATATTTAGTTGCACTGACCAGTGTCAGTTGCATGCAAAAACTTCTGGTAAATTCTCTTTTCATTTCTATTCTGTTGCAAATATTTTCTAATTTTTCTTGTAATGGTTTCTTTTCTTTTAAATGCCCATCATTTAAAAGCGAACATTTTTTAAAGTATCTTTGATATTAATTTCTCATTTTGATATTAATTTCTCATTTAAATGCTTTCTTCTCTGCAGTCATCCTCTGTGTTTTTTCAGTATCTTTACTGAGGCGTTTGATGGTTAAGTCAAAGATCTCTTGGTAAATGTCACATTGCACTTTCAAATATGTGGGTTATTATTTGAAAATAACCCTTCAAATATGCTTTGATATTGATTTCCAACATAATACCACAGTGATGAGAGAGCAGACTCTGTATGATTTCAATACCTTAAGACCATGAAATTTTTACATTATACTTTATGCCCCTGGGTATGTTCCACTGTCTCCTGATTTATAGTCTGAAGGAAACCGAATAAAATTGGTGTATCCTACTATTGTGTGAAATTTGTACAAATCTTAAGTACATTGAATTGGTTCACAGTGTTTTCAGGCCTACTATGCCCTATTTTCTATCTCATCATTCTATTAATTTTTGAGACTTTGATATTGAAATTCCAACTAAAATCTTAACATCTGCTTAAAATATTTGTGATATATAGTAGAGCTATATGTAATTTTGTCCTGTATTTTCCAATAATCATGTTATCAAATTTTCATAATTTAAAAATAAAAGGAAAGAATAAATGTGCAAATTTTCATAATTTAAAAATAAAATCACCGCCTTGCAGTGCAAGGGGCACCGGTTCGATTCCTGGCCTGGGAAGATCCAACGTGCCACGGAGCGGCTGGACCGATGTGTCCAGTTACCGAGCCGGAGCTGTGGAGAGCATGCGCCCAGAGCCGGCGCTCTGCGACAACAGAGGCCACTGCGATGGGAGGCCCACATGGGCCAAAGAACAAAAATGGATGAAAATAGATAAATGAAAAGACCAATAGAAGTGGCCCGTCCACCCCTTCCCTCGAAACCCATTCCCTGCCCACCTCCCAAAAGATTCAACATTATATTTAGTTGCACTGACCAGTGTCAGTTGCATGCAAAAACTTCTGGTAAATTCTCTTTTCATTTCTATTCTGTTGCAAATATTTTCTAATTTTTCTTGTAATGGTTTCTTTTCTTTTAAATGCCCATCATTTAAAAGCGAACATTTAAAGTATCCTTGCTACTAATTTCTCATATTGATATTAATTGCTCACTTAAATGCTTTCTTCTCTGCAGTCATCCTCTGTGTTTTTTCAGTATCTTTACTGAGGCGTTTGATGGTTAAGTCAAAGATCTCTTGGTAAATGTCACATTGCACTTTCAAATATGTGGGTTATTATTTGAAAATAACCCTTCAAATATGCTTTGATATTGATTTCCAACATAATACCACAGTGATGAGAGAGCAGACTCTGTATGATTTCAATACCTTAAGACCATGAAATTTTTACATTATACTTTATGCCCCTGGGTATGTTCCACTGTCTCCTGATTTATAGTCTGAAGGAAACCGAATAAAATTGGTGTATCCTACTATTGTGTGAAATTTGTACAAATCTTAAGTACATTGAATTGGTTCACAGTGTTTTCAGGCCTACTATGCCCTATTTTCTATCTCATCATTCTATTAATTTTTGAGACTTTGATATTGAAATTCCAACTAAAATCTTAACATCTGCTTAAAATATTTGTGATATATAGTAGAGCTATATGTAATTTTGTCCTGTATTTTCCAATAATCATGTTATCAAATTTTCATAATTTAAAAATAAAAGGAAAGAATAAATGTGCATATATAATGTGAAAAAGTGAAACCACTCAGATGTTAACATTTTAACTTAAATTATAAACATGAGCTTATGATGTATTAAGCACATATTAAAACACCTTGAAAACTTCTAGAAGCATTGTAATTTCAACCACAATTAACATTCCTTGTGCCCAGACTGTGGCCTCTATCACCATTCTCCATGGAAAGAAACCAAGGCTCCTTGGAGTATTGATTGATTCCAGTCTAAGAAAGAAAGGGAACAGGTGAATCTGGGACATTTTTTGCCAGAAAGCAAAAAGGCCAGCAAAGACTAATGGCATTTTGCCAAATATCCAGAAGCCAATGTGGAGAAATTACCACTGGTCAAATTTGAGGCAATTTAGACCTCAACAAGAATAATGAGTTCAGTGGATTGAAACAGATTGAATCAATGAAAAATCAATGCATTCATAATGATACTATAAAAAAGAAAGTCATAGAAAACTCATTTATAACTATTTGAGGTAAATAACAACATAACACATCTCTTTGAAAACTGGGAAATAAAGAAAAATAATTGATCATTTACTTTTCATTTCTGGCAGGAACTGAGTTTCAGAGTAATAGCCCACTTGATGAGAGAAAACTCTTCTTTGCATAGAATGTCAGCTAATAAATACAGGAATGTAGAATTTTAAAAACATTTTAGAAACTCTAAATTAACTGCCTCAGTCAAAGATTATCAGTTGGTATCAAAACCAGTAAGTGAATGGTTTGTACAGCAATATCTTCATATAGTAGGGCTTCCCAGGTGTCTCCAATGGTAAAGAGCCTGCCTGTCAATGCTAGAGACATAAGAGATGCTGCTTCGATCCCTAGGTCAGGAAGATCCCCTGGAGGAGGGCATAGCCATCCACTCCGTCCAATCCCATGGACATACAACAGTTCATGGGGTCATTTGATCCCTGAGTCAGGAAAATTCCCTAGAGAAGGAAACAGCAACCCACTCCAGTATTCTTGCCTGAAGAATACTATGGACAGAGGATCTTGGTGAGCTCCAGTCCATAGAGTCACAGAGTTGTGCACGACTGAAGTGACTTAGCCCCACACACATAATCATGTAGTTCAAGGTAATTCTACATGATTATTTTCTAGCCCCAAGAGAAAAAAATAATTCTAAAACGGGGAGACTGAATTGTCCTTACTAAATTTAATCTAGAGGCCAATGTTAGTATCATTAATAGTGAGTCAACCAAACATTCCATGTTTAACGGAAAACCACAGTATTATATATGTAAAACAATTAAAAACCCAGAAAGTTTAACTTGAATCTGTTTAGCCTTTTGATATAAGCTCCAGCATATAGGAAATATGTGGGCTGTGTGACCTCCCAGTCAGACCAATGCACAAGGAGATCTATTAGACCGGGCAACTGACCTGTCTCTCAAATTACAAAGAAAGAATGACATCATGAGGACATTTTGCCAAAAAAGGCCAGCAAAGACTAATGGCATTTTGCCAAATATCCAGAAGCCAATGTGGAGAAATTACCACTGGTCAAATTTGAGGCAATTTAGACCTCAACAAGAATAATGAGTTCAGTGGATTGAAACAGATTGAATCAATGAAAAATCAATGCATTCATAATGATACTATAAAAAAGAAAGTCATAGAAAACTCATTTATAACTATTTGAGGTAAATAACAACATAACACATCTCTTTGAAAACTGGGAAATAAAGAAAAATAATTGATCATTTACTTTTCATTTCTGGCAGGAACTGAGTTTCAGAGTAATAGCCCACTTGATGAGAGAAAACTCTTCTTTGCATAGAATGTCAGCTAATAAATACAGGAATGTAGAATTTTAAAAACATTTTAGAAACTCTAAATTAACTGCCTCAGTCAAAGATTATCAGTTGGTATCAAAACCAGTAAGTGAATGGTTTGTACAGCAATATCTTCATATAGTAGGGCTTCCCAGGTGTCTCCAATGGTAAAGAGCCTGCCTGTCAATGCTAGAGACATAAGAGATGCTGCTTCGATCCCTAGGTCAGGAAGATCCCCTGGAGGAGGGCATAGCCATCCACTCCGTCCAATCCCATGGACATACAACAGTTCATGGGGTCATTTGATCCCTGAGTCAGGAAAATTCCCTAGAGAAGGAAACAGCAACCCACTCCAGTATTCTTGCCTGAAGAATACTATGGACAGAGGATCTTGGTGAGCTCCAGTCCATAGAGTCACAGAGTTGTGCACGACTGAAGTGACTTAGCACACACACACATAATCATGTAGTTCAAGGTAATTCTACATGATTATTTTCTAGCCCCAAGAGAAAAACATAATTCTAAAACGGGGAGACTGAATTGTCCTTACTAAATTTAATCTAGAGGCCAATGTTAGTATCATTAATAGTGAGTCAACCAAACATTCCATGTTTAACGGAAAACCACAGTATTATATATGTAAAACAATTAAAAACCCAGAAAGTTTAACTTGAATCTGTTTAGCCTTTTGATATAAGCTCCAGCATATAGGAAATATGTGGGCTGTGTGACATCACAGTCAGACAAATGCAGAAGGAGATATATTATACAGGGCAACTGACCTGTTCTCTCTAACAAATTGCCAGTGTCATAAGAAAGAAGTGACAGGTGTGCAATGATGGATTAAAAAGTGTGTTGATAAATGTTTCACACTTAATTCAGGGTGATGCAGAGGCTGTATTTCAATGTTTTGTTGATTTCAATATTGTAAATAATCCCACCAAGGCAATTTCAGGGTACCTATTTGATCTCAAACAGCTCATAAAATCTTTCACACACAGTTGGAGCCAGCTGTGACATGTCACTGCTTGGAGGACTTTGCCTGGCTCTGTGTAGTCCTGGATTAATCCTGAAAATAGCAAGTGTAAAAGTCACTTGCATGTTATTTGGGAGAACGTTTGATGAGTTTACCACCTAATACAATGAAGGGTGGACACCATTACTGAAAAAAGGAGCAGGTTGCAGAACAGTGTATACAGTATGATCTCATTTTGGTATAAAATGTCCTAGATAGGCATAGATAAATATGCAATAAGGTGTGGACAATGGTCACTTCTGAGTAACGAGAATATGCTGATTTGGGGATATTTTCTCTAAAAGTTAGCAGTATACCTCTACTGATGTTCTAACATTTGGCTGTAATGTCATAGAATTATTTTAAAAAGAGAGATGATAAATGAGGCAAAAAGAGAGCCTTGGAACAGGGAGGTATTATGTGGATGGTGTTGGAGGGACCGATGATTCTTCTTTCATGCTTTGAGAAGCCTTTTGGTGCATGGAATCTTACTGAAGCCTCTAAAGTGGAAACTGGCTGCATTTGTGAAAAGTGAAAGTGTTAGTGGCTTAGTTGTGTTCCACTCTTTGCGATCCAAGGACTGTAGCCCATCAGGTTCCTCTGTCCATGAGATTCTCCAGGTAAGAACACTGGAGGGGGTTGCCATTCCATCCTCCAGGGGATCTTTCTAGCACAGGGATCCAACCGTGTCTCTCATGCCTCTGCATTGGCAGAAGGCTCTTTACCGTTTGAGCCACCAGGGAATCCCTGGCTGCATTTGTAGAAACTCACAAATAAAATGAGAATTCCCAGCTCATAAATTTGGCCTACTTTCAAGTTCTCTGTGACCACTGAAGCACAGTCCATTGTGAGTTCTTCCTCAGCTCTAGCCTGACAGGGCACTTTCTAACCTGTTTTTCCACTTGGTTACTTGTTTCTTTACTTTGTCCTGTGTTCTCGATCTCTGGCTTCCCAACAGGCCGACACAGACACTGGGCTTGATAAAACGGGCCTATGTGATCTGCCCTCAGCAACTCACTTGGGATCCAGCTTATTCCTCTTACTCTTCAGCATTATGGGAGTGTTTTGAGAGCAAATGCCATAACTCATTCCTCTTATTTTCCATTTCAAACTTCAGCACAGGACTATTTATATACTAGGTATTCATAAGATAATTAGTGACTAAAAGATGGGCTGACTGTGTAATCATAACTTCCTAAGACAATAAACATACCAACTAGTGTTGGAAATTGCATGGTTTTTGACCTAGTCTCTGCTCAGCACAAAAAAAGAGGTATATACAGATATATATAGATACCTATATGAATATATATTTGAGTAACTTCCCTTAACATAGGCATTTTTCTTTATGAATTATACACATACCATCATGCAATATAATACACCTATATTTTTTTTATTTTTACATGATGAATTATTTAATTTCGCCTCCATACCTCTAAAAAATATGAGACTTAACTAGCAATCATTTTGTCCCTTTTCTTTTCTGCCCGCATTCCCAAATCTTTTTATTAGTACAAAATTCTCATGAAAAGAAATAAGATATGGGAATCATCACCATCCGGAGTTAAAGGCAGTTTCCACAGCCTCCTTCCTCTAAGGCCCTTACGTGCGGAGAATGACTTTGGATGGGCCTGCCCAAATAACTGCCACTTCCACAAACCCAGATGCCTTCAATCTGGAACGTGAGTCAGGTGAATATAGCCTTGTTACTCACTGCATAAATAGTACCAGTCACAATGCATTTCTAAATGACTCCAGATGTACTCTCTTCATTTTGCCAGAGAGAAAAGCAACTTTGAGTGTCAAAGTTAGTGTGTCATTTCAGCAGATAACTTACCCCGTGATTGCATCTGGATGAAATAAGGAAGCACTATCAGAGTTGGTCTGTTACCCATGCAGGTAAGATGGAAATAGAAACATCCTCTCTGTCAAGCTGAATGGCTTCATGGTTTAGCACACTTAGTCTCTGGTTTAACATCAAGATGTCTCAGGTTTTAAATGAAATGTCAAATACAATTTGGCTCTGGATTCCTAGGATATATGAATGCCCTTGGAGAAAACTTGATAGCTCAGCATTCTTGTGTAAAATGTGAATCTACCTAGTAGGGCATTCTATAGAGCTGGTCCCCCTCTCCCTCCATCCCATAAAACCCTCAGCCAGCCTGATGAGCCAACAGACATTCCCTGCTTTAATGTGCATGAGACTCCACAAGGACACATTTTATGCCCCTGAGGCAAAGGCCACTGTTTGGAGTTATCTTTGGGAATCTAGTTTTCACAAAATATGAAAATCCAGTATTAAAATGTGGAGGCTTTCAAAATCTTTGGACACAGGTAGCCACAGCCATGACAGCAAATCATACATATCCTTTCTTTTCAGAGTCTTCTTTCTGAGTGCCTCGTTTCACTGCTTCTAACTTGCATTACTTTTCTTTATTTGTGGGAAAAGAAGATTCAGTTCCAAAATCCAACTTAAAAAAAGTAAAGAAAAGATAGAGCTATCTGTTTCTTTAAAGCAAAGTAAACTCACAGCTTAAACGTGGAAGTGCAGAGGGACTGGGATTCTCTATGCAGCTATTGGACAGTGGAGATAGGGTAGGAAATGCAATCATAAGCCTCACAGTCTGGCCTAAAGTGATTTTTGAACATTAATATTGTAGGTAACAAAATTCGACAACCCGAGTCTTGAATAGACATAAACGTTGTGGTGAAATTTGATCTGTAGCAAAGGGCCTTTCTCTCAAAGACACACTGCAATGTCAAGAATTTCAAACTACAGCCAGTGTATTGAATGCAAATTTTACTTTGAAGTGTGTCTGAGTGAACCATTCTGTTAGGAACAAACCAGTTTTTTACTAAGGATTTAGATGAGCCTGACCATTCTGACCCATTACCTCGAATCCTCAGAGCAGCAAAGGAAGGTGCCATAGTTTGAACTGAGTACACTAAAACTTGTGTGCATGTCCTATACCCAGTACTTCAAAATGTAACCTTATTCAGAAAGTATGTCTTTACAGACAAGAGAGCATCTTGTCTTTAAAAGCCCTTGTGTGCAAAAAAGATCCCTATACGCCAGTAACATCAAGATGTCTCAGTTTTAAATGAAATGTCCACCTGCTAGGATATATGAATGCCCTTGAGAAAACTTGATAGCTCAGCATTCTTGTGTAAAATGTGAATCTACCTAGTAGGGCATTCTATAGAGCTGGTCCCCCTCTCCCTCCATCCCATAAAACCCTCAGCCAGCCTGATGAGCCAACAGACATTCCCTGCTTTAATGTGCATGAGACTCCACAAGGACACATTTTATGCCCCTGAGGCAAAGGCCACTGTTTGGAGTTATCTTTGGGAATCTAGTTTTCACAAAATATGAAAATCCAGTATTAAAATGTGGAGGCTTTCAAAATCTTTGGACACAGGTAGCCACAGCCATGACAGCAAATCATACATATCCTTTCTTTTCAGAGTCTTCTTTCTGAGTGCCTCGTTTCACTGCTTCTAACTTGCATTACTTTTCTTTATTTGTGGGAAAAGAAGATTCAGTTCCAAAATCCAACTTAAAAAGTAAAGAAAAGATAGAGCTATCTGTTTCTTTAAAGCAAAGTAAACTCACAGCTTAAACGTGGAAGTGCAGAGGGACTGGGATTCTCTATGCAGCTATTGGACAGTGGAGATAGGGTAGGAAATGCAATCATAAGCCTCACAGTCTGGCCTAAAGTGATTTTTGAACATTAATATTGTAGGTAACAAAATTCGACAACCCGAGTCTTGAATAGACATAAACGTTGTGGTGAAATTTGATCTGTAGCAAAGGGCCTTTCTCTCAAAGACACACTGCAATGTCAAGAATTTCAAACTACAGCCAGTGTATTGAATGCAAATTTTACTTTGAAGTGTGTCTGAGTGAACCATTCTGTTAGGAACAAACCAGTTTTTTACTAAGGATTTAGATGAGCCTGACCATTCTGACCCATTACCTCGAATCCTCAGAGCAGCAAAGGAAGGTGCCATAGTTTGAACTGAGTACACTAAAACTTGTGTGCATGTCCTATACCCAGTACTTCAAAATGTAACCTTATTCAGAAAGTATGTCTTTACAGACAAGAGAGCATCTTGTCTTTAGGGAAAGCCCTAATTCAGCCCAACTGGTGTCCTTATAAAGAGGGGAAATTTGGACACATAGACAGACACACACAGTGGGAAGACAATGTGAAGATACAGAGAAAATGTCACGTGAAGATGCAGAATTGCAGTGATACCCGGTGCCAATAAAGGAATGCCTGAGGCCACTGGAAAGCTAAGAGAGCCTCAGGAGAAGAGCCTTCTCTAGTGTCTTTAAAGGCAACATGGGCTACAAACATGATGATTTCAAACTTCCAGCCTCCAGAACTGTGAGATAATATACTCCCATTGTTCTAAGCCACCCAGTTTGTAATATTTTGTTATGAATCACTGGCAAATACAGAGGGAAATGTTACCACTCATATGTTTCAGGTGTAAAAACTGAAGGAGAATTCAAATTCAGCTCTGTCTGACTTTAGGACTCATACAATTATAGCAGTATCTTCAAACTGCTTCCACAAGTCTGGGATTCACAGAATGATGCCCAAAATGCAAAGCATTCGATCCAAAAAATTCTTAATTTTCTGTTTCATTTTAGTCATTTCTAAAATGATGAATATACACTTATCTTAATGACTTTCTAGTAACCGAACATGACTCCAAGATTTCTGTGTCCAAGTTTGTGCTGTGCTGGTGACACAGCTGTGCTGGTGATGGAGTTGGTACCAATTAATACAACTTTAATTTGCAATTGTCCCAGGACAATGGAAAAATAGTACAGCACATTTATTACATAGATAGTAATTTTGGCACAATGTAAATTCAAATAGCATCATAATCATTTACATGAAAATCAAATAGCAAAGGGCCTTTCTCTCAAAGACACACTGCAATGTCAAGAATTTCAAACTACAGCCAGTGTATTGAATGCAAATTTTACTTTGAAGTGTGTCTGAGTGAACCATTCTGTTAGGAACAAACCAGTTTTTTACTAAGGATTTAGATGAGCCTGACCATTCTGACCCATTACCTCGAATCCTCAGAGCAGCAAAGGAAGGTGCCATAGTTTGAACTGAGTACACTAAAACTTGTGTGCATGTCCTATACCCAGTACTTCAAAATGTAACCTTATTCAGAAAGTATGTCTTTACAGACAAGAGAGCATCTTGTCTTTAGGGAAAGCCCTAATTCAGCCCAACTGGTGTCCTTATAAAGAGGGGAAATTTGGACACATAGACAGACACACACAGTGGGAAGACAATGTGAAGATACAGAGAAAATGTCACGTGAAGATGCAGAATTGCAGTGATACCCGGTGCCAATAAAGGAATGCCTGAGGCCACTGGAAAGCTAAGAGAGAGTCAGGAGAAGAGCCTTCTCTAGTGTCTTTAAAGGCAACATGGGCTACAAACATGATGATTTCAAACTTCCAGCCTCCAGAACTGTGAGATAATATACTCCCATTGTTCTAAGCCACCCAGTTTGTAATATTTTGTTATGAATCACTGGCAAATACAGAGGGAAATGTTACCACTCATATGTTTCAGGTGTAAAAACTGAAGGAGAATTCAAATTCAGCTCTGTCTGACTTTAGGACTCATACAATTATAGCAGTATCTTCAAACTGCTTCCACAAGTCTGGGATTCACAGAATGATGCCCAAAATGCAAAGCATTCGATCCAAAAAATTCTTAATTTTCTGTTTCATTTTAGTCATTTCTAAAATGATGAATATACACTTATCTTAATGACTTTCTAGTAACCGAACATGACTCCAAGATTTCTGTGTCCAAGTTTGTGCTGTGCTGGTGACACAGCTGTGCTGGTGATGGAGTTGGTACCAATTAATACAACTTTAATTTGCAATTGTCCCAGGACAATGGAAAAATAGTACAGCACATTTATTACATAGATAGTAATTTTGGCACAATGTAAATTCAAATAGCATCATAATCATTTACATGAAAAAAAGTCACAATAGCTAGAACAGAAGAACAAATTGAGTCATTATCACCGAGCACATAGTGGTACACTCATGATGACTTCAGAAGGGCTTTGTCATAGCAGTCAGAACCATAGCAATGCCCAGAAGAATTTTTATTCAAATATCATCACCACACATAAGTAATACATTAATGTAGTTTTTATTAGGTTGTCTATTTATTTCTAGTTAATTAAAAATTTTCCTGTATTTGTCACTGTGCTAAGAACTAGAGACACTACAAAACATACATCCTACTTTCATAACTATGCAAGAGGTAGAGAATTCATGGGGATGTTAAGTTGCTTGCAGTCTGCACTGCCTACTTCTGCTCCAGAGGTTAATCAGGTGTTTGTATTCTCTCATATCAGGAGCATTTGTAGGGCCACCAGTGAAGCTAATAGAAGACCCCATCACAAAGGGATTTTTGTAAATACCTCATTTATTTATGCTGAGTACACAAGCAGGGTAGAGAAGGAGGCAAAGATTCTCATCAGAGTGAGAGGAAGCTGTAGAGAAAACAGTGGAAGATGTACCCAAGTTTGAGGGAAGATGAGGCTCTGAGGATCCCTCAAGTAGTGGCATCCATGTCCTACTCCTTCTCCGGACAAGGCTTGGGAGACGGGTAAATGACTGCTTGACATACTTCGAAGAATTACATACTATGGATCCAATTTCTGGCCCCCAAACATGGTCTAGAGGGAGCAGAACAGTAGACTTTAAGGTTCCCTGAGGACTTGGATGAGGTCATTTCATTGATTACTAACAAGGCTGATGGCTTACATGCTTTGTCATTGCCTAAGACCTGCCCAATACCTTTATAAAGCCTTTTGTAGATGTGTCAGCTGAGCTGCAAAAAGCCCTAATAAGACTGAGATTCAATTTCCTGCTGGCCTGGCAGGATTATTCAATCTGAATTAAAGTACATAAAGTAAAGGAACATGTCTGGCACACTAAAATGGTCTACACACTTATTTAATTAATGTTATAATTTAAAATTATCTAGGTCAATATTTTGGGTCTGAATTTTTCCCCTTCTAAAAGAAGCCTGAATATAACTAGGTTTAAAATGGATGGCATTACTCAGAGTTGTCTTGCTATAATAGTAACTAATGGCTTCATATGAGTTAATCTATCTGCTAGCTAGCTATCACCTTGGAAACCGAGAAGCAGAGTCCCAAAGCAAAAGGCAAGTGGATTCATAGACTTAAATAACAGTTTCAGATAACAGGAGAAGAAATGTGACAGATAGTTGACGATTAATTGCCAAATGAGTTACAAACAATATCACCTTAAAAATAAGAGCTCCCTGTATTTCCTCAGGTTAGTTTTATAGAACATTTTCAGGTATCTGTTTCACTCTCACTATGGCCATATCACCATCAACCAATACCAAATAAATCCTTTGCCACCTATACACAACTGTCTGTCACCCCTCTAGAGGGTAGCACAGAAAGTGAAGAAATCCAAGAGAGTAAAATTCTAACGGTAAACAGGATGACCTGAGGGGCCTGGGCAAGGTTTCATGTCCACTCACAGACCTGAGTTCCACACAGCCAATTTCCAGGCTCTGTCTGAAAATCTTTCTCCAACCAGCCCTTCTCGCCAAGTCTATCCTACCTAAAGCAAGACTTTGTCATTGCTCATCTAGGCCTGACATAAATCTCTTCCTATTCCCCATCCTATGTGTCTTCTGACTAGCAAATTATATCACGTCACCCCCACCACCACAGTTCTTCAGTGGCCCCACGTCCCTACTCTCTGGCTCCAAGTGGCCTTTGCATTTTTGACATCCCTCCGCTCCCCCACAGACCTGACTAGCAAACCTGCTGTGCTTTGAGTTCACCACACTCTCTGTCATCAGGCTTGTTCTTATACCCCTGACTTAAGACTTTCTTCCCCACTTCTTCTAGAGACCACTGCTCCCAAATGCCTGGCCATCTGAAGTCTTCCTGTCATTCTTCCTCTTGAATTTGCTTATTACCTGGCTCCATTAACAGAATGTATCTCCTGTTGTCCCAGAATGTCTGGCACACTAAAATGGTCTACACCTTATTTAATTAATGTTATAATTTAAAATTATCTAGGTCAATATTTTGGGTCTGAATTTTTCCCCTTCTAAAAGAAGCCTGAATATAACTAGGTTTAAAATGGATGGCATTACTCAGAGTTGTCTTGCTATAATAGTAACTAATGGCTTCATATGAGTTAATCTATCTGCTAGCTAGCTATCACCTTGGAAACCGAGAAGCAGAGTCCCAAAGCAAAAGGCAAGTGGATTCATAGACTTAAATAACAGTTTCAGATAACAGGAGAAGAAATGTGACAGATAGTTGACGATTAATTGCCAAATGAGTTACAAACAATATCACCTTAAAAATAAGAGCTCCCTGTATTTCCTCAGGTTAGTTTTATAGAACATTTTCAGGTATCTGTTTCACTCTCACTATGGCCATATCACCATCAACCAATACCAAATAAATCCTTTGCCACCTATACACAACTGTCTGTCACCCCTCTAGAGGGTAGCACAGAAAGTGAAGAAATCCAAGAGAGTAAAATTCTAACGGTAAACAGGATGACCTGAGGGGCCTGGGCAAGGTTTCATGTCCACTCACAGACCTGAGTTCCACACAGCCAATTTCCAGGCTCTGTCTGAAAATCTTTCTCCAACCAGCCCTTCTCGCCAAGTCTATCCTACCTAAAGCAAGACTTTGTCATTGCTCATCTAGGCCTGACATAAATCTCTTCCTATTCCCCATCCTATGTGTCTTCTGACTAGCAAATTATATCACGTCACCCCCACCACCACAGTTCTTCAGTGGCCCCACGTCCCTACTCTCTGGCTCCAAGTGGCCTTTGCATTTTTGACATCCCTCCGCTCCCCCACAGACCTGACTAGCAAACCTGCTGTGCTTTGAGTTCACCACACTCTCTGTCATCAGGCTTGTTCTTATACCCCTGACTTAAGACTTTCTTCCCCACTTCTTCTAGAGACCACTGCTCCCAAATGCCTGGCCATCTGAAGTCTTCCTGTCATTCTTCCTCTTGAATTTGCTTATTACCTGGCTCCATTAACAGTTATCCATGTGGTTCAGAATGTTTTGTATTTAATGTGTAGTCTCCTGTTGTCCCAGAATCTAGGCTAAAACTGATGGCCACAGGTAAGTACTGACACTTTCAAAAATAAGCTGAAGACCACTAAGTCATCAAGGCTGTGAAAGAACTCTAGAAATGTGACAGGAGTTTCCATAAATGAATGTAAAGTTCTTGACTTTTCTCAAACAAGATGCTGAAGGAAAGGCTGCATCTGTAAGAAAGAGAGGCTGGAACCCGACTCTCCAGTGGATATTTACCTTACTGTAGAATCACAGGCCTTACAGACTCTTACGGCAGGGACACAAGTGAAACACAGAATGAGTTTTCTTGGGAGTGATTGAGTTGGGAACATGTGTGGACACAGAAAGTGAGCCTGCTTCCAGTCCTCCAGGACTCTGGCACAGGAATAACCAGAGCAGTCCAGGATGATAGGGAGAGGGCAGCAGGAAGCATCAGAAAAGTGTTGGGCTTAACTAGTGTATGAGAGTCTTCTTCTGCCAAGTGGAAGACTTGAGAGGATGACCAAGCAAGCCGCAAGTGATATTTGATGAGATCCTGCCCAAGAGAGCTGACCTTACCTCTCCTGGTCCCTGCCCCCAACTCTGGAGGAAGATGAAGTCGAACAGGGGGAGGTGACAGAGAAAGATTGGATCAGATGCCCCCCCAACCCCAGTCACCAAGACATAAGTTAAACATGCTTCGGGTGAATACGAGAAATTTTAAATTAAAAGAGACCTAGAGTTTGAAAAAGGACAGAATTAGGCTTCTGAGTGTTCAAAAAGGACCTTACATTGTCAAAAAGAAGTAAGAAAAAATTGGACAGCTTTGGAATCTACCAGAGATGTCATCAAGAGGCAAAGAAGGAAATGGTAAGAGAAAAAAATTGTTTCCTGTTTATACTCTACAAAGATCACCCAAGTAAAAAATTTTTTTATTTGTTAAATATATGTGTATAAAGGTATGTATGTACTCATGTGTATACATACACACACACACACACACACACACACACACACACACATATATATATATATATACATATATATATATACATATATATATATATACACATACATATGTGTGAAAGAGATGTATTCATGTGTGTGTACATGCGTCTTTTTAGTCTATAGCTTTTTGAGAAAAGAGGCTCATTTGTTTATTTGTATACCTTCAGCCTCTGGCACACTGTTTATGGTGAGATGCAATGAAGGGCAACCTGGGTGGATATAAATGTTCTTTGCCTGGTGCATCTACAAGTGTCAGGCTGCCAGACACAGCAACCGTGGGACCACACTTGGTTCTCTCGTCCTGCAGTAGTCACTTCCAGTCAACACTGTGAACCCAGGTGGAATCCTAAGAGGGCCTGGAGTCATTTCATCCTCTCAACTCTACCTGTTTTCCAAAGGTCCACCAAGATGAGGTGATAAATCCTACGACCAGAGACATGCTCATATGTTTCTCCCTCCCTTTGTCTAAGGGTTTCTACCTGTCAGCTATGCCCAAATGACAAATGTGCTCAATATGAAAATGGAAAATCCTAAGCCATCTTTTACAAAAATGATTTCCATACATGGCCAGGCCTGTGTGACATCCCAACAGTAAATGGAATCTTTACTAGTAGAACTTAAAGGTAGAGTGGGCAGAGAGAAGGAAGTAGCGTTGAAGTATTTTCCTGAGTAGACTAATTAAATGTATTGTTTATGTCACCCATTGCTGTGCAGTACGTTGCCCCAAATGCAGTAGCTTTATTTGGCTTAGACTATGTGGGTCAGGAGGAACAGAGGCTGAACCATGAAGCTGAGGTTTGAATCATGTAGCCCAAATGCATAGCTTTATAAGAAAAAAACCTAGAGTTTGAAAAAGGACAGAATTAGGCTTCTGAGTGTTCAAAAAGGACCTTACATTGTCAAAAAGAAGTAAGAAAAAATTGGACAGCTTTGGAATCTACCAGAGATGTCATCAAGAGGCAAAGAAGGAAATGGTAAGAGAAAAAAATTGTTTCCTGTTTATACTCTACAAAGATCACCCAAGTAAAAAATTTTTTTATTTGTTAAATATATGTGTATAAAGGTATGTATGTACTCATGTGTATACATACACACACACACACACACACACACACATATATATATATATATATACATATATATATATACATATACATATATATACATATATATATATATACACATACATATGTGTGAAAGAGATGTATTCATGTGTGTGTACATGCATCTTTTTAGTCTATAGCTTTTTGAGAAAAGAGGCTCATTTGTTTATTTGTATACCTTCAGCCTCTGGCACACTGTTTATGGTGAGATGCAATGAAGGGCAACCTGGGTGGATATAAATGTTCTTTGCCTGGTGCATCTACAAGTGTCAGGCTGCCAGACACAGCAACCGTGGGACCACACTTGGTTCTCTCGTCCTGCAGTAGTCACTTCCAGTCAACACTGTGAACCCAGGTGGAATCCTAAGAGGGCCTGGAGTCATTTCATCCTCTCAACTCTACCTGTTTTCCAAAGGTCCACCAAGATGAGGTGATAAATCCTACGACCAGAGACATGCTCATATGTTTCTCCCTCCCTTTGTCTAAGGGTTTCTACCTGTCAGCTATGCCCAAATGACAAATGTGCTCAATATGAAAATGGAAAATCCTAAGCCATCTTTTACAAAAATGATTTCCATACATGGCCAGGCCTGTGTGACATCCCAACAGTAAATGGAATCTTTACTAGTAGAACTTAAAGGTAGAGTGGGCAGAGAGAAGGAAGTAGCGTTGAAGTATTTTCCTGAGTAGACTAATTAAATGTATTGTTTATGTCACCCATTGCTGTGCAGACGTTGCCCCAAATGCAGTAGCTTTATTTGGCTTAGACTATGTGGGTCAGGAGGAACAGAGGCTGAACCATGAAGCTGAGGTTTGAATCATGTAGCATCAACTAGAGCAGCTGGGGAAGAAGGGTTCACATCCAATAGCTTTGCTTACTGCTCTGACGCCTGAGACATATGCCTGGCAGTTGGTTCTGGCTGATGGCTGGGAGCCCAGCTATGGCTGTCAGCCAGAGAGCTGAAACTTGGCCCCTCTGTATGGTTTGATCTCCTCACAGCAGGTGACAAGGTTCCAGAAAAAGTGTCTCAACAGTGAGTGTACCAAAAGGCACAGGCAGATGCTATAAGGCTTCTTATAACTAACCTCAGAAGACCTAGAACATCATTTCTGCCATGTTCTTTGGGCCAAGCAAGCAAGTCAGTAGGGGAACAGAATTAAATTCTATCTCTCAATAACAAAAATAACAGAATCATTGGCCATTTTAATCTACCACTGGATGAAAGAGTTGCTCAGTCATGTATGACGGTTTGTGACCCCCCTATATAGCCTACCAGGCTCCTCTATCTTTGGGATTCTCCAGGCAAGAATACTCCAGGGGGAGCCATTCCCTTCGACCCAACCCAGGAATCAAACCCGGGTATCCCATGTCACAGACTGCTTCTTTACTGCCTGAGCCACCAGGCAAGTCTGTTGAGATGTGTTACACTTGAAGGAGGGACAATGCCCCTTTCAGCTAGTCCTTTCTTCATCTCATCTTCATGTAAACATGATACAGAATGGCCATGATAATGAGATAAAAGCCAGCCCTCTGTATGTCCACCAAGATGAGGTGATAAATCCTACGACCAGAGACATGCTCATATGTTTCTCCCTCCCTTTGTCTAAGGGTTTCTACCTGTCAGCTATGCCCAAATGACAAATGTGCTCAATATGAAAATGGAAAATCCTAAGCCATCTTTTACAAAATGATTTCCATACATGGCCAGGCCTGTGTGACATCCCAACAGTAAATGGAATCTTTACTAGTAGAACTTAAAGGTAGAGTGGGCAGAGAGAAGGAAGTAGCGTTGAAGTATTTTCCTGAGTAGACTAATTAAATGTATTGTTTATGTCACCCATTGCTGTGCAGTACGTTGCCCCAAATGCAGTAGCTTTATTTGGCTTAGACTATGTGGGTCAGGAGGAACAGAGGCTGAACCATGAAGCTGAGGTTTGAATCATGTAGCATCAACTAGAGCAGCTGGGGAAGAAGGGTTCACATCCAATAGCTTTGCTTACTGCTCTGACGCCTGAGACATATGCCTGGCAGTTGGTTCTGGCTGATGGCTGGGAGCCCAGCTATGGCTGTCAGCCAGAGAGCTGAAACTTGGCCCCTCTGTATGGTTTGATCTCCTCACAGCAGGTGACAAGGTTCCAGAAAAAGTGTCTCAACAGTGAGTGTACCAAAAGGCACAGGCAGATGCTATAAGGCTTCTTATAACTAACCTCAGAAGACCTAGAACATCATTTCTGCCATGTTCTTTGGGCCAAGCAAGCAAGTCAGTAGGGGAACAGAATTAAATTCTATCTCTCAATAACAAAAATAACAGAATCATTGGCCATTTTAATCTACCACTGGATGAAAGAGTTGCTCAGTCATGTATGACGGTTTGTGACCCCCCTATATAGCCTACCAGGCTCCTCTATCTTTGGGATTCTCCAGGCAAGAATACTCCAGGGGGAGCCATTCCCTTCGACCCAACCCAGGAATCAAACCCGGGTATCCCATGTCACAGACTGCTTCTTTACTGCCTGAGCCACCAGGCAAGTCTGTTGAGATGTGTTACACTTGAAGGAGGGACAATGCCCCTTTCAGCTAGTCCTTTCTTCATCTCATCTTCATGTAAACATGATACAGAATGGCCATGATAATGAGATAAAAGCCAGCCCTCTGTATGTCCACAGTCAACTAACATCTTGAGCAAGTCAGTTAACCTCCCCTTGCTTGTCAGAATCAATGGGATTTCCCCAGGTTTCAGTCAAGTTAGAGGTCACATGTTTGTGACTCAGGCAAGTAAAACCCAGCCCAGAAGTTTATTCAGTGTGGACACTGTTAATGTACATATCTATACATTTATACACAGGTATATAGATACATATGTTCACATATACACACATATGAAAGCATATATATACTTGCCACATTTAAAAACTAAATGATGCTTTTTTAAAGTTCAGAAAGTCTAGCAACACTGTATATGGTTTCCAACACAGCAAAAACTAGGCATAACCATATGGTGTAATGGTTAAAAGCACACATATGCTGGCTTTAATGGCATGTATTCAACTCCTAGCTCTGACATTTATAAGCTATATGACCCTGGGGAAATTATTTAACTTCTTCTTCCCTTAGTTTTATGCTCTACTTAATAAAGATAAAAATAGTGACCTTCCTCACAAGGTTTTCTAAGGATTAAATTAATACATAATTAATTATAATTATATTAATACATAATTAATATAATATGATAGGTAATAAATAATATATGTAGAACAGTGTTTAATGTATTATCATTTCACAGTATAATAGCAAGAATCAGATGAAATCATTAATGTAAAATTACTTGGAGAATGTATAGGCATCATACACAAGTTCTAGATGATTATATTTTTATTACATACACCACAAAAGATTCCTGCTTGATTTTTCTAGCATTCTCTAGTGTACATCTATGGTAAGAAACTTACCTCCATTTATGATAATCTTACAATTCATTTCATAGTTAATAGTTCTATTTTCAGAAAGTTCTTTCTTAAATTAAGTCTATACAAAAATTGGCCTCCCTGGTAGCTCAGCTGGTAAAGAATCTTCCTGCAATGCAGGAGACCTCGGTTCAGTTCCTGGATCAGTACGATTCCTTGGAGAAATGATAGGGTATCCCATGTCACAGACTGCTTCTTTACTGCCTGAGCCACCAGGCAAGTCTGTTGAGATGTGTTACACTTGAAGGAGGGACAATGCCCCTTTCAGCTAGTCCTTTCTTCATCTCATCTTCATGTAAACATGATACAGAATGGCCATGATAATGAGATAAAAGCCAGCCCTCTGTATGTCCACAGTCAACTAACATCTTGAGCAAGTCAGTTAACCTCCCCTTGCTTGTCAGAATCAATGGGATTTCCCCAGGTTTCAGTCAAGTTAGAGGTCACATGTTTGTGACTCAGGCAAGTAAAACCCAGCCCAGAAGTTTATTCAGTGTGGACACTGTTAATGTACATATCTATACATTTATACACAGGTATATAGATACATATGTTCACATATACACACATATGAAAGCATATATATACTTGCCACATTTAAAAACTAAATGATGCTTTTTTAAAGTTCAGAAAGTCTAGCAACACTGTATATGGTTTCCAACACAGCAAAAACTAGGCATAACCATATGGTGTAATGGTTAAAAGCACACATATGCTGGCTTTAATGGCATGTATTCAACTCCTAGCTCTGACATTTATAAGCTATATGACCCTGGGGAAATTATTTAACTTCTTCTTCCCTTAGTTTTATGCTCTACTTAATAAAGATAAAAATAGTGACCTTCCTCACAAGGTTTTCTAAGGATTAAATTAATACATAATTAATTATAATTATATTAATACATAATTAATATAATATGATAGGTAATAAATAATATATGTAGAACAGTGTTTAATGTATTATCATTTCACAGTATAATAGCAAGAATCAGATGAAATCATTAATGTAAAATTACTTGGAGAATGTATAGGCATCATACACAAGTTCTAGATGATTATATTTTTATTACATACACCACAAAAGATTCCTGCTTGATTTTTCTAGCATTCTCTAGTGTACATCTATGGTAAGAAACTTACCTCCATTTATGATAATCTTACAATTCATTTCATAGTTAATAGTTCTATTTTCAGAAAGTTCTTTCTTAAATTAAGTCTATACAAAAATTGGCCTCCCTGGTAGCTCAGCTGGTAAAGAATCTTCCTGCAATGCAGGAGACCTCGGTTCAGTTCCTGGATCAGTACGATTCCTTGGAGAAATGATAGGCTATCCACTCCAGTATTCTTGCCTGGAGAATTCTGTGGGTTCCCCATGTCCTTGCAAGGTGTTGGACATGAATGAGTGATTTGACTTTCACTTTCACACAAAAAATTGTTGTAACATATCTCCACATAACTAAATTTTGTCACTTCTGTGACTTCCATGGGACTTATTTCCTGTATCTTAATTTTAGCATGAACTTCTTATTTTCTTTGGTTTTTGTTCAGTTGCTAAGTCATGTCTGCCTCTTTGCCACCCCATGAACTGTGGCATGCCAGGCTCCTCTGTCCTCCAATATTTCCCACAGATTTCTCAAATTAATGTCCATTGAGTTGGTGATGCTATATAATTATTTCATCCTCTGCAGCCTCCTTCTCCTTTTGCCTTCAGTATTTCCCAGCATCAAAGTCTCTTCACATCAGGCACCTAAAGTGTTGGAGCTTCAACTTCAGTATCTGTCTTTCCAATAAATATTTGAGTTTGATTTCCTTTAGGATTGACCGGTTTGATCTCCTTGAAGTCCAAAAGACTTTCAAGAGTCCTCTAGCACCACAATTTGAAAGCATCATTTTTTCAGCACTCAGTCTTCTTTATGGTCCAGCTCTCACATGCATACATGACTCCTGCAAAAGCTATAGTTTTCACTATATGGACCTTTGTCGGCAAAGTTATATCTGTGCTTTTTAATACTCTATTGAGGATTGTCATAGCTTTCCTTTCAAGGAACAAGTGTCTTTTAATTTCATGGTTTCAGTCACTGTCTGAAGTGATTTTGGAGCTCAAGAAAATAAAATTTGTCACTGCTTACATTTTTTCCCTTCCATTTCCCAGGAAGCAATGGGACTGGATGCCATGATCTTATTTTTCGGAATGTTGAGTTTCAAATCAACTTTTTCACTTTCCTTTTCACCCTCATGAAGACATTCTCTAGTTTCTCTTTGCTTTCTGCCATTAGAGTGGTATTGTCAGCATATGTGAGGTTGTTGATACTTCTACTGAAAATCTTGATTTCAGCCTGAGATTCATCCAATTCCACATTTCACATGATATACTCTGCATAGAAGCTAAATAAGCAGTGTGACAATATATGATCTTGTCATAACCCTTTCCCAATTTTGAACCAGTCTACTGTTCTATATCTGGTTCTAACTATTGCTTCTTGACTCACATACAGGTTTCTCAAGAGACAAGTAAAGTGGTTTGGCACTCTGATCTCTTTAAGAATTTTCTGCAGTTTGTTGTGATCCATAGAGTCAAAGGCTTTAGTGTAGTCAGTGAAGTGGAAGTAGATGTTTTTCTGGACTTCCTTGCTTTCTCCATGATCCAAAGAATATTGGCAATTAGATCTGTTTCCTCTGCCTCTTTGAAACTCAGCTTGTATATCCAGAAGTTCTTATTTTCTTACTAAACTATTAACAATTTATTGTTTGCAAACATACATCATGCCTCATGCAGAGAACCAAAACCATAACACTGACTAGCACTCACCCAGCTCCTATACAAGAGAAGACCAGTGTACCTGTCAACATGTACTATAGGAAGTCACATGCATTAACTGTTCTGTTCTTTCCTGCATAAGAGCAATGTCACTTTTTACTTCTCCCATTTATTAAGTACTTCATAAATCTTAGGTGTATCAATTTTTTAAGAGGATTCTGTGCAATAAACTTTACAATTACAATTTTGAAAATGAGGAAACTGAGGTCTGTGCTGTGTTTTGTCCACACCACCCATTTGGCCCATCATCTCCAAGCCTAGGGAGAAGCTGGAGCCTCAGAGCACACTTGACAAAAGGGTTCAAAAGATGGATGCATCAGATCTGGGCCAGCAGGAAGCTGAAGTTGTTCTGGTCAACACTGTTCCCAAAGCAAAGCAGCTAGTCCAATTCAGAGACAGCAGAGCTTGCTAGAAAACAATGCATCTGGATTGGAAGAGTGTGGGAAGAGAGGGCTCCAAAAGCAGCTTGTCCAGGAAAATATGGAAATTGTGATCTGCCTGATGTGTCTGGTCCTAATAAAGTTTGTACTAAGAAGCCACTGGAGCATATGAATAATTAGTAAAGGTTATATAGAAAACCACTGAAAATAGGCCAAATGTTAAATTGAGACAATTATTGAATCTGGAAAAAGAAGAAAGGAAATGTAATTTATTCATAATATACACCTTGAACCAGTCTACTGTTCTATATCTGGTTCTAACTATTGCTTCTTGACTCACATACAGGTTTCTCAAGAGACAAGTAAAGTGGTTTGGCACTCTGATCTCTTTAAGAATTTTCTGCAGTTTGTTGTGATCCATAGAGTCAAAGGCTTTAGTGTAGTCAGTGAAGTGGAAGTAGATGTTTTTCTGGACTTCCTTGCTTTCTCCATGATCCAAAGAATATTGGCAATTAGATCTGTTTCCTCTGCCTCTTTGAAACTCAGCTTGTATATCCAGAAGTTCTTATTTTCTTACTAAACTATTAACAATTTATTGTTTGCAAACATACATCATGCCTCATGCAGAGAACCAAAACCATAACACTGACTAGCACTCACCCAGCTCCTATACAAGAGAAGACCAGTGTACCTGTCAACATGTACTATAGGAAGTCACATGCATTAACTGTTCTGTTCTTTCCTGCATAAGAGCAATGTCACTTTTTACTTCTCCCATTTATTAAGTACTTCATAAATCTTAGGTGTATCAATTTTTTAAGAGGATTCTGTGCAATAAACTTTACAATTACAATTTTGAAAATGAGGAAACTGAGGTCTGTGCTGTGTTTTGTCCACACCACCCATTTGGCCCATCATCTCCAAGCCTAGGGAGAAGCTGGAGCCTCAGAGCACACTTGACAAAAGGGTTCAAAAGATGGATGCATCAGATCTGGGCCAGCAGGAAGCTGAAGTTGTTCTGGTCAACACTGTTCCCAAAGCAAAGCAGCTAGTCCAATTCAGAGACAGCAGAGCTTGCTAGAAAACAATGCATCTGGATTGGAAGAGTGTGGGAAGAGAGGGCTCCAAAAGCAGCTTGTCCAGGAAAATATGGAAATTGTGATCTGCCTGATGTGTCTGGTCCTAATAAAGTTTGTACTAAGAAGCCACTGGAGCATATGAATAATTAGTAAAGGTTATATAGAAAACCACTGAAAATAGGCCAAATGTTAAATTGAGACAATTATTGAATCTGGAAAAAGAAGAAAGGAAATGTAATTTATTCATAATATACACCTTGAAAGTAAATGACACTTAGATGTAATGAATTAAATAAACATAGTTACATAACTATTATATATTGGGACTATGGGAGGAACAGAAGAGAGAGTTTGAAGAACGCTAAACCTTTGCTGTAGTTACAAAATAATAATGACTGAAACAGATAAGTCAAGAGATAACAGTATGACCGTATCATTTAAGAGTATGCATTTAAGGGCCAGAAGAAGAATGGAAAGAGTTGAAAAAGGCTGTCTTTGGGGAACATGATCAGAGAGCAAAGAGATAAGGGTGAAGACATTACAAACCCTTTAGAAATGTACTGATTTTTCAATTTCATGTAAATTTTACTTTACACAATAGCCAAATGATAGAAACAACACCAAAAACCAAAAGATGGATGAATAGATAAAGAAAATGTGGTATATACATACAATGAAATACTATCTAACTTTTAAAAGAAATTATTTTCTTTGGCCATGCAGCATGCAGGATTTTATCCTGCCCAGGGATTGAACCTGTGGTCCTTGGAGTAGAAGCATGGAGTCCTAACTACTGAACCACGAGGGAATTCCCTTTAAAAGAAATCCTGACACAAAATTAACACCATTACAAAATTAATAAATCATGAGGACATTATGCTAAGTGAAGCAAACCAGTCACAAAAAGACAAACACTTCATAATTCCACTTATAAGTGCAATATAGAGTAACACAGAGTAAAATTCATAGGAGCAGAAAGTAGAAGGGTGGTTTCCAGGAGCTGCGGGGAAAGGAGGAATGAGGAAATATTGTTTAATGGGCATAGAGTTTCAGTTTTGCAAGAAAAGAGTTCCAGAGATCGGTTACACAACAGTGTGAATGCTAATGAACTGTATACTTTAAAGTGCCTAAGATGATAATATTATCTGTACTTCATCACAATGAAAAAAAAAAGTTTGAAGAAAATATAGTCTATTTTGGAGTCATAACTGGGTGATATACAAACACCAACCAAACCAGCATGGGAAATGGAATAGTCAAAATGGATACAAGGAGTTAAAAAAATTAGCAATGAACTAAATTTTGCTATGTGCTACTCCATGACATTCAAATCCAAGGCTTTATCTTTTTACCTACTTTATTGTCTCATACTATACATGGTATAACTTTGGAGGAGTTGAGATAATAGTCCATGTCAGGAGATCCAAACATGATGTAGCACTTAATAGCTAAATAACTAAACTTCAGTGCTAGGGATCTAAAAGCAACTCAAGAAATATTTTTTTAAAAAAAGAATGTTTATAAAAGATCATAAATATGAAAGCATACTATAATTTCTATTCTACTCTGCAAACATAAGAGCATTTACCAAAATTACACTTTTCCATGACTAAGATAGTATCTAATTATGATTTAGAGTCTTTCTTAGGGTTTCTGAAATCACCCCATTTCCAAAGTGAACACATTATCTTCAAAGATTCCTCTTAATGCAATTTATATATTGCAATAGCCTAGGAATTGTGCTGCAAAGGACAAATCAGAAATGTTTCATCAACAGTCAAAAATGCCAACTAAAATCACCCTGATGCAAAGAGATAAGACTGTCAAGCACACCTGGTCATTCTAGGTGGACAGTCTACTTAATACCTGTCCTCTCAGAAACTTTTTGTAAGTATAATTGATATTAGAAGTCTAAACCCTCTTAAGGATGATTTAAGATATTTCTTGGACTAACTCATTCAAAAATTAAAAACCTTGGAAACTAGAAATATGACCACTGATAAGCTTCTTGACACTGGCTTGGTTATGGTGTTTGGGATTTGACACCAGAGGGAAATAAAACAAAAGCAAAAATAAACAAGGAGGATGACATAAAACTATAAAGCTCTGCACAACACAACAAAAAGGTACAGAATAGCATTAAACATTTGCAAGTCATATATCTGATAGGGGTTAATGTCTAAAATATATGAAGAATTCATACAACTCAATAGTAAATATATCTGATTTAAAAATTGTGGGGAAACAAACCAGTGAAGGTTTTTGCAGCTTTGGCCAAGCCAGGAAAAAATCATTTTGTAAATAAGAAAATTAAGAGAAAAACAAGTCAATTTGATTCACATGGGCTCAGCTGGGGTCATACTGATCAGCAACAGGTGGGAGATCAGCTATGGACTTTAGGACGCCAGGTCTGTGCAGACTCAGCTTCTCGCTGGTACCGTTGCCCCCCAGCTGTAATGCGCTCTGTCCATTGGAAAGATAATGTAAGCGACTTAGAGTCACAAAGGGTGATTTTTTTTTTTATTCTTTATTTTAAAGGTTTTACAGAGTTTTGTTGTTCACAGACATGTATGTTCCCAGATCAGTCATATGCATCTCCATGGTCCCCCAATTTTTAAAAAGATATAAATTTTTGAAAGCATACTATAATTTCTATTCTACTCTGCAAACATAAGAGCATTTACCAAAATTACACTTTTCCATGACTAAGATAGTATCTAATTATGATTTAGAGTCTTTCTTAGGGTTTCTGAAATCACCCCATTTCCAAAGTGAACACATTATCTTCAAAGATTCCTCTTAATGCAATTTATATATTGCAATAGCCTAGGAATTGTGCTGCAAAGGACAAATCAGAAATGTTTCATCAACAGTCAAAAATGCCAACTAAAATCACCCTGATGCAAAGAGATAAGACTGTCAAGCACACCTGGTCATTCTAGGTGGACAGTCTACTTAATACCTGTCCTCTCAGAAACTTTTTGTAAGTATAATTGATATTAGAAGTCTAAACCCTCTTAAGGATGATTTAAGATATTTCTTGGACTAACTCATTCAAAAATTAAAAACCTTGGAAACTAGAAATATGACCACTGATAAGCTTCTTGACACTGGCTTGGTTATGGTGTTTGGGATTTGACACCAGAGGGAAATAAAACAAAAGCAAAAATAAACAAGGAGGATGACATAAAACTATAAAGCTCTGCACAACACAACAAAAAGGTACAGAATAGCATTAAACATTTGCAAGTCATATATCTGATAGGGGTTAATGTCTAAAATATATGAAGAATTCATACAACTCAATAGTAAATATATCTGATTTAAAAATTGTGGGGAAACAAACCAGTGAAGGTTTTTGCAGCTTTGGCCAAGCCAGGAAAAAATCATTTTGTAAATAAGAAAATTAAGAGAAAAACAAGTCAATTTGATTCACATGGGCTCAGCTGGGGTCATACTGATCAGCAACAGGTGGGAGATCAGCTATGGACTTTAGGACGCCAGGTCTGTGCAGACTCAGCTTCTCGCTGGTACCGTTGCCCCCCAGCTGTAATGCGCTCTGTCCATTGGAAAGATAATGTAAGCGACTTAGAGTCACAAAGGGTGATTTTTTTTTTTATTCTTTATTTTAAAGGTTTTACAGAGTTTTGTTGTTCACAGACATGTATGTTCCCAGATCAGTCATATGCATATCCATGGTCCCCACCCGCCCAGATCCCCCAATCCCACCCCTCCAGACCTTCGCCCCAAGCCATTGTAAGCACTCCTATTCCCTTAGCACTATGACACTAGCTATCTTTTCCACACATAACAGTATAGGTTGATTATTGAACAGGGCTGTGACTGATCCCAGCATATGCTAATATTACTCCCTGTAAACAGCTGGAGGTTTCAGCACTGAATAAAAGTGAATTGGTGAATGTGTTTGGCACCTTGACACAAGAGGTCTTGAGCCCCCCATTCCCATCCTTTCTCTCTGTCTATGTATGTGTGTGTGTGTATATTTCTTAAAGTCTCATCACACCCACTATTCTCTGTGCACCTGGCTGATGAGCTGCAGCAAAAAATAAGCAGGGGACCTGAATAGATATTTTTTTGAAAGAAGACATACAGATGGTACATACTCATGGTACATGAGAAGGTGTTCAACATCATTAATCATCAGGGAAATGTAAACCGAAACTACAATGAGGCATCACATCATACCTATTAGAATGGCTATTATCAAAAAAGAAAAATAAGTGTTGTCAAGGATGTGGAAACAAAGGCACTTTGCTGATAAGAATGCAGCCATTATGGAAGATATTACAGAGGTTCCTCAAAAATTTTTAAATAAAACTATTATATGATCCACAATTCCCCTTCTAAGTATTTATATAAATAAAGCAAGAACAGCAACTTAGAAAAGATAAATACGCCCTCATGTTCATTGCTGCGTTATTTATAATAACCATGATATAGAAACAACTTGCGTGCATGGTATGTCACTTCATTTGTGTCCAATTCTGTGGGACTCTATAAACTGTACCCCCACCAGACTCCTCTGCCCATGGGACTCTCCAGGCAAGAATACTGGTGGGATGGGGGGGCGGGGTTGCTGTGCTCTCCTCCAGGGGATCCTCCCAACTCACAAATTGAACCTGTGTCTCTTATATCTCCTGCACTGGCAAGTAGGTTCTGTACCACTAGCATCTGAAAAGCTCCAAAAACAACTTAAGTGTCTATTAATAAATGAATGGGTAAAGAAAATGTGGTACAGATAAATAGATAGAGATACATGTAACGGGATATTGTTAAGCCATAATATAAAATGGAAAACATCTCAGCAGTCATTCTTTTGGGGGTAGAGGGTAGCTTTTGTTTTTACTTGAGGTGTATTTGACATACAACATTGTGGAAATTTTCATTTGTGACAACATGGATGGAACTTGAGGGCATATGATGAGTGAAATAAATGAGACAGAGAAAGATATTTGCTCATATGATCTCACATATATGTAGAATCCAAAACAAAGAAAAAAGAAACCAAGCTCATAGATACAGAGAACAGATGTTAGTTGCCACTAGCAGGATTAGAGAGTTGGCCAAATGGGTCAATACAAACTACCAGTGATAAAATAAATGTCAAGGGGATACAATATATAGGCTGGTGATTATAGTTAATAATACTAGATTACACATTTGAAAGTGGCTAAAAAGAGTAGATGTTAAAAACATTCACCGTGGGCTTCCCTGGTGGCCCAGTGGGTAAAGAGTCTGCCTTGCAGTGAAAGGGGCACTGGTTCAATCCCTGGCCTGGGAGGATCCCACGTACTGAGGAGCAGCTGGCCCGGTGTATCCAGTTACAAGTCAGTGCTCTGGAGCACATGTGCCCAGAGACAGTGCTCTGCAATGAAAGAGGCCACTGTGATGGAATGTCCACACAGGCCAAAGAATAAAGACGGATGAAAAAAATAAAATGATGACTTAGAGGCCAAAAAAAAAGTGACAAGGTATTAAAAAATAAAACCTCACCACAAGAAAAAATTCTGTGGCTGTATATGAAAGTAGATGTATGCCAGATTCATTGTGTTGATCACTTTGCAGTGTTTACAAATGTTGCATCATTATGTTGTACACCTGAAACTAATACAGTGTCGTATGTCAATTATATCTTAATTAAAACAACAAAAAAGATGCCATCTAAATAAAAGAATGACCATTGGATATTTTCTAATCTGTTCCACATGGTTCAGACCTGATGCAATCCTTACTTTCCAAATTACTCAACAAAGTTGGAAATGACCAGCATCTGAAAAGCTCCAAAACAACTTAAGTGTCTATTAATAAATGAATGGGTAAAGAAAATGTGGTACAGATAAATAGATAGAGATACATGTAACGGGATATTGTTAAGCCATAATATAAAATGGAAAACATCTCAGCAGTCATTCTTTTGGGGGTAGAGGGTAGCTTTTGTTTTTACTTGAGGTGTATTTGACATACAACATTGTGGAAATTTTCATTTGTGACAACATGGATGGAACTTGAGGGCATATGATGAGTGAAATAAATGAGACAGAGAAAGATATTTGCTCATATGATCTCACATATATGTAGAATCCAAAACAAAGAAAAAAGAAACCAAGCTCATAGATACAGAGAACAGATGTTAGTTGCCACTAGCAGGATTAGAGAGTTGGCCAAATGGGTCAATACAAACTACCAGTGATAAAATAAATGTCAAGGGGATACAATATATAGGCTGGTGATTATAGTTAATAATACTAGATTACACATTTGAAAGTGGCTAAAAAGAGTAGATGTTAAAAACATTCACCGTGGGCTTCCCTGGTGGCCCAGTGGGTAAAGAGTCTGCCTTGCAGTGAAAGGGGCACTGGTTCAATCCCTGGCCTGGGAGGATCCCACGTACTGAGGAGCAGCTGGCCCGGTGTATCCAGTTACAAGTCAGTGCTCTGGAGCACATGTGCCCAGAGACAGTGCTCTGCAATGAAAGAGGCCACTGTGATGGAATGTCCACACAGGCCAAAGAATAAAGACGGATGAAAAAAAATAAAATGATGACTTAGAGGCCAAAAAAAAAGTGACAAGGTATTAAAAAATAAAACCTCACCACAAGAAAAAATTCTGTGGCTGTATATGAAAGTAGATGTATGCCAGATTCATTGTGTTGATCACTTTGCAGTGTTTACAAATGTTGCATCATTATGTTGTACACCTGAAACTAATACAGTGTCGTATGTCAATTATATCTTAATTAAAACAACAAAAAAGATGCCATCTAAATAAAAGAATGACCATTGGATATTTTCTAATCTGTTCCACATGGTTCAGACCTGATGCAATCCCCTTACTTTCCAAATTACTCAACAAAGTTGGAATCAACCTCTTAGGACTTTCTCCAATAAGTTCCCCAGGTTGTCATTAACAGAATTTACTCTCTACTGAAATAAAACATAAAGTAAACAAACAATGAGAAGATGGGCACTAAATCTTGAGTCCTCTAAAGCATAAATCAGAAGAAGAATACTGCCTAGAACAGTTAGTGTTAGTGGGAAATGGCACTGAACAGCATGCATAGGCTGAAGAAGTTTGTAAAGAGAGGTCATCAAAATTGGGAGGTGAGGGCAAGAGAGAGAGACCTTTGAAATTCACTCTTCCAACTAAGGAAAGCTTCAAGACTTGGCTTTCTACATCTGCAGACTCCTTTCAGAAACATAAATTGGAAAGATCACAGCACTAGAGTGTCCAGAGTCTTGGATTTAGTGGATCTTACTTAACTAGCTGAGTGGGCCCAATGTAGCCCTTTGATCTTTGTGAACCTCAGCAGTTGCATCTGTAAAATAAGGAGAGTGGTTCAGATGGTCTCTCAGGACCCTTTTAGCTCTAAGGTTCTTTGAATCAATAAGTCTGTTCTTCTGTGGGGTCTAAGAGTTTTATTACTAGCTAAACTTGTTGACAACTTCTTAGAAATTACTCTGTAAAGGGAAGAGCAGGAACTGGAGATGAGGCCAGTTGGTTCAGAAAGTATTCTCTCAGTATTTTAGGGCATGGGAGGGACTGTCATTGACTTAATGAACATTGTTTTATGAGCATACACACACTCTGGGGATCAAGGTGCCTAACAGACTGACATCCAGTTAAAGGAAAAGGGAAAAATTAACAATCGACCCCAATCATAGAGACACTGGGAGGAAGGAGGTATTGGAGAAACTACCAGACTGAAAGAGTTTATTAAGATGTAGAATATTCAAAAGAGTGAAGTCATTCTGTCACGAGAACTATGCTGCAGCTTCTTCTGATTCCTGTTCTTATTAGTTCTCACTAAGAGACACTGTCTTAAATAGATCAGAGACCTTTTACATTCACAGTGTAAGGCTTCCCTTAGAGTCGTGAGTCTTGGACTTGGACAATAAAGTGTTGTGGTCTCGAATATTGTCAAACCAAGAGTAGTTTTATTAATCATAAAACATATAATAATCAGAATAAAGATTCCATTAATCAGGATTCAAATAAAGGCAAGCACAAATAATCAGAACTCAATCAAATGCAAACAGATGTTCTTACCTCAGAGCTGGAGAGTCTCGATCTCACATCGAGCGCAGTCGATCTCACATCGAGCGCAGTCGATCTCACATCGAGCGCAGTCGATCTCCGTGAGCGAGCCTCCCGCACAATCTTACTTTACCCTTTTATATTTTTTTCAACTGGAAATATCAAGTTAATTAGTAATCATAAAGAAGCTTTTTGTGTCTCTAGAGATGCAAAAGAGGTCATCACTGGAGCCCTTTCTCCCCCATCAACACCTTTGCTTTTGAGGGGAAACAGCCTTTGTGCTGTGTATTAGCACCTATTCATCTTCAGAAGAGGTCTCAAAGAGGTGAGGCTTGCAGGCGGCGCTTATCGCTTATCGTTAGTGTGAGGAGACATTTGTCTGCTCGGCCCAGCTATCTTTTCTTGATCTTTCCTGTGAGAAGTGAATATGCCTTCACTTGCCCATGACAATTCATTCATTTCTCGATTTGTTCTTCCAACAGATATTTATTTATTCCTTCTATATGAAAATGATTCAAAATAATGCCAAAAAAATTTCTATTTAAATTTGCTTTATCATTTATAATACAGTTTTATTTTATAAGTTTAATCTGATATCAAGTCTACGGGATATAAATTCCTGCTTGAGGGTAAAACTCAGAGTGATTGAGTTTAACAAATACCACAGAGCTAATTCACTAGAAAATCGGGTTTAAAATTTAAGTTTTCTCGGGCTTCCCTGGTGGTTCAGTGGGTGAAGAGCCTGCCTTGCAGTGCAGGGGGTACTGGTAAAATCTCTGGCCCAGGAAGATTCCACATGCTGAGAAAGGCTGGGCCGGTGTGTCCAATTATGAGCCAGTGCTCTGGAGGGCGTGCTCCCAGAGCCGGTGCTCTGCAACTCAAGAGCCCACTGCAATGGAAGACCCACAAATGCCAAAGAATAAAGATGGATGAAAAATAAACAATGACTTAGAGGCAAAAGAAAAAAGGCTTTTAAAAAAATAAAGTTTTCTCATTCCTGTTATTATATTCCTCCTGTTAAATCACAGATATAAACCATCTACTCCTACAATTTTCCACTTTTGCCATGTCCACTGGGTGGTCTTGGGCCCCAAATGCCAATACGCCTCTTGGGGCTGAGGACAGGCCCCTTCATAATATGCCACAATGACTATTTGATTGTTTAGAGCTAAAGTTACTTAAGCAGTCGACACAAGAGAAACACTCTGACTCTCCTTTTTGTCTCCCTAAAAGTAGGAAATAAACCTCTGCTGTGAAAGATGTACTCCCTGCTTATGGAGGTAAAAGGAAGCCCTTATCATCAGAAGAGGGAATTTGGGCTGAGACACCTGTATGAACAAAATATTACCTTTTAGATTTACCATCTCAAGTCCAAACTCTGTTTAGATTCTTCATAAATTGAATATCTCAAATCCAATTTTCTTGGTCCCGTGAATTCCTCACAAATTTACTATTTCTTTGTCTAAAAAGTATAAAAGCAGCCAGCATTGGGTGCTTTTTTTTTTTTTTTTAATTAGAGGATAATTCCTTTACTACGTTGTGTTGATTTTCTACCACACAACAATGAAAATCAGTCATAAATATACATATCTCTCTCTTTTTTTTTTGGTCACTTCTATTGATCTTTCATTTATTTATCTTTGTTCTTTGGCCTGTGTGGGCCTCCCATCACAGTGGCCTCTCTCGCTGCTGAGCACCAACTCTGGGCGCAGGCATTCCGGAGCTCCAGCTCAGTAGTTGGACACATCAGTCCAACCGCTCCAAGGTATGTGGGATCTTCCTGGGCCAGGGATTGAACCAGCATCCGTTGCATTACAAAGCAGTGTCCTTACCCACTGAACCACCGGGGAAGCCCTATATATCTCTTGAGCCTCCCTCTCATTGTCCTCCCCCATCCCACTGCTCTAGGTCATCACAGATTACTGGATTGGGCTCCCTGTGTTATATACCTGCTTCCTGCTAGCTATCTATTTTACGCATATATATACACAAATATATATATATATATATATATATATATATATATATACACACATATATTTACATATATCAAATCAAGTGGAATATATAGAAATCTCATGAAAACATGAAGTGAAGTTGTAATTGTGGTGTGGTTATCATGGCTATTAAATATGTTTTGGAGAAAAGATAATACCCAAAGCTGGCTTGAGTTCGGACTTGGCAATCCAACAAATTCAGAGAATAGAGATTGGATACAAAGGAGAAAAGTCCATAAGCAGCTCGATGCTTGGAAAATAAGGAACAGTTGGTCTCACAGCTTGACTGGGTACAAGTGTTGGCACAGATCCTTAGATTCTTGTGCTCTGACTGGTGAATCAAGTGGGCCTCACCAGGAGCTGGACATTAGCTTCCTCCTGGCTAGAGAGAAGCAGGGGAGGTTGTGACCATCTGTTCTGCTCAAGATGTCACTGTACCTCTTGCAGATTTTCTTGCAAAAGCAGAGTCCAAGCCAGATCCTTGGCAAAATCACAAAGCAAAAAGTCTTTACTGCCCCCATTTCTTCTTCAGTCTCCCCATTCCCTCATCTCATGGTGCTCCTCCAGTAGCCCCAGTAGCTCACACCCATGACCCTCAAAGCCAGTGGAGACAGAACCACTGTGTGGTCTAGACATCTCTGCTGCTCACCCTCAAATTCTCTGAAAGTGAACCACCCCTTTTATTGCCTTGCTATCAGCAAGTTGTCATCTGAAAATCAGTAGTCAAGTAGCTTACATGGAAGACATTATAAAAATGACCAAAGTCAAAACTAACTCCTCTCAAGAATACTAGCATGTTAATAATAGACTCTTAAATAATTTTCCCAAAAGGAAGAAATAATGAATGCCAAATGGATTATCACTAAGAAAAACAATAGTATTACAGGGCAGGTATCTTGAGGCCAAGTAGTGGGAAAATTCTATTTAGTCACTATCAAAAACCCCTCATTTCTTGATCCTGATAAAGTTCCCTTTAAAAAGCAGAATCATTACATGGCAACCATAAAACAAATATGATTTAAAAAATTTTTTTTAAATAAAAAAATAAATAAAAATTTAAAAATAAATAAATAAAAGAAATATGAAGCACATATAATAAAGCAGTGTGTGTGTGTTAAGTTGCTTCAGTCCTGTCCAACTGTTTGTGATCCTATGGACTGTAGGCCGCCAGGTTCCTCTGTCCATGGGATTCCCCAGGCAAGAATACTGGAACACTTGCTCTATATGCTGTCAAGAGAATGACCTGTACTTGACAGACACTCAAAGATGCAGCCTGTGGTGGGGATGTGTTTTCTTTTGAACACCTGACATCTCTTCCTTAGGTGAATCATCTCATCCTCTTTCCATGTGGTTCTAGTCTAAATCAGTTCAGATCCTCCCAGAAGTAGATAGTAAGTTGGGATCAGAAAACAAGAGACTTATTGGAGGAAACACTTGGAAAAGACAAAGGAGAGATTAGAATCAGGTAGGGAGGAATTTCCTTTAGACCATGAACGAAGTTTGACATTAGAGGGAATTCTCTAGTGGTCAGGTGGATAGTACTAAGGCACAGATTCCATCTTTGATCTGAGGTTCTGCAATCCATGCAGTTTGGTCCCCTCAAAAAGGCTTTTAGAGGTCATCCAGCCCCCACTGCACATTACAATAACATGAGGAACTCTAAGTATAATATGTCATCTTGCCTGAAAACCAAACATTTGTTTCATCCCTAAAAAAAAATGTGTTTTGTTCTTTAAGAAGCCTAAGCTTCTCTCTCCTAGCCCTGGACTTAGTTATTTATGATAAGTTACAATGCTGTTAAACAAGACCCAAGTATAAGACAGACAGTGCATTACTCCAACAGTCATTACTCCATCGTGCCTTCTGATGAGAACCCAGTCCTCCCTCTTCACAGCAGTCAGCTTCTTAGCACTGGAGGGGAAATGGTGAGGGACTCCAGACTGAGTCATGCCATCATGGAGATAGGAAAAAAGATTGTTGGTTTTCACTGCAAGCTGTTCTGACACACAATAACTACTGTTTTCCTATACCCTGACACAAAAGACTCATCTTCTTTGCTCTTAGGAAGCAATGATTCCCACAACTCAACATCCAATTAACATGCAGATTACTCAGATTTGTATCTTCTGAAAAGCCACTCTGAGTGCTATTTCAACAGGCATTTCACCATTAAACACTTTATCTTTTAAAAATATTCATAGAAGAAAGCAGAATGCAACTAGCATCATAGCAACTAAGTAAAATTAATAGAAAAAAATATGACTTAATGATGACCATGTCTAAGTTATGGGTTTTGAGATCTAAGATGATATGGCAGGGGCCAAAATGAAGGAGGCAAGTTGAGTGGTAAAATGATGAACAATGGTCTGAGGACAGATGCTAGGCTCAGGGCCAATTGCACCAAGGCAAAAGCAACCAGTACAATGGAAAAACCCTTGAAGGACTGGGAGGATCATGAAAATGTTAAATTCCTAGGAAAGGGACTCACGTTATAAAGCAATATAGTTTGTTACCAGTATAATGACAATTCTATGAAAAAAATTTTTTTAAGAATGGAGTAGAAGACATTGTAAAATGTGGTTCACTACCAAAAACATCTGATATTTTCACTAACCAGTTTTGTGACCTTCGACAAGTCTTTTCACATTTTCTGGCTACAGTAATATAACAAGGGTGTTCTAGACCAGCTAACATGTATTTACTGAGTATCTTGTTTGATTCAGGCACTGTCTTTTCAAAAAAAATTTTGGGTTCTTTAATGAGAACTGTTTCATCTTGCCTGAAAACCAAACATTTGTTTCATCCCTAAAAATGTGTTTTGTTCTTTAAGAAGCCTAAGCTTCTCTCTAGCCCTGGACTTAGTTATTTATGATAAGTTACAATGCTGTTAAACAAGACCCAAGTATAAGACAGACAGTGCATTACTCCAACAGTCATTACTCCATCGTGCCTTCTGATGAGAACCCAGTCCTCCCTCTTCACAGCAGTCAGCTTCTTAGCACTGGAGGGGAAATGGTGAGGGACTCCAGACTGAGTCATGCCATCATGGAGATAGGAAAAAAGATTGTTGGTTTTCACTGCAAGCTGTTCTGACACACAATAACTACTGTTTTCCTATACCCTGACACAAAAGACTCATCTTCTTTGCTCTTAGGAAGCAATGATTCCCACAACTCAACATCCAATTAACATGCAGATTACTCAGATTTGTATCTTCTGAAAAGCCACTCTGAGTGCTATTTCAACAGGCATTTCACCATTAAACACTTTATCTTTTAAAAATATTCATAGAAGAAAGCAGAATGCAACTAGCATCATAGCAACTAAGTAAAATTAATAGAAAAAAATATGACTTAATGATGACCATGTCTAAGTTATGGGTTTTGAGATCTAAGATGATATGGCAGGGGCCAAAATGAAGGAGGCAAGTTGAGTGGTAAAATGATGAACAATGGTCTGAGGACAGATGCTAGGCTCAGGGCCAATTGCACCAAGGCAAAAGCAACCAGTACAATGGAAAAACCCTTGAAGGACTGGGAGGATCATGAAAATGTTAAATTCCTAGGAAAGGGACTCACGTTATAAAGCAATATAGTTTGTTACCAGTATAATGACAATTCTATGAAAAAAATTTTTTTAAGAATGGAGTAGAAGACATTGTAAAATGTGGTTCACTACCAAAAACATCTGATATTTTCACTAACCAGTTTTGTGACCTTCGACAAGTCTTTTCACATTTTCTGGCTACAGTAATATAACAAGGGTGTTCTAGACCAGCTAACATGTATTTACTGAGTATCTTGTTTGATTCAGGCACTGTGCTAGACATAAGAAATTCAGTGATGGGAGGAAAAATAAAGACAGATTCTTCCCTGTTCTTCTGGAACTTAGGTCCAGGATACTGATTTTTAAATATTCTGATAGGCCCACTGTAAGAAACGTGTAAACAAATAAACACAGTGTGTGTATGTGTGTGTGACTAAAATATTTTTTCATAAAATAATATCTAATCTTGTTATGTGAAGTGCACTAAGTTTTTTGATTCAGTTTTATTCTGATTTTTTAATGCTGCTAAATTGATTTCATGTCTAACTAAAGGGTTATGATCAATGGCTTAAAATACATAATTCTAGAGGATACACTCTAAGATTTCTTTTCAGTCTTTTAATTCAATGATTTTATCACTCTACGATTTAGCTAATTTCTCAAGCTTTTCCAAGAAAGTGATCATTTACTTAATCTATGTTAAATGGTGGGCCCTTTGTGATTACGTGAACAGTTAAACTGACCTTCCAAATCTAGAAAAATCTACACATGGAGTAATTTTGGCCACAGCACACAACATTACTTCTAACATACCCTATCTACTAATTTCCATGAAATTTCTGATGTTGAATAGCTTTGAAATGTCCTTGCCCTTTTCCCCAAATTTTATGTTATTTTGAGTCATTAGACAAACTTCACTTTCACTAATACCTTAATTTCATAGAACATGCCACTGCCCATAACAGAAGATGTATTCACGAATGATATTACTGACAAGGTATTTTCAGGAAGACATCATTCCTTCCTTGTCATTTTGTCCATGCAGGAAAGAGGACTCACGGGTACAATGGAAAAACCCTTGAAGGACTGGGAGGATGATGAACATGTTAAATCCCTAGGAAAGGGACTAACGTTATAAAGCAATATAGTTTGTTACCAGTATAATGACAATTCTATGAAAAAAATTTTTTTAAGAATGGAGTAGAAGACATTGTAAAATGTGGTTCACTACCAAAAACATCTGATATTTTCACTAACCAGTTTTGTGACCTTCGACAAGTCTTTTCACATTTTCTGGCTACAGTAATATAACAAGGGTGTTCTAGACCAGCTAACATGTATTTACTGAGTATCTTGTTTGATTCAGGCACTGTGCTAGACATAAGAAATTCAGTGATGGGAGGAAAAATAAAGACAGATTCTTCCCTGTTCTTCTGGAACTTAGGTCCAGGATACTGATTTTTAAATATTCTGATAGGCCCACTGTAAGAAACGTGTAAACAAATAAACACAGTGTGTGTATGTGTGTGTGACTAAAATATTTTTTCATAAAATAATATCTAATCTTGTTATGTGAAGTGCACTAAGTTTTTTGATTCAGTTTTATTCTGATTTTTTAATGCTGCTAAATTGATTTCATGTCTAACTAAAGGGTTATGATCAATGGCTTAAAATACATAATTCTAGAGGATACACTCTAAGATTTCTTTTCAGTCTTTTAATTCAATGATTTTATCACTCTACGATTTAGCTAATTTCTCAAGCTTTTCCAAGAAAGTGATCATTTACTTAATCTATGTTAAATGGTGGGCCCTTTGTGATTACGTGAACAGTTAAACTGACCTTCCAAATCTAGAAAAATCTACACATGGAGTAATTTTGGCCACAGCACACAACATTACTTCTAACATACCCTATCTACTAATTTCCATGAAATTTCTGATGTTGAATAGCTTTGAAATGTCCTTGCCCTTTTCCCCAAATTTTATGTTATTTTGAGTCATTAGACAAACTTCACTTTCACTAATACCTTAATTTCATAGAACATGCCACTGCCCATAACAGAAGATGTATTCACGAATGATATTACTGACAAGGTATTTTCAGGAAGACATCATTCCTTCCTTGTCATTTTGTCCATGGTAGGCTGGGTTTATTAAGAACACAGCGTTTGCTCCAAAGACACTTTTCCTGCTAAGGAAAAACTTTGAAATAGAGCTATGCTCTGAAATGAAAAAAAAAAAGCATTTTCCAATCAAGTAATCTTTTTTTTTTCTAGTTTCATGAAAAACAATTGGGTCAAAGATGAGTCTTCATTTCAGTGTTTGGTTGATTGTCAGTTTTCTAAGAAAACAAAGAAATTTCTAAAGATGAGAGATTGCAAGGAATTTTTCAAGTATCTATTATTAAGAATGTGACCTGCTCAAATCTAAAAGACTGGAACTCTTGCGTTTCCTCAACTAGACTGTGGTCTAATGAAAATACAATGGAATCAGAGACAGACGATAAGAATTTCAGTCTGACCTCTCTTATGTGTTGGTTAATACAAATGATGACTAAAATCTTCAAATTTATAAGATATGCAACATGAAATAAAAGATATGGTTAGAGAAAAGGGTTTGTAAGAATTGCATAGTAAATATGAAATTTCTACTACCCAGAAACTCCACAGATGTCAAGTCCTTCCTGTCCACCTGTCACACAGGTGGCCTACCAACTAACAAAAGGGGGAAAAGGTGGGATGTCACAGAAGGCTTGATGAGTGTGAAAGCATCATACTGAAGGCTTGACATGGTCCAGGTGGCAGGGTAGGATTTCTAGAATCCATGAGACAGGAACTCTGGTTCCTCGTTAGAGATAATAATAACAATAAACACTATGTTAAATGGTGGGCCCTTTGTGATTACGTGAACAGTTAAACTGACCTTCCAAATCTAGAAAAATCTACACATGGAGTAATTTTGGCCACAGCACACAACATTACTTCTAACATACCCTATCTACTAATTTCCATGAAATTTCTGATGTTGAATAGCTTTGAAATGTCCTTGCCCTTTTCCCCAAATTTTATGTTATTTTGAGTCATTAGACAAACTTCACTTTCACTAATACCTTAATTTCATAGAACATGCCACTGCCCATAACAGAAGATGTATTCACGAATGATATTACTGACAAGGTATTTTCAGGAAGACATCATTCCTTCCTTGTCATTTTGTCCATGGTAGGCTGGGTTTATTAAGAACACAGCGTTTGCTCCAAAGACACTTTTCCTGCTAAGGAAAAACTTTGAAATAGAGCTATGCTCTGAAATGAAAAAAAAAAAGCATTTTCCAATCAAGTAATCTTTTTTTTCTAGTTTCATAAAAAACAATTGGGTCAAAGATGAGTCTTCATTTCAGTGTTTGGTTGATTGTCAGTTTTCTAAGAAAACAAAGAAATTTCTAAAGATGAGAGATTGCAAGGAATTTTTCAAGTATCTATTATTAAGAATGTGACCTGCTCAAATCTAAAAGACTGGAACTCTTGCGTTTCCTCAACTAGACTGTGGTCTAATGAAAATACAATGGAATCAGAGACAGACGATAAGAATTTCAGTCTGACCTCTCTTATGTGTTGGTTAATACAAATGATGACTAAAATCTTCAAATTTATAAGATATGCAACATGAAATAAAAGATATGGTTAGAGAAAAGGGTTTGTAAGAATTGCATAGTAAATATGAAATTTCTACTACCCAGAAACTCCACAGATGTCAAGTCCTTCCTGTCCACCTGTCACACAGGTGGCCTACCAGCTAACAGAAAAGTGGGATGTCACAGAGGCTGGGGGTGAGTGTGAAAGCATCATACTGAAGGCTTGACATGGTCCAGGTGGCAGGGTAGGATTTCTAGAATCCATGAGACAGGAACTCTGGTTCCTCGTTAGAGAAATAATAATAACAATAAAAACTCAGTTCAAGTAAAATATGATAGTTTGCATTCACATTAACTTTCTAACTCTGATTTTGGCCAGGTTACACTTAGTATGAATCTCAATCTCTTTATGTATTAAGAAAGGTTAACATTGCCTGCCCTACCATAGGGCTTCCCAGGCGACTCTGGTGATAAAGAACCCACTTACCAATCCAGGAGACATAGAAGACACTGGTTTGAATGCTGGGTCAGGAAGATCTCCTGGAGGAGGGCATGGAAACTCATTCCAGTATTCTTGCCAGGAGAACCCCATGGACAGAGGAGCCTTGCAAGCCACAGGGCATAGCATTGCACAGAGTTGATATAATCTCCTTGCTTTATAAAATCAGATAATGAGGTAAAAAATTTGGTAAAATTTAAATCATCTTAGAAACAAAAACTAATGAGATTGATTCCACAAATGTGTACTAAGAGCCTGGGCTAGGGTCTAGGAACATGATCCTGAGTAGCCCAGCTGTTTCTCTCCAACTGTTTGCAGTGAAGCTAAGTGATAGGAGAGAGCTAAGTGAGGGTTCACAAAAGAGCTGATGTATAAGCAGCAAGTTTAAGATAAAAAAAAAAGTGGGTCACCAGCCACAGAATGCAGCAGGGTTGAGGGAGGCATGACTAGAGGATAAAAGAGAGAAAAGATTTCCAGAGGAAAGATAATAGAAAGTCCTGTAGTTGGTTCAGTTCAACAAAACGTATTTGCCTTAAACTGAGGAACTACAATGAATGTGACATAAGCTCTGTCCCTCTAGATAGACAAAGTCAATGTAATGTGGTACAGTCCATGAGAGAGGCATGCCCAGAGAGATGGTGGGGAGCCAATCAACGCATAAGAAGTTAGCCAGGTGACATAGGAGGTGTTGATCACGTCCAGACCAGAAAACCGGCTTGTATGAATGTAGGAGGCCATATGAAAGCATGTAGCATGCAGAGAGAGAAAGTTGCCAGTTTAGGGAAAAGCAAAGAACCCAGCCTATCGATTTCATGTTAGTATTGATAGAAAATAAAAGACGGTTTGCACATGGCTTTCAATAGACAGCTAATGAGTTTAATCTTTATTCTATGTATGCTGGGGCACTGAATACTCTTTTGAGCACAGAAATAATAATCTGGTACCATAACTGCTATTATAACGCTGATAGCAGTGGCATATTTCAAGGTGAAGAAGAACCGGAGGGAGAGAAGACTGCTTCACTAGCTACAAAAATAAACCAGGCCTGAAATGGTGATGGGCCAGATTGAAAGAATGGCAGGGTAAAGGATCAAAACTATTTTTCTCATCTATCAGGCGTAGACAGAGTTACTTTCATAGTATCAGTTGAAGGTATTGACTAAGATGAGTTTCTTTCATTTTAAAACTGACCAGACACTCTTCTTCAGCATGCACTTGGAAGATCAACAGGAAAGCCATTAAGCCCAGCCCTGAGTTACATCAATGAGGAGACAAAGGCCAGAAACCAGTGAGGACTGTTGTACTGCTAGCAACCAGTCCTGGCAGCAGATGAAGGAGAACAGCCCCGCTCCGGTGACTCTAGTGCACCCCTGGCCACATTTCACCCAGAAAACACCACGAATCATCGTCCAGAGAGACCAAGCCACAGAGTGAAGGCATGCTCCTGCCAGAGAGGGCGGCAGCTCTCAGTTCCAGTCGTTCAAAGGGAGAGTCACAAATCCTTCAACCCACTCAGTCTCCTAGCGTCACACATCCACTGACAAACGCTCCCTGCACCCTCCTGAGAAACGGCTCTGCTGCCAGATGCTGGAAATACGATAAATAAATCCCAGGACTGTGACAGGTCTAAAATGAGTTTTTATCAAGGTGGAGAGCACTTTGCTAAGGGGAAGAGCGTGGACCCACTGACTATGGCAGTCGGGAATTACTTTGGCTGGTCATAGGTCTGGCGCGCTATCCACGGCACCAGTGCCCACTCCATGTGTTCACGGAGGTTGAAGCATTGATTTGAACTCAAGCCTCCCTTGTCGGAGATACCACAAAGCCTGCTCGTCAGCGCTCTCTCTGGCAGCTGGGCTGAAAACTTTATCTCCTGACTGGGATGCTGCTTGGAACCAGACAGAGGTCTGACTTACAGCATCCTTTAGGCTTAGAGACCCCTCACTGTTATGTTTCACCCAAATAAGAATCCTGTCTTCGGCTTGAATTAAATCTCAATTTGCCATACATTTGTGTCCAAGCATTTTCACTACAGAAGGCCTCCTTAAGGGCTAACTTGGTCCATGACTCCTAACACTGTCTGATCCAAGGTGTTCCTCCTCCCATGCTCCATGCTGCAATCCCAGAAATGCCTTCTAGCAAAACCACCAGACAGAGAACAAAAGCAATAGGTAGGGAAGATAGTTTTCCCAGGGAATCTGGAATAAACTGGGGCTCTCCTAGATACTGGCAAAATAAAATAAAACCTAGGCGTAGACTTACTTAAGTATCAGTTGAAGGTATTGACTAAGATGAGTTTCTTTCATTTTAAAACTGACCAGACACTCTTCTTCAGCATGCACTTGGAAGATCAACAGGAAAGCCATTAAGCCCAGCCCTGAGTTACATCAATGAGGAGACAAAGGCCAGAAACCAGTGAGGACTGTTGTACTGCTAGCAACCAGTCCTGGCAGCAGATGAAGGAGAACAGCCCCGCTCCGGTGACTCTAGTGCACCCCTGGCCACATTTCACCCAGAAAACACCACGAATCATCGTCCAGAGAGACCAAGCCACAGAGTGAAGGCATGCTCCTGCCAGAGAGGGCGGCAGCTCTCAGTTCCAGTCGTTCAAAGGAGAGTCACAAATCCTTCAACCCACTCAGGCTCCTAGCGTCACACATCCACTGACAAACGCTCCCTGCACCCTCCTGAGAAACGGCTCTGCTGCCAGATGCTGGAAATACGATAAATAAATCCCAGGACTGTGACAGGTCTAAAATGAGTTTTTATCAAGGTGGAGAGCACTTTGCTAAGGGGAAGAGCGTGGACCCACTGACTATGGCAGTCGGGAATTACTTTGGCTGGTCATAGGTCTGGCGCGCTATCCACGGCACCAGTGCCCACTCCATGTGTTCACGGAGGTTGAAGCATTGATTTGAACTCAAGCCTCCCTTGTCGGAGATACCACAAAGCCTGCTCGTCAGCGTCTCTCTCTGGCAGCTGGGCTGAAAACTTTATCTCCTGACTGGGATGCTGCTTGGAACCAGACAGAGGTCTGACTTACAGCATCCTTTAGGCTTAGAGACCCCTCACTGTTATGTTTCACCCAAATAAGAATCCTGTCTTCGGCTTGAATTAAATCTCAATTTGCCATACATTTGTGTCCAAGCATTTTCACTACAGAAGGCCTCCTTAAGGGCTAACTTGGTCCATGACTCCTAACACTGTCTGATCCAAGGTGTTCCTCCTCCCATGCTCCATGCTGCAATCCCAGAAATGCCTTCTAGCAAAACCACCAGACAGAGAACAAAAGCAATAGGTAGGGAAGATAGTTTTCCCAGGGAATCTGGAATAAACTGGGGCTCTCCTAGATACTGGCAATAAAATACCAGGAAGTAGAAGAGAAAGGGCAGGTGCTATAGTAAGAGCTGAGCTCTGAGACAAGTAAATCCCATATGTGTCGTAATGTGTGCCTGTTTGGACACTGCTTCGTTTTACCTGGAGTTTATTTAATCTGGGTTCAGCTATCTTAATTAATCTGCTTGGTTCATTTATATGCAAGGATTGAGTTGCTGTGGGTATTCTCCACCTACAGCTATGAGGTTTATTCATGTTCCAATCTATCGCTATGGTTCTCAGAGCAAGATGAAAAGTAAAACAGAAATAACAGGAAAAAAAAAAAAAACCATCAAAGCAGACCTCCTTTTTCCTCTAATGGGCCACCACAGCCAAACAAATGATGCTTTCTGATAATGCACATATATTGCCGTAGTCATGGAAACACACTTAGCTACAAAGAAACCTTGACCTTTACCCATCTGTTTAGAATCTTTACAGCGACACATTAATTTCAACATATGAAAACAAAAAAGAAGGGCATAAATGTTACATTTTCTGTCACTCTCATTCGGGAATGATGCAGTTAGTTTAAGCCGAACATCCTGAGGCAAAACCGGGTGACATTTTATTGGCATTAAGCAAGATGACTCAAATATACTCTGCAGCTTACCGAGAGACAACAGGAAAAGCTCCAAAACTGGAGGAAATATAAACAGCTACAAGGACAAACACCAGCCAGTGTAAATATTCCCCAGAAACAATAATGGAGATCTCCAAAACAAATATCCAGAGAGAGCTAAAGCTTTCTTTTCACGTAGCTACTGTTAGCAGCTAAAAGCTTAAGACAATTGAAACAGATTCTGACTGATTCTATTCAATTCAATAAATATTTAAGGAGGCTGTCTCTGTTTTCACTGATAGACTAGAATTGGGTATAGAAGAGTGTACAGCAGTTTCTGTCATAAATTAAGAAATATTAACTCAAATCCATCACAAAAACTCTGAAAGTCAAGATGAATGTAGCAGATGCAATAAGAAAAGGTCTATACATAAGGTGTCACTAGAGCTCAATTTTAAAATATCAGAACATTTTTCAATAAATTCACTGTCATATGAGTATAGAGAGATGAGCCAAAGATTTGTTTAACACTCTGATGAAGAACTAGCAGGATGACAATACTAATTTGAAAGAGGAGTTGAGAAAATGAGACAGGGAGGGATAAATCAGAAGCCTGGGTGAATGTGCATATGTACACACACACACACACACACACACACAAATGACAGACAACCGACAGGAGCCTACGACACAGCAGAGAGAATGCTCCAGAGTCTGAGATGATCCTTGGGTGGATTTGTTATAAAATGCTCTAATTTGACACTGAAAGGGCAGGCAGGATTCTTTCTGCCTTATTTCCAAGCTTTGAATAATTCTCCCTCATAAAGGCTGAATATAAGTAAAGAGCAACAGTGAAAATAAACATCATTAAAACTGAAGGAAGCATTTGAATAACAAGGTTATCCACTCAAGTGCACTACAAGAGAAAAACAATACTTTCAGCTACAGTCTGAATAAGAGAAAACAGTATTCATTTGCCATCTGAGAAATATAGGATTTAGAAGATAATCTTTATAGGATTAGAAATATGCTGAAAATCATTTTTTTTATTTGCTAAAAATCTTCATGGGTAGGTTACCAACAGATTAATAATGTGGTGGAAAGTCACTTTTGAGAATTACTGATTCCATAGGGGGGGGAAAAAGCCAAAAAAAAAGATAAATTTTATTTGGTGCTATTTCTCTTATAGAAACAAAAATCCTCAATATTTGCTATTTAAAAAAATATGTTTAATATAAGCAATATGTACTGAAAATATATATGACCCTTTAATTTCATGTTTATGCAAGTTGGAATGGAACAAAGGGATAGAAAGGTAGGAAAAGACAGAGAAATGAAAAACAGAACAGAGAGAAGATTATGAGTAAATAATCAGACAGGACTAGAAGAAACAAAACCGAAGGCCAGGAGGAATAAGGAAAGGGAACATTTGAAAGAAGGAATCAGGAAAAGTCCCAAACCAGGAGAAGCAACATAAGGAAGAGATTTTAAAAGAGATGTGGTTTACAGAGCAAAATGGGAAGGCACAGGCAAAGACGGGGTAGCGGGGGGAGGGGGGAGGATTAAAAGAAGTTGAAATCGCCATTCTGTGATAATTCATTTGCTCTACAGATTTCTTCGTCTCTCTGTTAAAAGCTGTAGTCAGTATCTGACCATCATTCAAAGTTCTTCAGTTACCCTATTAATCCAGAAGGAAGAAATTATACTCTAAACCATAAATGAGTGCTATGTTGCCTGCAACGAACTCTAGTTGGAGTCCCAGACTGATTCTCTAAGGTAAGAGGTTACTGCTCCCAGTTGAAAACTGAGCAGCTGAGAAGGGTGGCCATGTAGCTGACCCGGCTAGGCCTTCACTCAATAGTGTGACTTGAGCAACTTCCAAGGCCCCTGGTTATCATCTCCTGTGGCAAAAGAAATGTGCCCCTATATTGCAAGTAGGGAATAATTTTCTGTCTCATAAAATGACAGAAGAAAATGTGTTATCAGGTGATGGGCAGCCTCTGGTCCCCAGGCAGGGATAGAGCAGGTTATGGCCCAATCCTGAAGCAGCAGGATACTACAATGACCTTTACTCCAAAGCCCCTTCTGCTCTCCCATCTCTCTGACTAAATCTTCTATTTTCCCCTGGGCTTCAAACACAACCAAACAGCCTATTCCAAGTTAGAGAGTTGTGCCTTGCAAGTTTGTTGCTTTTAATTTCTGTTTAATGGTGTATTGGCCAGGGCACTATTACATTGTCTTACTTAACAGTCTTTCCCGGACAATAAACTATACCCAGCGCCCACCTCGGCCCACAAACCCTGCAATTAAGTGATCGTTTGTCCTTGCAAGCTTGACAGAAACAGGAATTTGAGGAAGGCTGGGAGGAGCCTGGATTTATTAAAGTAATAAATAACCTGGAAGCCCCCACAGAGCCTCTGCCTCCCGATTCTTATTTACTTCCTTTGCGTGGCTTCTGAGATGGGGAGACTGGGACTAGAAGAAACAAAACAGGAGGATAAGGAAAGGGAACATTTGAAAGAAGGAATCAGGAAAAGTCCCAAACCAGGAGAAGCAACATAAGGAAGAGATTTTAAAAGAGATGTGGTTTACAGAGCAAAATGGGAAGGCACAGGCAAAGACGGGGTAGCGGGGGGAGGGGGGAGGATTAAAAGAAGTTGAAATCGCCATTCTGTGATAATTCATTTGCTCTACAGATTTCTTCGTCTCTCTGTTAAAAGCTGTAGTCAGTATCTGACCATCATTCAAAGTTCTTCAGTTACCCTATTAATCCAGAAGGAAGAAATTATACTCTAAACCATAAATGAGTGCTATGTTGCCTGCAACGAACTCTAGTTGGAGTCCCAGACTGATTCTCTAAGGTAAGAGGTTACTGCTCCCAGTTGAAAACTGAGCAGCTGAGAAGGGGTGGCCATGTAGCTGACCCGGCTAGGCCTTCACTCAATAGTGTGACTTGAGCAACTTCCAAGGCCCCTGGTTATCATCTCCTGTGGCAAAAGAAATGTGCCCCTATATTGCAAGTAGGGAATAATTTTCTGTCTCATAAAATGACAGAAGAAAATGTGTTATCAGGTGATGGGCAGCCTCTGGTCCCCAGGCAGGGATAGAGCAGGTTATGGCCCAATCCTGAAGCAGCAGGATACTACAATGACCTTTACTCCAAAGCCCCTTCTGCTCTCCCATCTCTCTGACTAAATCTTCTATTTTCCCCTGGGCTTCAAACACAACCAAACAGCCTATTCCAAGTTAGAGAGTTGTGCCTTGCAAGTTTGTTGCTTTTAATTTCTGTTTAATGGTGTATTGGCCAGGGCACTATTACATTGTCTTACTTAACAGTCTTTCCCGGACAATAAACTATACCCAGCGCCCACCTCGGCCCACAAACCCTGCAATTAAGTGATCGTTTGTCCTTGCAAGCTTGACAGAAACAGGAATTTGAGGAAGGCTGGGAGGAGCCTGGATTTATTAAAGTAATAAATAACCTGGAAGCCCCCACAGAGCCTCTGCCTCCCGATTCTTATTTACTTCCTTTGCGTGGCTTCTGAGATGGGGAGACTGGGGACTTAATTGCTTGGAAAGAAGGCTGCCTAAGAACTACATAGCACTAGCATCCCAGAAACAATAAAAACTGGGAGGCTTCAGGGCGATAGCTTAATAACAGCTCTGCTGCTGGCTGGGCTGGGTTTCTTGGCAAGCACTTACTCATTCTGTGTTTCTAGAAGAGCAACATTCACTCCTGCACATAAATGCACTTAGTGAGGCAAGAGTCATCTAGCTGGCCAAAGGGAAGCTCTAAGATGAGATTCTGATTCACTTTGTCCTTTGTCTTGCCTCCTTTTATTTTATTTTTTTTAATCTTTTATTTTATTATTATTATTATTATTCTTTGGCCACTTTTGTTGATCTTTCATTCATCCATTCTCATCTGTCTTTGTCCTTTGGCCTGTGTGGGCCTCCCATCACAGTGGTCTCTGTCGCTGCAAAGCACCATCTCTGGGCGCATGCGCTCCAGAACTCCGGCTCGGTAGTTGGACACATTGGTCCAGCTGCTCCGTGGCACGTGGGATCTTCCCAGGCCAGGGCTCGAACCGGCGCCCCTTGCACTGCAAGGCAGTGTCCTTACCCACTGGACCACCAGGGGAAGCCCTGTCCTGGCTGTTTTAAATAGCATTGTAATGAATATTGCGGTGTATCTATCCTTCTGAATCATGTTTTTCTCTGGTCGCATGACCAAGAGTAAAAATGCTGAATCGTATGGTAGCTCTAGCTTTAGATTTTTAAGGAACCTCTATACTGTTCCTCCTAGGGGCTGTACCATTTTACATTCCCATCTTTGACTAAATCTTCTATTTTCCCCTGGGCTTCAAACACAACCAAACAGCCTATTCCAAGTTAGAGAGTTGTGCCTTGCAAGTTTGTTGCTTTTAATTTCTGTTTAATGGTGTATTGGCCAGGGCACTATTACATTGTCTTACTTAACAGTCTTTCCCGGACAATAAACTATACCCAGCGCCCACCTCGGCCCACAAACCCTGCAATTAAGTGATCGTTTGTCCTTGCAAGCTTGACAGAAACAGGAATTTGAGGAAGGCTGGGAGGAGCCTGGATTTATTAAAGTAATAAATAACCTGGAAGCCCCCACAGAGCCTCTGCCTCCCGATTCTTATTTACTTCCTTTGCGTGGCTTCTGAGATGGGGAGACTGGGGACTTAATTGCTTGGAAAGAAGGCTGCCTAAGAACTACATAGCACTAGCATCCCAGAAACAATAAAAACTGGGAGGCTTCAGGGCGATAGCTTAATAACAGCTCTGCTGCTGGCTGGGCTGGGTTTCTTGGCAAGCACTTACTCATTCTGTGTTTCTAGAAGAGCAACATTCACTCCTGCACATAAATGCACTTAGTGAGGCAAGAGTCATCTAGCTGGCCAAAGGGAAGCTCTAAGATGAGATTCTGATTCACTTTGTCCTTTGTCTTGCCTCCTTTTATTTTATTTTGTAATGTGTTATTTTATTATTATTATTATTATTCTTTGGCCACTTTTGTTGATCTTTCATTCATCCATTCTCATCTGTCTTTGTCCTTTGGCCTGTGTGGGCCTCCCATCACAGTGGTCTCTGTCGCTGCAAAGCACCATCTCTGGGCGCATGCGCTCCAGAACTCCGGCTCGGTAGTTGGACACATTGGTCCAGCTGCTCCGTGGCACGTGGGATCTTCCCAGGCCAGGGCTCGAACCGGCGCCCCTTGCACTGCAAGGCAGTGTCCTTACCCACTGGACCACCAGGGGAAGCCCTGTCCTGGCTGTTTTAAATAGCATTGTAATGAATATTGCGGTGTATCTATCCTTCTGAATCATGTTTTTCTCTGGTCGCATGACCAAGAGTAAAAATGCTGAATCGTATGGTAGCTCTAGCTTTAGATTTTTAAGGAACCTCTATACTGTTCCTCCTAGGGGCTGTACCAATTTACATTCCCATCAACAGTGCAGGAGGGCTCCCTACTCTCCACAGCAGTTGTTGTTTGTAGACTTTCTTATGACTGTCATTCTGACTGATGTGAAGTGATATCTCATTGTAGCTTTGATTTGCATTTCTCTGTAATGTTGAGCATCTTTTCATGTGCCCTTTGGCCATCTCTATCTCTTCTGTGGAGAAGTGGCTATTTAGGTCTTCTTCACATTTTTGATTTTTTTTTTTTTTTTTTTTTTTTTTTGATATTGAGCCACATGAGCTGCTTGGAAATTTTAGAGATTAACATTGTTTGCAAATATTTTCTCACATCCTTTGAGTTGTCCTTTTGTTTTGGTTTTCTCTGTTGCACAAAAGCTTTGGAGTTTAATTAGGTCTTATTTGTTTATTTTTGCTTTTATTTCCATTGCTCTAAGAAATTGATTGAAAAAAATTTAAGCAATTTATGTCAAAGAATGTTCTGCCTATATTTTCCTCTCAGAATTTTATAGTATCTGAACTTACATTTAGCTCTTTAATCTGTTATGAGTATGGTATTTTATTCAAACTTCCATTTTCATTCAAACATATGCAAAGTTACTGTGAAGACATTTGATTTTATTTTTAATGTCAAGTTCTAAAAAATGTATTTTAAGTTATCCAAAGTTCCCCAAATGTTCACATACCTTTTCCAACCTGGATTCCCAGTAGGCTCATTCAGGGCTGTCATTATCATGCTTTTATGGAAAATTGCACTGGAAGCTATCAAATGAGATAGGTACAACGTAGGATAAAGAAAATTAAGTAAATTAAAAATCAAGGTAATTACTAACTGAACCATTTTAAATATGAAAAGTAAAAGGATACAGAGTATATTATAAGCATAAGAATGAAGATACAATTAATAACTTAACCAAAATTATAATATAAACATATATCAGAAGGATGCTTTCCTACGGGACTTGGGGTAACGGCGCTTGCATAGGCAGTGTCTTAAGGGAAACCCCCTTTTTTAATACTTGTTTCGGTGTATCTATCCTTCTGAATCATGTTTTTCTCTGGTCGCATGACCAAGAGTAAAAATGCTGAATCGTATGGTAGCTCTAGCTTTAGATTTTTAAGGAACCTCTATACTGTTCCTCCTAGGGGCTGTACCAATTTACATTCCCATCAACAGTGCAGGAGGGCTCCCTACTCTCCACAGCAGTTGTTGTTTGTAGACTTTCTTATGACTGTCATTCTGACTGATGTGAAGTGATATCTCATTGTAGCTTTGATTTGCATTTCTCTGTAATGTTGAGCATCTTTTCATGTGCCCTTTGGCCATCTCTATCTCTTCTGTGGAGAAGTGGCTATTTAGGTCTTCTTCACATTTTTGATTTTTTTTTTTTTTTTTTTTGATATTGAGCCACATGAGCTGCTTGGAAATTTTAGAGATTAACATTGTTTGCAAATATTTTCTCACATCCTTTGAGTTGTCCTTTTGTTTTGGTTTTCTCTGTTGCACAAAAGCTTTGGAGTTTAATTAGGTCTTATTTGTTTATTTTTGCTTTTATTTCCATTGCTCTAAGAAATTGATTGAAAAAAATTTAAGCAATTTATGTCAAAGAATGTTCTGCCTATATTTTCCTCTCAGAATTTTATAGTATCTGAACTTACATTTAGCTCTTTAATCTGTTATGAGTATGGTATTTTATTCAAACTTCCATTTTCATTCAAACATATGCAAAGTTACTGTGAAGACATTTGATTTTATTTTTAATGTCAAGTTCTAAAAAATGTATTTTAAGTTATCCAAAGTTCCCCAAATGTTCACATACCTTTTCCAACCTGGATTCCCAGTAGGCTCATTCAGGGCTGTCATTATCATGCTTTTATGGAAAATTGCACTGGAAGCTATCAAATGAGATAGGTACAACGTAGGATAAAGAAAATTAAGTAAATTAAAAATCAAGGTAATTACTAACTGAACCATTTTAAATATGAAAAGTAAAAGGATACAGAGTATATTATAAGCATAAGAATGAAGATACAATTAATAACTTAACCAAAAATTATAATATAAACATATATCAGAAGGATAAAGAGAGGAAACCAAATTAGTGGTATAAGAGAGGTAAATTGTCAATATATTAAAAGAAGACATCGGATAATGTCACAATTGATGGATCAAAAAATAGCAATGTACAAAAATGTTTAGGTTATTTACTAGTGTAAAACAAATTACCCCAAAACTTTGCAGTTTAAAATAAGTCATCATTTTATATTTCTCTCATATATGAAGTTGATTTCGCCAGTTGGTTGGGATATTAAATAAGACTGTTGACTGGAACACCACACATGACTTCTTTATATGTGACTAATTTCTTTGTAATATTATGGTCTCAGACTTTTTAGGTGGTAGCTCAAGACTTTAAATGTCTCATGAGGCATAGACATCACCTCTCAGCAAGAGAAGTACTAATGTTACATTGCAGAAAGAATACATGAGTTGGATATCTTTTTGAGGTCATCTTGAAAAACAAAATTCGTCACACATATTATTTAAAAATGTTAAAGTTAGAAGGAAAACTAAGAGTCTTAAGCATTTGTTTCTGATGAGGAAAACTGAGACAAGATTTTAAAAACTATTTTACTTCTCAAATAGTTGCATGTCACTGATGAAATACCTAAAATTCTTTTTTAAAATAAAGAACACAATATGCTTCTCTAAATGGGTACCTAAAGTCCCAGGGACTCCAGAGACATATAGTTGAATTATGTAAGAGCCATCTGACCTCTGTATCTCATTGAGCACTCCAAATAGGTATCACACCTCAAACACCACAGATCTAAAAAGTCAGCACCAAATTGTTCAGAGCAGTCTTCATATATGACAGTAAGAATTTTGCATTCAGTGACACATGTATCAACCACAGGTGTGACCTCAGTGCCTAGTACATGACTAATACTGAATAAGATATAGAGTCAATGATTAAATCCCATGGCCAATATAAATCTAGGTATAAGAACTCAAAAAAAAAGATCTTAGAAATGTTGTTTGTTGGGATATTTTACCAAAAGAATTGAACCTTTGAATCAAAGGAATCATATATTGTTGCTAAAAGATCATTTCATTGTTCTTTTTTTTTTCAAACCATGTACCCTGAGCATATTGCACCTGAGCAGCTAAAATGTGTTAACCAAAAATTATAATATAAACATATATCAGAAGGATAAAGAGAGGAAACCAAATTAGTGGTATAAGAGAGGTAAATTGTCAATATATTAAAAGAAGACATCGGATAATGTCACAATTGATGGATCAAAAAATAGCAATGTACAAAAATGTTTAGGTTATTTACTAGTGTAAAACAAATTACCCCAAAACTTTGCAGTTTAAAATAAGTCATCATTTTATATTTCTCTCATATATGAAGTTGATTTCGCCAGTTGGTTGGGATATTAAATAAGACTGTTGACTGGAACACCACACATGACTTCTTTATATGTGACTAATTTCTTTGTAATATTATGGTCTCAGACTTTTTAGGTGGTAGCTCAAGACTTTAAATGTCTCATGAGGCATAGACATCACCTCTCAGCAAGAGAAGTACTAATGTTACATTGCAGAAAGAATACATGAGTTGGATATCTTTTTGAGGTCATCTTGAAAAACAAAATTCGTCACACATATTATTTAAAAATGTTAAAGTTAGAAGGAAAACTAAGAGTCTTAAGCATTTGTTTCTGATGAGGAAAACTGAGACAAGATTTTAAAAACTATTTTACTTCTCAAATAGTTGCATGTCACTGATGAAATACCTAAAATTCTTTTTTAAAATAAAGAACACAATATGCTTCTCTAAATGGGTACCTAAAGTCCCAGGGACTCCAGAGACATATAGTTGAATTATGTAAGAGCCATCTGACCTCTGTATCTCATTGAGCACTCCAAATAGGTATCACACCTCAAACACCACAGATCTAAAAAGTCAGCACCAAATTGTTCAGAGCAGTCTTCATATATGACAGTAAGAATTTTGCATTCAGTGACACATGTATCAACCACAGGTGTGACCTCAGTGCCTAGTACATGACTAATACTGAATAAGATATAGAGTCAATGATTAAATCCCATGGCCAATATAAATCTAGGTATAAGAACTCAAAAAAAAAGATCTTAGAAATGTTGTTTGTTGGGATATTTTACCAAAAGAATTGAACCTTTGAATCAAAGGAATCATATATTGTTGCTAAAAGATCATTTCATTGTTCTTTTTTTTTTCAAACCATGTACCCTGAGCATATTGCACCTGAGCAGCTAAAATGTGACTGTGCTGGCTACAGTGGGAACTAGGGAAGTTCCAAAGTCCTTGCTCAAACTTCAAGGATCTGAGATCAAAGCCAACTGAATCAGTAGTTTTTCTCATGTCCTACCAATATTCTTATATTAAACAGACACACCTAATTATAAACAGCAGTTATTTTTTTTTGAAATGTTTTCATTCATCCTTCCCCCTGGCCTTAACACAGATGATGTAAATGATAAGGGATCAATGTATTTCAGTATCTTCTGTGTTTACAAATGTTGCAAATGAGAGCAAGGCCCCAAATGCCTATAATTGTATCAAAAGGTCTAAAAAAGCATTATTTGCCCACTGTATTAGTGAGGAACCATCTAGTGCAACTATTTCTGAATTAAGGTCACATAGTATCACATAGTACAAGTGGCTGCGATGTATTGAAGGAGTAAATTGAAAAGGAATTGTGAAATGTTGCAGTGGAAAAAGGGGATTTCTGTTTCTTATATAAGCCTTGTTCATAAATATTTCAGAGATAGGATAGAAACGTCCAAACCACATCTTGGTTTCCATATCATAATATCACTATCAACATTCCTAGAATTATGAGTCACATAGTTCTTGGACTTCTCATAATTTTCTTGAGGACTGCTACAAAAGAAATTGTGGTTTGAGGATCAGAAAACAGGAACTCCATTTTCAGAAAAGGACTAGAAATATGAAAACAACACAGTCTTTATCCATACATGATTCCAACTTTATCACTTCATGTCACACTGAGTGAGTCAGCTGAGCCCTTTGAGCCTGACTTTCCTAACTGTGACAGATGAAGAATATCTCCTTTGGTTATTTGACTGCATGATACTTAATACTTTCACCTGCAATGGTCAATTCTCTCTGCACCTCAGCTTCTTTTCTCCATATATAAAAGTAGAAATTTTTGACCTCTAATATGTCAATGATTAAATTCCCATGGCCTACATATGACTAATACTGAATAAGATATAGAGTCAATGATTAAATCATGGCCAATATAAATCTAGGTATAAGAACTCAAAAAAAAAGATCTTAGAAATGTTGTTTGTTGGGATATTTTACCAAAAGAATTGAACCTTTGAATCAAAGGAATCATATATTGTTGCTAAAAGATCATTTCATTGTTCTTTTTTTTTTCAAACCATGTACCCTGAGCATATTGCACCTGAGCAGCTAAAATGTGACTGTGCTGGCTACAGTGGGAACTAGGGAAGTTCCAAAGTCCTTGCTCAAACTTCAAGGATCTGAGATCAAAGCCAACTGAATCAGTAGTTTTTCTCATGTCCTACCAATATTCTTATATTAAACAGACACACCTAATTATAAACAGCAGTTATTTTTTTTTGAAATGTTTTCATTCATCCTTCCCCCTGGCCTTAACACAGATGATGTAAATGATAAGGGATCAATGTATTTCAGTATCTTCTGTGTTTACAAATGTTGCAAATGAGAGCAAGGCCCCAAATGCCTATAATTGTATCAAAAGGTCTAAAAAAGCATTATTTGCCCACTGTATTAGTGAGGAACCATCTAGTGCAACTATTTCTGAATTAAGGTCACATAGTATCACATAGTACAAGTGGCTGCGATGTATTGAAGGAGTAAATTGAAAAGGAATTGTGAAATGTTGCAGTGGAAAAAGGGGATTTCTGTTTCTTATATAAGCCTTGTTCATAAATATTTCAGAGATAGGATAGAAACGTCCAAACCACATCTTGGTTTCCATATCATAATATCACTATCAACATTCCTAGAATTATGAGTCACATAGTTCTTGGACTTCTCATAATTTTCTTGAGGACTGCTACAAAAGAAATTGTGGTTTGAGGATCAGAAAACAGGAACTCCATTTTCAGAAAAGGACTAGAAATATGAAAACAACACAGTCTTTATCCATACATGATTCCAACTTTATCACTTCATGTCACACTGAGTGAGTCAGCTGAGCCCTTTGAGCCTGACTTTCCTAACTGTGACAGATGAAGAATATCTCCTTTGGTTATTTGACTGCATGATACTTAATACTTTCACCTGCAATGGTCAATTCTCTCTGCACCTCAGCTTCTTTTCTCCATATATAAAAGTAGAAATTTTTGACCTCTAAATATCCTTCTAATAATAACATTCTCTGCATCTATGAAAGTTAAACATTATGAACATTATTGTATTATTATATGAAGGAGAAAGGAAGTTATACTTTAAAAATATTCCAGTACCAATTGAATTTGTCTTTGGAAAAGAAGTAAGATTTAGTGAAAATTAGAGATTTGATTTATTCCCATTGACCCTTACTGAAAGCTAAGAACAGGCATTGGGCAGTTCTTAGTTGCATATTTTAGCATTGTTGGCATTAAGTATTAATTCTAGAATGAAAGTCAGTATAGAAAGAATATATGAGTTTTGAATGTTTGGTTATAAGTATTTATCAAAGATTATCATGAACACCTCTTACCTTATTTGAAACTAGGATTTTCTTATTTCCTTTCACCTCTACCCCAAAGTCTTTTCTTATTTTTTATTTGCCCCCCCCACCCCTCCTGCCCACCCTGCCTTGTAAGAATGCCCATGGTCCTTCTGTTTCTGATCAAGATGGAGTAATAGGAATTAGATCTTTCCCCTCCTAAAACAATCTTTAGAAATTCAAGTTGAAAATGTTAGTTGTTCAATAGTATCTGATTCTTTGCAACGCCAGACAGGCAAGTATACTGGAGTGGGTTGCCATTCCGTTCTCCAGGGGATCTTTCCAATAAAGAGACTGAACTTTGGTCTCCTGCATTGCAGGAAATATTTCAGAGATTAACCAACATCTTGGTTTCCATATCATAATATCACTATCAACATTCCTAGAATTATGAGTCACATAGTTCTTGGACTTCTCATAATTTTCTTGAGGACTGCTACAAAAGAAATTGTGGTTTGAGGATCAGAAAACAGGAACTCCATTTTCAGAAAAGGACTAGAAATATGAAAACAACACAGTCTTTATCCATACATGATTCCAACTTTATCACTTCATGTCACACTGAGTGAGTCAGCTGAGCCCTTTGAGCCTGACTTTCCTAACTGTGACAGATGAAGAATATCTCCTTTGGTTATTTGACTGCATGATACTTAATACTTTCACCTGCAATGGTCAATTCTCTCTGCACCTCAGCTTCTTTTCTCCATATATAAAAGTAGAAATTTTTGACCTCTAAATATCCTTCTAATAATAACATTCTCTGCATCTATGAAAGTTAAACATTATGAACATTATTGTATTATTATATGAAGGAGAAAGGAAGTTATACTTTAAAAATATTCCAGTACCAATTGAATTTGTCTTTGGAAAAGAAGTAAGATTTAGTGAAAATTAGAGATTTGATTTATTCCCATTGACCCTTACTGAAAGCTAAGAACAGGCATTGGGCAGTTCTTAGTTGCATATTTTAGCATTGTTGGCATTAAGTATTAATTCTAGAATGAAAGTCAGTATAGAAAGAATATATGAGTTTTGAATGTTTGGTTATAAGTATTTATCAAAGATTATCATGAACACCTCTTACCTTATTTGAAACTAGGATTTTCTTATTTCCTTTCACCTCTACCCCAAAGTCTTTTCTTATTTTTTATTTGCCCCCCCCACCCCTCCTGCCCACCCTGCCTTGTAAGAATGCCCATGGTCCTTCTGTTTCTGATCAAGATGGAGTAATAGGAATTAGATCTTTCCCCTCCTAAAACAATCTTTAGAAATTCAAGTTGAAAATGTTAGTTGTTCAATAGTATCTGATTCTTTGCAACGCCAGACAGGCAAGTATACTGGAGTGGGTTGCCATTCCGTTCTCCAGGGGATCTTTCCAATAAAGAGACTGAACTTTGGTCTCCTGCATTGCAGGCAGATTCTTTACTGTCTGAGCCACCAGGGAAGCCTTTTTAGAAAGGCAGCTTATAAATAATTCTAAAGGATTGGAACATCAAGGAAAGAACCATCTGAGAAGATTAGTGAGAAAAGAGCCCAGTAGTCATAGATGTCTGGGAATAGTATCTGTTTCCAGATTGGAAGATCCTCATAATTCAGGATACAATGTGTAGAATATCCCTGGTGGTCTAGTGGTTAGGATTCGGCGACCTCACAATGTGTAGAATATTTGGTGTGGTTTTGCTCCATTCATGGGGAATAATTATGCCTATACAAAATGCTATTCTTATCACACCTAACAAATTTTAAAAGTGATACCCCCAAAAAATCAAAGTATCTGAGAAATTCAATTGTGTACTAAAACAAGTTTTAAAAAAGTGTAAGACTATAAAAATATCCACTTTCCCTGAAAAATAAAATACAGTTCACAATGTCTAGCACCCAATTATAAAAACCAGAAATTTATTACCCCTAATGTTGAGGGAAAAAATCACACAGTGGAAAGTAACCCACAACTAACATAAATACTGGGCATCCTAGGTGGCACTAGTGGTAAGGAACCCACCTGCCATTGCATGAAACATAAGAGATATAGGTCCAATTCCTGGGCTGGAAAGATCCCCTAGAGGAGGGCATAGCAACTCACTAAACTATTCTTGCCTGGAGATTCCCCATAGACAGAGGAGTCTAGCGAGCTACAATCCATAGTGTCGCAAATAGTCAGAGAGGACTGAAGAGACTGAGTACGCACATAACATAAATATTACAATTAGGAAAGAAGAATATTAAAATAGTTATTATAATGATTAGAAAATCCTGTTTAACACAAAAAGTATCCATAGTAAGAATATAACAGGTAAAAAAGGATGCAAAACCTTGGGGGAAAGTGTGAAATTAAGTTCCCTGTTTTGTTGTTTGTTTGTTTTCATCTCTCTTATGTCCTAGAGTGGGTGCTAGAGAAGCCAGAACTCCAGAACTCCAAACAGGTACAAAGTTCTGAGAAAAGCTGCTCTCTCTGGTTGGACTGGAAAAGCCTAACAGTATAGAAAATATTTTTAACAATATTCACCCTACTCTCACCAGCACCTATAGAAAAATCACTCATATTCTCTCCTTTCTGCAGTTTCAACAGCCTCAAGCAGATATTTGATTATGCGACTCTCCACACAGTGGGAAAAGGAGGTAGCATTCTGATTCTTTATTACAGTGGTGATAGCAGGACTACATGGATTTACATACCGATGTAGCAGTAACAAGAATGCACAAGTTGGTGCTTCATTTCCTCCAAGGAGTTGGCAGCACTCCACTCATGTACCATGAGACAGAGTGAGGCAGCACTTCTCTTTTTTCAGGATAGTGTCACCAGGGCCTAGTAGAGAACTAAACACAGGACAACTGGTTGCTAACAAAAGGGGGTTAAATAGGATCCAGGATATGACTAATCTGGGATCATACATATCTGTAAACAACAAAACTCTGTAAAAGTAAAAAGTAAAGTAAAAATTAAAAAAATATATAAATAAATAGGATCCAGTGTCTTAAAACATATTACCAAAAATATCCAGGTTACAATTGAAAACCACTTTTCATATCGAGAATAAGGACAATCACAAACTGAACGAGAAAAGAATCAATAGAAACAACACTAAGATGACTCAGATGATGGAACTATCTGACAAGGATTTTAAAGTAGCCATTATAAAATCTTGAAATGAACACTCTTGAAACAAATGAAAAATAGAAAATTCCAGGAAATAAATAGCCAAGGGAAAATTTAGAAATTAAAAATCCAATAACCAAAGTAAAGGAAAATAAAATCATCTCACTAGACAGACATGTATGGATGAGAGAGTTGGACCATAAAGAAGGCTGAGCATGAAGAACTGATGTTTTCAATTTGTGATGCTAGAGAAGAGTTCCTTGACAGCAAGGACATCAAACCAGTCAGTTCTAATGGGAATCAACCCTGAATATTCATGGGAAGGACTAATGCTGAAGCTGAAGCTCCAATACTTTGGCTACCTGATGTAAATAGTCAACTCATTGGAAAAGACGGATGCTGGGGAAGATTGAGGGCAAGATGAGAAGGGGACAGTAGAGGTTGAAATGGTTGGATGGCATCATTGACTCATAGATATGAGTTTGAGCAAACTCTGGGAGACAATGAAGGACAGAGAAACCTGGTATGCTGCATTTCATGGGGCCACAAAGAGTCAAACTTAGCAACTGAATAACAAGACAGACTCAAAAGTAAACTAGAGACAAGAGGGGGAAAAAAAATTAGTGAACTCAAAGACCGATAGAAATCCCCCACCCCCACCCCTCCCCCGCAAATATGAAGTGAGATTTATGAACCTCTAGGACAACAATCAAAATATCTAACATTTGTCACTGGAATAATAGAAAAATTGGGGGATTGACACAACATTCAAAGACATAATGGCTGAAAATATCCCGAGTTTATTGAAAGGCACAAATGTATTAATTTAAGATGAATGAGCTGTACACAGAATGAAGCCAAAGAAACTCACACCAAGACATACCATAATCAAACTTCTTAAAACCAAAGACAAAGAGAAAACCTTTGAGAGAAGCTAATCTAACCTGTAGTGAATAAAACTATTTGACTGAGAGCAGCTTTCTCACTAAAACCATGGAAACCATAGGGAAATGGCCCCAGACAAGGCATAGATTCGGGGGCTAAATCAAAGACCTATCAACAATAAACTCTATCTAGTGAAAATATTTTTCAGCAATGAAGAGGAAACCATTTTCAGAACAAATGATGGAACTATCTGACAAGGATTTTAAAGTAGCCATTATAAAATCTTGAAATGAACACTCTTGAAACAAATGAAAAATAGAAAATTCCAGGAAATAAATAGCCAAGGGAAAATTTAGAAATTAAAAATCCAATAACCAAAGTAAAGGAAAATAAAATCATCTCACTAGACAGACATGTATGGATGAGAGAGTTGGACCATAAAGAAGGCTGAGCATGAAGAACTGATGTTTTCAATTTGTGATGCTAGAGAAGAGTTCCTTGACAGCAAGGACATCAAACCAGTCAGTTCTAATGGGAATCAACCCTGAATATTCATGGGAAGGACTAATGCTGAAGCTGAAGCTCCAATACTTTGGCTACCTGATGTAAATAGTCAACTCATTGGAAAAGACGGATGCTGGGGAAGATTGAGGGCAAGATGAGAAGGGGACAGTAGAGGTTGAAATGGTTGGATGGCATCATTGACTCATAGATATGAGTTTGAGCAAACTCTGGGAGACAATGAAGGACAGAGAAACCTGGTATGCTGCATTTCATGGGGCCACAAAGAGTCAAACTTAGCAACTGAATAACAAGACAGACTCAAAAGTAAACTAGAGACAAGAGGGGGAAAAAAAATTAGTGAACTCAAAGACCGATAGAAATCCCCCACCCCCACCCCTCCCCCGCAAATATGAAGTGAGATTTATGAACCTCTAGGACAACAATCAAAATATCTAACATTTGTCACTGGAATAATAGAAAAATTGGGGGATTGACACAACATTCAAAGACATAATGGCTGAAAATATCCCGAGTTTATTGAAAGGCACAAATGTATTAATTTAAGATGAATGAGCTGTACACAGAATGAAGCCAAAGAAACTCACACCAAGACATACCATAATCAAACTTCTTAAAACCAAAGACAAAGAGAAAACCTTTGAGAGAAGCTAATCTAACCTGTAGTGAATAAAAACTATTTGACTGAGAGCAGCTTTCTCACTAAAACCATGGAAACCATAGGGAAATGGCCCCAGACAAGGCATAGATTCGGGGGCTAAATCAAAGACCTATCAACAATAAACTCTATCTAGTGAAAATATTTTTCAGCAATGAAGAGGAAACAAAGTCATTTTCAGAACAAATGATACTAGGAGAATTTTTTTGGTGAACAAACCTATTCTTAAAGAAAGACTAGAGTGACTAAAGGAAATTCCTAAACAGAAAATAAAGTGATAACAGAACAGAAAGAGATTTGACCTTAAGAAAGAAAGAAAGACAAACACTGGAATGGGTAAAAATACAGATAAGTCTAGATCACTATTATTCTCTTGTGAGTTTTTAAAAATTATATTTGATGAATGAAGCAAAAATTACAGCATCATCTGATGTGGTAGTCAATGTATGTAAGGAAATGCTAAAGACATTTATGCTCTAAAAGTGGGACATATAAGAAACCTAAATGAAAATAAAGTGTTTACATTTCATTCAAAGTAATAAAATGCTGATACAAGTAGACTGTGATATATTACATATATATGTTTTAGTACCTAGATGCAATCATCAAAAACGTTCTATTTGAAAAACACCAGAGGGCTTCCCTGGTGGTCCAGTGGGCAAATAGTCCGTCGCCTTGTAGTACAGGAGGCACCAGTTTGATCCCTTGCCCAGGAAGATCACACGTGCCACAGAGAGGCTGGACCAGTGTGTCCAATTGTGAGCCAGCATTCTGGAGCACATGTGCCCAGAACCAGTGCTCTGCAACAAGAGAGGCCACTGCGATGGGAGGTCCACACAGACCAAAGAATATATTTCTTAAAAAATTTTTGTCACTGGAATAATAGAAAAATTGGGGGATTGACACAACATTCAAAGACATAATGGCTGAAAATATCCCGAGTTTATTGAAAGGCACAAATGTATTAATTTAAGATGAATGAGCTGTACACAGAATGAAGCCAAAGAAACTCACACCAAGACATACCATAATCAAACTTCTTAAAACCAAAGACAAAGAGAAAACCTTTGAGAGAAGCTAATCTAACCTGTAGTGAATAAAAACTATTTGACTGAGAGCAGCTTTCTCACTAAAACCATGGAAACCATAGGGAAATGGCCCCAGACAAGGCATAGATTCGGGGGCTAAATCAAAGACCTATCAACAATAAACTCTATCTAGTGAAAATATTTTTCAGCAATGAAGAGGAAACAAAGTCATTTTCAGAACAAATGATACTAGGAGAATTTTATTGGGGAACAAACCTATTCTTAAAGAAAGACTAGAGTGACTAAAGGAAATTCCTAAACAGAAAATAAAGTGATAACAGAACAGAAAGAGATTTGACCTTAAGAAAGAAAGAAAGACAAACACTGGAATGGGTAAAAATACAGATAAGTCTAGATCACTATTATTCTCTTGTGAGTTTTTAAAAATTATATTTGATGAATGAAGCAAAAATTACAGCATCATCTGATGTGGTAGTCAATGTATGTAAGGAAATGCTAAAGACATTTATGCTCTAAAAGTGGGACATATAAGAAACCTAAATGAAAATAAAGTGTTTACATTTCATTCAAAGTAATAAAATGCTGATACAAGTAGACTGTGATATATTACATATATATGTTTTAGTACCTAGATGCAATCATCAAAAACGTTCTATTTGAAAAACACCAGAGGGCTTCCCTGGTGGTCCAGTGGGCAAATAGTCCGTCGCCTTGTAGTACAGGAGGCACCAGTTTGATCCCTTGCCCAGGAAGATCACACGTGCCACAGAGAGGCTGGACCAGTGTGTCCAATTGTGAGCCAGCATTCTGGAGCACATGTGCCCAGAACCAGTGCTCTGCAACAAGAGAGGCCACTGCGATGGGAGGTCCACACAGACCAAAGAATAAAGATGGATGTAAAAGAAATGATGACTTAGAGGCAAAAAAAAAAAAAAAAAAAAAAGGGGGGGAAATAGTGAAAAACACTAGATATAATGAAAATGAATTTTTTTAAAAAAAAAAAAGCAACTTGCAAGTAGAAGATATACGGTAAACAGAAGACCAAGAAACAGAACAAATATAAGACCAGAAACTATAAAACTCTTAGAGGCAAATATAAGCAGAACATTCAATGCCATAAATGCAGCATAATCATCTATGACCTGCCTCATAGACTAATGGAAATAAAAGCAAAAATAACCAAGTGAGACCTAATTAAACTTAAAAGCTTTTGCACAGCAAAGGAAACTATAAACAAGGTGAAAAGACAACCTTCCGAATGGGAGAAAATGAAACAACTGACAAAGGATTTATTTCCAAAATATACAAGAAGCTGATACAACTCAATATCAAAAAAGCAACCAATAAAATAGTGGGAAAAAGACCTGAACAGACATCTCTCCAAAGAAGACATACAGAAGGGCAACCAATACATGAAAGGATGCTCAACATCACTTATTGTTGAGAAATGCAAATCAAAACTACAAGATATCACACAATACCAGTCAGAATGGACATCATCAAAAAGTCTACAAACAATAAGTGATGGAGAGGTTGTGAATACAGTCACTATTGAAGACAGTATGGAAATTCCTTAAAAAACTAGGAATAAAACCACCATATGACCCAGCAATCCCATTACTAGGCGTACACTCTGAGGAAACCAAGATTGAAATTCTTGGAATGATTTTGTACCCCATTGTTCATTGCAGTACTATTTACAATAGCCAGAGCATGGAAGCAACCTAAAGGTCCATTGACAGATGAATGGATAAAGAAGCTGTAGTATATAAAATGCAATATTACTCAGCCATAAAAAGGAATGCATTTGAGTCGGTTCTAATGAGGTGCATGAACCTAGAGCCTAATATATAGAGTGAAGCAAATCAGAAAGGGAAAAGTAAATATAGTATACTAACACATACATATATGGAATCTAGAAATATGGCACTGATGAATATATATACAGGGCAGCAGTGGAGAAACAGGCATAGAGAACAGACTTATGGACATTGAGAGGAGGGAGTATTGGGTAAGATATATGGAGAGAGTAACATGGAAATTTACATTACCATATGTTAAATGGATAACCAATGGGAATTTTCTGTAAGACTAAAGGAACTCAAACAGGAGCTCTGTTACAGCCTACAGGGGTGGGATGAGGTGGGAGATGGGAGGCATGTTCAAGAGGGAGGGAACATATGTATACCTATGACTGATTCATATTGATGTTTCGTAGTAAACAACAAAACTCTGTAAAGTCATTAACTTTCAATTAAAAAAATAAATTTAAAAAAGAAATAGAATAAACTGGAAATAATAAAACAGCAAACTTAAGCACTAACATTTAGCTAGGAAAAAGACCTAAAAAGAAAAATCTCCTTCCGAATGGGAGAAAATGAAACAACTGACAAAGGATTTATTTCCAAAATATACAAGAAGCTGATACAACTCAATATCAAAAAAGCAACCAATAAAATAGTGGGAAAAAGACCTGAACAGACATCTCTCCAAAGAAGACATACAGAAGGGCAACCAATACATGAAAGGATGCTCAACATCACTTATTGTTGAGAAATGCAAATCAAAACTACAAGATATCACACAATACCAGTCAGAATGGACATCATCAAAAAGTCTACAAACAATAAGTGATGGAGAGGTTGTGAATACAGTCACTATTGAAGACAGTATGGAAATTCCTTAAAAAACTAGGAATAAAACCACCATATGACCCAGCAATCCCATTACTAGGCGTACACTCTGAGGAAACCAAGATTGAAATTCTTGGAATGATTTTGTACCCCATTGTTCATTGCAGTACTATTTACAATAGCCAGAGCATGGAAGCAACCTAAAGGTCCATTGACAGATGAATGGATAAAGAAGCTGTAGTATATAAAATGCAATATTACTCAGCCATAAAAAGGAATGCATTTGAGTCGGTTCTAATGAGGTGCATGAACCTAGAGCCTAATATATAGAGTGAAGCAAATCAGAAAGGGAAAAGTAAATATAGTATACTAACACATACATATATGGAATCTAGAAATATGGCACTGATGAATATATATACAGGGCAGCAGTGGAGAAACAGGCATAGAGAACAGACTTATGGACATTGAGAGGAGGGAGTATTGGGTAAGATATATGGAGAGAGTAACATGGAAATTTACATTACCATATGTTAAATGGATAACCAATGGGAATTTTCTGTAAGACTAAAGGAACTCAAACAGGAGCTCTGTTACAGCCTACAGGGGTGGGATGAGGTGGGAGATGGGAGGCATGTTCAAGAGGGAGGGAACATATGTATACCTATGACTGATTCATATTGATGTTTCGTAGTAAACAACAAAACTCTGTAAAGTCATTAACTTTCAATTAAAAAAATAAATTTAAAAAAGAAATAGAATAAACTGGAAATAATAAAACAGCAAACTTAAGCACTAACATTTAGCTATATTCTAGATATTCAAAAACCAGGGAGTCCTTTTTCAAAACTTGATGAAAAATAAGATGGAAAAAATTTTTTTAAAAATTTGATGAAAGCTATATAATCACAGATCTAAGAAACATAAGAAATTCTAAGCGTAAGAACATTCTATGAATTAATAAAGTTAAACCATGGTATATCATAATCAAATTTCTCAAAAGTAGCAAGAAAAGAAAAATATTTCCCCTGACCTCATTTACAATTAAATTAAATAACAGAATGATGTATAGAATGTATAGGCTCTTGTAGTTGTTGTTGTCTAGTTGCTAAGTCATGTCCAACTCTTTTGCCAACCTTGGACTCCAGACCCCTCTGTCCATGGAATTTTCCAGGCAAGAATTTTGGAGTAGATTGCTATTTCCTTCTCCAGGGAATCTTCCCAAATCAGGGACTGAGCTCTTATCTCTTGCATTTGTAGGCAGATTCTTTACAACAGAGCCACCAGGGAAGCAGTATCTAGAAAGTCTCCCAATATTTGCAAACTATTAATAAATAATATACTTCTAAATAACACATGAATTCAAGAAGAAATTGAGAGAAATTATAAATTTTGAAATGAATGAAAAATAAAAGCTGCATATCAAATTATGTGAAACATAACTAGAGCAGTACTTAAAATGAAATTTATAACACAAGTTGCCTGTATTACCAAAAAAATAAAAGTCTCAAACTTAGTTTCCAATGAGACCCCAGAAAAAGGAGAATAAATGTAACACAATGTAAACAGAAAGGAAGTAATAAAGACTGAACTGGAAAGATATGGATTCTGAGATTTGATAGGCATAATGGACCTCAAGTGAGACAAATAAAAATCAATCCATACCAGGCATTTCTGAGTGAAGCAACAGAATATAAGAGAAGAAAGGAAATTCCAACTGCTGTAAAATGAAAGATAATTAGACTAATAATATTTTATAGGTAATAATAGATGCCAAAAGAGAAATACTAATATCTTTGAAGTATGTAGAAATTTCTCTTAGACTAAATTTTGACAGGGAATTAAATACCATTCAAGAATAAAACGCAAAATAGAAATATCTTAAGAAATACAAAAATACAAAAACTAGAAGTGTTGGCTTTAAAAATTCTTAATAAAATACATGAGCTATACTTCCAGAAGATCAAACCCAGGAGAAATAAGCAGAATGCAAGATGCAAAAAGCAAAGATGTTAAACACTCTGGGAAACACAAATACATATTGAGGATAGAAGAGAAAACATGATGATTAAACTTTGGAGAGTATTTCAGAGGAGGAAATATACTAACTTTAACATTTTTAGGGAAACTATATGTATTTAAAATGTAAAAGGAACCACAAGTACAATATAAATCATGTGGATAACTCGTAAGATAGTAGTAGAGGTAAAAAGGGATATTGAAAATGCCAATCATTCTAACAGAGTCAAAAAAGGAGAAGAGGAGGAAGAAGCAAAAGTGACACTAATCAGTCTTTGATGGAGGGGTCAAGGAAAGTTTCCTTCAAGGAAGTGATATTTGGTTGAGATCTGAGTGACAAATTTACCAGACTTGAAAAAAATCTGAAAGAAGAAACTTGCTTCCATGCTTCATAGGATACTCCCTCTTGAAATCCTTCATTCTTCAACCTGACTAACTTGGATTTCATGTCATGGACGTTTTTGTGAATTTGTGTGTCGAATTCCAATGTCATTCTATTTATCTTACAGAATTATAGACACTTCAAGACAGGATCAATACCCCATCTAAGAAAAGTGAGTTCTCCATTTCTGACATCAATATATGTAGGGAATCATAAAAGTCTCCAATAACAATATTCATGTGGAGAAAGTGAGCTTTAGGGGCTTCCCTAGTGGTCCAGTGGGTAAAGTGTCTGCCTTGCAATGCAAGGGGCACCAGTTCGACCCCTGGCCAGGGAAGATCCCGTGTGCTGCCGAGCTGAAGCACATGGATTGGTGTGTCCAATTACGAGCCAGCGCTCTGGAGCGCATGTGCCCAGAGTGAGTGCTCTGCAGTGAGAGAGGACACTGCAATGGGAGGCCCACACACGCCAAAGAATAAAAAGATAGATGAAAATAAATATAAATAAAAGAGGCATTATGTGGAAAAGAAAAAATGAGCTTCAGAAAAATCCATGACTGTTCAGAATCTGCAGTCATTGAACAGATTCAGAGTTCTGTCATAAATCTCAAGTTAGAACCCTGGGAACAATTCTATTGCTTTGTATTTAAATATGAGGAAATTGATACTTAGAGAGAAAAGTGATTTTAGAAGCAGAGCCTGTCTTGAAATTCAGAGGCTTCTTATATTAATGCATGCAAAGATGACAAGAAGAAAAATTAAAAAATGAAAATTTTATGTTAGTGTAATGCAGCTTTTAAATTGGTCAAAGAAGGGAGTTTCCTTGTGGCCTAGTGGTTAGGATGCTGGGCTTTCATTACCATGACCAGGATTCAATCCCTGGTTAGAGAACTGAAATCTCACAAGGCACATGATGTAACCAATATATAAATAGCAAAGAACTCTTAAAACTCAACAATAAGAAAACAATTCAAATAAATATTCTAAAATGGGCAAAAGGTCAGTACAGACATGTCATGAAAGAAGACAGCAGGTGGCAAATAAAAATGAAAAAATGCTCAACTGCAAACTAAAACAACAAGATACACTACACTCCTATTAGAATGGCTTTCTTATAAGGATATGAAACATTGGGAACACAGTATCAGAGCTGGAAATGCGACATGGTACAGCCACAATGGAAGACAGACTGACAACTTCTTACACAGCCAAATGCTCATTACCATGGGATCCAACAATTGTGCTCTTAGGTATTTACCAAATGACTTAGAAACTAAACTTGCCCACAAATGGTTATAGTAGCTTTATTCATACTTGCCAAAAACTGGAAGCAATGAAGATGTCATTTCAATAGATGACTGGATAAACAAACTGGTACATTCATGCATTATTATTCAGTAATTATTTTTAAAAAGGGGGGGGGGTTTCTCTGGTGATCCAGTGGGTAAAGAGTCTGCCTTGCAGTACAAAGGGCACCGATTCAATCTCTAGCCTGGGAAGATCCCATGTGCCGCGGAGCGACTGAACCAGTGTGTCCAATTACAAGCCAGTGCTCTGCAACAAGAATGGGAGGCCCACACAGGCCAAAGAATAAAGATGGATGAAAATAAATAGATAAATAAAATAGCTATCAGTCACAAAAAGTTATGGAGGAATTTTAAATGTATATTACTAAGGAAAAGAAGTCAGTCTAAAAAGGCTAAATACTCTATGGTTCCAATTACATGGCATTCTGGAAAAGGGAAAAACCATAAGTACAGGGAAAAAAAATAATGAATCATCGCCAAGGGTTTGTGGTTTAGAGAGAGAAGAATGAAGAGATAGACCTGTTGAAAAGAAAACCACTGGCCAAAAATCGCATCAATTGTCTAATGTCCAGGATATCAAACACAGATTTAATACCAAACTTAATTGCAGTTTCAGCCCTCCCCAGAAATGCGATCTCAATCAGTCTGTGTGGAATTCTCTGGTCAGCACCAGTAAGATTACTGTCAAATGGGCCCTCTCCATGCCGCCCCCCAACCACCCTCCCAGAGGAAGGATAGGAGTAGTAAGTCGATGCCATTGCCTTCCCCGAAAAAAGATATCCAGGTCTAAAAACAAGAGTCTCTTTCCTTTGGCTAATAGCTTCCTTTCACTACCCTTCTTTCTGTTAAAAATCTTTTACATTTTACAACCTGTCTAGTTGCTAGATAGAATGTGGCCTGACTCATGAATCATCTAAGAGAGCTAGTTAGATCTTCAAATTACTCACTTAATGTGTTTTTAAAAAAAAACAAAAAAACAAAAAAACAAAGCATGGAATTATGGTGGCAAATAATTTCTGTATGATGCTATAATGGTGGATACATAGCACTATGCATTCTTTTCTTTTAACACCAAAAACATGTTGTATTGGAGTATAGTCAATTACACTGTTGTGATAGCTTCAGGTGAACAGTGAAGTGAAGGGACTTGATCATACATACGTATGTATCCATTCTCCCAGAAACCCCACTCCCATCCAGGGTAGCACATAACATTGAGCAGAGTTCCATGTACCATACAATAGATTCTAATTGGTTTTCCCTCCTAAACATAGCAATGCATACGAAGATAGTACAAAGGGCACCGATTCAATCTCTAGCCTGGGAAGATCCCATGTGCCGCGGAGCGACTGAACCAGTGTGTCCAATTACAAGCCAGTGCTCTGCAACAAGAATGGGAGGCCCACACAGGCCAAAGAATAAAGATGGATGAAAATAAATAGATAAATAAAATAGCTATCAGTCACAAAAAGTTATGGAGGAATTTTAAATGTATATTACTAAGGAAAAGAAGTCAGTCTAAAAAGGCTAAATACTCTATGGTTCCAATTACATGGCATTCTGGAAAAGGGAAAAACCATAAGTACAGGGAAAAAAAATAATGAATCATCGCCAAGGGTTTGTGGTTTAGAGAGAGAAGAATGAAGAGATAGACCTGTTGAAAAGAAAACCACTGGCCAAAAATCGCATCAATTGTCTAATGTCCAGGATATCAAACACAGATTTAATACCAAACTTAATTGCAGTTTCAGCCCTCCCCAGAAATGCGATCTCAATCAGTCTGTGTGGAATTCTCTGGTCAGCACCAGTAAGATTACTGTCAAATGGGCCCTCTCCATGCCGCCCCCCAACCACCCTCCCAGAGGAAGGATAGGAGTAGTAAGTCGATGCCATTGCCTTCCCCGAAAAAAGATATCCAGGTCTAAAAACAAGAGTCTCTTTCCTTTGGCTAATAGCTTCCTTTCACTACCCTTCTTTCTGTTAAAAATCTTTTACATTTTACAACCTGTCTAGTTGCTAGATAGAATGTGGCCTGACTCATGAATCATCTAAGAGAGCTAGTTAGATCTTCAAATTACTCACTTAATGTGTTTTTAAAAAAAAACAAAAAAACAAAAAAACAAAGCATGGAATTATGGTGGCAAATAATTTCTGTATGATGCTATAATGGTGGATACATAGCACTATGCATTCTTTTCTTTTAACACCAAAAACATGTTGTATTGGAGTATAGTCAATTACACTGTTGTGATAGCTTCAGGTGAACAGTGAAGTGAAGGGACTTGATCATACATACGTATGTATCCATTCTCCCAGAAACCCCACTCCCATCCAGGGTAGCACATAACATTGAGCAGAGTTCCATGTACCATACAATAGATTCTAATTGGTTTTCCCTCCTAAACATAGCAATGCATACATGATCTTCCCAAAGTCCTTAATTATCCCCTCCTTCCTGCAATCATGAGTTCATTTTCTAAGTCTGTGAGTCTCTTTCTGTCGTGTAAATAAGTTCATTCGTATCATTTCTTTTTAGAATCTACATAAAAGGGATGTAATATGATTTACTTCACTCACTATGACACTCTCTAGGTCCATTCATGTTGCTGCAAACGAGCTTAGTTCATCCTTTTTAGTGGCTGAGTAATATTCCATTATATATATATACCACACCTTCTTTATCCATTCCTCTGTCGATGAACATTTAGGTTGTTTCCATGTCTTGGCCATTGTGAACAGTGCTGTAATGAATCTTGGGGTACATGTTGCCATGTTTTTCTCTGTACACATAAACAAGAGTGGTAGTGCAGAGTCATATTGCACCTCTATGCTTAGTTTTGTAAGGAACCTCCATACAGTTCTCCATAGTGAATATACCAATTAACATTTCCACCAACAGTGCAGGAGGGTTCCCTCCTCTACACATCCTCTCAAGCATTTGTTGTTTGTGAATTTTTTGATGATAGCCATTCTGACTGGTGTGAGGTGGTATCTCATCTTAATTTTAATTTGCATTTCTATAATAACTAGCTATTTTGAACAACATCTCATGTGCCTGTTAGCCATATGTGTGTCCTCTTTAGAGAAATGTCTATTCAGGTCTTCTGCCCAGTTTTTGAGTGGGTTGTTTTGATGCTATTGAGTGTCATTAGCTGTACTAATGTCTTATCAGTCACATCATTTGCAAATATTTTCTCCCAATCTGTGGGTTTTCTTTTTGTTTTGTTTATCATTTCCTTTGCTCTGCAAAAGCTTTTGAGTTTAAGTAAGTCGATTTGTTTATTTTTGCTTTTATTGTTGCTATTCTAGGAGATGTATAAAAACAATATGTTGCTCTGATTTACAGTCAGAGAATGTTCTGCCAATGTTTTCCTTCTAAAAGTTTTCTAGTGCCTAGTCTAACATTTAGGTCTCTAATCCATTTTGAGCTTTTTTTCAGTTATGGAGTTAAGGAATGATCTAGTTTCATTATTTTGCATGTGGCTGACCAGCTTTTCCTGCACAATTTGTTGAAAAGACTGTCTATTCAATATTGTGTAGTCTTGCCTCCTTTGTAAATCAATTAAAAATGCATGGGCTAATTTGTGGGTTTTCTATCCTATTCTATTAATTTATATATCTATTTTTGTGCCAGTGCCATACTTTCTGGATGACTGTGGCTTTGTAGTATAATCTGAAGTCAGGGAGCCTGATTCCTCCAGTTCCATTTTTCTTTTTCAAGATTGTTTTGGCTAGTTAGGCCCTTTTGTGTTTTCATAAAAATTTTATGATTTTCTGTCCTAGATCTGTGAAAAATGCCAGTGGTAATTTGAGAGGGATTGCACTGACTCTATAGATTGGTTTGTGTAGTATAGTAATTTTGACAATATTGATTATTCCAATCCATAAACATGGTGTACATTTCCATCTGTTTATGTCTTCTTCTATTTCTTTCATCAGCACCTTATAGTTTTCAGAATAAAGGTCTTTTGTCTCCTTAAGTAGGTTTATCCCTAGCGTTTTTTGTTTTTGGTGTTTTTTTTTTTTTGATGCAAGGTAAATGGAATTACTTCTTGGATTTCTCTCTCTAGTCTTTCACTATTAGTATATAGAAATGCAACAGATGTCTGTGTATTAATTTCATAACCTGCATCTTAACCAGATTCATTCATGAGTTCCAGTAGTTCTCTGGTAGCATCTTTAAGGTCTTCTATATAGTATCATGTCATTTAAAAACAGTGACAGTTTAACCTCTTCTTTTCCAATTTGTTCCCTTTACTTCTTTTTCCTTCTTTGATTGCTGTAGCTAGGACTTCCATAACTATGTTGAATAAAACTGATGACGGTGAACATCCTTGTCTTGCTTCTGACCTTAGAGGGAATGCTTTCAGATTTTCCCCAGTGAGTATGATGTTAACTGTGGATTTGTCGTATATGGCCTTCATTATGTTGAGGTATGTACCCTCTATGCCCACTTTATGGACAACTTTTATCATAAACGAGTGCTGAATTTTGTCAAAGCCCTTTCTGCATCTATTGAGATGATCATATGGTTTTTAGTCTTCAATTTAATGATATGGTGTATCACATAGATTGATTTGCAAATATTGAAAAATCCTGCATCCCTGGGATGAATCCCACTTGATTGTGCTGTATGATCTTTTAATGTGCTGTTAGATATAAACTGATAATATCTTGTTGAGGATTTTTGCATATCTGTTCATCAATGATATTGATATGTAATTTTCTTTCTTTTTTTTTTTGGTATCTTTGTCTGATTTTGGTATCAAGGTGATGGTGTCTTAATAAAAAGGGTTGTAAAGTTTTCCTTCCCCTGTGACTTTTTGGAACAGATTCAGAGGATAGGTGTTAACTCTTCTCTAAATGTTTGATAAAAATCACCTGCAAAGCCATTGGAAGGGGTAAATAGGCAGATTTGATAAGGAGGCCAGTGGTTTCCAAAGAGGTGGAGGTGGATAAGAGGGAACAAATATCTTCTAGCTTAAAAAATTTACCATGATAAAGATCTACTTGAAGCTAACTTTATTGTTTTATGGAAACAAAGTATTTTTCATTTGAGTGTGGACCTAGCAAGACCTTTACATTGGAATGTCTCACCTAGCCCTGAAGCCAGGAGACCGTTCTCTATTTAATCTTATGTTAATGTTGTAGGTGTGGGCCTAGCAAGGCCTTTACAGCCTTAAGATATTCTTTTGATCTATTGTTAATAATCAACTGGAAAATACAAAACCGCCTTGCTTGAACTGGCTTCTGGGGGCATTCTTTCATCGCCCCCTCCCCCCACTTCCAGTGTCTGTGCTGTAAGCTTTCTCTATCCCTTTTCTCTTTAATAAACTTTTACTTCACAAAGCTCTGAGTGACCAAAGTCAAGTCCTTTGATCCCAATGTGAATTCTTCTTTAGAGATGAAGAATCCAACGCTATTCTCGGTAACCTGTCTACCATCATCTATCACCATCAGGTCAGGACTTTTGTTTGTTAAGAGGTTTTTCATCATGGTTTCAATATCAGTGCTTGGGATTAGCCTTTTCATATTCTCTATTTCTTCATGGTTCAGTTGAGGGTGACTGCCTTTCTAAGGAAATGTCCATTTCTTCCAGGTTGTCCATTTTATTGGCAAACAGGTGTTCATAGTATCTCTTATGATGTTTGGCATTTCTGTGAGGTCAGTTGTGACTTCTGTTTCATTTCTAATTTTACTGATTTGAGTCCTCTCCCTTTTCTTCTTGATGAGTCTAGCTAAAGATTTATCAATCTTGTTTGTGTTTTCAAAGAACCAGCTTTTAGTTTCATTGATCTTTGTGATTGTTTTGTCTCTATTTCATTGATATCTGCCCTGATCTTTATGATTTCCTTCCTTCTACTAATTGTTTCTCCAGTTGTTTTAGGTGTGAGTTTAGGTTGTTTATTTTAGATTTTTCTTGTTTCTTGAGGTAAGATTGTATTGCCATAAACTTCCCTCTTAGAACAGTTTTGCTACATCCTATATGTTTTGGATCATTTGTGTTTTCATTTTCATTTGTCTCTAGGCGTATTTTTTAATTTTTTTTTTTTATTTCTTCAGTGATCCAACAGTTATTTAGTAGCATATTGCTTAGCCATCATATGTTTGTATTTCTCAGACCCTTTTCCTTGCATTTTAGTTCTAATCTCATAGTGTTGTGATCAGAAAAGATGCTTGATATTATTTCAATTTTCTTAAATTTACTAAGGTTCACCTTGTGGTCCAGCATGTGGCCAGTCCTGGAGAATACTCCGTGTGCACTTGAGAAACAAGTGTAGTCTGCTGCTTTTAGATGGAATGATCTATAAATAGTAATTAAATCCAACTCATCTAAAGTGTCATTTAAGGTCTGGATTTCCTTATTGATTTTCTGTCTGGATGATCTATCCAGTGACGGAAGTAAGGTATTATAGTCCCCCACTAATACTATGTTACTGTCAATTTCTCCTTTTATATTTGTTAGTATTTGTCTTACATACTGAGGTGCTCCTATGCTTGGTACATATATATTTACAATTTTTGGGCCATTTTCATTATCATCTCATCAGGTCAGGACTTTTGTTTGTTAAGAGGTTTTTCATCATGGTTTCAATATCAGTGCTTGGGATTAGCCTTTTCATATTCTCTATTTCTTCATGGTTCAGTTGAGGGTGACTGCCTTTCTAAGGAAATGTCCATTTCTTCCAGGTTGTCCATTTTATTGGCAAACAGGTGTTCATAGTATCTCTTATGATGTTTGGCATTTCTGTGAGGTCAGTTGTGACTTCTGTTTCATTTCTAATTTACTAATTTGAGTCCTTTCCTTTTTTTTTTTTTTAATGAGTCTGGCTAATGGTTTATCAATCTTGTTTGTCTTTTCAAAGAACCAGCTTTTAGTTTCATTGATCTTTGTGACTATTTTCACTTCTCTTTCATTGATATCTGCCCTGATCTTTATGATTTCCTTCCTTCTACTAATTGTTTCTCCAGTTGTTTTAGGTGTGAGTTTAGGTTGTTTATTTTAGATTTTTCTTGTTTCTTGAGGTAAGATTGTATTGCCATAAACTTCCCTCTTAGAACAGTTTTGCTACATCCTATATGTTTTGGATCATTTGTGTTTTCATTTTCATTTGTCTCTAGGCTTTTTTTTTATTTTTTTTTTTTTATTTCTTCAGTGATCCAACAGTTATTTAGTAGCATATTGCTTAGCCATCATATGTTTGTATTTCTCAGACCCTTTTCCTTGCATTTTAGTTCTAATCTCATAGTGTTGTGATCAGAAAAGATGCTTGATATTATTTCAATTTTCTTAAATTTACTAAGGTTCACCTTGTGGTCCAGCATGTGGCCAGTCCTGGAGAATACTCCGTGTGCACTTGAGAAACAAGTGTAGTCTGCTGCTTTTAGATGGAATGATCTATAAATAGTAATTAAATCCAACTCATCTAAAGTGTCATTTAAGGTCTGGATTTCCTTATTGATTTTCTGTCTGGATGATCTATCCAGTGACGGAAGTAAGGTATTATAGTCCCCCACTAATACTATGTTACTGTCAATTTCTCCTTTTATATTTGTTAGTATTTGTCTTACATACTGAGGTGCTCCTATGCTTGGTACATATATATTTACAATTGTTATATCTTCTTCTTGGATCATATCTTTGATCATTATGCAGCATCCTTCTTTATGTCTTGCAATGGTCTTTGTTTTAATGTCTATTTTGTCTTATATGAGTATTGCTACTTCAGCTTTCTATGATTTCCGTTTACATGAAATACCTTCTCCTATCCCCTTACTTTCAGTCTGTAAGTGTCCCCAGGTATGAAATGAGTCTCTTGTAGACAACATATATAAGGGTCTTATTTTTGTATGCACTCAGCCAGTCTATGTCTTTTGACTGGTGCATTTAACCCATCTACATTTAAGGTGATCATTGATATGTATGATCCTATCATCATTTTATTAATTGTTTTTGGGTTTATTTTTAGTAGATCTTTTCATTCTCTTGTGTTACCTGACTAGAAAAGTTCCTTCAGCATTTGCTGTAAAACTGGTTTAGTGGTGCTGAATTCTCCTAACTTTTGCTTGTCTGTAAAACTGTTTAGTTCTCCATCAAATCTGAATGAGAGTCTTTCTGGGTAGAGAATTCTTGGCTGTAGTTTATTCCCTTTCATCACTTGAGATATATTGTGCCATTCCCTTCTGGCTCGTGGAGTTTTTGTTGAGAAATCGGCTGATAACCTTATGAGTTTCCCTTGTATGTTATTTGTCTTGTTTCCTCTTGTTGCTTTTAATAAATTATCTGTGTCTTTAATTTTTGTCAGTTTGATTACCATGTGTCTCAGTGTGTTCCTCATTGGATTTATCCTGCCTGGGATGCTCTGTGATTCCTGAACATGGCTGACTATTTCCTTTCCCATGTAAGAGAAGTTTTCAGCTCTTATCTCTTCAGATATTTTTTTGGGTCCTTTTTCTCTCTTCTCCTTCTGGGACCCCTAAATGTGAATATTGGTGTGTTTAATGTTGTCCCAGAGGTCTCTTATGCTGTCTTCATTCCATGTCATTCTTTTTTCTATATTCTGTTTTGCAGTATTGATTTCCACCATTCTGAGGTGCTCCTATGCTTGGTACATATATATTTACAATTGTTATATCTTCTTGGATCATATCTTTGATCATTATGCAGCATCCTTCTTTATGTCTTGCAATGGTCTTTGTTTTAATGTCTATTTTGTCTTATATGAGTATTGCTTCTCCAGCTTTCTTATGATTTCCATTTATGTGAAATACCTTCTCCCATCCCCTTACTTTCAGTCTGTAAGTGTCCCTAGGCATGAAGTGAGTCTCTTATAATAAGACAACATATATAAGGGTCTTGTTTTGTATCCACTCAGCTAGTCTATATCTTTTGACTGGTGCATTTAACCCATCTACATTTAAGGTGATCATTGATATGTATGATCCTATCATCATTTTATTAATTGTTTTTGGGTTTATTTTTAGTAGATCTTTTCATTCTCTTGTGTTACCTGACTAGAAAAGTTCCTTCAGCATTTGCTGTAAAACTGGTTTAGTGGTGCTGAATTCTCCTAACTTTTGCTTGTCTGTAAAACTGTTTAGTTCTCCATCAAATCTGAATGAGAGTCTTTCTGGGTAGAGAATTCTTGGCTGTAGTTTATTCCCTTTCATCACTTGAGATATATTGTGCCATTCCCTTCTGGCTCGTGGAGTTTTTGTTGAGAAATCGGCTGATAACCTTATGAGTTTCCCTTGTATGTTATTTGTCTTGTTTCCTCTTGTTGCTTTTAATAAATTATCTGTGTCTTTAATTTTTGTCAGTTTGATTACCATGTGTCTCAGTGTGTTCCTCATTGGATTTATCCTGCCTGGGATGCTCTGTGATTCCTGAACATGGCTGACTATTTCCTTTCCCATGTAAGAGAAGTTTTCAGCTCTTATCTCTTCAGATATTTTTTTGGGTCCTTTTTCTCTCTTCTCCTTCTGGGACCCCTAAATGTGAATATTGGTGTGTTTAATGTTGTCCCAGAGGTCTCTTATGCTGTCTTCATTCCATGTCATTCTTTTTTCTATATTCTGTTTTGCAGTATTGATTTCCACCATTCTGTTTTCCAGGTCATTTATCCATTCTTCTGCCTCATTTATTCTGCTATTGATTCCTTCTAGTTTATTTTTCATCCCTGCTTGTTTGTTATTTAGTTCTTCTAGGTCCTTGGAAAACATTTCTTGCATCTCTTCATTCTGTTTCTGATACCCTGCATCATCTTTACTATCATTATCCTGAATTATTTTCCTGGCAGTTTGCCTATCTCTACTTCATTTAGTTGTTTTTCCTGGAGATTTATCTTTTTTCTTCATCTGGTATATAAACCTATTTCTTTTCATTTTGGGCAGCTTTCTATGATTGTGGTATTAATTCTGGAGGCTGATGGAACTGAAAATCTTTTTTCTTCTGTCTGCCTTCTGGTGAGGATAACAGGCTTGTGCAAGTTTCCTGCTGGGAGGGACTGGCTGTAGGGGAAACCAAGTCTTGCTCTGGTGAGCTGGGCCTGCTCAATAAAACTTTAATCCAATTATCTGATGATGGGTGGGGCCGTGCTCCCACCCCTCACTGTTAGTTGTTTGGCCTGAGGCAAATCAGTCCTGGGGTCTCCAGGCTCCTATGATGTGGCTTGTGCTGACCTCCAAGAGGGTTTATTCCAGCTCCCAGTACTGCTGCTATCAGTGCCCCCACTCCGGGGGCAGGCCATTGCTGACTCATGCCTTCGCAGCAGACTATGAAACACTCATAGGCATCTGTGGTTTGGCCCTTGTAAAGTCACTGCTCCTTTCCCTGGATCCTGAGGCACAAAGATTTTGTTTGTGCCCTGCAAGAGTCACTTTCCCCTTTTGGATATTGTGGCCCCTGGTCAGTTTGATTACCATGTGTCTCAGTGTGTTCCTCATTGGATTTATCCTGCCTGGGATGCTCTGTGATTCCTGAACATGGCTGACTATTTCCTTTCCCATGTAAGAGAAGTTTTCAGCTCTTATCTCTTCAGATATTTTTGGGTCCTTTTTCTCTCTTCTCCTTCTGGGACCCCTAAATGTGAATATTGGTGTGTTTAATGTTGTCCCAGAGGTCTCTTATGCTGTCTTCATTCCATGTCATTCTTTTTTCTATATTCTGTTTTGCAGTATTGATTTCCACCATTCTGTTTTCCAGGTCATTTATCCATTCTTCTGCCTCATTTATTCTGCTATTGATTCCTTCTAGTTTATTTTTCATCCCTGCTTGTTTGTTATTTAGTTCTTCTAGGTCCTTGGAAAACATTTCTTGCATCTCTTCATTCTGTTTCTGATACCCTGCATCATCTTTACTATCATTATCCTGAATTATTTTCCTGGCAGTTTGCCTATCTCTACTTCATTTAGTTGTTTTTCCTGGAGATTTATCTTTTTTCTTCATCTGGTATATAAACCTATTTCTTTTCATTTTGGGCAGCTTTCTATGATTGTGGTATTAATTCTGGAGGCTGATGGAACTGAAAATCTTTTTTCTTCTGTCTGCCTTCTGGTGAGGATAACAGGCTTGTGCAAGTTTCCTGCTGGGAGGGACTGGCTGTAGGGGAAACCAAGTCTTGCTCTGGTGAGCTGGGCCTGCTCAATAAAACTTTAATCCAATTATCTGATGATGGGTGGGGCCGTGCTCCCACCCCTCACTGTTAGTTGTTTGGCCTGAGGCAAATCAGTCCTGGGGTCTCCAGGCTCCTATGATGTGGCTTGTGCTGACCTCCAAGAGGGTTTATTCCAGCTCCCAGTACTGCTGCTATCAGTGCCCCCACTCCGGGGGCAGGCCATTGCTGACTCATGCCTTCGCAGCAGACTATGAAACACTCATAGGCATCTGTGGTTTGGCCCCTTGTAAAGTCACTGCTCCTTTCCCCTGGATCCTGAGGCACAAAAGATTTTGTTTGTGCCCTGCAAGAGTCACTGTTTCCCCCAGTTTTATGAAAGCTCTAGAATTAAATCCTGCTGACCTTCAAAGTCAGATCCCCTGGGGAGTGCCAGTCCTTTGGCCGAACCCCTAGACTGGGGAGCCTGGTGTGGGAGCTTAGGACCTTCACAGCACTGTGAGCGTCTTTGGTGGTACTGTTCTCCAGCATGTGAGTCACCCATCTGGCATGCATAGGATTTGATTTTATTGTAATCATTCCCCTCCTACCATTTGGTTGTGGCTTCTCCTTTGTCTTTGGATGTAGGGTATCTTTTTTTCTTTTTGTGGGTTCCAGTGACTTCCTGTCACTGGTTGTTTAACAATTTGGGGGCTCTAGCAGAAATGAGCACACGTCCTTCTACTCCACCATCTTAACCTCGTCTCTTAGCACTAAAATAGATTTCTGAAAATCTACAAAATTATACAACACACACACCCAAAAATAGAGAACCCTAATTAAATTATGGACTTTAGTTAAAAATAATGTGTATCAATATTGTGCCTCAATTGTAACAATGATACCGCACTAATACAAGACATTACTAATAGGGAAAAGAGAGAATTATGCAATCTCTCTTGTACTTTCTATACATATTTTCTGTGAACCCAAAACTTTAAAAAGATGCCTATTAAATTAAAAAAACAACAACAACAAGATTCTTGTTTGAAAAAATCAAGCCTCATCAGTAACCAGACCAAAAATATTTGTCATACAAACTATCAGTGAAGAGATAGCAATGCAGTATTGAAGACTAAACCCAAGTACACACCAATCTTTGCTTATTTTTATAAACTTAATGGGCTTCCCTGGTGGCTTAGTCACTAAAGAATCCCCCTGCAATGCAGAGACCTTCCCTTAGGTAGGGAAGATCCCTTAGAGAATGAAATGAAACCCACTCCAGTATTCTTGCCTGGGAAATTCCATCGACAGAAGAACCTGGCAGGCTACAGTCCATGGGGTCTCAAAAGTTGGACACAATTTCGAGACTAAACCAGCACATAAATTTAATAGCATATATATGTGTGTATTTAAACTAGAAAGAGCATATTAACAGAACAAAAGAAAATGGATTTCCATATATTATTATATTTTTTCTTGGATATTCATAACTGTGAGACAATGAAGTATTAAAATTGTGTTTCTCTTTGAGACTTAATCTGATTTATTATTGTTGCTTAGTTGTTAAATTGTGTCTGACTCTTTTGCAATCCTATGAACTGTAGCCTGCTAGGTTCCTCTGTCCATGGGATTTCCCAAATAAGAATACTAGAGTAGGTTGCCATTTTCTTCCAAACCCAGGGATCGAATCAGTGCCTCCTGCATTGGCAGGCAGATATTTTTTTTTACCACTGAGCCACCAGGGAAGCAGATTTTTATCAAAGCCTAAACCAAAGGCTCTGATTTTCATTCTGCTGTATTATTTTCAATCGTTTATCCTTATTTCTATGTCAATGTTTTGTTTGGAATATCAGATTTATCTCTCTACATCCATTTCAATTTTAATCATTAAACAAAGTGTTTAAAAATAATCATTAAAAATAATAATAATATTCATCTAAAAACATAATCTTCAGAAATTGGCTTTATAAATGTGGCCTCCAACTGCCAGTCCTCTACATGAAGTACAGATATTCCAGAAATGCTGTGTTCAGGTCTGCATCTTGATAGTAACCATCCTAAATTATGGATGAGCAGAGAGAAGTTAAGGAAAACTATAGAACTTTTAGTGAGACTTTTTTCTGTCTCTTTTTAAGGGATGAAGGAGAGAAACTCTTCCAGCCTTGTATACTGAAGATCAAGGTCTGACCAGCAGTCAGTGCAACTCCAAGCCTCTAGCTTAGTGGGCAGCGCCATCTAGTGGAACGACTCTGTCATTCGGTTCAGTTTTACTAGCAACTGGCCGCATGGTGGAACCTGGCAGGCCACCGTTGATGAGGTCAAGGAGTCGGACAGGACTGAGCGACTAAGCATGCACACGCTTCCTACATGGTTTCAGTAAAGTCATTTAATTCTGCATTCCCAGGTGGCCCTTGTGGTAAAGAACCCACCTACTAATGCAGGAGACATAAGAGACGCCAGCTCCCTGTGTTGGGAAGATGCGCTGGAGGAAAACACGCAACTCACTCCAGTGTCCTTGCCTGGAGCGTCCCCCAGGGGCCTGGTGGCAGACAGTGCCTACTGTGGCAGCGTCGGACACGGCTGAAGTGGCCGCAGGAACACACAGACGGCTGTCTCCTGCACAGAACGGGTAACAGCGCTGCTCTGTTCACCCTCTCAGCTACAGGGGTTAAAAATACCAAGTAACGCAAACCTCAGAGACTTTACTACTGATTCATAACTTCACTTGAAAGTTTAAAGTTGATTTGTGCTCTAATCCTAACAGCAGAATCTTCAAGTTACCGTGAATTTAGCTAAGTTTGGCTGAAGCTGACTAGTTTTTCTCCCCTTCTAGGATTAGGGGAGATATTAACCTATTTGAAAATGAATGAAGTGACTGGTTATGTAAGGGTTAGGAGGGAAACGGGGCAGGGCACAATTTTTGAAAAGAATGACAGCCCAAGGACACAGCATAAACCCATTAGAGTCAAATGGGTCCATGATGGCAGACCAGACCTTGATCCTCAGTCAGCAAGCTAAATGACACACCCAGAGGCACCATGACAGTTCCGCCTCTTCCCTAAAAGAGCTGGAGCAACCCTCCCACTGATTAGCATATGGAATTACCTAGTCTATAAAAGCTAAGAATGCCACGTTTTGGGGGCCACTGGATTTGCTCTGCCATGGCTCACACTCTGTCTGTGGAGTGTGCTTTTCTCTGAATAAATCCATTTCTTACCTATCACTTTGTCTCTTGCTGAATTCTTCTCTGCAAAGAGACATGAAGAACCTGAATCTCAGTGGGTCCAGACATAGGGTGAGTGATTTTAATTACCAGGGTTAGGCTGGGTTCAAGTCCCGGTCATGTGGGTTCAAGTCCCAAACAGGTCTGATTAAGTCTGGGCCCTGGGTTTAAGGCTCAAATTAAGGTTGAACACTTTCAGTTATAGTCCAATAACTCGTATATTACATGTGGCCACACAGGCCATTATGAAAGAAAATTATGGCCCAAGTTCCAGTATAATCATGGGTATGTTTCAAAGGACTCCATATTCAGTGAGGAGACAGCCAGAAGCCAACTTTTATTTCATCTGGCTTGGTGATAGGGTCAGGTCAGACTCTCTGCCTCCCTTTATGTGCCCTGTCTGAGGCCCACTAATTGCCTTTTCTTGCTTCTGGGCCTTCTTTGTTTCCTCCTTTCTCATTCATATTACAAACTATACCCAGAAGCCTAGAACTGATACACAAAAGTGTTTCTTAAGTTTAGACAACTGAAATACAAACATTCCTCCCATGTGCCATTAATTATTTCATAACTTCCTCCAAGCACTCTTTGTGTATTCTTGTTGTTCAGTTGCTCAGTCATGTACAGCTCTTCACAACCCCATGAACTGCACCACGTCAGACTTCTCTGTCCTTCACCATCTCACCGAGCTTGTGGAAACTCAAGTCCATTGATTCAGTGATGCCATCCAACCATCTTGTCCTCTGCTGTCCCCTTCTCCTCTTGCATTCAATCTTTCCCAGCATCATGATCTTTTGCAGTGAGTCCTCTCTTTGTATCATGTGGCCAAACTATCGGAGATTCAGCATCAGTCCTTGCAATGAATATTTAGGACTGATTTCCTTTAGGATTGACTGGTTGGATCTCCTTGCAGTCCATGGGACTCTCAAGTCTTCTCAAGCACCACAGTTCAAAAGGATCAGTTTTTCAGTGCTTAACCGTCTTTATGGTCCAACTCTAACATTCAGATATAACTACTGGAGAAACCATACCTATGACTATACCAACCTGTGTCAGTGAATCGATGTCTCCAATTTTTAATATACTGTCTAGGTTTGTCATAGTTTTCTTCTTCCAAGGAACAAGCGTCTTTTAATTTCATGGCTGCAGTCACCATCCACAAGAAAATAAAGACTGTCACTGTTTCCATTGTTTCCGATATATTTGCCATGAAGGGATGGGACCAGATGTCATGATCTTAATTACTTGAATGTGGAGTATTCAGCCAGGTTTTTCACTCTCCTCTTTCACCCTCATCAAGAGGCTGTTTAGTTCCTCTTCACTTTCTGCCATTAAGGTGGCAACATCTGCATATTAGAGGTTACTGATATTTCTCCCAGCAATTTTGACTCCCACTTGTGATTTGTCCAGCCCAGCATTTCACATGATGTACTTTGGATTTTTTTTTTTTTAAAGATTTATTTATTTATTTATTTTGGTGGGGGTGGGGTGGGGAGGAAGGGGAGCAGGCGGGCCATTTCTATTGGTCTTTCATTTGTCCATTTTCATCCATCTTTGTTCTTTGGCCCGTGTGGGCCTCCCATCCTGGTGGCCTCTGTTGTCGCATGGGGGCACCGGTCATTACAAACTATACCCAGAAGCCTAGAACTGATACACAAAAGTGTTTCTTAAGTTTAGACAACTGAAATACAAACATTCCTCCCATGTGCCATTAATTATTTCATAACTTCCTCCAAGCACTCTTTGTGTATTCTTGTTGTTCAGTTGCTCAGTCATGTACAGCTCTTCACAACCCCATGAACTGCACCACGTCAGACTTCTCTGTCCTTCACCATCTCACCGAGCTTGTGGAAACTCAAGTCCATTGATTCAGTGATGCCATCCAACCATCTTGTCCTCTGCTGTCCCCTTCTCCTCTTGCATTCAATCTTTCCCAGCATCATGATCTTTTGCAGTGAGTCCTCTCTTTGTATCATGTGGCCAAACTATCGGAGATTCAGCATCAGTCCTTGCAATGAATATTTAGGACTGATTTCCTTTAGGATTGACTGGTTGGATCTCCTTGCAGTCCATGGGACTCTCAAGTCTTCTCAAGCACCACAGTTCAAAAGGATCAGTTTTTCAGTGCTTAACCGTCTTTATGGTCCAACTCTAACATTCAGATATAACTACTGGAGAAACCATACCTATGACTATACCAACCTGTGTCAGTGAATCGATGTCTCCAATTTTTAATATACTGTCTAGGTTTGTCATAGTTTTCTTCTTCCAAGGAACAAGCGTCTTTTAATTTCATGGCTGCAGTCACCATCCACAAGAAAATAAAGACTGTCACTGTTTCCATTGTTTCCCGATATATTTGCCATGAAGGGATGGGACCAGATGTCATGATCTTAATTACTTGAATGTGGAGTATTCAGCCAGGTTTTTCACTCTCCTCTTTCACCCTCATCAAGAGGCTGTTTAGTTCCTCTTCACTTTCTGCCATTAAGGTGGCAACATCTGCATATTAGAGGTTACTGATATTTCTCCCAGCAATTTTGACTCCCACTTGTGATTTGTCCAGCCCAGCATTTCACATGATGTACTTTGGATTTTTTTTTTTTTAAAGATTTATTTATTTATTTATTTTGGTGGGGGTGGGGTGGGGAGGAAGGGGAGCAGGCGGGCCATTTCTATTGGTCTTTCATTTGTCCATTTTCATCCATCTTTGTTCTTTGGCCCGTGTGGGCCTCCCATCCTGGTGGCCTCTGTTGTCGCAGAGCACCGGCTCTGGGCGCATGCACTCCAGAGCTCCGGCTCAGTAATTGGAGACATCAGTCCAGCTGCTCCATGGTACATGGGATCTTCCCAGACCAGGGATCGAACTGGCACCCCTTGCACTGCAACCGGTATCCTCACCCACTGGACCACCAGGGAAGCCCTGTACTTTTCATATAAGTTAAATAACCAGGGTGACAATATACAGCCTTGATGTACTCCTTTCCCAACTTTGAACTAGTCTATGGTTCCATGTCCAGTTCTAACTGTTGCTTCTTGACCTGCATACGTGTCTCAGAAGGCAGGTAAGGTGGTGTGGTATTACCATCTCTTTTAGAATTTTCCACAATTTGCTGTGATCCACACAGTCAAAGGCTTTAGTGTAGCCTATTAAACAGAAGTCGATTTTTTTTCTGGAATTCTCTTAGTTTTTCTTTGATCTAACAAAACTAAATGTGAAGAGAACTTTCCCCCAGTTTTTCTGTTCCCACTACTAATTCTCTACCCCGTCTAAACATATACCTCCAACCTCCAAGTACATTTCAATAAGGAAGAATTGCATAAGACACAGTTTTCTTTTATTGTTTAAGAGGGTTTTTTTAGGGTTTTTTTTTTTTTTCTTTTTGTCTCTGCAGACCTTTTTTTTTTTTAACTTTGAGGGGGTGGGTTGCAGAGGGAGGGGGGTGGGCAGGCCACTTCTATCGGTCTTTCATTTATCTATTTTCATTCATCTTTGTTCCTTGGCCCATGTGGGCCTCCCATCCCAGTGGCCTCTATTGTCGCAGAGCACTGGCCCTGGGCACGTGTGCTCCAGAGCTCCAGCTTGGTCATTGGGCACATCGGTCCAGCTGCTCTGTGGCACGTGGGATCTTCCCAGGCCAGGGATTGAACCAGTGCCCCTTGCACTGCAAGGCGGTGTCCTTACCCACTGGACCACCAGGGAAGTCCTCTGCAGGCCATTTTTAAAGTCTGTATTGAATTTGTTACAATATGGTTTCTGTTTCAAGCTTTGCTTTTTGGAAATGAGGCATTGTGGGATCTTACCTCCCTGACCAGTGATAGAACTTAGACTGTTTGCAATGTAAGGCAAAGTTTCAGCCACTGGACTCCCAAAAAGTCCTTTACTTTTTTTTTTTCAAATGAGACTGCAAAGAACCAGAAAATCTTTCAGTTCAGTCCCTGCTACTGTTTACCCATGTGACTCTGGTTTAACTGCCTTAATCTCAGGGCTTTAGTTTCTTCATCTGTGTAATGGAGGTAACAGTAGTGACAAAACAGAAGGGAAAGGAGCAGGGCACAACCTTTGAAAGACTGATTTAGTTCAAGGACACAATATAAGCTGATTAAGATCATATGGGTCTAAGATGGTAAATGAGTCAATTTCAAGTAGACCTTGATCTTCAGTATACTTTCACTGTAACACGTGAGCAAGCTAAACAACACAACCAGAAGCACCACAACAGGTTCAAGAACAACCACCACAGATCCCAAAGTGGGTGGTGGACCAACTCCTCAAAATCTCCCCCTACACCCAATAGTTGGAATAATCCTCCCAGTCATTAGTTTGTGATATTACCCAGCCGATAAAAGCTAAACACACAACATTTTGAGGCCTCATTCATCCTCTGCAATGGCCCACACTGTCTGTGGAGTGTGCTCCTCTCTGAATAAATCCACTTCTTACCTATCACTTTGTTTATCATTGAATTCTTTCTGCAATGGGACATCAAGAATTTGACCTTCATTAAGTCCTGAAACTAGGTCTGTGATCTCAGTTGGAAAACTATGGATTTTGTCTGGGTTCAAGTCCCAGTCTGAGGTGAACAGTTTCAGTAACTTATCATCATCAAGACCTGAGTCATAGGAAGTGCTCAATAACAAATATTTTAAGTATTGGGGGAGTTACCAAAATATAGTATGGCTAGTTTACTGGTAAAGGAGGAAGAGCTCAATGTAGACACCTAATGGTGTTCACAAAGAAGAAAACTCTGGAGGATGTTGTGGAAGATGCTTTGACTCCAAGCAACTTCTTGACCCATCACAAAAGAAGCAGTATATTAGTGCTCTTAGTGGATATCAGTATATGTGTACTCAGCAGTGAGTGTGTATGTCATTTTGGGGAGAAAACTGCTATGCAATGTAAGGCAAACTCCTGACCAGTGATAGAACTTAGACTGTTTGCAATGTAAGGCAAAGTTTCAGCCACTGGACTCCCAAAAAGTCCTTTACTTTTTTTTTTTCAAATGAGACTGCAAAGAACCAGAAAATCTTTCAGTTCAGTCCCTGCTACTGTTTACCCATGTGACTCTGGTTTAACTGCCTTAATCTCAGGGCTTTAGTTTCTTCATCTGTGTAATGGAGGTAACAGTAGTGACAAAACAGAAGGGAAAGGAGCAGGGCACAACCTTTGAAAGACTGATTTAGTTCAAGGACACAATATAAGCTGATTAAGATCATATGGGTCTAAGATGGTAAATGAGTCAATTTCAAGTAGACCTTGATCTTCAGTATACTTTCACTGTAACACGTGAGCAAGCTAAACAACACAACCAGAAGCACCACAACAGGTTCAAGAACAACCACCACAGATCCCAAAGTGGGTGGTGGACCAACTCCTCAAAATCTCCCCCTACACCCAATAGTTGGAATAATCCTCCCAGTCATTAGTTTGTGATATTACCCAGCCGATAAAAGCTAAACACACAACATTTTGAGGCCTCATTCATCCTCTGCAATGGCCCACACTGTCTGTGGAGTGTGCTCCTCTCTGAATAAATCCACTTCTTACCTATCACTTTGTTTATCATTGAATTCTTTCTGCAATGGGACATCAAGAATTTGACCTTCATTAAGTCCTGAAACTAGGTCTGTGATCTCAGTTGGAAAACTATGGATTTTGTCTGGGTTCAAGTCCCAGTCTGAGGTGAACAGTTTCAGTAACTTATCATCATCAAGACCTGAGTCATAGGAAGTGCTCAATAACAAATATTTTAAGTATTGGGGGAGTTACCAAAATATAGTATGGCTAGTTTACTGGTAAAGGAGGAAGAGCTCAATGTAGACACCTAATGGTGTTCACAAAGAAGAAAACTCTGGAGGATGTTGTGGAAGATGCTTTGACTCCAAGCAACTTCTTGACCCATCACAAAAGAAGCAGTATATTAGTGCTCTTAGTGGATATCAGTATATGTGTACTCAGCAGTGAGTGTGTATGTCATTTTGGGGGAGAAAACTCTATGGGTCTTCCTTGTGTCTGCATATCTTGCAAGCAGAGGTAATGATGCTTTTTGTTCTAGACTATCTTTTTTTCAGTTGAAGTATAGCTAATGTACACTATTGTGTTGGTTTCAGGTAAACAGCATAGTGATTCCTTTTTTTACAGAGCACGTTCCATTGTAAAATACTGAATATAATTCTAAGATATTGGATATAATTTCTGCTATACAGAAAATCCTTCATTGTTTATCTATTTTATGTATAGTAGCTTGTACGTGTTAATTCCATACTCCTAATTTGTCCTCTCACCCTTATTTCTGGACTATCTTTTTAAGGATGTTTATCTAGCAGATAGCCTTAGAACATCTCTTCCTTAAGAACTAAAGGCAGATTTATTTTCTTCTCAGTATAATAAGGACCCAACAGAAAACAGAAGCAGAAGAGATTAAGAAGTGGCAAGAATACACAGAAGAACTATACAAAAAAGCCTGAATGACACAGATAACCATGATGCTGTGGTCACTCACAGGCATCCTGGAGTAACTAAAGAGGGCCTTAGGAAGTATTGCTATGAACAAAGCTAGGGGAGGTGATGAAATTTTAGTTGAGCTATTTAAAATCCTAAAAGATGCTGCTTCTAAAGTACTGCAGTCAATATGTCAACAAATATGGAAAATTGAGCAGTGGCCACAGAACTGGAGAAGATCAGTTTTCATCCCAGTCCCAAACTACTGCATATCTGACCTCATTTCACGGGCTAGCAAGGTTATGCTCAAAGATAAGCTTCAATAGAACATGATCCAAGAACTTCCAGATGTTCAGGGTGAATTTAGAAAAGTCAGAGTAACAAAAGATCAAATTGACAACCTCTGTTGGATCATAGAACAAGCTAGGGAACTCCAAAAATACAACTACTTCTGCTTCATTGACTATGCTTTGACTGTGTGGATTGTAACAAACTGGAAACTTCTGAAAGAGATGGGACTACCAGATCACCTTCTCTGTCTCCTAAGAAACTTATATGCAGATCAAGAAGCAACATTTAGAGTCAGATATGAAACAATAGACTGGGTCAAAATTGGGAAAGGAGTACATCAAGGTTGTATATTGTCACCCTGATCATTTAACTTATATGCAGAATACATCATGTGAAATTCTGGGCTGGATGAAGCACAAGCTAGAATCAAGATTTCTGGGAGAAATGTCAGTAACCCCAGATTTGCAAATGATACTACCCTAATGGCAGAAAGTGAAGAGGAACTAAAGAGCCTCTTGATGAGGGTGAAAGAGGAGAGTGAGAAAGCTGGCTGAAAACTCAACATTCAAGTAATTAAGATCATGACATCTGGTCCCATCACTTCATAGCAAATAGATTAGGAAGAAGTGGGAATAGTGGAAGATTCTATATTCTTAGACTACAAAATTACTGTGTACAGTGACTGCAACCACAGAATTGAAGAACACTTGCCCCTTGGCAGAAAAGCTATAAATGGACCTACAGAGTGTACTAAAAAGCAGAGACATCACTCTGCTGAAAAAGGCCCATATAGTCATATGGTTTTTCAAATAGTCTTATATGGATGTGAGAGTTGGATCATAAAGAAGCTAAGCACTGAAGAATTAATGCTTTTGGATTTTGGTACTGATGAAGACTCTTGAGAGTCCCTTGGACTGCAAAGAGATCAAACCAGTCAATTCTAAAAGAAATCATCCCTGAATATTTATTGGAAAGGACTGATACTGAAACTGAAGCTCCAATACTTTGGACACTTGATCTGAAGAGCTGACTCATTGGAAAAGACCCTGATGATGGGAGACTGAGGGAAGATGGAGAAGAGGGTGACAGAGGATGAGATGGTTGGATAGCATCACCAATTCAATGGACATGAGTTTGAGCAAGCTCCAGGAAATGGCGAAGGAGAGGGAAGCCTGATGTGCTGCATTCCACGGGTTGCAACTATTCAGACGTGGCATAGCAAGTGAACAACAACTACTTCTGCTTCATTGACTATGCTTTGACTGTGTGGATTGTAACAAACTGGAAACTTCTGAAAGAGATGGGACTACCAGATCACCTTCTCTGTCTCCTAAGAAACTTATATGCAGATCAAGAAGCAACATTTAGAGTCAGATATGAAACAATAGACTGGGTCAAAATTGGGAAAGGAGTACATCAAGGTTGTATATTGTCACCCTGATCATTTAACTTATATGCAGAATACATCATGTGAAATTCTGGGCTGGATGAAGCACAAGCTAGAATCAAGATTTCTGGGAGAAATGTCAGTAACCCCAGATTTGCAAATGATACTACCCTAATGGCAGAAAGTGAAGAGGAACTAAAGAGCCTCTTGATGAGGGTGAAAGAGGAGAGTGAGAAAGCTGGCTGAAAACTCAACATTCAAGTAATTAAGATCATGACATCTGGTCCCATCACTTCATAGCAAATAGATTAGGAAGAAGTGGGAATAGTGGAAGATTCTATATTCTTAGACTACAAAATTACTGTGTACAGTGACTGCAACCACAGAATTGAAGAACACTTGCCCCTTGGCAGAAAAGCTATAAATGGACCTACAGAGTGTACTAAAAAGCAGAGACATCACTCTGCTGAAAAAGGCCCATATAGTCATATGGTTTTTCAAATAGTCTTATATGGATGTGAGAGTTGGATCATAAAGAAGCTAAGCACTGAAGAATTAATGCTTTTGGATTTTGGTACTGATGAAGACTCTTGAGAGTCCCTTGGACTGCAAAGAGATCAAACCAGTCAATTCTAAAAGAAATCATCCCTGAATATTTATTGGAAAGGACTGATACTGAAACTGAAGCTCCAATACTTTGGACACTTGATCTGAAGAGCTGACTCATTGGAAAAGACCCTGATGATGGGAGACTGAGGGAAGATGGAGAAGAGGGTGACAGAGGATGAGATGGTTGGATAGCATCACCAATTCAATGGACATGAGTTTGAGCAAGCTCCAGGAAATGGCGAAGGAGAGGGAAGCCTGATGTGCTGCATTCCACGGGTTGCAACTATTCAGACGTGGCATAGCAAGTGAACAACAACAGTTCAATAAAGATAATAACTGTGTCTGAGGTTGAAGTTGAACAGATTTAGTTTCAGCCCATTTTAAACTGGACAGTTTCCTATATTTGGGAGCTTTTAGCCATGATGCATATCGCTATCTGTGCAGCACCCACCAGGGCTTTTCAAAACTTGAGGCCAAACAGAATGGACACAAACATGGAGCTCCTTCTACTTGCTGAACTGTCAGCACTGAGGTCCTTTTTCTCTTGACTTAGAAGACTACAGCCTTCCATCGGGGCTTTTGGAATTGTGGTTGATCAACCTGTAAGCTTGCAAGTAGGGAACAAATCTCAGACCCCTCACCGTTGTTGACATGTTTGCTTCAAATCTGTGTTCTAGCTCCCAGACTGAGCATTCCAGGTGGGCATATTAGGCAGCCAAGTATGAGAACGCAATGAAATGAGACTCTATTTCCACTTAAAAAATCATTTGTAAAATCCAGACTCAATGCAGCTGACTACTTGATAATATAAAAATCATTTCTGGGTTTCCCTGGTGGTCCAGTGGGTAAGGACACTGCCTTGCAGTGCAAGCGGCGCCAGTTCGATCCCTGGCCTGGGAAGATCCCACGTGCGGTGGAGCGGCTGGACCGATGTGCCCAATTACCGAGCAGGAGCTCTGGACCGCATGCGCCCAGAGCCGGTGCTCTGCAACGACAGACGCCACCGCGATGGGAGGCCCACAGGAGCCAAGGAACGAAGACAAATGAAAATGGAGAAATGAAAGACCAATAGAAGTGGCCCGCCCGCTCCCCTCCCTCCCCAACCTGACCCCCACCCAAAATAAATAAATAAATAAATCTTTAAAAAAAAAAAAGAATCTATTAGCTTAAAAAAAAAAAAAAAAGAAACTAGGAAAATCTCAAACAGATGACCTAACCCTATGCTTAAAACAACTGGAGAAAGAAGAACAAAAACACCTCAAAGTCAGCAGAAGAAGAGAAATCATAAAGATCACAGCAGAAATAAATGAAAAAGAAATGAAAGAAACAATAGTAAAGATAAATAAAATGAAAAGCTGATTCTTCGAAAAGGTAAACAAAATTGACAAGCCACTGGCCAGACTCATCAAGAAAAAGAGAGAGAAGAACCAAATCAACAAAATCAAAAATGAAAAAAGGAGATATTTACAACAGAGAATGCAGAAATCCAAAAGATCCTAAGAGACTATTATGAACAACTCTATGGCAACAAACTGAACAACCTGGAAGAAATCGACAGTTTCTTGGGGAAGATTAATCTCCCAAGACTGAGCCAGGAAGAAACAGAAACTTTGAACAACCCAATCACAAGCTCAGAAATCGAATCTGTGATTAAAAATCTACCCAAAAATAAAAGCCCAGGGCCAGATGCCTTCACAGCCGAATTCTACCAAACATTTAAAGAAGAGCTAATGCCTGTCCTTCTAAAACTCTTTCGAAAAATTTCATAGGAAGGAACACTTCCAAACACATTCTACAAGGTCACCATCACCCTGATACCAAAACCAGGCAAAGACAACACAAAAAAGGAAAACTATAGGCCAATTTTACTGATGAACTTAGATGCCAAGACCCTTAACAAACTCCTAGCAAACAGAATTCAACAACACATCAAAAAAACTCATACATCATGATCAAGTCGGGTTCATCCCAGGCATGCAAGGATTCTTCAATATCCACAGATCAATCAATGTGATATACCATATCAACAAATTGAGAGACAAAAATCACACGATCATCTCAATAGATGCAGAAAAAGCCTTCGATAAAGTACTTCATCCATTTATGATAAAAACTCTTCAGAAAATGGGAATAGAAGGAACCTATCTCAACATAATAAAAGCCATATGTGAGAAGCCCACAGCGAACATTATCCTCAACGGTGAAAAACTGAAAGCATTCCCTCTAAGATTGGGAACAAGACAGGAGTGTCCACTTTCACCACTACTATTCAATATAGTCCTGGAAGTTCTAGCAACTGCAATAAGAGAAGAGAAAGAAATCAAAGGAATCCAGATTGGAAAGGAAGAAGTCAAGCTCTCTCTTTGCAGACGACATGATATTATATATAGAAAATCCCAAAGACACGGTTACAAAGCTACTAGAGCTAATCAACGAATTCAGCAAAGTCGCAGGATACAAAGTCAACACACAGATATCGCTGGCATTCCTATACACAAACAATGACAAATCAGAAAATGAAATCAAAGAGGCAATCCCCTTCACCAGTGTAACCAAAAGAATCAAATATCTAGGATTAAACCTACCCAAAGAAACAAAAGAATTGTACATAGAAAATTACAAGACACTCATGAAAGAAACTAAAGAAAACTTAAACAGATAGAGAGATATTCCATGTTCCTGGGTTGGAAGAATCAATATTGTGAAAATGACCATACTACCAAATATCATCTACAGATTCAATGCAATACCTATTCAACTACCATTGACATTCCTCACAGAACTAGACCAGAGAATAACACAGTTCATATGGAAACACAAAAGACCTCAAATAGCCAAAGTAATCCTGAGAAAGAAAAACAGAGCTGGAGGAATCAGCCTCCCCAACTTCAGACTCTACTACAAAGCAACAGTCCTCAAGACAGTATGGTACTGGCTCAAAAACAGAAATATTGACTAATGGAACAAGATTGAGAACCCAGAGATAAACCCATGCACCTATGGCTACCTTATTTTTGACAAAGGAGGCAAAACTCTAAAATGGGACAAAGACAGTCTCTTCAACAAGTGGTGCTGGGAAAATTGGACAGCTCCATGCAAAAAAATGAATTTGGAACATTCCCTGACACCATTCATAAATATCAACTCAAAATGGATTAAAGACCTAAATGTAAGACCAGAGACCATCAAACTCTTAGAGGAGAATATAGGCAAAACCCTCAAGGACATCAATCAAAGCAAGATCTTCTCTGACCCACCAACTAAAATAGCGGAACTGAAAAGAAAAATGAACATGTGGGACCTCGTGAAACTTAAAAGCTTTTGTACAGCAAAAGAAATTACAAAAAAACTGAATAGACACCCCACAGAGTGGGAGAAAATCATAGCAAATGAAACAACAGACAAAGAATGAATCTCCAAAATCTACAAGCAACTCAGACAACTCAGCACTGGAAAAATGAACAACCCAATCAAAAAATGGGGAAAACCAGATCTAAACAGACACCTCTCCAAAGAGGACATACAGATGGCCCAAAAGCACATGAAACGATGTTCAACCTCGCTTATTATTAGAGAAATGCAAATTAAAACTACAAGGAGATATCACCTCACACCCGTCAGAATGGCCATCTCCAAAAAATCTGCAGACAATAAATGCTGGAGAGGGTGTGGAGAAAAGGGAACCCTCTTGCATTGCTGGTGGGAATGTAAATTGATACAGCCTCTATGGAAGACAGTATGGAGATTCCTTGAAAAACTAAAAATAGAAGCACCCTATGACCTAGCAATCCCACTATTAGGCTTATATCATGATGAAATCAAAACTGAAAGAAGCACCTGTACCCTAATGTTCCTTGCAGCTCTCTATACAATAGCCAGAACATGGAAGCAACCTAGATGTCCATCGAAAAATGAATGGCTACAGAAGCTCTGGTACATATATACAATGGAATAGTACTCAGCTGTTAAAAGAAATGCAGAAGACTCAGTCCTAATGAGGTGGCTGGTGCTAGAACCTATCCTAAAAAGTGAAGTGAGTCCAAAAGAGAAAGACAAGAACAGTATACTAACGCATATATATATGGAATCTAGTAGGACGGTCTTGATAACACACGTAGTGAACTCATGGAAAAACAGACAGAGCATAGACATATGGACATTGTGGGGAAGGAATAGGGAGGGGGAGGCATGGAGGGAGTAACATGAAAACCTATACTGTCATGTGTGGAAAAGATAGCTATTGTCATTGTGCTAAGGGAATAGGAGTGCTCACAATGGCATGGGGTGATGGTCCGGAGGGGTGGGATGGGGGGAACTGGGGAGGGGGGGGGACCAGGGATATGCATATGCATATGACTGATTTGGGAACACACATGTCTGTGAACAACAAAACTCTGTAAAACCTTTAAAATAAAGAACTTTTAAAAAAAACGCTAAAAAAAAATAATAAATAAATAAATAAATAAAAGCACGATTGCGCCCTTCCTACCTTCTTGTTGTGACTTCTCCTTTGTTCTTCGCTATGGGGTATCTTTTTTTGTGATCAGATCCAACCTCCTCCTGTCGATGACTTTTCAGGAACTTGTTGCAATTTGGGCAATTTTGCAGGAGAGATGAGAGCATGTCCTTCTAGGCTGCCATCTTAGCTCCACTCCCCTGCAAAAGAATTTTTTCAACCAGGTTTGCTTTCGTTGCAGAAGTCCTTAGGGAACTCCAATTTTTTTAATCTCGGATAGTTTATGGTTTCTAGACTTCATTTAAAACTCAATGGAAAGGAGGTCTTTTAAAAATAACATTGAATTACAATGCTCAAAATAAACCTCTGAGGATTAGGACACACCGTCGGCTGCAGGTGGGCAATAACACAAGACAAGTAGGTTGGTTCCTATTTCAATGATTTGCCTAAATACAGCATTGTTTCCCAAAGGTCACATTTCCCAGTGCAAGAGGAATGTAGGACTAAGAGTGAGTCAAATCCCCTGAGCTTTTCATCTTCATCTCATGTATTAGTTTATTTTCCAAATATAAACTGGAATATGAAATCATCTAAGAGCATCTGCCTGATAAAAGATATGTAAATATCTTTGCAAATATACAGTATCATCTATAATGTTGACAAGTCAGACAAAGGCCCTAACTTTCACTTAAAGCTCTAAATTCCAAATAGAGGATGCAAATTACACACACACACACACACACACAAATAATTTCATTTTCAGCTCTATAGATGGTTACAAATTGCATATATTATTCATAGACTCTTCAATTTCTAGCCACCTTCATGTACAAACCAGACTCAAATATAAGAGGAATTTCCAATGTTAATACTTGAATTTTGAAAACGAAGAGATTATCAGAATTATAAAAAGGTACTCCAGAAAAGCAATTAGGTCACACATCATCTCCTGAGGCCAGGAGCTCAGTGGCAAAACATCCACCTGCAATGAAGGTGGTCCAGTGGATAAGGACACCGCCTTGCAGTGCAAGGGGCGCCAGTTCGATCCCTGGCCTGGGAAGATCCCATGTGCCGTGGAGCAGCTGGACTGATGTGTCCAATCACCGAGCCAGAGCTCTGGAGCGCATGCGCCCAGAGCCGGTGCTCTGCGACAACGGACGCCACCGCGATGGGAGGCCCGCAGGAGCCAAAGAATAAAGACAGATGAAAACAGAGAAATGAAAGACCAATAGAAGTGGCCCGCCCGCTCCCCTCCCTCCCCAACCCGACCCCCGCCCAAAATAAATAAATAAATAAATCTTAAAAAAAAAAAAAAAAAGAAGATGAAGGAGGTGAGGGTTCAATCTCCGTGTTGAGAAGATTCCCCTGAGGAGGGCATGGCAACTCATTCCAGCATTCTTGCCTGGAGAACCCCATGGACAGAGGAGTCTGGCAGGCTACAGTCTATAGGGTCGCAAAGAATAGACATGACTTAAGTGACTGTGCACACACACACACACACACACACACATACACATACACACACACACATATACACAAATATCTCCTGATATTTTCTGTAACAACTGCAACAAACATGCCAATGAAACAAAAACAACAAAATAAGCCTAGTCAAATATTTGCCAAGCAAAAGCCCACCCTACAGCTGCAGCCATAGGCCACTTTCTGTTTTCCAACCACAGTCTCCCAACTATTCATTTTTGTCTGCTTAATAAACATTTGGGACGTGATGCACCTAATGGCAGTGGGAGGCACCCCTGAGGAGGGTGGCATGACTGGCCCAAGGCTCAGTCTTTTGGTTCATGCCAGCCCTTAGTTGGGAGTCCTGGGAGATGATTGGTGGTCCATACTGACTTTGTGAAATGAAGGTGCCTGTGCTGAGAGGTCTTAACATGCAGTTCTTTTCTTCTTGTGTTTTGTGTATGTGTGTGTGTGTGAGTACTGACCTCCTAAGCTGATTCCTTCCTTCTCCTCCTGTAGGCTTTTCCTTACCACATAATTCTATAATGCCAAGAGAAAATGAGAATAAAAATGAAGAATAATCAGCATCAAAAGACCAGAGGGTCCACCTCTGATCTGTCCTGTGTGGGTGATGAGGCCATGGGCTTCAGGTATCTGACTTGGGGTGGCAAAACATCCACCTGCAATGAAGGTGGTCCAGTGGATAAGGACACCGCCTTGCAGTGCAAGGGGCGCCAGTTCGATCCCTGGCCTGGGAAGATCCCATGTGCCGTGGAGCAGCTGGACTGATGTGTCCAATCACCGAGCCAGAGCTCTGGAGCGCATGCGCCCAGAGCCGGTGCTCTGCGACAACGGACGCCACCGCGATGGGAGGCCCGCAGGAGCCAAAGAATAAAGACAGATGAAAACAGAGAAATGAAAGACCAATAGAAGTGGCCCGCCCGCTCCCCTCCCTCCCCAACCCGACCCCCGCCCAAAATAAATAAATAAATAAATCTTAAAAAAAAAAAAAAAAAGAAGATGAAGGAGGTGAGGGTTCAATCTCCGTGTTGAGAAGATTCCCCTGAGGAGGGCATGGCAACTCATTCCAGCATTCTTGCCTGGAGAACCCCATGGACAGAGGAGTCTGGCAGGCTACAGTCTATAGGGTCGCAAAGAATAGACATGACTTAAGTGACTGTGCACACACACACACACACACACACACATACACATACACACACACACATATACACAAATATCTCCTGATATTTTCTGTAACAACTGCAACAAACATGCCAATGAAACAAAAACAACAAAATAAGCCTAGTCAAATATTTGCCAAGCAAAAGCCCACCCTACAGCTGCAGCCATAGGCCACTTTCTGTTTTCCAACCACAGTCTCCCAACTATTCATTTTTGTCTGCTTAATAAACATTTGGGACGTGATGCACCTAATGGCAGTGGGAGGCACCCCTGAGGAGGGTGGCATGACTGGCCCAAGGCTCAGTCTTTTGGTTCATGCCAGCCCTTAGTTGGGAGTCCTGGGAGATGATTGGTGGTCCATACTGACTTTGTGAAATGAAGGTGCCTGTGCTGAGAGGTCTTAACATGCAGTTCTTTTCTTCTTGTGTTTTGTGTATGTGTGTGTGTGAGTACTGACCTCCTAAGCTGATTCCTTCCTTCTCCTCCTGTAGGCTTTTCCTTACCACATAATTCTATAATGCCAAGAGAAAATGAGAATAAAAATGAAGAATAATCAGCATCAAAAGACCAGAGGGTCCACCTCTGATCTGTCCTGTGTGGGTGATGAGGCCATGGGCTTCAGGGTATCTGACAATATATCAATGGAATCAATGTGACTAAATTAAACCATGCAGAACATCTCATGTTTTACATGCAGCTATTGGGAGAGAGGAGATACAGCCAGCAGGATCTGATAGCAGATGAGGCTGATCTGATCAACAAGCTTCTGGAAACTGGCAGACAGGAAGGCCATGGAAACTGGAGAGAGCCCAGGCAGTCATGTAAGCAGAAAGAACAATTAAAGAACAAAGGACAGAGAGCAAAGAACTTTGTTTCTGCCAAAGAACAAAATCAAGGCAGGTGGACAATGATCATGGTGCTTACTAGTGCAGGTTGGAAGGGTCTTTTATCTGATTGTAAATAATGGACTAATCTTATAAAATATAGAAAACATAGGACTCCTAAAACAGGAGAGGACTTTTTTTTTTTCTTTATTTTAAAGGTTTTACAGAGTTTTGTTGTTCACAGACATGTGTGTTCCCAGATCAGTCATATGCATATGCATATCCCTGGTCCCCCCCTCCCAGTTCCCCCCATCCCACCCCTCCGGACCATCACCCCATGCCATTGTGAGCACTCCTATTCCCTTAGCACAATGACAATAGCTATCTTTTCCACACATGACAGTATAGGTTTTCATGTTACTCCCTCCATGCCTCCCCCTCCCTATTCCTTCCCCACAATGTCCATATGTCTATGCTCTGTCTGTTTTTCCATGAGTTCACTACGTGTGTTATCAAGACCGTCCTACTAGATTCCATATATATATGCGTTAGTATACTGTTCTTGTCTTTCTCTTTTGGACTCACTTCACTTTTTAGGATAGGTTCTAGCACCAGCCACCTCATTAGGACTGAGTCTTCTGCATTTCTTTTAACAGCTGAGTACTATTCCATTGTATATATGTACCAGAGCTTCTGTAGCCATTCATTTTTCGATGGACATCTAGGTTGCTTCCATGTTCTGGCTATTGTATAGAGAGCTGCAAGGAACATTAGGGTACAGGTGCTTCTTTCAGTTTTGATTTCATCATGATATAAGCCTAATAGTGGGATTGCTAGGTCATAGGGTGCTTCTATTTTTAGTTTTTCAAGGAATCTCCATACTGTCTTCCATAGAGGCTGTATCAATTTACATTCCCACCAGCAATGCAAGAGGGTTCCCTTTTCTCCACACCCTCTCCAGCATTTATTGTCTGCAGATTTTTTGGAGATGGCCATTCTGACGGGTGTGAGGTGATATCTCCTTGTAGTTTTAATTTGCATTTCTCTAATAATAAGCGAGGTTGAACATCGTTTCATGTGCTTTTGGGCCATCTGTATGTCCAGGAGAGGACTTTTGTTGAATTACTGTACTTGGGTTGGGTCTGCATACTCACCACATTTCAGAATCTTGCAAACACAGAGCACTAAAGCTGTTCAAGGTCTAAATTGGACAATAAGTAAACTGATGACAGGTAGAAATTGACCGCCTGTGGGCTAATGAGTTGACCTCTTAATTTCTATTGGGCTCCAGAGTCCATTTGAAATCTCGGCCAGTAGACACTGTTGAGGAATAAACTGAGATTTTAAAAGTTCATCTAGTTTACTTAGTAAAGGGTTAAGTTCAATTCAGCCATTCAGTCATGTCCAACTCTTTGCCACACCATAGACTGTGGCACGCCAGGTTTCCTGGTCCTTCATCTCCCAGTTTGCTCAGACTCATGTTCATTGACTCAAGTGATGCCATCCAACCATCTCATCCTCTGTCATCCCCTTCTCCTTCTGCCTTCTATGTTTCCCAGCATCAGGGTAGTTTCCAATGAATTGTCTCTTCGCATCAGGTGGCCAAAATATTGGAGCTTCAACATCAGTCTTTCCAATGCATATTCAGAGTTGTTTTTTTTTAGGATTGACTAGTTTGATTTCCTTGCAGTCCAAGGGACTCTCAAGAGTCCTCTCCAACACCACAGTCCAAAGACATCAGTTCCTTGGCTTTGGCCTTCTTTATGCTCCAACTGTAGCATTCATATGACTACTGGAAAATCCATAACTTTAAATAGATGGAAATTTGTTGCCAAAGTGATGTCTTTGCTTTTTAATACACTGTCTAAGCTCATCGTAGCTTTTCTTCCAAGGAGCAAATGTCTTTTAATTTCATATCTGCAGTCACCATCCTCAATGATTTTGGAGCCAAAGTAAATAAAGTTTGTCACTGTTTCTATTGTTTGCCCATCTATTTGCCATGGAGTGATGGGACTGGATGCCATTATCTTAGTCTTTTGCATGTTGAATTTTAGGCTAGTTTTTTCACTCTCTTCTTTCACCTTCATCAAGAGTCTCTTTAGTTCCTCTTTGCTTTCTGTCATAAGGGTGGAGTTATCTGCATACCTGAGGTTATCAATATTTCTCCCAGCAATCTTGACTCCAGCGTCTGCTTCATCCAGACTGGCATTTTTCATGATGTACTCTGCATATAAGAATCGAAGTCATTGGACTGTGGTGTTGAAGATTCTTGAGAGTCCCTTGGACTGAAAGGATATCAAACCAGTCAATCCTAAAGGAAATCAACCCTGAATATGCATTAGAAGGGATGATGCTGAAGCTGAAGCTCCTATATTTTGACCACTTGATGCAAAGAGACAATCATTGGGAAAGACTCTGATGCTGGGAAAAATGGAAGGCAGAAGGAGAAGGGTATGACAGAGGACGAGATGGTTGGATGTCATCACTGAGTCAATGGACATGAGTTTGAGCAAGGTCTGGGAGACAGAGAAGGACAGGGAAGCCTGGCGTGGCACAGTATATGGGGCTGCAAAGAGTTGGACACTACTGACTGACTGAAATGAACCAAACTCTGCATATAAGCTAGGGTTAGGGTTAATTATTGTATATGTTTAACAAGAAGGTATGTTCCATCAAGTGCTTCTTCCAATCTAGCCAAATGCATAGGTTTAACATTTTGCTGTCTGATTATTCAATATTGCCTCTTCATGAAGCCAAGTTCAAAGAAATTTCAGCTTTTTTGATTTATTCAGGGCCCAATCCTCTCAACACCACAGTCCAAAGACATCAGTTCCTTGGCTTTGGCCTTCTTTATGCTCCAACTGTAGCATTCATATGACTACTGGAAAATCCATAACTTTAAATAGATGGAAATTTGTTGCCAAAGTGATGTCTTTGCTTTTTAATACACTGTCTAAGCTCATCGTAGCTTTTCTTCCAAGGAGCAAATGTCTTTTAATTTCATATCTGCAGTCACCATCCTCAATGATTTTGGAGCCAAAGTAAATAAAGTTTGTCACTGTTTCTATTGTTTGCCCATCTATTTGCCATGGAGTGATGGGACTGGATGCCATTATCTTAGTCTTTTGCATGTTGAATTTTAGGCTAGTTTTTTCACTCTCTTCTTTCACCTTCATCAAGAGTCTCTTTAGTTCCTCTTTGCTTTCTGTCATAAGGGTGGAGTTATCTGCATACCTGAGGTTATCAATATTTCTCCCAGCAATCTTGACTCCAGCGTCTGCTTCATCCAGACTGGCATTTTTCATGATGTACTCTGCATATAAGAATCGAAGTCATTGGACTGTGGTGTTGAAGATTCTTGAGAGTCCCTTGGACTGAAAGGATATCAAACCAGTCAATCCTAAAGGAAATCAACCCTGAATATGCATTAGAAGGGATGATGCTGAAGCTGAAGCTCCTATATTTTGACCACTTGATGCAAAGAGACAATCATTGGGAAAGACTCTGATGCTGGGAAAAATGGAAGGCAGAAGGAGAAGGGTATGACAGAGGACGAGATGGTTGGATGTCATCACTGAGTCAATGGACATGAGTTTGAGCAAGGTCTGGGAGACAGAGAAGGACAGGGAAGCCTGGCGTGGCACAGTATATGGGGCTGCAAAGAGTTGGACACTACTGACTGACTGAAATGAACCAAACTCTGCATATAAGCTAGGGTTAGGGTTAATTATTGTATATGTTTAACAAGAAGGTATGTTCCATCAAGTGCTTCTTCCAATCTAGCCAAATGCATAGGTTTAACATTTTGCTGTCTGATTATTCAATATTGCCTCTTCATGAAGCCAAGTTCAAAGAAATTTCAGCAATATTGATTTTAATTAGTCATTTCCTGTCCAGTTAATAAACTTAATGTGCTTGGGTCCCCTACTCTGAATCTTATGTATCCTTCTTGCTCAAGACTAACTCTTGCTTTTCCCACCTCCACCTCCATGTTTTTGCCTCACAGAGCTAGAGGTGTGAACTAGAGGGTTCATCCTTATGGCACTCGAATTGTGATAATAGTTGATACTTACATGGCAATTACTCTCTGCCAGCATTTTTTGTAAGTGCTTTAAATACGTTGACTCATCTAACCTTCACACAAACCTATAAGGTAATAACTATTATCCTCATTTTACAGGTCTAAAGGGTCTCTGGAGTGGACTACTTGGGGAAGTATAATCCCAGGAAAAGCAGAGAGAAGGAACTTGGTTCAATGACATACTCTAGACTGAAAGGAAGAGATTCTGGGCCCTCTGTATTTCTCACTCAGTTTTCCTGTGGCCCAGTCCTGTATCTAAGTGTTAAGGAAAAGAAACTGCAAGTAAAAAGTATATTGTCACTGCAGTAAGGAGAGTACTCAGTGGCCTGGTGTCTGAGTCACCTAGGAACCTCAGAGGACAAGAGATGGCCAGTGCAGAGCTTTGGAGGAAAAGGGGGTCACTGCTTTGTTGGGATAAAGAATTCATGAGAGTCTCTCAATGGTCCAAACAGGAAGGAGATCTGGCAGGGAAGCATGTGAAATCCACAAAAGAATACAGTCAGGAAAGATAATACAGGCAGTCTGCTTTTCAAGTAAATTGCTAATTTTTTTTTTTTTTTACAGTGTGTGGGGGTGGGGAACTGAGGGCAAGGCAGAAGCTGGAGGAAGTCACTGTTAGTGCATTAGTGTGGTCCCTAAGTGGGTCCCTCTGGGAAGGCCACTGAGGTACACACCTGAGAAAGACATAGCTCTAAACATCTATAGCCCACCCATCACAAAGCTCTCATGGGGCAAGGCCATTCAAATAATGACTTCCCGGACTGTCAACTCTGCTCCTTCCCAAATCTGACCTTGAAAGGGTCAGAAACTTTAACAAGAGAAAAAGTGGATAAGGATCCCTCCAATCTCTTCTTTCAAACTATCAGGCTCTTGATTTACATCAGATGATCACAGGATAACTATGATAGCAAAGATAACATAATTGAAGAACATTTGTCTTAGGGAGAGAGGGAGGAAAGGACCATGAGGGAATGAAGGGAGGGAATTAGGGAGAGTGAAAAAGAAACACTATTACACTACCATTATAGCCAGCACTCTACAAAGCCACAGCGAAAGAAGAGAAACCTCCCCAGAAATGACCTGAGAGAACCAGTGTTTAAAGGCTGTATTTTAACAAGAGTACAACTCCCTTAAGCAATAAAGGCATCATGCAGGCTTCCCAGGTGACCCTAGTGGTAAAGAATTCATCTGCCAATGCAGGAGACATAAGAGTTATGGATTTGATCCCTGGGTCAGGAAGATCCACTGGAGGAGGGCATGGAAATCCACTCCAGCATCCTTGCCTGAAGAATCTCGTGGACAAAGGAGCCTGGTGGCTATAGTCCATGGAGTTGCAAAGAGTCACACATGACTGAAGCGACTTAGCTTGTATGCAAGAGCATCATGAATTTACAAAGGAAAATAATCTAAACATATCCAAAATTGTTTCATCAGACACACCTGTTCAGGATTATCACCTGTTCCACAATGCACCCTTTATAATTTCTTATATATCAACTATGCACAATATAGTGGAGGTAATCTGCTATTCAGAGTGAAGACTCAGTTAATCCCTATGACCCTTTTAGCTGTTAGAGAATCTCAGTAATAGCTGTTATACTGGGATGTCAGCTGTTTGGTCCACACCTAACCACCGTATCTACAGTTCCGATGGACATGAAAATTCCTAGTGTCATGATAGGATTTCTCTGCCTGAGAGTGCAACAGACTGCTTCGGCTACAAATTCAACCAACAAGATGGGAAATTTGAATCATGTACCAGAGAGGAAAGAGATGAAAGTTGTGACTCCAGAACTTTTGAGATATGATGGACAGGGGAGAGGGTACAAAAGGAAAAAGGGGACATTCCTGACCTGCTTTAGAGAAAAAACCGTAAGCCATACTCTCTGGGTCTTAATAACCCCCAATAGCCAGCAAACCACAATTTGATCTGAACAAGTACTCACAATACAATGGACATTTGAGCAAGAACACTCTTGTCTGCGTGTGGAGGTCCTTTACTGCATAGAAAAAGAGAATCTCTGGGCAGTCAGTTGAAAATATGATCTGCTGAGCTGCACTGAGAGGGTCATGACCAAAGCTATTCCTTGACAAAAACTGTCTCAGATCAACAGCATCTGAAGGGGGCAAACGAATGTAGTAGGCATTCTCTCCCAACAGTAGGCATAAGTATTACCAGGGCCTGGATTTAAGTCTTAGTCACAGAAAATGAAGGGTGAGGTGGCAGCCAGAGGAAGGGGGCTCTGGTTCCCATCAGAGGGTTACACAGATTCCAGCCTTGTTCACTCAGTCCAGCATTGTCCTGACTATGGTTTTTGGGTAGTACTATGAAATGTTACAGTACCTTCTAAATTAACACTGATATTACAGACTCTTCACTTAAAGCTTCTGAATCTCAGTTCTATTTTCAATTAAGCACTTCTGTGCTCTTCCTAATCCACAATTAGAGAAGCAACCCCAAAGTAAACACTTTATGCAATACTACTAGTGACAGATAATTTGTAGATTTTAGAACCCAGTTTGCATAATCACTCATTCCAAGGGATGTATATTCAAAAGCTGTTTCAATGGTTTAAGTGTCTGATTTTCCTGTTTTGTTTGTTCTTTTAATCTTACATAGAGAATATTATTGCTGAGACTTTGGTTCTTCCCATCACTTTTAGCTTGTTCTGATTCAGTCCACAGAATGTTTGACTTTTTTCTCCATTTGAACCTTCTAAGAAGCAAGTTAAAAATAGGTTCTGTGTGTGTATGTGTTTCTTCTTTTCCAGTATTCAACATTAAGCAGTTTATTTAGATTCACAAACCCCTGGTGACTCTTGTCTTTTGATCTCTTCCATCAGTCACATTCAAAGAGAAACTCTTTCTTTCCAGCAACCCAAGTGATTTTTTAAGTTCCTGGAGACACAGTGATTGATATCTGTTGTCCTAATGAATTCTTTGCAAATTCTCCTCCCCTTTTGTTGAGGCTTCTGATTTTCACAGTATCTCATTCTAAACGATTTAGAGAAAAACCGTAAGCCATACTCTCTGGGTCTTAATAACCCCAATAGCCAGCAAACCACAATTTGATCTGAACAAGTACTCACAATACAATGGACATTTGAGCAAGAACACTCTTGTCTGCGTGTGGAGGTCCTTTACTGCATAAAAAAAGAGAATCTCTGGGCAGTCAGTTGAAAATATGATCTGCTGAGCTGCACTGAGAGGGTCATGACCAAAGCTATTCCTTGACAAAAACTGTCTCAGATCAACAGCATCTGAAGGGGGCAAACGAATGTAGTAGGCATTCTCTCCCAACAGTAGGCATAAGTATTACCAGGGCCTGGATTTAAGTCTTAGTCACAGAAAATGAAGGGTGAGGTGGCAGCCAGAGGAAGGGGGCTCTGGTTCCCATCAGAGGGTTACACAGATTCCAGCCTTGTTCACTCAGTCCAGCATTGTCCTGACTATGGTTTTTGGGTAGTACTATGAAATGTTACAGTACCTTCTAAATTAACACTGATATTACAGACTCTTCACTTAAAGCTTCTGAATCTCAGTTCTATTTTCAATTAAGCACTTCTGTGCTCTTCCTAATCCACAATTAGAGAAGCAACCCCAAAGTAAACACTTTATGCAATACTACTAGTGACAGATAATTTGTAGATTTTAGAACCCAGTTTGCATAATCACTCATTCCAAGGGATGTATATTCAAAAGCTGTTTCAATGGTTTAAGTGTCTGATTTTCCTGTTTTGTTTGTTCTTTTAATCTTACATAGAGAATATTATTGCTGAGACTTTGGTTCTTCCCATCACTTTTAGCTTGTTCTGATTCAGTCCACAGAATGTTTGACTTTTTTCTCCATTTGAACCTTCTAAGAAGCAATTTAAAAAATAGGTTCTGTGTGTGTATGTGTTTCTTCTTTTCCAGTATTCAACATTAAGCAGTTTATTTAGATTCACAAACCCCTGGTGACTCTTGTCTTTTGATCTCTTCCATCAGTCACATTCAAAGAGAAACTCTTTCTTTCCAGCAACCCAAGTGATTTTTTAAGTTCCTGGAGACACAGTGATTGATATCTGTTGTCCTAATGAATTCTTTGCAAATTCTCCTCCCCTTTTGTTGAGGCTTCTGATTTTCACAGTATCTCATTCTAAACGATTTGTTTCAAACTGTCACAGTGTTTTGCATTTTTCTCAAAGTTGAGAGCAAGGTGACAAAGGCAGTGGCCTCTGTTAGGGTGCAATGTCTACTTTGGTTAATGACCCTTTCTTGTAGACTCCTATCCCCATCTTACTGCTATCTCTTCACCTAAAATTTCCTTTCAAAATAGAATTTTCCTATCTAAAGTATAAATGACCGAAAATAGGTACAATATAAAAAGCAGCACTCACTGCTTCTCCTTTCCCCAGAACACCCAAGATAAGTGGCTCCCACCTCTAATCTTCCACCCCAACCGCAGGGTCCAGATCTTTGCCTGTGTCCTTCAATGTCCCGTCTAGGTGTCCCTTTCCCCTTCAGTATCCATGCTCTTCTTACTTGCTGTGTTGGTTGTGTTCAGTTTTCTTACATTTTTATATTTTTAAATGCTCATGTTTCCATTATGTTCTTTTCTTGAATTTTATTTTATTATTTTTGACTATTCTGGGTTTTCACTGCTGCCACAGGCTCTATTCTAGTTGCAGGGGGGGGGCCTACTCTCTAGTTGAGGTGAGCAGGCTTCTTGTTGCAGTGACATCTCTTGTGGAACTTGAGCTCTAGGGCACATTGGCTTCCATAGTCGCGGCACATGGGCTCAGTAGTTGCGACTCTGAGGCTCTAGAGCACAGGCTCCAGATTTGGTTCATGGGCTTAGTTGCTGTGCAGCATGTGGGATCTTCCTGGATCAGGGATCGAACTCGTGTCTCCTACACTGGCAGGCGAACTCTTTACCACTGAGCTACCAGAGAAGCCCTCTCAACATGTTCTTATTAAAAACACGAACACACACATGATCAGTACAAAAATCAGAAAATGAAGACAACCAAGACAATATAAAGAATATTCAAGATATCTGATCACTCACCCATCCAGAGTTGCAGACTGTAATACACTGGTGTGTATCTTCTTTTATATCCTTCAGTGGGTACATGCATTATTTCCTTCAAAAACAGGATTATGCAATCCACTATGTTTTATGACCTACTTTATTTTTAAAATTCATCCATTGTCAGACAATTATATTATACCAACTTTTCTCCAGTATAAGTAGCAGTTAGGAAGAAAAAAAACATTTTTTTAAACATTTACTTTATTTATCCTTTGGGGGTGGGGTGGGGAGGGAGGGGATGGGCGGGCCACTTACAAAGGCAGTGGCCTCTGTTAGGGTGCAATGTCTACTTTGGTTAATGACCCTTTCTTGTAGACTCCTATCCCCATCTTACTGCTATCTCTTCACCTAAAATTTCCTTTCAAAATAGAATTTTCCTATCTAAAGTATAAATGACCGAAAATAGGTACAATATAAAAAGCAGCACTCACTGCTTCTCCTTTCCCCAGAACACCCAAGATAAGTGGCTCCCACCTCTAATCTTCCACCCCAACCGCAGGGTCCAGATCTTTGCCTGTGTCCTTCAATGTCCCGTCTAGGTGTCCCTTTCCCCTTCAGTATCCATGCTCTTCTTACTTGCTGTGTTGGTTGTGTTCAGTTTTCTTACATTTTTATATTTTTAAATGCTCATGTTTCCATTATGTTCTTTTCTTGAATTTTATTTTATTATTTTTGACTATTCTGGGTTTTCACTGCTGCCACAGGCTCTATTCTAGTTGCAGGGAGTGGGCCTACTCTCTAGTTGAGGTGAGCAGGCTTCTTGTTGCAGTGACATCTCTTGTGGAACTTGAGCTCTAGGGCACATTGGCTTCCATAGTCGCGGCACATGGGCTCAGTAGTTGCGACTCTGAGGCTCTAGAGCACAGGCTCCAGATTTGGTTCATGGGCTTAGTTGCTGTGCAGCATGTGGGATCTTCCTGGATCAGGGATCGAACTCGTGTCTCCTACACTGGCAGGCGAACTCTTTACCACTGAGCTACCAGAGAAGCCCTCTCAACATGTTCTTATTAAAAACACGAACACACACATGATCAGTACAAAAATCAGAAAATGAAGACAACCAAGACAATATAAAGAATATTCAAGATATCTGATCACTCACCCATCCAGAGTTGCAGACTGTAATACACTGGTGTGTATCTTCTTTTATATCCTTCAGTGGGTACATGCATTATTTCCTTCAAAAACAGGATTATGCAATCCACTATGTTTTATGACCTACTTTATTTTTAAAATTCATCCATTGTCAGACAATTATATTATACCAACTTTTCTCCAGTATAAGTAGCAGTTAGGAAGAAAAAAAACATTTTTTTAAACATTTACTTTATTTATTTATTTTTGGGCGGGGGTCGGGTTGGGGAGGGAGGGGAGCGAGCGGGCCACTTCTATTGGTCTTTCATTTCTCTATTTTCATCCATCTTTGTTCTTTGGCTGCTGTGGGCCTCCCATTGCGGTGGCCTCTGTCATCGCAGAGCACTGGCTCTGGGCGCATGCGCCCCAGAGCTCCGGCTTGGTAATTGGACACATCAGTCCAGCCGCTCCACGGGCACATGAAATCTTCCCATGCCAGGCATCGAACCGGCGCCCCTTGCACTGCAAGGCGGTGTCCTTACCCACTGGACCACCAGGGAAGCCCGGAAGAAAAAACTTTTAAACAAGAAAGAAGAAAGTTACACAAATTTTGAGCAGAAAAAAAATGATTAATGTCATTTTAGAAGTTATCAAATTCTTCCACATGGTGCACCACAGTTAACCATACTAGAAAATCCTAGCCATGGTTTTGCTTTGTTTTCATTAGTCTTCATTTCAACCTTGTGAGTGTCTCAGTGGATCATCACCTTCTCTAAGAGGCTTCCCTGTTGATACTGCTTCCCCAGTTTTCACAGACTATGCATTTTGAGGTTAGGATGTTGGTCTCAACACATTTTGACTTACTCTGTTGCTTTCCCCCCCCCGATCCCCATTCTCAGTTTAACTAATCCAAGTTAGGGTGCTTTGCATTTGGGAAGTGTTCAGTAAATGAGTAGATAAAATAAGGATCACATCCAATAGTATTCACTATTCTTTTTTTAAACATTTATTTATTTATATTTATTTATTTGGCTGCACTGGATCTTAGTTGCAACACATGGAATCTTGGATCTTAGTTGCAACATGTGGAATCTAGTTCTCTAACCATGGATTGAACCAAGCCCACCTGCATTGGGAGCATAGAGTGTTAGCCACTGGACCACCAAATAAATCCTGGGATTTTTATTTTTAAGCTTTTCTCCTTACCCATTTTCCCTTATATTGGGTATAGGGAATTGCATATTTGAGATTAAGGTGACAGAAAACAACTAATTCAAATTAGCTTAAGCAAAATAGGTGTAAGTTATTGCTTCATGTAATTGGAAGACACTTCAGGTATAGATAAAGGGGGTTCAAATGATTGTTTCTCTTTCTCATATTGTCTATCATTCCCTCCCTCTTTCCCTCCTTCCTTTTCTCTCATTTGCCTTTTATTTCTCCTCCTGCAGTTAGACTGCCTTCATGCCAAGAGATTCTGAGCTGAGGTTGGGCATGGAAGGTTGGGACTGCAAATCCACAGATAGCTCCAGGCTTACATCATTTCAGAGGAGATTCCTTAACTGTCTTTCCCAGTGACTGCACATAAAGTCCCATATATATGTAACCAGTCTCGTACTATGATGAGGGCAGGTTGTGAGTCACATAGCCATCTCTGTTACTGAGAGTGCTGTGCATAGTAACTGAAAAGTCCCCTAAATCTTCACAGAAAGGTATTTATGTATTGTTATTTGGAAGAGAAAAAAATGTCTAAAATTTGAGATGGTGTCAAGCAGCCCCATTTTACACTTATATCATTTCTTACTAAATTAAGAGCCTACAATCAACTTGTTTTCTAGCCAGGATAAAATCCTAGAATTTTAACTCAACTCTTTCAATTTTATAGATTAGGAAATGGAGTCTCATCCATCATCAGTAAACCAACTAGTATATGGAAGGGATTGCTTCACAATGGAGGGGAGGAGTTAATTCGGGAAATGGCAAAACCACACCTGGTCTCGGGTATGCACAGATTGCCCTATGACTGCATGCATGTCTGCTAAGTCACCTCAGACTCTCTGTAACTCAATGGGCCACAGCCTGCTAGGCTCCTCTGCCCATGGGACTCTCCAGGCAAGAATACTGGAGTGGGTTGTCATGCTCTCCTCCAGGGTCTTCCTGATCCAGGGATCAAACTCATGTCTCTTGGGTCTCTGACATTGGCAGGTGGATTCCCTTAACCACTGGACCAAATAAATCCTGGGATTTTTATTTTTAAGCTTTTCTCCTTACCCATTTTCCCTTATATTGGGTATAGGAATTGCATATTTGAGATTAAGGTGACAGAAAACAACTAATTCAAATTAGCTTAAGCAAAATAGGTGTAAGTTATTGCTTCATGTAATTGGAAGACACTTCAGGTATAGATAAAGGGGGTTCAAATGATTGTTTCTCTTTCTCATATTGTCTATCATTCCCTCCCTCTTTCCCTCCTTCCTTTTCTCTCATTTGCCTTTTATTTCTCCTCCTGCAGTTAGACTGCCTTCATGCCAAGAGATTCTGAGCTGAGGTTGGGCATGGAAGGTTGGGACTGCAAATCCACAGATAGCTCCAGGCTTACATCATTTCAGAGGAGATTCCTTAACTGTCTTTCCCAGTGACTGCACATAAAGTCCCATATATATGTAACCAGTCTCGTACTATGATGAGGGCAGGTTGTGAGTCACATAGCCATCTCTGTTACTGAGAGTGCTGTGCATAGTAACTGAAAAGTCCCCTAAATCTTCACAGAAAGGTATTTATGTATTGTTATTTGGAAGAGAAAAAAATGTCTAAAATTTGAGATGGTGTCAAGCAGCCCCATTTTACACTTATATCATTTCTTACTAAATTAAGAGCCTACAATCAACTTGTTTTCTAGCCAGGATAAAATCCTAGAATTTTAACTCAACTCTTTCAATTTTATAGATTAGGAAATGGAGTCTCATCCATCATCAGTAAACCAACTAGTATATGGAAGGGATTGCTTCACAATGGAGGGGAGGAGTTAATTCGGGAAATGGCAAAACCACACCTGGTCTCGGGTATGCACAGATTGCCCTATGACTGCATGCATGTCTGCTAAGTCACCTCAGACTCTCTGTAACTCAATGGGCCACAGCCTGCTAGGCTCCTCTGCCCATGGGACTCTCCAGGCAAGAATACTGGAGTGGGTTGTCATGCTCTCCTCCAGGGTCTTCCTGATCCAGGGATCAAACTCATGTCTCTTGGGTCTCTGACATTGGCAGGTGGATTCTTAACCACTAGTGCCACCTGGAAAACCTTATGACTAAGAGCACTCAATTCACCTTACTGGGCTTCAGCTTCTTCCATAAAATAAAGAGTTTAGACTCCAAGATTTCTAATCATTTTATGATTTCAAGCGTTGGGGCAATTGAGCCATCAATGATGGGTCATGAAGATTAATTTTTCTTTTTCAATAACTTATTATAAAATATGTTACTTTAAAAACATTTTATCTAACAATGAACATTCTATCCTGTGCATTCTGTGGAAAGCAGTGGAAAATTTAATTCATGTGCAAAGAAGTTGAAGATTCATAGTTATAAGCATATGAGTAAATATACTTACCCTGGTATATGCTATATTTTCAAGATTCAAGTTGCTTATGATGTGACAAATTTAAAATCCCACTGATAGGGTGAGATAATTTCTATATGAAGATTTGTGGAGATGTTTTAATAGCACGATAAATTTCAATGTAAACATTCACTTTTAATCACCATTAAGCATTCTCAGGGCTTCCTTGGTGGCTCAGACAGCAAAGAATTTGCCTGCATTCAGGACCTGGATTCAGTCCTTGGGTTGGGAAGATTCTCTGGAAAAGGGAATGGCTACCCACTCAGTATTCTTGTTTGGAAAATTCCATGGACATATAAGTCTGGCAGGCAACATTCCATTGGGTCACAAAGGGTCAGACATGACTGAATGACTAACATTTTCACACGTATTCTCAACAAAAGAAATACATAGAAGTGGGATATTTGTGGGGGTTAACTTTAGGAAAATCTTGGAATGGGGAAGGTGAGAGAGCTTGCTTTTTTTTTTTTTTTTTTTTAACCAAAGCTCCCCTACAGAACATAATACAAACATTTTTTGAAGTCCAAAGGAAAATTAGGATACAAGCACAAGGGTAATATATATGCAAATGTATTTACAACCTGTTTGCTTTTTATCAGAGTGGGCAGGAGTGGGTTTGGAAAATGAAGTTACATGAAATTGAAGGAAGAACAAATTGTATTTCATTGCTAAGATTAATTCTATAGTACTGATGGGTTTCTGTTTCCCCAGGGTCTTCCTGATCCAGGGATCAAACTCATGTCTCTTGGGTCTCTGACATTGGGAGGTGGATTCTTAACCACTAGTGCCACCTGGAAAACCTTATGACTAAGAGCACTCAATTCACCTTACTGGGCTTCAGCTTCTTCCATAAAATAAAGAGTTTAGACTCCAAGATTTCTAATCATTTTATGATTTCAAGCGTTGGGGCAATTGAGCCATCAATGATGGGTCATGAAGATTAATTTTTCTTTTTCAATAACTTATTATAAAATATGTTACTTTAAAAACATTTTATCTAACAATGAACATTCTATCCTGTGCATTCTGTGGAAAGCAGTGGAAAATTTAATTCATGTGCAAAGAAGTTGAAGATTCATAGTTATAAGCATATGAGTAAATATACTTACCCTGGTATATGCTATATTTTCAAGATTCAAGTTGCTTATGATGTGACAAATTTAAAATCCCACTGATAGGGTGAGATAATTTCTATATGAAGATTTGTGGAGATGTTTTAATAGCACGATAAATTTCAATGTAAACATTCACTTTTAATCACCATTAAGCATTCTCAGGGCTTCCTTGGTGGCTCAGACAGCAAAGAATTTGCCTGCATTCAGGACCTGGATTCAGTCCTTGGGTTGGGAAGATTCTCTGGAAAAGGGAATGGCTACCCACTCAGTATTCTTGTTTGGAAAATTCCATGGACATATAAGTCTGGCAGGCAACATTCCATTGGGTCACAAAGGGTCAGACATGACTGAATGACTAACATTTTCACACGTATTCTCAACAAAAGAAATACATAGAAGTGGGATATTTGTGGGGGTTAACTTTAGGAAAATCTTGGAATGGGGAAGGTGAGAGAGCTTGCTTTTTTTTTTTTTTTTTTTTAACCAAAGCTCCCCTACAGAACATAATACAAACATTTTTTGAAGTCCAAAGGAAAATTAGGATACAAGCACAAGGGTAATATATATGCAAATGTATTTACAACCTGTTTGCTTTTTATCAGAGTGGGCAGGAGTGGGTTTGGAAAATGAAGTTACATGAAATTGAAGGAAGAACAAATTGTATTTCATTGCTAAGATTAATTCTATAGTACATGCCAAGAAGTTGCACTGACCAAGACCTTGACAGAGCTGATATTTGACTGACTGAAATACTGAAGATGACTAGCTTCCCTGGTTGACATTTGAAATGTGGGGAGGCTGAAGTCACATTCTAAATGGCTGAAAAAAGGAAGGAAGTTTTGATTATCAAAGGCAGCTTCAGACTGTCCTATATGCTAAGTTAAAAGAACCTGTGTTTTTCAATTCCTCGGCAAATTATACAACCCTGAGGAGAGCTTGAAAACATGTTCAATGACCCTGAGTTGAAATCAGAAAAAGCAGCTCCAGGGACAAGTCCCTGATGCCAGATGTGGAATATCTTTCAATTTTGCAGACTTCAGTGACAACACACGCTAGGACAAGACCATCATATGTTTTTTCACTCCAAGACATTCTTAGTTCACTGTCTTTCACTGAAATGTTAAAGTCTAGAAGGCAAAGAATTCAAACAAATCAAACCAAGGAATGACCTAAAAGTAATATATATCATGAATATGACTGGGTGTCAACACTCAAAAAATTCTACTTCAGTTCACACACTGGAACCACCGTATAGTTTATCACACCTGGAACTCTGTGAGGGCCACCACTGTGCATATTTTTTAAATGTGGAATTTTGCTGCTAGCACATTCCTGACACAGAGTATGCAAGGACTGAAGATGTGCAAAATGAACAAATGAATGAGTGAATTGGGAAAAAAAATATAGAACTAAGAGGAACATAGAATAATAAAGGCCCTTTTCCAGATAGGTATTATTAAAGCTATCCCACAAAGGAAACTTTCATTATTTTCTAAATTTTAAATGAGACTGCACAAAAATCCTTGGTACTCACTTACTTATGACCACCAGAAAACATTTCCAACGTGTAAATAGTGAAACCAGTTTTCTTTAGAGAAAGACACTGTTTAGTTGCTCTTTGCTCAGGCCACATTAGGTGCAACCATTAAGTAGATTTTGAGACAGCAGTCCACCTCCACCATTAGTAGCTTAAGTAGGCCATCATTCTCACTGTTTTCCACAGGCACATAGATAGTCCATCTGATTCCCAGACCTCTTGGCTGAATAATTTTTATCTTTCTTCCCTTAACTTTTTCTTAGCTACACACTCACAGTGTCAACACCTAAAACCCCATTGCCTCTCCAATAGTGGTTTCAAATATCTCATTTCATAACTATTATCACCTACCCTTCTAGCTCACTCAAGGCACTACAATGTTTTCAATCTCTTAGAGACCTCCAATGCATTGACTCCACAACTTTCACAATCTACAAACTCTCCTAGATTCACATGATTCTTTGAGCAACTTAGATGATTATTCTTTAGTCATTAAGTAATGATCTCACAGACCTCTGAGACCTCATGAACTGCAGCATGACAAGTTTCCTTGTCCTTCACTACCTCAAGGAGTTTGCACAAACTCACGTCTACTGAGTCGGTGATGCCATCCAACTAGCTCATCCTCTGTTGCTGCCTGCTCCTCCTGCCCTCAACTTTTGCCAGCATCAAAATATTTTCCAATGAGTTGACTCCACATCAGATGGCCAAAGTATTGGAACTTCAGCTGCAGCATCAGTCCTTCCAGTGAGTATTCAAGATTGATTTCAAGGGACTCTCAAGAGTGTTTTCCAGCACCGTAATTTGAAAGCATCAGTCTTCAGCACTTAGCCTTCTTTATGGTCCAACTCTCACATCCATATATGACTACTGGAAAGACCATAGCTGTGACTATATAAACTTTTGTTGTCAAGGTGATGTCTCTGCTTTCTAATATGCTGTCTAGATTTGTCAGAGCTTTCCTTCTACATATTAAGCATCTTTAATTTCATGAGTGCAGTCATCATTCACAGTGCTTTTTGAGTCTAGGAAAACAAAATCTGTCACTGATTCCACTTTTCTCTCTTCTATTTGCCATGAAGTAATGGGATCAGATGCCATGATCTCTGTTTTTTGAATGCTGAGTTTCAAGCCAGCATTTTCACTCTCCTCTTTCACGCTCTTCAAGAGGATCTTTGGTTCCTCTTCACTTTCAGCCATTAGAGTGATATCATCTGCCTACCAGAGGTTGTTGATATTTCTCCTGGCAATCTTGACCTGTTTTCCAGTCCACCTCCACCATTGTGCAACATAGATAGTCCATCTGATTCCCAGACCTCTTGGCTGAATAATTTTTATCTTTCTTCCCTTAACTTTTTCTTAGCTACACACTCACAGTGTCAACACCTAAAACCCCATTGCCTCTCCAATAGTGGTTTCAAATATCTCATTTCATAACTATTATCACCTACCCTTCTAGCTCACTCAAGGCACTACAATGTTTTCAATCTCTTAGAGACCTCCAATGCATTGACTCCACAACTTTCACAATCTACAAACTCTCCTAGATTCACATGATTCTTTGAGCAACTTAGATGATTATTCTTTAGTCATTAAGTAATGATCTCACAGACCTCTGAGACCTCATGAACTGCAGCATGACAAGTTTCCTTGTCCTTCACTACCTCAAGGAGTTTGCACAAACTCACGTCTACTGAGTCGGTGATGCCATCCAACTAGCTCATCCTCTGTTGCTGCCTGCTCCTCCTGCCCTCAACTTTTGCCAGCATCAAAATATTTTCCAATGAGTTGACTCCACATCAGATGGCCAAAGTATTGGAACTTCAGCTGCAGCATCAGTCCTTCCAGTGAGTATTCAAGATTGATTTCAAGGGACTCTCAAGAGTGTTTTCCAGCACCGTAATTTGAAAGCATCAGTCTTCAGCACTTAGCCTTCTTTATGGTCCAACTCTCACATCCATATATGACTACTGGAAAGACCATAGCTGTGACTATATAAACTTTTGTTGTCAAGGTGATGTCTCTGCTTTCTAATATGCTGTCTAGATTTGTCAGAGCTTTCCTTCTACATATTAAGCATCTTTAATTTCATGAGTGCAGTCATCATTCACAGTGCTTTTTGAGTCTAGGAAAACAAAATCTGTCACTGATTCCACTTTTCTCTCTTCTATTTGCCATGAAGTAATGGGATCAGATGCCATGATCTCTGTTTTTTGAATGCTGAGTTTCAAGCCAGCATTTTCACTCTCCTCTTTCACGCTCTTCAAGAGGATCTTTGGTTCCTCTTCACTTTCAGCCATTAGAGTGATATCATCTGCCTACCAGAGGTTGTTGATATTTCTCCTGGCAATCTTGATTCTGGCTTATGATTCATCTGGCAGGGCATTTAGAAGAGGTACTCTGTATATAAGTACAGGAAATCCTAAGGACTCCACAAAAAAAAATCTAAAACCAAAAATTTTTTTTCTTAAAGTTGGAACTAATAAATTCTGTAAAGTTGCAGGATACAAAATCAACAGAGAAATCAGTTGTCTTTCTATATATTTCCAACAAAGTATCTGAAAAAGAAATCAAGAAAACAATCTCATTTATGATAGCTTAAAAACCAATAAAATGCCTAGGGATAAATTTAACCAAGTAAGTGTAAGATTTCCAAAAACTAGAGGATATTGATGAAAGAAATTGAAGAGAGAAATAAGTGGAAGGCTATCCCTTGTTCATACATCAAAGAGTTAATACAGTTAAAATAACCTTGTAACCCCAAACCACCAACAGATTCAGTGTAATCCTTATGAAATTTCCAATGGCATGTTTCTAGAAAACAAAAATGCCAAAATTTTAATGCAACCACAAAGCACCTCAAATAACTAAAGTAAAATTGATTAAGAACAGAGCTGGAGGCATCACAGTTTCTGATTCAAAATGTATTACAAAATCATAATAATCAAAACAGTATGGCACTAGCATAAAAACAGATATAAGAATAATGGAACATAATTGAGAGCCCAGAAATAAACCCATGCATATATGGTCAACTAATCAAATCTCCTGTACCTTTCCTTTCCCATTTCTTCTGACCACTGCTTTGTTTTTGAGACCCTCTTTAATTGACTTATGTCATCACACACTTATGTATATCTCCTACTTCCTTAGCCGTACCATCTCAGTCTCCTTTATCTGCCCGACCAAGTGTCTAAACAAAGAAGTTTCTTATTGTCAGTTTCATGTATGATATCCACCCTCAATAAGGTCTTCCTAGGTGGCTCTAGTGGTTAAGAACCTGCCTGCCAATGCAGGAGACCCAAGAACCACGGGGTTTGGGGTCTAGGACGGAACCAAGCCAGCATTTTCACTCTCCTCTTTCACGCTCTTCAAGAGGATCTTTGGTTCCTCTTCACTTTCAGCCATTAGAGTGATATCATCTGCCTACCAGAGGTTGTTGATATTTCTCCTGGCAATCTTGATTCTGGCTTATGATTCATCTGGCAGGGCATTTAGAAGAGGTACTCTGTATATAAGTACAGGAAATCCTAAGGACTCCACAAAAAAATCTAAAACCAAAAATTTTTTTTCTTAAAGTTGGAACTAATAAATTCTGTAAAGTTGCAGGATACAAAATCAACAGAGAAATCAGTTGTCTTTCTATATATTTCCAACAAAGTATCTGAAAAAGAAATCAAGAAAACAATCTCATTTATGATAGCTTAAAAACCAATAAAATGCCTAGGGATAAATTTAACCAAGTAAGTGTAAGATTTCCAAAAACTAGAGGATATTGATGAAAGAAATTGAAGAGAGAAATAAGTGGAAGGCTATCCCTTGTTCATACATCAAAGAGTTAATACAGTTAAAATAACCTTGTAACCCCAAACCACCAACAGATTCAGTGTAATCCTTATGAAATTTCCAATGGCATGTTTCTAGAAAACAAAAATGCCAAAATTTTAATGCAACCACAAAGCACCTCAAATAACTAAAGTAAAATTGATTAAGAACAGAGCTGGAGGCATCACAGTTTCTGATTCAAAATGTATTACAAAATCATAATAATCAAAACAGTATGGCACTAGCATAAAAACAGATATAAGAATAATGGAACATAATTGAGAGCCCAGAAATAAACCCATGCATATATGGTCAACTAATCAAATCTCCTGTACCTTTCCTTTCCCATTTCTTCTGACCACTGCTTTGTTTTTGAGACCCTCTTTAATTGACTTATGTCATCACACACTTATGTATATCTCCTACTTCCTTAGCCGTACCATCTCAGTCTCCTTTATCTGCCCGACCAAGTGTCTAAACAAAGAAGTTTCTTATTGTCAGTTTCATGTATGATATCCACCCTCAATAAGGTCTTCCTAGGTGGCTCTAGTGGTTAAGAACCTGCCTGCCAATGCAGGAGACCCAAGAACCACGGGTTTGATCCCCGGGTCTGGGAGATCCCCTGAAGAAGGAAACGGCAACCAATTCCAGTGTTCTTGCAGGGATGAGCCCATGGACAGAGAAGCCTGGAGGGCTCCACAGGATTGCAAAGAGCTGGACATGACTGAAGTGATGTAGCACAACATAGCACACCCGCTGTAAAACGTCTTATTTTGTTTTGTAACATTTTTCTACTTAGGTGATGACATCCATTTTTAAATAACAGTTTTACTGAAACATAATTCACATACCATAATATCCACAGAGTTGCACAACCATAATCACTACCTAATCTCAGTATATTTCCATCAACCCCCAAAGACACCCCACATCCGCTAAGTACTCACCCCTCATTCCCTTCTCTCCCCAACGCTTGTTACCAGTAATGCACTTTGTCTCTATAGATTTGAAAGTTTCAAATAAATGAAATCTATTATATGCGGTCCTTTTTGTTGCTGATTTCTCTTACTTCTCAAGGTTCATCCATTTGTAACAGGTATCAGAAGTTCATACCTTTTTATTGATGAATAATTTCCATATGTCACAATGGCTCATTCAGTCATAAATTTGCAGATATTGAGTTGTTTCTAATTTTTGGCTATCATAAGTAATGCTGCTATGAACATTGGTATACAAGTTTTTGTGTGAACATATGATTTCATTTCTCTTGGATATATCTAGAAATATAATGCTAGGTCATATGGTAACTTTGTTTCACATTTTAAGAAATTGCTGAACTGTTTATTAAAGCAGATTGAAACATTTAATAATTACACAAACAGGGTATGAGAGTTCTAACAATCTTACATCCTATTTAAAAATTGTTACTGCCTGTCTTTTATTATTATTATTATTGCAAGTATCTTAGTCGGTATGAAGTAGCAATTTCCCCAATGGCTAAAAATTTCAATTTCACATTGTTGTCTTTTTATTGTTAAATTGTAAATGTTCTTTATACATTTTCAATACTAGACAATCATCAAATAGGTTTGAAAATATTTTCTCCCTTTCGGGGGACTGTCTTTCACTCATGGTGTACTTTCAAGAACAAAGGTTTTTAATTCTGATAAAGTCTAGTTCGTCTATTTTTTTCTTAAGTGTGTGTTTGGTGTTTTATCTAAAAACTGTTTAATTCAAGGTTGTAAGATTTAGTTCTCACATCAAGGTTTATTTTGAATTAATCTTTGTGTATAGTGTGAGTTAGTTTTGACTTTGTCCTTTTGCACATGGCTATGCAATTGTCAATTCATTTGTTGAAAAGATTATCCTCCCTTCTCACCTCACTGGATTTTCTTGGCACTCTTTCCAAATACAAGTTGACTGTAAGTTATTTATTCCTGAGTTCTCAATTGCATTTAATTGATCTTTGTCTCTCCTTAAGCCAATACCACATTATTTTGATTACTGCAGCTCAGAGGATGAGATGGTTGGATGGCACCACTGAGTCAATGGACATGAGTTTGAGCAAGCTCCAGGATATGGTGAAGGACAGGGAGGCCTGGCGCGCTGCAGTCTATGGGATCTGAGAGTCAGCCATGACTGAGCGACTGAACTGGACTATAGTATGTTTTGAAATCAGGAAGTTTGTGTCCTGTAGATTTGCTTTTTTTCAAAAATGTTCTGGGCACTTTTGTTCACTTGCCCTTCATTGACTTTTATCCTTTAAATACCATTTCATAAACAGAAAACTCAAAAACTGTATTATCCAAATCACTTTCTGAAGCTGTGACTCATACTGGAGGTGTCTTTAATTGGCAGTCCCAGCAGAATGGCTCAGTTATCTCAAACTGCCCCCCAAAATTCATTCATAGAAAATTCATTCACGTAACTCCCTCAATCCTATTTCTTCTGTCACCTACACTTAATCAGTAAATTGATCCCAAAATTAACTCCATTGTTCATGCAGGAAACTGAGAGTCAGTCTTCACTCCCACAGTCAGTCCTTCAGCAAGTCTCACCCATCCAACCTTCAATGTTCAGTTGCTAAATATTTCCAACACTTCGTGACCCCTTGGACTGCAGCACGCCAGGCTTGTCTGTCCTTCACCATCTCCCAGAGTTTGCTCAAACTCATGTCCATTGAGCAATGATGCCATCCAACCATCTCAATCTCTGTAAACCCCTTCTCCTTCTGAAGGCAGGAGGAGAATATTGACTAATATTAAATATTTATCCTTGTGTCATCCAGTAAAGACTTGTTGCTTATCTATTTTACATGTAGTAAAATATATGTAAATGCTAATCTCATACTCCTAATTTATCACCCTCCTTTTCACTTTGGTAGTCGTTTGTTTTCTGCATTTTCTATTTTATAGATCTACATGTATTATTCTTTAGATTTCACATATATCATGTTTGTCTTTATCTGACTTACTTTATTTAGTATGATAATCTCTAGGTCCATCCATGTTGCAGCAAATGGTAACACTTATTATGACCAATATTCCATTGTACATATGTACCTCATCTTCTTTATCTATTCATGTTGACAGATTGCTTCTGTGTCTTGGCTATTATTAAACAGTTTCTATGAACATTGGAGTACATGTACCTTTTTAAATTAGAGGTTTCATCTTTTTCCAGACATATGCCAAGGAGTGGGATTGCTGGATTAAAGGAACCTCCATAGTGGCTGCACCAATTTACATTCTGACCAACAGTGTAGGAGGTTCCCATTCTCTATACCCTTTTCAGCACTTGCACTTTTTGATGATTAGCAACCCTGACTGGTGTGAGTTAATACCGCACTGTGGTTTTGATTTCCATTTGAAAACAAGTTCTAAATAGACTTCAGGCTCAGACAGATTCTCTGGAAATTTTGCTTAGGTGCCTCTATTTGAGGCTAATTCTGCTCATTCTGTGGCAGCAGGATTATGTGGTTTTTTTCTTTCTTTTTTCCTCCTAAAGAAGACAAAAGTTCTATCTGGTAGCTAACAGCAGCTACTTATATCAGTAACTTTGTCACGTTGGGCCAGAACCCTAGACATTCCTACTGTATATTTTGGGATGTGATACTAACTTCTCACCTGACCCAAAAAGAAGAGTTACAATAGTCAGGATACCAGCTTGGCTTTCTTTTTACTTGGTATCCTGCTGAATCTGGTGGACTACTATGGAACTGGGGGTCGGTAAGCACGTGTGGCCCTGTGCCTGGCCGGGCTCTCTCTGGGTGGCCAACCATCTCAATTTTTTCCCCCCCAAGAGTTTGCTCAAACTCATGTCCATTGAGCAATGATGCCATCCAACCATCTCAATCTCTGTAAACCCCTTCTCCTTCTGAAGGCAGGAGGAGAATATTGACTAATATTAAATATTTATCCTTGTGTCATCCAGTAAAGACTTGTTGCTTATCTATTTTACATGTAGTAAAATATATGTAAATGCTAATCTCATACTCCTAATTTATCACCCTCCTTTTCACTTTGGTAGTCGTTTGTTTTCTGCATTTTCTATTTTATAGATCTACATGTATTATTCTTTAGATTTCACATATATCATGTTTGTCTTTATCTGACTTACTTTATTTAGTATGATAATCTCTAGGTCCATCCATGTTGCAGCAAATGGTAACACTTATTATGACCAATATTCCATTGTACATATGTACCTCATCTTCTTTATCTATTCATGTTGACAGATTGCTTCTGTGTCTTGGCTATTATTAAACAGTTTCTATGAACATTGGAGTACATGTACCTTTTTAAATTAGAGGTTTCATCTTTTTCCAGACATATGCCAAGGAGTGGGATTGCTGGATTAAAGGAACCTCCATAGTGGCTGCACCAATTTACATTCTGACCAACAGTGTAGGAGGTTCCCATTCTCTATACCCTTTTCAGCACTTGCACTTTTTGATGATTAGCAACCCTGACTGGTGTGAGTTAATACCGCACTGTGGTTTTGATTTCCATTTGAAAACAAGTTCTAAATAGACTTCAGGCTCAGACAGATTCTCTGGAAATTTTGCTTAGGTGCCTCTATTTGAGGCTAATTCTGCTCATTCTGTGGCAGCAGGATTATGTGGTTTTTTTCTTTCTTTTTTCCTCCTAAAGAAGACAAAAGTTCTATCTGGTAGCTAACAGCAGCTACTTATATCAGTAACTTTGTCACGTTGGGCCAGAACCCTAGACATTCCTACTGTATATTTTGGGATGTGATACTAACTTCTCACCTGACCCAAAAAGAAGAGTTACAATAGTCAGGATACCAGCTTGGCTTTCTTTTTACTTGGTATCCTGCTGAATCTGGTGGACTACTATGGAACTGGGGGTCGGTAAGCACGTGTGGCCCTGTGCCTGGCCGGGCTCCTCTCTGGAGTGGCCTGGGCTAGTTGGTCCTTAGCATCAGCTACGCCATGAACCCTGGACATGTACATCATGTTGCTTTCCCACAACCTGGGAGAGCAGTTCTGGAGGCGATTGGTGTCTTGCTAGAGGCTCTCGGAGACCCACCGCGGGGTGGCGACTACAGCAGGGGTGAAGCTGGAGGGCTTGGTGCTGTCCAGGTGGACATGGGCCAGAAGAGGTGGCTCGGGTGGATGTCACTGTGAAAGTTGACGTGGGGCTCCCCTGAGGTAGAAAGACAGTGCTTCCTGGCTTTAGACAGTGAGCTGCTTGTCATAAAACATAATTCTGTGTTTTATGGTACATGAATTGTAATCTCAGGAACTGTTACAGTTTTGGAACCCTGTTGTCATTGCATAAGGTCCTCTCAGTGGCCCCTTCTTGTCAATTCCCACTTTCATACCAGCCCCTGGCAGCCTCTGCTTTCTGCTAAAGATTTACCATCTCTGATAAATGGAGGCTTATATGTGGTCTTCTGTGTCTGGTTTCTTTCTTTCTAAGATTTATTTATTTATTTTGGGTGGGAGTTGGGTTGGGGAGGGAGGGGAGCGGACGGGCCACTTCTGTCTTTCATTTCTCTATTTTCATCCGTCTTTGTTCTTTGGCTCCTGTGGGCCTCCCATCGCGGTGGCGTCTGTCGCTGCAGAGCGCCGGCTTTGGGCGCATGCGCTCCAGAGCTCCGGCTCAGTAATTGGACACATCGGTCCAGCCGCGCCGTGGCACGTGGGATCTTCCCAGGCCAGGGATCGAACCGGCACCCCTTGCACTGCAAGGCGGTGTCCTTACCCACTGGACCACCAGGGAAAGCCCGTCTGGTTTCTTTCATTCAGAGTATTTCTGAGGTTCATCCTTACTGCTTCAGTGTAAGTGGTTCTATTTTTAGTGGTGATGGCCCAAGGAACTCCAGAGGTTTGAGAGATGGGGGCTGCACGAAGCTGTATAGGAATAAGAGACCATTCCTAGGGAGAAAAGGTTCTAGGATACCAGTGGCTTTTTACTTGGTATCCTGCTGAATCTGGTGGACTACTATGGAACTGGGGGTCGGTAAGCACGTGTGGCCCTGTGCCTGGCCGGGCTCCTCTCTGGAGTGGCCTGGGCTAGTTGGTCCTTAGCATCAGCTACGCCATGAACCCTGGACATGTACATCATGTTGCTTTCCCACAACCTGGGAGAGCAGTTCTGGAGGCGATTGGTGTCTTGCTAGAGGCTCTCGGAGACCCACCGCGGGGTGGCGACTACAGCAGGGGTGAAGCTGGAGGGCTTGGTGCTGTCCAGGTGGACATGGGCCAGAAGAGGTGGCTCGGGTGGATGTCACTGTGAAAGTTGACGTGGGGCTCCCCTGAGGTAGAAAGACAGTGCTTCCTGGCTTTAGACAGTGAGCTGCTTGTCATAAAACATAATTCTGTGTTTTATGGTACATGAATTGTAATCTCAGGAACTGTTACAGTTTTGGAACCCTGTTGTCATTGCATAAGGTCCTCTCAGTGGCCCCTTCTTGTCAATTCCCACTTTCATACCAGCCCCTGGCAGCCTCTGCTTTCTGCTAAAGATTTACCATCTCTGATAAATGGAGGCTTATATGTGGTCTTCTGTGTCTGGTTTCTTTCTTTCTAAGATTTATTTATTTATTTTGGGTGGGAGTTGGGTTGGGGAGGGAGGGGAGCGGACGGGCCACTTCTGTCTTTCATTTCTCTATTTTCATCCGTCTTTGTTCTTTGGCTCCTGTGGGCCTCCCATCGCGGTGGCGTCTGTCGCTGCAGAGCGCCGGCTTTGGGCGCATGCGCTCCAGAGCTCCGGCTCAGTAATTGGACACATCGGTCCAGCCGCGCCGTGGCACGTGGGATCTTCCCAGGCCAGGGATCGAACCGGCACCCCTTGCACTGCAAGGCGGTGTCCTTACCCACTGGACCACCAGGGAAAGCCCGTCTGGTTTCTTTCATTCAGAGTATTTCTGAGGTTCATCCTTACTGCTTCAGTGTAAGTGGTTCTATTTTTAGTGGTGATGGCCCAAGGAACTCCAGAGGTTTGAGAGATGGGGGCTGCACGAAGCTGTATAGGAATAAGAGACCATTCTCATAGACCTAGGGAGGTCTAGTTTTCTTGTCCTAACAAAACAGAGATAAAGAACTAAGACTGATGGTCTCAAGGTGGACAGAGGTGATGATGATCAAAAGCTAAGAGGAGCTGAGAAAATAGCTAAGTTCTAGTTAAATTCTGTGGTTTGTTCAGGCATGTGTTCAATTTACCTATTTTGAGCTTATCCATATCTATCTCTGCCCTGTTTAGACTTCAGAGTTTTAGGAAGGCAGTACTGGAATGCTATGGTAACTTCTATGTTAGAAAAGTTAGACACCTTATTTGGGGAGCTAGCTGGTAAACTTGAACCAGAAAAGAATTAGGATTCCTTGGAGAAACTGTGGACTCCAGGGCTGGGGCACATAAAATGTAAGATGAGCCGGGATCATCTTGTCCCAGAAGTAAGAAAGGGCTTAAGAACATTCGAGTCATGTCAGGGACTTAGGCGCCATACAGAACACAGGTCAGTCCTGGGGCAATTTTACCATCATAACAACTGATAACAAATGCACTGTACAATAAAATAGAGTCCATACTAATATAAATAAATTAATAAATAATTAATGGAGAAAAGTGAGCCACCACAGAAGCCCTGGTGGGAAAGGAGAGCTCTATCCATCACTAGATTACCAACAAGTGTAGAAAGAATAATGGAATTAAAAGAAACAGTAATGTTAATTCAGGCAAGAATAATCAATATATGCTAAAACTGATGGGTAAACATGTCATAAAGGACAAGATTTACATAATTTCAAAGTATCTCCCCTTAACATAGTTATAAATTGCTAATTTGTAAGTATCAAATATAAATTAATTAACTTCACAGTTTGAAGAAAGCTGGAAACATATTTTTACCAAGTAATAAAAGTTATCATGACCAGGAATAGGACAAATTCATATCAAGTGCTTTTTTTTTTTTCTTTATCAAGTGCTTTTTGACAGGCCACGAAAACTACACATTATTGTTTTTTTTTTAAAAGTGTGCCCAGCAAAAGTAACTCATGTGGAAAAGGAAAATTAGGCAAAAACTTCAAACTATTTTTAATCGTATGGCCCAAGGAACTCCAGAGGTTTGAGAGATGGGGCTGCAGCTGTATAGGAATAAGAGACCATTCTCATAGACCTAGGGAGGTCTAGTTTTCTTGTCCTAACAAAACAGAGATAAAGAACTAAGACTGATGGTCTCAAGGTGGACAGAGGTGATGATGATCAAAAGCTAAGAGGAGCTGAGAAAATAGCTAAGTTCTAGTTAAATTCTGTGGTTTGTTCAGGCATGTGTTCAATTTACCTATTTTGAGCTTATCCATATCTATCTCTGCCCTGTTTAGACTTCAGAGTTTTAGGAAGGCAGTACTGGAATGCTATGGTAACTTCTATGTTAGAAAAGTTAGACACCTTATTTGGGGAGCTAGCTGGTAAACTTGAACCAGAAAAGAATTAGGATTCCTTGGAGAAACTGTGGACTCCAGGGCTGGGGCACATAAAATGTAAGATGAGCCGGGATCATCTTGTCCCAGAAGTAAGAAAGGGCTTAAGAACATTCGAGTCATGTCAGGGACTTAGGCGCCATACAGAACACAGGTCAGTCCTGGGGCAATTTTACCATCATAACAACTGATAACAAATGCACTGTACAATAAAATAGAGTCCATACTAATATAAATAAATTAATAAATAATTAATGGAGAAAAGTGAGCCACCACAGAAGCCCTGGTGGGAAAGGAGAGCTCTATCCATCACTAGATTACCAACAAGTGTAGAAAGAATAATGGAATTAAAAGAAACAGTAATGTTAATTCAGGCAAGAATAATCAATATATGCTAAAACTGATGGGTAAACATGTCATAAAGGACAAGATTTACATAATTTCAAAGTATCTCCCCTTAACATAGTTATAAATTGCTAATTTGTAAGTATCAAATATAAATTAATTAACTTCACAGTTTGAAGAAAGCTGGAAACATATTTTTACCAAGTAATAAAAGTTATCATGACCAGGAATAGGACAAATTCATATCAAGTGCTTTTTTTTTTTTCTTTATCAAGTGCTTTTTGACAGGCCACGAAAACTACACATTATTGTTTTTTTTTTAAAAGTGTGCCCAGCAAAAGTAACTCATGTGGAGGAAAATTAGGCAATCTCAAACTATAAGGTTTTCTATAAAGTAACTGCTTTATACTGTGAGAGTACTAGTTTTCTTTAAGTAATCCACACTTTATTTAAATTTACTTTTTTAGTTGTTCCAGGATGCCATCCAGATGGTATGCAGCTAGTGTTAACATATTAAAGTATTCATTTTAGAAGACCAATATATTTTCCAAAATTAATTATAGAAAATTCATGTTGTTTCTGAAATTTACCAGTTTTCACCTCTTGCCCCCAAATCCTAAGAATGTCAATTCTTTACTTTTTAAAACAACTGCAATGTTAGGTCTATGTGCAAAAATATAAAGGACACTGTGACTGTAGGTTAACAATTGCATGTTAAGATTTACTTTGCCTGCATGTTTTTACTGACTGACTTATATCTTATTTCAAAGCAAGTATGACTCTTTGGCATGATGACACAACTCGATTACCTAGAAATTTGTTTAATTTGTATCTTTGGTAATTCTATTCAAAAAACAAACAATAAAAAAGGAATAGGCTTTGTTGGTGGGGATTCAAGTCTAATGGACCACAAATACACACATGCACACAACAGAGGTTGGCATTATCACCAGTGTCTTCATAAATAACGAAGGCCAGGAGATTCTGATAGTCAAGGCTGTGATCAATGAAATGAGTAACTCTATTTCAGACCCTAACTCTGCTCTCACTTTGCAGCCATACCTTAGGCAGATGATTTACTTGCCTTAAAGTTCTGTAAAATGGGGGAAAAAATTCTACCTCAGGACCGCTATACAGAATAGTGATATATAAGGCATGTGAAGCAAATAGTATAATCCTAATATATAATAGTAAGTTCTCATTGATAATGTTGACTGTGATTGTAATAAATACCCCACCTGCAAAGTTTATAATACAAATGAGCTGGGGAACATCTAACCCTAGTATACGGGGAGTGACAACAATTGGGATTGTAGCACACCTTTATTTAGGGATGTGAACCACACCTTCTTTCTTTTTGAGAGCCCCAATGACAGTGGCTGCCATCCATTTCCTCTCCCTTCCACCTCAAGCATTCTCACTCTGAATACTTCAGTACACTCATATTTTGAAATTAAAGCACTGTGTCCTCACAAACACTTCCTTCAAACTCAAAGCAAGCACTGTGCTTTAAACAATATAAACCTTGCCAAAGAATCTGAATGGAAATGATAATAAAAGAAAACATGAACTACATGATAAAAAAATAAACTGGAATTTGGGGAAAATAGTAGGAGAACAGAGGTTGCTTTGAGTAATACAAAATGAGATTGATGAGTAAATTTTTCTTTGATACAGGCTCACCACCCACAGCCAAAATGCTTTCTGTAAAACCAAAGCCACTATCCATCCTTAGTCAATACCTGTCTTCCTTCCTAGAAAGCTGTCTCTCATAATCCCTATCAAGACTGTACAGAATACATGATCAACCTTCCTTACTCATGATCAATTGTATGCCATTATATAATTTTATACTACTTTAAAAAACATTTTTATCAATTAGTATAGGTTAACAATTGCATGTTAAGATTTACTTTGCCTGCATGTTTTTACTGACTGACTTATATCTTATTTCAAAGCAAGTATGACTCTTTGGCATGATGACACAACTCGATTACCTAGAAATTTGTTTAATTTGTATCTTTGGTAATTCTATTCAAAAAACAAACAATAAAAAAGGAATAGGCTTTGTTGGTGGGGATTCAAGTCTAATGGACCACAAATACACACATGCACACAACAGAGGTTGGCATTATCACCAGTGTCTTCATAAATAACGAAGGCCAGGAGATTCTGATAGTCAAGGCTGTGATCAATGAAATGAGTAACTCTATTTCAGACCCTAACTCTGCTCTCACTTTGCAGCCATACCTTAGGCAGATGATTTACTTGCCTTAAAGTTCTGTAAAATGGGGGAAAAAATTCTACCTCAGGACCGCTATACAGAATAGTGATATATAAGGCATGTGAAGCAAATAGTATAATCCTAATATATAATAGTAAGTTCTCATTGATAATGTTGACTGTGATTGTAATAAATACCCCACCTGCAAAGTTTATAATACAAATGAGCTGGGGAACATCTAACCCTAGTATACGGGGAGTGACAACAATTGGGATTGTAGCACACCTTTATTTAGGGATGTGAACCACACCTTCTTTCTTTTTGAGAGCCCCAATGACAGTGGCTGCCATCCATTTCCTCTCCCTTCCACCTCAAGCATTCTCACTCTGAATACTTCAGTACACTCATATTTTGAAATTAAAGCACTGTGTCCTCACAAACACTTCCTTCAAACTCAAAGCAAGCACTGTGCTTTAAACAATATAAACCTTGCCAAAGAATCTGAATGGAAATGATAATAAAAGAAAACATGAACTACATGATAAAAAAATAAACTGGAATTTGGGGAAAATAGTAGGAGAACAGAGGTTGCTTTGAGTAATACAAAATGAGATTGATGAGTAAATTTTTCTTTGATACAGGCTCACCACCCACAGCCAAAATGCTTTCTGTAAAACCAAAGCCACTATCCATCCTTAGTCAATACCTGTCTTCCTTCCTAGAAAGCTGTCTCTCATAATCCCTATCAAGACTGTACAGAATACATGATCAACCTTCCTTACTCATGATCAATTGTATGCCATTATATAATTTTATACTACTTTAAAAAACATTTATAAAGCATGTAATGTAAATATACGTATTACTATTTAGGCACAATGCTATGGAGTTTATAAAGATGATTAAGACAATACAGTTTGACTTACAGCTAATTCAAACAGAAGTCAGCAAATTACAGACTGAGGGTCAAATCTGGCCATGACATTTGATTTTGTTGTTGTTGTTCAGTTGCTCAGTTATGTCTGACTCTTTGCAAGCTCATGGACTGCAGCACACCAGGCTTCCTATCCTTCACCATTTCCCGGTTTGCTTAAACTCTTGTCCACTGAGTCGGTGATGCCATCCAACCACCTTGTCATCTGTGGTTCCTTCTCCTTTTGTCCTTAAGTCCTTTTGGAGAAGGTCACCATTACTGCTACCATAGTCTGGCCTCAGGCCAAACTACAGGGAGGGAATATAGCCCCACCCACCAGCAGAAAGCTGGATTGAAGACTTACTGAGCATGACCTTGCCCACCAGAGTTCTCCCCACATTCAGTCCCTCCCATCAGGTAGCTTCCACAAGCCTCTTATCCTCCTCCATCAGAGGGCAAACAGAATGAAGTCACAAAGAGAAAACTAATCAAACTGATCACGTGGCTCACAGTCTTGAAGAACTCAATGAAACTATGAGCCATGCTGTGTAGGGCCACCTAAGATGGACAGGTCATGATGGAGAGTTCTGAAAAAACGTAGTCTATTGGAGAAGGGTATGGCAAATCACTTCAGCATTTTTGCCTTGGGAACCCCATGAACAGTATGTTACATGTTGTCTATGACTGTTTTACTCATAAAACAGATTCACTTGTTGTGATTAAGATTATATGCTTTCCAGGGCTTCCCTGGTGGTCCAGTGGGTAAGGACACTGCCTTGCAGTACAAGGGGCGCCGGTTCGATCCCTGGCCTGGGAAGATCCCACGTGCCGCGGAGCTGCTGGACCCATGTGTCCAATTACCGAGCCGGAGCTCTGGAGCGCATGTGCCCAGAGCCAGTGCTATGCGACAACAGAGGCCACCACGATGGGAGGCCCACATGGGCCAAAGAACAAAGATGGATGAAAAATAAATAAATGAAAGACCAATAGAAGTGGCCCGCCCATACCCCTCCCTCCCCCCCCCCACCAAAATAAACCATTAAAAAAAAAAAAGATATAAAAAAAAAAGATTATATGCTTTCCAAAGCTGAAGATGTATACTGTCTTGGCCCTTTACAGAAAACATTTACCAACCTCTGTCACTGGAGACAAAATAAAAATACCCTCCTCTACTGAATGCCAATTAAAAAGTTACAGATAAAGAAGTAAAAGGGTTCAGAAAGTTGGAGCACTCACTTTTAGCAGTGTCATTCTGAGAAAACCCTTATGGAGGAGGTACCAATAGCAATAGCACTACAATAGGAGTGACGACTGGTTACAAAGTTCTAAGGAAAAAAAATGATGGAAATTATGGAAAAAAGAAAAAGAGAGGATAGAGTTTGCAAATTAGATTAGACATTAACTATTTTCTTTTGATAATTTTCAAAGGTCTTTTCATCTTTACCATTTTTCTAATCTGCATGTATGCTTTATACAAGTCACATTGCCAATGCCTCTAAGATTTCTCTTATATATGCATTTGCTTTCCAGCTGGGATTCCCTTGTAGCTCAGTTGGTAAAGAATCTGCCTGCAATGCAGGAAACCCCAGTTTGATTCCTCAGTCAGGAAGATCTCTTGGAGAAGGGACAGGCTACCCACTCCTGTATTCTTGGACTTCGCTTTATGTATCAGATGGTAAAGAACCCACCTGTAAAGTGGGAGACTTGGATTTGATCCCTGGTTGGAAAGATCCCCTGGAGAAAGGAAAGGCTACCCACTCTAGTATTTTCGCTTGGAAAATTCCATGGCTCGTCCATGGGTTGCAAAGAGTCTAACACTCTAATGAGGCAAACTCCCACATAGGAATCTGGTGACAAACATAAATAATAACATCCTCTGAAACGCTGTCTTAATATAACTTTAATCTTAATCTTTTATGCCATGTGATATTAAATATTCACTTGGCACCAAAAGAATGTTACCTTTCAAAACAAATCCATATGACTTTGCAACACATTAGTTTTCCAAGACTATTACTATTCTGTTCTTCTCATTTGTGCTTGTTCCATTTCCCTAAAATTCTATTAGGCAAAAAGCTAGATGAACTAGCAGAACTTCTACTCTTAAAACACTACAATTTATTTTCCTCTAATCAGAAAGGGTATATTACATTAACAAGTCTCGGGAAGTTACTTTTAAAAGTTCTGGAAAACTAAGTTTTCATAAAAATTTTATTGCATAAATACAATTTATGTTTACATGTAAAAATATCATAAGCTCAATATGAAAAGATTCTGCCATATTACCTTTTTGCTGAGTACTCAGTTACATTTTTAAATTCTGCTTTATGTATGTACAACCTAGGAAAAATGTGAACAAAAATACCAAAAAACAAGTAATGTAAGAAAAAACGACTGTCCTGTTTAAATATATATAATTCTCAAAGTACGAAAGAACAGGCTATGACATGCAAACACTTTAAGTATTATAGACCTGGCCTAGCATAAAAAAACAAAAAACAAAAACTCTAGGGGGAGAGGAGGAAGAATGGAGAAAGAGAATGAGGGAGGGAGAGACAAAGCAAACAAAAGCAAAAAATGCCTCTAAGATTTCTCTTATATATGCATTTGCTTTCCAGCTGGGATTCCCTTGTAGCTCAGTTGGTAAAGAATCTGCCTGCAATGCAGGAAACCCCAGTTTGATTCCTCAGTCAGGAAGATCTCTTGGAGAAGGGACAGGCTACCCACTCCTGTATTCTTGGACTTCGCTTTATGTATCAGATGGTAAAGAACCCACCTGTAAAGTGGGAGACTTGGATTTGATCCCTGGTTGGAAAGATCCCCTGGAGAAAGGAAAGGCTACCCACTCTAGTATTTTCGCTTGGAAAATTCCATGGCTCGTCCATGGGTTGCAAAGAGTCTAACACTCTAATGAGGCAAACTCCCACATAGGAATCTGGTGACAAACATAAATAATAACATCCTCTGAAACGCTGTCTTAATATAACTTTAATCTTAATCTTTTATGCCATGTGATATTAAATATTCACTTGGCACCAAAAGAATGTTACCTTTCAAAACAAATCCATATGACTTTGCAACACATTAGTTTTCCAAGACTATTACTATTCTGTTCTTCTCATTTGTGCTTGTTCCATTTCCCTAAAATTCTATTAGGCAAAAAGCTAGATGAACTAGCAGAACTTCTACTCTTAAAACACTACAATTTATTTTCCTCTAATCAGAAAGGGTATATTACATTAACAAGTCTCGGGAAGTTACTTTTAAAAGTTCTGGAAAACTAAGTTTTCATAAAAATTTTATTGCATAAATACAATTTATGTTTACATGTAAAAATATCATAAGCTCAATATGAAAAGATTCTGCCATATTACCTTTTTGCTGAGTACTCAGTTACATTTTTAAATTCTGCTTTATGTATGTACAACCTAGGAAACATGTGAACAAAAATACCAAAAAACAAGTAATGTAAGAAAAAACGACTGTCCTGTTTAAATATATATAATTCTCAAAGTACGAAAGAACAGGCTATGACATGCAAACACTTTAAGTATTATAGACCTGGCCTAGCATAAAAAAACAAAAAACAAAAACTCTAGGGGGAGAGGAGGAAGAATGGAGAAAGAGAATGAGGGAGGGAGAGACAAAGCAAACAAAAGCAAAAAAAAAAAAAAGCTTTCAAAGTTGAAGACTAAAATGCTTTACTGTTTCAAGATAACTTTCCTCTAGAACTCTCATAATGTATACATAGTTCTGGAAAAAAATTCTTACTTCTTAGCTTATTAACAATGTGTACATTTGAAAATAAATATATAGAATACTTCAGAACAAACCATTCAATGCCACATTTAAGCAATGACATCCAAGGAAACAGAATTCAGGCACCACGTAATGTGTAGGATATATGGTATCTTGAATACTACATGTTCCCTTCTTTGTCTGCCAGTCTTCAGTCTTCATTATACATATCCTTTTTTTTTTTTTTTAAATTTTCACTGTCTATTTGGGCATCCCTTCAAATGCTGTTTTTAAAGTTGTTTTCTTACAAAGCATCTTGATCAGCCAAACCCAGTTTCATTTTCTCCAGTACTACAAAAATTAAAAACAAACAAAAAAGAAAATCACTAATTTCTCTGTTTACAAAGAAGAGAAACAACAGTCTGTAGTTCAAAAAACTGCTTAGAATGGGACAAACATGTAATTCTTTACTAGGAAAAAGACAAAGGACAATAACAACAAAAACTTCAGGTAACTATAGTCTTCTATTAAAAATCTACAAAAAAGGGCAGGGAGTCAAATTATTACTTTACTGCATGCTATGGAGATGACTCCAGTTAACTACAATGTATAGGACTTCTGAGGTTTAGTTTAAAAATCAGTTTATATGAGCAAATATTTTGGGGAAGGAATGTTTGCCAACTATAAGCTCAAGATGACTTATTAAACAGTAAGCAAATTTAGAACTAGGAAGGCAAGAATTCCACTGAATTCTGTAGTGATAGATGATTAATATTCTGAGTAATAAGCTTAGTTTTAGGCACAACAATTTTAGGGACTATGGAGCTTGTAATTTAATCCATACAGTGAAGTCAGTGCACAGTACAGAGTACAGAAATGGTTTGGGAGAAAAAAAAAAAATTAGAGGAAGTACTCCTAAAAGAGTAAGAAAGACGCAGTAAAGAATTGTTTGGGGGCCAATACATTAACAAAGATGATGCTAGTAAAGTATTGCAGTCAATATGCCAGCAAATTTGGAAAACAGCAGTGGCCACCGGACTGGAAAAGGTCAATTTTCATTACAATCCCAAAGAAGGGCAATTACAAAGAATGTTCAAACTACAGCATGATCACATGCATCACATGCTAACAAAGTAATCTCAAAATTCTTCAAGCAAGGCTTCAACAGTACGTGAACCGAGAATGTCCAGATGTACAAGCTGGATTTAGAAAAGGTAGAGGCACCAGGGGAAAAATTGCCAATCCATCAGACTGTGAAAAAAGCAAGTAAATTCCAGAAAAACATTTATAGCCTTTGACTATAGGTTGACTATGTGGACTACAGCAAACTGTGGAAAATTCTTAAAGAGATGGGAATAGAAGACCACTTTACTTGTCTCTGAGAAACCTGTATGCAGGTCAAGAAGCAACAGTTAGCACTGGATGTGGAACAACAGATTCATTCAAAATTAGGATAGGAGTAAATCAAGACTGAATATTGTCACCATGCTTATTTAACGTCTATGCAGAGTACATCACGAGAATGTCAGGCTGGATGAAGCACAAGCTGGAATCAAGATTTCTGGGAGAAATATCAATAATTTCACATATGCAGATGGCACCACCATATGGGCAGAGAGCAAAGAAACTAAAGAGCCTCTTAATGGAGGTGAAAGAGGAAAGTGAAAAAGCTTGCCTAAAACTCAACATTCAGATAACTAAGATCTTGGCTTCTGGTTCCATCACTTCATAGCAAACAGATAAGGAAAAAATGGAAACAGTGACAGACCATTTTCTTGGGCTTCAAAATCACTGTGGCTGGTGACTGCAGCCATGAAATTAAAATACAATTACTCCTTGGAAGAATCTTAAAGGCTTCTGGTTCCAGTTTTACATTCATAGCAACATAAATAGAAAAACTGAGTAATAAGCTTAGTTTTAGGCACAACAATTTTAGGGACTATGGAGCTTGTAATTTAATCCATACAGTGAAGTCAGTGCACAGTACAGAGTACAGAAATGGTTTGGGAGAAAAAAAAAAAATTAGAGGAAGTACTCTAAAAGAGTAAGAAAGACGCAGTAAAGAATTGTTTGGGGGCCAATACATTAACAAAGATGATGCTAGTAAAGTATTGCAGTCAATATGCCAGCAAATTTGGAAAACAGCAGTGGCCACCGGACTGGAAAAGGTCAATTTTCATTACAATCCCAAAGAAGGGCAATTACAAAGAATGTTCAAACTACAGCATGATCACATGCATCACATGCTAACAAAGTAATCTCAAAATTCTTCAAGCAAGGCTTCAACAGTACGTGAACCGAGAATGTCCAGATGTACAAGCTGGATTTAGAAAAGGTAGAGGCACCAGGGGAAAAATTGCCAATCCATCAGACTGTGAAAAAAGCAAGTAAATTCCAGAAAAACATTTATAGCCTTTGACTATAGGTTGACTATGTGGACTACAGCAAACTGTGGAAAATTCTTAAAGAGATGGGAATAGAAGACCACTTTACTTGTCTCTGAGAAACCTGTATGCAGGTCAAGAAGCAACAGTTAGCACTGGATGTGGAACAACAGATTCATTCAAAATTAGGATAGGAGTAAATCAAGACTGAATATTGTCACCATGCTTATTTAACGTCTATGCAGAGTACATCACGAGAATGTCAGGCTGGATGAAGCACAAGCTGGAATCAAGATTTCTGGGAGAAATATCAATAATTTCACATATGCAGATGGCACCACCATATGGGCAGAGAGCAAAGAAACTAAAGAGCCTCTTAATGGAGGTGAAAGAGGAAAGTGAAAAAGCTTGCCTAAAACTCAACATTCAGATAACTAAGATCTTGGCTTCTGGTTCCATCACTTCATAGCAAACAGATAAGGAAAAAATGGAAACAGTGACAGACCATTTTCTTGGGCTTCAAAATCACTGTGGCTGGTGACTGCAGCCATGAAATTAAAATACAATTACTCCTTGGAAGTAAAGCTGTAACAAATCTAGACAGTGTATTACAAAGTGGAGACATCATTTTCCCAACAAAGTTCCACACAGTTAAACCTATGTTTTTTCTGTAGTCATGTGCAGATGTTAGAGCTGAATCATAAAGAAGGCTGAGCACTGAAGAACTAATATTTTTGGACTGTGGTGCTGGAGAAGACTCTTGGGAGTCCTTTGGACAGCAAGGACGTCAAACCAGTCAATCTTAAGGGAAATCAACCCTGAAAATTCATTGATGCTGATGCTGAAGCTCTAATACTCTGGCCACCTGATGGAAAGATGCTACTCATTGGAAAATATCCTGATCTTGGGAAAGATGGAAAGGAGGAGAAGAAGGGGGCAACAGAGGACAAAATGACTGGATGGCATCACTGACTCAATGGACAGGAGTTTGAGCAAACTCCAGAAGATTAGTGAAGGACAGGGAAGCCTGGCATGCTGTAGTGCATGGCGTTCCCAAGAGTGGGACATGATAGACTGAACACCATCAAATATCAATAGTAGATAAAAGACAGCTACATTTTTAGCATCTATTTTGTTATAGGCATCCTCACAATTATTTCAAAGCTATGTGTAACAAAGGTTGTTGTCTTTATTATATACAATCGGTCACTCTCTCAGTAAGAACAACTCTGATTTTGGTCACTTAGTTTGGGTGAGTCATCCACAAATCATGTGCCCTCTGATTCATTCAAATATATGCGGGCTTATCTTGGAGGAATTAACAAAATGATGTCTATGTTAACAAAACTTTCTGTGAACTTCAACTCATTACTCTGACAGAAAACGTGAGAGAGAAAGAACCTTACTGACAAATCTGTGCACATGTGTAAGTATATGTATAAATGTGAGAGGTACTGACTGATTTTAATCTGATATAAAGTGGCAACTCTAAAAAGTATATGCTAAGATTTATTTTTAATGGTATTAAAAGGAATGTAATTTACAACTTAAGAAGATATTTAAGCATTCTCTTAAAGGCAGTATCAGAGAAAACAAACTTCTCAAAATGTCCTTGGCACTTATGTACTGCTTGTGGAAGTAAAGATATTGGGTACAGAACTGTCATGGAGTAGCTCTTCAGGGCTATAAAGAAAGTTCTTTTAGAAGACTGGCAGAAAATGCTGGAAGTTGAAAATGTAGATTAAAGCCAAACTGCGAAAGGTCCTCACTGACATGCTAGGAAGTATAAATACCCTGGAAACAATGAAATGTCACACCTATGTGCATGTATGTTTGCAGGGGGAAAAAATGGTCCTCCGCAACAGATGGTCTCTAACAGATTTCCTAAACACTTCAAAATGTCTATACTGGATAGGGAAGAAAATTAATAATACTGTGGAGCAGGTCCAGTCCTAAAACATTCCACTACCTTCAAATTTTAAGAATTTACATAAAAGTCTGATTTAACAAAGAGGTGGGAAAGCAAATGTTAGTATAACAAATTATCTTACTCAAAGACAATGAAGAAAATGGGAAAATCTTACCATGGATTCAAGTGTCTGAAAACATTCCTTAGAAAAGATAAGGAAATTAAATTTGTAGAGATGAAAAATAAACTGTAGGGAATCTTGGCTGAAAGTTATGGGGCACTCTGCTTACTGTTGCTATTATGATACCTAATTTTAAGACCTTAAAATATTTGTAATATAATGCAGCAAGTGCCTATATTACAGTTTATAACATCATAGGTTTTAATGCAGTTGTGCGGACTGCATAGGTGGGTCAATAAAATTCAAGACTGGGTTTTGGTAAGTGTTTTCCCGTATACATCATATTTATCTGGGATGGACTGTTTCTAATAGCTCCTTTTTGTGTCATACACTAGTGCCTGTCTCCAAGGCTTTAAAAATTTTTCCCTTTGATACTCAGATTAAAAATTGAAGACAGAAAATTAAAAACCATTTCTTTAAATTTATAAATATAAAACTCATCATTTGCCACAAATCTATTCTTACCTAATAAATTAGAACACAGATGTAAACTGAGGAAAACATTACTCCAAAAGTACCGTCTATTTCTACAGTCCAAGGTGTGAGTTTGAATGTGGACTCATACACCTTAATAGGTGAATATGGATCGTTTTCCCTTGAGACCTTGGGCAAGTTGTTAAACTAAGCCTCAGCTTTCTCATTATAAAACAAACCTGGTGATACACTTACTCCACAGGTGTGGAGATTTAAGGAGGTACTGAAGAGGAGAAAAACTTTACATAACTCCTGGCTGTTGTAACACTGCAGTCACATTGCTACTGTTGTGATTTCTTTGTTGTTTTTCTTATTCCTCCCAGGATAACTCAAATATATTAGGAATAGATTTGGGACACAAAATGATACACAATACTGGTGTCATCTATTGAAGCCACTGGCCTGGGCCTGACTTTTCAGAAAAATATTTACTAAATTAACAAAACAGTTGGTTTTAGAGCAGAAGAATTTCTATTTGGCCACGGAATTCTATACTTTATCTTTTGATCAATAGAATAGCTTACATTGCTCTTCTTTATTCCTAACAGTAAAATTAGAACTGTAAATTTGAAGTCAGAAATGATGTCCTTAATCTCTTCTGCTCAGGGAATCTTTTGTGCCTTCTCAAAGAAGATGAGAGTAGAGCAGTTACAGTGGAAACATCCTATACTGGAGTTTTAGTACTAAGGTAAGTACATAAAGGTAAAATGGAATATAAATAAACAAAAATTACTCAAGAAAAGTCCTTCAGAAGCCAACGTATGAAGAGTCATTTCTCAAGAAGTGTGAAATAGGAAGCTTTCCCTTCAGAACTAATGCAAAAAACAAATAAAAAACAGAACTATTTTTGTTTTGGGGGCAATATTGTAACCATAGATGGACTGTTTCTAAAATTCAAGACTGGGTTTTGGTAAGTGTTTTCCCGTATACATCATATTTATCTGGGATGGACTGTTTCTAATAGCTCCTTTTTGTGTCATACACTAGTGCCTGTCTCCAAGGCTTTAAAAATTTTTCCCTTTGATACTCAGATTAAAAATTGAAGACAGAAAATTAAAAACCATTTCTTTAAATTTATAAATATAAAACTCATCATTTGCCACAAATCTATTCTTACCTAATAAATTAGAACACAGATGTAAACTGAGGAAAACATTACTCCAAAAGTACCGTCTATTTCTACAGTCCAAGGTGTGAGTTTGAATGTGGACTCATACACCTTAATAGGTGAATATGGATCGTTTTCCCTTGAGACCTTGGGCAAGTTGTTAAACTAAGCCTCAGCTTTCTCATTATAAAACAAACCTGGTGATACACTTACTCCACAGGTGTGGAGATTTAAGGAGGTACTGAAGAGGAGAAAAACTTTACATAACTCCTGGCTGTTGTAACACTGCAGTCACATTGCTACTGTTGTGATTTCTTTGTTGTTTTTCTTATTCCTCCCAGGATAACTCAAATATATTAGGAATAGATTTGGGACACAAAATGATACACAATACTGGTGTCATCTATTGAAGCCACTGGCCTGGGCCTGACTTTTCAGAAAAATATTTACTAAATTAACAAAACAGTTGGTTTTAGAGCAGAAGAATTTCTATTTGGCCACGGAATTCTATACTTTATCTTTTGATCAATAGAATAGCTTACATTGCTCTTCTTTATTCCTAACAGTAAAATTAGAACTGTAAATTTGAAGTCAGAAATGATGTCCTTAATCTCTTCTGCTCAGGGAATCTTTTGTGCCTTCTCAAAGAAGATGAGAGTAGAGCAGTTACAGTGGAAACATCCTATACTGGAGTTTTAGTACTAAGGTAAGTACATAAAGGTAAAATGGAATATAAATAAACAAAAATTACTCAAGAAAAGTCCTTCAGAAGCCAACGTATGAAGAGTCATTTCTCAAGAAGTGTGAAATAGGAAGCTTTCCCTTCAGAACTAATGCAAAAAACAAATAAAAAACAGAACTATTTGTTTTGAGCAGCAGATGGCTTATATTTAGAGGGCATGTTGCACACCCACATACAAAAAGCAAACAAACCCCCGAGAATCTTCAATATTAGAATCACATTCAGCATGGTAAGATGTCATGCTATAGGAGGTACACAGGATCTGAAATACTTGGCGAGGGGAGGGGGGAGAGGGGGGTGTCCCTGACACATTTATCTCACTGTGTGTGTGTGTGTTTTAATCGCAAGTGTGAGTGTGTGTGTGTGTGTGTGTACAGATGGTTTCTTTCTAGTTAAATGTGCACTGACTGGACTGCACATTCCTGTGACCCTCTGCTTGGACTTGTGCTCTTCCTCCTTGAATGCCAAATAGGCTATGTTTCCTGCCAGATGGACAGTAGTGATACATGTTTTTAGTATGCTGAGCTGGAACTCAGGTAAAATTTCCTAATCTATTCATAATTTTTTACATTTAGTGTGCAAAAAATATACATCTGTAATCCAAATCTATATTCATTTAATTAGACTAAATGTGTATTAAGGTTAATAGAAATCATTCCCTCCCCCTTTCTCCAGACTTCTGCCATCATTCATTGAAGAGACATAGACAGGAAAAAGCAGAAACTAGAAAGAAATGGGCTGCAATATGAGAGATTCTCATTGAAACACAGTTTCAGAGCAGGAAGTGACTCAAATTAAGTGACCTCCACCTTTCTGCAACAGAAAGCCCTTTAAGATCATTTTGAAGGGAACAATACTTCTGATGATGCAATTTCAAAGATAATGACCCAAATAAAAGTGGTTTTCAGTGGAAAATTTCCACCACTAGTACGTGGGTGTTGCTAGGCAACAAATATTGCAGGGTTTAATCTCTACCTTTTCTAGCAAATGGCGTGATGGAATAAAATAAGCCTTCCAGTGCGTCAACGTAACAATTGTATCTGGCAATTTTTCAACTGTTTTTAATATTTCTTTTATGCAGGAAGAACTTTTGGTTTACTTGCATTTTCTAAAGTCTGGGTTCTATAATCCATAATGATTAATAGCACCGAAAACCAATGAAGAGTCATTTCTCAAGAAGTGTGAAATAGGAAGCTTTCCCTTCAGAACTAATGCAAAAAACAAATAAAAAACAGAACTATTTGTTTTGAGCAGCAGATGGCTTATATTTAGAGGGCATGTTGCACACCCACATACAAAAAGCAAACAAACCCCCGAGAATCTTCAATATTAGAATCACATTCAGCATGGTAAGATGTCATGCTATAGGAGGTACACAGGATCTGAAATACTTGGCGAGGGGAGGGGGGAGAGGGGGGTGTCCCTGACACATTTATCTCACTGTGTGTGTGTGTGTTTTAATCGCAAGTGTGAGTGTGTGTGTGTGTGTGTGTACAGATGGTTTCTTTCTAGTTAAATGTGCACTGACTGGACTGCACATTCCTGTGACCCTCTGCTTGGACTTGTGCTCTTCCTCCTTGAATGCCAAATAGGCTATGTTTCCTGCCAGATGGACAGTAGTGATACATGTTTTTAGTATGCTGAGCTGGAACTCAGGTAAAATTTCCTAATCTATTCATAATTTTTTACATTTAGTGTGCAAAAAATATACATCTGTAATCCAAATCTATATTCATTTAATTAGACTAAATGTGTATTAAGGTTAATAGAAATCATTCCCTCCCCCTTTCTCCAGACTTCTGCCATCATTCATTGAAGAGACATAGACAGGAAAAAGCAGAAACTAGAAAGAAATGGGCTGCAATATGAGAGATTCTCATTGAAACACAGTTTCAGAGCAGGAAGTGACTCAAATTAAGTGACCTCCACCTTTCTGCAACAGAAAGCCCTTTAAGATCATTTTGAAGGGAACAATACTTCTGATGATGCAATTTCAAAGATAATGACCCAAATAAAAGTGGTTTTCAGTGGAAAATTTCCACCACTAGTACGTGGGTGTTGCTAGGCAACAAATATTGCAGGGTTTAATCTCTACCTTTTCTAGCAAATGGCGTGATGGAATAAAATAAGCCTTCCAGTGCGTCAACGTAACAATTGTATCTGGCAATTTTTCAACTGTTTTTAATATTTCTTTTATGCAGGAAGAACTTTTGGTTTACTTGCATTTTCTAAAGTCTGGGTTCTATAATCCATAATGATTAATAGGAATACACTAAAATTACGATAAAATCAATTAGCAGAATGCATCCTGATAATAAATACTATGAGTAACAAAAAAAAGATGTTGATCCTCAAAATTTGAGTATGCATGAGATATATATTAGTATCAATACCTGGAAAATGCATATGTAGGAATGTGAATTTCAAAGGAAAATGCACTTCCTCAGAGATTAGTTAAGAAACACTTAAGCATCTATAATTTTATAATTTGAAATGACTTGTGTGAGGTTAAGACCTTGTTCCGTATCTCTGATGCCACTCAATACCTGAGCAAGTTTCAATAAAAATTAGTATCTTAATATTGCTCTTATATTGGTATTGTTTGTTATATGATCCTATGAGCACAGGTGACATATTCTTTCTTTTTTATTTATTTTAAAAAATTTATTTACTGTTAGCTATGCCAGGTCTTCATCCCTATGTGGGCTTTTCTCTAGCTGTGGAGAGCAGGGCTACTCTCTAGTTTCTGTGGTTGGGCTTCTGTCTGTGGTGGCTTCCCTTGTTTTGGAGTTTGGGCTTTTGGGTGTTGAGGCTTCAATTAGCTGTGGCTCCAAGGCTCTAGAGCACAGGCTCAGCAGTTGTAGTGCATGGGCTGAGTTGCTCTGTACCATGTGGGATCTTCCCAGATCAGGGATTCAACCTGTCTCTCCTGCACTGGGAGGCGGATTCTTTACCACTACACTCCCAGGAATGCCCTCACAGATGATGTATTTAAAGAAAGTTAAGAAAATGCATGAACATTCTGAAGTTAACTTCTTGGGATAAAGAACTTGGGATTCTTGTGAATCACTATGTTGTGCATCCCAAACTTACATAACACTGTAAATCAACTATACTTTCAAAGATAATGACCCAAATAAAAGTGGTTTTCAGTGGAAAATTTCCACCACTAGTACGTGGGTGTTGCTAGGCAACAAATATTGCAGGGTTTAATCTCTACCTTTTCTAGCAAATGGCGTGATGGAATAAAATAAGCCTTCCAGTGCGTCAACGTAACAATTGTATCTGGCAATTTTTCAACTGTTTTTAATATTTCTTTTATGCAGGAAGAACTTTTGGTTTACTTGCATTTTCTAAAGTCTGGGTTCTATAATCCATAATGATTAATAGGAATACACTAAAATTACGATAAAATCAATTAGCAGAATGCATCCTGATAATAAATACTATGAGTAACAAAAAAAAGATGTTGATCCTCAAAATTTGAGTATGCATGAGATATATATTAGTATCAATACCTGGAAAATGCATATGTAGGAATGTGAATTTCAAAGGAAAATGCACTTCCTCAGAGATTAGTTAAGAAACACTTAAGCATCTATAATTTTATAATTTGAAATGACTTGTGTGAGGTTAAGACCTTGTTCCGTATCTCTGATGCCACTCAATACCTGAGCAAGTTTCAATAAAAATTAGTATCTTAATATTGCTCTTATATTGGTATTGTTTGTTATATGATCCTATGAGCACAGGTGACATATTCTTTCTTTTTTATTTATTTTAAAAAATTTATTTACTGTTAGCTATGCCAGGTCTTCATCCCTATGTGGGCTTTTCTCTAGCTGTGGAGAGCAGGGCTACTCTCTAGTTTCTGTGGTTGGGCTTCTGTCTGTGGTGGCTTCCCTTGTTTTGGAGTTTGGGCTTTTGGGTGTTGAGGCTTCAATTAGCTGTGGCTCCAAGGCTCTAGAGCACAGGCTCAGCAGTTGTAGTGCATGGGCTGAGTTGCTCTGTACCATGTGGGATCTTCCCAGATCAGGGATTCAACCTGTCTCTCCTGCACTGGGAGGCGGATTCTTTACCACTACACTCCCAGGAATGCCCTCACAGATGATGTATTTAAAGAAAGTTAAGAAAATGCATGAACATTCTGAAGTTAACTTCTTGGGATAAAGAACTTGGGATTCTTGTGAATCACTATGTTGTGCATCCCAAACTTACATAACACTGTAAATCAACTATACTTCAATAAAAATATATAAAAAAAAGTATATTGGATCCTGATAAAGAAGACTTAACTTTGATAAGCTAGAAAGTTATGCAGCTTATCACTGGTTGGATATGAGGGTCTGAAGATCTGGGTTCAAGCCTTAATTCTGTCTCGGATTGTTAGGCACATGAAGTTGTCTAAGTCATTATACCTTTATGGGCTTTTTATTCCTTACAGCTCTGAAATATTCTGCTGAGCTATTATGTTAACCCATTCGCTAGCTGGGTGACCTTGACAAGTCACTTGACTTACCATCTGAGTCACAGTTTACTCTCTTTAGAAGTGATGGTGATTAATGGTGAGTACAGCAAACCCTGAGTTGGCACTTATAAAATATGACTCAGACTGGTGTTCAGAGAGAAAGATTTTTTGTTATGAAAGAGAAAGTCTAGCAGCTAACATTTAGCGGTCAAAAATTCCTTCTTTTCATTAGCTATTTCATAAGTGTTTAAAGGCATTGTGCTTCTAGGTCACTGATACACATCCTAGCCTTTAAGAAGCTTGCATTTTAGGAGTTACAAGGTAATTCAAATATCTATAATAGAAAACAAAATGCAAGTGCAACTCATAATAAAAGTACAAAGCACTATTTATATTCAGAGGAAGATGAATCAGAGTGGCATTAAGAATAGATCTTGGAAGGACAGGTTGGATTTCAGCAAGTAGGAATTTACAGGAGATTCATTATTAAGGAGGTAGATACTCTGGGCTGAAGAAAAGAGTTAAATACCCAGGAAAACTGAAGAGAACAAAAATATTGAGAAAAGAGAGATTAATAATACTCTAGGGGTCCAGTTGTAGTGCATGGGCTGAGTTGCTCTGTACCATGTGGGATCTTCCCAGATCAGGGATTCAACCTGTCTCTCCTGCACTGGGAGGCGGATTCTTTACCACTACACTCCCAGGAATGCCCTCACAGATGATGTATTTAAAGAAAGTTAAGAAAATGCATGAACATTCTGAAGTTAACTTCTTGGGATAAAGAACTTGGGATTCTTGTGAATCACTATGTTGTGCATCCCAAACTTACATAACACTGTAAATCAACTATACTTCAATAAAAATATATAAAAAAAAGTATATTGGATCCTGATAAAGAAGACTTAACTTTGATAAGCTAGAAAGTTATGCAGCTTATCACTGGTTGGATATGAGGGTCTGAAGATCTGGGTTCAAGCCTTAATTCTGTCTCGGATTGTTAGGCACATGAAGTTGTCTAAGTCATTATACCTTTATGGGCTTTTTATTCCTTACAGCTCTGAAATATTCTGCTGAGCTATTATGTTAACCCATTCGCTAGCTGGGTGACCTTGACAAGTCACTTGACTTACCATCTGAGTCACAGTTTACTCTCTTTAGAAGTGATGGTGATTAATGGTGAGTACAGCAAACCCTGAGTTGGCACTTATAAAATATGACTCAGACTGGTGTTCAGAGAGAAAGATTTTTTGTTATGAAAGAGAAAGTCTAGCAGCTAACATTTAGCGGTCAAAAAATTCCCTTCTTTTCATTAGCTATTTCATAAGTGTTTAAAGGCATTGTGCTTCTAGGTCACTGATACACATCCTAGCCTTTAAGAAGCTTGCATTTTAGGAGTTACAAGGTAATTCAAATATCTATAATAGAAAACAAAATGCAAGTGCAACTCATAATAAAAGTACAAAGCACTATTTATATTCAGAGGAAGATGAATCAGAGTGGCATTAAGAATAGATCTTGGAAGGACAGGTTGGATTTCAGCAAGTAGGAATTTACAGGAGATTCATTATTAAGGAGGTAGATACTCTGGGCTGAAGAAAAGAGTTAAATACCCAGGAAAACTGAAGAGAACAAAAATATTGAGAAAAAGAGAGTATTCGGGGAATAGCTTTGAAAGAAGCTTAGAACACAACACCCTGGAAGGCCTTGAGTTACTAGAGACTGGACCTCAGTTGTAGGCAAAGGCGAAATGCTTTTCATATTTAAATTAAAGGTAAAGGTAAATGGTATTCTGTGAAGATAAGTCTGACTGGAATCTTTAGCAGAATAAAAATAAGAATGTTGAGTGAAAAAAAAAACAACAAAGCAGTTATGAAGGATTTTAGCTACTCAAGGTATCATAAAGTAAAAAACAACTAGGTTAAAATGTCAATAGTGGGAAAACTACAGAAAATGGTAATTAAAAAATGGTTAAAGAAACTCACAAGGCTTGATGGCACCCTGTATACTGGGTGAGAGAGAAGTTAAAACAGACAAGCTTTGAGCTTGCATTATTAGTAAAATTATTATTAACTGAATGTGTAAAGTCAGGAAGAAGCTCATAAGGAAGAGGTGGGAGAGGAAAGCAGTCTCATTTTTCTGTTCACTAACCACTTCCATCATCATCTTCCTTATGAAATTCAAAATTAAAATAGGTCTTAAGTCTGAGGTTTATCATCAAGCCTAGTGTCAAAATGTCTACCCTCTAAAAACTCCAGAAAAGAGCCTACTAAACATGTCTACAAGACAGACCTTTTCTGCGTGTGTTATATACATCTTTGCTTTTCTCAGCTTCCAATCTCCTTTCCTAGCACTTCATTCTTTACCAGACCCAAGCAGTGTCCAAGTCTCACTTGTCAAGGTCTCCACTAGGCCCAAGATCATTCTCGAGAAGGGTTTATCGGCACTACTGACTACAAAGGATGGACGTACCTACGTGGATGCTCCACAGCTTAGTTACCAAGAACATTTAAGCGGAATGTTTCAGAGTAACTAGAGTATGAAACACATTCAGGTTGGAAGGTTGGTCAGATGTCAAAAAGGCTTGACAAAAAAAAGTCAGAAAAGGTGTCATTTGTAGAGAAAGGCATGGTTCTGAGAGGATTCTAGGGTAGAGCATGGAGAAGCTGAGATGAATGCACTACCATCAGAGAACTCACCTGGGCAAACTTGTGGATCTGTTCCACCACCGCCGCAAACAGAGCATGGACACTTTCATCAATGAGACTCTGCATGTAATGCACTGCCTCTTCATCAGACAGGTCTAAACGGAATTTATCCTGAACCTACAAGGTCACAGTCTATTAGCTTTAGAATAAAGAAAAAACACACATTTCGAAGAGACAAGAACAGATAGTTATTATTACAGTGAGCTTACTTCCACAGCAAAGAGATGATTCATAACCTATATGGAGTTCTTATATGATTCTCTGAATGTGGAACTTTACTTTTTGCTATATGCTCTTTGCATCATCTTATTTTTGTTGGTTGTAAACATTTTTTTTCAGAAAGATATTAACCAAGTGAATAGAAAATATAATTCTGTTCAGTCCTGCAAATTTAAAAATGGACAAAAATTGATTCTTTTAACTCAAAGGCATGCATTAGTATTTGTGTTTCAAAGCTAGAACTATTATGCATGACTTAAAACTGTGACAGAAGAATTATTAACAATCTCCTTTATGAAATGGATATAGCAAGGTGATTTACATTATTATTCCTCCTCAGACATGACTGTGTGACTAACACACAGTCATTTAGGGAATATTTACTTGTGTGTTTTAGGAACCATGCCACCCCATGGACTGTAGTCGGGCAGGCTCCTCTGTCCGTGAACTTCTCTAGGCAAGAGTACTAGAGTGGGTTGCCATGCCCTACTACTTTGTGCTAAACACTGTGCTTTACATGCAGTGTTTCATTCAACTCTAAGATGGCTCTGATAACAGATAATATCTCACTCTATAAGACACAAACTGGGACGGAAAATTTAGGAAGCCAGCCTTTAACTTGTAACTGGCTCATACTTCCAGACAATCTCACGCTACTGTACTAAGTATGCATTGAACTGACTTCTTTCTCCTCTTATAAATGATCCATATATACTTCTGAAAAGACAGACTGGGAGAAAATGGGATTTCCAAATGGATAAAAAGTGGCCTACATTTATATGTATGTAGTTTAACTACTATAGATCCAGGAAGAACAAAAGGCAGAAAGTACTACAACCCATGGCCCGCTCAGGGTCTTTTCTCTTCACTGCACTGGAAGTATACCAGGTAATCCGATAGCTCTACAGCCTCAGGATAGAGGAGGTAAAGAGAAGTAGACCTAAAAGTGAAGGACAATTTGGTAGAACATGCACTACCATAGGATATGAATTACTGTTCCACCACGCAAACAGAGCATGGACACTTTCATCAATGAGACTCTGCATGTAATGCACTGCCTCTTCATCAGACAGGTCTAAACGGAATTTATCCTGAACCTACAAGGTCACAGTCTATTAGCTTTAGAATAAAGAAAAAACACACATTTCGAAGAGACAAGAACAGATAGGTAGTATTACAGTGAGCTTACTTCACAGCAAAGAGATGATTCATAACCTATATGGAGTTCTTATATGATTCTCTGAATGTGGAACTTTACTTTTTGCTATATGCTCTTTGCATCATCTTATTTTTGTTGGTTGTAAACATTTTTTTTCAGAAAGATATTAACCAAGTGAATAGAAAATATAATTCTGTTCAGTCCTGCAAATTTAAAAATGGACAAAAATTGATTCTTTTAACTCAAAGGCATGCATTAGTATTTGTGTTTCAAAGCTAGAACTATTATGCATGACTTAAAACTGTGACAGAAGAATTATTAACAATCTCCTTTATGAAATGGATATAGCAAGGTGATTTACATTATTATTCCTCCTCAGACATGACTGTGTGACTAACACACAGTCATTTGGTAATATTTACTTGTGTGTTTTAGGAACCATGCCACCCCATGGACTGTAGTCGGGCAGGCTCCTCTGTCCGTGAACTTCTCTAGGCAAGAGTACTAGAGTGGGTTGCCATGCCCTACTACTTTGTGCTAAACACTGTGCTTTACATGCAGTGTTTCATTCAACTCTAAGATGGCTCTGATAACAGATAATATCTCACTCTATAAGACACAAACTGGGACGGAAAATTTAGGAAGCCAGCCTTTAACTTGTAACTGGCTCATACTTCCAGACAATCTCACGCTACTGTACTAAGTATGCATTGAACTGACTTCTTTCTCCTCTTATAAATGATCCATATATACTTCTGAAAAGACAGACTGGGAGAAAATGGGATTTCCAAATGGATAAAAAGTGGCCTACATTTATATGTATGTAGTTTAACTACTATAGATCCAGGAAGAACAAAAGGCAGAAAGTACTACAACCCATGGCCCCGCTCAGCGCTCTTTTCTCTTCACTGCACTGGAAGTATACCAGGTAATCCAATAGCTCTACAGCCTCAGGATAGAGGAGGTAAAAGAGAAGTAGACCTAAAAAGTGAAGGACAATTTGGTGGCAGGAGATCTAAAACTATGCCTATGATCAACTCTCTCTCCTATTTCTAAATCCAAGTTAAAGAATTTATTCCATTATATTCTTTGATATCTACTTAGAAAGGTCATGTATGAGAATTTTGAAGTTTTTTTTTTCAATATCAAAAAATTATAGGGCAGGAGAATCAAAACAAAACTTTAGCCCAATTTCTCAAAACCTGCATACTTCTATAAGTGCTTAACTTACAAACAGAAGATATGTATTTACCATATGAAGAAAAAGGGCATTTTTCAAATACAAAGACATTCTCTTTCATAGAAAATAAGATTAATGTCATAAAAACAGATCATATATAGTGACTTATGCTAGGCTACTTGTTATTTCAACTCTGTGACTTTCACCTTTCTAGAAGGTTCCCTCTGACTTTCTGGTTATCCCTACCAGCTTCAAACTATTCTTTTACGCCTCATTAGTTAAGGCTGCACTCAAGTCTGGAGCAAGTCCTTTTTGTTTTTTGTTTTTTTTAAAGAAACAGACTATAGAATATTTCATTATTATTTTAAATTTTGTGCTATATATTCTTTATATTAATGCAACTTGAACTTATACACATAATTGACTTCTTAGAGAGCCAGTAGTTGAACACTTGTTAGCACTGGTCTGGAAGAGCAGTGGTCTGGAACTCTTGGGAAATTGGAAATCCAGATGAGCCATATTATTTGCTAAGAAAAAGGATACAATGTTAGCTTTTGCATTGTCTTTCAAAAGTAGATAAGACAGCCTTTGTTTGAAATATTGTATTGCCAAAATGTGACACTGAGAAACAAAGTAAGCAAATGTTGGCAAAATGGCACCAAAATTCTGCTACAACCTTCAAAATCTGTAAGAAATGTTCACACACACACACACACACACACACAATCTGTAAGAAATGCAATTATCTGTGAAGCACAATAAAATAACTAGTCAGTTTGAAAATATTAAAAAGAGATTTATATGTATGTTATGAAAAAAGGAAAATACTGTTGAATTTTGTTATGATTAATAATTTGAATAATCTACTTTGGGAAAATAAAGTAAAATACCTTTTGTTCAAGGTTCACTTAATTGAAACTAGAATAAATAGCTAAGGAGTAAATTTTATAAAGAAAGTGACTAATATACATGCTATTTTCTTTATGGCATCTTTATGTCATAAAGATAGCTGGTAACAAAAGACTGAATAATAAAATCATGATTCTCTAAAAAGCAAGGTGAAATAAAGGATCTGATAAGAACAAGAACTATATAACTGGCAGAAAAAACTGAACGACTCCATTCGATAAATACCGTCAGAACTTTCACAAATGAATTCTGAACTCAAGTAACGTCAGGCAAGAGTGAACATGTGACAGAGATAAATGGGTATAGAATCCTGCATTTGAAATCCAGTGCAGCCATGAATCTTAATCTAAGAAAATTCTCATCAACCACTTATGTTTCTTTTATTTTTATTTTTTAAAATTTTGGCCTCTTTCATTGGTCTTTCATTTATTTATTTTCATCTATCTTTGTTCTTTGGCCTGTGTGGGCCTCCCATTGCAGTGGCCTCTCCTGTTGCAGAGCACGGGCTTCGAGCGCATGCGCTCCAGAGCGCTGGCTTGTAATTGGACACACCAGTCCAGCCGCTCCACAATATGTGGGATCTTCCCGTACCAGGGACTGAACTGGCACCCCTTGCACTGCAAGGCGGTGTCCTTACCCACTGGACAACCAGGGAAGTCTCCACTTATGTTTCTTGATGAATGAACTTAACTTGCCAAAAAAAACCCAGGTCAAAACCTTGTGTGATAAGTAGTCCATTTCCCAGTTCAGCAGGGGAAGTGGGGAGTTTTGAAATAGTGTCTTCCTAGAAAATAACAATAAGTGAAATCCTAATAAGAGCAAAATTTTCTTAAATGGTCAGGCAATAAAATATTCACAATAAAATCCTTCTCATTGTTTGCTAGAGACTCCTGATATTAGGTAAAAGAGATTAGCTTCATTCATGTTTGCAATTATATAAATATTTTGATACCTTTCAAATCCATATTGAAATACTAATACCCAACATGATGGTATCAGTAAATGGAACTCTTGGGAGGTGCTCAGATTATGAGGGTAGCTCTGAATGAATTAGTGCTCTTATAAAAGAGACCCCCACAGGGCTTCCTAGTGCCTTCTACTCAATGAAGTGTCCTTTGACCCCAAAAAGGGCCTTAATGTAACCATTCTGGCACCCTAATCTAGTACCTATAGCTTCCAGAAGTATAAGAAATAAATTTGTTTACAAATCACCTAGTCTCTGGTATTTTGTTATAGTGCTATCTAGCAGCCAAATGAACTAATTAAGACAATGGTCAACCCACAAAGGTGACCTTCTAATAACGGACTTTTGGTGCCAAACATTATTTTAAACCACCATAAAAATTCCATCTTACAATTTCAGTAATTTTATACTTTATACTTCTGTAAGTTAAAAAGCTATACTATCTTTGAAGTTCACTATTAATAACCACACTAATATTTAAGATCATTTTATCTTATCTTTGGATAAACACAGTGTGTTACTTTATTCCCTCAGTGAATCAGAGTTACATTAATTTGAAATAAAAAAATAGTTTTCAAAAATTTCACTCCTTCCTTCCACTTCTCATTGCAACTCTGGGTAAGATAGTTCTGAATAACTGCTCATCTATGTGATGGCTTTCTTTCATGTTTCCCCTTGCAGGTTAAGTTAAAAGCAGGTCTCTACTCTCCTGACACAGTCAGAAACCAAGGGTATGAATGGGAAGGATTAAAAACAACTGTTTTCTTCTATATGGTGTGATAATAGTTTGTTTCTGATTCTTAGCATGCTTAATCTAGAAGCACCAGGAATCAGGTATCCTGGTAGGAATATTAAAGAGAAGCTAAACTTTCCAGGGCAAACTTTTTAGAATAGTAAGCTTCCTCTCTTGATATGGTGAGTTATTCGTGTGACTGTGGGTATGAATGGGGAAGGGGATGAATCAGTTGCAGAGGACAGGCTGTCGTAACATAAAATAAAAATTTTTTACCTTTCAAATCCATATTGAAAAAAAACTTCATTCATGTTTGCAATTATATAAATATTTTGATACCTTTCAAATCCATATTGAAATACTAATACCCAACATGATGGTATCAGTAAATGGAACTCTTGGGAGGTGCTCAGATTATGAGGGTAGCTCTGAATGAATTAGTGCTCTTATAAAAGAGACCCCACAGGGCTTCCTAGTGCCTTCTACTCAATGAAGTGTCCTTTGACCCCAAAAAGGGCCTTAATGTAACCATTCTGGCACCCTAATCTAGTACCTATAGCTTCCAGAAGTATAAGAAATAAATTTGTTTACAAATCACCTAGTCTCTGGTATTTTGTTATAGTGCTATCTAGCAGCCAAATGAACTAATTAAGACAATGGTCAACCCACAAAGGTGACCTTCTAATAACGGACTTTTGGTGCCAAACATTATTTTAAACCACCATAAAAATTCCATCTTACAATTTCAGTAATTTTATACTTTATACTTCTGTAAGTTAAAAAGCTATACTATCTTTGAAGTTCACTATTAATAACCACACTAATATTTAAGATCATTTTATCTTATCTTTGGATAAACACAGTGTGTTACTTTATTCCCTCAGTGAATCAGAGTTACATTAATTTGAAATAAAAAAATAGTTTTCAAAAATTTCACTCCTTCCTTCCACTTCTCATTGCAACTCTGGGTAAGATAGTTCTGAATAACTGCTCATCTATGTGATGGCTTTCTTTCATGTTTCCCCTTGCAGGTTAAGTTAAAAGCAGGTCTCTACTCTCCTGACACAGTCAGAAACCAAGGGTATGAATGGGAAGGATTAAAAACAACTGTTTTCTTCTATATGGTGTGATAATAGTTTGTTTCTGATTCTTAGCATGCTTAATCTAGAAGCACCAGGAATCAGGTATCCTGGTAGGAATATTAAAGAGAAGCTAAACTTTCCAGGGCAAACTTTTTAGAATAGTAAGCTTCCTCTCTTGATATGGTGAGTTATTCGTGTGACTGTGGGTATGAATGGGGAAGGGGATGAATCAGTTGCAGAGGACAGGCTGTCGTAACATAAAATAAAAATATACACAAGGTCTCTTTCTTAATTCACATTTCTTAAGAGTCTAACGGTTGAGACAAGGGGAAATGGGTTGTTAAAATCCTAATACCTTTTACATATGAAAAGTAGACTAGGATATCTGAAGGTATATAAAAATTACCTTTTTCACAGTCTTATCTGGTTCAAGAGCGATATCTGGAATATTTGCATCCACCATCAACGAAAACAAATTCAAAATAAGATTAGAATACCTATTGGAAAAGAAAAATAAATAGCATTAAAATAAACAGTATTAAAATTTTGCCATCTTTTCTCATTAAAAGCACTGTGACAAGCAGTGGTACTTAGATCTTTTTTATTTATTTATTTATTTATTTTTAATTTTTACAGTTTTGTTGTTCACAGATACGCATGTTCCTAGATCAGTCATATGCATATCCCTGACCTCCTCCCACCTCCTGGTACTTAAGATCTTTATAATGATTACTATTACTCCTCTGAAAAATGGAATGTGAGTTTATTCACCAGTGGTTTCAATGAAAAGCAAGCCTTGAAAACATATTCTAGGGTCTTGATATAGTACCATTTTTAGGTCTCCCATCAGGGACCATACTTTTTGGAATAACCATCTAATAATGACATTTTTTTTTTTCCAGTCTTTAATAAGTATAGTCTTTTTAGAAGGGATCTAAGGGGAATTTGCTTTATATCACTAATTAGCATTTTACTAAGCAATGAAGATCTGTCTTTGCTCAATGATGACAAGAATCTGCCATCTTAAGACTACCTCATTGTGTCTTGGGTAAATGAGTAAAAGGGAAATAGTGGGCTTCCCTGGTGGTCCAGTGGGTAAGGATACCGCCTTGCAGTGCAAGGGGTGCCAGTTCGATCCCTGGCCTGGGAGGATCCCATGTGCCATGGAGCGGCTGGACCGATGTGTCCAATTACCAAGCGGGAGCTCTGGAGCGCATGCACCCAGAGCCAGTGCTCTGGGACAACAGAGGCCACTGTGATGGGAGGACCACATGGGCCGAAGAACAAAGATGGATGAAAATAGATAAATGAAAGACCAATAGAGGTGGCCCGCCTGCCCCCTCCCTCCCCAACCCCAATCATTAAAAGGGAAATAGTATGCTTCATTAATCAGTTGCAAGTAGCCTCCAGAGACACTAATTCCATCATCTTAGAAAATACAGTGACTGGTCTGGTTACAAGCAACCCTATATGGAGGGAAAACAGTTCACACTGATCTACACCAAAAAATGCCAGACGCTTTATAATTTCATGTTTGGAGTATGTGGACCCCTGCAGGAACTAAAGGTTTATCTTCATCAGTCCTCAATCTTTTCATCTTCCTCTAAATGAGGAGAAAGAATGTTACTATTCCAAATGCTGCAAGGATATAAAGTGTGTTGTTGACCAGAGAGAGAAAAGCTGGGGTCAAGATTTTGAAGGGTTAAATTTACTGTCAGTGAGAGGGAGTGGCCAAGATGGGCTTTAGAGGAGAAGGCCCTGTGAGGTCGAGTCATGGCTGGACCATTCACACAGATGCTGAAGTCACAGGAGCAGGCCTGAAGAAAGAAGACAATGAAAGTTTTCAGAGGATGAGAATGACAGGAAAATTGGAAGTTAATGGTCAGCAACAGATAACTTATCTGATTTCACAGTGCATGTCTATGCTTTTGTGAAGAATGCCAGCAAAAAAATGGTTTAGAAGCAGGAAGGGAGCCAGGACCCTCTATAAGCTCTGTGGTATGTTGTTCAGTTGCTCAGTTGGGTCTGACTCTTTGAGATCTCATGTACTGCTGCACGCCAGGCTTCCCTGTCCTTTACCATCTCACGGAGCTCGCTCAAATGCATATCTATTAAATCAGTGATACTATCCAACCACCTTGTCCTCTTTCATCCCCTTCTCCTCCTGCCTTCAGTCTTTCCCAGCATCAGGGTCTTTTCCAATGAGCTGGCCCTTTGCATCACGTAGCCAAAGTATTTGGAGCTTCAGCTTCTGTATCAGTCCGTCCAATGAATATTCAGCATTTATTTAAATAAGACTGATGGGTTTGATTTCCTTGTAGTCGAAAGGACTCTCAATTACCAAGCGGGAGCTCTGGGCGCATGCACCCAGAGCCAGTGCTCTGGGACAACAGAGGCCACTGTGATGGGAGGACCACATGGGCGAAGAACAAAGATGGATGAAAATAGATAAATGAAAGACCAATAGAGGTGGCCCGCCTGCCCCTCCCTCCTCAACCCCAATCATTAAAAGGGAAATAGTATGCTTCATTAATCAGTTGCAAGTAGCCTCCAGAGACACTAATTCCATCATCTTAGAAAATACAGTGACTGGTCTGGTTACAAGCAACCCTATATGGAGGAGAAAACAGTTCACACTGATCTACACCAAAAAATGCCAGACGCTTTATAATTTCATGTTTGGAGTATGTGGACCCCTGCAGGAACTAAAGGTTTATCTTCATCAGTCCTCAATCTTTTCATCTTCCTCTAAATGAGGAGAAAGAATGTTACTATTCCAAATGCTGCAAGGATATAAAGTGTGTTGTTGACCAGAGAGAGAAAAGCTGGGGTCAAGATTTTGAAGGGTTAAATTTACTGTCAGTGAGAGGGAGTGGCCAAGATGGGCTTTAGAGGAGAAGGCCCTGTGAGGTCGAGTCATGGCTGGACCATTCACACAGATGCTGAAGTCACAGGAGCAGGCCTGAAGAAAGAAGACAATGAAAGTTTTCAGAGGATGAGAATGACAGGAAAATTGGAAGTTAATGGTCAGCAACAGATAACTTATCTGATTTCACAGTGCATGTCTATGCTTTTGTGAAGAATGCCAGCAAAAAAATGGTTTAGAAGCAGGAAGGGAGCCAGGACCCTCTATAAGCTCTGTGGTATGTTGTTCAGTTGCTCAGTTGGGTCTGACTCTTTGAGATCTCATGTACTGCTGCACGCCAGGCTTCCCTGTCCTTTACCATCTCACGGAGCTCGCTCAAATGCATATCTATTAAATCAGTGATACTATCCAACCACCTTGTCCTCTTTCATCCCCTTCTCCTCCTGCCTTCAGTCTTTCCCAGCATCAGGGTCTTTTCCAATGAGCTGGCCCTTTGCATCACGTAGCCAAAGTATTTGGAGCTTCAGCTTCTGTATCAGTCCGTCCAATGAATATTCAGCATTTATTTAAATAAGACTGATGGGTTTGATTTCCTTGTAGTCGAAAGGACTCTCAAGTGTCTTCTCCAACACTACAGTTCAAAAGCATCAATTTTTTCATGCTCAGCCTTCTTTATGGTCCAACTCTTACACCTGTACATGACTACTGGGAAAATCATAGGTTTGACTATACAGACTTCTGTCACCAAAGTGACATGTCTACATTTTAATACACTGTCTAGGTTGGTCATACATTTTCTTCCAAAGAGCAAATACCTTTTAATTTCATGGTGGAGTCACCATCTGCAGTGATCCTGGAACTGAAAAAAATAAAGTCTGTCACCATTTCCATTGTTTCTCCATCTATATGCTATATGCCACAAAGTGATGGGACCAGATGCCATGATCTTAGTTTTTTGAACGCTGAGTTTTAAGCCAGATTTTTCACTCTCTTCTTTCACCACCATCAAGAGGCTCTTTAGTGCCTCTTCACTTTGTGCCACTAGGTTGGTGTCATCTGCATATCTGAGGTGGTTGATATATCTGAGGTGGTTGATATTTCTCCCAAAAATCTTGATCCCAGTTTCTGTTTCACCCAGCCTGGCATTTCACATGATGTACTCTGCATATAAGTTAAATAAGCAGGGTGACAATATACAGCAGCCTTGATGTACTCCTTTCCCAATTTTGAGCCAGTCTGTTGTCTTATATCTAGTTCTAACCTGTTTTTCTTGACCTACATATACAGATTTTGCAGGAGGCAGGTAAGGTGGTCAGGTATTCCCATCTCAGTCAGAATTTTCCACCGTTTGTTGTGGAAAAGTCAAAGCCATTATTAGTCAATGAGGCAGAAGTAGATGTTTTTCTGGAATTCTCTTGCTTTTTCTGTGATCCAATGGATGTTTGATCCAATGGCAATGTGATCTCTGGTCTGCCTTTTCCAAATCCAGCTTGTACATCCTCAGTTCATGTACTGTTGAAGCTTAGAATTTTGAGCATTACTTTGCTAGCATGTGAAATGAGTGCAATTGTGCAGGCAGAACATTCTTTGGCATTGCCCTTCTTTGGGATTGGAATGAAAACTGACTTATTTTTTCTGTGGTATGTAGGAAATGGAAATACAGAAGACAGTCCACTGAGAAGGCTGTAAGGACTGGTGTCAATCGGATACAACCAACTGCTATTATGTTATGAAAATATGACATACTTTCAGTGAATCCTTAATTATTGCTCTGATCTGTTGACTACATAGAATTTCTCCCAATATTCTCATAGAGGAACTTAAGGAATCCGCTACAGGGTAACACAGGGAAAGGAATGCAAAACTCAGTTTTGAAGGGGATATTTCAGAGGTTCTCAAACCTGGCTGTCCATTAAATTCACCTGAGAAGTTGCTTTATAAAAATACCAATGCCTAAGCCAAATCCCGGACCAACTGAATGTAATGGCGCCAGGAACTATTTCGGTCTCCCTTCCCCCACAAAGATCTTCAGGTGATTCTAATGGAAAGCCAGGATCTACCTTAAAACATCTGCCTTTATTATACCACAATGTGTGTTCCTTTTGTAAAAGACATATATTAATGTTTCTGGATTATCTATTGGTATAAATGTAACTGGGCTTCCCAGGTGCTCAGTGGTAAAGAATCTGCCTGCCAATACAGAAGAAGCAAGACATGTGGGTTCAATCCCTGGGTCAGAAAAAACCTCTGGAGTAGGAAATGGCAAGCCATTTCAGTATTTTTGCTGGAAAATTCCACAGACAGAAGAGGCTGGTGCACTACAGTATATGTATGGGGTTGCAAAGAGTTGGACATGACTGAGCACACACATATATAAATGTATCCACCCATGCTTCTATTATTATGGAAATGGGAAACAATGTAAATAAATATAAAATGGAATATTCTATAAGAAGCTTACACATCCAATTAAGTTGTGGATTATCCACTACCTTTAACTGAATTAACCTTTTACATCTGTTGCCATTAAACTGCATTTTCTATTTAAGACAGAACCAGCGACACAAAACAGAAATTATACATTAGTCATTCAAATCCTATCCAGAAAAACAGATTTAAGGTTACTGAAAATCTTAAAAATCATTATCAAAAGAAAAGCTAAGGTTAAAAAATGATAGAGTGGGAAAAGTACGCAAAACCAAGTCTAGACAAAGATGTAAGGATGGATGTGATATAAAAATTTTGATAAAAGAGCAGATTAAGTACATTGTTCAAGGAAAACATAATCTTTTCTCTTATCCATCATGCTATTCACTGATTATACAAAGATAGTATACATTTTCCAGCAAAAATCTTCAATACGAAGAATGACAATCATTAATTACATCAAGTGAGCTTCTTACAGCATTTTCAGAGGTTTGTATCTCCTAAAATTTATCCTTTTGACATGCAACAAATATAACAGTAGGATCCTGAAAAGTATTTCTTTAACAAGTGTACTACTTCCAGGAGGGAAAAACATGACGTTAACAAAGAGAAGTAGCATGGTCCATAGATTCACTGTTTGATGACTAGATAAACATCCTCAAAAACAATGTAAAAACTCCGCCTGATATGGTAAAATGCATTCTTAATTTCAGTATTTTTACTGAACTGTTTAGGGTCTTTTTATCACCAGTGTCTAGAATGGTGTTTGACCTAAACATGGATTAAGAGAAGTTTATGTTTTCCTTCATTCAACACTTAATATTTACAATGTTTGAGCATTACTACTGTTGCCATATAAGTATTCAAAAAATAAATCTTCCAATTATTATTGGTAAACAATGTATTTTGTTATGTGAAAATCACACCATGAATTGTGTCCTGACAACTGTACAACTATAACTATTTGTAACTTAGATCAAACAAGATTGCTTAGTTTATGTGGTCCACAGTGTATTCAACGATTTCTTATTGATTAGCAGTCAATCACACCTAAAAACCCTAATAATAAATGTGTCAAATATCTTTACTTGTCAACAAGCTTTTGGCTATCTGGTTAATTCTTATATCCTAACAGAAATTTTTACTAACTGAACCATATTTTAAAATACACCATTAAAAAATAAACATTAACCAAAATATTAATGGCCAGCTAATTTTAACAGTGAAATTTCTGAAAATAAAACAATTTTCCTGAGACTTAACAGAAAGTGAGGTAGATTAGTCTTTGGCATTAACCTTTTACATCTGTTGCCATTAAACTGCATTTTCTATTTAAGACAGAACCAGCGACACAAAACAGAAATTATACATTAGTCATTCAAATCCTATCCAGAAAAACAGATTTAAGGTTACTGAAAATCTTAAAAATCATTATCAAAAGAAAAGCTAAGGTTAAAAAATGATAGAGTGGGAAAAGTACGCAAAACCAAGTCTAGACAAAGATGTAAGGATGGATGTGATATAAAAATTTTGATAAAAGAGCAGATTAAGTACATTGTTCAAGGAAAACATAATCTTTTCTCTTATCCATCATGCTATTCACTGATTATACAAAGATAGTATACATTTTCCAGCAAAAATCTTCAATACGAAGAATGACAATCATTAATTACATCAAGTGAGCTTCTTACAGCATTTTCAGAGGTTTGTATCTCCTAAAATTTATCCTTTTGACATGCAACAAATATAACAGTAGGATCCTGAAAAGTATTTCTTTAACAAGTGTACTACTTCCAGGAGGGAAAAACATGACGTTAACAAAGAGAAGTAGCATGGTCCATAGATTCACTGTTTGATGACTAGATAAACATCCTCAAAAACAATGTAAAAACTCCGCCTGATATGGTAAAATGCATTCTTAATTTCAGTATTTTTACTGAACTGTTTAGGGTCTTTTTATCACCAGTGTCTAGAATGGTGTTTGACCTAAACATGGATTAAGAGAAGTTTATGTTTTCCTTCATTCAACACTTAATATTTACAATGTTTGAGCATTACTACTGTTGCCATATAAGTATTCAAAAAATAAATCTTCCAATTATTATTGGTAAACAATGTATTTTGTTATGTGAAAATCACACCATGAATTGTGTCCTGACAACTGTACAACTATAACTATTTGTAACTTAGATCAAACAAGATTGCTTAGTTTATGTGGTCCACAGTGTATTCAACGATTTCTTATTGATTAGCAGTCAATCACACCTAAAAACCCTAATAATAAATGTGTCAAATATCTTTACTTGTCAACAAGCTTTTGGCTATCTGGTTAATTCTTATATCCTAACAGAAATTTTTACTAACTGAACCATATTTTAAAATACACCATTAAAAAATAAACATTAACCAAAATATTAATGGCCAGCTAATTTTAACAGTGAAATTTCTGAAAATAAAACAATTTTCCTGAGACTTAACAGAAAGTGAGGTAGATTAGTCTTTGGCTCCACAAATAATCTGCTTTTATTTTCTCATTTTGCTGAATTGCTATTACTCCATTATCTATGACAGTTTATAAAGCACATGTTTTCTTTCTGCTTTTAATAAGATAGAGCACCTGTGATATTTCTCTAGTTATCATTTCACATTATCTTGTCTGCCTCCTCACTGAGATTACCATTTTCATCTAGTTTTCTGTAGGCAGTTACTATTTTAAATTAAAAATCTTAGGTATTAACGTAGAACTTTCCGGTATGAAAGTGCTTCTGGATCATCAGGCACTTATCTTCTCATTATTCCTTTAGCATTTCTGAGAAGTAAAACTGAGCCACTCTACCACCCAAAGGATAATAATGTGGCTGTTTGTAAAATGTACATTAAAGTCTGTGACAAGCAGTAGAGCCTAAGTGAACAGTGAAGGCCTACCGGGCCACTGTGAAGATGAAACCTATTAGCATAGGACAGCCATTCACCTGGGGCCAATAGCATCAATGTTACCTGGGAGCGTGGCCTCACTCTTAGATATGAAGCAGATATGAAATTTTCAAATACATACTGACGGTTTTTATCCAACATACATATTCTGAGTGTCTATACATAGGTTACTCACCTCTACTGGTTACACATTCATGGAGAAGCACATTAGGTTGTCTCCCAAGTTAGGACTTTTCTGGTGGACTAACTTTGCATAGTTAGGTTGAAAATGGAGTTAAGAGTCAAATGATCAATCATTTTTGACTTATCATCAGAGTCATGTCTTAAATTTAAACCATGACTTTTAATTTATCCTTTTCCTGATGATACATGATGGTTAGTCCTAAGTAAATTTGGGTGCAGGAAGCAGAGATAAAGAAGCCTCAGAAAAAAAATTTCATATATATATATATATATATTTTTAAGAATGACTAAAAAGAGACAACACCTTATGTGACATTTATTCAACTGTCGAAATGCTTCTCAGGAACAACTTCAGAATGCTCCTCAAGAACACCTAAAACTTAAGGCTGATAAAGATGTTAAAGAATAAAAATGATCTAATTAATCATTCCAAGTGAACTAAATGGTTCATTCTTGTGTAATGCCAGCGTTGCTGCTGGTGGGATTTAGCAGTCAGATGATTACTGAGAAAATAAGAAACTTGTCTTTTTCCTTTGATATCAGACTGTTTAGCAAAATAGTCATCAAATATAAACTAACAAATTCTGCTGCCTGTGTCATTCTGAAAAAGAACAACACTGAAAAAAAAAAATGTACCACTGTAGTTTTTCCTAAGTCATGTCTGACTTTTCTACAACCCCATGGATCCTCCAGGCTCCTCTGTCCTTGAAATTCCCCAGACAAGAACACTGGAGTGAGTTACCACTTCTTTCCCCAGGGGTTCTTCCCAACCCAGACACTGAATCCATATATTCTGCACTGGCAGGAGGATACTTTACCACTAAGCCACTAGGGAATATATTTTAACAAATATTTTTCTTGCTCTGTGAAATGAATTCAGTAAAATTCTCTATGTGAAGTAAATCAACTTACCTTCGAAGGTGGAGAAAAGCTGTGTAACACTGTTTTCGGAACTCCTGGTACTGCTCACTCTGTGTGCCCCCCATTCCTTCCACCATCTCTTTATTCAGCTTCATTGGAGGAGGAAGAGGCTTGGATCCCGACCCAAAATATATCCAAAGTCGATGTGGAAGAGTTTGCCTGAAGGTTCTCACCTCTACTGGTTACACATTCATGGAGAAGCACATTAGGTTGTCTCCCAAGTTAGGACTTTTCTGGTGGACTAACTTTGCATAGTTAGGTTGAAAATGGAGTTAAGAGTCAAATGATCAATCATTTTTGACTTATCATCAGAGTCATGTCTTAAATTTAAACCATGACTTTTAATTTATCCTTTTCCTGATGATACATGATGGTTAGTCCTAAGTAAATTTGGGTGCAGGAAGCAGAGATAAAGAAGCCTCAGAAAAAAAATTTCATATATATATATATATATATTTTTAAGAATGACTAAAAAGAGACAACACCTTATGTGACATTTATTCAACTGTCGAAATGCTTCTCAGGAACAACTTCAGAATGCTCCTCAAGAACACCTAAAACTTAAGGCTGATAAAGATGTTAAAGAATAAAAATGATCTAATTAATCATTCCAAGTGAACTAAATGGTTCATTCTTGTGTAATGCCAGCGTTGCTGCTGGTGGGATTTAGCAGTCAGATGATTACTGAGAAAATAAGAAACTTGTCTTTTTCCTTTGATATCAGACTGTTTAGCAAAATAGTCATCAAATATAAACTAACAAATTCTGCTGCCTGTGTCATTCTGAAAAAGAACAACACTGAAAAAAAAAAATGTACCACTGTAGTTTTTCCTAAGTCATGTCTGACTTTTCTACAACCCCATGGATCCTCCAGGCTCCTCTGTCCTTGAAATTCCCCAGACAAGAACACTGGAGTGAGTTACCACTTCTTTCCCCAGGGGTTCTTCCCAACCCAGACACTGAATCCATATATTCTGCACTGGCAGGAGGATACTTTACCACTAAGCCACTAGGGAATATATTTTAACAAATATTTTTCTTGCTCTGTGAAATGAATTCAGTAAAATTCTCTATGTGAAGTAAATCAACTTACCTTCGAAGGTGGAGAAAAGCTGTGTAACACTGTTTTCGGAACTCCTGGTACTGCTCACTCTGTGTGCCCCCCATTCCTTCCACCATCTCTTTATTCAGCTTCATTGGAGGAGGAAGAGGCTTCGGATCCCGACCCAAAATATATCCAAAGTCGATGTGGAAGAGTTTGCCTGAAGGTTAACAAGAAACTCATTTGTTTCCAGAATCTTATATTAAGAAACTGGAAACAGGTATATCATACAATTGATAAAGCTGTGTATCTTTATAAAGAATATTAGTTCATGATGAAGTCCCTTAAATTCTTTGATACTGTAGCTTCAGGTTTAGGAGTAAATCCCATGGTAATATTTTAAAGTTAAAACTGTATTTTTAGATCTCCAGAATCAAAGATGGCTAAAGCTTGGACAAGTTTTAAAGGTATTAGTAGAAATCAGTATCTTGTAGCAAATTTCTTATGCTAAAGGAAGATGATTTCTTTAAGTATTCTTTGAGACGAATCCTTCCTTATCACTATTCTCCCCATCTTCAAAATCATTCTGTGAATTTCAAATTATATTATGAGCTTTATTTGAACTATTTCCAACTAATCTGTGCCACTCATTAGCTGAAGACTAGGAAATCAAGCACAGCATTCATCTCTGCTGGGGTTGAATACGGCTCCAGCGCTCACAGAGAGAACCCCCTGAGCATTCATAGGGTCATATATGCAACTCATGGGTCAGATGTGTAGGAATGCGACTGATCATTCACTCAGAGAACGATTCACCACTGAATTCACAAAGCATCTTTTAATTTACAAATAGGTCCAAAGGAGGCATCCATTAGAACACTAAAAGTAACCCCCAAGATTTTACTACAATCTAAGTACCACCAAAGTTAGGGATTTAGGCCCGTTTTGTATATGGTTGTTTCTTCAACCTCAGAATAGTTTCTAGTGCACAGTAAGCACTCAGTGTTCAATGAAGACACTGATTCATTTAAAAAGCCAATCAAAATTTTCCCTAGTGTAACCTGCCCACTTTTATTTATCCTGTAATGCACTTTGACCTGTTTCAGGTGGAAAACCCTTCTTCCATAATGCATGGGAAGCTTAGGTTTCTTTCCCTCTATGGCACAAGTCAAAAACTTTCCTTCTTGAGGTGCATGAAATTATTTCTACATATTTTTGCTATCTTGCAAAATATTTTTAGATAGTGAATCTATCCAGTTAGAACGTTTACACCTTTCCATCTACACCTTTCTCTCAGGATTGCCACTGTTATCCGTGAACTTTATACACTGTCATTAGGTCACTGTTGGAAACATAGGTTGGCACAGAACTTATTCTAGTTGTGGTAACGACGTTTCAGGTAATAGTGATGGCATAACTGGCCCTCCGAGTCAGGAATATAAAGGATCTTTAGTAAAACAAACTTTTTCACATTTCACTTGATCACATACATGACATGGACAAAGTTGCTTTCTTAAACCTTTCTAAGCCAAACCTTCTAGCCTATAAAACAGGTAAATTGATAATTATCTCCTGGCAGAATTAAGACATAAAATAGCTAAGACTAACAGTACTTGGTACACCATCATCACTCTAAATTTTAAATACTGAATTTTATTCAAAAATAAATACTAATACATTTTAAAGATGTTTAAAATGTCCCTGATACCTGAGATTACAACTTCTAGCAATTAGCAAATTAAATATTAAAGAGATAAGCAATCTTATTTTGTGCAATTCTTTTGGGCATCTTTCTTACAAAGAAAAACTATTAAATAGTACATTACACTAGAAATGTTATAAAACCCTGAAAATGAGAAAACTTCCAAGGCAAGTTTTCCAAGGCCAAAAAATAAAAAAGCACAAGTTCTGGCAACAATAATATTAGATTTAAGTAAAGTTCAACATAAATACTAGCACTATTTTCCCACAACAGTAAAAAAAAAAAAAAAAAAAAAAAAAACTATATTGCAAATTATTTGAAATTCACAGACACTGTACTAAATATGGGGCATGTAGTTCATATACAAAAAGAAACAACAGCTTACCAGTGAATGGTAAGTCATAATGACTACCAACCGCAGATTTAAACATTGTCACCACCTGGCTGTAGGAAAAGTAGTTATTGTCCAGGAGGAAGAAACTATCCTCTATCCTCTCAGGTCCTCTGGCTGGTCTAAGACTTGTATTGATATGAGACATATTAGGAGGAGAAAATCAAACCAAAGGGGCTTCTCAGGTGGTGCAGTTGTAAAGAATTCTCCTGCTAGTGCAGGAGATGCAAGAGACATGCATTCAATCCCTAGGTCAACCTGCTTCAGTATTCTTGTTTGGAAAATTTCGTGGACAGAGGAGCCTGGTGGGCTACAGTCCATAGAGTCACAAACAGTCAGATATGACTAGCGAAGTTTGTTAAATATTCCTCTTTGGGTCCCATTGTCTCTGCATGGCCTTAGCAAACATTTATTGCCTAACATTTCTTTTTCTATCTACCGTCAATTGCCTTCCTCCTCTTTGAGGTCTCAAACCACTATCCTCAACATCTTCTTTTGTTTTTAGCTGAGGATGGCATTTAGGGTAAGAGTTTCAGTCATCTTGGTGAGTTATTCGGTTTTTATGGGTCTTTCCCATATATACATTAGTACACTTTTTTTTCTCCTGTTACTCCATTAATAATCCTGTGCCATTTTAGTTTAGACCAGTCAAAAGAAACTACGAGAGTAGACCAAATTTTCTTCCTTTTCAAGAGTCTCATAAGAACAGGTATTTCTAGTATAGTAAATGACAAATGGTATAGGGGATGAGAAGGAATTCTAACTAGATATAGATAGCAAGGAACTTAAAGAGAATGGGAAAATGGTTTTGTTTCCCTCAAAACACAAAGGCAGTAACAAGTTAGCTCAGTGTTTCCTTTTAGGCAAGTTTTCCAAGGCCAAAAAATAAAAAAGCACAAGTTCTGGCAACAATAATATTAGATTTAAGTAAAGTTCAACATAAATACTAGCACTATTTTCCCACAACAGTAAAAAAAAAAAAAAAAAAAAAAAAAACTATATTGCAAATTATTTGAAATTCACAGACACTGTACTAAATATGGGGCATGTAGTTCATATACAAAAAGAAACAACAGCTTACCAGTGAATGGTAAGTCATAATGACTACCAACCGCAGATTTAAACATTGTCACCACCTGGCTGTAGGAAAAGTAGTTATTGTCCAGGAGGAAGAAACTATCCTCTATCCTCTCAGGTCCTCTGGCTGGTCTAAGACTTGTATTGATATGAGACATATTAGGAGGAGAAAATCAAACCAAAGGGGCTTCTCAGGTGGTGCAGTTGTAAAGAATTCTCCTGCTAGTGCAGGAGATGCAAGAGACATGCATTCAATCCCTAGGTCAACCTGCTTCAGTATTCTTGTTTGGAAAATTTCGTGGACAGAGGAGCCTGGTGGGCTACAGTCCATAGAGTCACAAACAGTCAGATATGACTAGCGAAGTTTGTTAAATATTCCTCTTTGGGTCCCATTGTCTCTGCATGGCCTTAGCAAACATTTATTGCCTAACATTTCTTTTTCTATCTACACGTCAATTGCCTTCCTCCTCTTTGAGGTCTCAAACCACTATCCTCAACATCTTCTTTTGTTTTTAGCTGAGGATGGCATTTAGGGTAAGAGTTTCAGTCATCTTGGTGAGTTATTCGGTTTTTATGGGTCTTTCCCATATATACATTAGTACACTTTTTTTTTTCTCCTGTTACTCCATTAATAATCCTGTGCCATTTTAGTTTAGACCAGTCAAAAGAAACTACGAGAGTAGACCAAATTTTCTTCCTTTTCAAGAGTCTCATAAGAACAGGTATTTCTAGTATAGTAAATGACAAATGGTATAGGGGGGATGAGAAGGAATTCTAACTAGATATAGATAGCAAGGAACTTAAAGAGAATGGGAAAATGGTTTTGTCTTCCCTCCCCAAAACACAAAGGCAGTAACAAGTTAGCTCAGTGTTTCCTTTTAGTCACACCAGGGTGTCTAAATCAGCATGCATTTGGTAAGTCTCTACCCCACCTACTTCTATTGAAACACTTTAGCTGAGGTGCATACTGAAATTTACTTGTTGATTCTTCTCCACAACACTTAACTTTTAGCGAACCATTAAGGGTCTTACAATCAAGAAACTTATCTCATTCATTTTTACTATCTTCCGGAAACCTAGGTAGTATCTCACGTACAGGAGCATATAAGGTAGCTACTTTGAACTTATTTAATCCATGACATCTCAATTTCACATTTACAGCTTAGACAACCTTTAAAAACATTATTGGTGTGAGACATTTTCTTCTGGAAACCCAATAGATCTTATAGCAGTTGTCATGTTTTAAAAATGCTGTCTTCATTTCTGTGAAGATTTGTAATGGAATTTAATAAAGGCAAAGTCTGGATCATCTGGATGATAACTTACTGCTTAAAACTGTATTGTGATTTTTATGTTCTTGACTGTGTTGGTATCAAACAGCAAGGCTACTTTAATTGTTGCAGGAAAATAGAAGCAGAGTACGTTGAAAACTACATGACAGAATCCTAAATAAACGGAGGTTATGAAGTAGTTTAAGTAAAGCAGATTAAGAATATGTACATGGGACAGGATATAAACAGCATTCTGAAATGAAACTCATACTATATTATCTGTATCATTCACACTAGCAAGTGGCAATTTAGTTTCAATATCTCTGTCTGTCACATTAATACTGCAAGATTATATTTTTACAGTTTGTAACATTATTTAACCTATAAAACTGGTTTTATTTTATAGTTGGATATTGAATAGATGCATAATAAGTTAATATCAGGCTTTATGATGACATATATAGTTACACTTTTTTTTCTCCTGTTACTCCATTAATAATCCTGTGCCATTTTAGTTTAGACCAGTCAAAAGAAACTACGAGAGTAGACCAAATTTTCTTCCTTTTCAAGAGTCTCATAAGAACAGGTATTTCTAGTATAGTAAATGACAAATGGTATAGGGGGGATGAGAAGGAATTCTAACTAGATATAGATAGCAAGGAACTTAAAGAGAATGGGAAAATGGTTTTGTCTTCCCTCCCCAAAACACAAAGGCAGTAACAAGTTAGCTCAGTGTTTCCTTTTAGTCACACCAGGGTGTCTAAATCAGCATGCATTTGGTAAGTCTCTACCCCACCTACTTCTATTGAAACACTTTAGCTGAGGTGCATACTGAAATTTACTTGTTGATTCTTCTCCACAACACTTAACTTTTAGCGAACCATTAAGGGTCTTACAATCAAGAAACTTATCTCATTCATTTTTACTATCTTCCGGAAACCTAGGTAGTATCTCACGTACAGGAGCATATAAGGTAGCTACTTTGAACTTATTTAATCCATGACATCTCAATTTCACATTTACAGCTTAGACAACCTTTAAAAACATTATTGGTGTGAGACATTTTCTTCTGGAAACCCAATAGATCTTATAGCAGTTGTCATGTTTTAAAAATGCTGTCTTCATTTCTGTGAAGATTTGTAATGGAATTTAATAAAGGCAAAGTCTGGATCATCTGGATGATAACTTACTGCTTAAAACTGTATTGTGATTTTTATGTTCTTGACTGTGTTGGTATCAAACAGCAAGGCTACTTTAATTGTTGCAGGAAAATAGAAGCAGAGTACGTTGAAAACTACATGACAGAATCCTAAATAAACGGAGGTTATGAAGTAGTTTAAGTAAAGCAGATTAAGAATATGTACATGGGACAGGATATAAACAGCATTCTGAAATGAAACTCATACTATATTATCTGTATCATTCACACTAGCAAGTGGCAATTTAGTTTCAATATCTCTGTCTGTCACATTAATACTGCAAGATTATATTTTTACAGTTTGTAACATTATTTAACCTATAAAACTGGTTTTATTTTATAGTTGGATATTGAATAGATGCATAATAAGTTAATATCAGGCTTTATGATGCATATATTTAAGACTATAAACTATAATTTGTCTACACAGGAGATTTCATTTCTGTTTAAAATAGTTTTACGTATGACTTATGATTAAAAAACACCTTTTTAGTTACAAAATTGGCTTCAGGGGGTGTCTAAGCACAATGAAACTGGTACTCCCTGAAGTTCACAGATCACCAATTTCCGAAGGGAAGTCTATAATACCAGAAATGAGGAATCCATTTTGAAATAAGCAATCTGAAAATTAAAGGCTCATTAGGAAAGCAACCTCTCCTGATCTCTTAATGTTCAAGGGAGTATGCTATCGTTACATTTCCCATGATTTGGTGAAAAGTTCCTGATCAACTTCTGTTAAAAGTTTCATTGCTGTAAACTAAACATGTATCCTCTGTTCAGCTCAGTTAAGCACTTCATATTCTCCTTTATTCTTATTCTGGAAATTCCATTTATTTTCTACTTTGTTAGGTAAATGCTATTCTTCCCTTTAAGAGATAAAGAGATGAGAAGCTTATAGTATCATAGGTACAGATAATCCTTCCTTAGTTTTTTTAAGTACTTTAATAATGTTTTGTTATAGATATAATTCTGACTGATACCCCCAACTTGAGCAGAATGCCTGACCAGGTTTTAATTTAAAACTGCTTCCTTTAATAAATCATGCATCAAATGATATCAACCATCATATGGAGTTTATTTAATGGGCTCAATGCTTTTACTAGGACACATAACCCCACTTTTCTTCATTTCATAATAGGCATTCCTGGAATTCCAGTGTCAGATACACATCAATATATAGTGTTATATTTCTAACACTCTCGTAAGAAAACTAGTTAATAGTTAAAAGACACAAAAGGTTCAATATCTAACTGAAACCACTACTTAAACTTTGCAAGTTCAAAGAGGAATGTGTTTTGAAAACAGGCTATCAATATTTTAAGAAAATTCATCCTCGTATCAAACAGAACAGCCTTTTAAAAGTTAATATCTATAAATTAAAATTTAAGGAAACTTTAAAATACACTTCATGAAATTTAAAAAAATGTTTAAAAAATTCAGGGAGTGTGGCCTTATGCTAATCCATTATGTTAAATAGTCAACAGGTAAAGTGTACATAAAACAAACTTACTGTTCACTGTAATTACCTTCTTTTGGCCCTGCTGGGGAATTTTTTGTTTTTTGGTTTTTTTTGTATATAAGATGACATATTGTTATTTTTCCATGAAATCTCTTACATGAACATTTTATCAATCATGTTGTGTGTATATATTAGTAGTCTCTTAGTTGTGTCTGACCCTTGGTAACCCCATGGACTATTATAGCCTGCCAGGCTCTCCTGTCCCTGGAATTCTCTAAGCAAGAATACAGGAGTGGGTAACCATTCCCTTCTCCAGGGAAACTTCCCGATCTAGATATTGAATCTGGATCTCTTACACTGCAGGCAGATTCTTTACCATCAGAGCCATCAAAGAAGCCCCATCGTTCCTGTTGCCCTACAATAAAACCTAGAAACAAAGAAGGTTGTGAAGAACTACTTGTTTATCTTAGAATTAAAAATGTTCCCGACAACTACACTCTTACTGCTCCCAACTCCTGTTAGCTAAGTCCTTATGATATACTTGCTTGGACAAATTTTCATTTCTGATAATGATGGAATAATTTTCAAAATTAGTTTCTGGTGACAAAGTACAACGGATTAACACAGACACTCCAATTGTTTGCTTAATGTTACACACAATTTATTATCATTTCACATTAAGTTGTTAAGATAGCTTCTCATCAACAGGGATAACATTAAAGTCACTAATGAATAGGGGACAAAACCACATCTACTGAGTATCTCTGATTAGGTAGTTTATTTCCATTCAAGAAAAACAAAGCTTTCAATATTACACATTTTCATTTTTCCTACAGTTGTTAATCACTAAAGTTTTTTCTCCCTGAAATACTGTTTTCCCCCAGGGAACCATTTTAATATCTAAAGCAGAATAGTGAATAACCCTATGAAGATGGAAAACAATGTCCTTCAAAAAGCAATTCTAAAAAATCTTGACCCTTTATGCTCTCATGCTCTTATAAATGACTCTTTATGCTCTTATAAATGATTTAAGACCCCAAAAGGATCTTAGCTAGGCTACCAATACAGATATTTACTACATTTGAAATTAAAACTAGGATATTAAAAATATTAATTAGCTTAAAAAATAACAGATCAATGACATTTTAACATAACTTTTGTATTAATAATAACTATTTCCTAAAACAAAATGTAATTAATGAAAAGAGTGCATTTTGAACGTCTTTTTAATGTCTGGCTTAGTAGAGAAGTTGGATTCTCATATTTGTTTCTTCTTTCAATCTTTTATGATATATTACTTTGACTGACAAAGAACAAAACCTCTAAACAGAAGTGGATTTTAGACAGGGCAGACAGCAGAAGCAAGAATTACAATCCTTTACAACTATCCATGGTATTTAGTTGTCTGACCCTTGGTAACCCCATGGACTATTATAGCCTGCCAGGCTCTCCTGTCCCTGGAATTCTCTAAGCAAGAATACAGGAGTGGGTAACCATTCCCTTCTCCAGGGAAACTTCCCGATCTAGATATTGAATCTGGATCTCTTACACTGCAGGCAGATTCTTTACCATCAGAGCCATCAAAGAAGCCCCATCGTTCCTGTTGCCCTACAATAAAACCTAGAAACAAAGAAGGTTGTGAAGAACTACTTGTTTATCTTAGAATTAAAAATGTTCCCGACAACTACACTCTTACTGCTCCCAACTCCTGTTAGCTAAGTCCTTATGATATACTTGCTTGGACAAATTTTCATTTCTGATAATGATGGAATAATTTTCAAAATTAGTTTCTGGTGACAAAGTACAACGGATTAACACAGACACTCCAATTGTTTGCTTAATGTTACACACAATTTATTATCATTTCACATTAAGTTGTTAAGATAGCTTCTCATCAACAGGGATAACATTAAAGTCACTAATGAATAGGGACAAAACCACATCTACTGAGTATCTCTGATTAGGTAGTTTATTTCCATTCAAGAAAAACAAAGCTTTCAATATTACACATTTTCATTTTTCCTACAGTTGTTAATCACTAAAGTTTTTTCTCCCTGAAATACTGTTTTCCCCCAGGGAACCATTTTAATATCTAAAGCAGAATAGTGAATAACCCTATGAAGATGGAAAACAATGTCCTTCAAAAAGCAATTCTAAAAAATCTTGACCCTTTATGCTCTCATGCTCTTATAAATGACTCTTTATGCTCTTATAAATGATTTAAGACCCCAAAAGGATCTTAGCTAGGCTACCAATACAGATATTTACTACATTTGAAATTAAAACTAGGATATTAAAAATATTAATTAGCTTAAAAAATAACAGATCAATGACATTTTAACATAACTTTTGTATTAATAATAACTATTTCCTAAAACAAAATGTAATTAATGAAAAGAGTGCATTTTGAACGTCTTTTTAATGTCTGGCTTAGTAGAGAAGTTGGATTCTCATATTTGTTTCTTCTTTCAATCTTTTATGATATATTACTTTGACTGACAAAGAACAAAACCTCTAAACAGAAGTGGATTTTAGACAGGGCAGACAGCAGAAGCAAGAATTACAATCCTCAAGTATATAGAGAGAAAACCATGATCACAGAGGTTTGACAAAATGAAAAGGGAAATGATTATGTCCCAGATGAGGAACAAGGAAAAGCACAGAAAAACAACAAAATGAAGTGTAAATAAGTAATCTTCCAGAAAAAGAATTCAGAATAATGATAGTGATGATAATTAGGATCTTGGAAAAAGAATGGAGGCAAACATGCAAGAAATGTTAATCAAAGACCTAGAAAAACGACAGAACAAACAAATGGAGATGAACAATATAATAACTAAAATGAAAAGTACACTGGAAAAAATCAGTAGCAGAACAAGCAAGGCAGAAAAACAAGTAACCTGGAAGACAGAATAGTGGAATTCACTGCCACAGAACAAAGAAAAAGAGTGAAAAGGGGAATGAAGACAGCCTAAGAGACCTCTGGGACAACCTTAAATGAACCAACATGCATATCATGGGGTCCAAAAATGAGAAGACAGAGCTAAAGGACCTGAGAAAATATTTGAAGAGAGTATAGCTGAAAACTTTCCTAACATGGGAAACCGAACAGTCAACTAAGTTCCATAAGTGCAGGAAGTGCCAGGCAGGAAAAGGCATGAAGGAACATGCCATGACACACAGATATCAAACAGACAAAAAAACTGAAATAAAACTGACCAATATTAAAGACTATATATATATATATATATTTATATATATATATATTTATGTATATATATATATACATAAAACAACAAGTGAAAATATCAACATAAGGGAACTCCCATAAAAACTCTGCAAACCAGTGAAAATACCAACATAAGGGAACTCCCATAAAAACTCTGCAAACCAGAAGGGAAAGGCATAATATATTTAAAAGTGATGACAAGGAAGACCTACAACCAACCAAGAATACTCCACATGGTGAGGCTCTCCTTTGGATCTGATGGCAAAATCAAAAGTTTTACAGACAAGCAGAAGTTAAGCAAATTCAGGACCACCAGATGAGCTTTCCAATAAATGCTAAAGGAACTCGTCTAGGAGGAAAAGAGATCAACTTAAAAACAAACAAACAGGGCTTCCCTGGTGGTCCGGTGGGTAAAGAGTCAGCCTTGCAGTACAATGGGCACCGGTTCAATCCCTGGCCCAGGAAGGTCCCATGTGCCGTGGAGCGGCTGGACTGGTGTGTCCAATTACAAGGCAGTGCTCTGGAGCACATGTGCCCAGAGCCAGTGCTCTGCAACGAGGGAGGCCACTGTGATGGGAGCCCACATAGGCCAAAGAATAAAGATGGATGAAAATAAGTATATAAAAAAACAATAAAAGGCCAAAATTTAAAACAAACAAAACCTCCCAAACTCCGAACATATATCAAAACTTCATCACAACAAGCAAATCTCAAAACTGCAACAGATAAACACACCTAAAAGAAAAAGCAACTCAAACACAACACTAAAAATGGTCATCAAATCACAAAAGAAGAGAAACAAAACAGGAAGGGAATGAGAAAGACGTACAAAATCAAACCCTAAACAATTAAGAAAATGGCAATAAGGATTCTCATATCAATGATAACCTTAAATGTAAATGGATTAAACGTGCTAACTGAAAGACAAAGACTGGCTACATAGATTAAAAAAATCAGGACCTGCATATACACTGTCTACAAGAGAGCCACTTGAGGAGCTAACAGCTATCCATCTGAAACTGTTAAAAAAAATTGCAGAGGAAGGAAAACTCCCAAACTCATTCTATGAGGCCACCATCATCTTGATACTAAAATCAAAGATACTACACAAAAAAAGAATAATCACAGAACAGTATCACTGATGAACATAGATGCAAACATCCTCAAAAAAATACTAGGTATTTGAATCCAATGATAGATGAAAGGAATCATATACCATGAACAAATGGGATTTAACCTATAGATGCAAGGATTTTTCAATATGCACAAATCAATCAGTGTGATGTATCACATCAAAAAACTGAAAAGAAAAACAATATGATCATATCTGCAGATGCCAGAAAAAATTTTGACACAATTAAGCAGCCCGTTATGACAAAAGCTCTCCGGACTGAGCACAGAGGGATCATACCTCAACAGTATAAAAGTCACAGAGAACAAACATACAGCTAACATCATACCCAACAGTGAAAAGCTGTTCTTAAGCGGTGGTCCGGTGGGTAAAGAGTCAGCCTTGCAGTACAATGGGCACCGGTTCAATCCCTGGCCCAGGAAGGTCCCATGTGCCGTGGAGCGGCTGGACTGGTGTGTCCAATTACAAGGCAGTGCTCTGGAGCACATGTGCCCAGAGCCAGTGCTCTGCAACGAGGGAGGCCACTGTGATGGGAGCCCACATAGGCCAAAGAATAAAGATGGATGAAAATAAGTATATAAAAAAACAATAAAAGGCCAAAATTTAAAACAAACAAAACCTCCCAAACTCCGAACATATATCAAAACTTCATCACAACAAGCAAATCTCAAAACTGCAACAGATAAACACACCTAAAAGAAAAAGCAACTCAAACACAACACTAAAAATGGTCATCAAATCACAAAAGAAGAGAAACAAAACAGGAAGGGAATGAGAAAGACGTACAAAATCAAACCCTAAACAATTAAGAAAATGGCAATAAGGATTCTCATATCAATGATAACCTTAAATGTAAATGGATTAAACGTGCTAACTGAAAGACAAAGACTGGCTACATAGATTAAAAAAATCAGGACCTGCATATACACTGTCTACAAGAGAGCCACTTGAGGAGCTAACAGCTATCCATCTGAAACTGTTAAAAAAAATTGCAGAGGAAGGAAAACTCCCAAACTCATTCTATGAGGCCACCATCATCTTGATACTAAAATCAAAGATACTACACAAAAAAAGAATAATCACAGAACAGTATCACTGATGAACATAGATGCAAACATCCTCAAAAAAATACTAGGTATTTGAATCCAATGATAGATGAAAGGAATCATATACCATGAACAAATGGGATTTAACCTATAGATGCAAGGATTTTTCAATATGCACAAATCAATCAGTGTGATGTATCACATCAAAAAACTGAAAAGAAAAACAATATGATCATATCTGCAGATGCCAGAAAAAATTTTGACACAATTAAGCAGCCCGTTATGACAAAAGCTCTCCGGACTGAGCACAGAGGGATCATACCTCAACAGTATAAAAGTCACAGAGAACAAACATACAGCTAACATCATACCCAACAGTGAAAAGCTGTTCTTTTAAGATAAGGAACAAGGTAAGGATATCCACAGCAATTAAAGAAGAAAAGGAAATAAAAGGAATCCAAATTGGAAAAGAAAAGCAGTCACAGTTTGCAGATGACATGATAGTACACAAAGAAAATCCTACTAGATCTCATCAATAAATCTGGTGAATTTGCAGTCTCAAAATTAAAGCACAGGAAAATGATGCATTTCTATGTACTAACAACAAAAAATTAGAAAGAAATTAAGAAACACGTATGTTTATTATTGCATCAAAAAAGAATAAAGTACCTAGAAATAAACCTACCCAATAAGACAAAAGTGCTATACTCAGAAAACTATAAGATAGTGATGAAAGAAACTGAAGATAACAACATAAAGAGATGGAAAGGTTCTTGAATTGGAAGAATCAATACTGTGAAAATGACTATATTACCCAAAATAATCTACAATGTCATTTCTCAAAGAACTAGAAGAAAAAAAAGTTAAATTTGTTTGGAGACACAAGAGACCTTAAATAACCAAAGCCATTTTGGGAATGAAAAGCAAAGATGGAAGAATCAGGCTTCCTGGCTTTAGAATATACTGCAAAGCTACAGTCATCAAAATAGTATGAAACTGGCACAAAACTAGAAATGGAGATCAATGGAATAGGATAGAACAGTACGAAGGTTCCTTAAAAAAACAGAGCTACCATATGACCCAGAAATTCCATTCCTGGGTATATATCTGGAGAAAACCATGATTATAAAAGGACATATGCACCTCAATGTTCCTGGCAGCATTATTTACAATAGCCCGGACATGGAAATAACCTAAATGTCTATTAACAGAGGATGGGATAAGAAAGATGTGGTTGTGGTAGTGTGTGTGTGTGTGTGTGTATATATATGTGTGTGTGTGTGTATAAATATATGTACATATATATATGTGTGTGTGTGTATACACACGCACACACATATACACAATGGAATATTACTCAGCCTTTAAAAATGAAATAATGCCATTTGCAGCATCATGGATGGACCCAGAGATTGTCATACTGAGTGAAATAAGTCAGACAAAGAGAAACAGTATATGATATTCTTTACATGCGGAATCCGAACGTAAATTATACAAATGAACTTATTTACAAAATAGGAAAAGATTCACAGACTTGAGAATGAACTTACAGGTATCGGGTAGAAAATTGGGTGAAGGGATAGTTAGGGTTTGTGATGAACAGGTACACACTGCTGTATTTTAAACGGATAATCAACAGGAACTTACTCAATCGCACAAAGGACTCTGCTCAATGCCATGTGGCAGCTTGGATAAAAAGGGAAATTGGAGGAGAATGGATACATGTATATGTATGGCTGAGTCCCTCTGCTGCCCACCTGAAACTATCAAAACACTGTGAATTGGCTATACGCCAATATAAAAAAATGTTTAAAGAAAACCAGATTTTAAAAAGGAAGAAGAATCTTAATTACCCTTTCAGAAAATTACTGATAGCTTTTAAAACAAATTTGCAAGCTCAATCAGGTGTGAGGCTGGGGATCAGCAGTCTGTATTTTCACGCCTATCAATACTGTGAAAATGACTATATTACCCAAAATAATCTACAATGTCATTTCTCAAAGAACTAGAAGAAAAAAAAGTTAAATTTGTTTGGAGACACAAGAGACCTTAAATAACCAAAGCCATTTTGGGAATGAAAAGCAAAGATGGAAGAATCAGGCTTCCTGGCTTTAGAATATACTGCAAAGCTACAGTCATCAAAATAGTATGAAACTGGCACAAAACTAGAAATGGAGATCAATGGAATAGGATAGAACAGTACGAAGGTTCCTTAAAAAAACAGAGCTACCATATGACCCAGAAATTCCATTCCTGGGTATATATCTGGAGAAAACCATGATTATAAAAGGACATATGCACCTCAATGTTCCTGGCAGCATTATTTACAATAGCCCGGACATGGAAATAACCTAAATGTCTATTAACAGAGGATGGGATAAGAAAGATGTGGTTGTGGTAGTGTGTGTGTGTGTGTGTGTATATATATGTGTGTGTGTGTGTATAAATATATGTACATATATATATGTGTGTGTGTGTATACACACGCACACACATATACACAATGGAATATTACTCAGCCTTTAAAAATGAAATAATGCCATTTGCAGCATCATGGATGGACCCAGAGATTGTCATACTGAGTGAAATAAGTCAGACAAAGAGAAACAGTATATGATATTCTTTACATGCGGAATCCGAACGTAAATTATACAAATGAACTTATTTACAAAATAGGAAAAGATTCACAGACTTGAGAATGAACTTACAGGTATCGGGTAGAAAATTGGGTGAAGGGATAGTTAGGGTTTGTGATGAACAGGTACACACTGCTGTATTTTAAACGGATAATCAACAGGAACTTACTCAATCGCACAAAGGACTCTGCTCAATGCCATGTGGCAGCTTGGATAAAAAGGGAAATTGGAGGAGAATGGATACATGTATATGTATGGCTGAGTCCCTCTGCTGCCCACCTGAAACTATCAAAACACTGTGAATTGGCTATACGCCAATATAAAAAAATGTTTAAAGAAAACCAGATTTTAAAAAGGAAGAAGAATCTTAATTACCCTTTCAGAAAATTACTGATAGCTTTTAAAACAAATTTGCAAGCTCAATCAGGTGTGAGGCTGGGGATCAGCAGTCTGTATTTTCACTGACCCTGCTGATGATTCTAACACTCAAGCTTCAGGATTTTTTATACTAAGGAGTACAACTCTTAGCTTCAGTTAGGTCATCATGGAGGGGACAGTGGCAAGACGAATCATCTAAATGAACGAAAACTCATAGTCAGAATAACGGTTATAGTGTCCTTGTGTTGTTCAACTTCACTACTTCTTAGTTTATGAAACTTTGAATTCTTTAAAATACATGAAAATGTAACGCCTCCCCAAGGTATTCATTTAGAAGCAAAACAGTGTTTACTCAGTGTAGTACACAATACTATGGGAATACATTATCTGATAAAAGTGAAAGTGTTCGTTGTGTCTGACCCTTTACGACCCCAGGGACTGTAGGGCGCCAGGCTCCTCTGTCCATGGGATTCCCCAGGCAAGAATACTGGAGTGGGTCGCCATTCCCTTCTCCAAGGAATCTTCCCTAACCAGGGACAGAACTCCATCTCCTGCACTGTAGGTAGCATCTGTAAAATGTACATTAAAAAATTTATAATTTTACCCTAATTTACAGTTTACCCTGATTTATACCTTAATCTATAAATTTACTGTGCCTAAATTAAGCTTTGCCACATAAAGGTGATCTAAATGCAAGTAAAACTGATTTCCTCCACAGTCTGACGTCAGATTTCTCTAACCAGACTATATACTAACTGAAAAAGTTTATTTCAGTGTCGGGGATTATTACTTATTTACAAAATAGGAAAAGATTCACAGACTTGAGAATGAACTTACAGGTATCGGGTAGAAAATTGGGTGAAGGGATAGTTAGGGTTTGTGATGAACAGGTACACACTGCTGTATTTTAAACGGATAATCAACAGGAACTTACTCAATCGCACAAAGGACTCTGCTCAATGCCATGTGGCAGCTTGGATAAAAAGGGAAATTGGAGGAGAATGGATACATGTATATGTATGGCTGAGTCCCTCTGCTGCCCACCTGAAACTATCAAAACACTGTGAATTGGCTATACGCCAATATAAAAAAATGTTTAAAGAAAACCAGATTTTAAAAAGGAAGAAGAATCTTAATTACCCTTTCAGAAAATTACTGATAGCTTTTAAAACAAATTTGCAAGCTCAATCAGGTGTGAGGCTGGGGATCAGCAGTCTGTATTTTCACTGACCCTGCTGATGATTCTAACACTCAAGCTTCAGGATTTTTTATACTAAGGAGTACAACTCTTAGCTTCAGTTAGGTCATCATGGAGGGGACAGTGGCAAGACGAATCATCTAAATGAACGAAAACTCATAGTCAGAATAACGGTTATAGTGTCCTTGTGTTGTTCAACTTCACTACTTCTTAGTTTATGAAACTTTGAATTCTTTAAAATACATGAAAATGTAACGCCTCCCCAAGGTATTCATTTAGAAGCAAAACAGTGTTTACTCAGTGTAGTACACAATACTATGGGAATACATTATCTGATAAAAGTGAAAGTGTTCGTTGTGTCTGACCCTTTACGACCCCAGGGACTGTAGGGCGCCAGGCTCCTCTGTCCATGGGATTCCCCAGGCAAGAATACTGGAGTGGGTCGCCATTCCCTTCTCCAAGGAATCTTCCCTAACCAGGGACAGAACTCCATCTCCTGCACTGTAGGTAGCATCTGTAAAATGTACATTAAAAAATTTATAATTTTACCCTAATTTACAGTTTACCCTGATTTATACCTTAATCTATAAATTTACTTCGTGCCTAAATTAAGCTTTGCCACATAAAAGGTGATCTAAATGCAAGTAAAACTGATTTCCCTCCACAGTCTGACGTCAGATTTCTCTAACCAGACTATATACTAACTGAAAAAAGTTTATTTCAGTGTCGGGGTATTTTATTGGAACGTGTATTTTTCTCCATTTGTATCCCATACAAATTGAAATCTTAATGACCCTTTCTAAGTTATTCTTTCCATGAGGTAATTTATCTCCTATGGTACAATGAGTACAGTCCTCTATCACTTTTTATTATCACTATAAGAAAGAATGTTCTTCTCAAAGAAACTAAAAACAAAACAAAACAAAACAAAGGTAGCCTTAAGCAAACTATTAACATTTTCCTTGTCAGGTTTTACTAAACAAAAAGACTGACTTCTCGACAATGAATATTTAAGAAAGTTTCAAAAGATCAGATTTTTCTTCCTTTAGGGTCGGGTGGGTAGGTGTTAGAGAATGGTGGGGCACATGTCTCTGTGTGTTCCCTGGCAGGAAGAGCCTGGACTGAGATAGACGCCACCTCAGTGTGGGTCAACACTAAGATATATATGCTGGACTTTGAACCATTCAAAGCTTGGAGGGCAGAGGAGGAAGGAAGGAAGGGGAAAAAAGGAGATTTCATTGGCTTCTAATACCCAGGTGGGCCCTTGAAGGGCATCCGTGCTCAGCTGTCAGTCATGTCTGACTTGTTGTGACCCTGTGGACTCTAGCCCACTGGGCTCCGCTGTCCGTAAAACTCTCCAGGCAAGAGTACTGGAGTGGGTTGCCATTTCTTTCCCCACGGGATCCCCTCGACCCAGGGACTGAACTCTCATCTTCTACACCGGCAGGCAGATTCTTTACCACTGTACCACCTTGGGATCCGAGGGCCTTAGTCCTTCCAATGAGTATTCAGGGTTGACCTCCCTTAAGATTTACTGGTTTTATCACCCTGCCGTCCAGCGGACTTTCAGGAGTCTTTTCCAGCACCACAGTTCGAAGACATCAATTCTGTGTCGCTCTGCCATCTTTATGGTCCAGTTCTCACAACTGTTTGTGAAAGACCACAGGTTTGACTATAGGTACCTTTGTCTGCAAAATGGTGTGTTTATTTTTCAACACACTGTCTAGATTTGTCATAGGTTTCCTGCCAAGAAGCACCTGTCTTCTGATTTGATGGCTGCAGTCACCACCCACAGTGCATTTAGAGCCCAAGAAAAGGAAATCTGTCAATAATTCCACCTTTTCCCTTTTTATCTGCCATGAAATAATGGGGCTGGATACCATGATATTAGTCTTTTAAATATTTTTTAACCTGGCTCTTTTATTCTCCTTTACCCTCATCAGAGGCTCTTTAGTTCCTCTTCACCTTCTGCTATTAGAGCTGTATTATCTGAGGTTTCTAATATTTCTCCCGCCTATCTTGACTCCAGCCTATAACTCACCCACCCTGGCATTTCTCAGGATGTGCTCAGCATACAGATTAAACAAACAAGGTGACAGCAAACTGTCCCGCTGTCCCCCTTTCTCAATCCTGAACCAATTAGGTGTCCCAAACAGGGTTCTAACTGTTGTTTCTTAACCCACAGACAGGTTTCTCGGGAGACAGGTAAGAAGGTCTAGTAGTCCCGTCTCTTTAAGAGCCTTCCAGTCTGTTATGCTCCACACAGTCAAAGGCTTTAGCATAGTCAATGAAACTGAGGACAATGTGTTTCTGGAAATCTCTTGCCCTCTCTATGATCCAGCGAATGTTGGCAATTTGATCTCTGGTTCCTCTCCTTCTCTAATCCCAACTTGGAAATCTGGGAAGTTCTTTGTTCACGTAATGCTGAAGGCTAGCATGCAAAATTATAAGCATGACCTACGAGCATGGGAGCAACTGTCCGATGGTTAGCACATTCTTAAGTACCATCCTTCTGGGGAACTGAGATGAGGACGGACCTTTCCCGTCCTGTGAGCCAGGTCCCTTCGGATCCCAGGGACTGAACTCTCATCTTCTACACCGGCAGGCAGATTCTTTACCACTGTACCACCTTGGGATCCGAGGGCCTTAGTCCTTCCAATGAGTATTCAGGGTTGACCTCCCTTAAGATTTACTGGTTTTATCACCCTGCCGTCCAGCGGACTTTCAGGAGTCTTTTCCAGCACCACAGTTCGAAGACATCAATTCTGTGTCGCTCTGCCATCTTTATGGTCCAGTTCTCACAACTGTTTGTGAAAGACCACAGGTTTGACTATAGGTACCTTTGTCTGCAAAATGGTGTGTTTATTTTTCAACACACTGTCTAGATTTGTCATAGGTTTCCTGCCAAGAAGCACCTGTCTTCTGATTTGATGGCTGCAGTCACCACCCACAGTGCATTTAGAGCCCAAGAAAAGGAAATCTGTCAATAATTCCACCTTTTCCCTTTTTATCTGCCATGAAATAATGGGGCTGGATACCATGATATTAGTCTTTTAAATATTTTTTAACCTGGCTCTTTTATTCTCCTTTACCCTCATCAGAGGCTCTTTAGTTCCTCTTCACCTTCTGCTATTAGAGCTGTATTATCTGAGGTTTCTAATATTTCTCCCGCCTATCTTGACTCCAGCCTATAACTCACCCACCCTGGCATTTCTCAGGATGTGCTCAGCATACAGATTAAACAAACAAGGTGACAGCAAACTGTCCCGCTGTCCCCCTTTCTCAATCCTGAACCAATTAGGTGTCCCAAACAGGGTTCTAACTGTTGTTTCTTAACCCACAGACAGGTTTCTCGGGAGACAGGTAAGAAGGTCTAGTAGTCCCGTCTCTTTAAGAGCCTTCCAGTCTGTTATGCTCCACACAGTCAAAGGCTTTAGCATAGTCAATGAAACTGAGGACAATGTGTTTCTGGAAATCTCTTGCCCTCTCTATGATCCAGCGAATGTTGGCAATTTGATCTCTGGTTCCTCTCCTTCTCTAATCCCAACTTGGAAATCTGGGAAGTTCTTTGTTCACGTAATGCTGAAGGCTAGCATGCAAAATTATAAGCATGACCTAACGAGCATGGGAGATGAGTGCAACTGTCCGATGGTTAGCACATTCTTAAGTACCATCCTTCTGGGGAACTGAGATGAGGACGGACCTTTCCCCGTCCTGTGGCCACTGCCAGGTCTTCCAGATTTGCTGAAAAATTTAATGTAACATCTTGATGGGATCACCCTTTAGGGTTCTGCACAGCTCTACTGGAATACCAGCGCATCCACTAGCTTTTATTAACAGCCTTGCTTCCTAAGGCCCACCAGACTTTATGCTCCACAATGTCTGGCTCTGGGTGACTGACCACGCCATCACAGTAATGCGGTCCATTAAAATCTTTTTTTATACAGTGTATTCTTTCCATCTCTTCAGAATCTGCTAGGTCTATACCATTTCTGTCCTCTACTGTGCCCATCTTTGGGTGAAATGTTCCCTTGACGTTTCCAATTTTCCTGAAGACATCTCTGGTCTTTCCCCTTCTGCGCTTATGCGCTGTTCAGTGAAGAAGGCCTCTTGTCTCTCCATGCTATTCTTTGGAACTCTGAGTTTAGTTGGCTGTACCTTTCCCTTTTTCCCTTGCTTTTTGCTTTCCTTCTTTCTTCAGTGGTTTGTAAAGCCTCCTCAGACAACCGTTGAGCATTCTTGCTTTTAATTTTCTTTGGGATGGTTTTGTTCACTGCCTCCTATACAATATAATCAAGCTCTGTCCATAGCTTTTCAGGCGCACTGTTAACTAGATATCATCCCTTGAATTTATTTGCTACTTCCACTGCATATTCAAAGGGGATTCAATTTAAGTCATACCTGGATAGCTTAGTGATTTTCCCCACTTTCCTTAGTTTAAGCCTGAATATTGCTATGAGAAGCTGATGACTGAGCCTCTAACAAGTACAAACAGCTGAGACCATTTACTACCATTTGAACAGTAAATAAGTTCAGTCTACATAAGAAGATTTTGAATATCATGAACAATTGTATTATGTCCTGGAGAAAATAAAAATAAACCAAATAATCATAGTTATTTTTAAAACACCAATGTTTACCTTAAAGCACAGAAAGGATAACATTAAATCACCGATCAAACTGTTTCTTTTAAAAATCTTCTTATATTATTAAAATAATGAACCACTCAAAGGAGAATTAAGAGAGCAGTAACTTAAAGGAGGTCAAATTTCAGAGTACAAAGAAGAAAATCAGAAACACATTGGTTTCTCATCTCTAAAACTTGGATTCCAAATAACAGCTATATAAGCTACAAAAAGGAAGGCGCTGTTATTTTCTGGCGCTGAAAGAAACAAGACCATAACAGTTGGCCCATAAGGAAAGTTTACTATGCACTCAGTACCATACAAAAGTCTACCATATTTTAATAATTGATTACTCAACCCTCATACCAGGAGAGAGACTCTGCTATTACTTACACATGAAGAAGACACTGAGATAGATACGTTAGACAATGTGCTCAGTCATCCAATGGTGGAGGGATGGTTTAAACCCAAAGAATTTGACTTCATAGTCTGACGTATTAACTCCTATGTGAGACTGTCCTCAGAATTAAAAAAAAGAAAGTGATCAATCATACATTAAAGGATGATAAAGAAGATTGGGACAGGCGATGTATTGAAGAAAAGTGCAATTAGGATAACAGTAACTATTTTTCTTTGCTTTGACCTTTCTGACAAAAAGCTCAAAGGGTACTCTGAAGTATCTGATACTGATACTCTGAAGTATCAGTCATAGGTTAAAAAAACTCTCACTGTGTAAATGGCTAAGCCCAACTTAACAAGACCATCTTTAGGACCTACAAAATACCTTTCCATTTACTACAGACATCCAGTTCCTACTTCTTGCAAATGTTTTTCAATTATTTATGTATTAATTTTATGTTAATTATAGCATAACATCTGTATCCCATAAATAAACTACACTTTCTCAGTTGAGATAAAAACTCAAGTCATATTTTATTTGAGTCTTGCCACAATTGAATTACCCTGAATAAATTTCCTAAAACTTCCTCAAAGTATAGCAATTCTGAAAAAATGCACTTTCCCCCCCTAACTCTATGGTAAAGAATCCGCCTGCAATATGAGAGACTGTGTTCAATCCCTGGATGGGGAAGATCCCTTGGGGGAGGCAATGGCAACCTACTCCAGTATTCCTGCATGGAGAATTCCAGGGACAGAGGAGGAGTCTGGTAGGTTACAGTCCGTGAGGTTGCCTAAGTTGGACACAATTGAGCAACTTTCATTATATATATTATATACCACAGCTTAAATTGTGGAGTTTCTTGCCAAAATAATATTAATGCATTAATAAGTAAAATATCATTCACCCCAAATATGCTTGTAGAAAACTATAACATTGACAAAGGAATTTCCAAGCTTTTACATCTATAGTAGACACACATGCCCTCTGCTGCTCAAGCTGAGGTAACTTCACCCAAGCTAAATATATCCACAAAAAATTAAAGCACAGGTAAGGAAATTTCTGGGAAATCTAAAATTGAGACTTATATTTTACATTTTACACATTATCACTGCACAGATTCTGAAATTCTCTAAAAGAGAGGAAATATTCTCCTCCACATATTCCTAAACTTCTTAGTCTAACCCTTTTTCTATCTCATTTATAAGTGAAACAGTATATGCAGGGCAAATCCCCAGAAGACCACAGTGAAATGAAATCTGAGTATTTTTTTTCCTGTTTCTACTTTCATGATATTCAAGGCATTTTTAAGTACAAGCATTGGGATCTACTTTCTGCAATGAAACATTCAAAATAATTTAAAATATATATTTGCTAAATAATTACATACATAGTTAACATAAATTGAAACTGCTTTGAAATATGAACTGTTTGTAAGAAACAACTAGAGACACAAACATATTTTAATATAGATAGATTTTTAGAAGTTGGAGTAATATATTATACTTCAATTTGTCATGACATAACTGTGCTTTACCAATATAATCTAATTTCACTAAAATTAAACCCCAAAACTCTAAACATTGACCCTACTGAGGAAGATTAAATGCTTATTGTATGATACAAATGTATGAAATAAAGAGAAATTAAGAAGAAATAACTCTAAGAAATAGTGATTTAAAAGAAACAGACATATCTTTTATTTAGCATATTTTAAGGTAAGCCTTTATTCTTCAAAAACAAAATTTAGAGCACCCTCTAGTGGAAAACTGGTAGTAAGAAGTTGTTTCTGAAATCTTACAATTCAATTTCTAGGAAACAAGTGTTTATGACCTGGGCCAAAAAGTATATTAGATAGACCTTTCCACACAAGACAGAACAATTCTCAAAATCCAACAAGAAAAGGTCTATTATTTATCAATTTCCAAAAGAAGAGACAAATAAGATCTGTAAATATAATAATACAGATGTACTGCTACTCTAGACATCAAAGAATTCTACTGTGGCTATAAAATGAATACAATATAAAAAAACAAATGGAATTATTTTTGTGGTTTTACTTTTGTGGTTAAAAGATTCAATACAGGAAAACTTTTTTGAAATTGTAATTTTTTTCCACACATAGCATAACATTTTGTAAGTATCCTTCACTATATTAGTCAATTTGATAAGAACCTACAACCTTCAATGTAATTTGATTACATTCCTTCAGGCTTTGATTATTAAACGATTGTATAGCCTTAATATAGACATGGTTCTCACATGCAATTTTACCAATTTTTTTTCCTTTAAATTTTGGCTTCTTTTAATGGTCATTTATTTATTTATTTCCATCCATCTTTATTCTTTGGCCTGGGTGGGCCTCCCTCCCATTGCAGTGGCCTCTTGCGTGCACACACGCTCCAGAGCACTAGCTCGTAATTGGACACACCGGTCCAGCTGCTCTGCGGCACGCGGGATCTTCCCAGGTCAGGGATCAAACCGGTGGCCCTCGCACTGCAAGGTGGACTCTTTACCCACTGGACCACCATGGAAGCCCCACCAGATAATTTTTCACACTAATCATTTAAAAATCAATATATGAAATTGCTGATTATATGAATTAACACAGTTATTATATTAATATTTAGTGGGGCTATACTGGATTTTAAATTCTAGGTATGAAAATTTGGAGGAACACTAATAGATAATTTCTTTGGACTATTTTAAGGGTACTTTAAAATCTACTTTCTGTGGAGGTCTGAAAAAAACTTGGATCATTTGGCATAGGGAAGGAAAAGGCCCTACAGAAGAGCAGAAATATCTGTTCATTTATTCAACAATAATTTATCAAATACTTTAGTTAAGTATTGTTCAAGGATCTAGATACACAGTGCGAAAATGAAGGGACAAGGTTCTTGCTCTCATGGAACCTATATCCTGACGTGAGAGGATGATGATAAAAAGTCAAGAAGTTCCAAGAGAGCTAGGATTCCAATTTTGTTTATTTTGGTATCCCCAGCACCTAGAAAAATATCTCAAATATAGTAGGTGCAATCAAACAGAAGTACTGAACAAATAAGATCTGTAAATATAATAATACAGATGTACTGCTACTCTAGACATCAAAGAATTCTACTGTGGCTATAAAATGAATACAATATAAAAACAAATGTAATTATTTTTGTGGTTTTACTTTTGTGGTTAAAAGATTCAATACAGGAAAACTTTTTTGAAATTGTAATTTTTTTCCACACATAGCATAACATTTTGTAAGTATCCTTCACTATATTAGTCAATTTGATAAGAACCTACAACCTTCAATGTAATTTGATTACATTCCTTCAGGCTTTGATTATTAAACGATTGTATAGCCTTAATATAGACATGGTTCTCACATGCAATTTTACCAATTTTTTTTCCTTTAAATTTTGGCTTCTTTTAATGGTCATTTATTTATTTATTTCCATCCATCTTTATTCTTTGGCCTGGGTGGGCCTCCCTCCCATTGCAGTGGCCTCTTGCGTGCACACACGCTCCAGAGCACTAGCTCGTAATTGGACACACCGGTCCAGCTGCTCTGCGGCACGCGGGATCTTCCCAGGTCAGGGATCAAACCGGTGGCCCTCGCACTGCAAGGTGGACTCTTTACCCACTGGACCACCATGGAAGCCCCACCAGATAATTTTTCACACTAATCATTTAAAAATCAATATATGAAATTGCTGATTATATGAATTAACACAGTTATTATATTAATATTTAGTGGGGCTATACTGGATTTTAAATTCTAGGTATGAAAATTTGGAGGAACACTAATAGATAATTTCTTTGGACTATTTTAAGGGTACTTTAAAATCTACTTTCTGTGGAGGTCTGAAAAAAACTTGGATCATTTGGCATAGGGAAGGAAAAGGCCCTACAGAAGAGCAGAAATATCTGTTCATTTATTCAACAATAATTTATCAAATACTTTAGTTAAGTATTGTTCAAGGATCTAGATACACAGTGCGAAAATGAAGGGACAAGGTTCTTGCTCTCATGGAACCTATATCCTGACGTGAGAGGATGATGATAAAAAGTCAAGAAGTTCCAAGAGAGCTAGGATTCCAATTTTGTTTATTTTGGTATCCCCAGCACCTAGAAAAATATCTCAAATATAGTAGGTGCTTAATAAATACTTGTTGAATTATATTTGAAAAAAAAGATTACTAGTGATAAGTGCTGCAAAGTAAACAGATTAATAAGTAGAGAGTAACAGAGAGGCGGTGGCAGGTATATATTATTGCAGACGGTATAGTTAGGAAAGGCTACACTAAAAAGAGTCCATTCAAACTCAGACTTTAGTAACCAAAGTCTTACAAAGATCTGATGGAAGAGCTTCCCAGGTAGAACAAACAACGAGGACACCTGCCCAACACAGGAGTGACTTTACATTCAGACATTCAAATTGGCCTGTGGGGGCAAGTCACAATGCCTACAGTAAAGAGTTCAGATATTAATCAGTTTGGGCAAAAGATATTGATGGTTTCAAATGCAGTCAAGGCAGTGGAAATGAAGAGGGAGGCAACTTCATGATCATTTTAGTGAGCAGAAGATACAGGCTGATAATAGGTTCAATAAGTGAAATGAAGCCAACAGTGAAATGAAAAATAACTCCCATGTCTGGTGTTTAAGCAACTGAGTAGATGGTGTTGCTATTTATGAAGATGGAAACACCAAGCAAAGAACAGATAGTTAGGCAGGTAACAGAAGGAGAAAACAGCTTTTACAACTAGCTCTATATTTTGGATTTCAAGTAAACAGCAAATGAAATGGTTTGAAGTAGAGTAAGTTTTGAAGTTGTCTGCACAGAGATGGTGTTTAAAGCCATGGGGTCACTGAGTTATTAGGAAGAAAGAGGATGAGAATGATTATTCCAGATAACTGCCGGGGGAAATGGTGAAGAGCTAAAGACAGAGGTTAATATGAGTCCAGTGCTGTTTGGACTATTTTAAGGGTACTTTAAAATCTACTTTCTGTGGAGGTCTGAAAAACTTGGATCATTTGGCATAGGGAAGGAAAAGGCCCTACAGAAGAGCAGAAATATCTGTTCATTTATTCAACAATAATTTATCAAATACTTTAGTTAAGTATTGTTCAAGGATCTAGATACACAGTGCGAAAATGAAGGGACAAGGTTCTTGCTCTCATGGAACCTATATCCTGACGTGAGAGGATGATGATAAAAAGTCAAGAAGTTCCAAGAGAGCTAGGATTCCAATTTTGTTTATTTTGGTATCCCCAGCACCTAGAAAAATATCTCAAATATAGTAGGTGCTTAATAAATACTTGTTGAATTATATTTGAAAAAAAAGATTACTAGTGATAAGTGCTGCAAAGTAAACAGATTAATAAGTAGAGAGTAACAGAGAGGCGGTGGCAGGTATATATTATTGCAGACGGTATAGTTAGGAAAGGCTACACTAAAAAGAGTCCATTCAAACTCAGACTTTAGTAACCAAAGTCTTACAAAGATCTGATGGAAGAGCTTCCCAGGTAGAACAAACAACGAGGACACCTGCCCAACACAGGAGTGACTTTACATTCAGACATTCAAATTGGCCTGTGGGGGCAAGTCACAATGCCTACAGTAAAGAGTTCAGATATTAATCAGTTTGGGCAAAAGATATTGATGGTTTCAAATGCAGTCAAGGCAGTGGAAATGAAGAGGGGAGGCAACTTCATGATCATTTTAGTGAGCAGAAGATACAGGCTGATAATAGGTTCAATAAGTGAAATGAAGCCAACAGTGAAATGAAAAATAACTCCCATGTCTGGTGTTTAAGCAACTGAGTAGATGGTGTTGCTATTTATGAAGATGGAAACACCAAGCAAAGAACAGATAGTTAGGCAGGTAACAGAAGGAGAAAACAGCTTTTACAACTAGCTCTATATTTTGGATTTCAAGTAAACAGCAAATGAAATGGTTTGAAGTAGAGTAAGTTTTGAAGTTGTCTGCACAGAGATGGTGTTTAAAGCCATGGGGGTCACTGAGTTATTAGGAAGAAAGAGGATGAGAATGATTATTCCAGATAACTGCCGGGGGAAATGGTGAAGAGCTAAAGACAGAGGTTAATATGAGTCCAGTGCTGTTTGGTAAAAGAATACCTAAACATTCTGATAGAGCTAAAGAGTAATAGACTGGACTACTTGCATACATTATGGGCTTTCTACTACAGAAGACATTTCAAGAAGTAAAGGCTAGATGATTGACTATCTGCAGGATTTCTACTACAGCAATTCTTAGAACGGACGGAGTTTTCTTATATGTCCTTCAAAGGTACCATATAAAGACCTTTCTTCTTTAATTTTATTTTTTTTTCTTGGGGGGGGGGCTTTTTTATTGCTTTTTGAATTATTTATTTTTCATCCATCTTTATTCTTTGGCCTGCGTGGACCTCCGATTGCAGTGGTCTTTCTCATTGTTGAGCACCGGCTCTGGGCGCATGCGCTCCAGAGCACTGACTCGTAATTGGATACACTGCTCCCAGCACGTGGGATCTTCCCAGGCCAGGGGTTGAACTGGTGTCCCTTGAATAGCAAGGTGGACTCTTTTACCCACTGGAACACCAAGGAAGCCCGTTAAAGAGACTTTTAAGACTATAATTCATCTTCACTTATGCAACATGTTTTATTACAAAGTAGACTCCACAGGAAACATCACTGCCATATAAAATGTGTATCTTTGGGGCTTCCCTGGTGGTCCAGTAGGTGGAGAGTCCACCTTGCAGTGCAGGGGCCACCAGTTCGATACCTGCCCCAGAGGATTCCACGTGCCACAAAGCAGTTGGACCCGTGTGTCCAATTACTAGTCGGCGCTCTGTAGCGCATGCGCCCAGAGCAGGTGCTCTGCCATGTGAGAGGCCACTGCAATGGGAGGCCCACGCAGGCCAGTGAGGATGGATGAAAATAAATAGATTAAAAAAAAAAAACAACACAACAAAAGAGGTCAAAAGAAAGAAAAAAAAAGGTATATTTTCTACTAGCCAGTGTTACCTGTTTTTGTCAGTAAAAGGTTATCCAGGTGCCTGTCTCCAACTCCAAGAATATATGTAATCACGCAATATCCAGCTGGAATAACATCAAAAACAAAAAAAATTGTGAAAAACATATGCAAACCAAGTTATACATACAAATAAATACAAAAGCAGTTTGAGCTACGCTAATTTTAAAATGATTGCTACTCTTTTCAGTTTCTTACCTAAATTTTCAAAAAGAATGTGCAATTTTTGATTCTATGAAGAGATTATCACTTGAAACTCAATTACTTGCAACAGAAACATAACCTGTATAATTCTGTGAAACTATAAAAAAAAAGTCTCATTTAATCAAAGCTAAATAAGATTTCAGAAACCCTATTTATAACATGTGCCTATCATTTCTTATTTCAAATTAGATACGTTAAAAATGACAGTGAGAAAAGTGTTGCAGAAATGTATATAACGAAATCAATCATTCTACAACCATTTTATCTATACTATGGTAAAAGTAAATGCAGAATTAAAAAAATCTTCAGAGAAATAATCATGAAGTGCCAGACAGAAAAACAAATTAACTTACTTGAACGGTTAAGGCATATATGAAGTTCACGTCATAATACTCTAAATTAAGAAATATTACACGAGCAAGACTAGAGTTATTTTATCTACCTTTTTTTTCTTTCTCTTCTACAGTCTAGAAACTTGGCACATGTTGAAAATGCTCAAAAAATTTAAGCAAATACACCTGTTTGAGGCTGATTTTTTTCCTACTCCGTTTCTTTACTTCTTCCATAAAACCAAACCAAACCAAGATTTGGGGGCAAGACTGTGCCTACATTCAAGACATTTCCCAGCCTCACTTGAACTCAGGCACGTCCACTGAGATGTACACAAATAGAGTCTTGTGGTAAACATTTTTAAAGAGGGAGCTAACCAAGAGACCTTGATTGACCCCAACATCCCTAAAGAACTAAAACTACAACCATAACGACTGACATCTGGGCCTCTCACAAAGAAGAAAATAACTTTTACATGTGTAAACCACTTTGAGTTAGAAAAGAAAAAAAAAGGTATATTTTCTACTAGCCAGTGTTACCTGTTTTTGTCAGTAAAAGGTTATCCAGGTGCCTGTCTCCAACTCCAAGAATATATGTAATCACGCAATATCCAGCTGGAATAACATCAAAAACAAAAAAAATTGTGAAAAACATATGCAAACCAAGTTATACATACAAATAAATACAAAAGCAGTTTGAGCTACGCTAATTTTAAAATGATTGCTACTCTTTTCAGTTTCTTACCTAAATTTTCAAAAAGAATGTGCAATTTTTGATTCTATGAAGAGATTATCACTTGAAACTCAATTACTTGCAACAGAAACATAACCTGTATAATTCTGTGAAACTATAAAAAAAAAGTCTCATTTAATCAAAGCTAAATAAGATTTCAGAAACCCTATTTATAACATGTGCCTATCATTTCTTATTTCAAATTAGATACGTTAAAAATGACAGTGAGAAAAGTGTTGCAGAAATGTATATAACGAAATCAATCATTCTACAACCATTTTATCTATACTATGGTAAAAGTAAATGCAGAATTAAAAAAATCTTCAGAGAAATAATCATGAAGTGCCAGACAGAAAAACAAATTAACTTACTTGAACGGTTAAGGCATATATGAAGTTCACGTCATAATACTCTAAATTAAGAAATATTACACGAGCAAGACTAGAGTTATTTTATCTACCTTTTTTTTCTTTCTCTTCTACAGTCTAGAAACTTGGCACATGTTGAAAATGCTCAAAAAATTTAAGCAAATACACCTGTTTGAGGCTGATTTTTTTCCTACTCCGTTTCTTTACTTCTTCCATAAAACCAAACCAAACCAAGATTTGGGGGCAAGACTGTGCCTACATTCAAGACATTTCCCAGCCTCACTTGAACTCAGGCACGTCCACTGAGATGTACACAAATAGAGTCTTGTGGTAAACATTTTTAAAGAGGGAGCTAACCAAGAGACCTTGATTGACCCCAACATCCCTAAAGAACTAAAACTACAACCATAACGACTGACATCTGGGCCTCTCACAAAGAAGAAAATAACTTTTACATGTGTAAACCACTAGCGTTAGATCATGTTCACCGCCACTGAATGAATTCTTAGTGGGCCACTGGAGGACTTGAGCGTCATTTACGTAACAGATGAGGGAAAAAAGCTTGAGGACCTCAACTGGTCCCCTCTCTGTTTTTTGTATTTTGAAAAGAAAATTTATTGGAATAGAGACACATCCCTTTATTTCAATTCTTCTTGAGCAATAGTCTGGCTGAATGGTTGCAACAGAGACCACCTGGCCTAAAAAAGCATAAATATATTCACTATCTAAAAGGCTTTAGGGAAAAATGGACTCATATTTGATCTAAGGCAATGCCACTCAAAATAAGATGCACAGACTGGCAGTTTTACTACCTTCTAGAAACTTGTTAAAAATGCTAACTCTTGGGCTTCCCTGGTAGTCCAGTGGGTAAGGACACCACCTTGCAATACAGGGGCACTGGTTCGATCCCTGGCCTGGCAAGATCCCACGTGCCGCGGAGTGGCTGGACCCACATGTCCAATCACAGAGCCGGAGCTCTAAAGCACATGCACCCAGAGCCGGTGCTCTGTGACAACAGATGCCACCATGATGGGAGGTCCACACGGGCCAAAGAACAAAGATGGATGAAACTAGACAAATGAAAGACCAGTGGAAGTGGCCCGCTCACCCCCCGCCCTCCCCACCTCTGCCAAAATAAATAAATTAAAAAAAAAAAAAAAAAAAGCTAACTCTTGGGCTTCTCCGGTGGTTCAGTGGGTAAGGACACCACCTTGCAGTGCAGTGGGCGCCAGTTTGATCCCTGGCCTGGGAAGGTCCCACATGCCGTGAAGCAGCTGAACTGATGTGTCCAACTACCGAGACGGAGCTCTGGAGCGCATGCGCCTAGAGCCAGTGCTCTGCAGCAACAGAGGCCACTGCGATAGGAGGCCCATATGGGCCAAAGAACAAAGATGGATGAAAATATGAAAGACCAACAGAAGTGCTCCCCCCTCCAAAAAAGCAAATTCTTAAGCCCTACTTCATATCTACTGCATCAGAATCTCAGGGGACACCAGTCACAAAAACTGTTAGACATATCAAAATCTGAAAAGCAGGGGATGCTGGACTGGCAGCAAGGTGGAAGATGGAAAGCAGCAAGTGGGTTGCTCCAGCACGGTACAGGCAAGGGTGGGCAGCTGGCAGCCTCAGCGACCCTGGCAGGCCTCAGGACAGTCTAGAGTGTCAGCGTTTTGGGAGGCTTGAAAGAGGTCTTGAATCCACTGCGTTAGGCTTTGGTTTCAATGAATTCTTAGTGGGCCACTGGAGGACTTGAGCGTCATTTACGTAACAGATGAGGGAAAAAAGCTTGAGGACCTCAACTGGTCCCCTCTCTGTTTTTTGTATTTTGAAAAGAAAATTTATTGGAATAGAGACACATCCCTTTATTTCAATTCTTCTTGAGCAATAGTCTGGCTGAATGGTTGCAACAGAGACCACCTGGCCTAAAAAAGCATAAATATATTCACTATCTAAAAGGCTTTAGGGAAAAATGGACTCATATTTGATCTAAGGCAATGCCACTCAAAATAAGATGCACAGACTGGCAGTTTTACTACCTTCTAGAAACTTGTTAAAAATGCTAACTCTTGGGCTTCCCTGGTAGTCCAGTGGGTAAGGACACCACCTTGCAATACAAGGGGCACTGGTTCGATCCCTGGCCTGGCAAGATCCCACGTGCCGCGGAGTGGCTGGACCCACATGTCCAATCACAGAGCCGGAGCTCTAAAGCACATGCACCCAGAGCCGGTGCTCTGTGACAACAGATGCCACCATGATGGGAGGTCCACACGGGCCAAAGAACAAAGATGGATGAAACTAGACAAATGAAAGACCAGTGGAAGTGGCCCGCTCACCCCCCGCCCTCCCCACCTCTGCCAAAATAAATAAATTAAAAAAAAAAAAAAAAAAAGCTAACTCTTGGGCTTCTCCGGTGGTTCAGTGGGTAAGGACACCACCTTGCAGTGCAGTGGGCGCCAGTTTGATCCCTGGCCTGGGAAGGTCCCACATGCCGTGAAGCAGCTGAACTGATGTGTCCAACTACCGAGACGGAGCTCTCGACCCCATGCGCCTAGAGCCAGTGCTCTGCAGCAACAGAGGCCACTGCGATAGGAGGCCCATATGGGCCAAAGAACAAAGATGGATGAAAATATGAAAGACCAACAGAAGTGCTCCCCCCTCCAAAAAAGCAAATTCTTAAGCCCTACTTCATATCTACTGCATCAGAATCTCAGGGGACACCAGTCACAAAAACTGTTAGACATATCAAAATCTGAAAAGCAGGGGATGCTGGACTGGCAGCAAGGTGGAAGATGGAAAGCAGCAAGTGGGTTGCTCCAGCACGGTACAGGCAAGGGTGGGCAGCTGGCAGCCTCAGCGACCCTGGCAGGCCTCAGGACAGTCTAGAGTGTCAGCGTTTTGGGAGGCTTGAAAAGAGGTCTTCGAATCCACTGCGTTAGGCTTTGGTTTCAGCACTGGCTCCGGCCTTACTTTTGCGTTTCCCCATAAGGATGGCTTCCATTAGTCTTTCCTGAAGTTGGTGAAGTTTGGACGTTATTAGTATTATTAGTAGTATTATTAGTGCTATTTTATTTATTACTATTATCGTTTTGGAAGTCTACTGCGTATAAGCACTGGTGGTTTTGCCAAGTGCACCATGCAGAACGCTTTGAGTTAGAGACTGGAAGAAGGGCTTATAGATGCTTGCGGAGCGTCCTTAACCAGCAAGAAATGTTGGTGGTTGAGGTGAAAAATATGGCTTTGATATCATCATGGAAGACTGTGTTATTTCAACTCTGAATCTGGGTCAGTTCCCTTACTGACTTAGTGCTGTGTTAAAATGCTTGTTCAGCAATGATTGTAAAAGGAAAGTAATTAACACGTACACGCTCTGCTGGGGAAGACTAAGGGGAAAACAGGTGACCAGCCTAGAAAAGCATTTCTCATTGGATCTCCTATGAAGTCAGTATGCCTTGAAACAAAGTAAAAACTTTAAATATTTAAAAACAAATACACCAAAAATCCGAAAAGCCCTCTCCTGTGGTCTAATGCACCTAAGAGTCCCCTGGGAATCCAGTATACAGATTCTGATCCAAACACCCGGGGAAAGGCCTGAGAGTCTGTAACACAAAAGTGCCTAGGTGTAGCCAATGATGCTGGATACTAATTGAAGTAACACTTCTCTAAAACTGCTGCAAACTATGCAGTTCCACAGATCACTGAAAGCTCTCCATCTAAAAATCAGCGAGTTATTGAAAGACATTAGATCCGGTACTGGTAAAGGGAACTGAGAATATATTAGAGCTTATTAGCATACTGAGTTCCCTAATAAGAGAGTCACGTAGAAATCTGGTTGCCACTTGTCCAGGATACAAAACTCCTACTCATAATATGCATATAAAGATAGCTGAAACTCCTGCAATTATCAAAAAGGATATCGCTACATTATCAGTGTGTCTGAGCTGTCCTATTATACTAGCTATTTTCTTATTAATTATAAATTAGTTAGTTTAATTGTATCACTATTTACTGTTTCAAGTTGTTTAGCTATTTCTATGAAAATGATTCACATGTACAGCAACAATATTTTGGACATAAAATTTTTATGTAACTAGGCATGCATGAATTATGCCTGATAATGTTAAGATGTTTTTATAAACTATTCTTTGTCATCAAATTTGCTTTTCCAGTAACATTTCATTGTTATTACTGGATCATTTTCCAATGGTAATAAAAATATACGAGAAAGAGTCTTCTACCCTGCTTCAGTAAATTGTGATCATAAATATGCTGGATGACCATTTTAAGAAATGTTTTTTTACATCAAGTGAGACAGCATATGATCTCTCTCTCTCATACATACAAATGGTGGATATCAGGATTTGGGGTGTTTTAGTAATTTAAGTATCAACACTGAAGAGAAAAGAATATATCCTGAAAAAGATATGTGAGGTAAGATTAGGATGATCCTAGGAAACTGAGAACATAAACAATATTCAGAATGATTTGAAATGGCACAGAGTAGAACAGTTTTAGTAAAACTCAAGTTATTCTTTAACTCTAATGGAAACACTATACCTGTTCAAGAAAATACACCAAAATCCGAAAAGCCCTCTCCTGTGGTCTAATGCACCTAAGAGTCCCCTGGGAATCCAGTATACAGATTCTGATCCAAACACCCGGGGAAAGGCCTGAGAGTCTGTAACACAAAAGTGCCTAGGTGTAGCCAATGATGCTGGATACTAATTGAAGTAACACTTCTCTAAAACTGCTGCAAACTATGCAGTTCCACAGATCACTGAAAGCTCTCCATCTAAAAATCAGCGAGTTATTGAAAGACATTAGATCCGGTACTGGTAAAGGGAACTGAGAATATATTAGAGCTTATTAGCATACTGAGTTCCCTAATAAGAGAGTCACGTAGAAATCTGGTTGCCACTTGTCCAGGATACAAAACTCCTACTCATAATATGCATATAAAGATAGCTGAAACTCCTGCAATTATCAAAAAGGATATCGCTACATTATCAGTGTGTCTGAGCTGTCCTATTATACTAGCTATTTTCTTATTAATTATAAATTAGTTAGTTTAATTGTATCACTATTTACTGTTTCAAGTTGTTTAGCTATTTCTATGAAAATGATTCACATGTACAGCAACAATATTTTGGACATAAAATTTTTATGTAACTAGGCATGCATGAATTATGCCTGATAATGTTAAGATGTTTTTATAAACTATTCTTTGTCATCAAATTTGCTTTTCCAGTAACATTTCATTGTTATTACTGGATCATTTTCCAATGGTAATAAAAATATACGAGAAAGAGTCTTCTACCCTGCTTCAGTAAATTGTGATCATAAATATGCTGGATGACCATTTTAAGAAATGTTTTTTTACATCAAGTGAGACAGCATATGATCTCTCTCTCTCATACATACAAATGGTGGATATCAGGATTTGGGGTGTTTTAGTAATTTAAGTATCAACACTGAAGAGAAAAGAATATATCCTGAAAAAGATATGTGAGGTAAGATTAGGATGATCCTAGGAAACTGAGAACATAAACAATATTCAGAATGATTTGAAATGGCACAGAGTAGAACAGTTTTAGTAAAACTCAAGTTATTCTTTAACTCTAATGGAAACACTATACCTGTTCAAGAAAATCTTGTGAAAAGCATACTTTCCGTGATTAACCTAACAATATAAAATAATTACATAACCATTTGGAGGGCCAAGCAGAGCGATGCGGTAAGTGGACGTACATACTCACAAGATGTTCTCATCTACCCAGCCAGTCTGTCTTTCGGTTGGTGCATAATTCACTTACAGTTAAGGTAATTATTTACATGTATGATCCTATTATCATTTTCTTAATTGTTCTGGGTTTATTTTGTGTAGGTTTCTTCCTTCTCTTGCATTTCCTAAAGTTTCTTTAGCATTTGTTGTGAAGCTGACTTAGTGGTGCTGAATTCTCTTAACTTTTGCTTGTCTGGAAAGTTTTTGATTTCTTAATCAAATCTGAATGAAATGTTGCTGGGTTGAATATTCTTGGCTGTAGGTTCTTCCCTTTCATGACTTTAAATACATCATGCCATTTCTTTCTGCCTTGTATAGAGTTTCTGCTGAGAAATCAGTTGATAACCTTATGGGAGCTCCCTTGTATGTTATTTGTCATTTTTCCATGGCTGCTTTTAATATTTTATCTATCTTCAACTTTCATCATTTTGATTACTATGTCTCTCAGTGTTCTGCCTTGGGTTTACCTGATTTCATTTGTTTGACTTAGTATAAAAAGAATGCTAGATTTCTAATTTATATTCACTCAAAACTCTGATACAGTTGCATATATTTTGTCATCTAGTACTTACTGCTAAAAGTCTATAAAATTTATTATCTTAGTGATAAAAAAAATCTGAATGAGGTTTGAAATTTCTAATCCAATAATGAGAATATAGAGAAAGAGTATGTTGTTTTTTTAAAAAAAACAGGAATTAATCAGAGATACAGTATTATTAAATAAGTACAGATTTTGTTCAAATTTCACAAAATTTTATGCTGGTGTCCATTATTTGTTTTCATATCTTATTCAAGACTCACACTGGTGCTTGCTTTGGCAGCACATGTACTAAAATTGGAAACTTATGGAGAAGACTAGCACGGTCCCTGCGCAAGGATGACACGCAAATTCGTGAAGCATTTCATATATTTTTTAAAAAGACTCCACATTGTATTTAATTGCTCTGAGCAGCTTCAGCTGTATACAACAGATTCTGGTAAATTCTCTTTTCATTTTCATTCTACTACAAATATTTTAAATTAACCTTTTTATAGCTTCTTAGATACATCCATCATTTAAAAGTGGACACAATTTCCAAATACATGGGATTTTGTTTACAGTATCTTTAATATCAAGCTCTCATCTTGATAGTAATGTCTTATTTAAATGTTTTTTCACTGTAATCATCCTTTGTGTTTTTCTCAGTCTGACTTTACTGAGGCTTTCAGTGGCGTGGTAAATGTCAAACTGAACTTGAAATTACGTTGTTTATTTTCAAATATCTTGTGATACTGATTTCTAACCTCACTCCACATTGATAAGAGAAGGGACTTCGTACAGTTTCAATACCTTTAGACCATGACATTTTTTAAATTTTACTTTCACAGAACTTTGTTTACTGCTATACATAAACCCAAATCAGTGATAGGTATACTCTTGACCGCTCCCACCTGAACCTCCCTCGCACCTTCACTTCCTCCCTGTCCCACCCCTGCAGGTTGTTGCATAAGCCTCCGTGTAAGTCCCCTGGGTCGTATACAACATATGCACACTGGCTGTCTCTTTTACATACCGTAATGAAGGCTTCTATGTTACTCTTTCCATACATCTCGCCCATTCCTCCCTCCCCCAAAGTCCGTAAGTCTGTCCTCTATGTCTGTTTCTCCATTGCTACTCTGCATATGCATTTATCAGTACCATCTTGCTAGATTCCATATATATGTTAGTATACTGTATTTATCCTTCTCTTTCAGGCTTACTTCACTTTGTATAATAGGTTCCTGATTCATCCACCTCATTAGGACTGACTCAAATGCATTTCTCTTAATGGCTGAGAAATATTTCATTGTATATATATATACCAAAGCATCTTTATCTATTCACTTGTTGATGGACATCTAGGTTGTCTCCATGTTCTAGTTATTGTGAAAACTGCTGCAATGAACACTGTCTCTTTCAATTTTGATTCCCTCAGGGCGTATGCCTAATAGTGGAACTGCTGGGTCATACGGTGGGTATATTCCTAGTTTTTTGAGTAATCTCCATACTGTCATAGTGCTGTATCAGCTTACATTCCCATGAACAGTGTAAGAGGGTTTCCTTTTTTCCACACCCTCTCCAGCATTTACTGTCTGTACATTTTTTGATGATGGCCATTCTGACTGGTGTGAGGTGACATCGTGTTGTACTTTTGATTTGCATTTCTCTAATAATGAGTGACACTGAGCATCTTTTCATGTGTTTTTTGGCCATCTGTATGTCTTCTTTGGAGAGATGTTTCTTTAGGCTTTTTCCCCATTTTTTCATTGGGTTGTTTTTTTTCCCCTAGTATTGAGTTGTCTGAGCTGCTTGTATATTTTTGAAATTAACTGTTGGTTGTTTCACTTGCTATTATTTTCTCCCATTCTGAGGGTTGTCTTTTCACCTTGTTTATAGTTTCTTTTGCTCTGCAAAAGCTTTTAAGTTTAATTAGGTCCTACTTGTTTATTTTTGTGTTTATTTCCATTACTCTCGAAGGCAGGTCACAGAAGATCTTGCTTTGATTTATGTCATCTAGTATTCTGCTTATGTTTTCTTCTAAGAATTTTATGGTTTCTGGTTTTACAGTTAGGTCTTTAATCCATTTTGGGTTTATTTTGTGTATGCTGTTAGGAAGTGTTCCAACTTCATTTTTTAACATGCAGCTGTCCAGTCTTCCTACACCATTTACTGAAGAAGCTGTCTTTGCCCAATTGTATATTCTTGCTTCCTCTGTCAAAAATAAGGTACCTTTATGTGCATATGTTTGTATCTGGGCTATCTTGTTTCATTGGTCTTTATTTCTGTTTTTGTGCCAGTACCATACTGTCTTGATGACTGCTGCTTTTAGTATAGTCTGAAGTTAGGAAGGCTGATCCTCCAGCTCTATTAGACTGCTTTGGCTTACTTCACTTTGTATAATAGGTTCCTGATTCATCCACCTCATTAGGACATTCTTTCTCTTAATGGCTGAGAAATATTTCATTGTATATATATACCAAAGCATCTTTATCTATTCACTTGTTGATGGACATCTAGGTTGTCTCCATGTTCTAGTTATTGTGAAAACTGCTGCAATGAACACTGTCTCTTTCAATTTTGATTCCCTCAGGGCGTATGCCTAATAGTGGAACTGCTGGGTCATACGGTGGGTATATTCCTAGTTTTTTGAGTAATCTCCATACTGTCATAGTGCTGTATCAGCTTACATTCCCATGAACAGTGTAAGAGGGTTTCCTTTTTTCCACACCCTCTCCAGCATTTACTGTCTGTACATTTTTTGATGATGGCCATTCTGACTGGTGTGAGGTGACATCGTGTTGTACTTTTGATTTGCATTTCTCTAATAATGAGTGACACTGAGCATCTTTTCATGTGTTTTTTGGCCATCTGTATGTCTTCTTTGGAGAGATGTTTCTTTAGGCTTTTTCCCCATTTTTTCATTGGGTTGTTTTTTTTCCCCTAGTATTGAGTTGTCTGAGCTGCTTGTATATTTTTGAAATTAACTGTTGGTTGTTTCACTTGCTATTATTTTCTCCCATTCTGAGGGTTGTCTTTTCACCTTGTTTATAGTTTCTTTTGCTCTGCAAAAGCTTTTAAGTTTAATTAGGTCCTACTTGTTTATTTTTGTGTTTATTTCCATTACTCTCGAAGGCAGGTCACAGAAGATCTTGCTTTGATTTATGTCATCTAGTATTCTGCTTATGTTTTCTTCTAAGAATTTTATGGTTTCTGGTTTTACAGTTAGGTCTTTAATCCATTTTGGGTTTATTTTTGTGTATGCTGTTAGGAAGTGTTCCAACTTCATTTTTTAACATGCAGCTGTCCAGTCTTCCTACACCATTTACTGAAGAAGCTGTCTTTGCCCAATTGTATATTCTTGCTTCCTCTGTCAAAAATAAGGTACCTTTATGTGCATATGTTTGTATCTGGGCTATCTTGTTTCATTGGTCTTTATTTCTGTTTTTGTGCCAGTACCATACTGTCTTGATGACTGCTGCTTTTTAGTATAGTCTGAAGTTAGGAAGGCTGATCCCTCCAGCTCTATTAGACTGCTTTGGCTATCTGGGTTTTTTTGTGATTCCGTATGAACTGTGCTATGTTTTGGTCTAGTTCTGTGAAAGATGCCATTGGTAATTTGATAGGGATCACATTAAATCCATAGATGATATTTGGTAGCACGGTCATTTTCATGATATTGATTCTTCTGATCCAGGAACATGGAAGATCTCTCCATCTGTTTATGTCATCTTTGATTTCTTTCATTAGTGTCTTATAATTCTCTGTGTACAGTTCTTTTGTCTCTAGATTGGTTTATTCCTAGATATTTTATTCTTCTTGTTGAAATAGTGAATGGGACTGCTTCCCTTATCTCTCTTTCTGATTTTTCATTGTTTGTATATAAAAATGAGTGATTTCTGTGTACTGATTTTGTATCCTGACACTTTGCTAAATTTGGTGATTAGCTCTAGTAGCTTTCTGATAGTGCCGTTAGGATTTTCTATGTATAGTATCATGTCGTCTGCAGTGAGAGTTTTACTTCTTCTTTTCCAGTTTGGGTTCCTTTTATTTCTTTTTCTTCTCTAATTGCTATAGCTAGGACTTGCAAGACTATGTTGAATAATAATGGTGAGAGTGGACACTACTGTCTTGTTCCTGATCTTAGAGGGAATGCTTTCAGTTTTTCACCACTGAGAATAATGTTTGCTGTGGGCTTAAGGCAGGTTTAGACCATGACATTTTTGCACCTTGTCTTATGTCCCTGGATATGTTCCAGTGTCTCCTAACTAACAGTATATGGGAACTTGAAAATAATTTGTGTCCTACTGTTGTATGAAAATTGTATAAATCTTAATTACGTTGAAACGGTTCACAGTGCATTTCAGGTTTTCTATATTCTTTTACTTCTCTGTATATACATTCTGTTAATTTTTAAGAATTTGTTATTGAAATGCCAAGTAAAATTCTTATTAACTTAAAAAAACAGTGGGACTATATGCAACTTTGTTCTGTATTTTCAAAGTCACCTGTAAATGTCTTCTCATACTTTCATAATTAAAAAAATTTAAAAAGGTTGACATTTCTTTATTAAATGAATATATGATTCAAAAAAATTATACAGAAACTATATGAAAGTTAAGTAAAAAGACAGGTAATTGACTGATGGTATGAAAAATACTCAAGTAATAACATACTAAAAACTAGATATGGCAAATTAAAGATTCTTTAACATGCTTTTCATTCAAAGTGGGAACTCTATCCTTTTCCCTTGAATCCAGGAAGGTTCTGTCACTCATTTGACCAAAAGAATATGACAGAAGTGACAAATTACTGGCTTCCCAACCAATGTTTTCTGAAACTAAGCTTCTACATTCTACCTCTCACAATGATTCCTCTAAAACCCAGCTCTAAGAAACACAATCCACGGTATAGCCTGTACAAACGACTTGAACTGACACCCTGGCTGAAAAACAGTATAAGCTGCCAGCCATGTGAGTGATCTATCAAGCAGGTATGTTAATTTTCTCAGATCTTAGAAAACACAAACTGGAGAAAAACTGGATGGAAGAGAAAAGGGGAAACAAGAAAGAAGAACAGCAGAGGGGGAAGGAGAGGAGAAAGAAATACAGAGTAAGAAAGAGGAAACATTCTTTATTGGGTATTTCAATCAACTTTTTTTTAGTTTTTAAATAGAATTACTTTATTATCCCTCCCTTAAACACTCTAATTCTTTAAAAAAAAAAAACTCTTAAGAAAATAAAAAATATAAACTTCATGAGAATAGGTATAAGTGGTTGAAACATTTGAATTAATCCCTACAGCATGCCACTACTGATTTATTTCCACTAAAAGACCATAAGTACTAATTTAAAATACCACAAGAGGCATCTCTTGACACTGCACTATTATCTTAGGGCTAGAGATTTATCAAAAACATAATTATTTCTGACAGACCTTTCCAAGAATCTACTTAATTCCTTACTCAAACTCAGGGGAAAACCCAAAGGGAAAAATTACAGCTTCTAGGAAGAAATAACTTATAATTACAAAATAGTTGAGTGATTACAAAAATACATCTATGAAGAACTAAGTAGAATTTACACCTTATTCCTACCATTATGTCAAACTATTAATGACTTCTTTTTAGTAATTTTTAAGAATTTGTTATTGAAATGCCAAGTAAAATTCTTATTAACTTAAAAACAGTGGGATTTTTCAAAGTAACCTGTAAATGTCTTCTCATACTTTCATAATTAAAAAAATTTAAAAAGGTTGACATTTCTTTATTAAATGAATATATGATTCAAAAAAATTATACAGAAACTATATGAAAGTTAAGTAAAAAGACAGGTAATTGACTGATGGTATGAAAAATACTCAAGTAATAACATACTAAAAACTAGATATGGCAAATTAAAGATTCTTTAACATGCTTTTCATTCAAAGTGGGAACTCTATCCTTTTCCCTTGAATCCAGGAAGGTTCTGTCACTCATTTGACCAAAAGAATATGACAGAAGTGACAAATTACTGGCTTCCCAACCAATGTTTTCTGAAACTAAGCTTCTACATTCTACCTCTCACAATGATTCCTCTAAAACCCAGCTCTAAGAAACACAATCCACGGTATAGCCTGTACAAACGACTTGAACTGACACCCTGGCTGAAAAACAGTATAAGCTGCCAGCCATGTGAGTGATCTATCAAGCAGGTATGTTAATTTTCTCAGATCTTAGAAAACACAAACTGGAGAAAAACTGGATGGAAGAGAAAAGGGGAAACAAGAAAGAAGAACAGCAGAGGGGGAAGGAGAGGAGAAAGAAATACAGAGTAAGAAAGAGGAAACATTCTTTATTGGGTATTTCAATCAACTTTTTTTTAGTTTTTAAATAGAATTACTTTATTATCCCTCCCTTAAACACTCTAATTCTTTAAAAAAAAAAAACTCTTAAGAAAATAAAAAATATAAACTTCATGAGAATAGGTATAAGTGGTTGAAACATTTGAATTAATCCCTACAGCATGCCACTACTGATTTATTTCCACTAAAAGACCATAAGTACTAATTTAAAATACCACAAGAGGCATCTCTTGACACTGCACTATTATCTTAGGGCTAGAGATTTATCAAAAACATAATTATTTCTGACAGACCTTTCCAAGAATCTACTTAATTCCTTACTCAAACTCAGGGGAAACCAAGGGAAACATTACAGCTTCTAGGAAGAAATAACTTATAATTACAAAATAGTTGAGTGATTACAAAAATACATCTATGAAGAACTAAGTAGAATTTACACCTTATTCCTACCATTATGTCAAACTATTAATGACTTCTTTTTTTCACATTCGGTATCTTTTTATCTTCTTCTAATAAAGCATTTAAAACTGTTATGGTTTGAGTATTTTTGTCCCCTCAAAATTCATATGGGCCTAAGGCTTAAGGTAGGAGGTGGGACCTTTGGGAGGTACTCAGCCCTCAAGCATAGAATTAGCTCTGTAGACCCCACAGAGCTACTGGGCCCCTCCCACCAGGTAAAGATACAGAAAGAAGTCTTTGACCCAAAGAAGGCCCTCACCTGATCAAGCTGGCACTGCATCTCAGACTTCCAGCCTCCAGAACCATATGAAATAAATTTCTGTTGTTTATAAGTCACCTAGTCTCTGGCATTTTGCTGTTGCAGCCCCAATGGGCTAAGAGAAAAATCTTAACATGTTGTAAATGTGTATGAGTATGGTAATAGGATGGCTTGCTTTCCTTTATTCCCACATATCAATGAAAGGTAGTAAGTTGAAAAACTTACCACAGCTTTTAACGTAAGTGTCCATAACTTCAGCACTGATTCCGTTTGGCCCATTCTCACTTGGTGCATATTTTCTAAAAAAGTTCTGAAAAGATGTTTGCATGTTTACGAATTCAATTCAATCCTTAAACAAAGTAGACATTTCAAAACTGTAAATAATGACAACCAGGAGTCTGGTATAAATCTTAGTCATTAATTATACAATGTGGACTTTGGGAAGTATATTCCTTAGGATTCAGTACTATGCTTACAGGCTGAGACAAATAAACAAAACTCTGCTACTTCTATATCACAGGGGAAAACATTAAATAAATATATTAGTATCTCTCTATACTTCATTTAATAGCTTGTTTCACCTTTCTCCTGAAAGAATGTATGAGGGTTTAAAAAAAAAAAAGAACATAAAAGGATTTTTGTGGGAATCATATATTCACCTAAAAGTGGACGTGAGTCTTTAAAATTACCTTTTAAGTATAGCCCCTGAAATACTCTGTTACAATCAACAAACTCAATAGAATTACATTCCAATTTTCAAAATCACTGAAATGCAATGCTAGAAATTTTCAGATTAAGGGGAAACTGACAGAAAGATAAATATGAGATGAAGTAATACATTATCAAAAACAATAAATACACAGGCACAACTGAGTGACTGAACTTAATAAATATATAAGAGTGCCCATGAGTCTGGAAATACTGGGGAAAATTGTGTATTTATTTATTTATTTTTCCCAGATTATTAACTAGACCTATTCTCTTACGTCTAGATGTTAAATAAAAACAGACACAGTATACTCTTTGAAAATACAACTAACATAGTATTAAAAAAATAAATTTATCCTATGTTTTTAAGCTTTCTGAACACTGTGACAAACAATGAATATGTAGAATATGTAAAGAACTGCTATAAATCAGTAAGAAAAACAACCCTAGAGAAAAATGAGATAAAGATATGCATAAGCACTTCACAGAAGAAATGATGGCCTATACACATATTTGACTCAACTTTTGATAATCAAACTATGGAGACTACCAAGGAACTACCAAAACTTAGAAGCCCAACAATACCAAGATGAAGCAAAGATGGGCAGTAATGGTAAGAGTTGTTTCCCTAGAGCCCCACTTGCAGGATGGCTCTTGTGTGACGTGCCTGTACCCCAGCCAAGGCCAGTGTGACACCCTCTGGCGGCATGCCTACGTGTGTTGTTTTAGCATTGTCTGCACTGTGCTAGAGTGGAGTGGGCGTCACGCTATCACCATTCATACAAATTTTAAAAAAGAAACTTTTATCAAGGGAGCATCTTTGGACTCGCTGTTTTTAAAACTTTCTGAGCCATGACATGGAGCCGGCAGAGTAGGCTCTGGATGTAGACTTCAGCACAACCATCAACATTGCTGTTCAGGAAATTACAATTTATGTCCATTGCAAATTGTAAATGCTAGTCTTTTTTTCTATTCAATAAAAAGACCATTAACTTAAAAAAGTTGTTTCCAAAAACAAATTATTTTGGTAAACAATTTTTAATTATCTACTAAAGGTGAAGATAAGCTATGACTTGGAAAAATTATTTTCACATGGAACTACGAATCAGGACACACACTGTCATTGTCTTTATTTTACAAAATCGTAATTACAGAGAACAACAAAATAATTGACTATTAAACTGAGACTAAAGGTATGTTAGGAAGTCCCCTAGACCTCTGACGAGTTTCATCTGTTAGATGAAGTCACAAACTCAATGTAAAGCTGTTACCACTAGTTAGGTGTATTACAGCAAAAGTAAAGTTTACAATAGGATCAACATAGAAAAAACACACAGGCCAAGTTTGTGAATGCTATATGCAATTAACCCTTCTTGCTCTATTCTGTGAAGGGATACACTAAGCACACTTACAGGGCTGGTCATGCAGGCACCCACTAGAGTCTACTTAGTGTAGCAACTATCAAACTTCTGAAAGGAAAGCAGGTTGTTTGCTACAAATCATATTATTTGTACAAATGGTCTAGGTATATGAACCATCCTTTTCATTTAAAAGCCAAGATGCCATTGGAAGCCAGATACTAGCTAAAGGCTAACCTATTTGAAAGTTTACTCAAAGTATAGATAGAAAGCAGCAGAGCCAAATTTCAGACTCAGGCCGTCTGATGTTTTGACCCTGATCTTTTAACCATCTGAACATGACTGCACCCCAAACCAAACAACAGAATCACTCGTTTCATCAAGAAATCAGAGTAAAGTTTTTCTGAAAATCTAAACTCCACTTGCAGGATGGCTCTTGTGTGACGTGCCTGTACCCCAGCCAAGGCCAGTGTGACACCCTCTGGCGGCATGCCTACGTGTGTTGTTTTAGCATTGTCTGCACTGTGCTAGAGTGGAGTGGGCGTCACGCTATCACCATTCATACAAATTTTAAAAAAGAAACTTTTATCAAGGGAGCATCTTTGGACTCGCTGTTTTTAAAACTTTCTGAGCCATGACATGGAGCCGGCAGAGTAGGCTCTGGATGTAGACTTCAGCACAACCATCAACATTGCTGTTCAGGAAATTACAATTTATGTCCATTGCAAATTGTAAATGCTAGTCTTTTTTTCTATTCAATAAAAAGACCATTAACTTAAAAAAAAAAAGTTGTTTCCAAAAACAAATTATTTTGGTAAACAATTTTTAATTATCTACTAAAGGTGAAGATAAGCTATGACTTGGAAAAATTATTTTCACATGGAACTACGAATCAGGACACACACTGTCATTGTCTTTATTTTACAAAATCGTAATTACAGAGAACAACAAAATAATTGACTATTAAACTGAGACTAAAGGTATGTTAGGAAGTCCCCTAGACCTCTGACGAGTTTCATCTGTTAGATGAAGTCACAAACTCAATGTAAAGCTGTTACCACTAGTTAGGTGTATTACAGCAAAAGTAAAGTTTACAATAGGATCAACATAGAAAAAACACACAGGCCAAGTTTGTGAATGCTATATGCAATTAACCCTTCTTGCTCTATTCTGTGAAGGGATACACTAAGCACACTTACAGGGCTGGTCATGCAGGCACCCACTAGAGTCTACTTAGTGTAGCAACTATCAAACTTCTGAAAGGAAAGCAGGTTGTTTGCTACAAATCATATTATTTGTACAAATGGTCTAGGTATATGAACCATCCTTTTCATTTAAAAGCCAAGATGCCATTGGAAGCCAGATACTAGCTAAAGGCTAACCTATTTGAAAGTTTACTCAAAGTATAGATAGAAAGCAGCAGAGCCAAATTTCAGACTCAGGCCGTCTGATGTTTTGACCCTGATCTTTTAACCATCTGAACATGACTGCACCCCAAACCAAACAACAGAATCACTCGTTTCATCAAGAAATCAGAGTAAAGTTTTTCTGAAAATCTAAACTCCATACTGAATTACTGGGACACTCTAAACTGGGAAACACAAAAACACTATAGTAAATATCCTTCATCAAACCCTTCACGGAATTATTTTTCGTCTTAGGCATACCAATTTTTCTGTGTGAATTCACATTACATTTTTCTTAGGAGGGAATAAAAATTACATTTAAAAGATAGCAAAAGTAAACTATTAACATGCAATAAGAATTTTGCATTAAGCATTAATTCATGATTTTAAAATGTAAAAAAAATTTCAAAGATATACATGGCTTAGTACAACTTGCCTTTTCTCATATTAAAGGAAAGTAACGATTTTGGAGAAGGGGGATAGGGCCTTAAAAAGATTATGGAAAACATGTATGACAAGAATATCATTGAAGCATTCTCCCAAATAACAATGGAAATTAGAAATAATCAGCAGAATGTTCACTGATGACTATATAAATTAAAATATTTCCACACTTTGGAATATAATATAACCATAAACTTTAACAAATTTAAATTCTGTCTGCCAATTAATTCCTGATCTCCTATTATGTGCACAGTTTAAGGAACTGAACATCTACGTTGGAAGCACTTTCAACTCTTAGCATTATTTACTTCTTTAGAAAAAAAAAACAACTGAGGGAAGAAAGGTGATAAAGAGACACTCATTTCTAACATTATATACTTTTTATAGAGACTGAAATTTTTCTAATGGGAACATATTCATGAAATTTATAAATCATTAAAATATAATACTGTACCTGAATGCTTCCTTCTGTATCAAGAACTTCAGCAACAGGAACTGACTGGATAAACTGCATAAAGCCTACATACAAAAAGATACATTGTATTAAGCACAGCTATTATGTTAACCCATTGGGAGGACTGTTGCAGAAGCTGAAGCTCCAATATTTTGGCCATCTGATGTGAAGAGCCAACTCAGTGGAAAAGACCCTAATGCTGAGAAAGACTGAAGGCAAAAGGAGAAGGGGGCTGCAGAGGATGAGATGGTGAGAAGCATCACGGACTCAACGGACATAAATTTGAGCAACCTCTGAGAGTAGTGGAGGACACAGGAGCCTGGTATGCTGCAGTCCACCGGCTGGCAAAGAGTCAGACACTACTGAGCCACTCAACAACAACAATGGTTGAGCAGTAAAAATAAAGATTCTGCTAAGAATAGTCTTCATTTGCAAATGTATACAATACAAATCTAATAGTTTAAAGAGGTCTATAAACAATGTATTTAGTATACACTGGCTTTTACATCATAGGAACTATAAGAAAACTTTAAAAACCTTACAAAATTTTGAAATATTTTTAAAATATTAAGCTGAAAATCTGTATGTTTCTCTAGGCCAATTTCTATCATTATACACAAAGAACACAAAGTAAGGCTAAGGCTTCTTGAATCTGGTATAAAATTCCTTTCTGTCATTTTATGACATATGTCAATTAAAATTATTCTGTATTTAAAATCACTTTAAGAAATCTGAAATTATGGAATATCAATCACCTAACCCTAAAAGTATAGTAATTCATTGGCGTTCTTTGTATAATACTATCTCTTCTGCCATTCCCAGGAAATGGTATGAGAGGGGAAAAAAAAATTCGTTACTTTGTACTTTAACTACCAAAAAGAAGAGGAGGATATACAGGAGAAAAAAGAGAAAAAGCAAGCATGGTAAATCTAGGGACAACAAAAGAAGTATAAAACTACAAGCTGGGAAAAAAAAAAAAGGTTGAATGAGGAAAAGCATTTTAGGATCATAAACAACTATGATCTGGTTTTGGTAAGCCTTATATATAATTGGGTTCCCCTGGTGGCTCAGTGAAATTTATAAATCATTAAAATATAATACTGTACCTGAATGCTTCCTTCTGTATCAAGAACTTCAGCAACAGGAACTGACTAAAACATAAAAAAAGATACATTGTATTAAGCACAGCTATTATGTTAACCCATTGGGAGGACTGTTGCAGAAGCTGAAGCTCCAATATTTTGGCCATCTGATGTGAAGAGCCAACTCAGTGGAAAAGACCCTAATGCTGAGAAAGACTGAAGGCAAAAGGAGAAGGGGGCTGCAGAGGATGAGATGGTGAGAAGCATCACGGACTCAACGGACATAAATTTGAGCAACCTCTGAGAGTAGTGGAGGACACAGGAGCCTGGTATGCTGCAGTCCACCGGCTGGCAAAGAGTCAGACACTACTGAGCCACTCAACAACAACAATGGTTGAGCAGTAAAAATAAAGATTCTGCTAAGAATAGTCTTCATTTGCAAATGTATACAATACAAATCTAATAGTTTAAAGAGGTCTATAAACAATGTATTTAGTATACACTGGCTTTTACATCATAGGAACTATAAGAAAACTTTAAAAAAACCTTACAAAATTTTGAAATATTTTTAAAATATTAAGCTGAAAATCTGTATGTTTCTCTAGGCCAATTTCTATCATTATACACAAAGAACACAAAGTAAGGCTAAGGCTTCTTGAATCTGGTATAAAAATTCCTTTCTGTCATTTTATGACATATGTCAATTAAAATTATTCTGTATTTAAAATCACTTTAAGAAATCTGAAATTATGGAATATCAATCACCTAACCCTAAAAGTATAGTAATTCATTGGCGTTCTTTGTATAATACTATCTCTTCTGCCATTCCCAGGAAATGGTATGAGAGGGAAATAAAAATTCCTTACTTTGTACTTTAACTACCAAAAAGAAGAGGAGGATATACAGGAGAAAAAAGAGAAAAAGCAAGCATGGTAAATCTAGGGACAACAAAAGAAGTATAAAACTACAAGCTGGGAAAAAAAAAAAAGGTTGAATGAGGAAAAGCATTTTAGGATCATAAACAACTATGATCTGGTTTTGGTAAGCCTTATATATAATTGGGTTCCCCTGGTGGCTCAGTGGCAAAGAATCTGTTTGCCAAAACAAGAGACACGAGTTCAGTCCCTGGGATGGGAAGACCCCCTGGAGAAGGAAATGGCAACCCACTCTAGTAGTCTTGCCTGGGAAATTCCATGGACAGAGAAGCCTGGCAGGCTACTGTCCATGGGGTCAAAAAATCGGACATGACTTAGTGACTAAACAACAGCAATATATTACAATTAGTTGCATGCAAATTAGGAGATTGTGTATTTTTTAACAGTAAGAAACATCTCATTCATTTCTATATCATAAACACTGAACAGTTTGCATTAATGCATTAATAGATATTTGTAGTTTTTCTACTACGTAGCAAGAATTTTGCAGGCAAACAAAAATAGAACCTTGACCCTTCTTTCAAAGATCTCACAAGTTAGCAAGTTTTATTGGGGTAAAAACTATGAAAGCGAGGACACTATGAAAGGGAATCATACAGGCAGACCTATATTACAACAGAAATCAGAGGAACTCTGACATCTAAATTCTGTTTTGAAGGACGATAAATATTCATAAGTAAAGCAGAAAGAATATGAAAGATAATGATTATATAAGGCTAAAAAGAGCATGGACCATTGGAGAAAACGGAAGGTTGCCGGTGTAGCTAAAATCTAAGAAGCAAAGAGGAGAGTGGAAATAGAGGTGTCACAGACAGATGCAGAGGTAGTCATACCATCTAAGAATTTGTGAGCTAAGCTAAGGCTTTTGTTTTTGTCCCAGGAGCAAATGAAAGCTAAGTAGATCAATTTATGCAGAATAGTAAAAGAAGTTACTTTTCACTTTTAACAAGTTCATTCCGAGAGGAAAAAGACAAGAGTAGTTAAACCATTAGAAAGATTTGGTAGTAAACAGAAGGGAAGAAAGCCTAAAATAAAACAGGTATTTGTTTCTCTAAGGTACCTAATCTAAGGGCAAAAAGCTCTAAAAGTAACAAGACTATAAAGTTCACAAGATTATAAAACTGCCTAATAAACACTAGGCAAGCATTCCTAAGGAATCTTCTACAAAACTTCCAGAGGTTACTCAATCTCAAAAAGACTCAGATATACATTTTTTTTTAAACATTTATTTATTTATTTACTTTTTAGGGGGTGGGGTTCAGGAGGGACGGGGACGGGTGGGCCACTTCCATTGGTCTTTCATTTCTCTATTTTCATCCGTCTTTGTTCTTTGGCCCCTGTGGGCCTCCCATCGCAGTGGCCCCTGTCGTCGCAGAGCATCGGCTCTGGGCGCATGCGCCCCAGAACTCCGGCTTGGTGATTGGACACATCGGTCCAGCCGCTACGCGGCACGTGGGATCTTCCCAGGCCAGGGATCGAACCAGCGCCCCTTTCACTGCAAGGCGGTGTCCTTACCCACTGGACCACCAGGGAAGCCCTGAGATACACATTTTTTAAAAAATTTACTGAATAAAACATCATCTGCTGACTGGTTTGTATACGCAGGGCACAATACAAAGATTCTTCAGGTTTTGATCACTCTCAGTGATGATTGTATGCAGAGTACATCGTACAAAATGCCGGGTTTATGAATAACAAGCTGGAATCAAGATTGCCAGGAGAAGTATCAACAACCTCGGATATGCAGATACCACCACTCTAAAGGCAGAAAGTGAAGAGGAACTAAAGAGCCTACTGATGAGTGAAGAAGAGTGAAAAAACTGGCTTGAAACTCAACACTCATAAAACTGAACTCATGGCATCTGTCTCATCACCTCATGGTAAGTAAAAGGGGAAAAAGTGGACACGGGGACAGATTTTATTTTGGGGGGCTCCAAAATCATTGCAGATGGTGAGTGCAGCCATGAAATTAAAAGATACGTGCTCCTTGGAAAGTCATGACAAATCTCAAGAGTGTATTAAAAAACAAAGACATGGGGCTTCCCTGGTGGTCCAGTGGGTAAAGAGTCCGCCTTGCAGTGCAAAGGACACCGGTTCCATTCCTGGCCCTGGAAGATCCCGCATGCCATGGAAGGGCTGGACTGGTGTGTCTAATTACCAGCCAGCACTCTGGAGAGCATGCGCCAAGAGCTGGTGCTCTGTGATGGGAGAGAGGCCACTGCAATGGGAGACCCACAAAGGCCAAAGAATAAAGATGGATGAAAATAAATAAATGAAAAACCAATAAAGGATGCCAAAATTTTTCTTTTAAAAAAGCAAAGCCATCACTTTGCCAACAAGGTCTATATAGTCAAGGCAATACTTCGGCCACTTCATGTGGAGAGTTGGGTCATTGGAAAAGACACTGATGCTGGGAAAAATTGAAAGCAAAAGGAGAAGGGGGCAGCGGAGGATGAGATGGTTAAATAGCATCACTGGCTCAACAGAAACAAGTCTGAGTAAACTCCAGTAGGCAGTGGAGGACAGAGGAGCCTGGTATGCTGCGGTGAACGAGGCTGCAGAGTCCGATGCAACTTAGCAGCTGAATGACAACAATAACAATAACGATTCCAGACACAGATTACCATGGAAGAAAACTACTGTGGCTTGTAATTAGTTTTGAATGCAAAGAAATATAAAGGTGCCAATTCTTCTCTCAAATATGCTGTTTAATAATTCTAAGAGGTATCAAAAAGGGAAGTATTAATTCAATTTTTAATTCAAATTTTAATTCAAATTAATCTTTGAATTCAATTTAATATTCTATTAAAAAGGAAAAATACACTTATTGGACTTTGAAACAGATAATTATGTTATAAAATAAACTTACCATGTTTTGTACTAGTGGCTAACACTTTGTAGGGCGTCAACTTTAAATCCAGATTTTCTTTTCGTAGCAGCTTAAGATCAAAAGTTACATATATCAAATGAAAAGAATGTTATGAAACAGTTTTGTAGCAAGTATGATAGCAGTTTAACACATTACTTTATCGTTTTCCAAATCACTGTCTATTTTCACTGAAAAGAGAATTCTGCCTAAGGATTTATGGTCATATGGCCACTTTTCCTCATAAATTATTTTAGAACTTCAAAAAAGGAAATGAAGACAAGTATGTTCCTTTAAAATCTAGGAACAGAAACAGGATTTTAAAAAGATTTAACTGACTAAGAGGAAGAAAATTACTAAATCTAACATTAAAAGAACTGGGGGAAAATTTTTTGTTTTGATCCCGCATGCCATGGAAGGGCTGGACTGGTGTGTCTAATTACCAGCCAGCACTCTGGAGAGCATGCGCCAAGAGCTGGTGCTCTGTGATGGGAGAGAGGCCACTGCAATGGGAGACCCACAAAGGCCAAAGAATAAAGATGGATGAAAATAAATAAATGAAAACCAATAAAGGATGCCAAAATTTTTCTTTTAAAAAAGCAAAGCCATCACTTTGCCAACAAGGTCTATATAGTCAAGGCAATACTTCGGCCACTTCATGTGGAGAGTTGGGTCATTGGAAAAGACACTGATGCTGGGAAAAATTGAAAGCAAAAGGAGAAGGGGGCAGCGGAGGATGAGATGGTTAAATAGCATCACTGGCTCAACAGAAACAAGTCTGAGTAAACTCCAGTAGGCAGTGGAGGACAGAGGAGCCTGGTATGCTGCGGTGAACGAGGCTGCAGAGTCCGATGCAACTTAGCAGCTGAATGACAACAATAACAATAACGATTCCAGACACAGATTACCATGGAAGAAAACTACTGTGGCTTGTAATTAGTTTTGAATGCAAAGAAATATAAAGGTGCCAATTCTTCTCTCAAATATGCTGTTTAATAATTCTAAGAGGTATCAAAAAGGGAAGTATTAATTCAATTTTTAATTCAAATTTTAATTCAAATTAATCTTTGAATTCAATTTAATATTCTATTAAAAAGGAAAAATACACTTATTGGACTTTGAAACAGATAATTATGTTATAAAATAAACTTACCATGTTTTGTACTAGTGGCTAACACTTTGTAGGGCGTCAACTTTAAATCCAGATTTTCTTTTCGTAGCAGCTTAAGATCAAAAGTTACATATATCAAATGAAAAGAATGTTATGAAACAGTTTTGTAGCAAGTATGATAGCAGTTTAACACATTACTTTATCGTTTTCCAAATCACTGTCTATTTTCACTGAAAAGAGAATTCTGCCTAAGGATTTATGGTCATATGGCCACTTTTCCTCATAAATTATTTTAGAACTTCAAAAAAGGAAATGAAGACAAGTATGTTCCTTTAAAATCTAGGAACAGAAACAGGATTTTAAAAAGATTTAACTGACTAAGAGGAAGAAAATTACTAAATCTAACATTAAAAGAACTGGGGGAAAATTTTTTTTTGTTTTTTTAAATGAAGTATAATAGCTTTACAGAGTTGTGTTATTTACTGCCAAACATGGACATGAATCAACTGCAGATATACATATGTCCCCTCCCTCTTGAACTTCCCTCCTATCTCTCTCCTCATCCCAGCCCTCCAGGTTGCTACAGAGTCCCTACAACTGGGGAAAAGTATTTATAAAGAGAAATATATGCAGTTTCATAGACACTCATAACAAAAGCCATCTGCAGTGATACAAAAACAATTAAATTTGTTCAAGATCAAGGGGGGATTGTTCAGCGTTCCAGGACTGTACCTGGATGTTACAAATAATTCTGTATCTATGCATAGCATATCCATTAAATCACTGATTTCTGAAATGAAAACATGTTTCCTCCCAACATAAGATGATGCTCACCTTGTCCATGAGCGAAATGATTTGGAGAATAAGTTGATCTTGGCGTAAATCATCCCCATGTTTAAATATAACTGGATATTTGCCTCCGTCTTCAGTCTTAAAGAATAACTGTGCAGGCATAAGAGCACTCTGGAAATAAAAATACTATTTTCAAATTATGTAAGATGGAAATGTGGAGAAACTTATAGTAATGTAAAGAAATGAGTCTGACAAAAAATAATAACTTTAATTTTAATGGACCATAAGAAATAAGAGCACAAAATGTACCAGATAGAGGGATGAATACTGTAAAATGTTATTAACAGTAAAGAAGTACCGAGTATATAGTTGTTTACTATGATAGTCTTTCAACTTTGCTGTCTATTTGAAAACTTTCTTATAAAATGTTGGAAAAAGTCATGAAAAATGCTTAAAAGAATGTACTTTTAGAACATGAAACCTCTAAAGTTTTAAAAAATCCGAAAACTTCATAACTATAAATTATAAAGTATCGTTTAACACATTACTTTATCGTTTTCCAAATCACTGTCTATTTTCACTGAAAAGAGAATTCTGCCTAAGGATTTATGGTCATATGGCCACTTTTCCTCATAAATTATTTTAGAACTTCAAAAAAGGAAATGAAGACAAGTATGTTCCTTTAAAATCTAGGAACAGAAACAGGATTTTAAAAAGATTTAACTGACTAAGAGGAAGAAAATTACTAAATCTAACATTAAAAGAACTGGGGGAAAATTTTTTTTTGTTTTTTTAAATGAAGTATAATAGCTTTACAGAGTTGTGTTATTTACTGCCAAACATGGACATGAATCAACTGCAGATATACATATGTCCCCTCCCTCTTGAACTTCCCTCCTATCTCTCTCCTCATCCCAGCCCTCCAGGTTGCTACAGAGTCCCTACAACTGGGGAAAAGTATTTATAAAGAGAAATATATGCAGTTTCATAGACACTCATAACAAAAGCCATCTGCAGTGATACAAAAACAATTAAATTTGTTCAAGATCAAGGGGGGATTGTTCAGCGTTCCAGGACTGTACCTGGATGTTACAAATAATTCTGTATCTATGCATAGCATATCCATTAAATCACTGATTTCTGAAATGAAAACATGTTTCCTCCCAACATAAGATGATGCTCACCTTGTCCATGAGCGAAATGATTTGGAGAATAAGTTGATCTTGGCGTAAATCATCCCCATGTTTAAATATAACTGGATATTTGCCTCCGTCTTCAGTCTTAAAGAATAACTGTGCAGGCATAAGAGCACTCTGGAAATAAAAATACTATTTTCAAATTATGTAAGATGGAAATGTGGAGAAACTTATAGTAATGTAAAGAAATGAGTCTGACAAAAAAAATAATAACTTTAATTTTAATGGACCATAAGAAATAAGAGCACAAAATGTACCAGATAGAGGGATGAATACTGTAAAATGTTATTAACAGTAAAGAAGTACCGAGTATATAGTTGTTTACTATGATAGTCTTTCAACTTTGCTGTCTATTTGAAAACTTTCTTATAAAATGTTGGAAAAAGGCATCAAAAATGCTTCAAAGAATGTACGTTTAGAACCTGAAACCTCTAGAAAACCGAAACTTCAAATATTTATAGTATCCTTTGATCACCTCAGGCTAAATATGTTTTATAAATTACTTTGTACCCTACTCACAAAAGCTCAAGAAAAAAACGAAGTAATCTTCCTAAAGATAAATAATAAGCAAGATGCTCTTTGTTGCAACTTCTCCATTCAGATTCAGATCAGATTTTGAAATTTAGATTGCAATTGATATGCAAACATATGACAACCAGGATTACCAGCACTAATCTCAATGCCTTAAAGGGATCAATCCCCATGGTGATCTAGCTATTGTTCTTAAGCAAAGTCTAACAAAATACTGTTTTAAAACAGTGAACACTAGGTTCATAACTCCTGTCTAAGGAGTTCATAAAAAGGCAACATGAATCCATGGATACCTCTGCAACTTTGTGTAGACATTTCAGTGTATATATAAGACGATGGGTAACTTTCTAAATACCCAATCCATTCACTTTCACTGGACTCAAACTCATAACCCCAAAATGGTTAAGAATTATAATTCTAGAGTTAGGCAGTAAATGCCCTAGAACCACTAACCCTAAACTCCAATTCAGAATTTTTAAGAATGTCCACATATTTAATAAGGGCTGCAACAAAAAAATCAGGACTGAATATAAGGATTAAAAAGATGTTCCATGATATTGACCAACTACTTTGTGCATATAAGACATAATTATAAAATTATATTAAGAAAAAGATGGATGCAGAATCCACTTAACAATGGCGACAGATTCTTATACCCCATTCTAACAACTCCTGCTCTACGTTTTAGATATTCTTTTTCACTTTGTTTGCAAAAAATTGTAAAACTCCCTTTTTGATTCACTGTTCTTGACTAGTCCTAAGGGAATAAAAACATTAGAAGGAGGTCTTATTTGGGAGTTCTAGCTAACTAAGAAATACTTGTATTTTTCTCTCCTGTAACAGTATTTTTAATATTGCAGGTAATAATTTAAAGAGTTTTAGACTAACTAAACAGCTTACAAAAAACATTTAAAAATGAATGCAATGGAATAGTTTTTAGAAGAATAAAAACAGAGTGCATAAGGTTAATATATTGCTTTTTTTTTTTAAATTTTTATTTATTTATCTTTTTCGGGGGTGGGTTGGGGTGAGGTGGAGAGTGAGGGGGATGGGCGGGCCACTTCCATTGGTCTTTCATTTCTCTATTTTCATCCATCTTTGTTCCTTGGCTCCTGTGGGCCTCCCACTGCGGTGGCCCCTGTCGTCGCAGAGCACCGGCTCTGGGCGCATGCACCCCAGAGCTCTGGCTCAGTCGCTGCACGTGGTATCTTCCCAGGCCAGGGATCAAATCGGCACATCCTGCACTGCAAGGCAGTGTCCTTACCCACTGGACCACCAGGGGAAGCCCTAATGTATTGCTTTTTGAAATTTATGTTGCATTTGTGTGACCTAGGCTGTCACAGGTTGCCTTTAAACACACAAATTTAAAGAATATCCGAACTACTTCTTATTGTAATTATATCAATTTTTATATATCCAAAGTGTGATCTACAAGCCCTTCCTTATCTGACAGCAACTTCCACCCTTTCACCCCTAGAATCAGAAGCCCTAAGACATCATGGCTCAAAGAGACTTTTCAATATGATGCCCAACAGATATTCTTCATAAACAATGATCCTAGTCCTTTGGCCTGATTTAGACATGGCAGCTGCTACCAGTTCAAACTGTCCAAGTGGTGGCCAGCCGAAAACAAAGCCTGGCACATGCTATTACAGACTAAAGGGCACTACCATTTGAAAATATAAGAAAAAAAATTAAGTCATAGGAACAGATATCAAAATGAAAAATTTTTAAAAGGTTAACTGGAACTCATATCTGACCATAGGAACTTGTAAAGTAAATGCCTACGTTTACCAATTTAACATTCTTCTTTTTTTTTTCACTTACATGGGAAAAAGCAGGTGTGGCTCTGATCAATACATAGTTCAAAGAATTAAATATTAAAAAATACAGTGATATAAAAATACTTCATACATTTCACATGAAAATGTCTACTGGCATCACAAAAAGACCTTAAAACACACAGGTGCTTTTTTCTAAAGGTAGTGTCTTCCAGCTTTAAAGAATCAGGTCCAATCATATACATTAAAGACCCACCACAATTACCTTAAACAGTGTAGCTGTTTCTGGGATTATTCCTCTAATTTTCACCTGGGGTTCTAAAGGCAGTGGGATAAGTTCCACATCTGACAAGTTCATCTTTTCATTGTCTCCAAGCAATGCCTGTAATCTCTCATTCTAGGAGAACAAGTTATAAAGTACTAATTAGGTTAAAATGGAAAAGTGGTTTTTAAAGCAGACAGTAAGGATGTAAAGACTGATTCTGTTAACTTTAAAATATTTGAAAAGCACCATAAAAGTATATGTGAAGTAACATAAAATAAAGGAGAAAGTATGTTTGAGAGAAAAGCCCTTATAATCCACCTGACAATAGCAGTAGCATGCTTTATAAACAGCAATTCCTTGCCCTATGAAAAGCTTGACTCAGGGGATATGGTTAGGGAATATGTTTCTCTTGCTGCAGCTGAGAATCAGGAATATACTCACAGTGAACTTACAGATAAAATTTCTGTTTTCAAAGGATCTGTGAAGTCACAAAGAGATTGATCTCTTTTGAAGCTTAATTGTGCATGATGAAATTTAAACTAAGAATTTCATTAGCTGTTTCATTGCATACCCTTTCACCCCTAGAATCAGAAGCCCTAAGACATCATGGCTCAAAGAGACTTTTCAATATGATGCCCAACAGATATTCTTCATAAACAATGATCCTAGTCCTTTGGCCTGATTTAGACATGGCAGCTGCTACCAGTTCAAACTGTCCAAGTGGTGGCCAGCCGAAAACAAAGCCTGGCACATGCTATTACAGACTAAAGGGCACTACCATTTGAAAATATAAGAAAAAAAATTAAGTCATAGGAACAGATATCAAAATGAAAAATTTTTAAAAGGTTAACTGGAACTCATATCTGACCATAGGAACTTGTAAAGTAAATGCCTACGTTTACCAATTTAACATTCTTCTTTTTTTTTTCACTTACATGGGAAAAAGCAGGTGTGGCTCTGATCAATACATAGTTCAAAGAATTAAATATTAAAAAATACAGTGATATAAAAATACTTCATACATTTCACATGAAAATGTCTACTGGCATCACAAAAAGACCTTAAAACACACAGGTGCTTTTTTCTAAAGGTAGTGTCTTCCAGCTTTAAAGAATCAGGTCCAATCATATACATTAAAGACCCACCACAATTACCTTAAACAGTGTAGCTGTTTCTGGGATTATTCCTCTAATTTTCACCTGGGGTTCTAAAGGCAGTGGGATAAGTTCCACATCTGACAAGTTCATCTTTTCATTGTCTCCAAGCAATGCCTGTAATCTCTCATTCTAGGAGAACAAGTTATAAAGTACTAATTAGGTTAAAATGGAAAAGTGGTTTTAAAGCAGACAGTAAGGATGTAAAGACTGATTCTGTTAACTTTAAAATATTTGAAAAGCACCATAAAAGTATATGTGAAGTAACATAAAATAAAGGAGAAAGTATGTTTGAGAGAAAAGCCCTTATAATCCACCTGACAATAGCAGTAGCATGCTTTATAAACAGCAATTCCTTGCCCTATGAAAAGCTTGACTCAGGGGATATGGTTAGGGAATATGTTTCTCTTGCTGCAGCTGAGAATCAGGAATATACTCACAGTGAACTTACAGATAAAATTTCTGTTTTCAAAGGATCTGTGAAGTCACAAAGAGATTGATCTCTTTTGAAGCTTAATTGTGCATGATGAAATTTAAACTAAGAATTTCATTAGCTGTTTCATTGCATATTTTGGGTTTAGAAAAGTAAACTCAATTTATTTGGAGAAACATGGGCCCCTCCTGTTCACTGATTCTGTCTGATAAGACTTTTCTTAAGATATAGTCATTTATTTATTTTCTTTAGCTCACATACATACTACACTGAGTCAAGAATTCAGAAACTAAGAAGTTCAAGTCATGATGAAACAGCTTTCTCACCTAGCAACATCTATAAACATTTAGACCAACCCCATCTATTCAATTTCAAAACGACAATCTATCTGTTTGGAAGGCTGTGTGTGTGTGTGTGTGTGTGTGTGTGTGTGTGTAAGAGAGAGCGAGAGAGAGACTGTGTGTGTGTGTGCGTGTGTGTGTGTGCATGGTCGTTCATGCATGATCAGTTGTGTCCGATTCTTTGTGACTCTTTCTGTCCCACAGGCTCCTCTGCGCATGGAATTTTCCAGGCAATAAAATACTGGAGAGGGTTGCCATTTCCTTCTCTAGGCGATCTTTCTGACCCAAAGATTGAGCCTTCCTCCCTGTCTCCTGCATTAGCAGGGATTCTCTACCACTTAATGCCACCTGGGAAGCCCTGTAAGAGCCTAGCATTCTTTAAACAGATAAGCTTATCTTTAAAGGGAGAAAACTTGACCAAATACACTGTACTTCTTCCTATTTCTCAAACATGTCACACACGTTTCCACATGTCACACAAGCCTTCATGTTTGTGGCTCCTATCTCAGGAACCGTCTCCTCTAGATATCCATGTGGCATGCTCCCTGACTTCCTTCAGGTTTTTGTTCAAATGGCATCTCTCAGTGAAGCCTTCATGAGAATTCAACTGAAAAATGAAACACTGCCTTAATACTTGAACCTGACCCTTCCTGTTCCCCTTTTTTGCTTTGTTTTCCTCCATAGACACTATATAGCACACAATCTAGTTTACTTATTTTGTTAATGACTTTCTCCTCCAACAGGAACGTAAGCTCCTTATATTTTGATATTCACTGCTGTATCCCCGGACTCTAGGAGACTGCTTGGCACACAGAGTAGCCATATGATATATTTTACATAATGAATATTATAACCTAAAGAATTATGAAGCCAAAGAGATTATTTAACATTCAAAATGAAAGCTTTAATTATTTTTAAAGTGTGAAATTAATGTATTTTTATTAGTATCAAGTATCCAGATTCAAAGACCTCGGCCAAGAGAATTTTCCCTAGATGACATCAGCAAAGGAAAGAAGGTAGCAACATTTTTACCTGTTTTCCCATCCGACACCTAACTCATGGATTCACTTGCCACACATCTAACCCTGTTGCACTCACCAAGGGAAATCTCTCCCAACTTCATTATGAGGGATGGGAAAGCCCTACATGTGATCTTAAATTACTAGCTGTAGTCATTTCATTATTCCCAGTAATAACACAAATAATGGTGGCAGAGAGTCATCTTGGCATTTCACTAAAATGTGGAAGCTTGTTTCTAGTAAAACTATGTAAATAAAAACTGTCTTTTATTATCATCATGCAAAAATGTCTGAAAAGATTTTTAGCCCATGTTGATGCTATATCTGGGACTATCTGATTCAAAATATAGCGAAAACATGTTCTGCAGTATGTGACAAAAACAAAATTGGGGGGATGTGAAGTGGTGTCTCTAGTACCAAGTAGTTATCTTCCACATGAGTGAAAACTGAGGTGCAGCCAGAGGCTTATGTGTGTGGTAAATAGAAGAGTCAAGTAAGAACAAACTGTGGTCTAAACACATGCCCCACACTGACCGTCACAAGAGGCATTTCTTTTGCTGTGAGCATTGGGATCATGCTGCTTGTCACATGGGCACGTCTGGGGAGAAGAGCTCAAGGAGAAATGGCAGTAGGATTTACTTATTTAACCAGGATTTATGATTCTTCTCAAACACAAAGAAAATGCCAACTCAACGAAAATGTGTTTCTTTTCAGTCAATTTTCTCCTCCCTAAACTTGTTAACATTATTCCTTGCACACACCTCTGCTAGAACGGATCCCTTGCCTTTAAATTTTTGACTCAATTTTTCACCTTTTCCTAACTGCAGAATCTGTTCTGGTGTTTTACAAAGGTCTTTAAGAAAGATTTTCTAATTATGGGATGAGATAAAGAGAAGATATCAAGTGAGTCCTCCATATCATTTGGGCAATGGCTCAGGAGAACTGATTGCCAGTTACTATCACTAGTTCTGAACCTAGGGTGAATCACCCTGGATCTACTTTTTCTCAGAAAAATTCCAGTCTAAATAATCTATGGAGTTTCTTTCCATGCCAAATAAATTGTGTTCTAAGATGACATTCTAAAACGAGAGCCAGAAAACACTGTACATAAAAATACAGACTCAGAATGTCTAGGTACAAACCCCAACTCCAACACTTACTACCTGAGGACATCTGGCAAATCACTTAACCTCCCATTACCTACTTTTCCTTGTGACTGGTGTACCAGAAACACCTCAATCAATGCATAGGAACTCATAAAACAAGATCCTGTTCATAATCAGTTCTTCCTGCTACTCCCATTACTGTAAAAGGCACACTTCATTTAATTGTGCTTCACTTTAGCGCACTTACCAGGTACTGCATTTTTTACAAATTGAAGGTCTATGGCAACCCTGCATCAAACAAAGCTACTGGAGCCAAGTGTTCAATAGCACTTGATCATTTTGTGTCTGTATGTCACAATTTGCTAATTTTTATAATACTTCAAATTTTACCACTATGATTGTACTTGTTATGATGATCTGTGATCTTTGATGTTATTATTGTAACTGATTTGGGGTATCATATACCAAGCCCATATAAAACAGAGAACCTAATCGATAAAATGTTACAAGCATCCTGACTACAACAGTGACCTGCTGTCCTCCTCCTTTCTTCTTCCCGACTGCCTGAGTTATCGATGTGAAGGACTCGGAGAAGAGCTCAGGGGGCAGTAGGATTTACTTATTTAACCAGGATTTATGATTCTTCTCAAACACAAAGAAAATGCCAACTCAACGAAAATGTGTTTCTTTTCAGTCAATTTTCTCCTCCCTAAACTTGTTAACATTATTCCTTGCACACACCTCTGCTAGAACGGATCCCTTGCCTTTAAATTTTTGACTCAATTTTTCACCTTTTCCTAACTGCAGAATCTGTTCTGGTGTTTTACAAAGGTCTTTAAGAAAGATTTTCTAATTATGGGATGAGATAAAGAGAAGATATCAAGTGAGTCCTCCATATCATTTGGGCAATGGCTCAGGAGAACTGATTGCCAGTTACTATCACTAGTTCTGAACCTAGGGTGAATCACCCTGGATCTACTTTTTCTCAGAAAAATTCCAGTCTAAATAATCTATGGAGTTTCTTTCCATGCCAAATAAATTGTGTTCTAAGATGACATTCTAAAACGAGAGCCAGAAAACACTGTACATAAAAATACAGACTCAGAATGTCTAGGTACAAACCCCAACTCCAACACTTACTACCTGAGGACATCTGGCAAATCACTTAACCTCCCATTACCTACTTTTCCTTGTGACTGGTGTACCAGAAACACCTCAATCAATGCATAGGAACTCATAAAACAAGATCCTGTTCATAATCAGTTCTTCCTGCTACTCCCATTACTGTAAAAGGCACACTTCATTTAATTGTGCTTCACTTTAGCGCACTTACCAGGTACTGCATTTTTTACAAATTGAAGGTCTATGGCAACCCTGCATCAAACAAAGCTACTGGAGCCAAGTGTTCAATAGCACTTGATCATTTTGTGTCTGTATGTCACAATTTGCTAATTTTTATAATACTTCAAATTTTACCACTATGATTGTACTTGTTATGATGATCTGTGATCTTTGATGTTATTATTGTAACTGATTTGGGGTATCATATACCAAGCCCATATAAAACAGAGAACCTAATCGATAAAATGTTACAAGCATCCTGACTACAACAGTGACCTGCTGTCCTCCTCCTTTCTTCTTCCCCGACTGCCTGAGTTACGACAATGCTGAAATTAGGCAAGTTTACAATCATAAAATGGCTTCTATGAGTCTAAGTGAAAGACAGAGTCACAGGTCTCTCACTTTAAATCATATGCTAGAGCTAATTAAGCTGGTAAGGAAGGCATGCTGAAAGCCAAGAGGCCATAAGAGGCCAAAAGCTAGGCTTCACGCTAAACAGACAGACGAATTGTGAACATAAAGGAAAAATTCTTGAAGTTACCATGAACGCATAAATGATAATAAAGCTACAACAGGTTTATTGCTGATATGGAGCCAGTTTTAGTGGTCTGGATAGAAGATGCAACTGGCCACAATTAAGACAAAGCTTAACTCAGAGCAAGGCCCTACATCTCTTGAGTTCTGTGAAGGTTGAAAGAGGTGAGGAAACTACAGGGAAAAGTTTGAAGCTAGCAGAGGCTGGCTCATGAGGTTTAAGGGAAGAAGTCATCTCTATAGCCTGGAAGTGAAAGATGAAGCGGCAAGCACCGATGCAGAAGTTGCCCCAAGTTATCCAGAGAATCTAGCAAAACTAATCAACAAAAGTCGCTACACTAAACAACAGACTTTTCACTGCCCATAACAGCCTTATGCTGGAAGATGCTGCCATCTAGGACTTTCACAGCGCAAAAGGAGACGTGAATGCCTGGCTTCAAAGCTTCAAAGGACAGGGCTGGAGGGGTTAATACAACTTGAAGGTGAAGCCAACGCTTTTTTATCATTCCACAAATCCTAACGCCCTTAAGAGTTATGTTAAATCAACTGCTTGCTCTACAAATGATGAACAAAGTCTGGACAACAACATGGTTTACTGAATGTTTCAAGCCACTGTTGAGATCCACGGGTCACCTAAGAGCTCTGGTGAAGATGTACAGCAAGAGTAATGTTAATCTGACTACAATGCAGGAGACCCAGGTTTGATCCCTGGTTCAGGGAGATCCGCATAAGGAAATGGCAACCTGCTCCAGTATTCTTGCCTGGGAAATCCCATGTACAGAGGACAGAGGAGCCTGGCACACTACAGGCCATGAGGTCGAAGAGTTGGACACGACTATACCACCACTACCGCGACTATACCACCACCACCAACATAATATCTCTGCATCCCATGGATCAAAGGCTAACTTTTGACTTTTAAGTCTCAGTGTTTCATTGTCATAAGGCTGAGTGCCATAGATCGTGATTCTTCTGATGGATCTGAGCAAAAGCCAAGAGGCCATAAGAGGCCAAAAGCTAGGCCTCACGCTAAACAGACAGACAATTGTGAACATAAAGGAAAAATTCTTGAAGTTACCATGAACGCATAAATGATAATAAAGCTACAACAGGTTTATTGCTGATATGGAGCCAGTTTTAGTGGTCTGGATAGAAGATGCAACTGGCCACAATTAAGACAAAGCTTAACTCAGAGCAAGGCCCTACATCTCTTGAGTTCTGTGAAGGTTGAAAGAGGTGAGGAAACTACAGGGAAAAGTTTGAAGCTAGCAGAGGCTGGCTCATGAGGTTTAAGGGAAGAAGTCATCTCTATAGCCTGGAAGTGAAAGATGAAGCGGCAAGCACCGATGCAGAAGTTGCCCCAAGTTATCCAGAGAATCTAGCAAAACTAATCAACAAAAGTCGCTACACTAAACAACAGACTTTTCACTGCCCATAACAGCCTTATGCTGGAAGATGCTGCCATCTAGGACTTTCACAGCGCAAAAGGAGACGTGAATGCCTGGCTTCAAAGCTTCAAAGGACAGGGCTGGAGGGGTTAATACAACTTGAAGGTGAAGCCAACGCTTTTATCATTCCACAAATCCTAACGCCCTTAAGAGTTATGTTAAATCAACTGCTTGCTCTACAAATGATGAACAAAGTCTGGACAACAACATGGTTTACTGAATGTTTCAAGCCACTGTTGAGATCCACGGGTCACCTAAGAGCTCTGGTGAAGATGTACAGCAAGAGTAATGTTAATCTGACTACAATGCAGGAGACCCAGGTTTGATCCCTGGTTCAGGGAGATCCGCATAAGGAAATGGCAACCTGCTCCAGTATTCTTGCCTGGGAAATCCCATGTACAGAGGACAGAGGAGCCTGGCACACTACAGGCCATGAGGTCGAAGAGTTGGACACGACTATACCACCACTACCGCGACTATACCACCACCACCAACATAATATCTCTGCATCCCATGGATCAAAGGCTAACTTTTGACTTTTAAGTCTCAGTGTTTCATTGTCATAAGGCTGAGTGCCATAGATCGTGATTCTTCTGATGGATCTGAGCAAAGTAAGCTGGCAACTTTATGTACAGGATTCACCATTCTAGATGCCACTTAGAATAACTGTGATTCATGGGAATATGTCAAAATATCAACATTAACAGGAATTTGGAAGAAGCTGACTCCAATGCTTAGGATGATTATGGGAGTGACTCAAGGAAATGACTAGCAAGAGACTTTGAATGGGTGCCTGCCTGAAGATGTGACTGAGTTGCTACAAATTCATGATAAAACTAACAGATTAGAAACTGCTTTTTAGGAGTGAGCAAAGAAAGCAGTTTCTTAAGATGGAATCTACTTCTGGTGAAGACACTGAATACAGGCGTAATGACAAATATAAAAGTCGGAACATTCCATAAAATCTGTTGATAAAACAGTGGTAGAGCTTGAGAGAACAGACTCCAATTTTTAAAGAAGCTATACTGTGGGTAAAATGCTATCAAAGAGCACAGCATGCTCCAATGAAAACTAACTGCTAGTGAGAGGAAGAGCCAGTTGATGAGGCAAACTTCACTGCTGTCTTAAAAACACTACCCCAGCCACCCCAGCCTTCAGCAACTACCACTCAAAATGAGCATCGACATCATAAAGACCCTCCATCATCAAAAACAAAAATGATACTCTGAAGGCTCAGACGATGGCTAGCATTATCATATTTTTAATTTAAGAATATAAATTACTTTTTTAGGCATAATGCCACTATACACTTAGCCAACAACAGTATAGTTTAAACCTAACTTTTATATGCATTGGGAAGCCAAAAAATTCATCCGACCTGCTTTATTGAGATATTTGCTTTACTAAAGTGGCCTGGAACAGAAACTGCACTATCTCCAGGGTATATCTTAACTGCATGTTAAGAATTTCATAAACTATATCAACCAAAGAAATAGTACCAAAACTCAGTATTTTATGATACCAAGACGTTACTAGAATCCACCTGCAATGTGACCCTGTTCAATCCCTGCATGGGAAGGATCCCCTGGAGAAGGATATGGCAACCCACTGCAGTATTCTTGCCTGGGAAATCCAATGAACAGAGGAGTCTGGCAGACTACAGTCTATGGGGTTTCAGAGTACATGACTTAGTGACTAAAGCATCACTTCTAATCATAAACAGAAAGCAAAGCTGAAAGGTTTACCTTTCAGCATTTCATGCACTTCATGAGGTGCAATATGTCAAAATATCAACATTAACAGGAATTTGGAAGAAGCTGACTCCAATGCTTAGGATGATTATGGGAGTGACTCAAGGAAATGACTAGCAAGAGACTTTGAATGGGTGCCTGCCTGAAGATGTGACTGAGTTGCTACAAATTCATGATAAAACTAACAGATTAGAAACTGCTTTTTAGGAGTGAGCAAAGAAAGCAGTTTCTTAAGATGGAATCTACTTCTGGTGAAGACACTGAATACAGGCGTAATGACAAATATAAAAGTCGGAACATTCCATAAAATCTGTTGATAAAACAGTGGTAGAGCTTGAGAGAACAGACTCCAATTTTTAAAGAAGCTATACTGTGGGTAAAATGCTATCAAAGAGCACAGCATGCTCCAATGAAAACTAACTGCTAGTGAGAGGAAGAGCCAGTTGATGAGGCAAACTTCACTGCTGTCTTAAAAACACTACCCCAGCCACCCCAGCCTTCAGCAACTACCACTCAAAATGAGCATCGACATCATAAAGACCCTCCATCATCAAAAACAAAAATGATACTCTGAAGGCTCAGACGATGGCTAGCATTATCATATTTTTAATTTAAGAATATAAATTACTTTTTTAGGCATAATGCCACTATACACTTAGCCAACAACAGTATAGTTTAAACCTAACTTTTATATGCATTGGGAAGCCAAAAAATTCATCCGACCTGCTTTATTGAGATATTTGCTTTACTAAAGTGGCCTGGAACAGAAACTGCACTATCTCCAGGGTATATCTTAACTGCATGTTAAGAATTTCATAAACTATATCAACCAAAGAAATAGTACCAAAACTCAGTATTTTATGATACCAAGACGTTACTAGAATCCACCTGCAATGTGACCCTGTTCAATCCCTGCATGGGAAGGATCCCCTGGAGAAGGATATGGCAACCCACTGCAGTATTCTTGCCTGGGAAATCCAATGAACAGAGGAGTCTGGCGGGCTACAGTCTATGGGGTTTCAGAGTCAGACATGACTTAGTGACTAAAGCATCACTTCTAATCATAAACAGAAAGCAAAGCTGAAAGGTTTACCTTTTTCTTACGATTTCCACTTTCACGCTGCACTGCCTTCATGAGGTGCACCAGCCTATCTACAAAAGTCTGTTGTGCAGCCAACAGAGAACGCATAACTCTGACAGACTTATCACCCTGAGGGAATTCAAATGAAAGAAAAATTAATTCTATGCAGCATAATGATCAGGGTTTCTTCAATAGTATGGGTGACTTTTATTTATTCTTTTAATAGCTACAAACTTCAATACAAAGCAACATTGAAAAAAATTTAAATTTTCTTGGTGCAGAGATAATGAGAAACCTGCTATCTTAAACATTACCAACTCTTCTATAATTGAAAATTATCTGACTCTTCAGTGAATAATTGCATGTTTTTTCCTATATGCAACTGTGTGACAAGATAGAATTCATTCACCCAAAATATATTCACTTATGGATTCAATAAATATCTAGACACCTATAATTTCTTTAAAAATGTGCTGGGCATATAGCAGAAGCAATATTATCTTCAAGGAACTAAATATATTCTTAAAAAATAAAATGTTCTCAAGTAGCAATATAATATGCTTGCTGAGTAAAATAAAAGCATAAAACCAAATGGCATAATGCAGTAATTCTCAGTTCATAAAATATTATAAAATAACATTTTGTCATTTAATTTCTCCAATTAAACCAATAAAAGTAGCTTGACAATTATCATCCTTAGTTCAGAGACTGAAATTTATCTTCAAAGAGACCAAACTTTCCTCATAGGAGGACAAAGGTTATAAATGACACTATCTCCAGGGTATATCTTAACTGCATGTTAAGAATTTCATAAACTATATCAACCAAAGAAATAGTACCAAAACTCAGTATTTTATGATACCAAGACGTTACTAGAATCCACCTGCAATGTGACCCTGTTCAATCCCTGCATGGGAAGGATCCCCTGGAGAAGGATATGGCAACCCACTGCAGTATTCTTGCCTGGGAAATCCAATGAACAGAGGAGTCTGGCGGGCTACAGTCTATGGGGTTTCAGAGTCAGACATGACTTAGTGACTAAAGCATCACTTCTAATCATAAACAGAAAGCAAAGCTGAAAGGTTTACCTTTTTCTTACGATTTCCACTTTCACGCTGCACTGCCTTCATGAGGTGCACCAGCCTATCTACAAAAGTCTGTTGTGCAGCCAACAGAGAACGCATAACTCTGACAGACTTATCACCCTGAGGGAATTCAAATGAAAGAAAAATTAATTCTATGCAGCATAATGATCAGGGTTTCTTCAATAGTATGGGTGACTTTTATTTATTCTTTTAATAGCTACAAACTTCAATACAAAGCAACATTGAAAAAATTAATTATCTTGGTGCAGAGATAATGAGAAACCTGCTATCTTAAACATTACCAACTCTTCTATAATTGAAAATTATCTGACTCTTCAGTGAATAATTGCATGTTTTTTCCTATATGCAACTGTGTGACAAGATAGAATTCATTCACCCAAAATATATTCACTTATGGATTCAATAAATATCTAGACACCTATAATTTCTTTAAAAATGTGCTGGGCATATAGCAGAAGCAATATTATCTTCAAGGAACTAAATATATTCTTAAAAAATAAAATGTTCTCAAGTAGCAATATAATATGCTTGCTGAGTAAAATAAAAGCATAAAACCAAATGGCATAATGCAGTAATTCTCAGTTCATAAAATATTATAAAATAACATTTTGTCATTTAATTTCTCCAATTAAACCAATAAAAGTAGCTTGACAATTATCATCCTTAGTTCAGAGACTGAAATTTATCTTCAAAGAGACCAAACTTTCCTCATAGGAGGACAAAGGTTATAAATGACAGAATTGAGATTAGAAGAGAGGAGAAATGTTTATTTGTCTATCAGCTTAGAGAATTGATGGGCTCTGAGAACTACACAGAAGTTTAGACTCAAAGAGTTCAGTAATGTGATTTAAAAATTAAGAAAATTTAAATGGAATATGAAGCAGCAGATAAAGAGGCGTATTTCTGCAGCGAAACAGTTAATAGTGTGATAGTTTTCTTTACATTGCCTGTGTACCCTCTGCTGGCTGACCTGAGACATTGCCTTAACAATCACAAGAATACCAGGTAAAAATGGCTTAGATGTCTCTAAGAAATTGTAAAAACAAATTTCTGTTGCTGTTGTTATTCCAGGTATAGATTTATTTTATTAAATTAGGGCTCAACAAACTTTCTATAAGGCGCCAAGGATTAAGTCCTTTAGACTCTGCTGACTACAGAGTTTCCATTCCAGCTATTTAACTCCTATTATAGAGAAAAAGTGACCACAAACAGTATGAAAGCGAATGAGCATGACTATATCCCAATAAAATCTTACTTAAGAACACAGACATGTAAATTTCGCATACTTTTTATGTGTCACAAAGTATTATTTTTTTCAAAAGTTACTATTCTTGTGACTTTTCCCAACTACTGAAAAATAAAAATGTTTAGCTCATACAGTATACCAAAAACAGGCCAGATGTGGTCCATGCCCCCAAAGGACAGCCCATACATCACATGGCTACCTTCAACAATGCTTGGCTGAACCGTCTCATTACATTCAAGTACATCTCATGGGTCTTTGGATCTCTCTGCTGAGTATCTTGATCTTCACATTCCACAATCACATACCTTAAAAATAGGTTAAGTCATTCATGTAAGTGTGAAATGAAACCCAAGTTCATTTTATTTATGCCTTTCTATTAAAAGGTCAGTTCACATTTACAAAAACAATCAATAAAACATTTTATAATAAAACATTTTATCACTCAAAATCTGAAAATTAAGGAACAAAAAGCCTCCTATAAAAGGCAAAATTAATAACAATATGCCTTAATGTGCATAATGTCCTAGTTCTAAGTATTTTGGCATCAAAACGAGCATTTTCTTCAAGCACTTTTATAAAGTACATACAGCATTTACATCTTCAGAAATCACATAAGCTCACAAATCTACAAGTAATGCATGAACAAAAATATTTTCAAAATTTATGTAATACTTTAGGTATTATGTGAGACCCTTATTCTGGAAAGAAACACTCTGAAGCTTTTCTCATTAACAGACTTCTGTTTAAATGGAATATGAAGCAGCAGATAAAGAGGCGTATTTCTGCAGCGAAACAGTTAATAGTGTGATAGTTTTCTTTACATTGCCTGTGTACCCTCTGCTGGCTGACCTGAGACATTGCCTTAACAATCACAAGAATACCAGGTAAAAATGGCTTAGATGTCTCTAAGAAATTGTAAAAACAAATTTCTGTTGCTGTTGTTATTCCAGGTATAGATTTATTTTATTAAATTAGGGCTCAACAAACTTTCTATAAGGCGCCAAGGATTAAGTCCTTTAGACTCTGCTGACTACAGAGTTTCCATTCCAGCTATTTAACTCCTATTATAGAGAAAAAGTGACCACAAACAGTATGAAAGCGAATGAGCATGACTATATCCCAATAAAATCTTACTTAAGAACACAGACATGTAAATTTCGCATACTTTTTATGTGTCACAAAGTATTATTTTTTTCAAAAGTTACTATTCTTGTGACTTTTCCCAACTACTGAAAAATAAAAATGTTTAGCTCATACAGTATACCAAAAACAGGCCAGATGTGGTCCATGCCCCCAAAGGACAGCCCATACATCACATGGCTACCTTCAACAATGCTTGGCTGAACCGTCTCATTACATTCAAGTACATCTCATGGGTCTTTGGATCTCTCTGCTGAGTATCTTGATCTTCACATTCCACAATCACATACCTTAAAAATAGGTTAAGTCATTCATGTAAGTGTGAAATGAAACCCAAGTTCATTTTATTTATGCCTTTCTATTAAAAGGTCAGTTCACATTTACAAAAACAATCAATAAAACATTTTATAATAAAACATTTTATCACTCAAAATCTGAAAATTAAGGAACAAAAAGCCTCCTATAAAAGGCAAAATTAATAACAATATGCCTTAATGTGCATAATGTCCTAGTTCTAAGTATTTTGGCATCAAAACGAGCATTTTCTTCAAGCACTTTTATAAAGTACATACAGCATTTACATCTTCAGAAATCACATAAGCTCACAAATCTACAAGTAATGCATGAACAAAAATATTTTCAAAATTTATGTAATACTTTAGGTATTATGTGAGACCCTTATTCTGGAAAAAGAAACACTCTGAAGCTTTTCTCATTAACAGACTTCTGAAAGAAAAGTAAAAATATTAACTTTTCCTTTCCCATTCAATTTCCATATTTCTTGAAATTTCATAAATAATCTTCAATTTTTCCATCATAACACTGTGGTTTTAGAGAGTTAAATATTTATATATAAGTAAATACTACTTATACAATTCATATAATCATATAATTAGACCTGGATTAGATCTTAGAGGCTGTCTTATCCAGGGTTTTCGTTATTTCACTGGAATAAGCCATACTGACATACATTTTATACCACTATTTATTACACACAGCCCATGCATGCACATAGATATACAAACCTGAAAATACTTTAACAGAGAAATATTCTACGAACAATATGCTAATATTTGTTTTTATTCTATTTCATTTTTCTTTAAACAACAAAAGCTAGATTATAAGCCTTAAAACTGATTTCAGTGGATCATGATGTCCAGTGTGAATCTTGCTTGTTTTATCAGCAGTGAAACTTAGAGGTGGTTGTATCCTGCCCTTGGTGATGCAATTAGTTGACTGAAGAGCTAAAATCAGAACCCCGGAGTCCAGGCTCCTAGGCCAGAATTCTTTCTACTAAGCTTACTCTCACACTGTTTGACCTTTTAAAAACCACATGAAACTTTTCAACCTCCTTAACTGATGGCACTTCACAAATCTCAAGTCAGAAGGCTTATTATTCTCCTTTATACTATTTCTGGAAATAAAATATCTAACCACCCAGAAGGTAGACTTCATGAGAGCAAAGAGGTTACCTGTCTGTCTTATTTGTACTATGTATGCCCTTAGCACTTCCGTGCTTGAACTGCTAAGGGTATAGTGCCAATATTATAATTTAATATTAAGTATTAATGAAAGAATGAGTCGAATCTCATGGATTTAATCAGTATCTCAATGCTGATGAATCTCAAATATGGATCGTCTTTTCATATCTAAGGACTAAGAGGAAACACGCCATAACACTGCATGAACAAAAATATCTTCAAAATTTATGTAATACTTTTGGTATTATGTGAGACCCTTATTCTGGAAAAGAAACACTCTGAAGCTTTTCTCATTAACAGACTTCTGAAAGAAAAGTAAAAATATTAACTTTTCCTTTCCCATTCAATTTCCATATTTCTTGAAATTTCATAAATAATCTTCAATTTTTCCATCATAACACTGTGGTTTTAGAGAGTTAAATATTTATATATAAGTAAATACTACTTATACAATTCATATAATCATATAATTAGACCTGGATTAGATCTTAGAGGCTGTCTTATCCAGGGTTTTCGTTATTTCACTGGAATAAGCCATACTGACATACATTTTATACCACTATTTATTACACACAGCCCATGCATGCACATAGATATACAAACCTGAAAATACTTTAACAGAGAAATATTCTACGAACAATATGCTAATATTTGTTTTTATTCTATTTCATTTTTCTTTAAACAACAAAAGCTAGATTATAAGCCTTAAAACTGATTTCAGTGGATCATGATGTCCAGTGTGAATCTTGCTTGTTTTATCAGCAGTGAAACTTAGAGGTGGTTGTATCCTGCCCTTGGTGATGCAATTAGTTGACTGAAGAGCTAAAATCAGAACCCCGGAGTCCAGGCTCCTAGGCCAGAATTCTTTCTACTAAGCTTACTCTCACACTGTTTGACCTTTTAAAAACCACATGAAACTTTTCAACCTCCTTAACTGATGGCACTTCACAAATCTCAAGTCAGAAGGCTTATTATTCTCCTTTATACTATTTCTGGAAATAAAATATCTAACCACCCAGAAGGTAGACTTCATGAGAGCAAAGAGGTTACCTGTCTGTCTTATTTGTACTATGTATGCCCTTAGCACTTCCGTGCTTGAACTGCTAAGGGTATAGTGCCAATATTATAATTTAATATTAAGTATTAATGAAAGAATGAGTCGAATCTCATGGATTTAATCAGTATCTCAATGCTGATGAATCTCAAATATGGATCGTCTTTTCATATCTAAGGACTAAGAGGAAACACGCCATAACACTGCATCTATGTTATGTTGCCAACAAAAGCTCTAATACAAAAATTCAAGAAAGCATTCCTAAATCTTGAATCAAGAAAGCCTTCTCTAGCCCCAGGATATACACATGACTTTAAAATAAAATTAATAACTCTTTAAAGTCTTTACAATCTCTATCACCTTTGTATATTCATTGTCTTTTCCTATATTTACACAGCAACTCCTTTCTAATGGAGCAACACAGATGATCACGATACACAGGCTCCATGCTTTGTGTTCAGGTCCACTTGACCACCAAGTACACACAATGGCTTACAGCCATGGGACAAAGGTCACATATCAAACAGCTGTCAAAATCATTCAAGTCAAAGTTTGGATGCAAAAGGCAAGTCCACCTAAAAATAAAAATGACAGTGCCATCTCCAAAATGAAGGACGAACTTAGATTAAGATGAGAAGACATGTATTTGAGTCACTTCTGAACTCCCTGTTCACAGCAGTAAGGACATCCTACAAAGCACTCTCGGGTACTTCCCTGACACCTGCCATCTTCAAGCAGACATGCAGTTACATGGGTACCCACTGAACAATGACATCAGTGCGCTACTGATTTCCTCTTTCATTTTGTGAGGTAAGTAGCCTTTATAACCTTAAAAGATTTTAAAAGTTATACAAAAACATGTAAAAGCAGCCAAAGCTCATTTGCAACTTCAACATACTGCAACAGCTATAAAAATAAAAAACCAGAATGATTTATAGATCTTGATGCCCAACACTTCACAGGTTAGAGACTCTAACTCCCCTCTGTGGTTTAAAAGGTTGACACTATTCATTTTAAAAGGACTGTCTGTAACTAGGCCACTAAGGGGTCAAGTATAGTAGGAGTCCTGTTTAAATCAATGGAAAGGGACAAAAATGAACAAGGAAATTCAAAATGTTCAAAATCAAATAGCACAGTCAATTGAACTTTATATTGTAATACATTTGTTAGAGTAAGCTTAGACGGAGAAGCATATAAATTGCTACATGTGATTAACATTTTTTTAAAAACATTTATTTATTTATTTATTTTCACAGGGGTGGGGAGGGAGGAGGGTGGATGCGCCACTTCCACTGGTCTTTCATTTGTCTAGTTTCATCCATCTTTGTTCTTTGGCCCGTGTGGGCCTCCCATCGCGGTGGCCTCTGTTGTTGCAGAGCACTGGCTCTGGGCACACACGCTCCAGAGCTCCGGCTCGGTAATTGGACACATGGGTCCCGCCGCTCCACGGCACATGGGATCCTCCCAGGCCAGGGATCGAACGGGCACCCCTCGCACTGCAAGGCGGTGTCCTTACCCACTGGACCAACAGGGAAACCCGTGATTAACATTTTTATTCTATTCTGTCCAGGTTCAAAGGAAGAGAGTGATTATTTTAAGTCAACTACTTGAATTTATTTACTGTATTATCATGCTACAATCACAAAAGTGGTGTCTACCAAAGTCCATATCAACAGCTTTCCCCACCCTGCCATGAGTATTTCTGAATATGTATTGTGCAGACTGTAAATATGGGACAAACAACTACTCCTCAGAGAATGAATGGACATAGCACACGCTGTTGTGTCAATGAATCAGAGACACAGCACGAGACCACAAATCAGATCTAAGCTGGATGGAACCTGATAAGACTGGGAGCTAGGGGCACACTTTGTTTATTACATGTAGCAAAAACAAACTACTCTTTCTTAACAAAAACTGTCACCTCACTGGAAATTGTTCATCTAATAGATTTCCTACTGTTCAGTCACTTTCAGAATGGTGTGAAAACTCTTCCTACTTGAAAGAAGACAGCAAGCCGCTTCTCGATACACAAAAACATGTCAAGCAGCCAAAGCTAGGCCCTATAAAAATAAAAACTGGAATGATTTATAGATCTTGATGCCCAACACTTCACAGGTTAGAGACTCTAACTCCCTCTGTGGTTTAAAAGGTTGACACTATTCATTTTAAAAGGACTGTCTGTAACTAGGCCACTAAGGGGTCAAGTATAGTAGGAGTCCTGTTTAAATCAATGGAAAGGGACAAAAATGAACAAGGAAATTCAAAATGTTCAAAATCAAATAGCACAGTCAATTGAACTTTATATTGTAATACATTTGTTAGAGTAAGCTTAGACGGAGAAGCATATAAATTGCTACATGTGATTAACATTTTTTTAAAAACATTTATTTATTTATTTATTTTCACAGGGGTGGGGAGGGAGGAGGGTGGATGCGCCACTTCCACTGGTCTTTCATTTGTCTAGTTTCATCCATCTTTGTTCTTTGGCCCGTGTGGGCGTCCAATCGCGGTGGCATCTGTTGTCGCAGAGCACCGGCTCCCAGGCGCATGCGCTCCAGAGCTCCGGCTGGGTAATTGGACACATGGGTCCAGCCGCTCCGCGGCACGTGGGATCTTCCCAGGCCAGGGATCGAACCGGCACCCCTTGCACTGCAAGGCGGTGTCCTTACTCACTGGACCACCAGGGAAACCCGTGATTAACATTTTTATTCTATTCTGTCCAGGTTCAAAGGAAGAGAGTGATTATTTTAAGTCAACTACTTGAATTTATTTACTGTATTATCATGCTACAATCACAAAAGTGGTGTCTACCAAAGTCCATATCAACAGCTTTCCCCACCCTGCCATGAGTATTTCTGAATATGTATTGTGCAGACTGTAAATATGGGACAAACAACTACTCCTCAGAGAATGAATGGACATAGCACACGCTGTTGTGTCAATGAATCAGAGACACAGCACGAGACCACAAATCAGATCTAAGCTGGATGGAACCTGATAAGACTGGGAGCTAGGGGCACACTTTGTTTATTACATGTAGCAAAAACAAACTACTCTTTCTTAACAAAAACTGTCACCTCACTGGAAATTGTTCATCTAATAGATTTCCTACTGTTCAGTCACTTTCAGAATGGTGTGAAAACTCTTCCTACTTGAAAGAAGACAGCAATGATTCTATCACAACTAATTTCAAATTTACAACGAAGATTTACAATCAAATCTAAAGAATGCATAATTTCAATTAATACCACCTAGTCAGTACATGTACATATAGCTCCCATAAGTAACTCCAAGTTCTGAGCCAGAGAAACTTTCCAAGAATATTACCCGGAAATCAAAATATCTATAATAGAATTCTTTTTTAAAGTTTATATTATTTATATAATGGGATTCTTAGTAAATCATTGTGAAATATACAAAATCTTAATTTTAAATACCTAAGAAGTTTAAAGTACTTATGCAAAACCCTGGCACTATGTCCCACACATTTTAATTTCCATTGAATTATTTACCTAGGTTTTTATGAGGAGATATTTTTCCTTAACACCAGTGAATAGACATACACTAATCTCAGACTGCAATATGAAGAACACCAAAAAAAATTGCAAAAAGGTTGCAAAAGGTTGCAATAAAAGGAAATATGGCTATCTGGTAATAAAATAATTTCTAAGCAAATTCTTCAAAGTAAAAATGGTGATTAACAATTAGTCAAAACCTGTCAATGTATTTTCAAGGACAAACTGAAAGTTGCTGTGAGGGAAAAAATAGTTTTAATGAAAATTATATTAAATTGCTAAAGAAAAGCAAGGAACTATTTTTCTTCCCAGCACAAAGGGCAACAGAAAAACACAGCTAAACACAGCAGTAAGATTAGATCAGAGATCTTTTCTACAGTTAAAAAACACCAAGTTTGTCAGGAAGTTAAAAACTGTGCTTTCTCAAATATACAGAAAGCTTCAGGTAGAGCTGACCCAACTGGCTGTGCCCTTTGCTTGCTGTATGTTTAATCCTAGCGCTTTCTTAACAGAACCGAAGTATTTACCTAGCTTAAGGTATTTACCTGGCTTAAGCTACTTGTTCTTTACACTCTAGAATTCTATGACAGGTAAAGGGAGCCTGCGTCATATTAACTGTGTCTCAGTAAGTCACTTAGCCTTTCTGTGCCTTAGTTACTTTTTTTCATTTAACTCACTCAGGAAATCTGCTCTCACATAAAAGAGAGATACTTACATTTGTCCTATCTAACTTCACATGGACAAATAAGAAAAGGTCACTGAAAGAACTCTGTAAGTGGCAAAAAGTAAAATAAATGGTCTAATCCCAGTTCCGGTTTTACCAAGTTCAGCTACATCATGCCTTTGTCTCAGTTTTCGCATCTATGAGATAAATAACTTCAAATTCTAACTTTCTATTTTAGCATCATTCCAATGTTCTAGTAAATGATATGAAAATACTGAATTACAGAAAAGTATACTTATACTATTTAAATAGCATAAAAGACAAACAGACATCAAACTGAAAGAAAAACAATTAACTTACCCAGTTTTATCTTAGGTCCTAGAAAGTTAGTGAAAGGAATAAGCATTTCCATGAACATACTTGCAAAGAAATATATACTATATAGGTTTTTGATGACTGCTCATATTTTATTTTAAACTGCCTTCTTGTTTACAGTTTGGGAAAAAAAATAGTCCTCAACAGTGATGAGAAAATAAACAAAAATTTTTTGACATACCAGTATAAATAATTAGCCAGTGTTGAGTTTTTACAGGCTCTTGATATCAAGAAGGTACACAGATCTTGCTGAAAGAATTAAAAGAAATGCATTCAATGAATTAAAAGAAAAGGTATTAATGAGGCAAAAATAAAAGAGTCTATGTTTGCCTATCAGTTTTCATCTACATATCTATGGCACTGATCAGATTTTTATGCATCCATCTATACCTCCATCCTAACTGTCTAATGCTTATTCTACACCAGGCAATATGTGAGAGAGGCTAAGGACATCATGATTTGCAGAGTTCCTTGTTCTACTGGAACCTTAACATTTAGTGGAGGAAAGATGGATTAAAGGAAGTCATAAAAACAACTGAGACTGCAATGTCAGAGGCAGCAATGAGGATGTGGTATTTAGACCAGCATGGCAGTACGTACCAAGGTGTTGAACCTCACTGTTGAAAGAATAGTCAAAAGGCCCAATGTAGCTGAAATATGGTAAACACTAAAGTAAAGGAGGATGAAAATGTAGGCAAAGGCCAAATTGTGAATGAAGATCTTTAAGGTTACACTACTGAGTATGGATTTTATTTTCAAAGCAATCAATATTCAACAAGAGAATGAGATGATCTGACTTACATTTTCTGAAAACGACTCTATTTGCTCTGAGAAGTACAGACCTGAGATCAGTCAGGATGCTATTAGTGAATGGTGAGAGAGAGGCAACAGATTATTAAAATATTTTGGAAATATAGCTGATAGGACTTGTTAAAAGAGAGAACAAAGGAAAAATAAATGATAGTAACCACTAAAATTATGGATTTAGTAAATGAGTTTGTTACAACACATACAGAAATTCCAAGTGAGGAGCAGGCAATATTGTGTGTGTTGGGGAGGAGGGTGCTGGAGGGTTATATTTTAAAAGGTCCTAGAAAGTTAGTGAAAGGAATAAGCATTTCCATGAACATACTTGCAAAGAAATATATACTATATAGGTTTTTGATGACTGCTCATATTTTATTTTAAACTGCCTTCTTGTTTACAGTTTGGGAAAAAAAATAGTCCTCAACAGTGATGAGAAAATAAACAAAAATTTTTTGACATACCAGTATAAATAATTAGCCAGTGTTGAGTTTTTACAGGCTCTTGATATCAAGAAGGTACACAGATCTTGCTGAAAGAATTAAAAGAAATGCATTCAATGAATTAAAAGAAAAGGTATTAATGAGGCAAAAATAAAAGAGTCTATGTTTGCCTATCAGTTTTCATCTACATATCTATGGCACTGATCAGATTTTTATGCATCCATCTATACCTCCATCCTAACTGTCTAATGCTTATTCTACACCAGGCAATATGTGAGAGAGGCTAAGGACATCATGATTTGCAGAGTTCCTTGTTCTACTGGAACCTTAACATTTAGTGGAGGAAAGATGGATTAAAGGAAGTCATAAAAACAACTGAGACTGCAATGTCAGAGGCAGCAATGAGGATGTGGTATTTAGACCAGCATGGCAGTACGTACCAAGGTGTTGAACCTCACTGTTGAAAGAATAGTCAAAAGGCCCAATGTAGCTGAAATATGGTAAACACTAAAGTAAAGGAGGATGAAAATGTAGGCAAAGGCCAAATTGTGAATGAAGATCTTTAAGGTTACACTACTGAGTATGGATTTTATTTTCAAAGCAATCAATATTCAACAAGAGAATGAGATGATCTGACTTACATTTTCTGAAAACGACTCTATTTGCTCTGAGAAGTACAGACCTGAGATCAGTCAGGATGCTATTAGTGAATGGTGAGAGAGAGGCAACAGATTATTAAAATATTTTGGAAATATAGCTGATAGGACTTGTTAAAAGAGAGAACAAAGGAAAAATAAATGATAGTAACCACTAAAATTATGGATTTAGTAAATGAGTTTGTTACAACACATACAGAAATTCCAAGTGAGGAGCAGGCAATATTGTGTGTGTTGGGGAGGAGGGTGCTGGAGGGTTATATTCTGAAATAATAAATTTGAAATGCCTATCAGATATATAACAGAAATCAAGTATGCATGTGGATATATGAATCTAAAACTCGAATCAGAGAAATGTGCTAGAACAGAGGACCCTGAGGAACAAGGAGATGTCAAACAACCAGAAAGTTCTGACAAAAGAAAACAAGAAGGAATATCTATAGATGTGAAGAGGAAAACAGGGTGAATGGTATCATTCAAACCATGAAAAGAGTTTTTCCAGAAGGGAGTTGTTTATTTTGCTGAATAATACTGGGAGGAACTCAAGTATGTACAACCACCAACACTGAAGTCACTTACTACTTTAGCAAAGTAAGTTTTAATATAATTACGGAAACAAAGGCCCAGAATGATGGGCCTTAAGGACTATAAAGAAAAGGAGAGTCAAATGGACAAACAGCTCCTCTGAGAAGCTCGATTATAAAGGTAAGTAAGAAAACGAGGTGCTGTTTTGAAGGATGTGGTACCAGGGAAGAGTGTTTCCTGTTTGCTTGTTTGTTTCATTAGTGAATTGTTTAAATGGAAGATATTAACACATATCTGAATATTTCTACCAGGAAAAGAACAGAGTATATTTTTCAAGAAGTTATATTCTTCCACATAAGAAAACAGAAGTAAAGAGAAGGAATAGATGACACCCGTTTTTACCCAGTGGCTTCTATTTGTTTCCATTAACTATGAGGCAGAGTTGCCAATCTAGAAACCAGGAGGCACTGCATGAAGAATAGAGCTGAAAAGGTCTGAAAGAGTCACTGCAGAGCAGGGACAGCAACCATCTAGAGAAATATAGAGGCAGACAGTGTGGAGGGCCCACCTGATGCTGGTAGTCATGAATAAATAGTGATACCAACATGCTAGGCTATGTGATTTCTTTAGCAGTATTAAGGCACAGAGAAATCAGGAAATTACTTAGGCTTATAAGGGTTGGGATTGTACCAAGGAACTGAAGAATGATTGCAATGAGTCTTTTTTTCTAAAAAAAAAAATTATGGATTTAGTAAATGAGTTTGTTACAACACATACAGAAATTCCAAGTGAGGAGCAGGCAATATTGTGTGTGTTGGGGAGGAGGGTGCTGGAGGGTTATATTCTGAAATAATAAATTTGAAATGCCTATCAGATATATAACAGAAATCAAGTATGCATGTGGATATATGAATCTAAAACTCGAATCAGAGAAATGTGCTAGAACAGAGGACCCTGAGGAACAAGGAGATGTCAAACAACCAGAAAGTTCTGACAAAAGAAAACAAGAAGGAATATCTATAGATGTGAAGAGGAAAACAGGGTGAATGGTATCATTCAAACCATGAAAAGAGTTTTTCCAGAAGGGAGTTGTTTATTTTGCTGAATAATACTGGGAGGAACTCAAGTATGTACAACCACCAACACTGAAGTCACTTACTACTTTAGCAAAGTAAGTTTTAATATAATTATGGGAAACAAAGGCCCAAAATGATGGGCCTTAAGGACTATAAAGAAAAGGAGAATCAAAATGGACAAACAGCTCCTCTGAGAAGCTCGATTATAAAGGTAAGTAAGAAAACGAGGTGCTGTTTTGAAGGATGTGGTACCAGGGAAGAGTGTTTCCTGTTTGCTTGTTTGTTTCATTAGTGAATTGTTTAAATGGAAGATATTAACACATATCTGAATATTTCTACCAGGAAAAGAACAGAGTATATTTTTCAAGAAGTTATATTCTTCCACATAAGAAAACAGAAGTAAAGAGAAGGAATAGATGACACCCGTTTTTACCCAGTGGCTTCTATTTGTTTCCATTAACTATGAGGCAGAGTTGCCAATCTAGAAACCAGGAGGCACTGCATGAAGAATAGAGCTGAAAAGGTCTGAAAGAGTCACTGCAGAGCAGGGACAGCAACCATCTAGAGAAATATAGAGGCAGACAGTGTGGAGGGCCCACCTGATGCTGGTAGTCATGAATAAATAGTGATACCAACATGCTAGGCTATGTGATTTCTTTAGCAGTATTAAGGCACAGAGAAATCAGGAAATTACTTAGGCTTATAAGGGTTGGGATTGTACCAAGGGAACTGAAGAATGATTGCAATGATAAGCCATAGAATAAAAACTATACTCAAAGGAAAGCAAATATTAAAGGGTGCTGATAAACAAAGAAAAGGGTAGAGATGAATGGATTAGATGTTTCAGTGCAGTAGCAGTACTTTTTAAGTACCCCTTGTTCCCTCTGCTTACAGGGCTCTGCTCCCAGAACACCACATGGCTGTTTACTCACCTGCTTCAACTTTATGAAAGATGTTACTTTTCCTAGAAGGCTTTCCTTGAAAAATCTTTTCAAAACTGCAACTGCCTAACCCCACCCCAACATTCTCTATCATCCTTTTCTGATTTTTCTTATACTCTTCCACTTAATATAAATACTATGGACTATCACCAGCCCAAATATTAGAGTATATTCCACAAAGGTAAACATTCTGATTGCTCTGTTCTCTGATGTATCATTCCTAGTACCTATAATAGTTTCTGTACACAGTAAGAACTCAGAAAAATACATGTCAATGAACTGATTACTGAATCAGTATATCAGTCCCTTTTGAAAGAAAAAAATAAACTGGAGCAAAATGGTTCCTTAAAGATCTCCTTTAAGGATCCTATAATCCTATAATTTGAAATTCTTGTTTCAGTATTTTCTGATATATCAAGAGGTAGATGGAGACAAGCAAACACTGGGTAACAATTAATAGTGAAAACAAATCTGACTCAGTTACCAAAGGTAACTCCTAAAATTTGACTAAAAGCAATGATATTGAATGTGTATATTTAAAAAAAACCAAAAACTTATTTCTCATAAAATATCAAGCATGTATCACTTCTTTTTTTTTTCTTTTTTTTTTTAAGATTTATTTATTTACTTATTTTGGGCGGGGGTCGGGTTGGGGAGGGATGGGAGCGGGCGGGCCACTGCTACTGGTCCTTCATTTCTCTATTTTCATCCATCCTTGTTCTTTGGCTCCTGTGGGCCTCCCATCACGGTGGCCTCTGTCATTGCAGAGCGCCGGCTCTGGGTGCATGCGCGCCAGAGCTCCAGCTCGGTAATTGGACACATAGGTCCAGCTGCTCTGTGGCACGTGGGATCTTCCCAGGCCAGGGATGGAACCGGCGCCCCTTGCACTGCAAGGCGGTGTCCTTACCCACTGGACCACCAGGGGAAGCCCTGTATCACTTATTTTGAACATCAGGGATATGAAAGATTCTTCTCAAATTAGAAGTCTTAGGGAGAAAAATCAACAACACATACTAGATGAGCTTCTGCAAATGCACTCCCAAATACAATTTTCAGAGTAGCACTAGTCAAACAGATCTGTTTTACCTCAAAAATTACTCTGCTTGGCTAAAAGTTCTGTCCAAGGTAAAAGGAGCAGCTTAGTGTATTTCTCTAGTATCAGAGTCATACATTTCAACAAGGTAATCACAAACATCAACAATTATAGTAATGTTCATATATGTGTTAACAAAAATTCTGAGTATCCTTAATGAAATATGTAGGCCCAGTTTATTTTTACATAGTATTTTAATACATTTATATTAATGTCCAAAGCACCAATAAAGTGCCTTGAATTGAAGATCGCACCTTATGCTTGGAGGAAATAAACACGTATCATAAACCCAGTTATTCAATAAAACTGCAATATTTATTATAGTAATCAAAATAATCTTCTCAAGACCAACATAAAATGTTTATTTGGTAAGATCTATCCTATAAGAAACTGGAAAAGCCTTGTACTCACTTCCAGATTTTCACCATCTGAAATTTCTTTTGTTTTAGATGCAGAAGGAGGGGAAGACACTGGAGGAAGAGGGCTGGTAATGATTTGGGAGCTGAAAAACAACAGGAGGTATATCACTGATATGTAAAACATTCTTCCCGTAAGATAAGACACACATTTTCAGCACAATTCACCAAAGATGTGTCTGGCTAAAGTACCACCTCCTAAAGTCGGTTCTATGTAACAACAGAGTCACATTATGTTCTGGAAAAAGAGGTTCCATAGTCAAAGAAGGTGGGTGTGAGCCTCTTTGAGAGTTATGTCCAAGTTTGCACATATTAAAGTTTCTGATAAATACTACAGAATTTTTTTAAAAAGCGCATTTTATTTTAAGTCAGCATTTTCCAAACATATTTGGCAATAAGACAACCCCTATCTCTTTTTCAACTTTTTAAAAATTGGTGGCCAACAGATCATAATTTAGAAATACTCAGTAAGAGTTAACATCCTGTCATAAAATCTTAAGTAGACTTCTAATAAAAAGCTCTAGGTGGTGTATGCAAGATGAAGTTATATAAGCTGGGCTAGAGACTGAAGGCCTCTAATATACAGTGGAAGGAAAAGGGGTCTCCACTCTTAAAAACAGAAAAACATAAAGCAGTCGACATGAGAAAAAAAATTTTTTTTCTTATTTCTCTAGTATCAAGTGAAAAACTGATACTTCTTGTTTCAAGTAAAAACAGAATCATGAACAAGAAAAATTCATAAATATAATCTAGAACTTGTGATAATAAAAATAACTATACTAACTCAGATAATCTGAACTCTAGATCTCCTTCTTTCATTAACAAATCTCATGACTTCTTCACAAACCAATTTTATTTCACTACATCTAGGATTTCTCACCCAAGTGTTTCTATCTATCTCAAATTTTAAGATTTTATGAAAAGAAGAATGAGAAAATAGAACGAAAAAGGGCTTTGGGGTCATCTCTACCTAATTTGGAACACGAAAAACTGTGGGAAACTCACTTCTCCATAAGTTCATGTCTAAACTATAAATATGAACACCTACTTCAGGGAATTACTAATAACAAGTTATGACGAATATATCTGTGGACCATCTACTGTTGCCTTCTACAGAGGTGGGAGTCCTAAAATGTTATTACTGTTAGCAGCCAACTTTCAGTTCAATTAACAAGTTTCATCTATTGTAACTACAGAAGATGTGAAAAACCAGTCAAGAAAAAAATACAATTTTACAATAAAAATTTTGAGTCCACTAACATGCCCCGTTTTTCGTTTTATTTCTGCATGAACGGCAGTGATATCTAACACATACCAAGCACCCATGTGTCAGACACTTTTCTAAATGCTTTATGTATCATTTAATCTTTCGACAATACTTAAAGATCAGTTACTCTTGCTGTACTCCGGTTTTAAGATGAGAAACTGGGGCCATTCAGAGAATATTTAACTTACACAAACTTACATAGCTAAGTGGTAGGGTCAAGATTTTAACTCAAGTATTCTGACTATAGTTTGCAAAACACTGCCCTATAATATAACAGTGTGTTCTGTGAGTGCACATGTCATGCTCGTTAGTAAAACTTCAAACTTGGTACCAACCAGGGTTTGGTACACCTGGGGAAAAAAGAAGATAGTTTGAAAAGGTGGAAAACTATAGATTTGAAAATAAGTTCCCCCTGGATATCCATACCTATCAATTTCAGAATTTATTCCAGAGTTTGACACACTCTCTGACACTGAACCTTGACTATCCTTCTTGGTAGGTTCTAATCCATTCTTTATGTCATCAAAATTTTCATATTTGAGAGCTTGAACCAGCTGTAATAAGTACATCAACAAATCCTGGAAAACAAACAAAAAATAAGCTTACATTAGAAAAATGCAAATGACTATATACAGGTAATTACTCCTAAGCATCAAGCTAAACAATTTAATCTACCACTTATCAGTCATGTTACCTTGGGCAGGTTACTAGGTTTCTTAACCTCTTGGTGCCTCACTGGGTCTTCATCTCAAAAATGACCGTAATCATATAAACCTTAGAGACTGAGTTGTGAGGATTATATCAATTAATAGAAAAAAAGTCACAGAGTAGTACCTGACACAGAATAAGTGACCAGTAAAAAAGAAGTCTTGTTTGAAACAGTGTCCCAATGACATGTATACACAGATATATTTAAAATTTAAAACCATTTAAAAACCAACAAGGACATGTACGGCATAGGGAATTTTGCTTAATTTTCTGTAATAACCTAAATGGGAAAAGAATTTGAAAAAGAATATAAACATGTGAGTGCATAACTGAATCACTTTGTTGTATGCCTGTAACTAACACAATATTGACTACAACTTCAATTTTAGTCATCTTGCCTTAAGCCCAGAAACTAGATTGTAAATATTTCATGTAAACGCCTTTCATGTAAATATTTCATGGAAACTCCTTCCTTTTCTATCTGTAACAAAAACACCATTTGTAATTATTTGCTTATTTACTCTTTGTCAATGCCACTATTTTATAAATTCCATGAAGAATCTATAAAATATTTTATAAATTTATAAACTCCGACAACCTATTTTCCCTTATTAATACTAAAATATATTCTTTTCATAGTTTTTTCTTACATTGACATAGTCAACATTTTTATAATTACCCAAATACTGAGAAGAAGCAATATATATATTAAATATGATTTAAAAAAATAAATGAAAGGTTAACTGGGTTATTAATTGTTATACAAATATATCAGTATCAGTGCTCAGGAAAGTCAAATGACTTTATCAAAATACTACAGAAGTTTTTCTTTCTAAAAACAATTTTTAATTGGATCAATAAATGTTTGATTTCCAATTACCTTACTTAAGATTTATTGCATTTTACAGATTTAGATATTCTTATATATATATTCTAAGAAAAAATTATATAACAGAAAACTGTTTAATCAAGTATCCTTCTTAAGAGGTTTAATTAATTCAGTTTCACTGCTGGCCTTCATTATCAGGTACATTTTGGAAATGCTGCTGAATGTATCACCTAGTGTATTCCCAAGTACAAAAAAGACTTAGTATGTGAAATCAAAAAAGTTTCATTACTATTAAATTTCCCAGGAAGGAGAAATCTAGAAGAAAACACTTCTTTTAGTCACTAATCACAATATGACTGCATTAGTCATCTCGTATTCTGTATCAAATTTCACATTCATTCATTTGTATGAAAATAAATTAACTTTGATACTAAGTCTGTGTCACATTTTGAAAAAACATGAAATCCCCCTAGGCATGAAGGACAAAAGAATACAAGTAAAACAAAACAAACAAAATATCAGATTTGTTCTCAGGAAAATCAGTTACAATTTCCCAAGAGCTATGAAATACTAGTATCTAGATAGTTATCACCATTTTCCTCAAGAACAAGTTAATGCTTCAGAATACAAATGCAACATTCTATGTCAAAATCACTCTCATTTCTTACTGAATTAAGAGTAACACTTCACATAGGTATTTACAGTTAGAGACGTGGGTTCTGACCCTGCTTCTCAGGCGGCTACATATATCCCATACTTCTGTTTAAATGAAATATTTTCTATTTTTCTTGTACTTTTCAATTTCCTTGTCTTTGCTCATATTATTCTCTCCACTTGGAATATAAACTCAAGTCCCAACTCTGAAAAATCTACTCTTCCTTCATTGTCTATCTCAAATGGCACTTCTTTCTCAAATTCTAATGGAGAATCTCTGTCCTTCTGAGCCACACACAACAGTAAGAAATCTGGCTTTTAGAAGTGTCTTTAGATAACATTAAACAAATCAAATTCAGAAAGATATTAAAAAGGCTCATTAAGATTATTTTAAAACCGTTAAGGTGAATTTAACATTAGGAATTCAGTATATATTTCATATAAATGTAATATATTAATGTTTTTCAGATAGCATGATGCTATAACTACAAACTACAAGGACCCATCTAACACCTATTAAAACTATAAAGAGACATCAGTAAAGAAACTAGATAAAATATAAACATTAAAACAAAAACACAGTTTTCCATTTAACCAACAAACATAAATCTGGGAACAAACTTATCTGTAAACAACAAAACTCTGTAAAAGTTAAAAGTAAAATAAAAGTCAAAAAAAAGAAAAGAAATATAAGCTCACTGTATAATAAAATTCAAAAGATACTAAAAGTAAAAAAAAAAAAAAAAAGTAATGACTGTCACAGAATAAATACACTTTTTAAAATGTGAAAAAAAATTTGTGAAAAACTACAACAAATCAGATATCTCCAGGAGTGAAGATTTAGTATCATATAGATGTTAATTTTCCCCTTACATATAAATTTAATTTAATTCCACTAAAGACTGTGGTGGAGTTTTAAGAAAATAATGAAATCATCCTAAACTTCTTAGGATAAATGTACAGGAAAATATTTTAATCCAATCATTTAAGTTGTTATTTACCCAATCATTTAAAATGCAGTTTTTAAAAACTATGATACAAGTATGTAGAAGATTCACAAAGTATTATAAAGACATCAGTAAATGGCACATATATTTTGACAATAATTTCATGTAAGCTACTTATTTAAAAATATGGAAAAACATATATAAAAAGTCTGTTCACCAATATAGCTATAGCAAAAGATCAGAAATAAAACAACTACCTACCAGGAGAGGTTGGCTGGTGAAATAAATTATAAAATAAACTTTCAGGGGCTTCCCTGGTGGTCCAGTGGGTAAAGACACTGCCTTGCAGTGCAAGGCGCCAGTTCGAGCCCTGGCCTGGGAAGATCCCACATGCCGCGGAGCGCTGGACTGATGTGTCCAATTACCGAGCCCGAACTCTGGGGCGCATAGGGAAGTGAAAGACCAATAGAAGTGGCCCGCCTGCCCCTCCCTCCCCAACCCGACCCCCAAAATAAATAAATAAATAAATCTTTTAAAAATAAATTATAAAATAAACTTTCAGTAAAACATCATGTTGCTGTTTTGAAAAAATAAGGTAGTTTTGCAGATGTCCATAGAGTCTAAAAATGCAGTGTTTTTCTACAGATTAGACATACCTTTGACCTCACTTTGTCTTGATATTAATTTGCTTGTGTTTCTAGACTTTATACACACCAATTATAGGTGTTAAAGATAAGAAAATGTCCAAGATTATACCATTCAGTTAACAAGGCTAGTTTTTAACAATATGTACAGGATATTCCTATTTTTCTTAATTTTTAAAGAGATGTCTTTTGTAGCTCAGATGGTAAAGAATCTGCATTGAGTGAGAAAGACCCGGGTTCGATCCCTGGGTTGGGAAGATCTTCCAGAGAAGGGCATGGCTACTTACTCCAGTATCCTTGCCTGGAGAATTCCACGGACAGAGAAGCCTGAGGGCTAGAGTCCATGGAGTCACAAAGAGTCAGACATGACTGAGTGACTAACATTTTCACTTTTCATTAAAGATATCATGCATGTATATAAATGCTTGCAATTTGCATAGAGAATATTTGAAAAGATATGAGTGACTACTTTTCTGGGGATAAAAAAATGGTTGGAGGAGTGGAATTGTTCAAGGAATTTCAACGTTACTAATTTATTTATAATTTAAGAACAAATCAGAAAAAAAGATGATAATATTATATAGTAAAGGAACAAACCAAATGCTGTGGGAGCAGTAAATATCATCTGCTTCCTGGAATGGTTAAGAAACTTCTCAGAGATGCTGAGGTCTGTGCTATAGCTTAAGGGATGAAGAGCAGAAGACTCCTGTAGGATGATACCACTTAGGAACAAAGGGTGCAACATGAATGATTTTAGTATGAAACTGACATAAATTTATAATCTTTCAGCATATCTGTATAAGTACAATTTTCCAAATTTTGTCCCACATAATTTTTTCTTCATAACTATTATGTGACATTTATAGCTATATAACTATATTTTTTTCATTGGAAACTGAGGTGAGAATAATACACATTCCCAAAGACATACGGATACACAGAGTCATATAAGATAAAATTCAAAATTTAATGTATATTTGAAGAATTTGTAGAAACTGAATTAAAGATCTTTTTTATAAGCTGCGTATATACAATTTGTTACCGAATCAAGTTCAAAGAAAGGGAAATCAAGAGACAGTGACCACTTCACTATTTATGTTATATCTCTAAAACTTCAAAAAACACTCCCAAACTAATAACCATATTTTGGAGTTTGGGATGCATGGAGTATTTCTATCGTTATTCTTTAGCTCATAACAAAAATTATAAAAATGGTCTAGAAATATTTCAGTACTTGCATTAGTACTATTAACCCCAGAGCCATTAAATGCTTATATGCTCTAAGCTTATAAGAGAATGAACTCAGACAATCAAAAATGATGATTTTTCAATATTTCTATTTAAATTCTGAATCCATGTTGAGGTAGGCTATCTTGACTATAGCCCAAAGGCCTTTAACTAAACCCTGACTCATGTCAAACATAAAGACTTAATGACAAAATGAAATTTTCAATGAATTTCAAAATAAATATTTCATTATTTTAAATCAATATTATATAAATGCTTGCAATTTGCATAGAGAATATTTGAAAAGATATGAGTGACTACTTTTCTGGGGATAAAAAAATGGTTGGAGGAGTGGAATTGTTCAAGGAATTTCAACGTTACTAATTTATTTATAATTTAAGAACAAATCAGAAAAAAAGATGATAATATTATATAGTAAAGGAACAAACCAAATGCTGTGGGAGCAGTAAATATCATCTGCTTCCTGGAATGGTTAAGAAACTTCTCAGAGATGCTGAGGTCTGTGCTATAGCTTAAGGGATGAAGAGCAGAAGACTCCTGTAGGATGATACCACTTAGGAACAAAGGGTGCAACATGAATGATTTTAGTATGAAACTGACATAAATTTATAATCTTTCAGCATATCTGTATAAGTACAATTTTCCAAATTTTGTCCCACATAATTTTTTCTTCATAACTATTATGTGACATTTATAGCTATATCACTATATTTTTTTTATTGGAAACTGAGGTGAGAATAATACACATTCCCAAAGACATACGGATACACAGAGTCATATAAGATAAAATTCAAAATTTAATGTATATTTGAAGAATTTGTAGAAACTGAATTAAAGATCTTTTTTATAAGCTGCGTATATACAATTTGTTACCGAATCAAGTTCAAAGAAAGGGAAATCAAGAGACAGTGACCACTTCACTATTTATGTTATATCTCTAAAACTTCAAAAAACACTCCCAAACTAATAACCATATTTTGGAGTTTGGGATGCATGGAGTATTTCTATCGTTATTCTTTAGCTCATAACAAAAATTATAAAAATGGTCTAGAAATATTTCAGTACTTGCATTAGTACTATTAACCCCAGAGCCATTAAATGCTTATATGCTCTAAGCTTATAAGAGAATGAACTCAGACAATCAAAAATGATGATTTTTCAATATTTCTATTTAAATTCTGAATCCATGTTGAGGTAGGCTATCTTGACTATAGCCCAAAGGCCTTTAACTAAACCCTGACTCATGTCAAACATAAAGACTTAATGACAAAATGAAATTTTCAATGAATTTCAAAATAAATATTTCATTATTTTAAATAAATATTGTATAACTTATTTTACTTGTGATACAGTAAAACAAAGAAGATAATATGCCGAATCATAATACTAGGAATTACTGCTTGATAGGAGAGTAAAAACACTGTAGTCCAATAAAATCATACAGTATCTGAGAACTGCCTCAAAATAACCTAGTGGAGGGTAAGGAATGGGAAGGAGAAAATAATGGCATTAGAGATGAAACCGGACTACGAGTTGGCAGTTGTTGAGTATGGTTTACTGTAATTAAGTAGATATACAACTATCAATCTTAATAAATACTACATTTTGCTTCTTGAAATTCAGATACCAGTATGAGTACAAAATAATGATGAGCACTCCCACATATACTGAAGCGTAAGAAGAGAAATCCTATATTCCATAAGCCTTGTATAGAGGAATACATTTTCTCTATAAAAAATTAGAAAGTTAAAAATAGTGAATTTATTTACCTCATTAAGAATTACTAAAATTCAAAATCTAGTAATGTTTTGGGTCAACAGTTTCTCAGTTTCTCACCTTCCCAGTTGGCCTTATACGTATACAAATAGTCACTGTAAAGTTTCATCTTTCTTTCCCAGAGGATTCAAACCACCTTAAAAAAATCTACATAGACACATAACTGCCAACAGCTTAAAGTTTAAAGGAGGAGTTTCAAAGAGAATGAGATGACCGTGCATCTCTATTCTTTAAAGGCCCCAACAGCTTTTCTAAGCTACAATTAAATATAGCTTGTTGTAGACTAACTGATAGAGGATCTGAATTATTCCCTAGCTGGTACTGCATTAAAGCATTTTTCATTAGAATTCCTTTCTGCAGACAGAGCAAAACAAGCTCTGCTGCCAGGTTAATGTGCTGGCAGGGCTCGTCTTATCACATAACAGATCAGGAAGTAAATTTTCATTTCACAGAGGAGTCCTTGGAGGAATATTTTAATGATCATTACAGCCCAAAGGCCTTTAACTAAACCCTATATTAAAATTAATGACAAAATGAAATTTTCAATGAATTTCAAAATAAATATTTCATTATTTTAAATAAATATTGTATAACTTATTTTACTTGTGATACAGTAAAACAAAGAAGATAATATGCCGAATCATAATACTAGGAATTACTGCTTGATAGGAGAGTAAAAACACTGTAGTCCAATAAAATCATACAGTATCTGAGAACTGCCTCAAAATAACCTAGTGGAGGGTAAGGAATGGGAAGGAGAAAATAATGGCATTAGAGATGAAACCGGACTACGAGTTGGCAGTTGTTGAGTATGGTTTACTGTAATTAAGTAGATATACAACTATCAATCTTAATAAATACTACATTTTGCTTCTTGAAATTCAGATACCAGTATGAGTACAAAATAATGATGAGCACTCCCACATATACTGAAGCGTAAGAAGAGAAATCCTATATTCCATAAGCCTTGTATAGAGGAATACATTTTCTCTATAAAAAATTAGAAAGTTAAAAATAGTGAATTTATTTACCTCATTAAGAATTACTAAAATTCAAAATCTAGTAATGTTTTGGGTCAACAGTTTCTCAGTTTCTCACCTTCCCAGTTGGCCTTATACGTATACAAATAGTCACTGTAAAGTTTCATCTTTCTTTCCCAGAGGATTCAAACCACCTTAAAAAAATCTACATAGACACATAACTGCCAACAGCTTAAAGTTTAAAGGAGGAGTTTCAAAGAGAATGAGATGACCGTGCATCTCTATTCTTTAAAGGCCCCAACAGCTTTTCTAAGCTACAATTAAATATAGCTTGTTGTAGACTAACTGATAGAGGATCTGAATTATTCCCTAGCTGGTACTGCATTAAAGCATTTTTCATTAGAATTCCTTTCTGCAGACAGAGCAAAACAAGCTCTGCTGCCAGGTTAATGTGCTGGCAGGGCTCGTCTTATCACATAACAGATCAGGAAGTAAATTTTCATTTCACAGAGGAGTCCTTGGAGGAATATTTTAATTTTGCTTCTGAAAACACATACAGTATATCCTCTTCCCGTCAAAAACTCTTCTCATACACACACACACACACACACACACACACACACACACAGAGTCTATGATCAGGTTCCAGTTTAAAATGTATCCAGTCGCAGAGGAGCAATGAATAATAACGCACCTCATCATCTGCCTGCCGTAACCGGGCAACAGCATACCTCCTCACTGTTGGATTGGTATAATGAGAGGATAACAGCTCCAGGGAATCCTCTACGTCCATAGGCTTCCACTTGCCGAGAAGTTCCAATGCCTGTTTGGCCTCCTGAGGTAGATCCCAATTGACACATTTCAAGAACTTTGTCAAAGCCTAAAATCAGAAAGGTTTAATAATCAGAAACAGTATCTTATTCTGGGATAGGGAGCAAGGGCGACGATAAGGCAGAGCTCAACTTGGACCTGATGAAAGAGTGACAAAGTCAGCCTCTTCATATAAACACTAAACAAACTTATACACACAGTCTTAGAAAAACACTACACTGCAGAACCGAAGGATAGGGGTGGGGTGGGCAATACATGTTCCCTGTAACTTTACATTTCTGGGGGGTCAAACCACTACAAAGCACTATGGAGCTTTAAATTTTCTTCAACTTTTCTTCATTTTGCTTTTGGTATTTTAAAATACTGCAAGCCTCAAGACAAGGAAATCACTGAGATGTGCCTCATGAAGTCTGAGCTGCCTCAGAGAAAAACTTAAGTTTACAACAACATGTGAACCAATGAATGAAAGAGTCTAAAGCCAGGAAGGGTAGAACCCCACTCATGAACACCTCTAGGGTCAATGGTTTTCCTAGATATTCACATGTGATGACTAAAATGAAGTTTAATATGTATGTCCCTCTTACACAAAGAACTACAGAAAAAAAACCAAAAACTCTACATAAATGAGTATCTGAATTATTCCCTAGCTGGTACTGCATTAAAGCATTTTTCATTAGAATTCCTTTCTGCAGACAGAGCAAAACAAGCTCTGCTGCCAGGTTAATGTGCTGGCAGGGCTCGTCTTATCACATAACAGATCAGGAAGTAAATTTTCATTTCACAGAGGAGTCCTTGGAGGAATATTTTAATTTTGCTTCTGAAAACACATACAGTATATCCTCTTCCCGTCAAAAACTCTTCTCATACACACACACACACACACACACACACACACACACACACAGAGTCTATGATCAGGTTCCAGTTTAAAATGTATCCAGTCGCAGAGGAGCAATGAATAATAACGCACCTCATCATCTGCCTGCCGTAACCGGGCAACAGCATACCTCCTCACTGTTGGATTGGTATAATGAGAGGATAACAGCTCCAGGGAATCCTCTACGTCCATAGGCTTCCACTTGCCGAGAAGTTCCAATGCCTGTTTGGCCTCCTGAGGTAGATCCCAATTGACACATTTCAAGAACTTTGTCAAAGCCTAAAATCAGAAAGGTTTAATAATCAGAAACAGTATCTTATTCTGGGATAGGGAGCAAGGACGATAAGGCAGAGCTCAACTTGGACCTGATGAAAGAGTGACAAAGTCAGCCTCTTCATATAAACACTAAACAAACTTATACACACAGTCTTAGAAAAACACTACACTGCAGAACCGAAGGATAGGGGTGGGGTGGGCAATACATGTTCCCTGTAACTTTACATTTCTGGGGGGTCAAACCACTACAAAGCACTATGGAGCTTTAAATTTTCTTCAACTTTTCTTCATTTTGCTTTTGGTATTTTAAAATACTGCAAGCCTCAAGACAAGGAAATCACTGAGATGTGCCTCATGAAGTCTGAGCTGCCTCAGAGAAAAACTTAAGTTTACAACAACATGTGAACCAATGAATGAAAGAGTCTAAAGCCAGGAAGGGTAGAACCCCACTCATGAACACCTCTAGGGTCAATGGTTTTCCTAGATATTCACATGTGATGACTAAAATGAAGTTTAATATGTATGTCCCTCTTACACAAAGAACTACAGAAAAAAAACCAAAAACTCTACATAAATGAGTATAAAAATAGACAAACACTCAGAAGCATCAGCTTCGGTGTATTTATTCTGATTGAGCTGGCTGCTTGTAGAATGTTTTTGAAGTCTCATTCCTTTAGAAAGGTAGCCAATTCTTCTTAAGACTGCTGGGTAAGTAAGCCACCTTGGAGCATATTGTTCATAGTACAACAACAAATGCTTTTTAAAGGAAGGTGTATACCTGTTTTCCATAAAAAGCAATCCCTATTGTCAGATCTCCCTACTGGCAACATTTTCCTGATCCCAAGGTATTTTCTCCTATGAACTCATCACTCAAACAAAGATAACTGAAAAATTATAAATTCTTGCTCTGTTCAACTCAAAACATTTTCATTAGTAAGTTAATAAGTTCTCCAAAATATGTTCCCTTGAATAATAAAACACAATTACTTGTTACTATGACATAAAATGAATCTTCATTCCCATATCCTTGATTTAACTAAATTAAAGAATAAAAACACTATGGAGTGCTCAAATTTGTATATAATCTCTGTGAAGTGGCTTGCCCATCATCCCAAAATAGTGGACAGGCAGGACCTAGAATCCAAACCCACTGACTCTCAGCTCATGCATGTTCTACCTAATGGTTCCTCCTTACCAGTAAGGGACTGCCATCTCCCACTTCAGCTAGGCCAAAGCTTCTTGGAGTCGTTACTCCACCAACACTTATTTCCTAGATTTGTTGTAGGAAAAAATGGGACTAAATAGGCGGTGGGTGGGCGATACATGTTCCTATAACTTTACATTTCTGGGGGGTCAAACCACTACAAAGCACTATGGAGCTTTAAATTTTCTTCAACTTTTCTTCATTTTGCTTTTGGTATTTTAAAATACTGCAAGCCTCAAGACAAGGAAATCACTGAGATGTGCCTCATGAAGTCTGAGCTGCCTCAGAGAAAAACTTAAGTTTACAACAACATGTGAACCAATGAATGAAAGAGTCTAAAGCCAGGAAGGGTAGAACCCCACTCATGAACACCTCTAGGGTCAATGGTTTTCCTAGATATTCACATGTGATGACTAAAATGAAGTTTAATATGTATGTCCCTCTTACAAAAAAAACTACAAAAAAAACCCCAAAAAACTCTACATAAATGAGTATAAAATAGATAAACACTCAGAAGCATCAGCTTCGTGTATTTATTCTGATCGAGCTGGCTGCTTGTAGAATTTTTTTGAAGTCTCATTCCTTTAGAAAGGTAGCCAATTCTTCTTAAGACTGCTGGGTAAGTAAGCCACCTTGGAGCATATTGTTCATAGTACAACAACAAATGCTTTTTAAAGGAAGGTGTATACCTGTTTTCCATAAAAAGCAATCCCTATTGTCAGATCTCCCTACTGGCAACATTTTCCTGATCCCAAGGTATTTTCTCCTATGAACTCATCACTCAAACAAAGATAACTGAAAAATTATAAATTCTTGCTCTGTTCAACTCAAAACATTTTCATTAGTAAGTTAATAAGTTCTCCAAAATATGTTCCCTTGAATAATAAAACACAATTACTTGTTACTATGACATAAAATGAATCTTCATTCCCATATCCTTGATTTAACTAAATTAAAGAATAAAAACACTATGGAGTGCTCAAATTTGTATATAATCTCTGTGAAGTGGCTTGCCCATCATCCCAAAATAGTGGACAGGCAGGACCTAGAATCCAAACCCACTGACTCTCAGCTCATGCATGTTCTACCTAATGGTTCCTCCTTACCAGTAAGGGACTGCCATCTCCCACTTCAGCTAGGCCAAAGCTTCTTGGAGTCGTTACTCCACCAACACTTATTTCCTAGATTTGTTGTAGGAAAAAAATGGAGCACAAGTGGAGGATCATTTTCCGGGTTTCAAGTGAGTCTCTGGAACTCGCTGCCTAGTGAGGGTCCTTGGCTTCACAGAGGTAAGAATTCAAGAGCCAGTCTCAGCAAAGAGAGAGCCGTTTACAGATACACATGCCACAGACAGAGTGTGGGCTGTCTCAGAAAGCAAGAGTGACCCTGGGAGACACACACATTCCGTAGAATCTGGTCTGTCTCAAAAGGGGACAGTGGCTCTGAAATATGGGGGGGGTTAGTTTTTATGGGCCAGGTAATTTCACAGGCTAACAAAATGGAGGATGGTTCCAACTATTTTGATGAAGGGACAGATACTTCCAGGGATTGAGTCACTATGCACTTTTTGCTCTTTTACGGTTGGCCTTGGAACTGCCATGCCACCAGAGGGTTCACTATTTAGCTAATGTATTACAGAGCGTAAAATGAGGCTCAAGGTTTCTGAGATGTCAAATCTTCTACCACCTTGGGCCTATTTAGGTTCCAGTCAGTTGTTGTGGTATCCTGTTCTTAATGGTTGCCTCAACCTTTTAATGATTGTGCCCTGTCCCATTCCTTTCTGTCGCAAATTCATTCCCAGTTCTCTTCAATTATTTCCTGGCAATATTTCCCACTGTTTCCCTTTGACTGATTCTTACTATACTACACATCTGCAGTTTGGTACAGCTTTCTAGCTAAGTTTCTTTTATAATCATTTCACAAACAGTCAGATGTTCCAGTTCAAAGTGCAGCACAACCTCCCACAATCAGCAGAAATTTACTGTATAATATCTCGGCCAAAAAGAGACTCAATATTTAAGTAATTCCAGTGACTGATTTCCAAAATACTCATTGTATTTACTGGCAGTGAAGCCGTTTTTGTGGTTGTTTAAACCTTGACTTCTTTCTCAAAACATGCCTCTCAAAACAAATCTGTAATTCTCATTAGGCTCTCATTGCCCCTCTGTGCTTGAACCAAGCTAACCTATTTTACTCAGGACAGTCTAACTCCTATCTACAAGGAGTTCTTCCTTCCTTAGACTCTTTTCCAAAACGTAGTGTCATTCCTAGATTTGTTGTAGGAAAAAATGGAGCACAAGTGGAGGATCATTTTCCGGGTTTCAAGTGAGTCTCTGGAACTCGCTGCCTAGTGAGGGTCCTTGGCTTCACAGAGGTAAGAATTCAAGAGCCAGTCTCAGCAAAGAGAGAGCCGTTTACAGATACACATGCCACAGACAGAGTGTGGGCTGTCTCAGAAAGCAAGAGTGACCCTGGGAGACACACACATTCCGTAGAATCTGGTCTGTCTCAAAAGGGGACAGTGGCTCTGAAATATGGGGGTGGTTAGTTTTTATGGGCCAGGTAATTTCACAGGCTAACAAAATGGAGGATGGTTCCAACTATTTTGATGAAGGGACAGATACTTCCAGGGATTGAGTCACTATGCACTTTTTGCTCTTTTACGGTTGGCCTTGGAACTGCCATGCCACCAGAGGGTTCACTATTTAGCTAATGTATTACAGAGCGTAAAATGAGGCTCAAGGTTTCTGAGATGTCAAATCTTCTACCACCTTGGGCCTATTTAGGTTCCAGTCAGTTGTTGTGGTATCCTGTTCTTAATGGTTGCCTCAACCTTTTAATGATTGTGCCCTGTCCCATTCCTTTCTGTCGCAAATTCATTCCCAGTTCTCTTCAATTATTTCCTGGCAATATTTCCCACTGTTTCCCTTTGACTGATTCTTACTATACTACACATCTGCAGTTTGGTACAGCTTTCTAGCTAAGTTTCTTTTATAATCATTTCACAAACAGTCAGATGTTCCAGTTCAAAGTGCAGCACAACCTCCCACAATCAGCAGAAATTTACTGTATAATATCTCGGCCAAAAAGAGACTCAATATTTAAGTAATTCCAGTGACTGATTTCCAAAATACTCATTGTATTTACTGGCAGTGAAGCCGTTTTTGTGGTTGTTTAAACCTTGACTTCTTTCTCAAAACATGCCTCTCAAAACAAATCTGTAATTCTCATTAGGCTCTCATTGCCCCTCTGTGCTTGAACCAAGCTAACCTATTTTACTCAGGACAGTCTAACTCCTATCTACAAGGAGTTCTTCCTTCCTTAGACTCTTTTCCAAAACAGTAGTGTCATTCTCTTTAAAGCCAACTTGTCAAAAGGTCAACTTTTTCAGGAAGTTTTCAGCAACTTTCAGCTCTTAGTAGCTGTCTCAGCTTTACATTCTTCATTTAAATGATGTTGTTCTAACTACCAAATGCTTTTCTGGAAATTCTTATGCCTACAACTGGATTATATATTCCCCAAGGATCGTTAGCCATTTCTTCTTCATCTCCTGTACATCATTTAGTGCAGTGCTCCCACTCCATAGGGCTTCCCTGGTAGCTCAGTGGTAAAGAATCCACCTGCAATGCAGGAGACACAGGTTCGATCCCTGGATTGGGAAGATCCCCTGGAGAAGGAAATGGCAACCTACTCAAGTATTCTTGTCTAGGAAATCCCATGGACTAAGGAGCCTGGTGGGCTATGATCCATGGGTTTAAGAGTCAGGCACGACTTAGAATCTAAACTACATAAATATCCCTCTCCATAAAAGAATGTGGACTGCCCTCCTTAACTTATTCTATGCATTTATTTTTCACTTCTTAAATTTATTTATAGATTGAATGTGAAAACAAAGCAATACTTCTTAAATAACTATAGTGAAAGGTTTTCCACTTCACAATGTATCAGCAGCCTTAATGGAAATGTGCAGGTATGTACTTATTATAAGCAAATCTTGTATCAAGCTGATGTGTTCAGTTCAGTAACCGAACAATCTAACTCCCAGATTCTCAAATTTATAGATTTATTAGTAAGATTTATGATGTACGCTGCTGCCAGTGCAACTTAAGGGAACAAAGACTTCACAACCTGATAATGCTAAATGTGCCAAATGTAAACAAAAAATAGCAGAATGAAGGTGGAAACAGAAAGGGGAATAAGAACGAATGGAGCTGTAAGAATTTGAAATCAGAAGTAATAATGATGATACTTAATCTTAGGTCCTTTAAAGATGCTTTATTGATCTATATAAAACAAAGACAGAGGATTCAAATGCAATTTTATCCCTAGGGATTCTACAGATAACTGCAGAGAATAGGTTTTACTAGAGGCCAGATGTTTGGGTTCAACTCTTATCTCCCACCTCCAATCAATTATTACTGAGTCACATGAAGCATATTATTAACTTTTAAGTGATCTATCGCATAAAACTATGGCAATGATTAAATAAGTTAATGAGTACAGATGTTTAAAACAATGTATACAATACAGTTGATAAAGGCTAACTATATCAATAGCTGATGTTACTCTTATTCTATTTTTGTTGTTGAGCCCGATGTAAAATGTTAACATTATTGGAAGTATTACCATGTTTTATATAATTGCAATAAATACTTTGTTAACCTTTTCTGATCTTAGAATCACCTCACTGTTATCTCCTACTATTAGAATCATGATCAGCACTTCAGAGCTGAAAACACTATCACATATATTTCTTTTTTTTTTTAAAGATTTATTTATTTATTTTGGGCGGGGTCGTGTTGGGGAGGGAGGGGAGCGGGTGGGCCACTTCTATTGGTCTTTCATTTCTCTATTTTCATCCGTCTTTGTTCTTTGGCTCCTGTGGGCCTCCCATCGCGGTGGCGTCTGTTGCAGAGCACCGGCTCTGGGCGCATGCGCTCCAGAGCTCTGGATCGGTAATTGGACACATCAGTCCAGCCGCTCCGCGGCACGTGGGACTTTCCCAGGCCAGGGCTCGAACCGGCGCCCCTTGCACTGCAAGGCGGTGTCCTTACCCACTGGACCACCAGGGGAAGCCCCACATATATTTCTAATACTAACTTCTACCAACTCAATTTTTGGAAATTTCTACATTTCTAAAAATGTAGAACAGGAAAACCTATTCCTCTACACAAGACACTTCTAACACCAAATGTGTGGGCTATCCACATGAATCAGTTCTCTTCAGTCACTGACTATCCTACAACCTAACTGAATTCTGATATACAGTGGAGACTGCAGAAATTAAGGGGTGAGTCTCATTTCTTAAGAACAAAGAATGGGGAAAGGGCTGTAAGAATTTGAATAATTGATGATACTTAATCTTAGGTCCTTTAAAGATGCTTTATTGATCTATATAAAACAAAGATAGAGGATTCAAATGCAATTTTATCCTAGAGATTCTACAGATAACTGCAGAGAATAGGTTTTACTAGAGGCCAGATGTTTGGGTTCAACTCTTATCTCCCACCTCCAATCAATTATTACTGAGTCACATGAAGCATATTATTAACTTTTAAGTGATCTATCGCATAAAACTATGGCAATGATTAAATAAGTTAATGAGTACAGATGTTTAAAACAATGTATACAATACAGTTGATAAAGGCTAACTATATCAATAGCTGATGTTACTCTTATTCTATTTTTGTTGTTGAGCCCGATGTAAAATGTTAACATTATTGGAAGTATTACCATGTTTTATATAATTGCAATAAATACTTTGTTAACCTTTTCTGATCTTAGAATCACCTCACTGTTATCTCCTACTATTAGAATCATGATCAGCACTTCAGAGCTGAAAACACTATCACATATATTTCTTTTTTTTTTTAAAGATTTATTTATTTATTTATTTTGGGTGGGGATCAGGTTGGGGGGGGAGGGAGCAGGCGGGCCACTTCTATTGGTCTTTCATTTCTCTATTTTTATCCGTCTTTGTTCTTTGGCTCCTGTGGGCCTTCCATTGCGGTGGTGTTTTTTGTTTCAGAGCACCGGCTCTGGGCGCATGCGCCCCAGAGCTCCGGCTCGGTAATTGGACACATCAGTCCAGCCGCTCCGCGGCACGTGGGACTTTCCCAGGCCAGGGCTCGAACCGGCGCCCCTTGCACTGCAAGGCGGTGTCCTTACCCACTGGACCACCAGGGGAAGCCCCACATATATTTCTAATACTAACTTCTACCAACTCAATTTTTGGAAATTTCTACATTTCTAAAAATGTAGAACAGGAAAACCTATTCCTCTACACAAGACACTTCTAACACCAAATGTGTGGGCTATCCACATGAATCAGTTCTCTTCAGTCACTGACTATCCTACAACCTAACTGAATTCTGATATACAGTGGAGACTGCAGAAATTAAGGGGTGAGTCTCATTTCTTATATGAAAAAAGCAAACACTGGGTCCTCAGGTACCCAACTTCAGTCCAGTGTGGCTATATCTTGGGGGTTCCCATGACTGACCCTTCCTCAGGCCCAATAATTTTCTATAATGACTCAAAGAACTCATTTTGGTTGTGTGTAATTATCCCTTCTCCATTTTGGTTGTATGTAATTATCTTTTCCCCAAAACAATTTTAGTTTATATGAAATTTATAGTGACATAGTATCTTCAAGACCAGAGCCTTAAATAACACTAAGTGCTGATACCAGCTGCAGGCTCATCTTTGCTATGATCTGCCATCAGCTTGTCGCCAGGAGGCAGATGTGCTCACTGTCCTGATGCCACTGTCTCAGAACCAGCCTCCTAACAGCAGTCATCACTATGACCTTCACCATTATGACTCTTCCTGCGGTCTTTGTTCCCTAAGCATAATGGAAAGATGCTAATGCAACAGTTATCTTTAGTTAACATTTTCACAAGAAGAAAGGTCATTTACCATGCTAAAAGCTGAATTTAAAATGCTACAACATTTGTATTTGGGGTTCCACAAAAATGAGTCACTTCCTATATGCTACAGATCACAAATTTAAAAATGCTTCATAAATTTAACTGATTTTTATTAGACCAACTTATTACTGTGAACTCTGCATGTGCCACATCAAGTCTAGACTAGAGGACTTTTATCTGAAATACAGAAGACAGATCATTTAGAAAAAAATACGTGGAAAGACCAAATTTAATTAGAAAAATAAATAAGTATAACTTTAGAAGAACCAATTTCCACCAACTCATTTTCTGAGCACTGCTTTCTTGCTGGGAAATCTTTTCAGCCTTAGGGCTCAAATGTCAAATAACCTAAATCATGGTTCCTGAGAAACTGGCACTGAATGAATTTCTTTTAAAAATAAATTAGGGCTTCCCTGGTGGTCCAGTGGATAAGGACACCGCCTTGCAGTGCAAGGGGCGCCGGTTCGATCCCTGGCCTGGGAAGATCCCACGTGCCGCGGAGCGGCTGGACTGATGTGTCCAATCACCGAGCCGGAGCTCTGGAGCGCATGCGCCCAGAGCTGGCGCTCTGCGACAACAGACGCCACCACGATGGGAGGCCCGCAGGAGCCAAAGAACAAAGACGGATGAAAATGGAGAAATGAAAGACCAATGGAAGTGGCCTGCCCCCCCCCCTCCCACCCCAACCCCCGCCCAAAATAAATAAATAAATCCTTAAAAAAAAAAAATAACAAATTAGGGGACAGTGGTACAGGAGTATTTATTTCCTACAAAACCCATTTTGAATTATAACAGAGATACAAATGTGGCTATGCAAATAACTCCTTTGGTCATTTCAAGACCAATATATATTAGATTTTCTGAAAAGTGCTTCTGAAACAGTAAAAAATGGCATTCACCTTACTCTAGTGATCATAAGAATTCTATAATATGTCCTGAGAATTGAACTTTCATCACATCTTTCAAAAATTTGACATCAACTAGTTAAATGAAGCCTGACACACTTTGTATCGTGTGAGCATTTTATTTCATTTGCACACATCTAGAGGCATTGAATTTCACAAGAAGAAAGGTCATTTACCATGCTAAAAGCTGAATTTAAAATGCTACAACATTTGTATTTGGGGTTCCACAAAAATGAGTCACTTCCTATATGCTACAGATCACAAATTTAAAAATGCTTCATAAATTTAACTGATTTTTATTAGACCAACTTATTACTGTGAACTCTGCATGTGCCACATCAAGTCTAGACTAGAGGACTTTTATCTGAAATACAGAAGACAGATCATTTAGAAAAAAATACGTGGAAAGACCAAATTTAATTAGAAAAATAAATAAGTATAACTTTAGAAGAACCAATTTCCACCAACTCATTTTCTGAGCACTGCTTTCTTGCTGGGAAATCTTTTCAGCCTTAGGGCTCAAATGTCAAATAACCTAAATCATGGTTCCTGAGAAACTGGCACTGAATGAATTTCTTTTAAAAATAAATTAGGGCTTCCCTGGTGGTCCAGTGGATAAGGACACCACCTTGCAGTGCAAGGGGCGCCGGTTCGATCCCTGGCCTGGGAAGATCCCACGTGCCGCGGAGCGGCTGGACCGATGTGTCCAATCACCGAGCCGGAGCTCTGGAGCGCATGCGCCCAGAGCTGGCGCTCTGCGACAACAGATGCCACCACGATGGGAGGCCCGCAGGAGCCAAAGAACAAAGACGGATGAAAATAGAGAAATGAAAGACCAATGAAAGTGGCCTGCCCGATCCCTCCCTCCCCAACCCGAGCCCGCCCAAAATAAATAAATAAATCTTTAAAAAATAATAATAACAAATTAGGGGACAGTGGTACAGGAGTATTTATTTCCTACAAAACCCATTTTGAATTATAACAGAGATACAAATGTGGCTATGCAAATAACTCCTTTGGTCATTTCAAGACCAATATATATTAGATTTTCTGAAAAGTGCTTCTGAAACAGTAAAAAATGGCATTCACCTTACTCTAGTGATCATAAGAATTCTATAATATGTCCTGAGAATTGAACTTTCATCACATCTTTCAAAAATTTGACATCAACTAGTTAAATGAAGCCTGACACACTTTGTACCGTGTGAGCATTTTATTTCATTTGCACACATCTAGAGGCATTGAATTTCACTGGGAAGTGCCTATTTGTTTAAACAATTTTTCTTGGAAGCCTTTCTATCTAAGGGAGTTCCGCTTTGTAAATCTATTCTATGATTCTTGAACCTATACATTCTAACATGTTTGATTAAATATCTTGCTGTTTATTTTTAGACAAAACTGTGCTGCATTCGAGACGCAATTTCTGTGAATAAGGTTATTCTTCATGTGGCAGAGTATCATGATACTAACTCAAATTGTTTAAAAAACACACACAAAAATCTGTTCTGCTGCTGCTGATTATATCCTTTTCTTTCAGGGATAAAGAGAATAGCACTCAAAAGCTAAAGCAAATTTAAAATGCCTTTCATTATTATTACAGATGTAAAAGAGAATGAATATGATTCAACCACAAAGAATTTCCCAAGACATCAATAAAAGATAGGAAACAAACCTCAAGAGTTAAAATGAGCTGTAACTGGATTTTTATTCAATGCCTGGGTCATGGACTGGTACCCATCCGTGGCCTCTTAGGAACCAGACCACAAAGCAAGAAGTAAGTGGTGGACCACCAAGTGAAGCTTCACCTGTATTTACAGCCACTCCTCATGGCTCCCATGGAAGAAGGAAGATTTAACCTCAATGGCTCAGTGGTAAAGAATCTGCCCACAGTACAGCAGACGCATGACTGATCCCTGGAGGAGGAAACAGCACCCCCCTCCAGGATTACTGCCTGAGAAATCCCATAGACAGAGGAGCCTGGTGGGCTACAGTCCATGGGGTCTCAAAGATTCACACATGACTGAGAGACTAAGTACACGACACAACAACATGAACTAGAAGAGACTTAAAGTTCATTATAATTTAATCAGCTCATATTAAATATGAGTAAACTGAAGCAGTCATAAAGCTTCTTCATGACAATAAAAATAATAAACAGTATGCCACAACACTAAGTCTCCACACTCATGTCTTTTTTTTTTTTTTTAAAGATTTATTTATTTATTTAGGGCGGGGGTCGGGTTGGGGAGGGAGGGAAGCGAGCGGGCCACTTCTATTGGTCTTTCATTTCTCTATTTTCATCCGTCTTTGTTCTTTGGCTGCTGTGCGCCTCCCATCGCTGTGGCGTCTGTCGTTGCAGAGCGCCGGCTCTGGGCGCATACGCTCCAGAGCTCCGGCTCGGTAATTGGACACATGGGTCCAGCCGCTCCGCGGCACGTGGGATCTTCCCAGGTCAGGGCTCGAACCGGCGCCCCTTGCACTGCAAGGCGGTGTCCTTACCCACTGGACCACCAGGGGAAGCCCTTGAATGATGTTTTAATTCAGCTTTTATATTCTCCTCTTTTACTTTATCAAGATGATCTTTAGGTTTTCTTTGTTTTCTGCCACTAGAGTGGTATCACCCGCATACCTAAGGTTGTTGATATTTCTCCTCTCTCACGTCTTTGTACTGACTTTGTGTGTGCTAAGCCGCTGCAGTCACAGCCGACTATTTGTGACCTAATGGACTACAGCCCACCAGGCTCCTCTGTCTACGGGATTCTCCAGGCAAGAATCCTGGAGGGGGTGGCCATGCCCTTCTCCAGGGGATCTCCCCCATCTTATTTAAGGGATCAAACCTTGGGCATCTCTTAGATAACCAGACCACAAAGCAAGAAGTAAGTGGTGGACCACCAAGTGAAGCTTCACCTGTATTTACAGCCACTCCTCATGGCTCCCATGGAAGAAGGAAGATTTAACCTCAATGGCTCAGTGGTAAAGAATCTGCCCACAGTACAGCAGACGCATGACTGATCCCTGGAGGAGGAAACAGCACCCCCCTCCAGGATTACTGCCTGAGAAATCCCATAGACAGAGGAGCCTGGTGGGCTACAGTCCATGGGGTCTCAAAGATTCACACATGACTGAGAGACTAAGTACACGACACAACAACATGAACTAGAAGAGACTTAAAGTTCATTATAATTTAATCAGCTCATATTAAATATGAGTAAACTGAAGCAGTCATAAAGCTTCTTCATGACAATAAAAATAATAAACAGTATGCCACAACACTAAGTCTCCACACTCATGTCTTTTTTTTTTTTTTTAAAGATTTATTTATTTATTTAGGGCGGGGGTCGGGTTGGGGAGGGAGGGAAGCGAGCGGGCCACTTCTATTGGTCTTTCATTTCTCTATTTTCATCCGTCTTTGTTCTTTGGCTGCTGTGCGCCTCCCATCGCTGTGGCGTCTGTCGTTGCAGAGCGCCGGCTCTGGGCGCATACGCTCCAGAGCTCCGGCTCGGTAATTGGACACATGGGTCCAGCCGCTCCGCGGCACGTGGGATCTTCCCAGGTCAGGGCTCGAACCGGCGCCCCTTGCACTGCAAGGCGGTGTCCTTACCCACTGGACCACCAGGGGAAGCCCTTGAATGATGTTTTAATTCAGCTTTTATATTCTCCTCTTTTACTTTATCAAGATGATCTTTAGGTTTTCTTTGTTTTCTGCCACTAGAGTGGTATCACCCGCATACCTAAGGTTGTTGATATTTCTCCTCTCTCACGTCTTTGTACTGACTTTGTGTGTGCTAAGCCGCTGCAGTCACAGCCGACTATTTGTGACCTAATGGACTACAGCCCACCAGGCTCCTCTGTCTACGGGATTCTCCAGGCAAGAATCCTGGAGGGGGTGGCCATGCCCTTCTCCAGGGGATCTCCCCCATCTTATTTAAGGGATCAAACCTGCATCTCTTAGTTCTCCTGCATTGGTAGGCAGGTTCTTTATTACTAGTATCACCTGGGAAGCCCCCGTATTACCGACTATTTCATCACAATTATCTCTCCAGAAACTTGGTTTACTCAATAGTTTTAATACAGAAGGCACGGTCTAGTGCTGTCTTACCATCTATCCTCATGCCAAGGTGGATGCCACTCTACCTACTCATCATTTCAAACTGTATTTCTCATACTCTCTCACTAGTCACATCTCTTCCAGAATTCTAGGTTTTTGCCAGATACCCAGGCTCGAGGAGGCAAGAAGAATAATGATAAAAGTGGGTCAACATTTACTCTGCACCAGCTATGCACTAAGCACTAACCAGGTTACTTATTTGTATTCTCTCACCTGTGAAGGAAAGCTGTCATAATGAGTGAAACGAAGAGACACAGCTTCCAAAGAAACCTGCCTCACCTCATCTAGGAAAAATAAGTTGTACTGATGGAAACTGAACCCAACTCTCTCTGACTCAACTCTTTCTACACAACAACAAAGGGGCACACATGTCTCTGTGTGCATACCTTGGCACTTATTAAGAAATGGAATAACATATATTGCTCTACAACCCTTTTTTTTTTTTAACCTTTTTTTTTAAAAACATTTATTTATTTATTTATTTATTTATTTTGGCGAGGGTGGGGAGGGAGGGGGGTGGGCGAGCCACTTCCACTGGTCTTTCATTTGTCTAGTTTCATCCATCTTTGTTCTTTGGCCCATGTGGGCCTCCCATCGCAGTGGCCTCTGTTGTCGCAGAGCACTGGCTCTGGGCGCATGCACTCCAGAGCTCCGGCTCGGTAATTGGAAACATCGGTGCAGCTGCTCCGCGGCACGTGGGATCTTCCCAGGCCAGGGCTCGAACCTGCGCCCCTTGTACTGCAAGGCGGTGTCCTTACCCACTGGACCACCAAGGAAGCCCTAACCTTTTTTTTTTACTTCGACAGTAAGTCTGTATTTCTATGACAGTTTTGCTCATTAGCAACAAAGTCTACAAATAAATATGATATATGAATATATTCAAGAAACTCACTTTTTCTTGATTAGTAAGATAATATCTAAACTTCCATACAAGATCTTGTTCTTCGTATGTAAGCTGCTTGGTTGGTGGATAACTCACAATAATCTACAACAAAGGGAAAAAAAAAAAGAATTACTTTGTCAAATTAAAAAAAACAACTTCCTATATATTTCCATTTCATTTAAAATTTTCCATTCATTCAAATAGGTTTATAATTATTATAGAAGCAAGGAGAAAATACGTGAAGTCAAGTAAGATATAAATTTGCTATACTTATCAGTTCAAAGAGGATAATATTAGAGTGAAAGGGCAGAAAAACATAAGATAAAAGTTAAGCCTCATAAAAAAAACTATGCTTTTACTGAGCTATCTTACTTCTACCAAAAACACAACAAAGCTAAATAATAAAAACTTTACCCCACTAAAACACTGCATGCAAGATAGGTACAAGGATATATCGCACAGCATGGGGATTTATAATAACTACAAATGGAAAGCAATCCTTAAAAATTGTATAAAAAGCTAAAAAAAAAATAAAAATGAGAAATAAGCCTCCCCCACCAATACACCACCCACAAGGAAAGAAAAAACAATCAATAATAAACATTTCTCTTGTTAGGCCAACAGAAGACCTCTCTCAAGCAGTGTATCTTAGGGCCAGTTTCTAAGAACACTATATCAAAAAAACATATACCAGTTCTGTGTCTAGGGCTAATACAGTTCCTGAGAGCCCCCAAATGATACAAAACTACAGAAATGTCAAGTTGTTCAAACTACATAGGATTCATTAACCCGCATCTAAATCACTTTTAAGTGATGTGCTATCACATCGGTTGTAATCAAAATACTGACTTAATTATTTTTATATTAATATTTTATACATGCTCTTACATTTAGTTGATCTCTTGTGGCAGCATTAGGTTTGAGATCATGGTCAGAAGGTCCACTTCTTAAACTCCGGGCAAGTTTGTGATGTTTACTCTCAACTAAATTCTCCTATAAATTATTTAAAAATATCAACCAACAGTGCACATTTCACCAATAATCAGTTTCAACAGTCACGTAGAACTAGAAAAAGTTATTTAAGACCAGTTTATAATACTTAATATGTTATTATTGTTACAAACTTTAATCTCGTATGTATCCCGTGGTGACAGGGAAAGTGAAGCATGCCTTATGCTTCACCAGGAGCTGGTGCTCACGCACATGCCATCCCAGTGTCTTATTTTAACCCCATTTTACTCAAGGTTTTAAATCCTCTATCCATTCAAGTCACCTTTACTCAAATTTCCCCTGGCAACCCAGACTAAAGCTGCCTTTTCCTATAGCATAACAGCAACTTTGTGATATAATTGTACTATCATCTTAGAGTTTAAACTGCCAGCAGTAACTGAAGGCAGGGACAATGACCAAAATGCTTGACTATTTTATCTATGACCAAAATCCTAAGTTTTGAACACAGTGTCTTTGCTTAAGGAAACATTATTTTATTCATTTCTGCATGTGTGAATTGTCTGTTCACGTATTTTTCCTAATTTGCAATTGGCTTTTTGGTCTTTTACTCATGTTAGGCTTCCCTAGTGGCTCAGACAGCTAAGAGTCTGCCTGCAATGAGGGAGACCTAGGTTCGATCCCTGGGTCGGCAAGCTCCCCTGGAGAAGGAAACGGCAACCCACTCCAGTACTCTTGCCTGGGAAATTCCATCAATGGAGGAGCCTGACAGTCCATGGTCCATGGTGTCGGGAAGAGTCGGACATGACTGAGCCAACTATCACACGCATTCTTATCAAAGGATATTACACACGAAATACTTAGCCCTTTTATTATGATGCATATCACAGTTTATTCCAAATTATCAATTGTCTTTTGACTTGGTTTCAGTGTTGTCATGCAAATTTTTAAAAATTTAGTCGAATTTACTAATCATTTCTTTCGTTGCCTCTGGATTTTGACTCAGCTTTAGAAGTCATTCCCTGACTTTACTGCAAAGTAATTTTATAATACTTAAATCCCTGATTCATTTGGAGTTTTTCCTTATGTTTGGTGACAGCTATGGATTTGATTTAATTTTATCTTTTGCTCAGTAGTGCCTCATTCCCCAACACTATATTCCAGTAAAGAAATGCCACCTTTATCAATTTCCATATGTACTTGGATCTGTTTCTGGGATTTTGGGACAGTTCTACCAGTCTATGTGTATATGTACATGTGCCGTACAGCACTATACAATCTGTTTTACTATCTGATACAAGGATAGACCACTTTAGTTGTACTCAATGTTTGTTATATGCTTCTGTTTAGTTAATACTAATGGCTACAAATTGAAATTTTTTAACATAGGAGGTAAGCAGGGTGGGTTGATTTTTTTCTTTTTTTTAATCTTTTGTTTAGACCTTTCTCAATAGCATTTAAAATTAATTTAAAAGAGCTCTTACATCCTTGTTTAATTTTTTTTTTTCTTTTCCCCATTGTGCCTCTTTTCACTCATATTTATTTTTCATCCATCTTTGTTATTCTTTGGCCTGTGTGGCCCTCCCATCGCAGTGGCCTCTCTTGCTGTGGTAGTTGGACACATCGTTCCAGCTGCTCTGCAGCACGTGGGGTCTTGCCGGGCCAGGGCACAAACCGGTGCCCTGTGCACTGCAAGATGGACTCTCTACCCACTGGACCACCAGGGAAACTCACATCTTTGTTTTTTAATTATAGCATCCATCATGTTAAAACTATACTTGTTGATGATCATTTTCTTTAGAAAAAAAATACACTAAATACACGACACCTCATTATCAGACATTTCTGTATGAGTTACATAAAAGTAATACGGTCCCAGGATGACAAAATTCATATACTCTTATCCATTTTGAAGGTAACAATTAGTGTGTTTCAAATATTCAGAATGCAAAATACAATGTGATTTTATAATGAAAATTCAGTGTCAACTTTAGATCTATTAACTCCATTTTATTATGCTAGATTTAGGGACTGTGCAAGTACTTAGGTACTTGTTTGTACAACTCTCAAGTGATCTTTTACTTCTGAATTCTTATTCCCTTCTTTCCTGTATTTCTTCCTTTGATGTTAGGCCTTCAGCCTTTACTTTCTGCTCTAATGATCTACATTTATCCTAGTCATCATGTTTTCATCTTCCAATGTACTACTTTTAATCTATTTTGTTTTGATTAGGAAGGTGATTAATCTAATTAGAAATGTATAACATAAGAATAAAATAATTCAAAGTGATGTAAATGAATTCTAAGTGTGAATATCATAGTACCTATTATGCTGCTAAACAGATTCCTGTCTGGAACTCTCTAAACCTGAAATCAATCAAATTAAACCTCTGATACAAAGTAAGAAGTCTTCCTCTGTCCTATTCCTGAGAAAACTATCCTCTCAACAATTCATAAGTAGGTATCTCAAAATCATCCAAGACACCATAATCCAAAGTGAACAGTTCAAGTAGCTATAATCATTGTCCCTACTTTTCAATAAAATCAGACTCCCTAAAATTTTCCTCCACTGATCTTACTGTTACCTTATGGTATAAATAAATTCCCCTTCTATTATGATGACAATCTTTCAAATACTCATCTCTTCAAATCTTATTTCACGAGTACATTCCATAGCTCTTTCAATAATTCAAACAAAATTGTTTCCCAACACTACACTTCCTAGCCTTATGATAAGGTGGTGGTTTAGTCACTAAGTCATGTCTGACTCCTGTGACCCCATGAACTGTAGCCTACCAGGCTCCTCTGTCCATGGGATTTCCCAGGCAAGAATACTGGAGGGGGTTGCCATTTCCTTCAACAGAGGATCCTTCTAATCCAGGGATCAAATCTGGGTCTCCTGCAGGCAGTTTCCTGCATTGCAGGCAGATTCTTTTCCAACCAAGCTACCAGGGAATCCAATGATAAGGTAGCATTTCTTACTCCATTTCAACCTGATTACGTATAGCTGAAGTAAATTCATGATTCACTTTTAAATAACCAATGAAGTTACAGATATACTTCTTACAAAGTGTATGATGTGGATGTAAGTCATAACATCTTTGGAGAAAAGAATTTTCATAAGAGATTTTGACAATGACTCACCATAGACATCTGAGGGTCAGGAACTTTCACTATCTCAAAGCTTGTTAAAATTGGAGATGATTCATCACCATCCTAGATCACAATGCAACAAGGTTAAAAATATACATATGCATTTTTAACCAAATGGTAAGCGACAACACATGAGCATGTGCACTCTGATGTGTTTTAATTTTTTTTTTTTTTTAATTTTTGGCCACTTTCATTGGTCTTTCATTTATTTATTTTCATCCATCTTTGTTTGGCCTGCATGGGCCTCCCATCGCAGTGGCTTCTCTTGTAGCAGAGCACTGAATCTGGGTGCATGCGCTCCAGAGTGCTTAATTGGACACACTGGTCCAGCTGCTCCGCCATATGTGGGATCTTCCCAGGTCAGGGAACGAACCGGCGCCCCTTGCACTGTAAGGTGGACTCTTTACCCACTGGGCCACCAGGGAAGCCCGTGGTTTAATTTTTAATGAACATTATTCCTTCCTTTAAAAAACTATCTTCTTTCAATTATATTTTAAAGTACATATCCATTTTTACCCTTTGTGGCTTTTTTAGAAAAATATTACTATGAAAAATCTTTATTATAGTTTTTAGATAAATGATGTCTATTCCCCTTCTATTATGATTAAAAACAATCTTTCAAATACTCATCTCTTCAAATCTTATTTCACGAGTACATTCCATAGCTCTTTCAATAATTCAAACAAAATTGTTTCCCAACACTACACTTCCTAGCCTTATGATAAGGTGGTGGTTTAGTCACTAAGTCATGTCTGACTCCTGTGACCCCATGAACTGTAGCCTACCAGGCTCCTCTGTCCATGGGATTTCCCAGGCAAGAATACTGGAGGGGGTTGCCATTTCCTTCAACAGAGGATCCTTCTAATCCAGGGATCAAATCTGGGTCTCCTGCAGGCAGTTTCCTGCATTGCAGGCAGATTCTTTTCCAACCAAGCTACCAGGGAATCCAATGATAAGGTAGCATTTCTTACTCCATTTCAACCTGATTACGTATAGCTGAAGTAAATTCATGATTCACTTTTAAATAACCAATGAAGTTACAGATATACTTCTTACAAAGTGTATGATGTGGATGTAAGTCATAACATCTTTGGAGAAAAGAATTTTCATAAGAGATTTTGACAATGACTCACCATAGACATCTGAGGGTCAGGAACTTTCACTATCTCAAAGCTTGTTAAAATTGGAGATGATTCATCACCATCCTAGATCACAATGCAACAAGGTTAAAAATATACATATGCATTTTTAACCAAATGGTAAGCGACAACACATGAGCATGTGCACTCTGATGTGTTTTAATTTTTTTTTTTTTTAATTTTTGGCCACTTTCATTGGTCTTTCATTTATTTATTTTCATCCATCTTTGTTTGGCCTGCATGGGCCTCCCATCGCAGTGGCTTCTCTTGTAGCAGAGCACTGAATCTGGGTGCATGCGCTCCAGAGTGCTTAATTGGACACACTGGTCCAGCTGCTCCGCCATATGTGGGATCTTCCCAGGTCAGGGAACGAACCGGCGCCCCTTGCACTGTAAGGTGGACTCTTTACCCACTGGGCCACCAGGGAAGCCCGTGGTTTAATTTTTAATGAACATTATTCCTTCCTTTAAAAAACTATCTTCTTTCAATTATATTTTAAAGTACATATCCATTTTTTTACCCTTTGTGGCTGATGAAATATTTTGAGAAAAATATTACTATGAAAAATCTTTATTATAGTTTTTAGATAAATGATGTCTAGAAACTGGTACACTATATTTGTTAGAATTTTGTTTAAAACTTTGTTTATAATGATTGAGTCAAAATAACATGTCTTAGTCTTAAAATTCAAAATAAGAAATGGAAAAGTATAATTAAATTATGGCATGGATGTGTCACAGTATTTGCAAAACTTACTTATTAGATTTTGGTAATTTTTCAAATGACCACAAGTTCCACTCAGAAAAGTAGAATTTTAAATGTAAGTCAACATTACTCAAAGTTATAAACAACTAGAAACTCAGCAGCATTGCTTCTCAGAGAACACTTACTCAATATAATACAAACTTGAACAACAAGCATCTATCCATCAGTTCTTAAGAACTGAAACTGTATTAGTTTGCTGGTACTATCATTTTTAAAGAATTTTGGCCTTTATTTTTACCTAGTTCAGGTAAGAAAGGTAATTTGGCCTAATAAATTTCACTGCATACACCCTGGAAAAGGTTGAACTAATTAAAGTTGAAATTCACTTCCTCAAAATTGTACACCTAGTATCAAATTTTTCTGTCAACTTCCGAATGCTAGTATATTTTCAATTTTAGATATGCAGCAACAAAATCAGGAGAGACTGAAAGAGGGGAAGTATTGTGACTTTACTGTAGGTTCAGTAATTGAGTCTTAGAGAAAACCACAAATTCCCACAGCCGTTGTTTAACAAGCTGGTTCTCAGTCACAACACCAGAAAACACATTTATCAGCCCAACTCTGACAAGTAATCTTCACTAAGGCTATATGTCACAGAAGACAGGTGACAAAAATGGTCTATTTCCATTAGATTCAATACACTGGCCCAGCAATCTTTACACTAAGTGGAAATCTGACAGGTAAGTAGACAGGCACTAATTTATGGGCAATTTTCAAGAAGTAGTAGAAAGGGGTCAAGAACCTTTTCAAAAATACGTGAAATTCTTCTAATTTTGATTTTTATAAAGCTATTTTTCAAAAGATTCTTCACATCTCTAGTGTTTGAAAATACCATCACTACTAGTATTCTTTTGCAATATAAACTCCATATGGGTGGGAAATACTGCTTTTAATGAAATTACATAACAAAAATGTTAAAGGTGACTTTACTAAAATGTATTGGTTAAAAAAAATAATTTCACTCATATACATTTCCCTTTCTTTTTAATACAGTCTCTCTAATGAATTAACAATGTTAAAATGTCTACACTCCTATCTTCCATCATTCCCAAAGAATATCATTTATAAAACAAAAAGTGAAACAAGCTAACTTTTCTTAACCTTTTTTCTTTTTAGGAAGAGGTACAATATAAGGGGAAAAACCACACATTACCTTGAAAAGTACCAGAAAAATGATGACAAACTACACAAACCCTAAACCTTCATTATGAAAACATCTCTAGAACAGTAATTTAACAGTTATAAAATATATTTTTACAAAATCACTTGTGACAACTTTACCAAATAGTTGTAAATGAACAACTTAGCTCTGTTTGGAAGAAATATTATTCTATTATGCCATGTATCGAAAGTCTATCCTTCACTTAAACTGATTCTGATTTGTACTGTCTTCATAAGCATTTGTCTCAGTACTTCCACAATAACAGAAGGTACCTAGTTTATGTGATTTTGAACTACATATACTATTATTTTTGTAGTACTGAAATGAAGACCCATCAGTAAACATTTAAAGCACAGATCTTTTTCAAGTAGTTAGATATCAAACACACTACTACTTTCTTTTAGTAATAAACAGACCAGAGTAAATTCATAACTGCATACTTGTTACCGCTCAGTCTACTGATAACATGGTTTACCTAAATCTGCATATATTATATAAACAAATGAACATTTACAGTCTTTCATAAGCATATTTATGTTAGGGTTACATATACAATTCCAACACATTATATACACAATTATATATAAACATTCCCTTAACATTCAATAGCTTACCACATAAAAAATATGATACCCTGTTTTTACTTTTCAAGTGGATACTAATTGTTAATGAAGTTACTGTTTTAATGTCCTACTTGCCAATTTAGAGAACAATTAATGAAAAAGTTTCTAATCTCTTGCATATTTAATTGGATTTGGTAACCCAGAACTGCATTACAGGAATAATCAGCTTTTGTAATCTTGTTCTGGCTATATGATTTGATTTATATATATATAAACAGCTGCTACTGACACCTGTCTGCTGCCACCCTGTAGCCAAATAATTCACCCCAGAAGGAACAATAGTAATTTCTTTTTCATGTTTCCCCTCCCCTCTACCTTAGAGACCATAAACAGTTCCAAAGAAAATACCTTTTCATAATAAACAATACCATATTCCTTATCATCATACTTGACACATCGAAACTCAACCATCAAGTACATGAAATTAGAGCTTCGTTTTTCACTCTAAAAAGAAAAAAAATTGAAAAATGATTCTCTTCAATGTCAGTTTGTATCTTATTTCCAACTCAGCAGTTCATGAAATCAACCAAATACAAGTTAAAATGTAACAAATTTTTATTTCATTATTATAAGTATAGTGTTTTATATACTACTACTATTTCATTAGACACAGTACCACTGTCTTATCCAGAAGCGCCTACTACTCACTTACAACTCCTTCCTCAAACGTCACATTTTCGGTAGTATGAATTCTATTGCATAGCATTTTAAAGGTATTTTAGTTACATTTGCAGGAAATTTATTTTATTAAAAAAATAAAGAGTTTCATATTCCTAAAAATTTTAAGCAAACAACTGTTCACCCTTAAACCATATGGACTAATTGGATTAATCCAACTATAGAATTTAATATAACAAAAACAAAGGTAAAACAGAGTATGTAGCTACCTAGGAGAAAGGCCATGTGAGATTAACAGATACAACATTTACAAGGTTTTCACAATTTATAAATGGTCTAAAATAACCTGCAGTCATTTGTAAATTTTTATCAGTACACTTTACATACACTGGGGAACAAGTACTCTTGCCCAACACATAAAATGTTGATTGTGTGTATAAATGTGTTCCCTTAAAAAGCAAATACTATGTTAATGATAAAGTGAAAATAAGATAAAATTTAAAAGAGCAATTGGTTTTAATGAAGTTACTGTTTTAATTCCTACTTGCCAATTTAGAGAACAATTAATGAAAAAGTTTCTAATCTCTTGCATATTTAATTGGATTTGGTAACCCAGAACTGCATTACAGGAATAATCAGCTTTTGTAATCTTGTTCTGGCTATATGATTTGATTTATATATATATAAACAGCTGCTACTGACACCTGTCTGCTGCCACCCTGTAGCCAAATAATTCACCCCAGAAGGAACAATAGTAATTTCTTTTTCATGTTTCCCCTCCCCTCTACCTTAGAGACCATAAACAGTTCCAAAGAAAATACCTTTTCATAATAAACAATACCATATTCCTTATCATCATACTTGACACATCGAAACTCAACCATCAAGTACATGAAATTAGAGCTTCGTTTTTCACTCTAAAAAGAAAAAAAATTGAAAAATGATTCTCTTCAATGTCAGTTTGTATCTTATTTCCAACTCAGCAGTTCATGAAATCAACCAAATACAAGTTAAAATGTAACAAATTTTTATTTCATTATTATAAGTATAGTGTTTTATATACTACTACTATTTCATTAGACACAGTACCACTGTCTTATCCAGAAGCGCCTACTACTCACTTACAACTCCTTCCTCAAACGTCACATTTTCGGTAGTATGAATTCTATTGCATAGCATTTTAAAGGTATTTTAGTTACATTTGCAGGAAATTTATTTTATTAAAAAAATAAAGAGTTTCATATTCCTAAAAATTTTAAGCAAACAACTGTTCACCCTTAAACCATATGGACTAATTGGATTAATCCAACTATAGAATTTAATATAACAAAAACAAAGGTAAAACAGAGTATGTAGCTACCTAGGAGAAAGGCCATGTGAGATTAACAGATACAACATTTACAAGGTTTTCACAATTTATAAATGGTCTAAAATAACCTGCAGTCATTTGTAAATTTTTATCAGTACACTTTACATACACTGGGGAACAAGTACTCTTGCCCAACACATAAAATGTTGATTGTGTGTATAAATGTGTTCCCTTAAAAAGCAAATACTATGTTAATGATAAAGTGAAAATAAGATAAAATTTAAAAGAGCAATTAGACTTAACCCAAAACAGTTTGAAAAATGGCTTTAAATCTATATGTATATAATCTTAATGATTTAATGAGATCACTGAAACTGTTCAGTTTTATGAAGCATATTATAATCTATTATGATAATGCTAATGGTCTTTTGTCTTTTAAAAAGAGTGGATGGAATAAGTGAAGACAGCCAGGCAAAGTATGCTGTAATGTTATCTATAGGAAAGGGGTATCTAACTTGACACACAGAAGCATTTCAATTAAACTGTTTCTGTAATGTGACAACTATAAACATTCAAAAAAAGTCAAATTTTCTTCCAGTTTCAGTATACAAGAATGTATTATGAATAAATTCAGGAAAGATAACCAGTATCCATACTAAACATGCCTGTTGTTAGACCACACTACTAGTTTGCTCTTAAAAAATGAATAATGCTAAAAGTTCAACTTTTCTAAGTGCTCGCTGCAAAATGACAAATTTCTTTCTACTGGCTGAAACTGTTCAGAAATCACAAATTAAGTCTGTTGTGCCATGTGTTGATCACTATAAGCTACATCTATCAGAAAATTGCTTTTCCTCTCTCCTAATGTGATTAATATACAATTATTGCTTTTGCTGTCTAGGACAAACATCTAGTATTTTAGAGCTAATGTACAGAAAATTGTATTGTTGCTATTGTTGTTGTTCTAACTTCTGTAAAGAGTTTCATTAAAGCCACATCTTAATTAAACATCTTCTGGATCAAATCACTTCAACTATGTAACCTCATTAAGTGTGTACAAGCCTATGTGTGCTACATAAGAGAAAGACTATCTTAATTGGGGAGAGGAACTGGTAAAGATGACTTAAGGTAACTGAAGTGAAGATGGTGTGCTCATATTATGTTGACATATTTATCTAACCTAGACATAAAGTGCCATACGGAGAAAGAGAGAACATACAAGTGAGATATCAAGCTTAACATGGGCTTTGATATATTAAGTATGAAAAGTAGTAAAAGTGAAAGCTCGTCACTGAGTTGTGTTTGACTTTAAAGAGCAATTAGACTAACCCAAAAAAAAAGTTGATTGTTTGTATAAATGTGTTCCCTTAAAAAGCAAATACTATGTTAATGATAAAGTGAAAATAAGATAAAATTTAAAAGAGCAATTAGACTTAACCCAAAACAGTTTGAAAAATGGCTTTAAATCTATATGTATATAATCTTAATGATTTAATGAGATCACTGAAACTGTTCAGTTTTATGAAGCATATTATAATCTATTATGATAATGCTAATGGTCTTTTGTCTTTTAAAAAGAGTGGATGGAATAAGTGAAGACAGCCAGGCAAAGTATGCTGTAATGTTATCTATAGGAAAGGGGTATCTAACTTGACACACAGAAGCATTTCAATTAAACTGTTTCTGTAATGTGACAACTATAAACATTCAAAAAAAGTCAAATTTTCTTCCAGTTTCAGTATACAAGAATGTATTATGAATAAATTCAGGAAAGATAACCAGTATCCATACTAAACATGCCTGTTGTTAGACCACACTACTAGTTTGCTCTTAAAAAATGAATAATGCTAAAAGTTCAACTTTTCTAAGTGCTCGCTGCAAAATGACAAATTTCTTTCTACTGGCTGAAACTGTTCAGAAATCACAAATTAAGTCTGTTGTGCCATGTGTTGATCACTATAAGCTACATCTATCAGAAAATTGCTTTTCCTCTCTCCTAATGTGATTAATATACAATTATTGCTTTTGCTGTCTAGGACAAACATCTAGTATTTTAGAGCTAATGTACAGAAAATTGTATTGTTGCTATTGTTGTTGTTCTAACTTCTGTAAAGAGTTTCATTAAAGCCACATCTTAATTAAACATCTTCTGGATCAAATCACTTCAACTATGTAACCTCATTAAGTGTGTACAAGCCTATGTGTGCTACATAAGAGAAAGACTATCTTAATTGGGGAGAGGAACTGGTAAAGATGACTTAAGGTAACTGAAGTGAAGATGGTGTGCTCATATTATGTTGACATATTTATCTAACCTAGACATAAAGTGCCATACGGAGAAAGAGAGAACATACAAGTGAGATATCAAGCTTAACATGGGCTTTGATATATTAAGTATGAAAAGTAGTAAAAGTGAAAGCTCGTCACTGAGTTGTGTTTGACTTTTTGCAACACCATGGACTGTAGCCTGCCAGGCTCCTCCTGTTCATGGAATTCTCAAGGCAAGAATACTAGAGCGGGTAGCCATTCCCTTCCCCAAGAGATCTTCCTGACCCAGGCACTGAACCTGGGTCTCCTTTATTATAAATATAGATTATTTACTGCCGGAGCCACAGATATATACTACTTATCTCAGGATTCAAAGAACACTAAAATATAAGGCACCCCAAGTTTTCCTCTTATTAGCACAGAATTCATAACTAGAAGTTAACCTCAATACTCCCACATGTAAGAGATCCCTGGCAATAAATATTTCCTCTAAACAATTTTTCATCTAAAATTCTGGAGAAAACATTTTGAAATAAAAAAGGGATACAACCCACCTCATTGATCATTTCTATTTCTCTAAATGTCAATCTGTCCAGCCAATCTACTTTCACCATGTGACCTTGTCGATGAGCTTTGGTGAGCTGCAAAAAGTGAGCAAATAGTGAAAAATTTAACAGACAGATCTCATAGAAATAAGGATAAGGAATGGTAATGGGCCACTCTCACCTTCTGGGAAAGACTACATTCTACCTATCAAGATACGTATCCCTCTAAACAAACTCGCTTTCTCTTAAAAAACACAACGGCAATGATCATCAATATGATACTACCAGTACTAGCTAATGCAATAAAACAAGGAAAAGGAAATAAACAACATACAGATTGAAAAGAAATAATACTTTCTTTATTCAAAGTTGACAAACATTCATGTAGAAAATATTTTAAAATGCACAAAAAAGCTCCTGGAATTAATAAGCAATTACAGCAAGGAGGATAAGGGTTCATATACAAAGGTTAATCACTTACCTATACTAGCAATCAATAAGTCAAATTTGAAATTAAAAACACAGTATCATTTACATTAGCACCCCTAAAAATAAACCTGATGTAAGTCTAACAAAATATGTATAAGATCTATACAAAGAAAACTAAAAAAACACTGATAAACAAAATCAAAGAAGATCTAAATAAACAGACGCTCCATTCAGGGTAAGAACACTAAATATTGTTAAGATGTCAGTACTTCCCAACTGATTTACAAATTCAAACAAATCCCAGTCAAAAACAAAAACAAAATCCCAGCAATGTTATTTTGTAGGTATCAACAAATTGATTCTAAAATTTTTATGGAGAGACAAAAACTCCATAATAGACAGCACAGTATTGAATAACAAAATTGGAAGTTTTACATTACCCAAATTTGACATAACATATAGCTATAGTAATCAAGACAGTATGCAAAATAACAAATAAATAGGTCAATGAGACACAATAGGGCCCAGAAATAGATCACATAGCGTCAACAGATCTCTGACCAAGAAGCAGAGGCAATAGGATAGAGCAGACAGTCTTTTCAACAAATATTTCTGGACTAACTAGACATGCAGATACAAATACATGCAGACAAAGATAATACATGCCCTACAAAATATTACTCAGAATGAATCACAGACCTAAATGTTAATCACAAAATATAAAACCCCTAGAAGATAACACAGTAGAAAATCTAAATGACCTTGGATATGACAACAAGTTTCTATATGTAACCCCAAAGGCACAAACCATAAAAGAAATCACTGACACGCTGGACTTCATTACGATTAAAAACTTCAGTTCTGTGAAAGACATTGTGAAGAAAATGAAAAGACAAATAGAAAGCATTTGTAAAAGACACATGATGAAGGAATGCTAACCAAAATACACAAAGAACTCTAAAAATTCAACAATACGAAAACAAGCAATCCAACTAAAAAACTGGGGCAAAGATCTTAACAACTCATCAAAGAAGAGATATGGATGGCAAGCATGTATACGAAAAGATGTTCTACATCATCACATCAGGGGAATGCAAATTAAAATAACAAGAACTCACTAAACATTTATCAGAATAACCAAGACCTGGAGAACTGAGAGCACCAACTGCAGATGAGGATGTAGGGCTACAGGAATTCTTACTAATTGCTGGTGGGAATGCAAGAGACACAACCACTTTGGAAGACTGTGTGACAGTTTCTTATAAAACTAAACATACTCTTACCATACATTCCAGGAACTGCCCATATGGGTATTTACCCAAAGGAGTTGAAAACTTAAGCCCACACAAAAGCCTGCACATGGATATTTACAGCTTTCTGGCTTTATTCGTAACAGTCAAAACTTGGGTGAAACTCACACAGCCTTCAGCAAGTGAATGGATGAATTGACACATTCAGAGAATGTTACTCAACTATAAAAGGAAAGGAGGTATAGAAGCCAGGGATAGCCAGTGGGAATTTCCTGTGTGATGCAGGGAGTTCAATCCAGTGCTCTGTGACCAGCCTAAAGGGGTGGAAGAGAATGGGGGATGGGAGGGAGGTTCAAGAAAGCCAATTTGAAAAGGTTACCTATAGTATGATTCCAACTTTAGTTTTCTTTAGAGAAAGTAAAACTATGGAGATAATAAAAAGGTAACTCGCTGCCCTGAACCTCAACATTAAAAAATTTAAGATTATAATATCTGGTTCCATCACTCCATGGCAAATAGAATGGTAAAGAGTAGAAACAGTGACAGATTTTATCTTCTTGGGCTTCAAAATCACTGAGGATGGTGACTACAGCCATTAAATTAAAAGACACTTGCTCCTTAGAAGAAAAGCTATGACAAACCTAGAGAATGTATTAAAAAGCAGAGGCATGATTTTGCAGTACAGTCAAAGCTATGCTTTTCCCTGTAGTCATGTACGGATGTGAGAGGTGAACCATAAAGAAGGCTGGACGACAAAGAACAGATGCTTTTGAATTGTGGTGTTAGAGGAGACTCTTGAGAGTAGTTGATTCTCCACTAGTTTCCCCTTTAGGAAAATGCTGGCAAAAGCATATTAAGTCTAGATATGGAAGAATGTGTTTGGCATTTTTCCTTCCCTTACTAAATCATCAGACCAACTTTCTAAAGTCATTTCACTGCTAATATATAAAACCTCCTATAGAGTTTCTAAACTCATACTAAAAGATGAGTATTCTCAGCCTTACAAACAAAAACCAAAGAATGCATAGTCAAGGATGGTAGTACCATAAACTAGTAAAACCATTTCGGTGTACAACTTTAAATTAGCTGAAATATATTCAATTGCATCACTCTTACCATACATTCCAGGAACTGCCCATATGGGTATTTACCCAAAGGAGTTGAAAACTTAAGCCCACACAAAAGCCTGCACATGGATATTTACAGCTTTCTGGCTTTATTCGTAACAGTCAAAACTTGGGTGAAACTCACACAGCCTTCAGCAAGTGAATGGATGAATTGACACATTCAGAGAATGTTACTCAACTATAAAAGGAAAGGAGGTATAGAAGCCAGGGATAGCCAGTGGGAATTTCCTGTGTGATGCAGGGAGTTCAATCCAGTGCTCTGTGACCAGCCTAAAGGGGTGGAAGAGAATGGGGGATGGGAGGGAGGTTCAAGAAAGCCAATTTGAAAAGGTTACCTATAGTATGATTCCAACTTTAGTTTTCTTTAGAGAAAGTAAAACTATGGAGATAATAAAAAGGTAACTCGCTGCCCTGAACCTCAACATTAAAAAATTTAAGATTATAATATCTGGTTCCATCACTCCATGGCAAATAGAATGGTAAAGAGTAGAAACAGTGACAGATTTTATCTTCTTGGGCTTCAAAATCACTGAGGATGGTGACTACAGCCATTAAATTAAAAGACACTTGCTCCTTAGAAGAAAAGCTATGACAAACCTAGAGAATGTATTAAAAAGCAGAGGCATGATTTTGCAGTACAGTCAAAGCTATGCTTTTCCCTGTAGTCATGTACGGATGTGAGAGGTGAACCATAAAGAAGGCTGGACGACAAAGAACAGATGCTTTTGAATTGTGGTGTTAGAGGAGACTCTTGAGAGTAGTTGATTCTCCACTAGTTTCCCTTGAGGAAAATGCTGGCAAAAGCATATTAAGTCTAGATATGGAAGAATGTGTTTGGCATTTTTCCTTCCCTTACTAAATCATCAGACCAACTTTCTAAAGTCATTTCACTGCTAATATATAAAACCTCCTATAGAGTTTCTAAACTCATACTAAAAGATGAGTATTCTCAGCCTTACAAACAAAAACCAAAGAATGCATAGTCAAGGATGGTAGTACCATAAACTAGTAAAACCATTTCGGTGTACAACTTTAAATTAGCTGAAATATATTCATATTTTTGTATCACTCACTGTTCCATTGTGGAAAACTTAGACATAAAAGAATGCAAATGTTTACCAACAATGGGAACATTTAAACTATGGAACACACACTAAGAAATACTATAATCAAAAATAAATTAAAATCTATATACCCTTATAGGAAAGACTACTATCATATTGAATATATGGGTTCAATCCCTGGTGCAGAAGACCCCACATGCCATGGAGCAACTAAGCCCATGAGCCACCACCACTGAATCTGTGCTCTAGAGTTTGGGGGCCACCACTACTAAAGTCTACTTGCTCTGGAGCTTGTGCGCTGCAAGAAGAGAACTCACCACCATGAGAAGCATGAGCACTGCAAAGAAGAGTAGCCCTCGCTCACCACAACTACAGAAAATCTTGTGCAATAACAAAACTCCAGCACAACCATAAAAGAAAAGAAAAAGAAAAAAGCAACTGCATTAATAAGAGGTACCATTTATGCTGTGACTGTTTACAAATTTGTCTCCTGCACCAGACTCTTGAGACTGACAGCAGAATCTCTAGACATCACTCTGCTTCAATCAGTTTTATAATTTAAGTAGCACTAGAAATTTACAAAAGTGTCCCCTAGTCACTTGTGCTATTTATCTCATTTGGTTATTGCTGTTTAGTTACTAAGTTTGTGTCCAACCCCATGGACTGTGGTCCCACAGACTACCACCGAATGATGACAACAGTATGATCACTTACCTAGAGCCAGCTTAGAATGCAAAGTCAAGGGGCTCTAGGAAGCATTACGATGAACAAAGCTTGTGGAGGTGATAGAATTCAAGATGAACTATTTCAAATGTTAAAAGATGATGCTGGGCTTCCCTGGTGGTACAGTGGGTAAAGAGTCCACCTTGCAGTACAAGGGGCACCGGTTCGATCCCTGGCACAGGAAGATCCCCTGTGCCGCAGAGCGGCTGGACCAGTGTGTCCAATTACCAGCCAGAGCTCTGGAGCACATGCGCCCAGAGCTAGTGCTCTGCAAGGCCTACACAGGCCAAAGAATTAAGATGGATGAAAATAAAGGACCAATAAATAGGCCAAATTAAAAAAAGAAAAAAAAAGATGATGCTGTTAAAGTGCTACACTAAATATGCTGGCAAATTTGGAAAACTTAAGAGTGGCCTCAAGACTTGAAAAGGTCAGTTTTCATTCCAGTATTATAGAAGGACAATGTCAAGGAATGTTCAAACTACCACAAAATGGCACTCATTTCACTCACTAGCAAAGAAATGCTCAAAATCCTCCCAAGTAGGCTTCAATGGGACATGAACTGAGAACTTCCATATGTAAAGCTGGATTTAGAAAAGACAGAGGAACAAGAGATCAAATTGCCAATATCTATTGGACCATATAAAGAGTAAGGGGATTCTAGAAAAACAACCACTTCTGCTTCAGTGACTATGTTAAAGCCTTTGGATCACTGTATGGATCATAACAAACTGTGAAAAATTTGAAAGATGAGAGTGCCAAACCATCTTACTTGCCTTATGCAAAACCTGTATGCAGGACAAGAAGCAACAGTTAGAACTGGACATGGAACAACAGACTGGATCCAAATTGGGAAAGGAGTACATCAAGTCTGTATACTGTCACCCTGCTTATTAAATTGTATGCAGAGTATATTATGTGAAATGTCAGTCTTGATGAAGCAAAAGCTGGAATCAAGATTGTCAGAAGAAATATCAATAATCTGAGGTATGCAGATGACACCAACCTAGTGGCAGAAAGCAAAGCGCAACAAAAGAGCCTCTTGATGAAGGAGAAAGAGGAGAGTGAAAAAGCAGCCTAAAACTTAACATTCAGTAAACTAACATCAAGGCATTCTGTCCCATCATGGCAAATAGATGGACAAACGATGGAAACAGTGACATGCTTTATTTCCTTGGGTTCTGAAATCATTGAAGATGGTGACTACAGCCATGAAATTAAAAGATGCTTGCTCTTTTGAAGAAAAGCTATGACAAACCCAGACGGCATATTGAAAAGCAGAGACATCAGACTTCTTTTGCCAACAGAAGTCCATATAGTCAAAGCTATGGTCTTCCCAGTAACTATTTACAGATGTAAGAGTTGGACCATAAAGAAGGTTGAGCATTGAAGAATTGATGCCTTTGAAATGTGGTGTTGGAGAAGATTCTTGAGAGTCCCTTGGACTGCAACGAGATCAAATCAGTCAATCCTAAAGGAGATCAACCCTGAATATTCATTGGAAGGACTGATGCTAAAGCTGAAGCTACAATACTCTGGCCACCTGATGTGAAGAGACGACTCAAAGCAAAAGACCCCGATGCTGGGAAAAACAGAAGGGAGAAGGGGAAGACAGAGGACGAGGTGGTTGGATGGCATCACTGAGTCAACAGATATATGTTTGAGCAAGCTCTAAAAGATGATGAAGGACAGGAAAGCCTAGCGTGCCACAGTCCATGGGGTTGCAAAGAGTTGGACATGACTGAACAACTGAACTGACTCACTTGCACTGTAACCTACCAGGCTCCTCTGGCCATGGGATTTCCTAGGCAAGAATACTGGAGTGGGTTTCCATTTCCTTCTCCAGGGGATCTTTCTGACCCAGGGATCAATCTCCCATCTCCTGCACTGGCGCAAGGGTTCTTTGCCACTGAGCATGGGTTTTTTTCACCACTGAGACACCAAGGAAGCTGATTTATCTGATATTAGCTAACAAAGCACCGAAAACTAGTGCCTTAAAACAAAATTTATTGGGGCTTCCTGGTGGTCCAGTGGGCGAGGACACCGCCTTGCAGTGCAAGGAGCACCAGTTCGATCCCTGGCCTGGGAAGATCCCACGTGCCGCGGAGTGGCTGGACTGATGTGTCCAATTACCGAGCCGGAGCTCTGGAGCACATGTGCCCAGAGCCAGTGCTCTGTGACAACAGAGGCCACGACAATGGGAGGCCCACACGGGCCAAAGAACAGGGATGGATGCAAGTCGACAAAGACCAATAGAAGTGGCCCGCTTGCCTCCCTCTCCACCCCACCCCATGCTTTATTTCCTTGGGTTCTGAAATCATTGAAGATGGTGACTACAGCCATGAAATTAAAAGATGCTTGCTCTTTTGGAGAAAAGCTATGACAAACCCAGACGGCATATTGAAAAGCAGAGACATCAGACTTCTTTTGCCAACAGAAGTCCATATAGTCAAAGCTATGGTCTTCCCAGTAACTATTTACAGATGTAAGAGTTGGACCATAAAGAAGGTTGAGCATTGAAGAATTGATGCCTTTGAAATGTGGTGTTGGAGAAGATTCTTGAGAGTCCCTTGGACTGCAACGAGATCAAATCAGTCAATCCTAAAGGAGATCAACCCTGAATATTCATTGGAAGGACTGATGCTAAAGCTGAAGCTACAATACTCTGGCCACCTGATGTGAAGAGACGACTCAAAGCAAAAGACCCCGATGCTGGGAAAACAGAAGGTAGAAGGGGAAGACAGAGGACGAGGTGGTTGGATGGCATCACTGAGTCAACAGATATATGTTTGAGCAAGCTCTAAAAGATGATGAAGGACAGGAAAGCCTAGCGTGCCACAGTCCATGGGGTTGCAAAGAGTTGGACATGACTGAACAACTGAACTGACTCACTTGCACTGTAACCTACCAGGCTCCTCTGGCCATGGGATTTCCTAGGCAAGAATACTGGAGTGGGTTTCCATTTCCTTCTCCAGGGGATCTTTCTGACCCAGGGATCAATCTCCCATCTCCTGCACTGGCGCAAGGGTTCTTTGCCACTGAGCATGGGTTTTTTTCACCACTGAGACACCAAGGAAGCTGATTTATCTGATATTAGCTAACAAAGCACCGAAAACTAGTGCCTTAAAACAAAATTTATTGGGGCTTCCCTGGTGGTCCAGTGGGCGAGGACACCGCCTTGCAGTGCAAGGGGCACCAGTTCGATCCCTGGCCTGGGAAGATCCCACGTGCCGCGGAGTGGCTGGACTGATGTGTCCAGTTGCCGAGCCGGAGCTCTGGAGCACATGTGCCCAGAGCCGGTGCTCTGCGACAACAGAGGCCACCGCGATGGGAGGCCCACACGGGCCAAGGAACAGGGATGGATGCAAGTCGACAAAGACCAATAGAAGTGGCCCGCTTGCTCCCCTCCCTCTCCACCCCACCCCCACCAAAATAAATAAATAAATCTTTAAAAAAAAATTTATTTTAATATGTGTCAATACAGAAAGCTGAGAGGCGAAGAATTGATACTTTCGAACTTTGGTGGTGGAGAAGACTTTTAATAGTCATTTGGACAGCATGGAGTTCAAACCAATCACGAAGGAAATCAACCATGAATATTCATTAGAAGGACTGATGCTTTGGCCACCTGATGTGAAGAGGTAACTCCTTGGAAAAGACCCTGATACTGCGAAAGACTGATAGAAGAGGAGCAGGGGGTAACAGAAGATGAGACGGTTGGATGTCTTTACTGATTCAATGGACATGAGTCTGAGCAAGCTCTGGGAGACAGTGAAGGACAGGGAAGCCTAGCACTATAGTCCATGGGGTTGTGATGAGTCAGATACAACTTTGCAACTGAACAACAGTACGTGGAGACCTGCAAAAGTTGTTTTCTTGAGGACATCTAAATTTTTTTTCTTAGTCTAACAATCTCTCATGAGATTGTTGTCATGTAGTGGTTGGAGCTGGAGTGTCCAGGACAGTTACACTCACATTTCTAACACTTTTGTGGAAAAGCGTGAGCTCAGCAGGGAACACAGGATGTGGTGGTAGCCTCTCTTGTTCTGAAGGTATTCTCAGTGCTGTTCCCTCTCCACGTAGTCTTCCAAAACAGTCACTCCAACAAGGCAGCCAAGCTTCTTAAATGGTGGCTCACTATTCTCCAAAGTGCAGAAAACAGAAGCCTTCAAGCTGTCTTAAAGTTTAGCTCCAGAACAGGCAAGTGTCACGTCAGCTGCATCATGTTAGTTAAAGTGAGTCAGAGAGTTAAGAGCAGATTCAACAAAAAACTTTAAGAGCATATTTTGGGGCTCCCAGGGGCACCCGGCGGCACCAGTTCGATCCCTGGCCTGGGAAGATCCCACGTGCCGCTGGAGTGGCTGGACTGGTGTCCAGTTGCCGAGCCGGAGCTCTGGAGCACATGTGCCCAGAGCCGGTGCTCTGACAACAGAGGCCACCGCGATGGGAGGCCCACACGGGCCAAGGAACAGGGATGGATGCAAGTCGACAAAGACCAATAGAAGTGGCCCGCTTGCTCCCCTCCCTCTCCACCCCACCCCCACCAAAATAAATAAATAAATCTTTAAAAAAAAATTTATTTTAATATGTGTCAATACAGAAAGCTGAGAGGCGAAGAATTGATACTTTCGAACTTTGGTGGTGGAGAAGACTTTTAATAGTCATTTGGACAGCATGGAGTTCAAACCAATCACGAAGGAAATCAACCATGAATATTCATTAGAAGGACTGATGCTTTGGCCACCTGATGTGAAGAGGTAACTCCTTGGAAAAGACCCTGATACTGCGAAAGACTGATAGAAGAGGAGCAGGGGGTAACAGAAGATGAGACGGTTGGATGTCTTTACTGATTCAATGGACATGAGTCTGAGCAAGCTCTGGGAGACAGTGAAGGACAGGGAAGCCTAGCACTATAGTCCATGGGGTTGTGATGAGTCAGATACAACTTTGCAACTGAACAACAGTACGTGGAGACCTGCAAAAGTTGTTTTCTTGAGGACATCTAAATTTTTTTTCTTAGTCTAACAATCTCTCATGAGATTGTTGTCATGTAGTGGTTGGAGCTGGAGTGTCCAGGACAGTTACACTCACATTTCTAACACTTTTGTGGAAAAGCGTGAGCTCAGCAGGGAACACAGGATGTGGTGGTAGCCTCTCTTGTTCTGAAGGTATTCTCAGTGCTGTTCCCTCTCCACGTAGTCTTCCAAAACAGTCACTCCAACAAGGCAGCCAAGCTTCTTAAATGGTGGCTCACTATTCTCCAAAGTGCAGAAAACAGAAGCCTTCAAGCTGTCTTAAAGTTTAGCTCCAGAACAGGCAAGTGTCACGTCAGCTGCATCATGTTAGTTAAAGTGAGTCAGAGAGTTAAGAGCAGATTCAACAAAAAAACTTTGAGTATTGGGAAGCATATTTCTTTTGAGACTAGCTAGCATAGCACTTACTGGACAATCTAGGCATACAACAAGATTGCTCAACTGGAAAAGAGCAAGGGGGGCAAATTTTGAAGAAGGCAAAGCTAGCTCTTGACTGGACTTTTAGCATTCAAGTAAAGTCTAGAATTAGCTATCACAATTCCTAAGTGATTATTAGGCCTTGCCTTCCTCTCCAAAATAAGCTCCTATAACTCTCCAACTGACATATTAACTCCAGCCACCCATTTCAGTTCTTCAGATCATAAAGCTTTTACTCTTTAGATTTGATACAGATTAAATAAAAATATTAGATGAGAAATTTTTACTAAAATCTTAAAAACATATAAAGCACTGGGCAAATTTTAAGGAGCCTATTATTAGCCCATAATCTATGTCACTTCATCTCTATAAGTGCTGATGACTATGCAGACAGACTTGGGTGGTTTACACCAGTCTAAAGCAGTTTCTAGTTGTCTCCAATCTGAGAATATCTATAAATAATGAAGCCTAACAATGAACTTGAACAATCTGTATTTCATTTAGGGTCTGAAATGTCAGTAACCTAGATCTCCCAAATGAGAAAATCTGCAATCTGTTAAACAGCAAGGTAAAACTAGTACAATCTGTTTCAAATTGGTTGTGAAGAAATAATCCTCACCAGGGTGCCCATGCTAGAAAGCAGCTAGGTGAAGATACCAGTAAAACAGTCACTATTTCTTTTTAAGAAACACAGATGTCTACTACAGAATTCACAAGAAGTGATATAGAGCTGGGAAGAGAAGCCCACTGTCACAGAAATAGTAGCTTGATTATTGAGCTCTAACTTGTCTAAGAATTAAACAGCAAGTGGTTTTAAAAGCTATTTAAATAAAAGAATCTGTAAGAATCAAATAAAAACAAGCCCAGGAAACTGCTTAAACTAATAAAGCATATGAGACTTAATGGGAGGCCAGATAAATGCTTGAAGAAGATGCATCAGATTAGTAATGCATTCAAAACAAGTAGCAAGGACAGAACTAAAAGTCGGTCAGTCTACACTGTAAGATAGACTAGGAACAGCAGAGAAAAGAATGTCAACCAGATAGTTATCTGATAAACAGACAAACTTCCATGATCACCACAATTCATAATTCATTGCTCCTGATTCAGATCTGCTCTACGAGACCATAATCTGCCCTACTAGAGCATAAACTTCTTGAGTGCTAGAGCTACAAATGCTTGACAGAACCTAGCATTTATTCATTCAATTATTTATATTTACTGACAGAACTTTTAAGGGGAAGGGGGATTTAACGAGAAATAAATGCTTATATATTCTCTAATTCTTTTCAAGAGCTTGGGGGAGCCAATGTGGGGTAAGGAGAAGGAAGGGACACTCAAAAGAAAGCTGGAGAAAAGAATGATTCATGCTCTCAAGTCATTTTTCTCTAATACTTAACTATGATCAATGTGAATACATATTAATTTGCTGCTTTAAGTCACAAACTTCCATTAGGTCAACCACTGTGGAGATAAGCATAACAAGAATCAAGTTCTCTGCCTTAAAGAATTTAAGCTAGGGGTAAGCTACTTATATGATAACTCCTATATGCCCATACAGTAAATGAACTTGAACAATCTGTATTTCATTTAGGGTCTGAAATGTCAGTAACCTAGATCTCCCAAATGAGAAAATCTGCAATCTGTTAAACAGCAAGGTAAAACTAGTACAATCTGTTTCAAATTGGTTGTGAAGAAATAATCCTCACCAGGGTGCCCATGCTAGAAAGCAGCTAGGTGAAGATACCAGTAAAACAGTCACTATTTCTTTTTAAGAAACACAGATGTCTACTACAGAATTCACAAGAAGTGATATAGAGCTGGGAAGAGAAGCCCACTGTCACAGAAATAGTAGCTTGATTATTGAGCTCTAACTTGTCTAAGAATTAAACAGCAAGTGGTTTTAAAAGCTATTTAAATAAAAGAATCTGTAAGAATCAAATAAAAACAAGCCCAGGAAACTGCTTAAACTAATAAAGCATATGAGACTTAATGGGAGGCCAGATAAATGCTTGAAGAAGATGCATCAGATTAGTAATGCATTCAAAACAAGTAGCAAGGACAGAACTAAAAGTCGGTCAGTCTACACTGTAAGATAGACTAGGAACAGCAGAGAAAAGAATGTCAACCAGATAGTTATCTGATAAACAGACAAACTTCCATGATCACCACAATTCATAATTCATTGCTCCTGATTCGTATCTGCTCTACGAGACCATAATCTGCCCTACTAGAGCATAAACTTCTTGAGTGCTAGAGCTACAAATGCTTGACAGAACCTAGCATTTATTCATTCAATTATTTATATTTACTGACAGAACTTTTAAGGGGAAGGGGGATTTAACGAGAAATAAATGCTTATATATTCTCTAATTCTTTTCAAGAGCTTGGGGGAGCCAATGTGGGGTAAGGAGAAGGAAGGGACACTCAAAAGAAAGCTGGAGAAAAGAATGATTCATGCTCTCAAGTCATTTTTCTCTAATACTTAACTATGATCAATGTGAATACATATTAATTTGCTGCTTTAAGTCACAAACTTCCATTAGGTCAACCACTGTGGAGATAAGCATAACAAGAATCAAGTTCTCTGCCTTAAAGAATTTAAGCTAGGGGTAAGCTACTTATATGATAACTCCTATATGCCCATACAGTAAATGCTTATGTCTGTGTTGTTCAGTCAGAGTTGTGTCCGACTCTTTGGGAGCCAATGGACTGCAGTACATCAGGATTTCCTGTCCTTCACTCTCTCCCGGAGTTCGCTCAAACTCATGTCCATTGAATCTCTGATGCCATCCTCTGTCTCCCCCTTTTGTTCCCTCCCCAAGTCTCCCAGCATCCGGACCTTTACATGAGGTGGCCAAAGCACTGGAGCTTTAGCATCAGATACACAAACTGAAATAGTAATATGGAAGTCATGAACAGGGTGACATGAAAGAAAAATAGCGGTTTCTGAGAAGGCTTCTCAGGCACGTAACATTTTAAGCAGACACTTGAAGGATAAAGAATAATCCAAACAAGCAGGATGAACTCTTCCACACAGAGGAAACAGCTTTATGTGTCAGTACATCAGAGAGTCTGAGGTACCCAGGCACTAAAGAGAGATCAGGATGGTAGTCCTCAGTCATTATTTAAGGTAAGTCCTCTTGAAAGTGGAAAACAGTAAGATCTACATATACACAAGATGCTTACTGGGAATCAGTTTTCTTGAGGTTCACCATGATCTAGCCTTTTCCTTATAGTATGAGGAAAGGAGAGAATATAAAGAGGTAAAAAACTTGTATCTATTTCAAATCTGCCTAGGAATCTGTAGGTAGGTAAATAGGGAGATGGGCTCAACTGGAGAGAAAATGATAGCTAGCTTGTTGGTTTATCGAGAGAACCTAGCATTTATTCATTCAATTATTTATATTTACTGACAGAACTTTTAAGGAAGGGGATTTAACGAGAAATAAATGCTTATATATTCTCTAATTCTTTTCAAGAGCTTGGGGGAGCCAATGTGGGGTAATGAGAAGGAAGGGACACCCAAAAGAAAGCTGGAGAAAAGAATGATTCATGCTATCAAGTCATTTTTCTCTAATACTTAACTATGATCAATGTGAATACATATTAATTTGCTGCTTTAAGTCACAAACTTCCATTAGGTCAACCACTGTGGAGATAAGCATAACAAGAATCAAGTTCTCTGCCTTAAAGAATTTAAGCTAGGGGTAAGCTACTTATATGATAACTCCTATATGCCCATACAGTAAATGCTTATGTCTGTGTTGTTCAGTCAGAGTTGTGTCCGACTCTTTGGGAGCCAATGGACTGCAGTACATCAGGATTTCCTGTCCTTCACTCTCTCCCGGAGTTCGCTCAAACTCATGTCCATTGAATCTCTGATGCCATCCTCTGTCTCCCCCTTTTGTTCCCTCCCCAAGTCTCCCAGCATCCGGACCTTTACATGAGGTGGCCAAAGCACTGGAGCTTTAGCATCAGATACACAAACTGAAATAGTAATATGGAAGTCATGAACAGGGTGACATGAAAGAAAAAAATAGCGGTTTCTGAGAAGGCTTCTCAGGCACGTAACATTTTAAGCAGACACTTGAAGGATAAAGAATAATCCAAACAAGCAGGATGAACTCTTCCACACAGAGGAAACAGCTTTATGTGTCAGTACATCAGAGAGTCTGAGGTACCCAGGCACTAAAGAGAGATCAGGATGGTAGTCCTCAGTCATTATTTAAGGTAAGTCCTCTTGAAAGTGGAAAACAGTAAGATCTACATATACACAAGATGCTTACTGGGAATCAGTTTTCTTGAGGTTCACCATGATCTAGCCTTTTCCTTATAGTATGAGGAAAGGAGAGAATATAAAGAGGTAAAAAACTTGTATCTATTTCAAATCTGCCTAGGAATCTGTAGGTAGGTAAATAGGGAGATGGGCTCAACTGGAGAGAAAATGATAGCTAGCTTTGTTGGTTTATCATGAGATGGTATAATAATTTACAAAGTTTAATACATATAGCTGTGAAAACAAGATGAGCACAAAAGACAGAATACAACTGATAAGAAAAAGAACTCAAAGACGTATCTGAAACTTTGATCCTGGTTTTAAGCATCCACATATACCTTATGACTATGTCTGGTAATTTGGAAATACAGCACATGAACACCTAGCCATATAAAAAGAACTCAAAGAATAACTCTCATTTTCTATATTCAAGCTAGAGAAAATTTAAAGTGGATAAAGGCTTTACAATAGCAGAGCATTCCAAATACTCTGAATAGCCAACCATAGAGGATAGCCAAAATGAATTAAGGCATATCCACACGAGGCAAAATCATACAAATCATGCTATGAAAGCAACTTCAATGATCTGGCACAATTTCTGAATAACATTAACTGTGAAAGCAGGATTCATTAAACATAAACAATATGATCTCAAATTAAAATACATATACATTCATATATTATATATATACATGCATTTATTTACCAAAAGTATATCAACTAAAATATTAATAATGATGACTACTGTGGGTATAAGACTGGAGGTGATTTTTACAGTCTTTGTGCTTTAACAAGCTTCTACTACTGTAGATGTATATTATCTATAGTAAGCTATTCAAAAGCTAACGTTATCTTAAAAATAACTGTAGAAAACTGTTGATAAAACCATAAAAGATTAGCATTTATCAAGATGATGCTAAAGTTATTTTACTTCATAATAAACTCAAAGAATAAAGATCCATCTTATTAATTTAACTTAAATATAAGAAATGAAACCCAGGTATTAACATAAATATTCTCTCTTAAATTACTTCTTCTAAGGGCCTCAGAACTAGATCTAATTAAAACTCCATATGAATTAAATGATCCTGCTGCTTTGTAATATATTGTTAATAAAATCTCCTATATAGAAAATGTTAAGGGCCTCAATAGGGACAATAAGACTCAGTTTTCTTGAGGTTCACCATGATCTAGCCTTTTCCTTATAGTATGAGGAAAGGAGAGAATATAAAGAGGTAAAAAACTTGTATCTATTTCAAATCTGCCTAGGAATCTGTAGGTAGGTAAATAGGGAGATGGGCTCAACTGGAGAGAAAATGATAGCTAGCTTTGTTGGTTTATCATGAGATGGTATAATAATTTACAAAGTTTAATACATATAGCTGTGAAAACAAGATGAGCACAAAAGACAGAATACAACTGATAAGAAAAAGAACTCAAAGACGTATCTGAAACTTTGATCCTGGTTTTAAGCATCCACATATACCTTATGACTATGTCTGGTAATTTGGAAATACAGCACATGAACACCTAGCCATATAAAAAGAACTCAAAGAATAACTCTCATTTTCTATATTCAAGCTAGAGAAAATTTAAAGTGGATAAAGGCTTTACAATAGCAGAGCATTCCAAATACTCTGAATAGCCAACCATAGAGGATAGCCAAAATGAATTAAGGCATATCCACACGAGGCAAAATCATACAAATCATGCTATGAAAGCAACTTCAATGATCTGGCACAATTTCTGAATAACATTAACTGTGAAAGCAGGATTCATTAAACATAAACAATATGATCTCAAATTAAAAATACATATACATTCATATATTATATATATACATGCATTTATTTACCAAAAGTATATCAACTAAAATATTAATAATGATGACTACTGTGGGTATAAGACTGGAGGTGATTTTTACAGTCTTTGTGCTTTAACAAGCTTCTACTACTGTAGATGTATATTATCTATAGTAAGCTATTCAAAAGCTAACGTTATCTTAAAAATAACTGTAGAAAACTGTTGATAAAACCATAAAAGATTAGCATTTATCAAGATGATGCTAAAGTTATTTTACTTCATAATAAACTCAAAGAATAAAGATCCATCTTATTAATTTAACTTAAATATAAGAAATGAAACCCAGGTATTAACATAAATATTCTCTCTTAAATTACTTCTTCTAAGGGCCTCAGAACTAGATCTAATTAAAACTCCATATGAATTAAATGATCCTGCTGCTTTGTAATATATTGTTAATAAAATCTCCTATATAGAAAAATGTTAAGGCTTAAGGTTTCAAACAGAGTTACAAAATAAGTGGATATTCGAAAATAAGTAGCTACCACAAGAGGTGATGTCTGGGTCAGATATACTGATGCTTCTTTAGGAAACCTAAGGAGATAAAAATGACAAGGCTGTTGTTTTTTTTTTTTTCCTTTTTTCCCTCTGCCACTTGAAAAAAATAAACAAAAAAAATCCAGTGTACTCTTATCACCAGACAGAAAACATTCAGATTCAGAGAGCCTAAGTGAATATTCAAAATTGCTTTCTTGACATATTCACAGGAATAATGGACAATAAAAATGCTTGGAACTAACACACACAAGACTAATTTTTTTCCCACCATGATTATAGAGGGTTGTATTTATTCAACTACCTCATAGCTAGTTCATCTAAATTCTCTCAATTTAAAGAGTGAAATTTAAACACTTTCAACAGGAACACTTCCGTAATGAACTAAGCATAGTAGCTGTTAAACAGAAAACCATTATTGGTCAGAGAATCTATTAATATTTGTAGGCTACACAATGGCTCACTGATACGGATTTCAATAATTAAATGGTATGATTCTTCAATAAAACTGTGCAAAATTTGTGTCAAATCAAATACAACTTATGCAGTAATTTATAATTTAAGAAAAAATTAGTTGTATATAAGTTGTATAAACAGTTGTATATATATGTATAGTTGTATATATAGTTATACATAAGAATTCACTTGAACTGAGATTTAAAAAGGAGTGTTTCTGTATGTTAGAGTTGGCACACATACCTACTATATTTAATTCTTAAAAAGCAAGGAATTTTTTCTGCCTTCCTGATTAATAAACCATAGCCACAGATGTTCAACTTTACTTTGAAACTTTACATGTGCATCTTATTCAGCAAGAGCAGCTTAATCCAATAAAACTTCTTAGAGATTAGTCTTAAAAGTATGTTACTGTGTGGTTTTCTAGTAAAACCTATAGCTGTAAAGACAATTGATCTACAGAACAGAAACTGATATTCTTTTAGGGCTCAATCTTTCACTAGCAAAAACAAACTTAGTCTACTTGCTTCCATCCATTTCAAGAATCTGTGTTTTGACAATCTTAGACATCAGTAAGCAAATCAAAGTGACTAATAAAAAAATTCTACCATGTAGCATTACAAATAAATTTATGAGATTCCCACACACTTGTGACACATTCGAAAACAAGTAGCTAACACAAGAGGTGATGTCTGGGTCAGATATACTGATGCTTCTTTAGGAAACCTAAGGAGATAAAAATGACAAGGCTGTTGTTTTTTTTTTTTTCCTTTTTTCCCTCTGCCACTTGAAAAAAATAAACAAAAAAAATCCAGTGTACTCTTATCACCAGACAGAAAACATTCAGATTCAGAGAGCCTAAGTGAATATTCAAAATTGCTTTCTTGACATATTCACAGGAATAATGGACAATAAAAATGCTTGGAACTAACACACACAAGACTAATTTTTTTCCCACCATGATTATAGAGGGTTGTATTTATTCAACTACCTCATAGCTAGTTCATCTAAATTCTCTCAATTTAAAGAGTGAAATTTAAACACTTTCAACAGGAACACTTCCGTAATGAACTAAGCATAGTAGCTGTTAAACAGAAAACCATTATTGGTCAGAGAATCTATTAATATTTGTAGGCTACACAATGGCTCACTGATACGGATTTCAATAATTAAATGGTATGATTCTTCAATAAAACTGTGCAAAATTTGTGTCAAATCAAATACAACTTATGCAGTAATTTATAATTTAAGAAAAAATTAGTTGTATATAAGTTGTATAAACAGTTGTATATATATGTATAGTTGTATATATAGTTATACATAAGAATTCACTTGAACTGAGATTTAAAAAGGAGTGTTTCTGTATGTTAGAGTTGGCACACATACCTACTATATTTAATTCTTAAAAAGCAAGGAATTTTTTCTGCCTTCCTGATTAATAAACCATAGCCACAGATGTTCAACTTTACTTTGAAACTTTACATGTGCATCTTATTCAGCAAGAGCAGCTTAATCCAATAAAACTTCTTAGAGATTAGTCTTAAAAGTATGTTACTGTGTGGTTTTCTAGTAAAACCTATAGCTGTAAAGACAATTGATCTACAGAACAGAAACTGATATTCTTTTAGGGCTCAATCTTTCACTAGCAAAAACAAACTTAGTCTACTTGCTTCCATCCATTTCAAGAATCTGTGTTTTGACAATCTTAGACATCAGTAAGCAAATCAAAGTGACTAATAAAAAAATTCTACCATGTAGCATTACAAATAAATTTATGAGATTCCCACACACTTGTGACACAAAAGAAAACCAACACAGAATCAAAATCTATACACTATGTTTAAAAAGTTACATGTACTACTTATACAAAAACCTATAGCTAAGAGGTATTTTTGATGATACGAATAGTGTGACTAAACAAGTTGACAGCCTAGAATAATTTTACCAAGCACTGTCTGACATTTAGAAGAAAAAATCCCTAAGAATAACAGAATATTCATATTTTTCCTCTTTCTCTCACAACCTTTCTTCCTCCTTTCCCACTAAAAGCACACTTAAGTAGCTCAGTGTTAGACAGCCTAATTGAGTTAGTTGACTTTGATCTTATTCATCAAAATGCTTTTCGGTATAGGGGAATTAACCAAATAACTTCCCTAAATGCTGAATAAATCCCAAGATGGGGAAAAGAGGCAGTATGAAGACACTGGTTGACTTAATTATTATTTATTGTCTTCCCCATCCTGGAAAGTTAAATGTCTGAGTTTTTAAACTACATATGTAGGTTTTACACATGTAATTTTTTACTTTTATTATGAAACAAAATAATATATTATTAAAAAAATACATAAATAGAATAATATAACAGACATCCATGTATTTGCTGTCAAAACTGAACATATATTAACAGTTTGTCTTATTAGTTTCACTCTTTTTTTAAAAAGGACTGAAAATTAAAGATATTTGTAAAGACTTCCCTCATTCTTTCATCTCAATTTGCTTTTTGGAACTTACACTGTTTTTGAGATGTATCCATGTTAATCTACATAGCTCAAATGCTTTAAGTTAAATAGCTGTAGGGTATCCCAATGTATGAGTAAATCAGTGTATCATTTATTCTCCCAACAAGCTCAACTTTCTGTCTTATCATCAGGACTTAAGTAAATACATACATATCTCCTTATGCCCTTAAGAAAGACCTTTTTCAGTGTAGAAATCTAGGCAAGTAATTATTCTTTAGGGCTCTTTACTGCAAAAACAAACTTGCTTGCCATCCATTTCAAGAATCTGTGTTTTGACAATCTTAGACATCAGTAAGCAAATCAAAGTGACTAATAAAAAAATTCTACCATGTAGCATTACAAATAAATTTATGAGATTCCCACACACTTGTGACACAAAAGAAAACCAACACAGAATCAAAATCTATACACTATGTTTAAAAAGTTACATGTACTACTTATACAAAAACCTATAGCTAAGAGGTATTTTTGATGATACGAATAGTGTGACTAAACAAGTTGACAGCCTAGAATAATTTTACCAAGCACTGTCTGACATTTAGAAGAAAAAATCCCTAAGAATAACAGAATATTCATATTTTTCCTCTTTCTCTCACAACCTTTCTTCCTCCTTTCCCACTAAAAGCACACTTAAGTAGCTCAGTGTTAGACAGCCTAATTGAGTTAGTTGACTTTGATCTTATTCATCAAAATGCTTTTCGGTATAGGGGAATTAACCAAATAACTTCCCTAAATGCTGAATAAATCCCAAGATGGGGAAAAGAGGCAGTATGAAGACACTGGTTGACTTAATTATTATTTATTGTCTTCCCCATCCTGGAAAGTTAAATGTCTGAGTTTTTAAACTACATATGTAGGTTTTACACATGTAATTTTTTACTTTTATTATGAAACAAAATAATATATTATTAAAAAAATACATAAATAGAATAATATAACAGACATCCATGTATTTGCTGTCAAAACTGAACATATATTAACAGTTTGTCTTATTAGTTTCACTCTTTTTTTAAAAAGGACTGAAAATTAAAGATATTTGTAAAGACTTCCCTCATTCTTTCATCTCAATTTGCTTTTTGGAACTTACACTGTTTTTGAGATGTATCCATGTTAATCTACATAGCTCAAATGCTTTAAGTTAAATAGCTGTAGGGTATCCCAATGTATGAGTAAATCAGTGTATCATTTATTCTCCCAACAAGCTCAACTTTCTGTCTTATCATCAGGACTTAAGTAAATACATACATATCTCCTTATGCCCTTAAGAAAGACCTTTTTCAGTGTAGAAATCTAGGCAAGTAATTATTGGATTTACAAGATAAAATCTGTACCTTTTCTAATGGGTTTATTGCTAAATTTCACATAGTTTTTGTTAGGGATACTATATGTATCCCTTAAAGATTATATTTTTAGATAGGTAAACAGTAACTTTGGAATAATAACTGATTAATGCATAATTAATCTTGTATTTAACTTTATTCAACAATTATTTGTAACAGTTTCTATTTTAATACAGTTAATATTTATACGAGTTTGTCTAATCTTTCGACTTTTCTATGTGATCATCTGTAAGTAGTTTTTATTCCTTATCTCTCTAAACATAAACAGTTTCCTTGTACTGACTAGTACAGGAAACTCTGATACAGTGTCTAATCGGAATAGTAGTAGAGTTAGTAGTAGTACAGTTATTTTATTCCTGACTCTAATAAGAATACTTCTCACATTTAACCATTTGGTAAGATGTTGGTTATAAATTCTTGGTCTATTTCTTTTATCAGGTTAATAAAGTCCTATTCTATTTTACCAAAACTTTATGTGATGAATGTTTGATGAAACTTACCAAAAAGCTGGTAAGGTTGGGGATCATTTTTCTTTTTTTATCTTTTAAAACATTTTTATTTTACTTTTACAGAGTTTTGTTGTTTACAGATATGTATGATCCCGGATTAGTCATATGTATATCCCTCCCAATCCCACCCCTCCAGGCCGTCACACAGCGCCACTTTGGGGATCCTTTTGACTGGATGTTATTTTCCTTGAATTTAATGTGCAGGAGTGTATTTGCTGTCAAAACTGAACATATATTAACAGTTTGTCTTATTAGTTTCACTCTTTTTAAAAGGACTGAAAATTAAAGATATTTGTAAAGACTTCCCTCATTCTTTCATCTCAATTTGCTTTTGGAACTTACACTGTTTTTGAGATGTATCCATGTTAATCTACATAGCTCAAATGCTTTAAGTTAAATAGCTGTAGGGTATCCCAATGTATGAGTAAATCAGTGTATCATTTATTCTCCCAACAAGCTCAACTTTCTGTCTTATCATCAGGACTTAAGTAAATACATACATATCTCCTTATGCCCTTAAGAAAGACCTTTTTCAGTGTAGAAATCTAGGCAAGTAATTATTGGATTTACAAGATAAAATCTGTACCTTTTCTAATGGGTTTATTGCTAAATTTCACATAGTTTTTGTTAGGGATACTATATGTATCCCTTAAAGATTATATTTTTAGATAGGTAAACAGTAACTTTGGAATAATAACTGATTAATGCATAATTAATCTTGTATTTAACTTTATTCAACAATTATTTGTAACAGTTTCTATTTTAATACAGTTAATATTTATACGAGTTTGTCTAATCTTTCGACTTTTCTATGTGATCATCTGTAAGTAGTTTTTATTCCTTATCTCTCTAAACATAAACAGTTTCCTTGTACTGACTAGTACAGGAAACTCTGATACAGTGTCTAATCGGAATAGTAGTAGAGTTAGTAGTAGTACAGTTATTTTATTCCTGACTCTAATAAGAATACTTCTCACATTTAACCATTTGGTAAGATGTTGGTTATAAATTCTTGGTCTATTTCTTTTATCAGGTTAATAAAGTCCTATTCTATTTTACCAAAACTTTATGTGATGAATGTTTGATGAAACTTACCAAAAAGCTGGTAAGGTTGGGGATCATTTTTCTTTTTTTAACTTTTTAAAACATTTTTATTTTACTTTTACAGAGTTTTGTTGTTTACAGATATGTATGATCCCGGATTAGTCATATGTATATCCCTCCCAATCCCACCCCTCCAGGCCGTCACACAGCGCCACTTTGGGGATCCTTTTGACTGGATGTTATTTTCCCCTTGAATTTAATGTGCAGGAGATAAGTTAACACAGTAGGTTTGAAGCTTTATCTTTAGATGGATTTGCTTGGAAGGATGGCCCTGGACAATGTGTCAAAACCTGACTTCTGAAATATTCTCTAACTGGTATAGATGTTTTACTGTGGCTAGGCTCTTTGTACACTGCGATTTATGGTGAGCACCTGTTCTCTTTCTAAGAGGTTAGAATTTTGGTAGCTGAGTGCAAAGAATGCCTGTGTGATCAGATCCCTGATAAAAACTCTAATTTCTGAGTCTCAAAGGGGCTTTTCTAAAAGGCCTCATTTTAGTTTCTGGAGAAAAAAGCACACTCAAGTGTGTCTCCTTCCTGGGCTGGGAAGGGAAAGAAAAGAACACTTGTGTATGAATTTCTCCAGACCCCATTATATCTTTTTCCCTTGAACCATGCAGCTGTATATTCTTACTATACTGCTCATAATAAATCTTAGCTGTGATTATAATTCTGAGTCTTGTAACACTCAATAATGTATTGAGGAATCCTTGAAACACTCAATAACATAATAATAATGTACACTAACAAAATATTCCATGTTAAACTGTCTTCACATTCTTGGAATAAATCCTGTTTGGGCATGATATATTTAATTGCTCGATTCGGTTTTCTAATGTTCTGCTGAAAATTTCCATCTATATTTATAAGTGAAAACTGTCTATAACTTTCCTTTCACTTTCTTTCTCTAGTTCATGGTCATATTGATCTTAGCAGGTTTTATAGATCTAGTTTTTAAAACCCTTGAGTTTAAAGAAAGGGAATACACGGAAGATTTAATAGTAACAAGGTACATAATAACTGGAAAGGAAGACTGGCAGTCAAAACCCCTGAGTTACCTATCTCATGTGGATCACTGACTAGCCAGTTATTCCTGCATTTGCGGACATTTTTTCACTGATAGAACATGGTCAGTTGGACTCCACTCCTTCTGTTAGTTACAGGAATCGTTAACAATGTCATCATCATCATGATGTTTTTTTCACCTACTCTGAAAAGGAAACAATCAGAGATGATTTTCTCTATAGTACAGCAAGCTGCTTAAGTATATTTTTTTGGCTTCTGAACACCCTTCTACCAGTTCTGTTAAATGATTTTCATGAGTAAACTGACTTTCTGGGTAAAATTAGTTTAAGAAAATATTCAGTGGAACCTATTAATCATCTGTCTAATGGTTAGTTATCTGATCTAACGGTTATGTAGTTAACCATTTTCAGAATATAAAACAAACGTTCTTAGTTAATTTTACGTTAGGGCCTTTTGGGGGGATCTTGTAAGGTTAGAATTTTGGTAGCTGAGTGCAAAGAATGCCTGTGTGATCAGATCCCTGATAAAAACTCTAATTTCTGAGTCTCAAAGGGGCTTTTCTAAAAGGCCTCATTTTAGTTTCTGGAGAAAAAAGCACACTCAAGTGTGTCTCCTTCCTGGGCTGGGAAGGGAAAGAAAAGAACACTTGTGTATGAATTTCTCCAGACCCCATTATATCTTTTTCCCTTGAACCATGCAGCTGTATATTCTTACTATACTGCTCATAATAAATCTTAGCTGTGATTATAATTCTGAGTCTTGTAACACTCAATAATGTATTGAGGAATCCTTGAAACACTCAATAACATAATAATAATGTACACTAACAAAATATTCCATGTTAAACTGTCTTCACATTCTTGGAATAAATCCTGTTTGGGCATGATATATTTAATTGCTCGATTCGGTTTTCTAATGTTCTGCTGAAAATTTCCATCTATATTTATAAGTGAAAACTGTCTATAACTTTCCTTTCACTTTCTTTCTCTAGTTCATGGTCATATTGATCTTAGCAGGTTTTATAGATCTAGTTTTTAAAACCCTTGAGTTTAAAGAAAGGGAATACACGGAAGATTTAATAGTAACAAGGTACATAATAACTGGAAAGGAAGACTGGCAGTCAAAACCCCTGAGTTACCTATCTCATGTGGATCACTGACTAGCCAGTTATTCCTGCATTTGCGGACATTTTTTCACTGATAGAACATGGTCAGTTGGACTCCACTCCTTCTGTTAGTTACAGGAATCGTTAACAATGTCATCATCATCATGATGTTTTTTTCACCTACTCTGAAAAGGAAACAATCAGAGATGATTTTCTCTATAGTACAGCAAGCTGCTTAAGTATATTTTTTTGGCTTCTGAACACCCTTCTACCAGTTCTGTTAAATGATTTTCATGAGTAAACTGACTTTCTGGGTAAAATTAGTTTAAGAAAATATTCAGTGGAACCTATTAATCATCTGTCTAATGGTTAGTTATCTGATCTAACGGTTATGTAGTTAACCATTTTCAGAATATAAAACAAACGTTCTTAGTTAATTTTACGTTAGGGCCTTTTGGGGGAAAGCTGGTATTCTTTGTAATGTCTGTGCTTGATTAGATCTCTTCACATTAAAAAAAAAAAAAACTGTCCTTTCAGCAGTATGTAAATCAATGACGTTAGCACACTCTCTTACACCATACACAAAAATAAAACTCAAAATGGCTTGAAGATTTCATTGTAAGACAGGACACCATAAAACTCACAGAAGAGGACATAGGGAAAATATTCTCTGACATAAGTTGCACCAATACTTTCTTTGATCAGTCTCCCAAAACAAAAGAAATACAAGCAAAAGCAAACAAATGGGACATATTAAACTTGCAAGCCTTTGTATAAGAAAGAAAATCATAAACAAAGTGAAAAGACAGCCTATGTAATGGAAAAAAATATTTGCAAATGATGTAACTCACAGGGCTTAATTTCCAAAATATACAAACAGCTCATACAGCTCAAAAAAAACCCAAACAGGGCTTCCCTGGTGGTCCAGTGGGTAAGGACACCGCCTTGCAGTGCAAGGGGCGCCGGTTCGATCCCTGGCCTGGGAAGATTCCATGTGCCACGGAGCGGCTGGACCGATGTGTCCAACTACCAAGCCGGAGCTCTGGAGCGCATGCACCCAGAGCCGGTGCTCTGCAACAACAGAGGCCACTGCGATGGGAGGCCCACACGGGCCAAAGAACAAAGATGGATGAAAAAACGGACAAATGCAAGACCAACAGAAGTGGCCCGCCTGCTCCCCTCCCTCCCTACCCCTCCCCACCAAAATAAATAAATAAATAAATCTTTAAAAAACAAACAAACAAACAAAACAGTCAAAATACAGAAAGAACACCTAAACAGACATTTTTCTAGAGAAGGCATAAACATAGCCAACAGAAATATGAAAAAAGTTCACCACTGCTAATTTTTGGAAAAATGCTAACACACCAGTCAGAATTGCCATAATCAAAGTCTACAAATAATAAATGCTGGAGAGGGTGTGGAAAAAAGGGAACCATCCTACAGTATTGGTGGACGTGTAAATTGGTGTGGCCACTATGGAAAACATTAGGCATGCTAGTTTCATTCCCTGCAGTTCAAAGGACTCTCAAGAGCCCTCTCCAACACCACAGTTCAAGAACATCAATTCTTTGGCACTAAGCATTCGTTATGGTCCAACTCTCACATCCATACATGACTATTGGGAAAACCATAGCTTTGACTATAGGGACTTTTGTCAGCAAAGTGATGTCTCTGATTTTTAATATGCTGTCTAGGTTTGTCATAGCTTTTATACCAAGAGGCATTCGTCTTTTAATTTCATGGCTGCAGTGACCATCTTCAGTGATGTTGGAGTCCAAGAAAATTAAGTCTGTCACTGTTTCCACTGTTGCTCATCTATCTGCCATTTCATAATTTAAAAGTAAAACATGGAAACTGAAGGGAATGAACAGTACATGGGAGGCACAGAGGGAGTAACCTGGAAACCTATACTATCACATGTGAAAAAGAAAGCTATTGTCATTGCGCTGCGGGAATAGGTGATCCTGCAGGGGTGCTGTGCGATGCCCTGGAGGGGTGGGATGGCGGGACTGGGAGGGTGGAGAAGGGAGGGGACAGGGATATGCATATGGACTGGGAAAACGGCTTTTTTGGAGAACGGAGCGGCTGGACCGATGCGTTCAACTACCAAGCCGGTGCTCTGGAGCGCATGCACCCAGAGCCGGTGCTCTGCAACAACAGAGGCCACTGCGATGGGAGGCCCACACAGGCCGAAGAACAAAGATGGATGAAAAACGGACAAATGCAAGACCAACAGAAGTGGCCCGCCTGCTCCCCTCCCTCCTGCTACCCCCCCAGCCAAAATAAATAAATAAATAAATCTTTAAAAAACAAACAAACAAACAAAACAGTCAAAATACAGAAAGAACACCTAAACAGACATTTTTCTAGAGAAGGCATAAACATAGCCAACAGAAATATGAAAAAAGTTCACCACTGCTAATTTTTGGAAAAATGCTAACACACCAGTCAGAATTGCCATAATCAAAGTCTACAAATAATAAATGCTGGAGAGGGTGTGGAAAAAAGGGAACCATCCTACAGTATTGGTGGACGTGTAAATTGGTGTGGCCACTATGGAAAACATTAGGCATGCTAGTTTCATTCCCTGCAGTTCAAAGGACTCTCAAGAGCCCTCTCCAACACCACAGTTCAAGAACATCAATTCTTTGGCACTAAGCATTCGTTATGGTCCAACTCTCACATCCATACATGACTATTGGGAAAACCATAGCTTTGACTATAGGGACTTTTGTCAGCAAAGTGATGTCTCTGATTTTTAATATGCTGTCTAGGTTTGTCATAGCTTTTATACCAAGAGGCATTCGTCTTTTAATTTCATGGCTGCAGTGACCATCTTCAGTGATGTTGGAGTCCAAGAAAATTAAGTCTGTCACTGTTTCCACTGTTGCTCATCTATCTGCCATTTCATAATTTAAAAGTAAAACATGGAAACTGAAGGGAATGAACAGTACATGGGAGGCACAGAGGGAGTAACCTGGAAACCTATACTATCACATGTGAAAAAGAAAGCTATTGTCATTGCGCTGCGGGAATAGGTGATCCTGCAGGGGTGCTGTGCGATGCCCTGGAGGGGTGGGATGGCGGGACTGGGAGGGTGGAGAAGGGGGGAGGGGGACAGGGATATGCATATGACTGACCTGGGAACATACATGTCTGTGAACAATAAAACTCTGTAAAATATTTTAAAAAATAAAAGAAAAACAATATATAAAATAAAAAACCAAAGGAACACGTTGTCAAAAGAAAAAGAACTGTTTTTCTCAAATGCATACTGATATGAAGACTGTCATAATATAACATAACAAAATTGTTTTGAATGAAGTTAAAGACAAGTAAGCCCTACTAGAGCTATCTTAAGGAATAAAAGAAAAAAGAAAAATCTTTTGGCTATCCCAATCATAGTTTCATTCCATACTCTTTGTGCCTCTTCTACTTTCTGACTTTAACATTCTTGATAATAGTTACATTCTCTAGACAACTAATTCTTACAACCCTTAAATCTAAAATATGCACTGACACGTACCTTTAAAGATACTGATAAAAAGGATTAGAAAATCTGATTTCAGATCCTGGTCACACAACTTTCCATTTACTTGAATCATTAAAATACATCATTTAACTTCTCTAAGCCTCCATCCTTTCAGGAGTTTAGACACAATGCACATTTCTTGAGAATAAAAATACTGTGTATTACAAATCCAATCATTATACTTGTTAGAATTAAATGAAAGTAAAGAAAACAAGATCAATTAACAGCAGGTAACATTTATGAGTGCTTAGTACTGTCCAAGAAGCATTACTATCCATAAATAAAGCTGGTAGAGGTGACAGATTGGAGTAGAGCTACTTAAAAATCCTAAATGATGGTGCTTCCCTGGTGGTCCAGTGGGTAAAGAGTTCACCTTGCAATGCAAGGAGCACTGGTTCAGTCCCTGGCCTGGAAAGATCCCACATGCCGTGGAGCGGTTGAGCCAGTGTATCCAATTATGAGCCAACAATCTGGAACACATGTGCCCAGAGCAAGTGCTCTGCAACGAGAGGCCACTGCAATGGGAGGGCCACATAGGCCAAAGAAAAAAGATGGATGAAAATAAATAAATAAATAACCAATAAAAGAGGCCAAAATTAAAAAAAAAAAAAAAAAATCCTAAAAGATGATGCTTTTAAAGCACTGCACTCAATATGTCAGTAAATTTGGGAAAGATAAGAGTAACCACACAACTGAAAAAGGTCAGTATTCATTCCAATCCCAAAGAAGGGCTGTCGGGATGCCCAGGCAGGCTGACAAGGTCCCTGCAAAAGGAGGACAGATGGCCACCAGCTTGTCCTTGGCTCATTCCAGAACAGCCTCTGCCTGTTTACAAGGTGTGGTTTGGCCCAATGTTCTAACTCAGCGCACTTGGCTGTATATACCGACCCTGACCTGGCTCAAACCCTGCAGTTGCTTCCATGTGTCCTTAACCCTCTTCCCTGTTCTGTTTCTTTTCTCATCTCCCACAATCCCCTCCTCAGACCTGCACAACAGGACGACAAAGGGTAATGCCAAAGTTACCACATAATTGCATTCATTTCCCATGCTAGCAAGGCAATGTTCAAACTAGGCTTCTGATGTGCGTGAATCGCGGACTTCCAGATGTACAAGCTGGGTTTTCCTGGTCACACAACTTTCCATTTACTTGAATCATTAAAATACATCATTTAACTTCTCTAAGCCTCCATCCTTTCAGGAGTTTAGACACAATGCACATTTCTTGAGAATAAAAATACTGTGTATTACAAATCCAATCATTATACTTGTTAGAATTAAATGAAAGTAAAGAAAACAAGATCAATTAACAGCAGGTAACATTTATGAGTGCTTAGTACTGTCCAAGAAGCATTACTATCCATAAATAAAGCTGGTAGAGGTGACAGATTGGAGTAGAGCTACTTAAAAATCCTAAATGATGGTGCTTCCCTGGTGGTCCAGTGGGTAAAGAGTTCACCTTGCAATGCAAGGAGCACTGGTTCAGTCCCTGGCCTGGAAAGATCCCACATGCCGTGGAGCGGTTGAGCCAGTGTATCCAATTATGAGCCAACAATCTGGAACACATGTGCCCAGAGCAAGTGCTCTGCAACGAGAGGCCACTGCAATGGGAGGGCCACATAGGCCAAAGAAAAAAGATGGATGAAAATAAATAAATAAATAACCAATAAAAGAGGCCAAAATTAAAAAAAAAAAAAAAAAATCCTAAAAGATGATGCTTTTAAAGCACTGCACTCAATATGTCAGTAAATTTGGGAAAGATAAGAGTAACCACACAACTGAAAAAGGTCAGTATTCATTCCAATCCCAAAGAAGGGCTGTCGGGATGCCCAGGCAGGCTGACAAGGTCCCTGCAAAAGGAGGACAGATGGCCACCAGCTTGTCCTTGGCTCATTCCAGAACAGCCTCTGCCTGTTTACAAGGTGTGGTTTGGCCCAATGTTCTAACTCAGCGCACTTGGCTGTATATACCGACCCTGACCTGGCTCAAACCCTGCAGTTGCTTCCATGTGTCCTTAACCCTCTTCCCTGTTCTGTTTCTTTTCTCATCTCCCACAATCCCCTCCTCAGACCTGCACAACAGGACGACAAAGGGTAATGCCAAAGTTACCACATAATTGCATTCATTTCCCATGCTAGCAAGGCAATGTTCAAACTAGGCTTCTGATGTGCGTGAATCGCGGACTTCCAGATGTACAAGCTGGGTTTTGAAAAAGCAGAGGATATTAAATTGCCAGCATCTGTCAGTTCATAGAAAAAGCAAGAGAATTACAGAAAAACATCCACTTCTGCTTAACTGACTATGCTAAAGCCTTTGTGTGGATCACAACAAACTATGTAAAATTCTTAAAAAATATGGAAGTTACCAGAACACCTTATCTGTCTCCTCAGAAACCTGTATGAGGGTCAAAAAGCACAGTTAGAACCAGGCATGGAACAATGGACTTGTTCAAAACTGAGAAAGGAATATGTCAAGGCTGTATATTGTCACCCTGCTTATTTAACTTATAAACAGAGGATATCACGTGAAATCCCAGGTAGGATGAATCACAGCTGGGATTAAGACTGTCAGGAGAAATATCAACCTCAGAAATGAAGATGACACCACCCTAATGGCAGAAAGTGAAGAGGAACTGAAGAGTCTCTTAATAAAGGTGAAAAGAAGAGTGAAAAAGAAGGTTTAAAATTCAACATTGTAAGCTAGTATCATGGCATTGTAAGCTAGTATCATGGCATCTAGTACCACCACTCCATGGCAAGTGATAGATGGGGGAAAAGTGGAAACAGTGACAGATTTTACTTTAACATGCTCCAAAATTACTTGCAGATAGTGACTATAGCAATGAAATTAAAAGACAATTTCTTCCTGGGAGAAAAGCTATGACAAATCTAGACAGCATATTAAAAAGCAGAGATATTGCAATGCCAAAAAAAGTCTGTATAGTCAAAGTTATTGATCTTCCAGCTTCCCTGGTGGTACAGATTGTAAAGAATTTGTCTGCAATGTGGGAGACCCAGGTTCGATCCCTGGGTTGGGAAGATTTCCTGGAGAAGAGAATGGCAACCCACTCCAGTATTCTTGCCTGGAGAATTCCATGGACAGAGAGGAGCCTGGTGGGCTAGAGTCTAAGCGGTTACAAAGTGTCAGACATGACTGAGCAACTAACACAGAAACATGGTTTTTCCAGTAGGCATGTGTAGATGTGAGAGCTGGACCATAAAGAAGGCTGACCACTGAAGAACTGATGCTTTCAAACTGTGGTGCTGGAGAAGAGTTTTCAAAGTCGCCTTGACTGCAAGATCAAGCTAGTCAATCCTAATGGAAATCAACCCTGAATATTCATTGGAAGGATTGATGTTGAAGCTGAAGCTCTAATATTCTGGCCACCTGATGCAAAGAGCTGACTCTCTGGAAAAGACCCTGATGCAGAAAAAGCTTGAGGGCAGGAGGATAAGGAGGCAACAGAGGATGAGATGGTTGGATGACATCACCAACTCAATGGACATGAGTTTAAGCAAACTCTGAGAGACAGTGAAGGACAGAGGAGCCTGGCGTGGTGCAGTTCATGGGATCACAAAACATCACACACGACTTAGCAACTGAACAACAACTGTCCCATAATATGGTAAATCCTTTGAATATTTAACCTCATTTATATCTAGTCTTCATAGCAACTCAAAAAAGTAGACATAACAATTACTCCTATTTACAGATGAGGAATTCTTGACTTGTTTGTTGTTGTTGTTTTTTGGCCACTTCTATTGGTCTTTCATTTATCTATTTTCATCCATCTTTGTTCTCTGGCCTGTGTGGGCCTCCCACCGCAGTGGCCTCTGTCACTGCAGAGCACCGGCTCTGGGTGCATGTGCTCCAGAGCTCCGGCTCGGTAGTTAGACACATCAGTTCACCTGCTCCACAGCAGATGAGTATCTTCTGAGGCCAGGGTCAAACCAGCACCCTTGCACTGCAAGGCGGTGTCCTTAAACCCACTGGACCACCAAAAATGAAATCTGAATGAAAATGGTTTCCAAAGTCATGATTTTACACATCTCCATTTTGGTACAGATTGTAAAGAATTTGTCTGCAATGTGGGAGACCCAGGTTCGATCCCTGGGTTGGGAAGATTTCCTGGAGAAGAGAATGGCAACCCACTCCAGTATTCTTGCCTGGAGAATTCCATGGACAGAGAGGAGCCTGGTGGGCTAGAGTCTAAGCGGTTACAAAGTGTCAGACATGACTGAGCAACTAACACAGAAACATGGTTTTTCCAGTAGGCATGTGTAGATGTGAGAGCTGGACCATAAAGAAGGCTGACCACTGAAGAACTGATGCTTTCAAACTGTGGTGCTGGAGAAGAGTTTTCAAAGTCGCCTTGACTGCAAGATCAAGCTAGTCAATCCTAATGGAAATCAACCCTGAATATTCATTGGAAGGATTGATGTTGAAGCTGAAGCTCTAATATTCTGGCCACCTGATGCAAAGAGCTGACTCTCTGGAAAAGACCCTGATGCAGAAAAAGCTTGAGGGCAGGAGGATAAGGAGGCAACAGAGGATGAGATGGTTGGATGACATCACCAACTCAATGGACATGAGTTTAAGCAAACTCTGAGAGACAGTGAAGGACAGGGAAGCCTGGCGTGGTGCAGTTCATGGGATCACAAAACATCACACACGACTTAGCAACTGAACAACAACTGTCCCATAATATGGTAAATCCTTTGAATATTTAACCTCATTTATATCTAGTCTTCATAGCAACTCAAAAAAGTAGACATAACAATTACTCCTATTTACAGATGAGGAATTCTTGACTTGTTTGTTGTTGTTGTTTTTTGGCCACTTCTATTGGTCTTTCATTTATCTATTTTCATCCATCTTTGTTCTCTGGCCTGTGTGGGCCTCCCACCGCAGTGGCCTCTGTCACTGCAGAGCACCGGCTCTGGGTGCATGTGCTCCAGAGCTCCGGCTCGGTAGTTAGACACATCAGTTCACCTGCTCCACAGCAGATGAGTATCTTCTGAGGCCAGGGGTCAAACCAGCACCCCTTGCACTGCAAGGCGGTGTCCTTACCCACTGGACCACCAGGGAAGCCCGAATTCTTGACTTAGTAAAGGTTAGTATCTATCCAAGATCACAAGTAAACAAGATATAATTGAAATCTGAATGAAAAATGGTTTCCAAAGTCATGATTTTACACACATCTCCATTTTAGTTCTCGATTCATGCTAAAGGGTTTTAGGGCTATTAACACTGTTTATACATGCAAAGTGATCATTGCAGTTTTAGTATTACTCATAATGGCACTAATAATAACAGCTTCAACCTACTTCTTAATCTTCAACTCTAATCCCCAATGGAGTTCTTAAATCTCCAACATTTATAAGTCTGTCTTCAACAATCAGAAAAGACTATGGTGCAGTAAAGCGGAATTGTCCACTTACTTAAAATAAAAATCTCCATAAGCCCCTCTAAATTAATACTTTAAGACAAATACCCATTCACTGCCATTCATTAAATATAAAATATTTTCTTTCAAGGGCAAGTATTTCAGCAGATCAATTAGTACTATAAAATAATATAAATAGCCTCAATTACATTTCACAAAACTATATAACCAGAAAATATCTTGTCAGCTTAATCTCAATTTTAAAGGATTATTTTGTGAGTATGATAATTTTTCAATGTTCATTCAAAACATATATTACATCTAACTAGAAAAATGATGTCAAGAGAGAAAAAGATCTTTAAAGATATCCCTGAACTAAGAAATATTTCACAAACTTTCTAGCTCCTTCACATTCCTTCATGACTCACTAAATTAATAATCACCTGAAGACTAATTTAATTTTCAACTTGCATTGAGAAATGGTGTTCTGGGTAAACAGACACAGGTAATATGGGTACCAGAAAGATAATATGGTTATTCACCCATTACGAATTACTAAATTGGCACTGTAGACCAGTGCTGCACAACAGAAATTTCAGCAATAATGGGTATATTCCTCTACTATACTCTGGCCTGTGTGGGCCTCCCACCGCAGTGGCCTCTGTCACTGCAGAGCACCGGCTCTGGGTGCATGTGCTCCAGAGCTCCGGCTCGGTAGTTAGACACATCAGTTCACCTGCTCCACAGCAGATGAGTATCTTCTGAGGCCAGGGGTCAAACCAGCACCCCTTGCACTGCAAGGCGGTGTCCTTACCCACTGGACCACCAGGGAAGCCCGAATTCTTGACTTAGTAAAGGTTAGTATCTATCCAAGATCACAAGTAAACAAGATATAATTGAAATCTGAATGAAAAATGGTTTCCAAAGTCATGATTTTACACACATCTCCATTTTAGTTCTCGATTCATGCTAAAGGGTTTTAGGGCTATTAACACTGTTTATACATGCAAAGTGATCATTGCAGTTTTAGTATTACTCATAATGGCACTAATAATAACAGCTTCAACCTACTTCTTAATCTTCAACTCTAATCCCCAATGGAGTTCTTAAATCTCCAACATTTATAAGTCTGTCTTCAACAATCAGAAAAGACTATGGTGCAGTAAAGCGGAATTGTCCACTTACTTAAAATAAAAATCTCCATAAGCCCCTCTAAATTAATACTTTAAGACAAATACCCATTCACTGCCATTCATTAAATATAAAATATTTTCTTTCAAGGGCAAGTATTTCAGCAGATCAATTAGTACTATAAAATAATATAAATAGCCTCAATTACATTTCACAAAACTATATAACCAGAAAATATCTTGTCAGCTTAATCTCAATTTTAAAGGATTATTTTGTGAGTATGATAATTTTTCAATGTTCATTCAAAACATATATTACATCTAACTAGAAAAATGATGTCAAGAGAGAAAAAGATCTTTAAAGATATCCCTGAACTAAGAAATATTTCACAAACTTTCTAGCTCCTTCACATTCCTTCATGACTCACTAAATTAATAATCACCTGAAGACTAATTTAATTTTCAACTTGCATTGAGAAATGGTGTTCTGGGTAAACAGACACAGGTAATATGGGTACCAGAAAGATAATATGGTTATTCACCCATTACGAATTACTAAATTGGCACTGTAGACCAGTGCTGCACAACAGAAATTTCAGCAATAATGGGTATATTCCTCTACTATACTAGGCAGCCACTAGTCACATTTGGCTATGGAGCATTTGAAATGTGATTATGCTCACAAAGTAACTTTTAAAGCCTTATTTAATTTTAACTAAACTGACACATGTGAATCGTGGCTATTATCTTATGATAGCATAGTTCTATATTATAAGGTTAAAATAATCCTTTGAATTGACTGGGATGAACCTATTCTCAAGACACTAATACTTCCTGGATGGAAACAAAACAAAACAAACAAAAAAACATTCCTGTTGTTATAAACCTAAGTGTAGACTCTGTACCCAGAATTATCCCTTCAAGGCACTCCAAGGGTCAGCCTGAAACATCCTCACATCTTACCACAACTTCTCTGTTATCAATGCTCATCTATGCCCTCTGCCTAAGATTCCCTATCCTACCTGTGTCACACAGATCACAAAGCATTTTTCAAACAGTCCTAACTTTCTTTTGCCTCCTCTTAATCAAACTGACAGGAACTGAAGCACATTCCAAAGGCATCAAGCAGACCTGCTAAAATGAAGACAGTGGAGATGCATGCTTTTATCTAAAGACGTGGACTCAAACATAAATCAAACACTAAAGCTCAGCAGTCACATCCAAAACCCCAGGTGGATATGCATCCTAGTCACAAAACTCTCAATATATGACAAGCTGAAAAATGGAGCAGATGGAAACATTGGGCAAATCTGCTCAATACCCACAATTATCAAAAGGCAGGGTCATAGACTATCAAAGTGTAATAAATGCCCAAGAGGTCTGGCCTTTTATTATTTTCACAAATCAATTCTAACAGAAACTTACTACATTAGTAAAAATTAATTGAGGAAATTTAGAGATAGGAAAGAGAAGATAGTAAGACAGATGGGGGAATGGGTATATTTCAATACATTCACTTGCTTCCTGTTCCCTATTCAGTCTAAGAAATTAAAGTTTTAGAAAATAACAACTAAGCTGAAGACTACTGAGTTCTGTTTCCTTTTCTTACACTCAACTTTTCCTCAAAGGAAAATTACATATCTTCAAAAAATGATGTAAAATCATTAAAGGTTAACTCCATGAAAACTATTCTGAAAGCATTTAAACTTTTAAAAATGTTAAACCTAGAAATCAGATTTTTAAATGAAATTATTCAAATTGCAGTTACAATTTAACTTGGAGATCTATCGACAAAAATAAGAATACTTAGTACAGCTTGAGCTTCATCTCACAGTCCTCCATTTTAGTCATAGCAAACACCCTCTTCCAACAACACAAGAGACCACTCTGCACATAGACATTTCCAGATGGTCAATACCAAAATCAGATTGATTATATCCTTTGCAGCCGAAGATGGAGAAGCTATAGTCAGCAAAAGCAAGACTTGGAGCTGACTATGGCTCAGAAATTAACTCCTTATTACAAAATTCAGACTTAAACTGAAGAAAGTAGGGAAAACTACTAGGGTATTCAGGTATGACCTAAATCAAGTCCCTTATGATTATACAATGGAACTTTTACAAATAGATTCAAGGGATTAGATCTGATAGACAGAATACCTGAAGAACGACAGATGGAGATTCATAACACTGTACAGGAGGCAGTGATCAAAACCGAGAAAAAGAAATGGAAAAACGCAAAAGATTTGCCTGAGGAGGTATTACAAATAGCTGAGAAAAGAAGAGATGTGCAAGGTAAAGGAGAATAGGAAAGATATACCCATCTGAATGCAGAGTTCCAGACAATAGCAAGGAGAGATAAGAAAGCCCTTTTAAGTGAACAATGCAAAGAAATAGGGGAAAGCAACAGAATGGGGAAGATTACAGATCCCTATAAAAAACTGGAGATACCAAGGGAATATTTCATGCAAAGGTAGGCAAAATAAAGGATAGAAAATAGTATAGACCTAATAGAAGATATTAAGGAGAGGTAGGCCCCAGTCACCTAATAAATAAAGCACTGGCCTCCCTAAGAAGAGGTGGAAAAAATACACAGAACTATACCAAAAGCAATAAATAAATAAAGATCTTAATGACCCAGGTAACCATGACTGTGTGATCGCTTACCTAGAGCCAGAAATCCTGGAGTGCAAGTGGGCCCTAGGAAGCATTACTATGAACAAGGGTAGTAAAGGTGAAGGAATTCCAGATGAACTATTTCAAATATTAAAAGATGATGTTGTTAAATGTCAGCAAATTTGGAAAACTCAACAGTGGCCTCAGGACTGGAAAAGGACAGTTTTCATTCCAATCCCAAAGAAGGGCAATGCCAAAGAATGTTCAAACTACCGTACCACTGCACTCATTTCACATGCTAGTAAAGTAATGCTTAAAATCCTGAAAGCTGGGATTCAACAGTATGTGAACCAAGAACTTCCAGATGTACAAGCTGGATTTAGAAAAGGCAGAGGAACCAGAGATCAAATTGCCAACATCCATTGGATCATATAAAGAGCAAGGGAATCCCAGAAAACATCATTCTCACTGAGAAAAAAGGGGGCTATAGTCAGCAAAAGCAAGACTTGGAGCTGACTATGGCTCAGAAATTAACTCCTTATTACAAAATTCAGACTTAAACTGAAGAAAGTAGGGAAAACTACTAGGGTATTCAGGTATGACCTAAATCAAGTCCCTTATGATTATACAATGGAACTTTTACAAATAGATTCAAGGGATTAGATCTGATAGACAGAATACCTGAAGAACGACAGATGGAGATTCATAACACTGTACAGGAGGCAGTGATCAAAACCGAGAAAAAGAAATGGAAAAACGCAAAAGATTTGCCTGAGGAGGTATTACAAATAGCTGAGAAAAGAAGAGATGTGCAAGGTAAAGGAGAATAGGAAAGATATACCCATCTGAATGCAGAGTTCCAGACAATAGCAAGGAGAGATAAGAAAGCCCTTTTAAGTGAACAATGCAAAGAAATAGGGGAAAGCAACAGAATGGGGAAGATTACAGATCCCTATAAAAAACTGGAGATACCAAGGGAATATTTCATGCAAAGGTAGGCAAAATAAAGGATAGAAAATAGTATAGACCTAATAGAAGATATTAAGGAGAGGTAGGCCCCAGTCACCTAATAAATAAAGCACTGGCCTCCCTAAGAAGAGGTGGAAAAAATACACAGAACTATACCAAAAGCAATAAATAAATAAAGATCTTAATGACCCAGGTAACCATGACTGTGTGATCGCTTACCTAGAGCCAGAAATCCTGGAGTGCAAGTGGGCCCTAGGAAGCATTACTATGAACGAAATAAGTGAAGGTGATGGAATTCCAGGTGAACTATTTCAAATGTTAAAATATGATGTTGTTAAATGTCAGCAAATTTGGAAAACTCAGTAGTGGCCTCAGGACTGGAAAAGGACAGTTTTCATTCCAATCCCAAAGAAGGGCAATGCCAAAGAATGTTCAAACTACCGTACCACTGCACTCATTTCACATGCTAGTAAAGTAATGCTTAAAATCCTGAAAGCTGGGATTCAACAGTATGTGAACCAAGAACTTCCAGATGTACAAGCTGGATTTAGAAAAGGCAGAGGAACCAGAGATCAAATTGCCAACATCCATTGGATCATATAAAGAGCAAGGGAATCCCAGAAAAACATCTACTTCTGCTTCACTGATTACACTAAAGCCTTTGTGTGGATCACAACATACTGTGGAAAATTCTGAAAGCGTTGGAATACCAGACCACCTTACCGGCCTCCTGAGAAACCCCTAAGCAGTTCAGGAAGTAACAGTTAGAAATGGACATGGAACAATGGACTGGTTTCAAATTGGGAAAGGAATTGTACACTGGCAAGGCTATACATTGTCACCTTGATTATTTAATTCTTATGCAGAGTATAACATGCAAAAATGCAAATTAAGATGAAGCACAAGGGAGCCAAGATGGCGGAGGAATGAGGGGAAGATTTCACCAGCTCCCCAACAGAATCACCAGAACTAATCAAGAAATGAACCACCACCAACAAACCAGCCGCTAGACGACAGAAGAATTCCATAGGTCCACGAGAGTAGAAGAGTGAACAGCCAGAACTTTCCCAGAGCTACTGTTCTAAGAATCCTCTATCCTAACCCCACGCTGGACCGCACCGATGGAGAGTGCGCCAGCAAGTGCCCTAAAAGGGGGGCCTAAGCGGAGCCTTGGGGGAGAGAGGGCAGCACTCAGCGTGAAAACTCCAAGAATCTGCCAGATCGCCAGCAGAAATTAAGACACTGCGAAGATAGTATACTGGAGCAGGACCAGACGGAACGCAATTGGAGTGCTGCCTAGCAACTTGGAGCCGGGAGGGAGCGCCAAGTGTGAAAATCGTGCCGCTCGGCCGGGCGAAAATCACGACTTTCCGCCTGGCACCGGGTGAGTTCAATCACTCCTAGTGGGGGACTGGCTGAGGGGAAGTCGCCCACAGATCGCTGAACAGGGACCGGGCTCGAGCCAGACGGGGAAGCTTGTGCCTGCCTTTGGGACTTGGACGCGTAACTGGCAGTGTGAGCGCCAGTGGCGGAGGAGCCCGTGCATCCCCAGAGCTACACCCGCAGAGGAGGAAGCCGGGAGGAGGGCAGGTATTGGAGGCTACAAGCGGGTGCACAGCAGAGCCAGGGCCCTGTAAAGTATCAACAGTATGTGAACCAAGAACTTCCAGATGTACAAGCTGGATTTAGAAAAGGCAGAGGAACCAGAGATTAACTTGCCAACATCCATTGGATCATAGAAATAGCAAGGGAATTCTAGAAAAGCATCCACTTGTGCTTCACTGGCTACACTAAAGCCTTTGTGTGGATCACAACATACTGTGGAAAATTCTGAAAGCGTTGGAATACCAGACCACCTTACCGGCCTCCTGAGAAACCCCTAAGCAGTTCAGGAAGTAACAGTTAGAAATGGACATGGAACAATGGACTGGTTTCAAATTGGGAAAGGAATTGTACACTGGCAAGGCTATACATTGTCACCTTGATTATTTAATTCTTATGCAGAGTATAACATGCAAAAATGCAAATTAAGATGAAGCACAAGGGAGCCAAGATGGCGGAGGAATGAGGGGAAGATTTCACCAGCTCCCCAACAGAATCACCAGAACTAATCAAGAAATGAACCACCACCAACAAACCAGCCGCTAGACGACAGAAGAATTCCATAGGTCCACGAGAGTAGAAGAGTGAACAGCCAGAACTTTCCCAGAGCTACTGTTCTAAGAATCCTCTATCCTAACCCCACGCTGGACCGCACCGATGGAGAGTGCGCCAGCAAGTGCCCTAAAAGGGGGCCTAAGCGGAGCCTTGGGGGAGAGAGGGCAGCACTCAGCGTGAAAACTCCAAGAATCTGCCAGATCGCCAGCAGAAATTAAGACACTGCGAAGATAGTATACTGGAGCAGGACCAGACGGAACGCAATTGGAGTGCTGCCTAGCAACTTGGAGCCGGGAGGGAGCGCCAAGTGTGAAAATCGTGCCGCTCGGCCGGGCGAAAATCACGACTTTCCGCCTGGCACCGGGTGAGTTCAATCACTCCTAGTGGGGGACTGGCTGAGGGGAAGTCGCCCACAGATCGCTGAACAGGGACCGGGCTCGAGCCAGACGGGGAAGCTTGTGCCTGCCTTTGGGACTTGGACGCGTAACTGGCAGTGTGAGCGCCAGTGGCGGAGGAGCCCGTGCATCCCCAGAGCTACACCCGCAGAGGAGGAAGCCGGGAGAAGGGCAGGTATTGGAGGCTACAAGCGGGTGCACAGCAGAGCCAGGGGCCCACGCCCAACGGACTGGGATCAGCCCCCTGCCCCTGCCAGCACCTGAGCTTGCAGACTGGTGCCATAAGGGAAAGGCTACATCATCAAGACAACACCATCGAGAGCAGATTCGCTTCCACCAGAAAGATGAGAGGATAAAAACCAGGGACAATATTTAGCTTTTTTGTTTATCTGTTGCAGACGGTTCTGTTTATTTGTTTAATCGCTCAGGTTTGGGTTGTTGTTGTTTTTTTCTTCTCTCTCTTTTGTCTCTTCTTATTAAGTTTCTCTTCCCTTTTTAATTTTTAATTTCTTTTTTTTTGATTTTTAATTATCAATTATTTAAAAAAAAATTTAATTCTTGGAAACTTATAATTTTCTTTCCTCTTAGCCACTGCTTCCTCCCTCTATGTTCTAAATGTAAAACTTTCTCTATCTACCACTATCCTCTAGATAAATATTTCCTACCTTCCTGTCTCCACTATTCTCTTCCAGCTGCACTAAACAATACAACACACTAATCTTGGCTACGTAACCCTATAAAATCCTTCCAAGATGAATCTATTCCTTCTCATTATCCATACACTCTCTACCTCCTCACCCACAACACATATCTTAGTCAAAAATTGCTTTCAATGAAACAGTGCAAGGCAGGACCTTGCCCAGGATCTATTTTTCCAGGCACTATTTTAATTAATTCAGAGCTTAACGGGCAAGTATGATCTTTGACTGCGTCGTTTGCCAAAAAATTTCCTAGGCTTTGTCACTATAAGACTGGTTAGATGTGGTTACTGCTGTGCATGTATGTATATCTTATGACTATGTTAGAAAACATCTGCATGCTTTTATGACTGTCACCCATCAGGGACACACCTCTTGCTCCTCAGATGCTAGTATTTGAACTAATATCACAGAACACCATAGCAAACCCGACATAGAGCCTACACCCCATGACCAATCATCAAACCAAGGATCCTCAGAGTAAAAGCCCTGATTCCAAGACCCCCCTATCAAAGAACATACAACACTAGAGATTGTTCACCTGTAAACATAGAGCCTAAGACAGAAAACCCCAAAAAGGCAAGGAAGGGGGCTATTGGAGGCTAGCGGGTGCACAGCAGAGCCAGGGCCCACGCCCAACGGACTGGGATCAGCCCCTGCCCCTGCCAGCACCTGAGCTTGCAGACTGGTGCCATAAGGGAAAGGCTACATCATCAAGACAACACCATCGAGAGCAGATTCGCTTCCACCAGAAAGATGAGAGGATAAAAACCAGGGACAATATTTAGCTTTTTTGTTTATCTGTTGCAGACGGTTCTGTTTATTTGTTTAATCGCTCAGGTTTGGGTTGTTGTTGTTTTTTTCTTCTCTCTCTTTTGTCTCTTCTTATTAAGTTTCTCTTCCCTTTTTAATTTTTAATTTCTTTTTTTTTGATTTTTAATTATCAATTATTTAAAAAAAAATTTAATTCTTGGAAACTTATAATTTTCTTTCCTCTTAGCCACTGCTTCCTCCCTCTATGTTCTAAATGTAAAACTTTCTCTATCTACCACTATCCTCTAGATAAATATTTCCTACCTTCCTGTCTCCACTATTCTCTTCCAGCTGCACTAAACAATACAACACACTAATCTTGGCTACGTAACCCTATAAAATCCTTCCAAGATGAATCTATTCCTTCTCATTATCCATACACTCTCTACCTCCTCACCCACAACACATATCTTAGTCAAAAATTGCTTTCAATGAAACAGTGCAAGGCAGGACCTTGCCCAGGATCTATTTTTCCAGGCACTATTTTAATTAATTCAGAGCTTAACGGGCAAGTATGATCTTTGACTGCGTCGTTTGCCAAAAAATTTCCTAGGCTTTGTCACTATAAGACTGGTTAGATGTGGTTACTGCTGTGCATGTATGTATATCTTATGACTATGTTAGAAAACATCTGCATGCTTTTATGACTGTCACCCATCAGGGACACACCTCTTGCTCCTCAGATGCTAGTATTTGAACTAATATCACAGAACACCATAGCAAACCCGACATAGAGCCTACACCCCATGACCAATCATCAAACCAAGGATCCTCAGAGTAAAAGCCCTGATTCCAAGACCCCACACTATCAAAGAACATACAACACTAGAGATTGTTCACCTGTAAACAAGACCTAACACCACCCAAGACACAACATTGAGCCCTTGTGGAAGGACAGAAACCCAAAGGAAGAGAGAATTCAACCAAGAAGCCTGGTGGGAAAAAGAACTCCACACACACAGACACCCAAAAAGAAACAAAAACTAACCTAATAATGAAAAGACAGAGAAACACTGCACAAATGAAGGACCAAGCTGGAGAAGCACAGCTTCAAATGACGAGAAGGAGATAGACAAATTATCTGAAAGAGAATTCAGAAAAACTATACTAATGAGGATGCAAAACACCAAAAACAGAATATTAGAGGAAATTAGTGCACTGAGAAAAGACATGCAGGAAATGAAAAATAAGCAAATAGAGACCACCAATTCCATTGCTGAGCTCAAAAATACTATAGAAGGTCTCAACAGTAGAGTATCGGAGGCAGAAGAACGGATAAGTGAGCTGGAAGATAGACTGGTGGAAATAACTGGTGAGGAACAGAACAAAGCCGAAAGAATTAAGAGAATTGAGGATAGCATCAGAGACCTATGGGACAATATCAAACGCACCAACATTAGAATTATAGGAGTTCCAGAGGAAGAAGAAGGAAAGAAAGGTTACGAAAAAATTCTTGAAGAGGTTATAGTAGAAAACTTCCCCAGCATAGTAAAGGAAATAGTCAACCATGTCCAAGAAGCACAAAGAGTTCCATACAGGATAAACCCCAGAAGAAATAAGCCAAGGCACATTCTAATCAAACTAACGCACACTAAATATAAAGACAGATTACTAAAAGCAGCTAGAAGCAAACAACAAATAACATATAAAGGAAACCCCATACGTCTAACTGCAGATCTTTCAACAGAAACCCTGCAGGCCAGAAGAGAATGGCAGGACACATTTAAACGGCTGAAAGAGAATAACCTCCAACCAAGAATTCTCTACCCAGCAAGAATCTCATTCAGAATCGACGGAGAAGTCAAAAGCTTCCCAGACAGACAAAAGCTAAAAGAATTCTGTACCACAAAACCAGCCCTACAAAAAGTGCTAAAGGGCCGGATATAGCCAATAAATACAAGAGTAGGAGAAGTCCTACAAATCAAACCCCAAACTTCTAAGAAGATGACAATAGGAACATTTGTATCAATAATTACTTTGAGTGTAAATGGATTAAATGCTCCAACCAAACGACACAGGTTGGCTGAATGGATCAAAAACATGACCATATATATGCAGTTTACAAGAGACCCACTTCAGACCTACAGACACCCATAGACTGAAAGTGAGAGGCTGGAAAAAGATATTCCATGCAAATGGAAATCAAAAGAAAGCAGCAGTTGCAATCCTCATATCAGACAAAACAGATTTTTAAAGTAAAGAAGATTCTAAGAGACAAGGCAGGCCACTACCTCATGATTAAGGGATCTATCCAAGAGGAAGACATAACAGTCATGAATATCTACACACCCAACACAGAGGCACCTCAATACATAAGACAGATACTTTCAGACTTAAAAGAAGAAATCAATAATAACACAATAATAGGAGGAGACTTTAACACTCCTCTCACACCAATGGACAGATCATCCAAACAGAAAATCAATAAAGAAACACAAGCCTTAAATGCCACACTGGAAGAAATGGACCTCATTGATATCTTTAGGACGTTCCATCCAAAAGCAGAAGAATACACTTTCTTCTCAAGTGCTCACGGAACATTCTCCAGGATAGACCACATCTTGGGCCACAAATCTAACCTCAGTCAATTCAAGAAAACTGAAATTATAACAACCATCTTCTCGGACCACAATGCAATGAGACTAGAGATCAACTACAGGGAAAAAAATGCTAAAAACACAAACACATGGAGATTAAACAACATGTACCTAAAAAAACAACTGATTACTGAGGAAATCAAAGGAGAAATTTAAAAATTCCTAGAAAAAATGACAATGAACATACGACCTGCAAAACCTATGGGATACCGCAAGCAGTTCTAAGAGGAAATTATGCAATACAGAAACCCTGCAGGCCAGAAGAGAATGGCAGGACACATTTAAACGGCTGAAAGAGAATAACCTCCAACCAAGAATTCTCTACCCAGCAAGAATCTCATTCAGAATCGACGGAGAAGTCAAAAGCTTCCCAGACAGACAAAAGCTAAAAGAATTCTGTACCACAAAACCAGCCCTACAAAAAGTGCTAAAGGGCCGGATATAGCCAATAAATACAAGAGTAGGAGAAGTCCTACAAATCAAACCCCAAACTTCTAAGAAGATGACAATAGGAACATTTGTATCAATAATTACTTTGAGTGTAAATGGATTAAATGCTCCAACCAAACGACACAGGTTGGCTGAATGGATCAAAAACATGACCATATATATGCAGTTTACAAGAGACCCACTTCAGACCTACAGACACCCATAGACTGAAAGTGAGAGGCTGGAAAAAGATATTCCATGCAAATGGAAATCAAAAGAAAGCAGCAGTTGCAATCCTCATATCAGACAAAACAGATTTTTAAAGTAAAGAAGATTCTAAGAGACAAGGCAGGCCACTACCTCATGATTAAGGGATCTATCCAAGAGGAAGACATAACAGTCATGAATATCTACACACCCAACACAGAGGCACCTCAATACATAAGACAGATACTTTCAGACTTAAAAGAAGAAATCAATAATAACACAATAATAGGAGGAGACTTTAACACTCCTCTCACACCAATGGACAGATCATCCAAACAGAAAATCAATAAAGAAACACAAGCCTTAAATGCCACACTGGAAGAAATGGACCTCATTGATATCTTTAGGACGTTCCATCCAAAAGCAGAAGAATACACTTTCTTCTCAAGTGCTCACGGAACATTCTCCAGGATAGACCACATCTTGGGCCACAAATCTAACCTCAGTCAATTCAAGAAAACTGAAATTATAACAACCATCTTCTCGGACCACAATGCAATGAGACTAGAGATCAACTACAGGGAAAAAAATGCTAAAAACACAAACACATGGAGATTAAACAACATGTACCTAAAAAAACAACTGATTACTGAGGAAATCAAAGGAGAAATTTAAAAATTCCTAGAAAAAAATGACAATGAACATACGACCGTGCAAAACCTATGGGATACCGCAAAAGCAGTTCTAAGAGGGAAATTTATAGCAATACAATCCCCCCTCAAGAAATTAGGAAAATGTAAAGCAGGTGACCTAACCCTTCACTTAAAACAATTGGAGAAGGAAGAACAAAAACCTCCCAAAGCCAGCAGAAGACAAGAAATTATAAAGACCAGAGCAGAAATAAATGACAAAGAAATGAAAAAAACTATAGTACAGATAAATAAAACAAAAAGCTTGTTCTTTGAAAAGGTCAATAAAATTGACATACCACTGGCCAGACTCATCAAGAAAAAGAGAGAGAAGAACCAGATCACCAAAATCAAAAACGAAAAAGGAGAGATTACAACAGAGAATGCAGAAATCCAAAGGATTCTAAGGGACTATTATGAACAACTCCATGGCAACAAACTGGACAATCTGGAAGAAATGGACAGTTTCTTGGGGAAGATCAGTCTCCCAAGACTGAGACAGGAAGAAACAGAAACTTTGAACAACCTAAACACAAGCTCAGAAATCGAATCTGTGATTAAAAATCTACCCCAAAAGCCCAGGGCCAGATGCCTTCACAGCCAAATTCTACCAAACATTTAAAGAAGAGCTAATGCCTGTCCTTCTAAAACTCTTCCAAAAAATTGCACAGCAAGGAACACTTCCAAACACATTCTACGAGGCCGCCATCACCCTGATATCCAAACCAGGCAAAGACAACACAAAAAAGGAAAATTACAGGCCAATTTCTCTGATGAACTTAGATACCAAGATCCTCAACAAAATCCTAGCAAACAGAATTCAACGACACATCAAAAAACTCATACATCATGATCAAGTCGGGTTCATCCCAGGCATGCAAGGATTCTTCAACATCTGCAAATCAATCAATGCGATACACCATATCAACAAACTGAGAGACAGAAATCACATGATCACCTCAATAAATGCAGAAAAAGCCTTCGACAAAGTACAACATCCATTTATGACAAAAAGTCTTCAGAAAATGAGCATAGAAGGAATCTATATCAACATAGTGAAAGCCATATATGAGAAGCCCACAGCGAACATTATCCTCAACGGTGAAAAACTGAAAGCATTCCCTCTAAGATCAGGAACAAGACAGGGGTGTCCACTTTCACCACTCTTATTCAACATAGTCCTGGAAGTTCAAGAAACAACAATAAGAGAAGAGAAAGAAATCAAAGAATGCAGATTGGAAAGGAAGAAGTCAAACTCTCTCTCTTTGCAGATGACATGATATTATACATAGAAAAACCCAAAGACACGGTTACAAAGCTATTATAGCTAATCAACGAATTCAGCAAAGTCACAGGGTACAAAGCCAACACACAGAAATCACTGGCCTTCCTATACACAAACAATGAAAAATCAGAAAACGAAATCAAAGAGGCAATCCCCTTCACCATCGCAACCAAAAGAATAAAATATCTAGGAAAAAACCTACCCAAAGAAACAAAAGAATTGTACACAGGAAATTACAAGACACTCATGAAAGAAATTAAAGAAGACTTAAACAGATAGAGAGATATTCCATGTTCCTGGGTCAGAAGAATCAATATTGTGAAAATGAACATACTACCAAATATCATCTACAGATTCAATGCAATACCTATTCAACTACCATTGACATTCCTCACAGAACTAGACCAGAGAATAACACAGTTCATATGGCGACTCTAGCAAAGCAATCCTGAGAAAGAAACAGCCTGTCCTTCTAAAACTCTTCCAAAAATTGCACAGCAAGGAACACTTCCAAACACATTCTGAGGCCGCCATCACCCTGATATCCAAACCAGGCAAAGACAACACAAAAAAGGAAAATTACAGGCCAATTTCTCTGATGAACTTAGATACCAAGATCCTCAACAAAATCCTAGCAAACAGAATTCAACGACACATCAAAAAACTCATACATCATGATCAAGTCGGGTTCATCCCAGGCATGCAAGGATTCTTCAACATCTGCAAATCAATCAATGCGATACACCATATCAACAAACTGAGAGACAGAAATCACATGATCACCTCAATAAATGCAGAAAAAGCCTTCGACAAAGTACAACATCCATTTATGACAAAAAGTCTTCAGAAAATGAGCATAGAAGGAATCTATATCAACATAGTGAAAGCCATATATGAGAAGCCCACAGCGAACATTATCCTCAACGGTGAAAAACTGAAAGCATTCCCTCTAAGATCAGGAACAAGACAGGGGTGTCCACTTTCACCACTCTTATTCAACATAGTCCTGGAAGTTCAAGAAACAACAATAAGAGAAGAGAAAGAAATCAAAGAATGCAGATTGGAAAGGAAGAAGTCAAACTCTCTCTCTTTGCAGATGACATGATATTATACATAGAAAAACCCAAAGACACGGTTACAAAGCTATTATAGCTAATCAACGAATTCAGCAAAGTCACAGGGTACAAAGCCAACACACAGAAATCACTGGCCTTCCTATACACAAACAATGAAAAATCAGAAAACGAAATCAAAGAGGCAATCCCCTTCACCATCGCAACCAAAAGAATAAAATATCTAGGAAAAAACCTACCCAAAGAAACAAAAGAATTGTACACAGGAAATTACAAGACACTCATGAAAGAAATTAAAGAAGACTTAAACAGATAGAGAGATATTCCATGTTCCTGGGTCAGAAGAATCAATATTGTGAAAATGAACATACTACCAAATATCATCTACAGATTCAATGCAATACCTATTCAACTACCATTGACATTCCTCACAGAACTAGACCAGAGAATAACACAGTTCATATGGAAACACAAAAGACCTCGAATAGCCAAAGCAATCCTGAGAAAGAAAAACAGAGCTGGAGGAATCAGCCTCCCCAACTTCAGACTCTACTACAAAGCAACAGTCCTCAAGACAGTATGGTACTGGCACAAAAGCAGAACTACAGACCAATGGAACGAGATAGAGAACCCAGAGATAACCCCCTGCACCTATGTGCACCTTATTTTTGACAAAGGAGGCGAAACTCTAAAATGGGACAAAGACAGCCTCTTCAACAAGTGGTGCTGGGAAAATTGGACAGCTACATGCAAAAATATGAAGTTGGAACATTCCCTGACACCATTCACAAAGATCAACTCAAAATGGATTAAAGACCTAAATGTAAGACCAGAAACCATCAAACTCTTAGAGGAGAATATAGACAAAACCCTCAAGGACATCAATCAAAGTAAGATCTTCTCTGACCCACCAACTAAAATAGCGGAACTGAAAAGAAAAATGAACATGTGGGACCTCATGAAACTTAAAAGCTTTTGTACAGTAACAGAAATTACAAAAAAACTGAACAGACACCCCACAGAGTGGGAGAAAATCATACCAAATGAAACAACAGACAAAGAATGAATCGCCAAAATCTACAAGCAACTCAGACAACTCAGCACTGGAAAAATGAACAACCCAATCAGAAAATGGGGAAAACCAGATCTAAACAGACACCTCTCCAAAGAGGACATACAGATGGCCCAAAAGCACATGAAACGATGCTCAACCTCGCTTATTATTAGAGAAATGCAAATTAAAACTACAATGAGATATCACCTCACACCCGTCAGAATGGCCATCTTCAAAAAATCTGCAGACAATAAATGCTGGAGAGAATGCAGAGAAAAGGGAAACCTCTTGCGTTGCTGGTGGGAATGTCAATTGATCCAGCCTCTATGGAAGACAGTATGGAGATTTCTTAAACAACTAAAAATAGAAGCACCCTATGACCCAGCAATCCCACTATTAGGCTTATATCATGTTGAAATCAAAACTGAAAGAAGCACCTGTACCCCAATGTTCACTGCAGCTCTCTATACAATAGCCAAAACATGGAAGCAACCTAGATGTCCATGGATGAATGAATGGCTACAGAAGCTCTGGTACATATATACGATGGAACACTACTCAGTTGTTAAAAGAAATGCAGAAGACTCAGTCCTATTGAAGTGGCTGGCTCTAGAACCTATCATAAAAAGTGAAGTAAGTCCAAAAGAGAAAGACAAATACAGTATACTAACACACATATATGGAATCTAGTAGGATAGTCTTGATAACACAGACAGTGAACTCATGGAAAAACAGACAGAGCATAGACATAGGGACATTGTGGGGAAGAAATAGGGAGGGGGAAGCATGAAGGGAGTAACATGGAAACCTATAGTGTTATGTGTGGAAAAGATAGCTAGTGTCATTGTGCTAAGAAAATAGGAGTGCTTACAATGGCTTGGGGCGATGGTCTGGAAGGGTGGGATGGCGAGAACTGGGGGGGTGGGGACCATGGATATGCATATGACTGATCTGGGAACATACATGTCTATAAACAACAAAACTCTGTAAATCCTTTAAAATAAAGAATAAAAAAAATAAAAAAGACGAAGCACAAGGCGGAATCAAGATTTCTGGGAGAAATATAAATTACATAAGAGGGCAGAAAGTAAAGAGGAGCTAAAGAGCCTCTTGATGAAGGTGAAAGAGGAAAAGTGAAAAAAGACAGCCTAAAACTCAACATCAAAATAATGAGGATCATGACACCTGGTCCCATCACTTCATGGCGGGAATATGAAAAAGTGCTTTATTTTCTGGGGCTCAAAAGTCACTGTGGATACAGATGCCAAACATGAAACGATGCTCAACCTCGCTTTTTTGAAAATCAATAAACTGATATATCACCTCACACCCGTCAGAATGGCCATCTTCAAAAAATCTGCAGACAATAAATGCTGGAGAGAATGCAGAGAAAAGGGAAACCTCTTGCGTTGCTGGTGGGAATGTCAATTGATCCAGCCTCTATGGAAGACAGTATGGAGATTTCTTAAACAACTAAAAATAGAAGCACCCTATGACCCAGCAATCCCACTATTAGGCTTATATCATGTTGAAATCAAAACTGAAAGAAGCACCTGTACCCCAATGTTCACTGCAGCTCTCTATACAATAGCCAAAACATGGAAGCAACCTAGATGTCCATGGATGAATGAATGGCTACAGAAGCTCTGGTACATATATACGATGGAACACTACTCAGTTGTTAAAAGAAATGCAGAAGACTCAGTCCTATTGAAGTGGCTGGCTCTAGAACCTATCATAAAAAGTGAAGTAAGTCCAAAAGAGAAAGACAAATACAGTATACTAACACACATATATGGAATCTAGTAGGATAGTCTTGATAACACAGACAGTGAACTCATGGAAAAACAGACAGAGCATAGACATAGGGACATTGTGGGGAAGAAATAGGGAGGGGGAAGCATGAAGGGAGTAACATGGAAACCTATAGTGTTATGTGTGGAAAAGATAGCTAGTGTCATTGTGCTAAGAAAATAGGAGTGCTTACAATGGCTTGGGGCGATGGTCTGGAAGGGTGGGATGGCGAGAACTGGGGGGGTGGGGACCATGGATATGCATATGACTGATCTGGGAACATACATGTCTATAAACAACAAAACTCTGTAAATCCTTTAAAATAAAGAATAAAAAAAATAAAAAAGACGAAGCACAAGGCGGAATCAAGATTTCTGGGAGAAATATAAATTACATAAGAGGGCAGAAAGTAAAGAGGAGCTAAAGAGCCTCTTGATGAAGGTGAAAGAGGAAAAGTGAAAAAAGACAGCCTAAAACTCAACATCAAAATAATGAGGATCATGACACCTGGTCCCATCACTTCATGGCAAATAAATGAGGAAATGATAGAAACAGTGACAGACTTTATTTTCTGGGGCTCAAAAGTCACTGTGGACGGTGACTACAGCCATGAAATTAAAAGATGCTTGCTCCTTGGAAGAAAAGCTATAACAAACCTAGACAGTGTATTCAAAAGCAGAGACATCACTTTGTTGAAAGAAGTCCATAGAGTCAAAGTTATGGTTTTCCCAGTAACTATTTACAGATGTGAGAGTTGGACCATAAAGATTGAGCTCTGAAGAATTGATGCCTTTGAACTGTGGTGTTGGAGAAAGTTCTTGAGAGTCCCTTGGATTTCAAAGAGATCAAACCAGTCAATTCTAAAGGAAATCAATCCTGAAAATTCCTTGGAAGGACTGATGCTAAAGTTGAAGCTGCAATCTTTGACCACCCGATGAGAAAGGGAAATTCCGCCTCCCTCATCCATGGCCCACCTCTCATGAGGTATTTGTCCTCTTTGTTCTTTCTTTGTGTGTGCTCACTGGGCCAATCCTTAGCCATCTGTTCTTACTTCCCTTACTGTTAACAAACTTTTTAAAAATGGTTAAGACCTCAGATTCTTTTCTGCATCCTTAGCAAGAACCAAGGTCCAGAGGGGGAAGGGTCTCCAGACTCTCCTTCTGCTAACAAAGCCCCCTCCTTAAGAATGAGAAACAATCACAGTAAGTTCACTGACTGAAAAATCAAAGTACAATAAGAAAGAAATCACTCATATCTAACTACTTAAGCCTCATCTATTTGAATACTTGTTTCTTTTCTTAAAATGATAGTGTGAAAAATAGAAGTACCTGTTCCTTTTATATGAAATGGAAACGTGAGCACAAATACTCTTTCCCAGGTTTTAAAAGCATATTGTACCAGAGACAACTTCAAAATATTTTGAAGAAGAGAACAGCAATCTATCAGAACAAATGTTTTAATGTGGAACCGGAAAACAGAGGAGGAGAGAAGAAGGGAGAAAGAGAGCTACTGCGGCATAATTTTAAGAAAAAACAAATACCCAAATGCAATTTTAAATTCAGAACATACGAAGTATCAAAGTGTACTCTCTTTGATAAGTTTAGAAGTCAAGTTCACAACAAATATCAAAGTATACTTTACCTAGTATAACACAAGGGAAATACTCAGGAAGCCAGTCTGAAAAATTTAAGTCAAGAAGGCACTAATCAAACAAGAACAACGACAAAAACAAATTCTAAAAGTATAGACAAGATCATTCACATCAGGCAGGTCCTAAATAATGCCTTTGGAGAAGGAAATGGGAATGCACTCCAGGATTCTGGCCTGGAAAATTCAATGGATGGCGTAGCCTGACAAGTTACAGTCCAGGGGGTCTCAAATATATATATACACACACATATACATATATATAGGGGGCTTCCTGGATGGCTCAGTGGTGAGGAATCTGCCTGCAATGCAGGAGACCCAAGTTCAATCTCTGGGTTGGGAAGATTCCTGGAAGAGGGCATGGCAACCCACTCCAGTATTCTTGTCTGGGAAGAGGGACATGGGCCGACTCAGACATGACTGAAGGTATTTGTCCTCTTGTTCTTTCTTTGTGTGTGCTCACTGGGCCAATCCTTAGCCATCTGTTCTTACTTCCCTTACTGTTAACAAACTTTTTAAAAATGGTTAAGACCTCAGATTCTTTTCTGCATCCTTAGCAAGAACCAAGGTCCAGAGGGGGAAGGGTCTCCAGACTCTCCTTCTGCTAACAAAGCCCCCTCCTTAAGAATGAGAAACAATCACAGTAAGTTCACTGACTGAAAAATCAAAGTACAATAAGAAAGAAATCACTCATATCTAACTACTTAAGCCTCATCTATTTGAATACTTGTTTCTTTTCTTAAAATGATAGTGTGAAAAATAGAAGTACCTGTTCCTTTTATATGAAATGGAAACGTGAGCACAAATACTCTTTCCCAGGTTTTAAAAGCATATTGTACCAGAGACAACTTCAAAATATTTTGAAGAAGAGAACAGCAATCTATCAGAACAAATGTTTTAATGTGGAACCGGAAAACAGAGGAGGAGAGAAGAAGGGAGAAAGAGAGCTACTGCGGCATAATTTTAAGAAAAAACAAATACCCAAATGCAATTTTAAATTCAGAACATACGAAGTATCAAAGTGTACTCTCTTTGATAAGTTTAGAAGTCAAGTTCACAACAAATATCAAAGTATACTTTACCTAGTATAACACAAGGGAAATACTCAGGAAGCCAGTCTGAAAAATTTAAGTCAAGAAGGCACTAATCAAACAAGAACAACGACAAAAACAAATTCTAAAAGTATAGACAAGATCATTCACATCAGGCAGGTCCTAAATAATGCCTTTGGAGAAGGAAATGGGAATGCACTCCAGGATTCTGGCCTGGAAAATTCAATGGATGGCGTAGCCTGACAAGTTACAGTCCAGGGGGTCTCAAATATATATATACACACACATATACATATATATAGGGGGCTTCCTGGATGGCTCAGTGGTGAGGAATCTGCCTGCAATGCAGGAGACCCAAGTTCAATCTCTGGGTTGGGAAGATTCCCCTGGAAGAGGGCATGGCAACCCACTCCAGTATTCTTGTCTGGAGAACCCCAGGGAAGGAGGAACCTGACTGCAGACCATGGGGTCACACAGACTCAGACATGACTGAAGTGACTAAGCAGCAAATGATGCTTTACTACAGGCATATGTACTACAGAAAAAAAGGAATGGCATAAATATACTGTTGATCCTGTTTCTGAAACCAACTGCCTTGCTGTTCACACTGTTCACCCTGCTCTTGAACTCATGGTATGCAAGGTGCGAGCTAAGAGGCTAGAAGAAGACTTGAAAAGCCTCGGGAACTGCAAACACATTTATTCTCTCCTGGCTGACAAAGTGGTCATAGAAGTAGCCATAACATAACCTCATATAACATATCCATGACGTCACTCCAATGTAACCCCAATGCAGCAGTCTCCAGGGCTTTCATGAAGTTCATACAGGCATATGGCACAAAGCAGCCTGTGAGCACATGAGTACCTCATGATGTGCATGTGCAGTGCTGTAAGTTATCTCAGCTGTTATAGAACCATACAAAGTCCTTGTTTACAGAACATAAATAATAGGCAAGAGGGTGTGGGGCGAGAGAGCCTGACTGGCACCATCTTGTTAACTTCCCCACACATGAACAACAATCCCACAATACCATACAATAACCACATGTTTTTCCTTTACTAAGGTGGAGAGAAAAAAAATATCAATTATTTGGTATTTCAGTACTTTTAGATCAGAGTAGTACTTTTAAAATCATAGAATATGAACCTCTACACAAGACCTCAGACATCATCCATTCTAGACTTCTGATTTTACAGGTTGAGAAATTATTTTCCCTGGGTTGGTAGGATGGACAAATCTTTGCCTCATATTACAAAGTTCTTCTTACTAAAAAGTGCTTCCAAATGTACACGCTTCCAATTTCAGCAAACCAAAGACAAAACTTATAAACATATTCATCTTCTATAGCAGCAAGGATATAACAGATTCTAAAACATCAAAAGCATGACAAACTGTTGTACAGGAAGAATGAAACAAAATGAAAATTTTGGCTTGGAGAACTGCCTCAGGAAATTTTGGGAAGATTCCCTGGAAGAGGGCATGGCAACCCACTCCAGTATTCTTGTCTGGAGAACCCCAGGGAAGGAGGAACCTGACTGCAGACCATGGGGTCACACAGACTCAGACATGACTGAAGTGACTAAGCAGCAAATGATGCTTTACTACAGGCATATGTACTACAGAAAAAAAGGAATGGCATAAATATACTGTTGATCCTGTTTCTGAAACCAACTGCCTTGCTGTTCACACTGTTCACCCTGCTCTTGAACTCATGGTATGCAAGGTGCGAGCTAAGAGGCTAGAAGAAGACTTGAAAAGCCTCGGGAACTGCAAACACATTTATTCTCTCCTGGCTGACAAAGTGGTCATAGAAGTAGCCATAACATAACCTCATATAACATATCCATGACGTCACTCCAATGTAACCCCAATGCAGCAGTCTCCAGGGCTTTCATGAAGTTCATACAGGCATATGGCACAAAGCAGCCTGTGAGCACATGAGTACCTCATGATGTGCATGTGCAGTGCTGTAAGTTATCTCAGCTGTTATAGAACCATACAAAGTCCTTGTTTACAGAACATAAATAATAGGCAAGAGGGTGTGGGGCGAGAGAGCCTGACTGGCACCATCTTGTTAATTTCCCCCACACATGAACAACAATCCCACAATACCATACAATAACCACATGTTTTTCCTTTACTAAGGTGGAGAGAAAAAAAATATCAATTATTTGGTATTTCAGTACTTTTAGATCAGAGTAGTACTTTTAAAATCATAGAATATGAACCTCTACACAAGACCTCAGACATCATCCATTCTAGACTTCTGATTTTACAGGTTGAGAAATTATTTTCCCTGGGTTGGTAGGATGGACAAATCTTTGCCTCATATTACAAAGTTCTTCTTACTAAAAAGTGCTTCCAAATGTACACGCTTCCAATTTCAGCAAACCAAAGACAAAACTTATAAACATATTCATCTTCTATAGCAGCAAGGATATAACAGATTCTAAAACATCAAAAAGCATGACAAACTGTTGTACAGGGAAGAATGAAACAAAATGAAACATTTTGGCTCAAAAGTCAAAAAATTCAAAAAAGCCTTTTTCAAAGGGAGAGCAGTTCCTTCAAAAATGCTACAACACGATGCCTTTTTCGACTTGAGTGATTATTTGTTTTAATGGTTTCCATTTAGTCTCTGGGGAACATGAGTGAGATACTAAAGTAAGCTGTCACAGCATACCAAACTCTGAAATCTCCACCTCACTCAGAAATAAAAGGTAGAATTCTATTACCTACAAAGAACTTTGAAAGAAGGTCCTCTTTCTTTTTGCATCAAAAAAACTTATTCTTATTAATTTGCATCCCCGTTGTAAAGATTTAGACACAAATGCAGAAAAGCTCACTTAAAACTATCAGCCACAATGGATAATACAGATAGAAAAGTAGGGGCCAATCTGCCATCCTCTCCAATAAAAAGAAGAATACTGTTATCAATAAACAAGTATGTTAGGAAGATTTCTTCCCAATACCTTACTTAGCTCTGCATATGCTTACTCATCATTCTGAGAGCTGCAAATGTACACTGAAAATCAAAAGAAAAAATATGAAGCCACACAACTGTTTAACAGGATAGCTACCACTTTACAAAACCTGATCTTTACTAAGTCAAATCTTTTTCTCCTACCATTAAATTCCAATATAAAAATGAGAAATACATACAACAACATTGTTGTTCAGTTTCTAAGCCATGTCGACTCTGCAGCCCCACGGACTGCTGCACACCAGGCTTCTCTGTCCTTCACCATCACCAGAGTTTGCTCAGACTCATGTCCGATGAGTTGGTGATGCCACCCAAACATCTCAAATCCTTATCTTTTTTCCAGTATCTTTTAAAATCATAAAAACTTACACAAGACCTCAGACATCATCCATTCTAGACTTCTGATTTTACAGGTTGAGAAATTATTTTCCCTGGGTTGGTAGGATGGACAAATCTTTGCCTCATATTACAAAGTTCTTCTTACTAAAAAGTGCTTCCAAATGTACACGCTTCCAATTTCAGCAAACCAAAGACAAAACTTATAAACATATTCATCTTCTATAGCAGCAAGGATATAACAGATTCTAAAACATCAAAAAGCATGACAAACTGTTGTACAGGGAAGAATGAAACAAAATGAAACATTTTGGCTCAAAAGTCAAAAAATTCAAAAAAGCCTTTTTCAAAGGGAGAGCAGTTCCTTCAAAAATGCTACAACACGATGCCTTTTTCGACTTGAGTGATTATTTGTTTTAATGGTTTCCATTTAGTCTCTGGGGAACATGAGTGAGATACTAAAGTAAGCTGTCACAGCATACCAAACTCTGAAATCTCCACCTCACTCAGAAATAAAAGGTAGAATTCTATTACCTACAAAGAACTTTGAAAGAAGGTCCTCTTTCTTTTTGCATCAAAAAAACTTATTCTTATTAATTTGCATCCCCGTTGTAAAGATTTAGACACAAATGCAGAAAAGCTCACTTAAAACTATCAGCCACAATGGATAATACAGATAGAAAAGTAGGGGCCAATCTGCCATCCTCTCCAATAAAAAGAAGAATACTGTTATCAATAAACAAGTATGTTAGGAAGATTTCTTCCCAATACCTTACTTAGCTCTGCATATGCTTACTCATCATTCTGAGAGCTGCAAATGTACACTGAAAATCAAAAGAAAAAATATGAAGCCACACAACTGTTTAACAGGATAGCTACCACTTTACAAAACCTGATCTTTACTAAGTCAAATCTTTTTCTCCTACCATTAAATTCCAATATAAAAATGAGAAATACATACAACAACATTGTTGTTCAGTTTCTAAGCCATGTCGACTCTGCAGCCCCACGGACTGCTGCACACCAGGCTTCTCTGTCCTTCACCATCACCAGAGTTTGCTCAGACTCATGTCCGATGAGTTGGTGATGCCACCCAAACATCTCACCCTCTATTGCCCTCTTCTCCCTCATGCCCTCAAGCTTTCCCAGCATCAGGGTGCTTTCCAATGGTCATATCAAGTGGCCAAAGTAATGGAGCTTTAGCTTCAGCATCAGTCCTTCCAATGAATACTCATTTTCCTGAATATTCATTACAATATCCTAAAGAATATTTCCTTTAGAATTAACTGGTTTGATCTCCTTGCTGCGCAAGAAACCCCCAAAAGTCCTCTCAACACCACAGTCCAAAAGCATAATTTCTTCGGTGCTCAACCTTCTTTATGGTCCAACTTTCACATTCATACATAACTACTGGAAAAACCGTATCTTTGCTTAGACAGTTCTTTGTTGGCAAAGTGATGTCTCACCTTTTTAATACACTGTCTAGATTTGTCATAGCTTTCTTCCAAGGAGCAAATGTGTTTTAACTTCATGGTTGCAGTCACTGTCTGCAGTGATTTTGGAATCCAAAAAATAAAATCTGTCACTGTTTTCCTTTGTTTCCCCATTTATTTGCCATGAAATGATGACATCAGATGCCATGATCTCAGTTTTCACAATGTTGAGTTTTAAGCCGGGTCTTTCACTCTCCTCTTTCACTGTCATCAACAGACCCTTTAGTTTCTCTTCACTTTCTACTGCTTATTAGAGTGGTGTCATCTGCACATGTGAGGTCATTGATTCCAGCTTGAGATTCATCCAGCCCAGCCTGATGTACTCTGCATCTAAGTTAAATAAGCACAGTGACAAAATATAGACTTGACATTCTCCTTTCCTAATACCTTAGCTCTGCATATGCTTACTCATCATTCTGAGAGCTGCAAATGTACACTGAAAATCAAAAGAAAAATATGAAGCCACACAACTGTTTAACAGGATAGCTACCACTTTACAAAACCTGATCTTTACTAAGTCAAATCTTTTCTCCTACCATTAAATTCCAATATAAAAATGAGAAATACATACAACAACATTGTTGTTCAGTTTCTAAGCCATGTCGACTCTGCAGCCCCACGGACTGCTGCACACCAGGCTTCTCTGTCCTTCACCATCACCAGAGTTTGCTCAGACTCATGTCCGATGAGTTGGTGATGCCACCCAAACATCTCACCCTCTATTGCCCTCTTCTCCCTCATGCCCTCAAGCTTTCCCAGCATCAGGGTGCTTTCCAATGGTCATATCAAGTGGCCAAAGTAATGGAGCTTTAGCTTCAGCATCAGTCCTTCCAATGAATACTCATTTTCCTGAATATTCATTACAATATCCTAAAGAATATTTCCTTTAGAATTAACTGGTTTGATCTCCTTGCTGCGCAAGAAACCCCCAAAAGTCCTCTCAACACCACAGTCCAAAAGCATAATTTCTTCGGTGCTCAACCTTCTTTATGGTCCAACTTTCACATTCATACATAACTACTGGAAAAACCGTATCTTTGCTTAGACAGTTCTTTGTTGGCAAAGTGATGTCTCACCTTTTTAATACACTGTCTAGATTTGTCATAGCTTTCTTCCAAGGAGCAAATGTGTTTTAACTTCATGGTTGCAGTCACTGTCTGCAGTGATTTTGGAATCCAAAAAATAAAATCTGTCACTGTTTTCCTTTGTTTCCCCATTTATTTGCCATGAAATGATGACATCAGATGCCATGATCTCAGTTTTCACAATGTTGAGTTTTAAGCCGGGTCTTTCACTCTCCTCTTTCACTGTCATCAACAGACCCTTTAGTTTCTCTTCACTTTCTACTGCTTATTAGAGTGGTGTCATCTGCACATGTGAGGTCATTGATTCCAGCTTGAGATTCATCCAGCCCAGCCTGATGTACTCTGCATCTAAGTTAAATAAGCACAGTGACAAAATATAGACTTGACATTCTCCTTTCCTAATTTGGAAGCAGTCTATTGTTCCATGTCCTGTTCGGTTGCTTCCTGATATACATACATGTTTCTCAGGAGGCAGTTAAGGTTGGTTGTATGCTCATTTGATTCAGAATTTTCCACCATTTGTTGTGATTCACACAAAGAATTGAGAGTAATCAATGAAGCAGAAGTAGCTGTTTTTTTGGAATCCCCTTGCTCTTTCTATGATCCAATGGATGTTGGCAATTTGATCACTGGTTCCTCTGCCTTTTCTAAATCTAGCTTGTACATCTGGAATTTCTCGGTTCACATGCTGCTGAAGCCTAGCTTAAAGGATTTTGAGCATTACCTTGCTAGTGTGTGAAATGAATGCAATGGTGCAACAGTTTGCATATTCATCCACATTGCCCTTCTTTGGAATTAGAATGAAAACTGAGCTTTCCAGTCGTATAGTCATGGCTTAGTTTTCCAAATTTTCTGACATTGAATGCAGCACTTTAACAGCTTAATCTTTTAGGATGTGAAATAGCTCAGTGGAAATTCCATCACCTCTACTACCTCTGTTCATACCAATGCTTCATTTGATTTTGCACTCCAGGATGTCTGGTTGTAGCTGAATGATCACAACATCACGGTTACCCAGGTCATTGGAATCTTTTTTGTATAGTTCTTTTATGCATTCTTCCTACCTCTTCTTAAAATCTTCCGCTTCTGTTAGGTCCATACCATTTCTGTCCTTTATTGTGCCTAGGTTTGCATAAAATGTTCCCTTAGTATCTCTAATTTTCTTGAAGAGATCTCTAGTCTTTCCCACTCTATTATTTCCTTGTATTTGTTTTCATTGTTCACTTAAGAGGCTTTCTTATCTCTCTTTAAACTCTGCATGAAATGATGACATCAGATGCCATGATCTCAGTTTTCACAATGTTGAGTTTTAAGCCGGGTCTTTCACTCTCCTCTTTCACTGTCATCAACAGACCCTTTAGTTTCTCTTCACTTTCTACTGCTTATTAGAGTGGTGTCATCTGCACATGTGAGGTCATTGATTCCAGCTTGAGATTCATCCAGCCCAGCCTGATGTACTCTGCATCTAAGTTAAATAAGCACAGTGACAAAATATAGACTTGACATTCTCCTTTCCTAATTTGGAAGCAGTCTATTGTTCCATGTCCTGTTCGGTTGCTTCCTGATATACATACATGTTTCTCAGGAGGCAGTTAAGGTTGGTTGTATGCTCATTTGATTCAGAATTTTCCACCATTTGTTGTGATTCACACAAAGAATTGAGAGTAATCAATGAAGCAGAAGTAGCTGTTTTTTTGGAATCCCCTTGCTCTTTCTATGATCCAATGGATGTTGGCAATTTGATCACTGGTTCCTCTGCCTTTTCTAAATCTAGCTTGTACATCTGGAATTTCTCGGTTCACATGCTGCTGAAGCCTAGCTTAAAGGATTTTGAGCATTACCTTGCTAGTGTGTGAAATGAATGCAATGGTGCAACAGTTTGCATATTCATCCACATTGCCCTTCTTTGGAATTAGAATGAAAACTGAGCTTTCCAGTCGTATAGTCATGGCTTAGTTTTCCAAATTTTCTGACATTGAATGCAGCACTTTAACAGCTTAATCTTTTAGGATGTGAAATAGCTCAGTGGAAATTCCATCACCTCTACTACCTCTGTTCATACCAATGCTTCATTTGATTTTGCACTCCAGGATGTCTGGTTGTAGCTGAATGATCACAACATCACGGTTACCCAGGTCATTGGAATCTTTTTTGTATAGTTCTTTTATGCATTCTTCCTACCTCTTCTTAAAATCTTCCGCTTCTGTTAGGTCCATACCATTTCTGTCCTTTATTGTGCCTAGGTTTGCATAAAATGTTCCCTTAGTATCTCTAATTTTCTTGAAGAGATCTCTAGTCTTTCCCACTCTATTATTTCCTTGTATTTGTTTTCATTGTTCACTTAAGAGGCTTTCTTATCTCTCTTTGCTATTCTTTGGAACTCTGCATTCAAATAGGTATTTCTTTCCTCTTCTTTGCTTTCTGAATGTAGCAAAATGTCAGATTTTGCTTCATTACAAAGTCCAGTTCAAATTCCAAGGCTGCATATACTGCTGTTTGAAAAATGGCAGCTGTTAACAAGAATTATTTTTGAACCGTAACAAAGAAATAGTTGGCAGGTTCCCTGGAGAAGAAAAAGGCTACCACATTCCAGTATTTTTGCCTGGAGAATTTCATGAACAGAGGAGCCTAGCACGCTACAAGTCTGTGGGGTTGCAAAGAGTTGGACACAACTGAATGATTAATACTACTAAGACCGGGGCTTCCCTGGTGGTCCAGTGGGTAAGGACACCGCCTTGCAGTGCAAGGGGTGCCGGTTTGATCCCTGGCCTGGGAAGATCCCACGTGCCGTGGAGCAGCTGGACCGATGTGTCCAATTGCCGAGCTGGAGCTCTGCAGCGCATGCGCCCAGAGCCGGTGCCCTGCGACAACAGAGGCCACCACGATGGCAGGCATACACAGGCCAAAGAACAAAGATGGATGAAAATAGATAAATGAAAGACCAATAGAAGTGGCCCGCCTGACCCCTTCCCTCCCCAACCCCCCACTCCCCCACCCAAAAAAAAGACTACTAAGACCTTTCAAAGTTTTATTTTGGTAGTTTTAAAATCATGAGAAACAACCTTATTTATGTCACACTGCAAAATTAAAGAGTAAAGAGGAAGTTGTAATACATATAAAAAATTTAAAAATTAAAACAGAGATTACCTATACAGAAAAATATAGAAAACCAAAGCAAAATCAAAAAAAAACAAACAAACTCCCCACAGAACCATAAAAGGCCAATGTGGAACCAGAAGCTTATACCAAAATAAAGTGTGTGGTTTAAAAAAAAAAATTATGTAAACTTGAATATATTCAGTCTTACTGATAAGATTAGTAGCTTCAAGGCTTCCCTCGTGGCTCAGTGGATAGGAACCTGTCTGCCAATGCAGGAGACACACATTCGAGCCCTGATCCGGGAAGATCCCACATACTGCAGAGCAGCTAAACCCACACATCAACAAAGACCCAGCACAGTCAAAAATAAATAAATAAAAGTTTAAAAAATTAAAAAAAATAAAAAAGATTAGTAGCTTCAATAGAGTTCAATGGAGGAAACAAACAAACAAACAAAAAATGGGGGGGGGGGCTGAGGGGGTTTGGAAAAAAGAAAAACAAAAAACGAGTAGAAAAAAGAAAAGAAAAAAAAAGCAATAAAAAAAGTATAAAAAATAAAATGAAATTTTAAAAATCCAGCAGTAAGTCCCACTCCAGTCAAAACATGAAAATAGTGAATGTTTATGTTCTTCTGTCTCTTGCTGACTATTCAAGAATTATCAGTCTTTTTCATGCCTCTGGCAATGGTTGGATCTGAAGGCCTCTTTTACTGCTTGTTTATTTGCGCCTATTCCAGAACTAAAAGGCCCACCCAGGCTGGCCCTGGTAGTTTCTTAGTCCTTAATCCAGATGCCCTTGTTGCTGCGTGGAGCTTAATTCCTTCCCTGTAGTTTGACCTGCAGCCAAACTACTGTAGGGATAAAGGCGTCTCTCTTACAAAGGGATTTATTCCTACACTCTCTATGAGAAGCACTTCCGCAGTGACCCCGAGCCTGCCGCAGGCCACCTACGACCCATGCTATCGCGGGAGATGTCAGACTACTCAGAGGTGAGTCTGGCTCAGTCTCACATGGGATCGACACTCCCCTCTCCCGGATCTCAGCGTGCACAGTCTCCAGGACTACTGGGCAGCTTTATGATCGGGTTTAATGACAGCCTCCTTTAAAGGGAATTGAGTAGAAGAGAATATAGGCAAAACACTCAAGGACATAAATCAAAAAACAAACAAACTCCCCACAGAACCATAAAAGGCCAATGTGGAACCAGAAGCTTATACCAAAATAAAGTGTGTGGTTTAAAAAAAAAAATTATGTAAACTTGAATATATTCAGTCTTACTGATAAGATTAGTAGCTTCAAGGCTTCCCTCGTGGCTCAGTGGATAGGAACCTGTCTGCCAATGCAGGAGACACACATTCGAGCCCTGATCCGGGAAGATCCCACATACTGCAGAGCAGCTAAACCCACACATCAACAAAGACCCAGCACAGTCAAAAATAAATAAATAAAAGTTTAAAAAATTAAAAAAAATAAAAAAGATTAGTAGCTTCAATAGAGTTCAATGGAGGAAACAAACAAACAAACAAAAAATGGGGGGGGGGGCTGAGGGGGTTTGGAAAAAAGAAAAACAAAAAACGAGTAGAAAAAAGAAAAGAAAAAAAAAGCAATAAAAAAAGTATAAAAAATAAAATGAAATTTTAAAAATCCAGCAGTAAGTCCCACTCCAGTCAAAACATGAAAATAGTGAATGTTTATGTTCTTCTGTCTCTTGCTGACTATTCAAGAATTATCAGTCTTTTTCATGCCTCTGGCAATGGTTGGATCTGAAGGCCTCTTTTACTGCTTGTTTATTTGCGCCTATTCCAGAACTAAAAGGCCCACCCAGGCTGGCCCTGGTAGTTTCTTAGTCCTTAATCCAGATGCCCTTGTTGCTGCGTGGAGTTTAAATTTCCCTTTCCCCTGTAGTTTGACCTGCAGCCAATCTACTGTAGGGATAAAGGCGTCTCTCTTACAAAGGGATTTATTCCTACTCTCTCTATGAGAAGCACTTCCGCAGTGACCCCGAGCCTGCCGCAGGCCACCTACGACCCATGCTATCGCGGGAGATGTCAGACTACTCAGAGGTGAGTCTGGCTCAGTCTCACATGGGATCGACACTCCCCTCTCCCGGATCTCAGCGTGCACAGTCTCCAGGACTACTGGGCAGCTTTATGATCGGGTTTAATGACAGCCTCCTTTAAAGGGAATTGAGTAGAAGAGAATATAGGCAAAACACTCAAGGACATAAATCAAAGCAAGATCTTCCATGATGCACCTACTAGAATAGCAGAACTAAAAACAAAAATTAACATGTGGGACCTAATGAAACTTCCCAATCAAAAAATGGGAAAAGGACCTAAAGAGACACCTCTCCAAAGAGGACATACAGATAGTCAAAAAACACATGAAACGATGCTCAACCTCACTTATTATTAGAGAAATGCAAATCAAAACTACAATGAGGCATCACCTCACACCCGTCAGAATGACCATCATCAAGAAATCTACAGACAATAAATGGAGAGGGTGTGGAGAAAAGGGAACACTCTTGCACTGCTGGTGGGAATGTAAATCGATACAGCCGCTATGGAAAACAGTATGGAGATTCCTTAAAAAACTAAAAATAGAAGCACCATACGACCCAACAATCCCACTATTAGGCTTATACCCAGATGAAATCAAAACTGAAAGAGGCACCTGTACCCCAATGTTCATTGCAGCTCTCTATACAATAGCTAGAACATGGAAGCAACCTAGATGTCCATTGATGAAAGAATGGATAAAAAAGCTCTGGCACATATATACAATGGAATACTACACAGCTATAGAAAGAAATGCAGAAGAATCAGTCCTAATGAGGTGGCTGGATCTAGAACCTATCTTTAAAAGTGAAGTCAGTCAAAAAGAGAAGGACAAGTACAATATACTAACACATATATATGGAATCTAGTAGGCTGGCCCTGGTAGTTTCTTAGTCCTTAATCCAGATGCCCTTGTTGCTGCGTGGAGCTTAATTCCTTCCCTGTAGTTTGACCTGCAGCCAAACTACTGTAGGGATAAAGGCGTCTCTCTTACAAAGGGATTTATTCCTACACTCTCTATGAGAAGCACTTCCGCAGTGACCCCGAGCCTGCCGCAGGCCACCTACGACCCATGCTATCGCGGGAGATGTCAGACTACTCAGAGGTGAGTCTGGCTCAGTCTCACATGGGATCGACACTCCCCTCTCCCGGATCTCAGCGTGCACAGTCTCCAGGACTACTGGGCAGCTTTATGATCGGGTTTAATGACAGCCTCCTTTAAAGGGAATTGAGTAGAAGAGAATATAGGCAAAACACTCAAGGACATAAATCAAAGCAAGATCTTCCATGATGCACCTACTAGAATAGCAGAACTAAAAACAAAAATTAACATGTGGGACCTAATGAAACTTCCCAATCAAAAAATGGGAAAAGGACCTAAAGAGACACCTCTCCAAAGAGGACATACAGATAGTCAAAAAACACATGAAACGATGCTCAACCTCACTTATTATTAGAGAAATGCAAATCAAAACTACAATGAGGCATCACCTCACACCCGTCAGAATGACCATCATCAAGAAATCTACAGACAATAAATGGAGAGGGTGTGGAGAAAAGGGAACACTCTTGCACTGCTGGTGGGAATGTAAATCGATACAGCCGCTATGGAAAACAGTATGGAGATTCCTTAAAAAACTAAAAATAGAAGCACCATACGACCCAACAATCCCACTATTAGGCTTATACCCAGATGAAATCAAAACTGAAAGAGGCACCTGTACCCCAATGTTCATTGCAGCTCTCTATACAATAGCTAGAACATGGAAGCAACCTAGATGTCCATTGATGAAAGAATGGATAAAAAAGCTCTGGCACATATATACAATGGAATACTACACAGCTATAGAAAGAAATGCAGAAGAATCAGTCCTAATGAGGTGGCTGGATCTAGAACCTATCTTTAAAAGTGAAGTCAGTCAAAAAGAGAAGGACAAGTACAATATACTAACACATATATATGGAATCTAGTAGGATGGTAATGATAACAAACACAGTGAAGCGGTGGAAAAACAGACATGGACAGTAGACATATGGACATTGTGGAGAATGAATAGTAGGTGGGACGTGTAAAGGAAGTAGCATTAAAACCTGTACTATCATATGTGAAAAAAATAACTATTGTCATTGCACTGTGAGAAAAAGGGATCCTGTAGGAGTGCTGTGTGATGGTCTGGTGGGGTGGGATGGGTGGGATATACATATGACTAATCTGGGATCATACATATTTGTAAACAACAAAACTCCGTAAAAGTAAAAAGTGAAATAAAAATTTAAAAAAAAAAAGAGTAAAGAGAAGCTGCTTTCTTTGTATTCAAAATAATTCAAGATACTATTTTAAAAACTGCAAGTACTTAGGTCACCATGGTGATTCAATATTATAAAACAAATACACTTAGGTTACTCACAATTATTAAGCATTATAAGTTCATTCATGTGCTAAGCTATGAAGGTAATAAAAACAGATCTACTGTGTAAAAATGACTGTATCTATTATTTTATGTCCTATTCATATCTATGCTAATCATTGCTCACATTAGATACTGTGATTTCCGGAAGAAAGGATCTCAAACATAAGGGAACATAAGAATTGTCTAAAGAAGCTATTAAAGATGCAGATTTCTAGACTTAAACTCCAAATTTAATTCAATGGTGGATCCAGGTAGCATGCAACCATCTGCTTATTTAATAAACATTCTAGGAACTGTGATAAAGTCAGAATCAAACAACCGTCCTAAAAGGCAACAAAAATCTTTTTGGTTATCTTTGACCAGGAGGGTTCTTAATCATTTGTTATATGACTTGCTGATGAAAGTGGACAAAGAAATTTTATACTCAGTTCTGAATAAATGAATGTATAACATATATGCCCTCATGGATCACAGTCCTGTGGCAGCAAAGAGGCTGGCCTAAGTAAATGAAGCTATGAGACATTCCATGCAGGTCTACTCAGGCTGGACTGGTCATAGTGAAGACTTCTAACTGGAAGAGGAAATGGCAACCCACTCCAGTATTCTTTCCTCGAGAACCCCTTGAACAGTATGAAAAGGCAAAAATGTATGACACTGGGAGATGAGCTGTCTAGGTCAGAAGGTGACCACTTGTTACCGGGGAACAGCAGAGGGTGATTCCTAATAGCTCCAGAGAGAATGAAGCAACTAGACCAAAGCAGAAACAATGCTATGTAGGAAGTAGCTGTGGTGATTAAAACCTGTACTATCATATGTGAAAAAAATAACTATTGTCATTGCACTGTGAGAAAAAGGGATCCTGTAGGAGTGCTGTGTGATGGTCTGGTGGGGTGGGATGGGGGGGATATACATATGACTAATCTGGGATCATACATATTTGTAAACAACAAAACTCCGTAAAAGTAAAAAGTGAAATAAAAATTTGAAAAACATAGAGTAAAGAGAAGCTGCTTTCTTTGTATTCAAAATAATTCAAGATACTATTTTAAAAACTGCAAGTACTTAGGTCACCATGGTGATTCAATATTATAAAACAAATACACTTAGGTTACTCACAATTATTAAGCATTATAAGTTCATTCATGTGCTAAGCTATGAAGGTAATAAAAACAGATCTACTGTGTAAAAATGACTGTATCTATTATTTTATGTCCTATTCATATCTATGCTAATCATTGCTCACATTAGATACTGTGATTTCCGGAAGAAAGGATCTCAAACATAAGGGAACATAAGAATTGTCTAAAGAAGCTATTAAAGATGCAGATTTCTAGACTTAAACTCCAAATTTAATTCAATGGTGGATCCAGGTAGCATGCAACCATCTGCTTATTTAATAAACATTCTAGGAACTGTGATAAAGTCAGAATCAAACAACCGTCCTAAAAGGCAACAAAAATCTTTTTGGTTATCTTTGACCAGGAGGGTTCTTAATCATTTGTTATATGACTTGCTGATGAAAGTGGACAAAGAAATTTTATACTCAGTTCTGAATAAATGAATGTATAACATATATGCCCTCATGGATCACAGTCCTGTGGCAGCAAAGAGGCTGGCCTAAGTAAATGAAGCTATGAGACATTCCATGCAGGTCTACTCAGGCTGGACTGGTCATAGTGAAGACTTCTAACTGGAAGAGGAAATGGCAACCCACTCCAGTATTCTTTCCTCGAGAACCCCTTGAACAGTATGAAAAGGCAAAAATGTATGACACTGGGAGATGAGCTGTCTAGGTCAGAAGGTGACCACTTGTTACCGGGGAACAGCAGAGGGTGATTCCTAATAGCTCCAGAGAGAATGAAGCAACTAGACCAAAGCAGAAACAATGCTATGTTATGGATGTGAAAATAAAGTCTGATGCTGTTAAGAACAGTACTACATAGAAACTTAGAATGTTCAGTCCATGAAGCAAGGTAAATTGAATGTAGTAAGTAGGAGACAGCGAGAGTGAACATCAGTATCTTAGGAGTCAGTGAACTAAAATGGACAGGAATGGTCAAATTTAATTCAGATAATCATTACATCTACTACTGTGGGCAGAAATCCCTGAGAAGAAATGGAGTAGCAATCAGAGTCAACAAAAAAGTCTGAAATGCAGTTCTTGGGTTCAATCTCAAAAATGACTTAATGATCTCAGTTTGTGTCCCAGGTAAACCGTTTAACATTACAGTAATCCAAGTCTATCTGCCAAAAACGGCTTCTTCATGCTGAAGAAGCTGAAATTGACAGTTCTATGAAGACGACAGGCTGTATACTGTAACCCTGCTTATTTAACTTATATGCAGAGTACATCATGAGAAATGCTGGTCTAGATGAATCGCAAGCTAAAATCAAGACTGTCGTCAGAAATATCAACACTCTCAGAAATGCAGATGATATCACTCTAAGGGCAGAAAGCAAAGACAAACTAGAGAAGATCTTCATGAGGGTGAAAGAGATTGAGAATGAACAAGCTGGCATAAAACTTAACATTCAAAAAACTAAGATCATGGCATCCAGTCCCATCACTTATGGCAAGAAGAAAGGGAAAAAGTGGAAGCAATGACAGATTTTATTTTTGGGGGGCTCCAAAATCACTGCGTACAAGGACTGCATCCATGAAATTAAAAGATACTTGCTCCTTTGAAGGAAAACTATGACAAATCTAGGCAGCATACTTCAAAGCAGAGACACCACTTTGATGACAAAGTTTCATATAGTCAAAGCAATGGTTTTTCCAGTAGTCATGTACGGATGTGAGACTTGGACCATAAAGAAGATTGAGTGCCAAAGAACTGATGCTATTGAACTGTGGTGCTAGAGAAGATGCCTGGGCTATAAGGAGATCAAACCAATCATGCTAAGAAAAATTAACCGTAAATACTCCTTGGAAGGACTGATGGCTGAAGCTGAAGCTGCAATACTTTGGCCACCTGAAGAGAAGATCAGGAAAAGACCCAGTCTTTTCCTTGGAAAAAACTCTGATGCTGCTGAAGACTGAAGCCAAAAGGAGAAAGGGTTGGGAGAGGATAAGATAGGCAGCCTTACCAACTCAACAGATGTGAGTCTGAGCAAGCTCCAGCAGACAGTGGAGGAAACAGCAGCCTAGAATGCTGCAGCCCATGTATGGTGCCCAAGACTCAGACAGACACAACCTAGCAACTGAACAACAACAACAACAACAACAACAACATATATAATACAGAGCATAAACTGGTTTTTATGTTCATCTTTGCTGTAAAGATATTTTCACAGAGTTTATATAATCCCATGAATCAAAGATGTCAACTATAAGTTCTGACAGAAACTAGAAATTTTACATGTTCTCTTATATTTATTGGTATCTATGGTACTTATTGATATTTATCTGTAAGGCTGGTAATCTTTAACCATTAAATCATGAAAAAAATCTCTAATTGTAATCATTCAATTAAAGTCATAATTTTTAAAACAATTGGGAAAAAATTAGGAACATATGAAATAGAAGCCTATAATATTTGTTCAATATCAGAGAAACAAAGTGGATGAACTGTGCAACTACACAGCTTCACATTTCTTGATTCAGCCCACTCCTCCTCAAATTCAGAATTTTGTTATCACATGAACCCTAATATTCATTCTCATAATGAATGCTGTTCTTGAAAACAATTTAAGAGGCTTTCCGACATTTGAGACATAAGCTTACAGACTGTAAGTAAGCTCATTCTGATAAAATTTCTAGTCATTCAATTTCTAAAAGTCACATAGTGTAGCTTCAATATAATAGCATCACTAAGATAAACCCTAAAAAACTTCTAAAAGTAGTATGTACGTTCGATGATGAGATCAAAGCAATGGTTTGCCAGTAGTCATGCATGGATGTGAGACTTGGACCATAAAGAAGATTGAGTGCCAAAGAACTGATGCTATTGAACTGTGGTGCTAGAGAAGATGCCTGGGCTATAAGGAGATCAAACCAATCATGCTAAGAAAAATTAACCGTAAATACTCCTTGGAAGGACTGATGGCTGAAGCTGAAGCTGCAATACTTTGGCCACCTGAAGAGAAGATCAGGAAAAGACCCAGTCTTTTCCTTGGAAAAAACTCTGATGCTGCTGAAGACTGAAGCCAAAAGGAGAAAGGGTTGGGAGAGGATAAGATAGGCAGCCTTACCAACTCAACAGATGTGAGTCTGAGCAAGCTCCAGCAGACAGTGGAGGAAACAGCAGCCTAGAATGCTGCAGCCCATGTATGGTGCCCAAGACTCAGACAGACACAACCTAGCAACTGAACAACAACAACAACAACAACATATATAATACAGAGCATAAACTGGTTTTTATGTTCATCTTTGCTGTAAAGATATTTTCACAGAGTTTATATAATCCCATGAATCAAAGATGTCAACTATAAGTTCTGACAGAAACTAGAAATTTTACATGTTCTCTTATATTTATTGGTATCTATGGTACTTATTGATATTTATCTGTAAGGCTGGTAATCTTTAACCATTAAATCATGAAAAAAATCTCTAATTGTAATCATTCAATTAAAGTCATAATTTTTAAAACAATTGGGAAAAAATTAGGAACATATGAAATAGAAGCCTATAATATTTGTTCAATATCAGAGAAACAAAGTGGATGAACTGTGCAACTACACAGCTTCACATTTCTTGATTCAGCCCACTCCTCCTCAAATTCAGAATTTTGTTATCACATGAACCCTAATATTCATTCTCATAATGAATGCTGTTCTTGAAAACAATTTAAGAGGCTTTCCGACATTTGAGACATAAGCTTACAGACTGTAAGTAAGCTCATTCTGATAAAATTTCTAGTCATTCAATTTCTAAAAGTCACATAGTGTAGCTTCAATATAATAGCATCACTAAGATAAACCCTTAAAGAAAAAGTATACATATGAAAAGTGTGAGAGGTTTCCTATATTATATGTAAAGAATGTAAACAACTACCTCAGACTGAAACTACAAACTAAATTTCATTTATTTAATTACGGAGAGGAGCTGACAATAGTAATTTGGTCAAAAAGCTTATTAAGAAGCTCTGATATGGGCTTCCCTGGTGGTCCAGTGGGTAAGGACACCGCCTTGCAGTGCAAGGGGTGCCGGTTCGATCCCCGGCCTGGGAAGATCCCAGCCGCAGAGCAGCTGGACCGATGTGTCCAACTACCATGCTGGAGCTCTGAAGCGCATGCGCCCAGAGCCGGTGCTCTGCAGAGACAGAGGCCACTGCAATGGGAGGCCCACAAAAGCCAAAGAACAAAGATAGAAATGAAAGACTGATAGAAGTGGAAGAAAAAAAAAAAGAAGCTCTGATATAATTTTTCCATAAAACACATACAAAAAGATACAGAATAAACTTGAAAAAGAATTATATTGAAGTACAAAGCCTAGACAATCCAAGTGGTTATTCTTTAGAATTACAATTTTCTTCACATGTAGGTTGAGACAAGTTGTAAAATGCTTGGCACCAAAACTTTCTCCAGACATTTACAGAGTCATCCATAACTAGTAAGATCAGAAAGGAAAACTAAATGTAAAAATTAAAACAAAGTGTCATCTCTTAACAAAAGTACTGTAAAAAGATCTTTAAACAGTATTTAACATAGTGCTTTTTTTAGCCATGTATAATCCTTTTTATAAATGAAGTATAGTTGATTTACAATATTATGCTTCATATGTACAGAAAAGTGATTCGAATATATGTGTGTGTGTACACTTTTTTCAATTATTTTATGTGATAGGTTCTTACAAGATAGTGAGTATTGTTACTTGTGCTATTTGAAGGGCAGGAATTGAGACAGACATGGAGAATGAACTTGCAGAAACAGCAGGCAAAGGAGAGAGTGGTATGAACTGAGAAAGTAGCACTGATAAAATTTCTAGTCATTCAATTTCTAAAAGTCACATAGTGTAGCTTCAATATAATAGCATCACTAAGATAAACCCTTAAAGAAAAAGTATACATATGAAAAGTGTGAGAGGTTTCCTATATTATATGTAAAGAATGTAAACAACTACCTCAGACTGAAACTACAAACTAAATTTCATTTATTTAATTACGGAGAGGAGCTGACAATAGTAATTTGGTCAAAAAGCTTATTAAGAAGCTCTGATATGGGCTTCCCTGGTGGTCCAGTGGGTAAGGACACCGCCTTGCAGTGCAAGGGGTGCCGGTTCGATCCCCGGCCTGGGAAGATCCCAGCCGCAGAGCAGCTGGACCGATGTGTCCAACTACCATGCTGGAGCTCTGAAGCGCATGCGCCCAGAGCCGGTGCTCTGCAGAGACAGAGGCCACTGCAATGGGAGGCCCACAAAAGCCAAAGAACAAAGATAGAAATGAAAGACTGATAGAAGTGGAAGAGAAAAAGAAGCTCTGATATAATTTTTCCATAAAACACATACAAAAAGATACAGAATAAACTTGAAAAAGAATTATATTGAAGTACAAAGCCTAGACAATCCAAGTGGTTATTCTTTAGAATTACAATTTTCTTCACATGTAGGTTGAGACAAGTTGTAAAATGCTTGGCACCAAAACTTTCTCCAGACATTTACAGAGTCATCCATAACTAGTAAGATCAGAAAGGAAAACTAAATGTAAAAATTAAAACAAAGTGTCATCTCTTAACAAAAGTACTGTAAAAAGATCTTTAAACAGTATTTAACATAGTGCTTTTTTTAGCCATGTATAATCCTTTTTATAAATGAAGTATAGTTGATTTACAATATTATGCTTCATATGTACAGAAAAGTGATTCGAATATATGTGTGTGTGTACACTTTTTTCAATTATTTTATGTGATAGGTTCTTACAAGATAGTGAGTATTGTTACTTGTGCTATTTGAAGGGCAGGAATTGAGACAGACATGGAGAATGAACTTGCAGAAACAGCAGGCAAAGGAGAGAGTGGTATGAACTGAGAAAGTAGCACTGATAAATATATACACTACTACCATGTGTAAAACCAACAGCTTATGGGAATCTACTATATACCATAGTACTGTTTGAACAGATATTCACAAAATAAGATACACTATTGTGACTTAAAATGGAAATTAGAAATACAAAAGCTAAATGAAAATGCTTCATTAACACAATTCTGAAAGAAAAGAGATAATAACTCAGTTTACCAAAAGAGGAGTATGACGGAGTAGGGGCAAGACAAACTAGCTAATATAAGAAATTTTCATTTTCAAATGATGTAAGAATCTCTAGCATGTAATAACATATGCATCTTTTTTCTTTTTCTTTTTTTTCCTTCCTGCATCCTGCAACATATGCATTTTTAAGACTGTGTTACCAAAAAAGGCAGGTGATCATCATGAAAGTATCACCAAAAGCTCTACATTTTCAAATCTGTTAGAATTACAGACACGAAAGGCAATATAGTGTATGATTCTTTTTATATGAAGTATCCTATATTAAAACAATCCACAGAGATAGAAAGTAGATTAGTAGTTGCCAGGGGCTAGAGGGAGGCGGGAACGGGGAATGACTACTAATGGATACATAGTGACATTTAAAAAAAAAAAAAAAGGTCTACAAGTAGAGTGGTAATAATCACACAATTCTGTGAATTCACTAAAAAACCACTAATCTGTACACTATCCCAAGTGTGAACTTTATGGTATGTGAATTATACTTCAATAAAACTATTATTAAAAGATTGAAATTAAATTAAAAATTAATCTGACAGAATTCATAGCATCAATTTATACAACAGATTATATTTCAAAGCTTTCCACCTGTTCCAATCATTTCTTGTGTACCTTGGCAAGGCGGCTCATCTGATCCTCTGAAAGAGTACTGCTTGTTCTGCCAGGAGTTTTCGTGGGTTCAGATCCATCTGCTTCCACGTTAGGCCAGACTTTCAAGTCATGCATCCCTTGGCGAAACATGCTAGGCAAAAAAAGATGGGTCAGGAGGACATCATTAAACTAACACAGTTCATTACAGGCAATTTTAAATTCCTAAATGGAGAGAATTCTAGCAAGAAAATGAACATCTCTCTTGACGAGCTTTAAGCCTCCACTAGAATATAAAGCAATTAACTAAGCCACTAAGTCAAGGTAACATTTTTATTCACATGCTCTTCTTTTCTCCTCCAAGCAAAATTATTCAGGGATTCCAAGGATAGAGTGAAAAGACAGAAGCATCAGGAATGGACCACGTGTACTTCATCACTTCAGTGGAGAGCTTAGAAAGAGAAAACAAATTTCTACCCAGTGAGCGAATGTCACATTTACACTGATTGAAACTAAAATTAAAATATCTGTATCACTTTCTATTTTAAGTGACAATTCAACATAGTATTAATCAAGTGCTGATGAACTGCTAGGGTTTGCATCCCTGCTGTGCCATCTATTACTTATAAAAGTTTGGGTAAATTAATTAACTTCTCTGTGCCTTAGTTTCCTCATCTATAAAAATGAAACTATAAAGAGTAACTACCTCAGAGTTGCTAGAAAAATTAAATATACCAGTATAAGTAAAAAGTCCTTAGAATAGTGCCTACTATATAAGACATATTCTATAAACATAAGCTATTATTTTGCTTTTTACTGGGTAGAGGCTTATTTTTCTCCTGTCTTCTTTTCTTTTTTTTCTTTTCTTTTATTGGGGGTTGGGAGGGTGGGAGGGAGAAGAGCGGGCGGGCCACTTCTATTGGTCTTTCATTTATCTATTTTCATCCATCTTTGTTCTTTGGCCCATGTGGGCCTCCCATCGCGGTGGCCTCTGTTGTCACAGGGCACCGGCTCTGGGCGCATGAGCTCCAGAGCTCCGGCTTGGTAATTGGACACATTGGTCCAGCCGCTCCGCGGCACGTGGGATCTTCCCTGGAGGAATCAAACCGGCACCTTGCACTGCAAGGCGGTGTCCTTACCCACTGGACCACCAGGAAGCCCCGTCTTCTTGTTCTGCCAGGCTTAATCCAACGTTAGGCCAGACTTTCAAGTCATGCATCCTTGGCGAAACATGCTAGGCAAAAAAAGATGGGTCAGGAGGACATCATTAAACTAACACAGTTCATTACAGGCAATTTTAAATTCCTAAATGGAGAGAATTCTAGCAAGAAAATGAACATCTCTCTTGACGAGCTTTAAGCCTCCACTAGAATATAAAGCAATTAACTAAGCCACTAAGTCAAGGTAACATTTTTATTCACATGCTCTTCTTTTCTCCTCCAAGCAAAATTATTCAGGGATTCCAAGGATAGAGTGAAAAGACAGAAGCATCAGGAATGGACCACGTGTACTTCATCACTTCAGTGGAGAGCTTAGAAAGAGAAAACAAATTTCTACCCAGTGAGCGAATGTCACATTTACACTGATTGAAACTAAAATTAAAATATCTGTATCACTTTCTATTTTAAGTGACAATTCAACATAGTATTAATCAAGTGCTGATGAACTGCTAGGGTTTGCATCCCTGCTGTGCCATCTATTACTTATAAAAGTTTGGGTAAATTAATTAACTTCTCTGTGCCTTAGTTTCCTCATCTATAAAAATGAAACTATAAAGAGTAACTACCTCAGAGTTGCTAGAAAAATTAAATATACCAGTATAAGTAAAAAGTCCTTAGAATAGTGCCTACTATATAAGACATATTCTATAAACATAAGCTATTATTTTGCTTTTTACTGGGTAGAGGCTTATTTTTCTCCTGTCTTCTTTTCTTTTTTTTCTTTTCTTTTTATTGGGGGGGGGTTGGGAGGGGTGGGGAGGGAGAAGAGCGGGCGGGCCACTTCTATTGGTCTTTCATTTATCTATTTTCATCCATCTTTGTTCTTTGGCCCATGTGGGCCTCCCATCGCGGTGGCCTCTGTTGTCACAGGGCACCGGCTCTGGGCGCATGAGCTCCAGAGCTCCGGCTTGGTAATTGGACACATTGGTCCAGCCGCTCCGCAGCACGTGGGATCTTCCCTGGAGGAATCAAACCGGCACCCCTTGCACTGCAAGGCGGTGTCCTTACCCACTGGACCACCAGGGAAGCCCCCGTCTTCTTTTCTATAAGAGAAATATCTAAAAGGCAATACAATACTGGATTCAATAAGAAATGCCCACGTCTACAAATCAGAAATTTACCATATCGTTAGAATTCAGACTGAGCTGGGTGATCCTGCTTTAAAGTCTGAAAGACCCTTAATTGTCATGCTTTTGTTTCCTTCAAAAAACTACCAACGAGGAGGCAAGATGGCAGAATAGGAGGACGTGGAATATGTCTGTCCTCACAAATACATCAAGAAAACACCTATATATGGAACAATTCTCATACAGACCACTTGCTGAACAATAGTGGAAGACTTCCAACACCTAAAAGGACAAGAAAAATCCCCTCACAGTGGGGCAGGAAAAAAGAAAGATTAAGAATCAAAAAAGGGACCAGCAACTCTGGCAGGAAGCTACAGGTGTGAAGAGGTGCCATCAGAAAAACTCTCATGGTGGGGAAATCATCCGGGACAGAAAGGGATCTTCCCAGGATCACAGGAGAACACAATGGACAATCTGTGGAAGACAGGACAAAGCCAGAACTGTGCTCGTGGTCTGTGCCCACCCTAGTCTGAGTCACGAGTCTTCTGTCAAAGAAGGGGGCTGTGTGCTGGAAAGTGGGGTTTAGAGCACAGACCCAGGGAGGGGACACTGTTGACTGTGAAAGGAGAGCCTGGACGGGCAGAAGTAAGAAGTTGCACAGGGAAAGTCTACGGAAGAAGTCCAGGAGACCACAGAAGCAAGGCATCATCCCAGAGTGGCAAGCAAGGGGCTGGGCCATCATTGAAATCCCCTTCCCCACCCACCTGCTTTGGCCTCTAGAGGTGCTGGGAGGGGCACCCATCCAGGCAGGCTTGCCCCCGACCTGAAGCCAAGGTGTCCTCTACCAAGACAGGCTCCAGCATCCTGAGCGCCACTCATCCCAAAGCCTCCTTCAGAATCAGTCCTGGGTGCCCCTAACTGAGACAGAAATCTGCATATCCTGTTGGCAGCGGAGGGGGCAAACTGCAAGAGTGTGGGTAAGAGAATGAATGTGGAAAGAGGGCTGTTGTCAACTCTGTGGATAAAGCAGAGGTCAGCAGAGCAAGGCACCTAGTGGAACGCCCCTAGAGGAATTATGGCTTGCCTAGGAAACGAGGCACCACTGTTGCGTGGAATGTGGGATGGTGAGGGGAGTGGCATCCTTGTCCCCATATACCAGCCACTGCCTCCACGCACAAGGGAAGGGATTCCCACCAGAGTAAGCATTGCCCCAGTCTGCTGCCCAAATGCCTGCCATCTCCAACACCACAAGCCATTCACATACACCCCAGTGTGGCTGCCACAGCCCTCGCTGGCCCAAGTAAGTCTACCCCAATCAGCCGCTGCTTTTGCTCCCTCTTGCATGGGTGTGGAACGGATGTCTGAAAGTGGTTTACATGCAGAGCTGGGGCCAAAACCAAAGCTGAACCTCAGGGGCTATGCAACTAAGGAGGAATTTCTCATCCAGCTATACAAGTCTCAGACTAAATCCCTGCAATTGGCTTGGCAAATCATTCATCTGTGGAATATATGAATAGACGAGTATTCCTACAATTGACCCAAGACTAGCTTTACCAGCAGTGGATTTTTTTTTAATTTTATTTATTTATTTAATTTTTGGTTATTCTGGGTTTTCACTGCTGCTGCAGGCTCTTCTCTAGTTGCAGGGAGTAGAGGCTACTCTCTAGTTGACGTGAGCAGGCTTCTGGTTGCAGTGACTTCTCTTGTGGAACTCGGGTTCTAGGGCAAACGGCTTCAATACTTGTGGCACGTGGACTCGACAGTTGTGGCTCCAAGGCTCAAGAGCACAGGGCCAGACGGCTTCAAAGGGAAATGCCATCAAACACATAGAGAAGAGCTAATACCTATCCTCCTCAAACTCTTCCAAACAACTGCAGAAGGAAGAAAATTCCCAAGATCACTCTACAAGGCCACTACCACCTGGATATCAAAACCAAAGATTTCACTAAAAAGAAAATTATAGATCAATATCACTGGTAAGCATAGACACAAAAAATCTCAACAATCGACTAGCAAACAGAATCCAACAACATATTAAAAGTATCATATGCCATGGTCAAGAGAATGAATGTGGAAAGAGGGCTGTTGTCAACTCTGTGGATAAAGCAGAGGTCAGCAGAGCAAGGCACCTAGTGGAACGCCCTAGAGGAATTATGGCTTGCCTAGGAAACGAGGCACCACTGTTGCGTGGAATGTGGGATGGTGAGGGGAGTGGCATCCTTGTCCCCATATACCAGCCACTGCCTCCACGCACAAGGGAAGGGATTCCCACCAGAGTAAGCATTGCCCCAGTCTGCTGCCCAAATGCCTGCCATCTCCAACACCACAAGCCATTCACATACACCCCAGTGTGGCTGCCACAGCCCTCGCTGGCCCAAGTAAGTCTACCCCAATCAGCCGCTGCTTTTGCTCCCTCTTGCATGGGTGTGGAACGGATGTCTGAAAGTGGTTTACATGCAGAGCTGGGGCCAAAACCAAAGCTGAACCTCAGGGGCTATGCAACTAAGGAGGAATTTCTCATCCAGCTATACAAGTCTCAGACTAAATCCCTGCAATTGGCTTGGCAAATCATTCATCTGTGGAATATATGAATAGACAGTATTCCTACAATTGACCCAAGACTAGCTTTACCAGCAGTGGATTTTTTTAATTTTATTTATTCTTTTAATTTTTTGTTATTCTGGGTTTTCACTGCTGCTGCAGGCTCTTCTCTAGTTGCAGGGAGTAGAGGCTACTCTCTAGTTGACGTGAGCAGGCTTCTGGTTGCAGTGACTTCTCTTGTGGAACTCGGGTTCTAGGGCAAACGGCTTCAATACTTGTGGCACGTGGACTCGACAGTTGTGGCTCCAAGGCTCAAGAGCACAGGGCCAGACGGCTTCAAAGGGAAATGCCATCAAACACATAGAGAAGAGCTAATACCTATCCTCCTCAAACTCTTCCAAACAACTGCAGAAGGAAGAAAATTCCCAAGATCACTCTACAAGGCCACTACCACCTGGATATCAAAACCAAAGATTTCACTAAAAAGAAAATTATAGATCAATATCACTGGTAAGCATAGACACAAAAAATCTCAACAATCGACTAGCAAACAGAATCCAACAACATATTAAAAGTATCATATGCCATGGTCAAGTAGGATTTACCCCCAGGGATACAAGCATTCTTCAATATACACAAATTAACCAATGGAATACATCAATCAACAAATTGAAGAACAAAAACCATGTAATAATTTCAATAGATGCAGAAAAAGCCTTTTAAAAATTCAACATTCATTTATGGTAAAAACAGAAAGTGGGCATAGAGGGGGCTACCCCTACACAGTAAAGGCCATATATGACAAAGTCACATCAAATATCATTCTCAATGGTAAAATACTGAAAGCTTGTCCTCTAAGAACAAGACAAGGGTATCTATCCACTCTTGCCTCTTTTATTCAACAAAGATTTGGAAGTCCTAACCACAATCATTAAAGGAAAAGAAATAAAAGGAATCCAAACAGGAAAAGAGGTAAAACCATTACTGTTTGTGGATGACATGATATTATACATAGAAAATCCTAAAGATGCCACCAAAAAACTACTAACGCTAATCAATAAATTTAGTAAAGGTGAGAATACATAATTGATACTCAGAAATCTCTCGCATTCTTGTACATCAACAATGAAATATCAGAAAGAGAAACTAAGGAAACAATTCCATTTACCACTGCAACAAAAACAACATAATACCTAAGAATAAACCTACCTAGGAAGCAAAAGACTGTATGCAAAAAACTATAAGATACTGATGAATGAAATCAAAGATGACAGAAACAGATGGAAAGATATACCATGTTCCTAGATTAGAAGAATCAATACTGTGAAAATGACTATACTACCCAAAGAAATTTACAGATTCAATCCAACTGTTATCAAATAATCAATGACATTTTTCAGAATAAGAACAAAAAATTTCAGTTTGTTTGGAAACACAAAGACCTCGAGGAGCAAAACAATCTTGAGAAAGAAAACTAGAGCTGGAGAAACAATAATCAAGCCAGTATCTTCCTGGCACAAAACAGAGATCAATGGAACAAGACAGAAAGCCCAAAGATAAACCCACATACCTATGCTCACCTCATCTATGACAAGGGAGGCAAGACCACACAATGGACAAAAGACCACTTCTTCAATAAGTGGTGCTAGGAAAACTGGACAGCTAAATGTAAAAGAATGAAATTAGAACACTCCCTAACACCACACACAAAAGTAAACTCAAATGGATTAAAGACATAAGTATAAGGCCATATTCTATAAAACTCTTAGGGGAAAACACAGGTAGAATACTTTTTGACAGAAATCACAGCAAGATCTTTTTGGACCCATCTCTTGGAGTGCTGAAAATAAACAGAGAAATAAACAAATGGGACCTAATTAAACTTAAAAACTTTTGCACAATAAAGGAAAGCAAAAACAAGATGAAAAGACAACCATCAAAATGGGATGAAATATGTGTAAACAAGGCAACTGACAAAGGATTAATCTCCAAAATACATAAACAGCTTATGCAGCTCAATACCAAAAGGGCAGGAGACCTAACTAGGTATTTCTTCAATGAAGACATACAGATGGTCAATAAACACAAGAAAAGATGCTCAGCATCACTAATAATTAGACAAATGCAAATCAAAACTACCATGAGGTATCACCTCACACTGGTCACAGAATGGCCATCATCAACAAAAAAACTACCCTGGACAGTGTGCGGAAAAAAAAAGAATCCTCTTGCACTGTTGGTGGGAATGCAAACAGACACAGCCACTGTGGAGAACAGTATGGAGGTCCCTTAAAAAACTAAAAATAGAACTACCACATGGTCCAGTAGTCCCACTACTCAGCATACACTCCAAGAAAACCATAATTCAAAAGGATATATGCACCCCAATGTTCATTGCAGCACTATTTACAACATCCGGGACATGAAACCAATCTACATGTCCATCAAGAGAAGAATGAATGAACAAGGTGTGGTATATATACACAATGGAATATTAGTTAATAAAAGGAACAAATCTGTGTCATCTTGCAAAGATGTGGATGGACCTAGAGACTGTCATACAGAGTGAAATAAGTCAAAGAGAGAAACAAACACATATATGTGCAACTGAGAAAAATGGTAAAGATAATCTTATTTGCAAAGCAGAAATAGAGACCCAAATCCATCCATGCACCACAAAGGGAGGCAAGACCACACAATGGACAAAAGACCACTTCTTCAATAAGTGGTGCTAGGAAAACTGGACAGCTAAATGTAAAAGAATGAAATTAGAACACTCCCTAACACCACACACAAAAGTAAACTCAAATGGATTAAAGACATAAGTATAAGGCCATATTCTATAAAACTCTTAGGGGAAAACACAGGTAGAATACTTTTTGACAGAAATCACAGCAAGATCTTTTTGGACCCATCTCTTGGAGTGCTGAAAATAAACAGAGAAATAAACAAATGGGACCTAATTAAACTTAAAAACTTTTGCACAATAAAGGAAAGCAAAAACAAGATGAAAAGACAACCATCAAAATGGGATGAAATATGTGTAAACAAGGCAACTGACAAAGGATTAATCTCCAAAATACATAAACAGCTTATGCAGCTCAATACCAAAAGGGCAGGAGACCTAACTAGGTATTTCTTCAATGAAGACATACAGATGGTCAATAAACACAAGAAAAGATGCTCAGCATCACTAATAATTAGACAAATGCAAATCAAAACTACCATGAGGTATCACCTCACACTGGTCACAGAATGGCCATCATCAACAAAAAAACTACCCTGGACAGTGTGCGGAAAAAAAAAGAATCCTCTTGCACTGTTGGTGGGAATGCAAACAGACACAGCCACTGTGGAGAACAGTATGGAGGTCCCTTAAAAAACTAAAAATAGAACTACCACATGGTCCAGTAGTCCCACTACTCAGCATACACTCCAAGAAAACCATAATTCAAAAGGATATATGCACCCCAATGTTCATTGCAGCACTATTTACAACATCCGGGACATGAAACCAATCTACATGTCCATCAAGAGAAGAATGAATGAACAAGGTGTGGTATATATACACAATGGAATATTAGTTAATAAAAGGAACAAATCTGTGTCATCTTGCAAAGATGTGGATGGACCTAGAGACTGTCATACAGAGTGAAATAAGTCAAAGAGAGAAACAAACACATATATGTGCAACTGAGAAAAATGGTAAAGATAATCTTATTTGCAAAGCAGAAATAGAGACACATACATAGAGAACAAATCTATGGATATCAAGAGGGAATGGGGGTGGGGCAGGGTGGGATGAACTGAGAGAGTGGCACTGACATATATTCACTACCATACATGAGTATAAATTAGATCACTAATGAGAGCCCACTGCACAGAACAGGAAACTCAATTTGGTGCTCTGGGCGAAAGAAAGGCAAAAAAGACAGGATCTATGTATATGTATGACTGATTCACTTTGCTGTATAGCAGAAAGTGATACAGCCATGTAAAGCAACTATACTGCAATAAAAATAATTAATTTTTTTTTTTTAAAGAAAAAGCGACTAAGAAGATCCAGAGTAAAGGTTGAACAAACTTATACAGGAGCTTTAGATAATTGTTTTCTAAATATACTGTCAAGTTTCCAAGTTTTTTTTTTTTTGAAGAGGGTTGGAGACAGTCATTTCTTAGTGTGTTAACAAGGCATTTCAAACATTATAAAGTCTATTCAATCACATACCTTCAAAGCTAAACAGGCAAGCAGTCAATTACAATGGAAAGAATAAGACTATGAGTGTAGCTGAGCAGGCAAGTCCAAAGACTTTGACATAAAATACTTTTCTTAATTAAGTACACATTGGATATATCGATACATTCTTCTCATCTTTAAAAACATTACATTTAACTGTAAAAGGTTTACATACATTTTTAAAACAAAAAAATAAATTTTTGATTTTCCTAGATATAAAGATTCAGAATTTTGTACATATTAGTAATTACAAAAACTCACATGGTCCAGTAGTCCCACTACTCAGCATACACTCCAAGAAAACCATAATATTGCACCCCAATGTTCATTGCAGCACTATTTACAACATCCGGGACATGAAACCAATCTACATGTCCATCAAGAGAAGAATGAATGAACAAGGTGTGGTATATATACACAATGGAATATTAGTTAATAAAAGGAACAAATCTGTGTCATCTTGCAAAGATGTGGATGGACCTAGAGACTGTCATACAGAGTGAAATAAGTCAAAGAGAGAAACAAACACATATATGTGCAACTGAGAAAAATGGTAAAGATAATCTTATTTGCAAAGCAGAAATAGAGACACATACATAGAGAACAAATCTATGGATATCAAGAGGGAAGGGGGGGGGGGCAGGGTGGGATGAACTGAGAGAGTGGCACTGACATATATTCACTACCATACATGAGTATAAATTAGATCACTAATGAGAGCCCACTGCACAGAACAGGAAACTCAATTTGGTGCTCTGGGCGAAAGAAAGGCAAAAAAGACAGGATCTATGTATATGTATGACTGATTCACTTTGCTGTATAGCAGAAAGTGATACAGCCATGTAAAGCAACTATACTGCAATAAAAATAATTAATTTTTTTTTTTTAAAGAAAAAGCGACTAAGAAGATCCAGAGTAAAGGTTGAACAAACTTATACAGGAGCTTTAGATAATTGTTTTCTAAATATACTGTCAAGTTTCCAAGTTTTTTTTTTTTTGAAGAGGGTTGGAGACAGTCATTTCTTAGTGTGTTAACAAGGCATTTCAAACATTATAAAGTCTATTCAATCACATACCTTCAAAGCTAAACAGGCAAGCAGTCAATTACAATGGAAAGAATAAGACTATGAGTGTAGCTGAGCAGGCAAGTCCAAAGACTTTGACATAAAATACTTTTCTTAATTAAGTACACATTGGATATATCGATACATTCTTCTCATCTTTAAAAACATTACATTTAACTGTAAAAGGTTTACATACATTTTTAAAACATTATTATTATGATATAACCAATGGCAAATTTCTTAGATTTTCCTGAGATTATTTAAAGATTTTCACAGAATATTATGTACCATATATAAGTAATTACGCCATAAGCATTTAGATTGGGAACTGTAAAGGACAGCTACAAGCTCATGAGCAGTATAAGATTAAGGACCAAATATGTTAACATAGGGCTTCTCTGGTAGCTCAGTGCTGAAAGAGTTAACCTGCCAATGCAGGAGACATGGGTTTGATCCCTGATCCGGGAAGATCCAACGTGCTGTGGAGCAACAGCCCATGAGCCACAACTACTTAGCTTGTGCTCTAGAGCATCAGAGTCGTAACTATTGAGCCCATGTGCCGCAACTGTTGAATCCCATGTGCCCTAGAGTCTGAGTTCCACAACAAGAGAAGTCACTGCAACAAGAAGCCTGCTCACCTCAACTAGAGAGCAGCCCCTACTCCTTCCAACTAGAGAAGAGCCTGCAGCAACAGTGAAAACCCAGAATAGCCATAAATAAATAAAAATGCATTTCTTAAAAAAAAGAGTGTGTTAATGTTTCTACGGGTTGGCAATAAACAGGTTAATATCCAATAGCCATATCTGCAAGAGTTTACTTTATAAGCCCAATATGAAATGTATGGAACTGGCTGTGAAGAATCAAAACCCTCAATATTTACCTATCATGTTGAAAAGATAAAAAAAAGTTACATTACTTAAAAAGTATTTCATAAACTTTATTTTCTTTCCCTTTCAACTGAGAGATTCAATATGAAAATGACCTTCTTAGTCTCCAAGAAACTGGGTACGGTGAGGTCATAATACCACTTCCAATGAATATCCTCAAATAAACCTTCAGAAAGATCAGAAAGCTTCCCTTCCTTCTCTCCTCTTCCTTACGCCTCAACTGAATAGTTTGGATAAGCTTAACTAAGACAAAAAAAAGTACATTTGGCAGGATGTCAGTTGGGAGGGTAGAAGTGATGCCAAGTGATTCAAATGATCAAGTAAACATACGGCTCTCTCTTTTGACACTAATGGAGCTTTTGTAGATGGACAGAAGAAAGAACCTGGTGAGCTATAGTCCATGGGGTCACAGAGTCGCACACGACTTGAGTTGACTGCGCATGTACACAGCCTCCAGATGACAAGTCAGAAGATGCTCAGAGCATTAAGTCCACTTGGGAAATTAAGCTAAATCGGCAAGGCAGAAGAAAAGGGTACAGCAGGATCTACCTCAGACATCAGCAGAGGCCCCAGCCACAGCTGCTGATGAACTGTAAAGGACAGCTACAAGCTCATGAGCAGTATAAGATTAAGGACCAAATATGTTAACATAGGGCTTCTCTGGTAGCTCAGTGCTGAAAGAGTTAACCTGCCAATGCAGGAGACATGGGTTTGATCCCTGATCCGGGAAGATCCAACGTGCTGTGGAGCAACAGCCCATGAGCCACAACTACTTAGCTTGTGCTCTAGAGCATCAGAGTCGTAACTATTGAGCCCATGTGCCGCAACTGTTGAATCCCATGTGCCCTAGAGTCTGAGTTCCACAACAAGAGAAGTCACTGCAACAAGAAGCCTGCTCACCTCAACTAGAGAGCAGCCCCTACTCCTTCCAACTAGAGAAGAGCCTGCAGCAACAGTGAAAACCCAGAATAGCCATAAATAAATAAAAATGCATTTCTTAAAAAAAAGAGTGTGTTAATGTTTCTACGGGTTGGCAATAAACAGGTTAATATCCAATAGCCATATCTGCAAGAGTTTACTTTATAAGCCCAATATGAAATGTATGGAACTGGCTGTGAAGAATCAAAACCCTCAATATTTACCTATCATGTTGAAAAGATAAAAAAAAGTTACATTACTTAAAAAGTATTTCATAAACTTTATTTTCTTTCCCTTTCAACTGAGAGATTCAATATGAAAATGACCTTCTTAGTCTCCAAGAAACTGGGTACGGTGAGGTCATAATACCACTTCCAATGAATATCCTCAAATAAACCTTCAGAAAGATCAGAAAGCTTCCCTTCCTTCTCTCCTCTTCCTTACGCCTCAACTGAATAGTTTGGATAAGCTTAACTAAGACAAAAAAAAGTACATTTGGCAGGATGTCAGTTGGGAGGGTAGAAGTGATGCCAAGTGATTCAAATGATCAAGTAAACATACGGCTCTCTCTTTTGACACTAATGGAGCTTTTGTAGATGGACAGAAGAAAGAACCTGGTGAGCTATAGTCCATGGGGTCACAGAGTCGCACACGACTTGAGTTGACTGCGCATGTACACAGCCTCCAGATGACAAGTCAGAAGATGCTCAGAGCATTAAGTCCACTTGGGAAATTAAGCTAAATCGGCAAGGCAGAAGAAAAGGGTACAGCAGGATCTACCTCAGACATCAGCAGAGGCCCCAGCCACAGCTGCTGATGATGTCCCAGCTCCCAGGGCCAAGCCAGGACAGAAGCAACTGGCTCAACTTCAGAATGCACATTTGACAAAAGCTTCTACAAGAGAAGTCCTTTGCCAATTCAACCTAATGATCAATCCATTCTTTAGCTACTTACAAATCTCACAAGCTAGGCTTTCAAAATGAGGACAATTAGTTATTCTAGCTATATCCTAACAGATTTGTCTTTCAATTATTGACTACACAATTTTCCAAGAAGTACTTATTCACACTGACTCAAGTATATAAAACAAGTATCAGCAAATAGCAAGTCCATACCAGGACTACTTAGGGAATAAGAGTGGGGTACAACCAGTGCTGTATTATTGCTTAAGAAACATTTGAGGAAATGAAGGTCTAAAACACCATTTCCTTAAGTCATGAAAACTCTGGTCACACATGACATGATTTTTAACCGTAGGTGGAAAAAAAATTTTGCACAGGCTTCCTGCTGAGGCCACCCAGAAGACTCACATTACCTTCTCACCACGAGGGTCAGCAGCAGCATGCAGAAAAGTGGCCACAACCCAGCGGTACAAGCAGATGTCTGCACTCGGCTAGGGCACCTGAAACATCCTGACTATCATATTCTTCCATAACCCAAAGGTGTACAGGAAGTCCAGTATGCTGTGAGGGAATGCCGAGGCTTATATCCTGTGCAACTCAGTTCACTTTAAAGAAAGGCCCCAGGACACACAGAGAGAAAGAAGCTATTTTCACTTTATGGAGCTTCTCAGATTTCCTTTTTCTGAGGTGAAGATTACTATAAGCATCAGCCTAGAGGGAAGAGTAGGTAATTTAATATGAGTTATTATACACACACGTACATACTGTTCATCTCATGTACATTTTAAAAACTTGCCAAAATCAAGTAAAATTATGTCACAAATGTCAGTCCAAGTTTATCTGGCTATAGGCAGGTTATTTCACCATATTTATGTGGAAATTTCTACTGTATCACACCTAGAGTCCAGTCAGACTGTCTCCTGGAACTATAAACTATAAAGGCCAATGAAAATATACGAGTGTTAAAAGAAATGTTTTCATGAGAGAAACCTCCACTGATGTGTCAGAAGGTAAACCACTTATGAAGAGGCCAGGAGGAAAAACCAAGAAGTCTATCTGGCTGTCAGCTTTCAGCCAAAAAACCCTCTAAATTCGAATGCACATTTGACAAAAGCTTCTACAAGAGAAGTCCTTTGCCAATTCAACCTAATGATCAATCCATTCTTTAGCTACTTACAAATCTCACAAGCTAGGCTTTCAAAATGAGGACAATTAGTTATTCTAGCTATATCCTAACAGATTTGTCTTTCAATTATTGACTACACAATTTTCCAAGAAGTACTTATTCACACTGACTCAAGTATATAAAACAAGTATCAGCAAATAGCAAGTCCATACCAGGACTACTTAGGGAATAAGAGTGGGGTACAACCAGTGCTGTATTATTGCTTAAGAAACATTTGAGGAAATGAAGGTCTAAAACACCATTTCCTTAAGTCATGAAAACTCTGGTCACACATGACATGATTTTTAACCGTAGGTGGAAAAAATTTTGCACAGGCTTCCTGCTGAGGCCACCCAGAAGACTCACATTACCTTCTCACCACGAGGGTCAGCAGCAGCATGCAGAAAAGTGGCCACAACCCAGCGGTACAAGCAGATGTCTGCACTCGGCTAGGGCACCTGAAACATCCTGACTATCATATTCTTCCATAACCCAAAGGTGTACAGGAAGTCCAGTATGCTGTGAGGGAATGCCGAGGCTTATATCCTGTGCAACTCAGTTCACTTTAAAGAAAGGCCCCAGGACACACAGAGAGAAAGAAGCTATTTTCACTTTATGGAGCTTCTCAGATTTCCTTTTCTGAGGTGAAGATTACTATAAGCATCAGCCTAGAGGGAAGAGTAGGTAATTTAATATGAGTTATTATACACACACGTACATACTGTTCATCTCATGTACATTTTAAAAACTTGCCAAAATCAAGTAAAATTATGTCACAAATGTCAGTCCAAGTTTATCTGGCTATAGGCAGGTTATTTCACCATATTTATGTGGAAATTTCTACTGTATCACACCTAGAGTCCAGTCAGACTGTCTCCTGGAACTATAAACTATAAAGGCCAATGAAAATATACGAGTGTTAAAAGAAATGTTTTCATGAGAGAAACCTCCACTGATGTGTCAGAAGGTAAACCACTTATGAAGAGGCCAGGAGGAAAAACCAAGAAGTCTATCTGGCTGTTTCTCAAGAACATCTAACCACTAAAACTACACTAAGAGTAATAAACGGTTGGGCATTTTTTTCCTGTATGACAAGCAAATCCCACCCTCACTGAGAAAATAAAAAGAAACAAACACTCTGGAAAAGAAGCAAGACTGAATTGACACTATGTCCATTCTACTATAACATCAAAAACAATGTCTAAAACTGGAGGTCACAATGTTTCACATTATGTCTAAATTATTGTTCCTGCATGGATTTCAATAATAAATATTTCTTTAATAGGTACATTAAACTATGAACCTATACAAAACTGAGGAATCTTGCTCTAAATGGAATTAGACTTAAATTTCGAGCTGAAGCTTTTCTAAGACACCTCATTCCTGGATAGAAAAATTCAGTATTATAAAGATATGAATTTTCCCTCTAATTCACATGTATAATTCAATCAGTTTCCCAACAAAATAACAACGAACTTTCTTTTTAAAACTGAGGAAATATTAAAACTTATCTGATAAAATATAGAGAATATTCAGAGAAATTCTGAAATGACCACTAATGAAGAAGACTATCCCTCTTCAGTATTAAAACATTTTATAATAACAGTATTCAAAACTAACAAAAGAGTTCAGAAATAATGACAGCTAATATTTACTGAGTACTTATTAAGCTCATTACGAATGTAAAGACATTTACCAGTTTATCATCATAAACTATTCTGTGAGGTAAATACTATTACTATGATCTCATTTCACAGATAAGTAAACTGAGGATAAAGAGATTAAATAACGTGCTCAAGAGTACACAAATAAGCAAAAGTTATTGCTGTAGTTTTGCCCCTATGTTATGCCTGACTCTTTTGCAACTCCATGGACTGCAGCCCACCAGGCTCCCCTGTCCATAGGATTTCCTAGGCAAGCACAATGGAGTGGGTTGCCATTTCCCAGCACAAGGATTGAACCCACATCTTCTGCATTGGTAGGCAAATTCTTTACCATTGAGCTACCAGAGAAACCAATAAGCAAGACAGCCAGGTTTTAAACTCAGAAAATCTAGTTCTATACGCTGCCTTCCTAACCACCATAGGGTTATAAAAAACTGATAAATTCAATATCATAATTTAAGATTTATGAATTGTAACTGAATAAGCAATAGCAAATATATGACAACTTAGAAGAAAATGTCAAATAGGAAAAACAATATCCGTAACATGTAACACACAAAAGGCTAATTTCATTCATCTACAAAGACCTCATACACATTAAGAAAAATTGCAAGTCAAAAAGGCAAAGAATTTTATGGTATGTGAATGATATCTCAATTTTTCAAAATGTGCAAAGGATGTGAAAAGGCAATTCATAGAAACAGAAACACAAACAGGAAAGGAAAATATCACAATATGATCTTCTTTGCTCATATTTAATGATGTAAAAATGGCAAAAATTAAGAAGTTTGATAACTCCTAGATTATGATCTCTACTATTTCATACTGAAATGGACTAGGCTTTCTTTCAGATTCCAGGTCTAGGGCAGAAAACTGCCCAATGAACCTGAAATAGTTTGTCTACCAGAGAATAAAGAAGTTAGCAAATCACTACTGGTAAACACAGGATCAACCTGAAGGGCTCTTAATGAACATAAAAGGGAAATTTTTGAGTATTATAAAAAATAAAAAGAGCAGTAGATTGAAACATTTGCAGATATAAAGGCACCAATTCAAACAAAGAAGAGAATGACAACAATTTTCTTAAGATGAAGAGTGATCTCTGCTCAGAAGAAAAGGGAAAGAGAAATAACACCCTCAAGACTACTATGTTTTCAGTTTTGCTCTGTTTTTACAATAAACTTCTATCAATATTATCTGCAAATTTTTAAAACAAAAATTAACTCGTCTATTTTATTTATTTATTTTTTTAATTTTGGCCTCTGATTGGTTTTTTATTTATTTATCTTCAACCGTCTTTATTCCTTGGCCTGTGTGGGCCTCGCACCACAGTGGCCTCTCTTGCTGCAAAGCACTGGCTAAGCGGCTCATGCGCTCCAAAGCGCTGGCTCGTAATTGGACACACCGGTCCAGCCATTCCACGGCATGCAGGATCTTCCCCGGTCAGGGATCGAACCGATGCCCCTTGCACCGCAAGGCAGACTTTTTAGCCACTGGACCACCAAGGAAGCCCTAACGCGTCTATTTTAATCATTGCCATTATAGCAAATTAGTGCATTAGTGCTTTTTTTAACCAAGTTTATAGTCGTTTTTGTCACAATTATGACAAAGCAGAAAAACCCTACAACAAAGCAGTTATAGTATATTGCAAATTGTGGCTTTTTATACTAAAAAATAAGGTTTCAGTTTCCAATGACTATTTCCTAACAGAAATCCCATTACCAATCACTAACAGTAGCAAAATACAAATTGTGTCTACATTTCCTGAAGGAAGTATGTGGCAAATTCAGTCTCAAGTACCATACAGACTCATATGCAACAAATGGGTTTCACTTCCTTAACACAGAGAGCTAGACTGGGCATAAACTAGTAAGACTAAAAAAGGAAAGGGCCAGAAAGCTACAACACTTCCATTAGGAGAAAAAAGCTACCGTTTTCATACTGAAATGGACTAGGCTTTCTTTCAGTTCCAGGTCTAGGGCAGAAAACTGCCCAATGAACCTGAAATAGTTTGTCTACCAGAGAATAAAGAAGTTAGCAAATCACTACTGGTAAACACAGGATCAACCTGAAGGGCTCTTAATGAACATAAAAGGGAAATTTTGAGTATTATAAAAAATAAAAGAGCAGTAGATTGAAACATTTGCAGATATAAAGGCACCAATTCAAACAAAGAAGAGAATGACAACAATTTTCTTAAGATGAAGAGTGATCTCTGCTCAGAAGAAAAGGGAAAGAGAAATAACACCCTCAAGACTACTATGTTTTCAGTTTTGCTCTGTTTTTACAATAAACTTCTATCAATATTATCTGCAAATTTTTAAAACAAAAATTAACTCGTCTATTTTATTTATTTATTTTTTTAATTTTGGCCTCTGATTGGTTTTTTATTTATTTATCTTCAACCGTCTTTATTCCTTGGCCTGTGTGGGCCTCGCACCACAGTGGCCTCTCTTGCTGCAAAGCACTGGCTAAGCGGCTCATGCGCTCCAAAGCGCTGGCTCGTAGTTGGACACACCGGTCCAGCCATTCCACGGCATGCAGGATCTTCCCCGGTCAGGGATCGAACCGATGCCCCTTGCACCGCAAGGCAGACTTTTTAGCCACTGGACCACCAAGGAAGCCCTAACGCGTCTATTTTAATCATTGCCATTATAGCAAATTAGTGCATTAGTGCTTTTTTTAACCAAGTTTATAGTCGTTTTTGTCACAATTATGACAAAGCAGAAAAACCCTACAACAAAGCAGTTATAGTATATTGCAAATTGTGGCTTTTTATACTAAAAAATAAGGTTTCAGTTTCCAATGACTATTTCCTAACAGAAATCCCATTACCAATCACTAACAGTAGCAAAATACAAATTGTGTCTACATTTCCTGAAGGAAGTATGTGGCAAATTCAGTCTCAAGTACCATACAGACTCATATGCAACAAATGGGTTTCACTTCCTTAACACAGAGAGCTAGACTGGGCATAAACTAGTAAGACTAAAAAAGGAAAGGGCCAGAAAGCTACAACACTTCCATTAGGAGAAAAAAACGCTTACCCGTATTTTCCAAACAGCGAAACTGTTGTTCCTCCCACAGGCACTGCCTTTCCTGGTCCATACACATCCCATATTGTCAGGGCCACTTGGGCATTCCTGGGCAGATCTGGGTACTTCACAGGCAGTTTGAGCCATTCATTCCAGCTTTGAAAATAAGGTAAACAAAAACATATAGCTAAGGACAGAAAATCAACATAAACATATGTGTATAGTTACAAGTCAACAAAGCATACAGGAAAGTTGGCCCGGTGAAAATGTCCCAAAGATTAAATTAGTAGTACAAAAAACAACATAGCATTTACCTCAATTTTACTCTAGGCAATTTCAACTTTAAATATAGGTAAATCTATATTTTATTTCACTTCACTTTATTGGGCTTTGCAGATAGTGTATTTTCTACAAATGGAGGTTTATGGCAGCCCTGCATCTACTAAGTCTATGGGATTCATTTTCCCAACAGCATTTGTTCATTTTGTGTCTCTGTGTCATATTTTGGTAATTTTTACAACATGTCAAACTTTTTCATTATTTACTAATATATTTTTATGGTGATCTGTTGTGACCTTCAATGCTACTACTATGACTCACTGAAGGCTCAGATATTAGCAATTTTTTAGCAATAAAGCAATTTTTAATTAAGGTAGAAACACTGTTTTTATACAAAGCTACTGCACACCTAGGAGACTGCTGGATAGTGTAAAGGTAACTTTTATATGCACTGGAAAACCAAAAAAATTGCTTTATTACAATATTTGTTTTATTGGGGTGATACAGACTCAAACCAGCAATATCTCCAAGGTATGCAAGAACACATGAAAAACAAATTTCTGAAAAACAAAATTCACAAAAAATAACACTGACAAACCTTTTAATCAAGAAACTAAAGACGTCAAAGATTTACTGAATAGCACAGAGAACTACAGTCAATATCTCATAATAAACGATAACGGAAAAGAATTATAAAAAAGAATATAGATATACACACATATATAGGTATGACAGAATCACTTTGCTGTAAATCAGTCACATTTCAATTAAAAACAAAAACAAAAACAAAACAGGGCTTCCCTGGTGGCTCAGTGGTAAAGAATTCTCCTACTAGTACAGGAGATGCAGGTTAGATCCCTGATCCCAGAAGACCCCACATGCTGCAGGGCAATTAAGACCACACCCCACAACTACTGAGCCTTCTCTCTAGAGCCTGGGAGCCTCAACTACTGAAGCCTGCATGCCTAGAGCCCGTGCTCTGCAACGAGAGAAGCCACTGCAATGAGAAGCTTGTAGGCCACAACTAGAGAGTAGCCCCCACTCTCCCAAGTAGAGAAAAGTCCTCGCAGCAACAAAGATCTAACACAGCCAAAAATAAATAAATAATTTTAAAAAAAATTTTTAAATAGATTGTCCTCTTTAGAAAAATAAAAAACAGACTATCACTAAGACACAAGAAATATAATAATGGTTCTCTGGTGACTCAGTGGTAGAGAATCCACCTGCTAATAAAGCAGGAGACATGCAATAAGCAAGGTTTGATCCCTGGGTCAGGAAGATGATCTGGAAAAGGCAACCCACTGTCATATATGGACAGAGGCCATAGCCCATGGGGTCTGAGTCCGGCATGACTTATGTGACTAAAACAATAACAAATAAAAATCTGGGAAAATACTTAAACCTGTTAGAACCAAACTTGTTTTAAACCAAACTATGATTTTTAATTAAGGTAGAAACACTGTTTTTATACAAAGCTACTGCACACCTAGGAGACTGCTGGATAGTGTAAAGGTAACTTTTATATGCACTGGAAAACCAAAAAAATTGCTTTATTACAATATTTGTTTTATTGGGGTGATACAGACTCAAACCAGCAATATCTCCAAGGTATGCAAGAACACATGAAAAACAAATTTCTGAAAAACAAAATTCACAAAAAATAACACTGACAAACCTTTTAATCAAGAAACTAAAGACGTCAAAGATTTACTGAATAGCACAGAGAACTACAGTCAATATCTCATAATAAACGATAACGGAAAAGAATTATAAAAAAGAATATAGATATACACACATATATAGGTATGACAGAATCACTTTGCTGTAAATCAGTCACATTTCAATTAAAAACAAAAACAAAAACAAAACAGGGCTTCCCTGGTGGCTCAGTGGTAAAGAATTCTCCTACTAGTACAGGAGATGCAGGTTAGATCCCTGATCCCAGAAGACCCCACATGCTGCAGGGCAATTAAGACCACACCCCACAACTACTGAGCCTTCTCTCTAGAGCCTGGGAGCCTCAACTACTGAAGCCTGCATGCCTAGAGCCCGTGCTCTGCAACGAGAGAAGCCACTGCAATGAGAAGCTTGTAGGCCACAACTAGAGAGTAGCCCCCACTCTCCCAAGTAGAGAAAAGTCCTCGCAGCAACAAAGATCTAACACAGCCAAAAATAAATAAATAATTTTAAAAAAAATTTTTAAATAGATTGTCCTCTTTAGAAAAATAAAAAACAGACTATCACTAAGACACAAGAAATATAATAATGGTTCTCTGGTGACTCAGTGGTAGAGAATCCACCTGCTAATAAAGCAGGAGACATGCAATAAGCAAGGTTTGATCCCTGGGTCAGGAAGATGATCTGGAAAAGGCAACCCACTGTCATATATGGACAGAGGCCATAGCCCATGGGGTCTGAGTCCGGCATGACTTATGTGACTAAAACAATAACAAATAAAAATCTGGGAAAATACTTAAACCTGTTAGAACCAAACTTGTTTTAAACCAAACTATGATTTTTTTTTTCTTTAAGTATCTTCCATAACACTTTTTATTAAGAAAGAAATCAAAATTACTCACATTATATTCAAATCACTGCTGAGTGTACTATGGTCACATGATATATAGCATTACCTCAAAAAAGCACGAAGAAAACCACCAAAACTTCAAAGACATCAAAGGAGACCATCCACTAACTTCATACCATGAAGAAGTTACTAGACTGTTCTGGACATACAACTTTTTAGGTGAGATTTTTCTTTAACTCCAGTTACTCATTAATACCAATAATGCTTTGCTATTGTTTCTTCAGTGCTTTAAAAGCATATTTCCACACATGTTTTCACTATGAATGTCTGTTCTTACTAACAGTAATGACAGCACAACCCTCCATTTTCTTTTTATTCTCTATTCACCTCTGCAAATTTTCCTCTCCATTAGAACTTAACACTGGATTTATCTGATAATTTGCACTCCCTTAAGTAACAGGTGGCTTTTCAAATCCCCAAAGAAGGGCTTCCCTGGTGGCCCAGTGGGTAAGGCATCTGTCTTGCAGTGCATTTGTTCGATCCCAGCCTGGGAAGATCCCACATGCCGAGGAGCGGCTGGAGCAGTGTGTCCAATTAGGAGCCAGCACTCTGGATCGCAAGTGCCAAGAGTCGGTGCTCTGCAAGGAGAGAGGCCACTGCAATAGGAGGCCCACACAGGCCAAAGAATAAAGACGGATGAAAATAAATAAATAAATAAATAAGCCAATAAAAGAGGCCAAAATTAAAAATAAAAAATCCCCAAAGAAAACCATGCAAACAACACAAGAAGTAATACCCAGCAGACACACAGAATTACTTCTCCTATTTACTCAAAATTATTGTTTGCTCAAAATTACTCTCAAAGGGCATATCTGAGTCTAGGTCAGATATACCTGCACCAATAAGAAACTAAACAGAATTTTCATGAATTTAAACAATAAAGCATTTAAATCCACTATATAAATTCAAGGAAAATTAGACATAGCCTTTAATTTAAAGGAGACTGTGTTGTTTGCTAAGTCGTTTCAGTTGTGGCCAACTCTGCTTTCCTGTGGACTGCAGCCAGCAAGTTCCTCTCTCCAGGGAACTCTCCAGGCAAGAACACTGGAGTGGGATGCCATGCCGTCCTCCAAGGGATCTTCCCAACCCAGGGACTGAACCTGCATCTCCTATGTCTCCTGCATTGGCAAGCAGGTTCTTTACCCCTGACACTACCTAAGAAGTCCCAAGGGAGACTCTAAACATCCTTAAGTCTTTTTCTTCTACAAAGTTCTTAAAAAAATAAAACAAGTTTTCTTCACTGCAGATTAGCTTAATAAACTGAATGAATTTATTAATTATTCATATGATAGGCCAGATTGGAAAGGTAAATTATAAGCATAATTACCTTATGTCAATGAACAGAGATTAGTAGACATGGGCTAAAGTTAAAGGGAAAAGTCAGTGACAAAATTCAAAATGAGCTGTGGAAATACTCACTTCTATATTCTGACCTTTGACTAGGAAATAATACCTAACAGTACATAATCATTTGCCTCAAATTTTTAGCCATCAAACACCAGGCCCTCACATCTCTTTAAACTAAAGCAAAAATACTTTTACCTGTTTTAAATATTGCACCTCTACAGATTTCTTTTGAACAATGAATCTGCAGCTAAAAAATAGTTCGAAAACTGTTCAAAATAATCTAGAAATCATGGAAATATCTGGTGAGACATAAGAGAGCTGTGAATTTTGAACACCATTTTTTCGCTCCTTTCCTCATGCCCCATTCTGGTGGCAGTGGTTGAGTTTCTAAAGTCACGTCTGACTCTTATATCCCCAAGGAGAGTAGTCCTCCAGCCTCCTCTGTCCATGGGACTTTCCAGGCAGTCCCATTTCCTCCTCCACGGGAACTTCTGCCCCACAGGTTGAATCCCAGTCTTCTGAATTGTAGGAGGATTTTTTACGGACTCAGCTACCAGGATTTTTTTTACAGAGTCAGCTACCAGTGAGTAGCCATCCCCTTTTCTCCAGGGGATCTTCCCCACCCAGGGATTAAACTCTGGTCTTCTACAATGCAGGAAGATTCCTTATCATCTGAGCCACCGGGGAAGCCCACCTATAACCAGGCCTAACTTCACCTGGCAACTTTCAAAATATTCCAAGACTCTAAAGCCTGATTCTCGATGATCTATATTCCCACTATTGGCCCAACTCCTTATACTACTGCACTAATTCTCTAGTCTGATTAATGTACTCCAAAATCCTAAATTTCATTTTAAAATTATATTAGTTTATGTCTAAAGACATTTCAAATCCTTCACAGGACAAGACAGCATACAGATTTTTAAAAATTTTAAACCACTGGACTGCAGAATAATGTATATATGAAAAACTGTCCAAGGAGATTTAAACTTTTTTTTACAAGTTCTTAAAAAATAAAACAAGTTTTCTTCACTGCAGATTAGCTTAATAAACTGAATGAATTTATTAATTATTCATATGATAGGCCAGATTGGAAAGGTAAATTATAAGCATAATTACCTTATGTCAATGAACAGAGATTAGTAGACATGGGCTAAAGTTAAAGGGAAAAGTCAGTGACAAAATTCAAAATGAGCTGTGGAAATACTCACTTCTATATTCTGACCTTTGACTAGGAAATAATACCTAACAGTACATAATCATTTGCCTCAAATTTTTAGCCATCAAACACCAGGCCCTCACATCTCTTTAAACTAAAGCAAAAATACTTTTACCTGTTTTAAATATTGCACCTCTACAGATTTCTTTTGAACAATGAATCTGCAGCTAAAAAATAGTTCGAAAACTGTTCAAAATAATCTAGAAATCATGGAAATATCTGGTGAGACATAAGAGAGCTGTGAATTTTGAACACCATTTTTTTCGCTCCTTTCCTCATGCCCCATTCTGGTGGCAGTGGTTGAGTTTCTAAAGTCACGTCTGACTCTTATATCCCCAAGGAGAGTAGTCCTCCAGCCTCCTCTGTCCATGGGACTTTCCAGGCAGTCCCATTTCCTCCTCCACGGGAACTTCTGCCCCACAGGTTGAATCCCAGTCTTCTGAATTGTAGGAGGATTTTTTACGGACTCAGCTACCAGGATTTTTTTTACAGAGTCAGCTACCAGTGAGTAGCCATCCCCTTTTCTCCAGGGGATCTTCCCCACCCAGGGATTAAACTCTGGTCTTCTACAATGCAGGAAGATTCCTTATCATCTGAGCCACCGGGGAAGCCCACCTATAACCAGGCCTAACTTCACCTGGCAACTTTCAAAATATTCCAAGACTCTAAAGCCTGATTCTCGATGATCTATATTCCCACTATTGGCCCAACTCCTTATACTACTGCACTAATTCTCTAGTCTGATTAATGTACTCCAAAATCCTAAATTTCATTTTAAAATTATATTAGTTTATGTCTAAAGACATTTCAAATCCTTCACAGGACAAGACAGCATACAGATTTTTAAAAATTTTAAACCACTGGACTGCAGAATAATGTATATATAACTGAAAAATCTGCAGCATTTCACACTAAAATATGCCACTTTTACCCTAAGTGTAGCTAAAGGAAGTATAAGTTCCCTCATCGTGGGCTGTTTTATTAGGACAAAAGAATAGAATGCATTAGAAAAGACTTGCATAAATTTTGAATGAGTTCCTCATTATTTGAACTCTTACAATTCACTAATAGAAACTCAGAAATCAGATTTAGACAACTTGGGATTTCATCTTACCCAAAAAATACTGTCTGAATTACAAAAATGCAAAAACTGAGATATCAAGAGATCATTTTATAGTATAATTTATTTTCCACACAATCTACAGAATTTTTCTTTTAAGTAAGTGCTTATATAAAACAATGGCTATATAAAGTTTGCCCTTACTTGTTTAAGAAGTGAAGCTTTTGTTTTGATGAACTGGTAAAAAAAAAAAAATCTACTACCAAATACTAAAGCGTGAACAACAAAACTCTGTAAAACCTTTAAAATAAAGAATTAAAAAAAAAAAAAATACTAAAGAGCAGGATGTACAAAATCTGTGTTTCCCCTAATCCCAAAGAGTATATTCAAAAGAAGACAAAAGCCTCATATATTTATCCAACATGAGAGATTTTCTCAATCTCTGTTTTAGCTCTTTCAATCAAAAGAAAAAGGCCATTCTAGTTAGAGTACTTAGTTAGTTTCACAATTTAAAATATGCAAAATTCCCAAACTTTGAGAGAACAAATATGAAAGCTTTTAAATCTTTGAAAATATAATACACAGACAACGCAGAGAGGAATCGGTAAACAGGAAAAAAAGATGTAAATCTCCCCATAACTGGGAATTTGCTCTTGATCTAATTTCTTTTATTGCCAAGACATGGAACAAAAGTATCATACAATTTCTCCCAAGAAAAGTGGAATTCACCATACATGTTGACTTTCTAGACCTAAATCTCTGGTTCTGTCTTTTGAGGGTCAAAAGCCACCTCAAAAAGTCTAATAAAAGCTTTCTGCTGTCTCTGTAAAAACACAAGACAAAAAATTCTGCATACAACTTCAAGGTTTTGTAGATTACCTGATTCCAGTTTAAGAACCTCTGATAAAATTTACGAGTTTTGGTGGTTGTTTTAGGCATAATGATGGTACTGTAGTTATGTTAGAAATACACAGAAATATTTAAGATATTTAAGGTGATATAATATTTGGAATTTGCTTCCAAATAACAGTGAAAAGGATTCCCTGGTGGTCTGGTGGGTAAGGAGTCTGTCTCGCAGTGCAAGAGGCATTGGTTCGATCCCGGCCCAGGAAGATCCCAAATGCCGTGGAGTGGCTGCACCCCTGTGTCCAATTACAAGCCAGCACTATGGAGCACATGCGCCCAGAGCTGGTGCTCTGCAACTAGAGAAAGGCTGCTGCAATGGGAGGTCCACACAGACCAAAGAATAAAGATAGATAAAAAATAAACAAATAGAAAATCAATAAAAAGAGGCCAAAATTTAAAAGATAAAAATAACAGTGAAATAAGCCTGACCTTGAGTTAGTAATTATTGAATCTGGGTGATAGGGCCCTGGAAGTTCATTATAATATTGTCTCTACTTCTACCGGTTTGAAATTTTCCAGAATAACAAGTACAAAGAAAAAAAAAAAAATCACACCGTTAAAACAATAGGTTTCAATGTAGACAGATCATCAGAGCTTAAGCTCTCTCTAGAAACTTTCTCCAATCTGCTGGGCCACATTTTTTAAAAAGGGGGGGAAGAAGGGAGTGTACCCTCAACAGCACAGCTTGAGTCCATGTGGCGATACTCTGTCCTTCCTGAACACTGTACGCATAAATTGCTTGAGAGATACATAATCTGTTTATTCTGTATTGAGTAATACAGATCAAACATTAAATCTGCAACATTCAATCTATCAAATAAGTGTCAAGATATTTTTATTAAGGAACTACAAAAAAGATTATTCATATTACAGGCAAATATTACACAGACAACGCAGAGAGGAATCGGTAAACAGGAAAAAAAGATGTAAATCTCCCCATAACTGGGAATTTGCTCTTGATCTAATTTCTTTTATTGCCAAGACATGGAACAAAAGTATCATACAATTTCTCCCAAGAAAAGTGGAATTCACCATACATGTTGACTTTCTAGACCTAAATCTCTGGTTCTGTCTTTTGAGGGTCAAAAGCCACCTCAAAAAGTCTAATAAAAGCTTTCTGCTGTCTCTGTAAAAACACAAGACAAAAAATTCTGCATACAACTTCAAGGTTTTGTAGATTACCTGATTCCAGTTTAAGAACCTCTGATAAAATTTACGAGTTTTGGTGGTTGTTTTAGGCATAATGATGGTACTGTAGTTATGTTAGAAATACACAGAAATATTTAAGATATTTAAGGTGATATAATATTTGGAATTTGCTTCCAAATAACAGTGAAAAGGATTCCCTGGTGGTCTGGTGGGTAAGGAGTCTGTCTCGCAGTGCAAGAGGCATTGGTTCGATCCCGGCCCAGGAAGATCCCAAATGCCGTGGAGTGGCTGCACCCCTGTGTCCAATTACAAGCCAGCACTATGGAGCACATGCGCCCAGAGCTGGTGCTCTGCAACTAGAGAAAGGCTGCTGCAATGGGAGGTCCACACAGACCAAAGAATAAAGATAGATAAAAAATAAACAAATAGAAAATCAATAAAAAGAGGCCAAAATTTAAAAGATAAAAATAACAGTGAAATAAGCCTGACCTTGAGTTAGTAATTATTGAATCTGGGTGATAGGGCCCTGGAAGTTCATTATAATATTGTCTCTACTTCTACCGGTTTGAAATTTTCCAGAATAACAAGTACAAAGAAAAAAAAAAAAATCACACCGTTAAAACAATAGGTTTCAATGTAGACAGATCATCAGAGCTTAAGCTCTCTCTAGAAACTTTCTCCAATCTGCTGGGCCACATTTTTTAAAAAGGGGGGGAAGAAGGGAGTGTACCCTCAACAGCACAGCTTGAGTCCATGTGGCGATACTCTGTCCTTCCTGAACACTGTACGCATAAATTGCTTGAGAGATACATAATCTGTTTATTCTGTATTGAGTAATACAGATCAAACATTAAATCTGCAACATTCAATCTATCAAATAAGTGTCAAGATATTTTTATTAAGGAACTACAAGAAAAACAGGCACTTCATATTCACTATATTGACCTTGAGTATCAACACTGGTCTGCTAATGTACCACGATTAATAAACCAAGAACTTTAAAAAATAAAGTTATTTATGATAAACATCTAATCCAAACACGTGAGGATATATCTCTCTCTAAAGATCTGAGTTCCAAACATCAGTTTAAACATCTCAGACTATCCACATTGTAGTAGTAATGGCATTAGTAGCGATTTACCAGGCCCTTGCCATGTGTCAGAAGCTGAACTGAACACTTTAAAAATACCAACTCTTTTGCAAAACTCTACAACTATGTATCCATACCATAGAATGCTACTCAGAAATAAAAAGATATTGCCGGGGCTTCCCTGGTGGTCCAGCGGGTAAGGATACCATCGCCTTGCAGTGCAAGGGGCGCCAGTTCGATCCCTGGCCTGGGAAGATCCCACGTGCCACGGAGCAGCTGGACGGATGTGTCCAGTTACCAAGCTGGAGCTCTGGAGCACACAAGCCCAGAGCAAGTGCTCTGCTGCAACAAAGGCCACTGTGATGGCAGGCCCACACCGGCCAAAGAACAAAGATGGATAAAAATGAATAGGTGAAAGATCAAAAGAAATAACCAAAAAAAAAAAAAAAAGATATTGCCTGTGATAAAAAAAACAAATAAATAAATAAATAAAAAATAATAAGGGCTGCTCTGCTGCTCTGGTGGGTAGACTCCACTTCACAGTGCAAGGGGCACCAGTTCGATTCCTGGCCCGGGAAGATTTGGCGTGCCACAGAGCAGCTGGACCAGTGTGTCCAATTATGAGCCAGCGCTCTGGAGCACATGCGCCCAGAGTTGGTGCTAGGCAATGAAAGAGGCCACTGCAATGTGAGGCCCACACAGGCCAAAGAATAATCAAGATGGATGAAAAACAAATAAAGTAAAAAAAGAGACCAAAAGTAAAAAAAATAAACTGCGGCCCTAGAAATTAAAAATAATAATAAATCTCCGACTATCCAGAAGTATTTCTGATTTCAAAGGGACAGAATCGGAAAAAAATGTATGGATAGGTTTTTGGTTTGGATCATTTTATGACTCAGCAAGTTCTTATTAATATATGTCATTGACATACTCAATACAAACATAAATTCCCTTCCATCTCAATTAGCTATACTACTGCTATTTTTAATACTATTATCTGAGTAGGTTCCTGTTTTAAACTGTTTGATCAATGGTTATAGGCACTAAATAATTTTAATCCCTTTGTTATCCCTTCCAAATAGTACTATCAACATCTATAAAAAAACTGGAAAAAATCTGGAGCTCACCACATGCAAGAAAACAACTTACTTCCATCTTGTGCTAAACGCCTTGTAGGAGGTTCTTACTGGCAAGGCCAAAGGCTTCCCTTCTGCAAAAACTTGGCAAGTAACATAAAGGTCAGAACATGTTTCTTGGTACAGTCCTGAAAACTTTAACATTGGATCTTCCAGAACGGCTTTATAACTCTTTTGTTCTCTCTTTCCTTCCAAACTTCCTCTGAAAGCATAAAAACAAAAATGTTTAGACACAGCATTTTTTAAAGACAAACTTAATACTAAGACAACTTTATGGTTATTTGCAGTCACTTTACGCCACTTCAACATTTTCCTATAGATGAAACTGAAGTCATTTTTTTCATTTACTAAAGATCTCTTAAGCTCCTAACATTCCTAAGATCATTCCTATTTTCATCAACATATTTATCTATTTTAGGCTTCTTAATTTTAAACCCTGTCATCGGCTCTTGGGTATACCTTCAAGATATCACCAGCTCTCCAAGTATTAGTTTAATTTTATTAATTTCAAGCTGACCATTTATTTCTATATTCTTTCAACAACATTTACTGTGCTAGGCATAGAGGTCCAAAAATGAAAGACATGATAAACAACACAGTGTTATAAGAAAACATTAAGTCCTTGCTCTGAGGAGAAAACTTACCGTTAACTGCATTACTTTTTTATACTTCCAATGGTTTTTTTAATATGCAGACTCTATTATCTAGTATTATCTAGTATCTGTATTTCTTTAAGAAATACAGTGATTTAAGTCATGAAAGATATGCATAAGATTACAAGAGACAGAAACACTGCTTGAAAATCAAGATTGTATCATATATTGTACCAGGTATTTTATGGAGACTTTTTTACTTACTTTCTATTATCTTACCATTTTAAAAATCATAAAGCAGAGACTCAAAGATCAAACTTATTATTGAGGATCACAAAATAAGTAGCAGAACAGAAAATGAAAACCAAGACAGAGAACGCCCTAGCCAATATTTTTCCCATACAGAAAAATACATCAAAAAAATCTGAGCACACCTACCACGGCTTGGAGGCAGGGGCTCAAAGCCTGTACAATACACAGGAGCTGACAGCTAGAGGCCGTAAGTGATGCCAGAGTAACAGTATAGCATATACAAAGACAAAAAGGCAAGGTGATGTGTCTGAGGAACTACAAGTTGGTACAGCTAAAGAATAAAGCTCATGTGGAAAAAAAGCTAGAGATGAGGAACAAGTGTAGTTTGAAGCTAAAACGTAGCCACCAAATTCAAGACAGTGCTTATAATAAAATAAACATTCAACAACCTGTTAACTGAATACCTGAAAATGACAGTACTATAATCACATTTGCATTTATGATACTTTGGCAGGAGTGTAAGAAAGTAATAGAGCGAAGGGACTATACCAAAATCAAAAGTAAAAGGGTAGACTAAGGCTCAGGCAGTGAGGTTTAAAGGGGGTATGGATCAAAGATACTGAGCAGGTAGATTCAAGATAACTGGTGAATGATTAAACAGAGGTGAGAGGTATGGCTGTACGACTGGGTGAGACTCATTTTCTGTCTTAAGCAATTCAATGAATGATGCTAACAATGATGCTAAATATAGTGGGAGAAGATTAGCATTAAAAGGGCAGGCTAATGATGTGCTCCACATTGGACAAGTTGCTTTCAAAGTGCCTTGGGACACCCAGAAAGACCTTGTCTTGCGGTCAGTTTCACAGTCAACAATGACTCTGAGGAAAGAGACATCAAAGTGCAAGCTGTTATTAAAATGACAGAAGTACATGATACGGCCTGGGAAATTAACCAGGATTTTAAAATCTACTATGGCTTGACTTTGATTCTAAATTGGTACTTCCTGCCCTCCCAAAAGTCAGTCTCAGAAAAAGGTGGTCAGTATTGAATTTTGCCAAACTTCTGATTTGTGCTTTATTTTTCCTGAAAACACTCAATGTGTCTGTTAATAATGACCAGATTTTAATTATTTTTTTCTCCTTTCCTTTTAATGTCTAAAAAAAAAAAAATGCATTCTATGTTCATCAGATGTCCAGGACTGCGACTGAAGCAAAGTCCTTTACCAGACGATGGCAATACAGGTCCCATATTTATGCATCTACTGGTGTGGGATGTAAAAACTACTTTAAATGGGTTTGTTAAGCATTACACAAAGGTACAGTTTAACTGTTCACATTGTCAACTACAAACTGGCATTTACCAATTACATTGCCAATGACTGGACAAGGACATTTGCCATCTGCCTCTGCAAAAACCGGACCCTGTGCTCTTGAGAGCTGCTGATCTTCAATACCCTCTGATGGAGATCAGGGTGGGGTAGCGGTACTCTGTCTTCCAAGGAATCTGGTGGGGCAACTCTTTAGACAGGTGGCTGCTTTTAGAAACAAATTTTATTATCTCAATCCTTGCATCTCCTCATATTTAGAAAAGCACTAAATCTCTTCATGGTGACATGAGATCCTCATGGCTAACTGCAAACTCCCCCTTCTCAAAATCTTATATATTGAACTTCCTCCTGCCCTCTCTTTGGAGCAATCTCTTAGAGCTATCTGGGGCGCAGCCTCCTGGGCTGCAGTCCTTAATTATGCCCCAAATAAAACCTAAGTCACAGCTCTCAAGCTGTTCATCTTTTTTAGTCAACAACGTATTATTCTTATTGCCACCACAAAATGAACAATGAAGGAGGTATCTGAAGTAACTTCCAGAAGCATTATTATGATTAAAATAATAAATGATTATTCAAGGGAGCACCTAGTCACTGAGAAAATTTACTCGTACAAGTCCGTAGCCCTTGGTGTGAGACACATTTGTTGAACACTGACTAAAACATGACAAATGATGCTGCATTAATAATTTTTGATAATTTATGATCATCTACACATATGAAAATGTATCTAAGAGACTGTTAAAGGCTGTAATTTCCAACTTGGTCCTACCTGTTCCCATCTCGGTGCCATCACTCTCATCTCAAGACGTCACACCCTGGACGTTAACGTCAACTGTGATGCTTCAAGCTTTTCCTGGTCCCTTTACAGATGGAACCCCTCTTACCTCTGACTGACTTCCAAGCTTCCGTGGCTGAAAAATAACGGGCTGTCCCTAAGATTCAATCTAAGCCTCTGCCAGCTTTCATGTTTTCAGTACTACATCCATGTGCTCACCTCATTCTCAGCTACTTTCTCAGCCTGTGTCTACTTCGCCCTAACTTCTTCAGTCTCCATACCTCGTTCCAGCCCCGTTTAAAAGTAAGATCTTCCAATTATTAACGGCAGGACAACGATTTAACCGAGACTTGACTGATCTGACAGTAATAATCCCACAAAAGGTTGCTGTGAACAGCAAAACGCTTTCTAGAACATAAACCCCGTGGAATGCATGGATTTATTCGCACCGCTGTCCTCAGTGAGATCATGTCCTCGGTCCTCCCACGCGGCCCCTCTCCGAGCTCCAGGTCGCTTCCTCTTCCCTGGCTGGAGCCCTCCCAGCGGCGGCCAGATCACCCTCCAGCCCGTAACCATCTTCTCCCCGCTCCTGCAGGCCCCCGCCTCCCAGCCTGCGCCTCAGCAATCCCAGTCCCGGCCCCAAGACTCCCTTACATTTTCAGCTGCACGTTGATATCCAGCTCACAGCTGTAGACATAGTGAAACTTCTCCGCTTCCCCCATGGTGCCCCAGGATACGAGGATCACCCAAGTCTGCAGGCAGGATCCCCGCAAGACTCCGGGAGCGCACTCTCAGCGCCTAACCTCACAGGCGCTTCCGGTTCCGCCTCTCTGCCCCGGCGCCTCCAATCCCTGCCGAGAGCGCGACCGCAGGCGGCGGAACTGCCCGCCCCGCCCTAGCGCTCTCCTGCGCAGGTGCAAAGGGAGCCACCCTCTCGCCGGAGTGTAAACAGGCTTCCGGAAACGCCGCTTATTTGGTTACATTCCAGGCTTTAGCGTTCTTCCGGTTTTAGCCGCGACATTTTTTTTTTTTAAGAAAAACAAACTGTCTTTTGAGTTTGGTGTTTGAAGCCAGACCGAAAGGTAATTCCATTCAAAAGAATTGTTTTTTCATCTCGGTGCCATCACTCTCATCTCAAGACGTCACACCCTGGACGTTAACGTCAACTGTGATGCTTCAAGCTTTTCCTGGTCCCTTTACAGATGGAACCCCTCTTACCTCTGACTGACTTCCAAGCTTCCGTGGCTGAAAAATAACGGGCTGTCCCTAAGATTCAATCTAAGCCTCTGCCAGCTTTCATGTTTTCAGTACTACATCCATGTGCTCACCTCATTCTCAGCTACTTTCTCAGCCTGTGTCTACTTCGCCCTAACTTCTTCAGTCTCCATACCTCGTTCCAGCCCCGTTTAAAAGTAAGATCTTCCAATTATTAACGGCAGGACAACGATTTAACCGAGACTTGACTGATCTGACAGTAATAATCCCACAAAAGGTTGCTGTGAACAGCAAAACGCTTTCTAGAACATAAACCCCGTGGAATGCATGGATTTATTCGCACCGCTGTCCTCAGTGAGATCATGTCCTCGGTCCTCCCACGCGGCCCCTCTCCGAGCTCCAGGTCGCTTCCTCTTCCCTGGCTGGAGCCCTCCCAGCGGCGGCCAGATCACCCTCCAGCCCGTAACCATCTTCTCCCCGCTCCTGCAGGCCCCCGCCTCCCAGCCTGCGCCTCAGCAATCCCAGTCCCGGCCCCAAGACTCCCTTACATTTTCAGCTGCACGTTGATATCCAGCTCACAGCTGTAGACATAGTGAAACTTCTCCGCTTCCCCCATGGTGCCCCAGGATACGAGGATCACCCAAGTCTGCAGGCAGGATCCCCGCAAGACTCCGGGAGCGCACTCTCAGCGCCTAACCTCACAGGCGCTTCCGGTTCCGCCTCTCTGCCCCGGCGCCTCCAATCCCTGCCGAGAGCGCGACCGCAGGCGGCGGAACTGCCCGCCCCGCCCTAGCGCTCTCCTGCGCAGGTGCAAAGGGAGCCACCCTCTCGCCGGAGTGTAAACAGGCTTCCGGAAACGCCGCTTATTTGGTTACATTCCAGGCTTTAGCGTTCTTCCGGTTTTAGCCGCGACTTTTTTTTTTCTTTTTTTAAGAAAAACAAACTGTCTTTTGAGTTTGGTGTTTGAAGCCAGACCGAAAGGTAATTCCATTCAAAAAGAATTGTAACAACTTTTACTGGCTGGAGGTTAGCCAAGAAAGAATCACAAAAATTAGAGTTTTACCAAGTTTAATGTTCTATTCTATACCTTTTCAGAACATATACAGTTAGTCACGTCATTACTCTCTCAAGCAAAGATTTCCTCCTTCTGTTCTGAAGATGTGTACAAGGCTAAACAAAGAACAAGGGAACCTATCTTCCAGTTTTAGTATTATAAATAATATATGCTATTTTGACCAAAATAATCGTGTGCATGTTTATACTGGGTACATGTTCAGAGCCAATGTACCTTTGAACACCTAACCCTTCTTAGAACCTAGAAACATCCAATAACACTTCTAGGTCTCAGAATTCTGATATTTAAATTTATATTGTGTTTATTTTTAGTATATAAAATTGTAATCTTCACTTCCAACCAGATTGAAAATTCTTGGCAAAAATAGCATATCCCCTGGTGTTTAATGGGTTTCCCTGGTGGGTTAGGGTAAAGAATCCGCCTGCAAGGTGTGAGACCTAGTTTAGTCTCTGACATGGACAAGGGAATGGCTACCCATTCTAGCATTCTTGTCATAGAAATCCCAAGGACAGAGGAGCCTGGTGGGCAACAGTCCATAGGCTCTCAAAGAGTGCACATGACTTATTAATTAAGCACTTGCTGCCTAATACATTGAGTGTGATAAACTCCTTTCCCCAATGGGGGAAGGGGCCCAGGATACGAGGATCACCCAAGTCTGCAGGCAGGATCCCCGCAAGACTCCGGGAGCGCACTCTCAGCGCCTAACCTCACAGGCGCTTCCGGTTCCGCCTCTCTGCCCCGGCGCCTCCAATCCCTGCCGAGAGCGCGACCGCAGGCGGCGGAACTGCCCGCCCCGCCCTAGCGCTCTCCTGCGCAGGTGCAAAGGGAGCCACCCTCTCGCCGGAGTGTAAACAGGCTTCCGGAAACGCCGCTTATTTGGTTACATTCCAGGCTTTAGCGTTCTTCCGGTTTTAGCCGCGACTTTTTTTTTTCTTTTTTTAAGAAAAACAAACTGTCTTTTGAGTTTGGTGTTTGAAGCCAGACCGAAAGGTAATTCCATTCAAAAAGAATTGTAACAACTTTTACTGGCTGGAGGTTAGCCAAGAAAGAATCACAAAAATTAGAGTTTTACCAAGTTTAATGTTCTATTCTATACCTTTTCAGAACATATACAGTTAGTCACGTCATTACTCTCTCAAGCAAAGATTTCCTCCTTCTGTTCTGAAGATGTGTACAAGGCTAAACAAAGAACAAGGGAACCTATCTTCCAGTTTTAGTATTATAAATAATATATGCTATTTTGACCAAAATAATCGTGTGCATGTTTATACTGGGTACATGTTCAGAGCCAATGTACCTTTGAACACCTAACCCTTCTTAGAACCTAGAAACATCCAATAACACTTCTAGGTCTCAGAATTCTGATATTTAAATTTATATTGTGTTTATTTTAGTATATAAAATTGTAATCTTCACTTCCAACCAGATTGAAAATTCTTGGCAAAAATAGCATATCCCCTGGTGTTTAATGGGTTTCCCTGGTGGGTTAGGGTAAAGAATCCGCCTGCAAGGTGTGAGACCTAGTTTAGTCTCTGACATGGACAAGGGAATGGCTACCCATTCTAGCATTCTTGTCATAGAAATCCCAAGGACAGAGGAGCCTGGTGGGCAACAGTCCATAGGCTCTCAAAGAGTGCACATGACTTATTAATTAAGCACTTGCTGCCTAATACATTGAGTGTGATAAACTCCTTTCCCCAATGGGAGGGAGCAGAGATTTCCAGGGGGTCCCCGAGACTCAAAGACCAGACCAAGAGCTGCAAAAGCAAGAGTAGTATTTTATTGGGCGGGTGCGCACTCGGGTGTCAGCCTGGACGAACAAGCTGCACACCCTCGTCAAGGATTCTGGGGTTTTTATAGGGCAAAATTTCAAATTAACACAGGTACACTAAGCAACATATGATTGGCTACATGCTTGGCGGGCACATTGGGCATTACATGATTGGCTACATGTTCAAAAGCTGACTCATTCCAGGAAGTGGAATTTGGTGGGCGGAGGCCTCGTGGGAGTGTAGTTCAGCGGGAGGGGGCCTCAGGGAGGATGTTTACCTGCCTTTGGGTGGAGCAACTTAGTCTGTTGAAACCAGGTTATCTGATTTTTCATTCTTTCAAGTGTAATAATTGTTATTCATTATTCATGCTGATATTGAATAAAAGTCTCAATATGTTTATTTTTAGGTGCCACATTGTAAGAGGGTAATAAACAATGTTTTCTCCAAAGATATCAAAAATACTTATGAAAGCAACCATAGGGAAAAACATGAACTACGCTCATGTGATTTATAGTTAAAAAAAAAAAAAAAAAAAACAGACTTGATTTGTTCTTATTTGTTCTTATAACTACTACCTATGGTTGGAACTTATAGGAAATGTAATGTTAGGAAACAACGAAACTTGAACTTTCTAATTACTATAGTTCCCAAAACTAAAACAGTTACAAGTTTATGGGATAATTCCAGTGGTGGGTGTTAGGTCGAAGGTGAAAGAGACTATTCAAAATTGAAGAAAAGACTGACGATATTATTGTTGTTTACTCACTCAGTCATATCCAAGTCTTTGCAACCCAATGAACTGCAGCATACCAGGCTTCTCGGTCCACTATCTCCCAGGGAAATTTTTTTGCTCAAGATTCATGAGAAAGACCTGGTGGAGACCTAGTTTAGTCTCTGACATGGACAAGGGAATGGCTACCCATTCTAGCATTCTTGTCATAGAAATCCCAAGGACAGAGGAGCCTGGTGGGCAACAGTCCATAGGCTCTCAAAGAGTGCACATGACTTATTAATTAAGCACTTGCTGCCTAATACATTGAGTGTGATAAACTCCTTTCCCCAATGGGAGGAGCAGAGATTTCAGGGGTCCCGAGACTCAAAGACCAGACCAAGAGCTGCAAAAGCAAGAGTAGTATTTTATTGGGCGGGTGCGCACTCGGGTGTCAGCCTGGACGAACAAGCTGCACACCCTCGTCAAGGATTCTGGGGTTTTTATAGGGCAAAATTTCAAATTAACACAGGTACACTAAGCAACATATGATTGGCTACATGCTTGGCGGGCACATTGGGCATTACATGATTGGCTACATGTTCAAAAGCTGACTCATTCCAGGAAGTGGAATTTGGTGGGCGGAGGCCTCGTGGGAGTGTAGTTCAGCGGGAGGGGGCCTCAGGGAGGATGTTTACCTGCCTTTGGGTGGAGCAACTTAGTCTGTTGAAACCAGGTTATCTGATTTTTCATTCTTTCAAGTGTAATAATTGTTATTCATTATTCATGCTGATATTGAATAAAAGTCTCAATATGTTTATTTTTAGGTGCCACATTGTAAGAGGGTAATAAACAATGTTTTCTCCAAAGATATCAAAAATACTTATGAAAGCAACCATAGGGAAAAACATGAACTACGCTCATGTGATTTATAGTTAAAAAAAAAAAAAAAAAAAAACAGACTTGATTTGTTCTTATTTGTTCTTATAACTACTACCTATGGTTGGAACTTATAGGAAATGTAATGTTAGGAAACAACGAAACTTGAACTTTCTAATTACTATAGTTCCCAAAACTAAAACAGTTACAAGTTTATGGGATAATTCCAGTGGTGGGTGTTAGGTCGAAGGTGAAAGAGACTATTCAAAATTGAAGAAAAGACTGACGATATTATTGTTGTTTACTCACTCAGTCATATCCAAGTCTTTGCAACCCAATGAACTGCAGCATACCAGGCTTCTCGGTCCACTATCTCCCAGTGTTTGCTCAAATTTATGTCCATTGATTCAGTGATGCCATACAGCCATCTCATCCTCTGTCACACCTTTCTCCTCCTGCCCTCAATCTTTCCCAGTATTGATAGGTGATAGATAACAGTAGGTTACCGTGAACGGTGTCAGATTCTCAATCTCCAATGGAGAAGAATTCACATCAGGATCAAAAGACTTGGTGATGGTCACTCAGAGCTTCGTGCAGTGAAAAGTTTATTAAAGTAAGAAAAGATAGGGAAAAGCTTCCAGAATAGACACTGGGAGGGGGATAGACAGTATCCCCCTTTGCCAGTTTAAGCATGACAATTTGTATCTTCCAGTCAGTTACCAAAACAATAAATCAAAAGAATATCTTAAGGTTGTAAAGGCCCTGTGGACCCACCCACAACACACATCTTTAGATAACATAGGTACAAGATGAGAAACATGTCCTCCAGCAAGATACATTGTTATACACCTTAGCTCTGGGCTTAAAGTAACTTCTCAGGCAAAATGGATTGTTGTCATAGGCGTGGCAATCAAGGCAAAGGCACCTTTGCTAAAAATGTTTGTTCCTCCCCCTGCTCCTCCTTGGGATCCGCTAGCCTCCTTATCAAATCTTCGTATTAATCTAGCTATTAAACCCTTTCAGCATCAGGGCCTTCTTCAGTCTGTTGACTCTTCATATCAGGTGGACAAATTAAGGACTGATGCTGAAGCTGAAGCTCCAATATGTGTAGCTAGTTTCAGATTATTCTCAGAAGCTTTCAAATTTGCAAGCCAACAGATGAAACAATACAGAAGTGCTTTCCTATACCAGGGTTCTTTACAGATGCTAAGAGGAAAGGAAGGTTTTGAAGGACCTCATGTTTATCTCTCAATGTTTGTTTGAACATATCAATTCTGAATAATATCCTTTCTCTTATTCTGTATTCATATTTTGCCTTTATCTTCACCCAGTAGTGGTAGAATTGATTCTTGTTACCCATGGTAGTTATGACCTATAAAATCAGTGCATTGAATTAGTGAATATTGAAACGTTGCTCATAGTGAAAACAAGGAATCGTGTTCCTGGGAGCTTCTGGTCATGTTTTGATCAAACAATGAATATATAATGTTGTTTTATTCATGTTTCTGTTTAAAGACACCTTATTTAGTATATATTATTCATTTGTTAACATTGAGCTTATACCCAAGAGAACGATTAACTACACCCCAGTGAAGCTTATCGAATACATATATTTTCTCAATGAGGCATATCACATTCTTCTTGCACTTAGGAACCCTAAACAGCACTTCAGCACTATACTTGAGGGTCACTTTAAACAGGGAAATCACTAGTTAAAAGCACAAAAAATCTAACAAACACAAAAACACAGCAGAGCACTAAATAGATGGCAGAAAGAACATTTGTTTACAGTATAAGAGCTGATGAGAGCTGAAACAAAAAAGCAAAGCACTGTTTTGTTTAACCTCAACTGAGAGCATATACATTGGTTGATACAACTTTTTCACTGCTCCATGCATGTCCACGAATGGCTGCAAGTATTATTTTGGAAATACAAGGTTGTAAAGGCCCTGTGGACCCACCCACAACACACATCTTTAGATAACATAGGTACAAGATGAGAAACATGTCCTCCAGCAAGATACATTGTTATACACCTTAGCTCTGGGCTTAAAGTAACTTCTCAGGCAAAATGGATTGTTGTCATAGGCGTGGCAATCAAGGCAAAGGCACCTTTGCTAAAAATGTTTGTTCCTCCCCCTGCTCCTCCTTGGGATCCGCTAGCCTCCTTATCAAATCTTCGTATTAATCTAGCTATTAAACCCTTTCAGCATCAGGGCCTTCTTCAGTCTGTTGACTCTTCATATCAGGTGGACAAATTAAGGACTGATGCTGAAGCTGAAGCTCCAATATGTGTAGCTAGTTTCAGATTATTCTCAGAAGCTTTCAAATTTGCAAGCCAACAGATGAAACAATACAGAAGTGCTTTCCTATACCAGGGTTCTTTACAGATGCTAAGAGGAAAGGAAGGTTTTGAAGGACCTCATGTTTATCTCTCAATGTTTGTTTGAACATATCAATTCTGAATAATATCCTTTCTCTTATTCTGTATTCATATTTTGCCTTTATCTTCACCCAGTAGTGGTAGAATTGATTCTTGTTACCCATGGTAGTTATGACCTATAAAATCAGTGCATTGAATTAGTGAATATTGAAACGTTGCTCATAGTGAAAACAAGGAATCGTGTTCCTGGGAGCTTCTGGTCATGTTTTGATCAAACAATGAATATATAATGTTGTTTTATTCATGTTTCTGTTTAAAGACACCTTATTTAGTATATATTATTCATTTGTTAACATTGAGCTTATACCCAAGAGAACGATTAACTACACCCCAGTGAAGCTTATCGAATACATATATTTTCTCAATGAGGCATATCACATTCTTCTTGCACTTAGGAACCCTAAACAGCACTTCAGCACTATACTTGAGGGTCACTTTAAACAGGGAAATCACTAGTTAAAAGCACAAAAAATCTAACAAACACAAAAACACAGCAGAGCACTAAATAGATGGCAGAAAGAACATTTGTTTACAGTATAAGAGCTGATGAGAGCTGAAACAAAAAAGCAAAGCACTGTTTTGTTTAACCTCAACTGAGAGCATATACATTGGTTGATACAACTTTTTCACTGCTCCATGCATGTCCACGAATGGCTGCAAGTATTGATTTTGGAAATACAATTAAATGTTAGCAAGTCAGTGAATTTGCAAATACAGAATTTGTGAATAGCGAGAACAGACTTATATGTTCTCAGAAAAGAATGAAGAGCTTCTCTAGACGAATGTGCATGTAACACACCAAATGAAGATTATGTTTCAGTGTGAATGGTGGGGCCTGAGAGACCTCATTACTAGTGATTGAGGCTAAGTCTGTCCTGAACAGTATTAATCTGCAGTATCCACTTCTGTTCATTTAGAAACACAGAAATTGAGACTTTCAGAGATATAGAAAATTGACAAAGTCATACTGATAATTATAAAGTTGAAACTTGAGTACAGTGTTCCATAAAATTTTATAAAGGAGATGACCTCTGATGCTATCAGGCACCAAACTAAATATATGGCTGGACTTCTGGGAAAGCTATGATGTGCTCTGACTTTTTTCTACTTCTCCCATGATCCATTCTTTTGCCGTATTGTTTTGCATTTCTTAAGGGGCAATTTTATGCTTTGAGGATTTTCTTAATACTTCTTCAAAAGAGAAAAACTTTCTAATAAGCCACATTAAGAATCCATTCTATTTTTTTCTATTATGAATACATTTTATATATATATATATATATATATATATATATATATATATATGAGTTTGTTACTCCTCTCCTCAAAACCCTTTATGACTCATCACATGTGATGGAATAAAAATCTGGTCTCTTGCCTAGCTAGAGCTTTACCTTTAAGATTCTTCCTTCATCTTTCAGATGCTTTATCTTTCAGATTCTTCCTTCAACCTCCTTCTAGTATGTTATTCTCTACTGCTTCTCTAGATGGACACTCTGCCTAGGCTCCGGCCAGCTGCAGTCTACTTGCAACCCATGTTTCTCCACATATTTTTTGCTTATGGTACATATTCTCCCTAAAAAGATGTAGCTCTTCTCCCTACTTCTGTTTGTGAAATAAAATTCATATTTTATGGCAAGACAAGAAAAAAATAGTAATAGAAATATCCCCTTGGTCTCTTCTTTTCCCTCTGCTGTGTGTTGTGTGTCTGCATTGACTAAGCCTCTCCCAGCAGCAGAAATACCTACTTAGCCAGATAGACCAACCTTCTCCTAGAATGAAACAGAGTTCCTTCAAAGATAGCCTTCCTCCTTGATCTTGTAAATGATCACAGTGACCCACCACTTCGTACTTGCGGATCCGGATTGTGTAAACTGTCAATAATACATCACCTAATGTATAGACTTTTGTCTCAAAAAAATTTTATAACTCTGCTTTGACTTCTAATAGGTGGAACCATCCTCAGCTTTTCTGAGAGGCTGCTCCCAGGTTAAATCTTCAATTTGATCAAATAAAAATTTCCACTTATTTCTTAGATTGACTGATTTTTGGTTGACTCCTCATTATTCGACTTACTTCAAGAAACAGTTTCATTCTACTTAGCCCTCCTTGAGGTTCAAGCACTAATTTTCCAAATTCTTTGATATCATTGAAACCTCTATACTTATTAACATGTGTATATATGCACATTTGTTACCTTCTAAACCCAGAGTTCAAATTAATGTATCTTTTTTTCATAGCACAACAGCATTCAGATTTATTATTGTATCTGCCATTCTCTAATTCTGTCAACAAATATTTACTGAGTATCTAGTATCCATCCAAAGTACATTCATATAGGGAAGGCATAAAACTGAACAAGTATAGCTAATCCTCATTGTTCAGAGTCTATACTTAGGGGTTTGCCTACTCACTAAAATTTATTTGCAACTCCCAAATTAATACTTAGGGCACTTTCATGGCTGTTCACAAACATATAAAGAGTGGGAAAATCTAAGTCATTTAGAGTGCATGTTCCCAGCTGAGATCAAAGCAATACTTTGTCTTCAGCTCTCATCCTACAGTATCGTTTTCATCTTTATATTTTCTTATTTGTGACTTTAACATAGTGCTGAACTGCTGTCATATGCTCTTAAGTATAAATTGTTGGTGATGTACTTTATGAAGAACATATTTGAGGTTTCATTCAGACATGAGTTACAGAGTTGTTGATCATGACTTAAACATTAGTGAATCAATAATATACATTAGATAAGGCATCTTTAAACAAAAACACACATAAAAAAGGACTTTATACTGATTAATGAAAATGTGACCAGTGGCTCATAGAAACCTAACTCTGTATCTCCCCTAGGGACAATGGTTTGGTCTTCACTAATTCAGTATACATGACTACTTTATAGAACATAACTACCATAAATAATCAGAATTGACTCATTGTTCATGATAAGCATGAAATGTGAGATAGTGCATCTTTACATTTGGGAAGGGGGCAGATGGGGCAAAGAAAACTTTTCAGAGGAAGAAAGCAGAGATCTGAAGAATGAGTACAGATTGGTTAGGTGATTAGGAAGAAACACAGGTAGGAAGCAAGGAAGAAAAGTGTTCTGTGCAGAGGAAGCATCCTACATTTTCTCAAAAAAGGAGACACTTGTAAGAAGCACAGAACACACTAGGAAGGAAATATTAGTTTGCAAGGTCTTCTGTAACACAGTACCATAAACTATATATATATAAAAAAAAAAAAAAAAAAACAGAAAATGACTGAATTTTTTGTCTTGTAATTCTGGAAGCTAGAATCCAAGATCAACTTGTTCACAGTATTGGTTCCTTCTGGGATCTGTGGAGAAGAATCTGTTTTGCATCTCTCCCCTACTTCTGGTACTTTGCTGACAATCTTCTGTGTCCTTCAGCTTAGAGAAGTGTCACCCTGAAATCTGCCCTAATCTTCACACAGTGTTCTCCTTGTGTTATGTACGTGTCCAAATTCTCTCTTTTTTATAATGACACTAGTTTTATTGAATTAGGACCTATCCTACTTCATTATGATCTCATTTTAACCAATTATATCTGTAATGACCCTATTTCCAAATTTAAAATCACTATGGGTTAGCATTTAACTGTCAGAATTTCAAAAGAACACAATTCAGTAAGTAACAATAAGGAATGATAAGGGGAGCAAAGATGGCGGCTTGGAAGGACGTGCACTCATCTCTCCTGCAAAATTGCCTGAATTGCAACGAGTTCCTGGGAAACCATCGACAGGAGGAGGTTGGATCTGATCACAGAGAGGATACCCCACATCAAAGAACAAAGGAGAAGCTGCATCAAGACGCTGGAGTTACTGCTGGATTTTTAAAATTTCATTTTATTTCTTAATTTTTTTTGTATTGTATTGTTTTGTTTCAATTGTTTTTTTTTTTCCCTTTTTTCCAAACCCACTCAGTGTACCCCCCGTTTTTTTTTTTGTTTTTTTTTTTTTTTGCGTGTGTGAGAGTGGGTGTGCTCATTTCCTTCACTGAATTCTATTGAAGCTACTAATCCTATCAGTAAGACTGAACACATTCAAGTTTATGTAATTTTTTTTTTCTTTTCCCTTTTAAACCACACATTTTATTTTGGTATAAACTTCTGGTTCCGCATTGGCCTTTTAAGGTTCTGTGGGGGTTTTTTTGTTTTTATTATTTTGGCTTTGTTTTTCTATACTTTTATATATACTTATCTCTGTTTTAATTTTTAAAATTTTTCATTTGTACTACTACTTCCTCTATAATTCTTTGCTTTCTCTGAAGCTCCTTTCCTATAGCACTAAACTCTAATACATACAAATCTTTATCTCCCTATATTTAACTTTGCAGAATTATTCTATATTTCTCTTCTATCCTCCCTTTCTCTTTTTCCCTTTCCCCACCATATTTCTTAGTCTGTTCTGTCCTCATTGCCTTATTCCCAATGGGGACCCTGCTCTAGCATTATTCTCCAATTGGTGCTCTATTTAGTTTGGTTATTAATTGGTGGATATCATTCTTGGTTTTCTCTATTTGCCGTGCTAACATATTGTACTGTATTTTTGGTTGGAATGCTTGGGTTATGTTACAGCTGTATATGTTTATGTGTATAATTCAATATGCTGGATAGTATTTGCATAATATTTTAATTGCCATTTGTCAAAGGTATACCTTCTGTTTCTCATTCGCGTATATATGTTTTTAATATCATTTAATGCCATAACAAATCAGCCGTCAAATTTTCATTCCCTGATCAGGCAACAAGCCCCGGGGCTTCAGGGAGGGAGCACTGACTCCAAAACTCTACAATACTAGAGAATGCCTCACACTAGAGAGCACTATACAAGTGAGAACACCAACAAAGGTAATCACTTGCATGCAAGTCCTGACAGTACCCAACCACCAGCATCACCCAGAATAAGAAGCCCCATCCAAACAACAAACACCAACAGACATAACTCAAAGTCTGGGAAAAGGAAATCCCAAACAGAGTCAGTTAAAAAATTAATAATAACAACGAAACATCAGAGAAATACCACACAAGTGAAGGAACAATCTACAAACACACAAGATCAAATCAATGAAGAGAATTTGGACAAACTTTCGGAAAGTGATTTCAGAAGAATGATAATAAAGATGATCAAAGACACTGAAAAGAGAATGTTAGAGAAGTTGCAAGACACAACTAACACACTGAATAAAGAAATACAAGAACTTAAAAAAAAAGTAACAGAGGGCTTCCCCTGGTGGTCCAGTGGGTAAGGACACCGCCTTGCAGTGCAAGGGGTGCCGGTTCGATCCCTGACCTGGGAAGATCCCACTTGCTGTAGAGCGGCTGGACTGATGTGTCCAATTACCGAGCTGGAGCTCTGGCACACGTGTGCCCAGAGCCAGCACTCTGCGACGACAGAGGCCATCGCGATGGGAGTCCCACAGGAGCCAAAGAACAGAGACGGATGAAAATAGAGAAATGAAAGATCAAAGGAAGTGGCCCGCCCATCCCTCTCTCTCCCTACCCCACCCCCCCCAAAAGATCAATAATAAAAAAAAAGTAACAGAGGAATGCTAAGGAAAGAGGGTGAGAGACAGAAAAACCCGGGACTCAGTAAAAAAAACTAATAAGTTAAGACTTCAGTGTAAAGAAATATAGAAAAAATTGTGCTTCAACAATGAATTATATGTTTTCTATTGAAACTCCTCCAGGCTGTATGTTTCTAGTATTTCATGGTAGTTGAGCTAGTTTATCACTCTGTAGATTATAGGCAATTGATACCAATGCAAAATTTTAATTCCTACATTTTAAAATCATTTAATGCCATAACAAATCAGCCGTCAAATTTTCATTCCCTGATCAGGCAACAAGCCCCGGGGCTTCAGGGAGGGAGCACTGACTCCAAAACTCTACAATACTAGAGAATGCCTCACACTAGAGAGCACTATACAAGTGAGAACACCAACAAAGGTAATCACTTGCATGCAAGTCCTGACAGTACCCAACCACCAGCATCACCCAGAATAAGAAGCCCCATCCAAACAACAAACACCAACAGACATAACTCAAAGTCTGGGAAAAGGAAATCCCAAACAGAGTCAGTTAAAAAATTAATAATAACAACGAAACATCAGAGAAATACCACACAAGTGAAGGAACAATCTACAAACACACAAGATCAAATCAATGAAGAGAATTTGGACAAACTTTCGGAAAGTGATTTCAGAAGAATGATAATAAAGATGATCAAAGACACTGAAAAGAGAATGTTAGAGAAGTTGCAAGACACAACTAACACACTGAATAAAGAAATACAAGAACTTAAAAAAAAAGTAACAGAGGGCTTCCCCTGGTGGTCCAGTGGGTAAGGACACCGCCTTGCAGTGCAAGGGGTGCCGGTTCGATCCCTGACCTGGGAAGATCCCACTTGCTGTAGAGCGGCTGGACTGATGTGTCCAATTACCGAGCTGGAGCTCTGGCACACGTGTGCCCAGAGCCAGCACTCTGCGACGACAGAGGCCATCGCGATGGGAGTCCCACAGGAGCCAAAGAACAGAGACGGATGAAAATAGAGAAATGAAAGATCAAAGGAAGTGGCCCGCCCATCCCTCTCTCTCCCTACCCCACCCCCCCCAAAAGATCAATAATAAAAAAAAAGTAACAGAGGAATGCTAAGGAAAGAGGGTGAGAGACAGAAAAACCCGGGACTCAGTAAAAAAAACTAATAAGTTAAGACTTCAGTGTAAAGAAATATAGAAAAAATTGTGCTTCAACAATGAATTATATGTTTTCTATTGAAACTCCTCCAGGCTGTATGTTTCTAGTATTTCATGGTAGTTGAGCTAGTTTATCACTCTGTAGATTATAGGCAATTGATACCAATGCAAAATAATTCCTACAGATAAATCCAAATTAATTTCCCCATTTTGAAAAACCAGTTTTACCTTAATTTGGCTATCAATGTCAATATTCTTCATCTAAGCATATCAAGAGTAATTTCTGAACTCTCTTTTTAACTGGTTAGGATGCCTGCCTGGTTCCTTCTTTAGTCAATGAGTAGAACAAAATTCTTTTTTTTTTTTTAATCAATTGCTTCTTTTTTATTATTTTTTATTTTTTTTAAACTTTTATTTCACTTTTAACTTTTACAGAGTTTTGTTGTTTACAGATATGTATGTTCCCAGATTAGTCATATGTATATCTCCCCCATCCCATCCCTCCTGACCATCACACAGCACCCCTGAAGGATCTCCTTTTCTCAGAGAGCAATGACTATAGCTATTTTCTTCACATACGATAGTACAGGCCTTCATGCTACTTCCTTTACGCCTCCCACCCTCTGTTAGTTTCTCACCATGTCCCTATGTCCATTGTCCACGTCTGTCTTTCTGTCACTTCACTGCATGTGCCATCATCACCATCCTACTAGATTCCATATATATGTGTTAATATACTGTATTTGTCCTTCTCTTTCTGACTGACTTCACTTTTTATGATACGTTCTAGATCCAACCACCTCATTAGGGCTGAGTCTTCTGCATTTCTCTTTACAACTGTGTAGTATTCCATTGTATATATGTACCAGAGGTTTTGGATCCATTAGTTCATTGATGGGCATCTAGGTTGCTTCCATGTGCTGGCTATTGTATAGAGAACTGCAAGGAACATTGGGGTACAGGTGCTTCTTTCAGATTTGATTTCATCAGAGTATAAGCCTAAGAGTGGGAATGCTGGGTCGTATGGTGCTTCTATTTTTAGTTTTTAAAGAATTCTCCACACTGTCTTCCACAGAGGCTGTATCAGTTTACATTCCCACCAGCAATGCAAGAGGGTTCCCTTTTCTCCACATCCTCTCCAGCATCTATTGTCTGTCGATTTGTGGATGATGACCATTCTGATGGGTGTGAGGTGATATCTCATTGTAGTTTTGATTTGCATTTCTCTAATAATAAGCGAAGTTGAGCATCGTTTCATGTACTTTTGGGCCATATGTATGTCCTCTTTGGAGAGGTGTCTTGTTTAGATTTGGTTTTCCCCATTTTTTGATTGGGTTGTTCATTTTTCAGGTGCTGAGTTGTCTGAGTTGCTTGTAGATTTTGGAGATTAATTCTTTGTCTGTTATTTCATTTGCTATGATTTTCTCCCATTCTATGGGTTGTCTGTTCATCTTTTTTGTAATTTCTTTTGCTGTGCAAACGCTTTTAAGTTTCATTATGTCCCACATGTTCATTTTTCTTTTTCATTCCTCTAGTCTAGTAGGTGGGTCAGAGAAGATCTTGCTTTGATTTATGTCCTTGAGGGTTTTGCCTATATTCTCCTCTAAGAGTTTGATGGTTTCTGGTCTTAAAATTAGGTCTTTAATCCATTTTTTTTTCTTTTTTAGTGGGGGGGGGAGGGAGTGGGGTGAAGCGGGGATGGGGTGGGGAGGGAGGGTGCAGGTGGGCCATTCTATTGGTCTTTCATTTATCTATTTTCATCCATCTTTGTTCCCTGGCCCGTGTGAGCCTCCCATCGCGATGGCTTCTGTTGTCGCAGAGCACTGTCTCTGGGCGCACGCTCTCCAGGGCACCGGCTCGGTAATTGGGCACATCAGTCCAGCTGCTCCATGGCACGTGGGATCTTCCCAGGCCAGGGATCGAACCGGCGCCCCTTGCACTGCAAGGCAGTGTCCCTACCCACTGGACCATCAGGGAAGCCCTTTAATCCATTTTGAGTTGATCTCTGTGCATGGTGTCAGGGAATGTTCCAACTTCATTTTTTTTGCATGTTGTTGTCCAGTTTTGCCAGCACCACTTGTTGAAGAGGCTGTCTTTGTCCCATTTTAGAGTTTCGCCTCCTTTGTCAAAAATAAGGTGCCCATAGGTGTGTGGGTTTATTTCTGGATTCTCTATCTTGTTCCATTGGTCTATATTTGTGTTTTTGTGCCAGTACCATACTGTCTTGACGACTGTTGTTTTGTAGTATAGTCTGAAGTTGGGGAGGCTGATTCCTCCACCTCCATTTTTCTTTCTCAGGATTGCTTTGGCTATTTAAGGTCTTTTGTGTTTCCATATGAACTGTGTTATTCTCTGGTCTAGTTCTGTGAGGAGTATCATTGGTAGTTTGATAGGGATCACATTGAATCTATAGATGATATTTGTTAGTATGGTCATTTTCATAATAGTGATTCTTCTGACCCAGGAACATGGAATATCTGTCCATCTGTTTAAGTCTTTTTTAATGTCTCTCATGAGTGTCTTGTAATTTTCAGTGTACAGTTCTTTTGTTTCTTTGGGTAGGTTTATTCCTAGATATTTGATTCTTTTGGTTGCAGTGGTGAAGGGAATTGCCTCTTTGATTTTGTTTTCTGATTTTTCATTGTTTGTGTATAGGAATGCCAGTGATTTCTGTATATTGATTTTGTCTCCTTCGACTTTGTTGAATTCGCTGATTAACTCTAGTAGTTTTGTAATAGTGCCTTTGGGATTTTCTATGTACAATATCATGTCATCTGCAAAGAGAGAGAAATTGGGTTCCTTTTATTTTCCCGGGGATGGGTAGGGGGGCCCAGTTTCATTTATCTATTTTCATCCATCTTTGTTCCCTGGCCCGTGTGAGCCTCCCATCGCGATGGCTTCTGTTGTCGCAGAGCACTGTCTCTGGGCGCACGCTCTCAGGGCACCGGCTCGGTAATTGGGCACATCAGTCCAGCTGCTCCATGGCACGTGGGATCTTCCCAGGCCAGGGATCGAACCGGCGCCCCTTGCACTGCAAGGCAGTGTCCCTACCCACTGGACCATCAGGGAAGCCCTTTAATCCATTTTGAGTTGATCTCTGTGCATGGTGTCAGGGAATGTTCCAACTTCATTTTTTTTGCATGTTGTTGTCCAGTTTTGCCAGCACCACTTGTTGAAGAGGCTGTCTTTGTCCCATTTTAGAGTTTCGCCTCCTTTGTCAAAAATAAGGTGCCCATAGGTGTGTGGGTTTATTTCTGGATTCTCTATCTTGTTCCATTGGTCTATATTTGTGTTTTTGTGCCAGTACCATACTGTCTTGACGACTGTTGTTTTGTAGTATAGTCTGAAGTTGGGGAGGCTGATTCCTCCACCTCCATTTTTCTTTCTCAGGATTGCTTTGGCTATTTAAGGTCTTTTGTGTTTCCATATGAACTGTGTTATTCTCTGGTCTAGTTCTGTGAGGAGTATCATTGGTAGTTTGATAGGGATCACATTGAATCTATAGATGATATTTGTTAGTATGGTCATTTTCATAATAGTGATTCTTCTGACCCAGGAACATGGAATATCTGTCCATCTGTTTAAGTCTTTTTTAATGTCTCTCATGAGTGTCTTGTAATTTTCAGTGTACAGTTCTTTTGTTTCTTTGGGTAGGTTTATTCCTAGATATTTGATTCTTTTGGTTGCAGTGGTGAAGGGAATTGCCTCTTTGATTTTGTTTTCTGATTTTTCATTGTTTGTGTATAGGAATGCCAGTGATTTCTGTATATTGATTTTGTCTCCTTCGACTTTGTTGAATTCGCTGATTAACTCTAGTAGTTTTGTAATAGTGCCTTTGGGATTTTCTATGTACAATATCATGTCATCTGCAAAGAGAGAGAGTTTGACTTCTTCCTTTCCAATTTGGGTTTCCTTTTATTTCTTTCTCTTCTCTTATTTCAGTTGCTAGAACTTCCAGGACTATATTGAATAATAGTGATGAAAGTGGACACCCTTGTCTTGTTCCTGATCTTAGAGGAAATGCTTTGAGTTTTTCACCATTGAAGATAATGTTCGCTGTGGGCTTCTCATATATGGCTTTCCCTATGTTGAGATAGGTTCCTTCTATGCCCATTTTTTGAAGAGTTTTTTTTTTGTCATAAATGGGTGTTGTACTTTGTTGAAGGCTTTTTCTGCACCTATTGAGATGATCATGTGATTTTGAACAAAATTCTTAAAGTGTCTTCATTTTTATACCTGTATGAACCATCATTTTACCTCATTTTGAAAATAATCTTTTCTCAGAAATGTGGATCATTCAGGGGATAATACATCAATAAATGAACAACTGCATGAATAAGTCAGGTTACCTAGTAGATAAATTCTCAAGAGACAAGACAGGTTAATTATAGTTAATAACCAGATTATTGTGAGAGTGACAGTGGTAAAATTTATCCTGAGCCCTGTGTTCTCAGAAAACGGAGATGATTAAGAAAATCTCTACTCTCTGTGACCTAGGGAAATGACTTGCTACAAAGACCCACTCTTCTCCCTGTGACTTTTATAAATAATGCTAATAAACACATTTTTCTTTAGGATAAGACCAGATACAGTCACCCCCATACTTCCATTCTGTGTCTCATAAATGTTTAAGTGAACTGTTTGTGTTGAACATGGAGAAAAATATTTCCAGTTCAGGTGACTGAAAATCTCCCTGATTCTAAAAGCAATCCCAACTGTAATACCACTTAGTTATAATTTGTATACTTCTCCCTACAAACATCTAAGGGGAAACCATACTAATAAGAAATTGTGATCTTTGCACATGGTATGACTTATTGTAATAATCTGAATAAAAGCAATGTCCTTCTCAGATTCCAAGTGCCTCCAAAAAGCTCTGAAATTGGAATGAAATCTAGAGTTTAATAGACCACTTATAAGTTCGGTGAAACTATTGTTTTCTCTTCAACATTGGTGCCCATGTCTTCTGTCTTCCCATCCCATAGCTGGAGTCTCATCTATAGTGTCTGCATCTACTGCCCTTAGGAGACTATAAGAGGGCTGATATCTCTCTGCAGTACAATCCTCTGATTAAAACTTTTAAACTTCTTACTGAATTTAGCTATCATTAAATTCATTTTTATAGATGTACAGTGAAAAGAGGGCTTCCCAGGTGCAGTTAGTAGTAAAGAACTTGCTTACCAGTGCAGGAGACACAGGTTTCATCCCTGGGTGGGAAAGTTTCTCTAAAGGAGGAAATAACAACCCACTCCAGTATCTTGTGTAGTAATCCCGTGGTCAAAGGAGCCTGATAGGTTATAGTCCATGGGTCACAAAGAGTTAGACACAGCTTAAGCAATTTAGCATGCAGACATGCACAGTGAAAAGAATTCAAAATTATGTAAAGAAAGAGAAAAAATTCTGAAGGCTTATACAACATGCTATTTTCTTTAAAGGTACTTGGTGCAAGAAACTAAGCAACTTCTATGAACATCTGATGATATGTATTTTAGTATTTGTGTTCCCAGCTGACTAGGATTGTTAAAGTGTTTTTCAGTGCAATGCACAGAAGTAATAGATTTCCAATCCTACAGAAGGCACCCTTTTAAAATGCAAGTTTTTCCTACATTGATTTAAATAGTTCTGCATGCATGACTTAGAATCGTTCTATGGTTTGTTGATTTTTTTTTTTCACAGTGTCACAAATCTCAGAGAAAAAGGGAAAAGACCTCATCCTCTTTTATTCCATTTGAATCAAATGATTTTCATGTTAAATGGGTGAGGTGGCCAACATGCTGTTTTCTTTGTTATTGTTTCACATTTGCTTTCCACATTATCGATACTTAGGTGACTGAAAATCTCCTGATTCTAAAAGCAATCCCAACTGTAATACCACTTAGTTATAATTTGTATACTTCTCCCTACAAACATCTAAGGGGAAACCATACTAATAAGAAATTGTGATCTTTGCACATGGTATGACTTATTGTAATAATCTGAATAAAAGCAATGTCCTTCTCAGATTCCAAGTGCCCCCAAAAAAGCTCTGAAATTGGAATGAAATCTAGAGTTTAATAGACCACTTATAAGTTCGGTGAAACTATTGTTTTCTCTTCAACATTGGTGCCCATGTCTTCTGTCTTCCCATCCCATAGCTGGAGTCTCATCTATAGTGTCTGCATCTACTGCCCTTAGGAGACTATAAGAGGGCTGATATCTCTCTGCAGTACAATCCTCTGATTAAAACTTTTAAACTTCTTACTGAATTTAGCTATCATTAAATTCATTTTTATAGATGTACAGTGAAAAGAGGGCTTCCCAGGTGCAGTTAGTAGTAAAGAACTTGCTTACCAGTGCAGGAGACACAGGTTTCATCCCTGGGTGGGAAAGTTTCTCTAAAGGAGGAAATAACAACCCACTCCAGTATCTTGTGTAGTAATCCCGTGGTCAAAGGAGCCTGATAGGTTATAGTCCATGGGTCACAAAGAGTTAGACACAGCTTAAGCAATTTAGCATGCAGACATGCACAGTGAAAAGAATTCAAAATTATGTAAAGAAAGAGAAAAAATTCTGAAGGCTTATACAACATGCTATTTTCTTTAAAGGTACTTGGTGCAAGAAACTAAGCAACTTCTATGAACATCTGATGATATGTATTTTAGTATTTGTGTTCCCAGCTGACTAGGATTGTTAAAGTGTTTTTCAGTGCAATGCACAGAAGTAATAGATTTCCAATCCTACAGAAGGCACCCTTTTAAAATGCAAGTTTTTCCTACATTGATTTAAATAGTTCTGCATGCATGACTTAGAATCGTTCTATGGTTTGTTGATTTTTTTTTTTCACAGTGTCACAAATCTCAGAGAAAAAGGGAAAAGACCTCATCCTCTTTTATTCCATTTGAATCAAATGATTTTCATGTTAAATGGGTGAGGTGGCCAACATGCTGTTTTCTTTGTTATTGTTTCACATTTGCTTCTTAATCCCACATTGATCAGAATTACTATAGCCTTTATTTTCTTATATTCACCAAAGGTCCCAGAATACTGCCACTCAAAAGGAAATTTTGGCACTCAAAAAGGAAAAGAAAAAAAAAAGAACCACTTATTGACATTAAATGGATTATCTTTTGAGCATTTATTGTTAGGTGACACTGAATACTTGCAAATTTCCAGTGGTAAGTGACTCATTAATATTTTAAATACTGAGACGAATAGTAAACTAAACAACACTGGAACATTTCACTAGAAGCGACTTAGATAAATGTTTAAAAGTGAACCAATAAATTCAGTTTTGCTAGTGTCCTCAGGGAACACTGGTGATTAAAAGAGAAAAGGCAAGAATTTTCATTTCTATTTTGCCTTATGTAAGAGGGGTAGTAAGGCTACATTTTGAAAGCACAATGGGTTGTTAAATGAGTAAACAGATTTATAGAAAACAAGGAGCAAGCAAAACATCAACACGCACACATGGCTGCTCTACCTTTCTCAATTTTATGCCTAAGGAGACTGGCAGGGATCTTGGCTAACAGGGCTCCTGATGTGATTTGGATCTAAGAGTGAATTCATGATCTCTCTTTTGTTTTCTTCCTTCCCTTCCTGCACTCAATCAATCGGAGACTATATCTGCACGGAGGTAGTCTCCACCATTGTGAAGCTGGGCTACTTCCTGACGTAAATGTGTATTTTAACAAAAAGAAAGAGAGGAGAAAGATTGCTGGCAGCAAGGTCATTCTCTGACCGTAGACAATTGTCCTTCGCCGCTGAACAGTCCCAGGATCCAGCCTTGAGCCCAAACTAAATAGACACAGCTGCCCTGTCAGCTGCTATCCAGCTGTCTGCCTTTTGAAGAAGAGGCTTTCTCAGGATCATGACTAACGAGTCCTATCTGCCACTCTCAGACTGGCTGGTACAGCCTGAAGAGCCCTCTGCATATACAGTGAGATTTTCTCTCTGCTTTGCACTTCGAGAATTTAGGAAGCTTCAGGGGAAATAAGGATTGAGGTTTTTTTCTCTGTTCGTTGTGATGAGCACTTGCTTTCCCTGCAGGATGCTTTGAAGTACCTTGAAAATTCACCTCGTGGCTTTTCGAACAAGGCACTCAGAGGCAGACACTTGTGGTCAGCTGATTCTGGCTGCAGCTCAAGGAGAGACTTAGCAGCATTGGCCAGGAGCACACCCTCCTGGCATTCCTCGCTTGGCTCACCCAGCTCAGCCCAGCACGGGAGAGGAGCTGAGGCTACTAGGAAGAGAATATTGGTGAAGAACTCCAAATGGTTCTACTATTCTCAGTCTCAGTTGCTGTCCCTCCTTCTGTTATTCCCAGCTCTTGTCATCAGGCCTGGCAAGGCCCACTACTGGCAGAATCAGTCCTTACCCAAAATCTGAGATGATTTGCACCAAATAGGAAAGACCTACAGTTTTCCAGCCCTTTGCCCTGACTCTTTTCTTCCTCTTTGCCTCTTTACTGAGCACACTCAGTCACATCTACCTTCTCCAGTCCAGTGGGGAGGCTGATCAAGGAGTGCGGCTTCCTGCATTAATGTCTCAGCATTCAAGTGGACTAATCTTGCATACTGGAGTCTAATGGAAAGGAGAATGCTGGATCTGAGCTCAGGTGATAGAGGTGATAGACCCTCATGGCAGGGACTCTGAAATAACTCAGGGTTTATACAAGGCTGTGTTATTTACTTCCCTGAGCCCTAAGTATATTTAGCCCCTTACTTCATAAAAAAATACTGAAAAGGTATGTTTTATAACTCTTAATGAAAGGTGATTGTGATCCAGCCTGGATTATATTCACTTTTCCTTCTGATTTAAAAAGAAATCAGAATATGCCTGCCCCATGCTCACCGTGCAGTCTCTTTTTAAAGGCGGATGAAGGAGGAATGGTTGGCGGTAGCAGTGGGCATCAAGAGTATATATGACCCACCGCTTGGCCTGGAAGTAAGCGGTATGTAAGAGAAAATAAACAACAACTTTCATTTGAAAGGGAGAATAGTGTCCTCAACGGCAAGTATGCTAGCCATAGATATAAAGGTATCTGCACAGACTGCTAGTAATTTTCTTTCTCTGCTTTGCACTTCGAGAATTTAGGAAGCTTCAGGAAATAAGGATTGAGGTTTTTTCTCTGTTCGTTGTGATGAGCACTTGCTTTCCCTGCAGGATGCTTTGAAGTACCTTGAAAATTCACCTCGTGGCTTTTCGAACAAGGCACTCAGAGGCAGACACTTGTGGTCAGCTGATTCTGGCTGCAGCTCAAGGAGAGACTTAGCAGCATTGGCCAGGAGCACACCCTCCTGGCATTCCTCGCTTGGCTCACCCAGCTCAGCCCAGCACGGGAGAGGAGCTGAGGCTACTAGGAAGAGAATATTGGTGAAGAACTCCAAATGGTTCTACTATTCTCAGTCTCAGTTGCTGTCCCTCCTTCTGTTATTCCCAGCTCTTGTCATCAGGCCTGGCAAGGCCCACTACTGGCAGAATCAGTCCTTACCCAAAATCTGAGATGATTTGCACCAAATAGGAAAGACCTACAGTTTTCCAGCCCTTTGCCCTGACTCTTTTCTTCCTCTTTGCCTCTTTACTGAGCACACTCAGTCACATCTACCTTCTCCAGTCCAGTGGGGAGGCTGATCAAGGAGTGCGGCTTCCTGCATTAATGTCTCAGCATTCAAGTGGACTAATCTTGCATACTGGAGTCTAATGGAAAGGAGAATGCTGGATCTGAGCTCAGGTGATAGAGGTGATAGACCCTCATGGCAGGGACTCTGAAATAACTCAGGGTTTATACAAGGCTGTGTTATTTACTTCCCTGAGCCCTAAGTATATTTAGCCCCTTACTTCATAAAAAAATACTGAAAAGGTATGTTTTATAACTCTTAATGAAAGGTGATTGTGATCCAGCCTGGATTATATTCACTTTTCCTTCTGATTTAAAAAGAAATCAGAATATGCCTGCCCCATGCTCACCGTGCAGTCTCTTTTTAAAGGCGGATGAAGGAGGAATGGTTGGCGGTAGCAGTGGGCATCAAGAGTATATATGACCCACCGCTTGGCCTGGAAGTAAGCGGTATGTAAGAGAAAAATAAACAACAACTTTCATTTGAAAGGGAGAATAGTGTCCTCAACGGCAAGTATGCTAGCCATAGATATAAAGGTGAAGGAATTTGAGACTGCAATCATGTGATTGCAGAAGATATTTCCAGAAGCCCAGGGAAAAGATTCAGAGAAGAAGTGATGGAGTCAGATTAGGGGGAGTGTGGCCAAATAGGGACCAGAATTCAGGCAAAGGATGACTTGGATTTCTGGTGGCTGGGGTAATTTGAATGTAAGGCGCTATGTGCCTAGAGTGATCTTAAGCTGTTCAGAAATAGGGAGATGGTCCTGGGGAAATTTGCTCTGGGAGTTCAGCTCACCTGGCTGCTAACTTTAATAGCAAGAGGGACTGTTCCCTCCTCCTGTGATAATCTGTAAAATGACTAAGAAGGTACAGATTGTATTCAAAGAACTTCTAGTGCTTTAATCTCACTTAATTGCCAAAATAACCCATTTTACATAAGAGAGATCAGGGAAATGGAGAGGTAGTTACTAATCTAGGATCCACTTCTCAATGACTCTTGTCATGTGTGTATACATATACATACATGTATACATGTGTGCATATGTATCCCCTGCTTTTCCAAAGTGTGCTTTAGGCAGCTTTGTTTTATGAAAAACTTACATTAGTGCCTGTTTTCAATAACCAAAAGAAATTCAAAGGTTTTTGCTTTTACAAAAAATGGGGAAAAATGAAAATAGCTAGTGTTCAGCGTTTGTTCTGCAGCTAGATATTATAGAAGCAGCTCCCACCTAGGGCAATGAGAAGGGCACTGCCAAGCTGCTTTGCCAGAACCACACTCAGTGTTTCACCATCGAGACACCATGTCTTTGAGCTGTGATTGTGGACATCCACACGTTTATTCCGATCTATTTTGTGCATCTGTTAGCAAGATGTGTCCTAAGATAATTCCTTTTTGATTTATGTCATTTTGGTTTACAAAGGTTTCATAGTCATGTTCTCCTGTTGGATAGCAGTGGAAACTTGTATATACCTACATGTATGTGTGTATATATATATATGCAAATAATTACAGAAGTATACATATTTTGATATTTATATAGTGTATACACATATACGTTAATATACATATATGCCAGATGTGCCTGCTGTAGTTTCAAGTGTAACTTGAAAAGTGAAGCCCCTTGAGTAGTATATTATGGTTCACTAATGTATAGCACAGTGGTTTTTATTCGAATCCTGTAGCTCTTTTGTGAGTCCATGCTTCTCATGATGCAGTTACCCTGGAATGTACCTTCCTAGAAGGAAGGAAATATTTCTAAGGTATGTACATAACTGCTGAATAGTGTCTTGATGATACTGAAAAAGTCGATTTTTCCAATCCGTAAATTAAAAATATCGGCTATCTGTACTCACCATTAGTTATCACAACGGGGAGAGAAGTGGAGAGCTTCCTATAACAAATGCATGAGGTTCTATTGCTTGTTAGGAGCTTAGCACCTGGGGCTAGACTTGCCCACAACTAGTTGCTCACCCTGGACAAGTTATTTCACTTGTTTTTTACCCATGTAAAATTACTCAGCATGATTCTTGGGAGTGAGTAGTTGCTCAATGTTGTCGCTTAGTCACTAGGTCATGTATGACTCTTTTTGTGACTGCATGGACTATAGTCCACCAGCCTCCTCTGTCCATGGCATTTCCTAAGAAACATTACTGGAGTAGGTTGACATTGCCTTCTCTAGGGGATCTTCCTCACCTAACGATGGAACCTTTGTCACCTGCATTGGCAGGTGAATTCTTTACTCCTGAGCCACCAGGGAAGCCCCAGTTGTTCTACACACAATAATTATTATTACTGTTCAATGTTTACTATATGTCAAGTACCTTGCAAGGTCTTAGAGATTCAAAGATACTCTTAAGAAGTTCATAATCAAGTGGTGAGACAGTGAAACAAACAAATTATCTCTACCCTCTATCTCCCATCACAGTTCTGCATGCTGTGATAAGAGATACGTACACTGGACTTTGAAACTATAGTTCCCAAAAGGAACCAGAGCACTCATGGCTAGGTGGAAGCATTTGTTAATGTGTGTGTGTGTGTGTGTGTGTGTGAGTGCATGTGTATTAGTGAGGAGTTATAATTGTGTTGAGAATGCCTTCTTTTACTTGGAGGCGCTTAAGACCTCCTGGTTAGTCCCTCAACAACTGGGAAGACATAGTGGAATAAAACTGGTGTCTGTCAGCCACATTTTTTTCTGGATGAGCAAAGCAGCACGGAGAAGGAAGCAACACTCAGAAACTTGATGCTTCTATTCTGTCTTTCTCTCTGTTTATGCTTTTGTCCCCACCATCTTATGAGAGTTTGGTCATGAAGTACAAGGTGGAGGATAACACAAGGAAGTATTTTTTGTGTGGTTCCTTTTATTTCTTTTTCTTCCTGCTCCTCATCTTTCTTCTTTTTAAAGTTTATTTTTGCTAAATGAGTAGCAAGAACCCCAAACTTACTGTTTCTCAGAATCAACAGTAAAGAATCCTGCTCTGCTGATGCGTTTGGAGTTTTTCTCTCTCTGGGATTACAGGCCTTTTCATGATGCTGATGCATGGTTTTTAGCCATGTTAGTTCTGTAATGTTAGTTCTGAATGTTTTCACAATATTCCCCTGGTAGTTAGAAGCAAGAAAAGATTTATTTTGAATGGAAAAAAAGAGATCATTGTTTCAGCCCCAGAGTCACAAGTTAAAAAAGGAAACTCGGAAAGTGTAGATGCAGTACTCTCAGCTAAAACTCCAAACCACCTCAAGTTTTGCCCAGCTCCATTTATTTATCATTACAATTACAGAAGACACGCGCTGCTACAAAAAGGCATACTGTGTCTATTTTCTAAGGGAAGGGAAGGCAATTTAAGGCAATTTAATTTGACTCTTATGTGAATGTTTCCTCTACCACTGCACATTTTAAGAAATGAAGAACTTTACCTATAACAAGTTTGTTTTTATCCTCAAGCCATCTGAACTTGAATAATATGTTTTTCATTTTTTATAGTACTCTTTGAATTCCTTTCTACTGAAGGTCTACTATTATGCTTTACAATGATTAACAGATTCCCTTATCTTAAAAAGTCATATGATTCTATAGGTCAAAGACTTTTTAAAATTCTACTAATTTACATGCTACTTATGAGCATTCTTTGTAGCTCAGGGGTAAATAATCCACCTTCAATGCAGGAGACCCCTGTTTAATTCCTGGGTCAGGAAGACCCTCTGGAGAAAAGACTGGCCTTGATGGCTCAGATAGTAAAGAATCCACTTACAATGTGGAGAATCTGGGTTCGGTCCCTGGGTTTGGAAGACTGTCTGGAGAAGGGAAAGGCTACCAGCTCCAGTATTTTTGCCTGGAGAATTCCATGGCTCGTCCATGAGTTGGACATGACGGAACAATTTTCACTTTCACTATGACTATTCTCAAACACATTGTGTTCAAAAATGTTTTTCCTACACATCATTCAAGACAAATATTACATTTTCTCATGATACCATAAAGACCTAAAACTGAAAAAAAATGTGTTCAAGTATATCTTAAAGATGTTGTTTACTATTTCAAATGCAATCTTCACCCTGTAGTGGGAAAAATCAGATATGTCAGGTAAGAACCACTTATCACTAATCCTGCATAATTACAGAGACTAATGAAAGTATCACAAGCTCTATTAAAACATCTAATTACAAAGATGCAAAATATGTACTAGGAGCATGAAGCTCTCACTTTCTATATAGCTATGTACATTTTTCTATGCTTTTACAACATATTGCAAAATTCAAGGCTAGGGCCTTGGTTTTTTCTTTACTTTTATTGAACAGAGTGTAACACTGGCATTAACTTTTTTTTTTTTCAATTCTAATTGTTTATTTCCAATACCCTAAGTTATAAAGTTCAGAGTAGTATCTCAGCATTAAATAGTGACACATATCAAGTTTCAGACTATTTATTCATCAGTGTAAATCCCAACACAATACACCAACATGATTTTGTGCATTTTGACGGTAAATATTTCCTAGTTAAGTGGAAAATTGTGTGGATGGCTTCTGGAAGACCTTCATTCTAAGCGTCTTTACAGTGAAATATTTCATTTAGAAGTCTGGACCTTCTTTCTTCAGTTTGCTGTAATCTACATTCACAGAGTAGAACTTGTACTGATCATTAGGACCTAGTTTGTTCCAGGGTTCTGGGTTGTTCTTTCGGTCCCAAATGACATCTGGATTGAACAATGCCAGGCGCATGACATACAGTGCTGCTCCTGTCCTTCCTGCCCCAATAAATATGAAGAGGGGAATCAAGCCAGGATGCTTCCTGGCCTGGCTGAGGGTCTGGCAGAGCATGACTGTAACACAGGCCTCGAGTCCAAACCAAGAGGAAAACTAAGCCACTGGCATTAACTTTATGGGATGAAGCTCTCCTTCAAAATAAAGATTGAAAGTAAGAAATCAATCTTAAAAAATAATCACGATTATATGAGAATAAACATTTATTTAAAAATTATACTTTGCAGCACAATTTGTAGCAACAAAAAACAAACAATCTAAATCTTCAACAAAAGATAAATTGTTTGCATAAATTCAGATTTATCCCTGAGATCGAACTCTGTTTCCTTTAAAATAAATTTGCCCAAACATTTTGATCTCATAAGAGATGTTCAGGAAACAGTGTTAGATGAAAAGAAAAAGTATTTAGATCTATATGGATTGTGTTAATCCAATAGTACATCTAAGTAAACCCAAACACAAAAGAATGTTCCAAAATACTAAAGACATTTAATTCCTTTTTAAAATTTTTCTATACTTCTGTGATTTCCATAATAAGCATGAATTATCTTTATACTACAAAGTTATGGCCTTTTTAAAAGTTAAAAATTGTTAAAGCAAATTATGAGACATGCTCATCATTTGATCAATAACTAAGCATTCTTTAAAATATTGAAATTTGATCAATACCCTAAGTTAGAAAGTTCAGAGTAGTATCTCAGCATTAAATAGTGACACATATCAAGTTTCAGACTATTTATTCATCAGTGTAAATCCCAACACAATACACCAACATGATTTTGTGCATTTTGACGGTAAATATTTCCTAGTTAAGTGGAAAATTGTGTGGATGGCTTCTGGAAGACCTTCATTCTAAGCGTCTTTACAGTGAAATATTTCATTTAGAAGTCTGGACCTTCTTTCTTCAGTTTGCTGTAATCTACATTCACAGAGTAGAACTTGTACTGATCATTAGGACCTAGTTTGTTCCAGGGTTCTGGGTTGTTCTTTCGGTCCCAAATGACATCTGGATTGAACAATGCCAGGCGCATGACATACAGTGCTGCTCCTGTCCTTCCTGCCCCAATAAATATGAAGAGGGGAATCAAGCCAGGATGCTTCCTGGCCTGGCTGAGGGTCTGGCAGAGCATGACTGTAACACAGGCCTCGAGTCCAAACCAAGAGGAAAACTAAGCCACTGGCATTAACTTTATGGGATGAAGCTCTCCTTCAAAATAAAGATTGAAAGTAAGAAATCAATCTTAAAAAATAATCACGATTATATGAGAATAAACATTTATTTAAAAATTATACTTTGCAGCACAATTTGTAGCAACAAAAAACAAACAATCTAAATCTTCAACAAAAGATAAATTGTTTGCATAAATTCAGATTTATCCCTGAGATCGAACTCTGTTTCCTTTAAAATAAATTTGCCCAAACATTTTGATCTCATAAGAGATGTTCAGGAAACAGTGTTAGATGAAAAGAAAAAGTATTTAGATCTATATGGATTGTGTTAATCCAATAGTACATCTAAGTAAACCCAAACACAAAAAGAATGTTCCAAAATACTAAAGACATTTAATTCCTTTTTAAAATTTTTCTATACTTCTGTGATTTCCATAATAAGCATGAATTATCTTTATACTACAAAGTTATGGCCTTTTTAAAAGTTAAAAATTGTTAAAGCAAATTATGAGACATGCTCATCATTTGATCAATAACTAAGCATTCTTTAAAATATTGAAATGTTATGTACTTCACAATTAACTAGAGAGTGTTTTATGTTAATTTGTCTGGCTGCTTTAGCGTAATCTCATTTTGTGTGTTAGAGTGAAAATAAAGAATGGATATATTATAACAAATGAAAGTCGATAATAATCGGATGAAACTTCTCTTCTGAGTTATGATGTAACTAAAGTTTTAAAGCATATGGTATTCATACATGCATGCATTTGTCCATTCCTCTAAAATATTTTTGCCTAAGAAGCTTGCTGATTGGGCTGGCTTACACCTGTGAATCTGTAAAATATCTTAACTGTCTGAATAAAAGTATCATACCTCGATTTTTTTAAAAAATTTTGGCCTCTTTCATTAATTTTTTATTCATTTTCATCTATCTTTATTCTTTGACCTGTGTTGGCCTTCCTTTACAGTGGTGTCTCTCGTTGCAGAGCACCAGCTGATAATTGGACACACTGGTCCAGCTGCTCTGCAGCACATGGGATCTTCCCTGACCAGGGATCAAACTGGTACCCCTTGCGTTGCAAGGTGGACTCGTTATCCACTGGACCACCAGGGAAGCCCTCATACATCAAACTTTTGACTCTAATACTGCGTAATTCTGTAGTTCAAGGACTAACAGAGGGGAATTATGATTTCAGAGCAGGTCTTATAACTCTCAGGCTAGGGCCCTCTCCACCTTATCAAACTAGCATTTCTTGCAGGATTGAATCAAAAGCGGATATAAATTCCAAATGAAAAAATATATTATTCAAAGCTTGAAAAGTTAAACACAAAACGTTAAGTGTTTAAGGATAGAGAAAATTCCCATTATCAACTTGGTAGATAACATTAATGTTTCATTTACTAATGTTTTGAGGTCTGTGTGTTTATCTTTATAATTTGAGAAACTTACATGATTGGCTCCATTAAAAATATGACCTTAACTGAATAGAAAACATATTGTCCATTCAATTTTCAAGTTCTGGAATATCAAAAAAGAAATAATTATGATTATTGACACAATTTAACTGAATTGTCCTTCATATTTACTTCTGTTTCAAAATAAATAGTTACTTTTACTAGGATACATATTTATATGGATGTTTCTTGATTTGTTGATCCGGATCTAGTTTTCTCATTAATACCTGGGTAAATTTTTCTAAAATAGTTTTATCATATTAATTGCCTTTTCATTGTTGTATACATTATTATATATTAGTTTATCTTTTTGTAGTGAACAACTGCTGGGGACTGTTCTAGCCCACAAGGCCGTTTCCATTGTGGGAAACCAAAGATCTACAGAGTGAGCTTCCAGCACTGCTGTAAGTATGATATAATTGTCTCTTTGGCCTACAGCTAACTGGGTTGGTTGGGGATCTGACTTTATCACGACCCAAATGTCATCTTTTTTGGGATATGATATTGGAATCTAGAAATTACCAGTCTGTGTTTAAAACTGTAACATATAAATAGCTAAAATAATCTGACCAGCAAAGTGTAAGAGAGAGAATGATGAAAAACACATACCAAAAAATGTAGAGGTGAGATTTTCAGAGAAAGTACTTCTGACAGCTTTCCCAGATAAGGTTCTCAATCTTCTCTGAGCCTAGGTGGCATTCCTGAATGTGGGCTCCTTTAAATTTCTCCGTATTTAAATATTTTCCTCTATTTGGATTAAACTAGCCCAAATGAGTTTGTTACTTGCAGTTAAAGTATCTTATGTAATATATTGAATTTCAAAGGCTCTTGACCTGTATCACATGGCCAGTTATATTCTCCAATTTTTTTCTTTACATTCATTTTTTATTCACATGGACCTCACAACTCTCCTTTCACCCAAGCTGTATATTCTAACCCCAAATGCTTTCTTTCTAAACAACAACCAGTCTTGAAAAAGCTGAATGTCCTTTTCACTCAGATTTCCTGCATTCTTAGACTTCCAGTTTACATTACTCATTGCTTATTTTGGTTGTTTATGTTGTGGCAATAAACTACCTTGAAATACCAATCGGTTAACAAATCTTCATTGTTTGTTCATGCTACATTTCTAATATCAGTCATCATGTTTTTCTTTTGCACACAATCAGGACAACACCTGCAAAAAAAAAAATTGCTGTACCATCTGCAACACAGGGAAACTTTAACTGCTGAAAGTGGATTTGTTCCCTCCAAATAATTCCTGGAATATAAGCTTAGTTCAGTTGATGAGTCGTGCCCAACTCTTTGCAACCCCATGGACTGGAGCACGCCAGGCTTCCCTGTCCATCATCATCTCCTGGATCCTGCTAAAACTCATGTCCATTAACTCAGTGAAGTCATCCAACTATCACATCCTCTGTTGTCCACTTCTTCCTCTGCTTTGAATTTTCACCAGGGTCTTTTCCAATGAGTCATCTCTTCTCATCAGGTGGCTAGTGTATTTGGAGCTTCATTTTCAGCATTAATCTTTTCAATGTATATTCAGAGTTTATTTCCTTTAGGACTGACTGATTTGATCTCCTTGAAGTCCAAGGGACTCTCAAGAGTCTTCTCCAATACCACAGTTCAAAGGCATCAACTATTTGGCACTCAGCCCTTTTTATGGTCCAACTCTTACATCCATACATGACTACTGTATGGGAAAACCATAGCTTTGACTATATGGACTTTTGTTGGTAAAGTGATGACTTTGCTTTTGAATACACTGTCTAGGTTTGTCCTTGCTTTCTCTTTTTTCCCCAGGGAGCGAGTATTTTTTAATTTCATGGCTGTAGTCACCATCTTCAGTGATTTGGGGGCTCAGAAAAATAGAAGCTGTCACTGTTTCCATTGTCTGCCCACCTATTTGCCATGAAGTAATGGGACTGGAGGCCATGATCTTTGTTTTGTGAATGTTGAGTTTTAGGCTAGCTTTTTCACTCTCCTCTTTCACCGCCATTAAGAGGCTATTTAGTTCCTCTTTGCTTTCTGCCATAAGGTTGGTGTCATCTGCATATCTGATATTATTGATATTTCTCTCAGCAATCTTTTTTCATTTTACATTTTCAATTTTTTTAATTGAATGAAAATTGCTTTACAGAGTTTGTTGTTTTCTGCCAAACATCAACATGAATCAGTCATAAGTACACATAGGTCCCTTCCCTCTTGAACTTCCAACCACCTTCCCATTCCAAACCTCTTGGTTGTTACAGAGCCCTTTATTGAGTTCCCATAATCTTACAGCAGCTTCCCATTGGTTGTCTGTTTTACATATGGTAATGTAAGTTTCCATGTTACACTTTCCATACATCTCACCAATTCCTTCCTCCCCACAAGGTCCATAAACCTGTTCTGTATGTCTGTTTCTCCATTGCTGCTCTGTATAAACATTTATTAGTATCATTTTTCTAGATTCCATATATATGTGTTAGTATACAATATTTCTCTTTCTCTTTCTGACTTACTTCACTCTGTATAACAGATTCCAGATTCATCAACCTCATTAGAACTGTCTCAAATGCATTTCTTTCTTTTTTTTTTTTTTTTCTTTTTATTTTTTTTAATTTTACTTTTTTCTAATTTTTATAAAAAGCATCTGATTCATGTTCTGAAGAATCCGCCCTGCCTTCCCGCCCGCCCGGGTCCACGGAAGGAAGGTCTGTGTCTGGAGTTCGCCTGGTGCATTTCTTTTTATGACTGAGTAATATTCCCTTGTATATATGTACCATAGCTTCTTTATCCATTCATTTGTTGATGGACATCTAGGTTGCTTTTATGTTCTAGCTATTGTAAATAGTACTGCAATAAACCATGGAGTATATGTATCTTTTTCACTTTTGGTTTCTTCAGGGTATATACCTAGTAGTGAGATTGCTGGGTCATATGGTGATTCTATTCCTAGTTCTTTAAGGAATCTCCATACTATCTTCCAAAGTAGCTGTGCGATTTCTGTGTATTGATTTTGGGCTCAGAAAAATAGAAGCTGTCACTGTTTCCATTGTCTGCCCACCTATTTGCCATGAAGTAATGGGACTGGAGGCCATGATCTTTGTTTTGTGAATGTTGAGTTTTAGGCTAGCTTTTTCACTCTCCTCTTTCACCGCCATTAAGAGGCTATTTAGTTCCTCTTTGCTTTCTGCCATAAGGTTGGTGTCATCTGCATATCTGATATTATTGATATTTCTCTCAGCAATCTTTTTTCATTTTACATTTTCAATTTTTTTAATTGAATGAAAATTGCTTTACAGAGTTTGTTGTTTTCTGCCAAACATCAACATGAATCAGTCATAAGTACACATAGGTCCCTTCCCTCTTGAACTTCCAACCACCTTCCCATTCCAAACCTCTTGGTTGTTACAGAGCCCTTTATTGAGTTCCCATAATCTTACAGCAGCTTCCCATTGGTTGTCTGTTTTACATATGGTAATGTAAGTTTCCATGTTACACTTTCCATACATCTCACCAATTCCTTCCTCCCCACAAGGTCCATAAACCTGTTCTGTATGTCTGTTTCTCCATTGCTGCTCTGTATAAACATTTATTAGTATCATTTTTCTAGATTCCATATATATGTGTTAGTATACAATATTTCTCTTTCTCTTTCTGACTTACTTCACTCTGTATAACAGATTCCAGATTCATCAACCTCATTAGAACTGTCTCAAATGCATTTCTTTCTTTTTTTTTTTTTTTTTTATTTTTTTAATTTTTTTTTTTTCTAATTTTTATAAAAAGCATCTGATTCATGTTCTGAAGAATCCGCCCTGCCTTCCCGCCCGCCCGGGTCCACGGAAGGAAGGTCTGTGTCTGGAGTTCGCCTGGTGCATTTCTTTTTATGACTGAGTAATATTCCCTTGTATATATGTACCATAGCTTCTTTATCCATTCATTTGTTGATGGACATCTAGGTTGCTTTTATGTTCTAGCTATTGTAAATAGTACTGCAATAAACCATGGAGTATATGTATCTTTTTCACTTTTGGTTTCTTCAGGGTATATACCTAGTAGTGAGATTGCTGGGTCATATGGTGATTCTATTCCTAGTTCTTTAAGGAATCTCCATACTATCTTCCAAAGTAGCTGTGCGATTTCTGTGTATTGATTTTGTATCCTGTGACTTTGTTAAATTCACTGTTTAGCTCTAGTAATTTTTAGATAGTATCTTTAGGGTTTTCTATGTATAGTATCATGTCATCTGCAAACAGTGACAGCTTTGTTTCTTCCTTTCCAATCTGGATTCATTTTATTTCTTGTTCTTCTCTAATTGTCATAGCTAGGACTTTCAAGCCTATGTTGAATAGTAGTGGCAAGAGTGGACACCCCTGTCTTGTTCCTGATCTTAGAGGGAATACTTTCAGCTTTTCACCATTGAGAATAATGTTTGCTGTGGGCTTCTCATATATGGTTTTCACTGTGTTGAGGCATGTTCCTTCTATTTCCATTTTTTTAAACAGTTTTTATCATAACTGTATGCTGGATTTTGTCAACGACTTTTTCTGCATCTGTTGAGATTATTATATGATTTTTTATCTGTCAATTTGTTAATATAGTGAATTATGTTGATTGATTTTCAGATGTTGAAGAATTCTTGGTGTATGAGTTTTTTAATGTGTTTTTAAATTCTGACCCTGGGCTTTTATTTCTGGTAGGTTTTTAAAAAATTTATTCTGGTAGGTTTTTGATCACAGATTTGATTTCAGTGCTTGTAATGGAATTGTTCATATTTTCTCTCTCTTCCTAGTTCAGTCTTGGAAGATTGCTTTTCTAAAAATCTGTCCATTTCTTCCAGGTTATCCATTTTATTGTCATATAGTCGTTCATGGAAGTCTCTTAAAATCCTTTGTATTTCTCCATTGTCTGTTGTAACCTCTCCTTTTTCATTTCTATTTTTGTTGATTTGAGTCTTCTTTTGTTCTTGATGAGTCTGACTAATGGTTTGTCAATTTTATCTTTTCAAAGGACCCACTTTTGGTTTTATAAATCTTTACTATTGTTTCTTTCATTTCTTTTTCATTTAATTTTGCTCTGAACTTTATGATTAATTTTCCTTTTCTAACTTGTTGCTATTGTTGTTGTTCATCTTTTTCTAGTTGTTCTAAGTGTAAAGTTAGGTTGTCTTTGATATTTTTGTTGTTTCTTGAGGTAACATTGTATTGCTATAAACTTTCCTCTTAGAACTGAAACTGCATCCCATAGGTTTTGAGTTGTTGTATTCTCATTATCATTTGCTTCTAGAAATTTTTTTATTTCGCTTTTGATTTCTTCAGTAATCTGTTCATTATTTAGAAAGGTATAATTTAATTTCCAGGTGTTTGTGCTTCTTACAGTTTTTTTCATGTGGTTTGTATCTAGTCTCATAGCACTGTGGTTAGAAAAGATGGTTGATATGATTTCAGTTTTATTAAATTTACTGAGGCTTGATTTGTGACCCAATATGTGATCTATCCTGGAGAATGTTCTATGTGCACTTAAGAAGAAAATTTATTCTCCTGTATTTGGTTGGAATGTACTGAAGTTATCAATAAGATTCATCTCATCTAATATGTCTTTTAAGGTTTGTGTTTACTTATTAATTTTCTGTTTTAATGATCTGTCCATTGATGTAAGTGGGGTGTTAATGTCTCCTACTATTATTGTGCTTAGTCAATTTCTCCTTTTATGTCTGATTGTGTTTGCCTTATGTATTGAGGTGCTCCTAAGTTGGGCATATAGATATTCATAATTGTTATGTGTCCCTCTTGGACTGATCCCTTGATAATTATGTAGTGTTCTGCCTTTTCTCTTAAATTTTTCTTTATTTTAAGGTCTATTTTGTCTGATATGAGAATTGCTGCTCCAGCTTTCTTTTTATTTCCATTTGCATGGAGTATATAAATATAGATACAGATATTTGCTCTTAGATGTGGGGTATCCCTTTTTTTTTTTTTTTTTTTTGGTGGGATCGAACTTTCTTCTGTTGATGGTTTTTCAGCAGCTAATGGCAATTCTGGTGCTCTTGCAGAAGGTGAGTGCATGTCTTCTGCTCCACCATCTTGGTCTCCTTCTTAAAGTCTCTTTTCTCGGTTTTTTCTTTGGCTTTCTCATAATGCTAGTTTACCTTTTTACATTTACTTTCCTAGGGGATGATTTTCATCATTGCCTCCTGTACAATGTTATGAACCTCTATCCATAGTTCTTCAGGCACTCTGTCTATCAGATCTAGTCCCTCGAATCTTCTTGTAACTTCCATTGTGTAATCATAAGAGATTTGATTTAGGTCATACCTGAATGGCCTAGTGGTTTTCCCTAGTATTTTCATTTTAAGTCCTAGTTTTGCAATAAGGAGTTCCTGATCTGAACCACAAGTCAACTCCAGGTCTTGTTTTTGCAGACTGTATAGATATTTTCCATCTTCAGGCCATGTTCAATAAATCTTTATTGTGATTATCAGTTTACGGGTGGGGCTGAGTTCCCTCCCTGTAGTTTGGCTTGAGGACAAGCTATGGTAGGGGTAACAGTAACCTTCTCCAAAAGGACTTAGGCTTGCAGGCTGCACCGGCCTGCTGTTTTCAATGTTTGTTACCCTGTGGCAGGCCACTGTCAACACAATCCTCTGCCACAGACTCCTGAACACTCAAAAACGAGTCTTGCTTAGTGCCTTGTGAAGTCACTCCTCCTTTCCCCTGGGTCCTGGTATGCACAAGGTTTTGTTTGTACCCTCCAGAGTCTCTAATTTTACAGTCCTGTTCAGTGACTCTATAATCAAGGAGACACCATGTCCTTCCTCCATCTCCCATCCTCCCGTGCCTCCACATAGTTCAGACAGATCCATGGCTAGGCTTCTTCCTGGCCTGTGGCAGAGTACAACTATGAAGTTTATAATCCTTCACAGACAGTCCTCCAGGGTTCCCGGCCACTCCCTGAGGAGGGAACCCAGATAAGGCATCCTTCCAGCCAGGTGCTTCCACAGCACTTTGGCAGCATCCTTCTAGCAATCACGCTCCCTGATTCTGTGGTTGGTTATATTGGGAAGTAGCAGTGGCACTTCCTTTTGTAGGTGAGTTTGGTGACCGAGCATTTGAAACAAGCCTTCAGATATACTCCACCTTTCTGGGGGCTGAGAAAAAAGTAAACAGGATTACTGAAATCTCAAAATGTTTGTTATTTTGGAATAACTTAATCTGATTATCTTTTGTCCATAAATATAGCAAGGGTTATTAAAGTTTTATTGTAATTATCATCTAACACTGAAGTGTTAGGAAGACACATAAAGGAAAATAGGTGGCAGTCAGTTTGAGCTAAAGTTTTCTCTGCGGATATTTTTTCCTTCCATTAAAAAATAAAAGGTAAGACCATGTCAATATTCAGGTTTCAAAGAGGAAAAACAAAATAGTACAGGAATTAAAAGTGCTGATTTGTCAACACGATGCAGCCAGAGGTATTTCCTTATAACTATGCAATTTGAGTTATGTCTATAAGCAAGATCAAGAAGTTAGTACTGAGCGGAGCCAAGATGGCGGAGGAATGAGGGGAAGATTTCACCAGCTCCCCAACAGAATCACCAGAACTAATCAAGAAATGAACCACCACCAACAAACCAGCTGCTAGAGGAGAGAAGAACTCCAGAGGTCTGCGAGAGTAGAAGAGTGAACAGCCAGAACTTTCCCGGAGCTACTGTTTTGACAACCCTCTATCCTAACTCCCACACCGGACCGCACCGACGGAGAGGGCGCCAGCAAGTGCCCTAAAAGGGGGCCTAAGCAGAGCCTCGGGGGAGAGAGGGCAGCGCTCAGCGTGAAAACTCCAAGAATCCGCCCGGATTGCTGGCAGAAATTAAGACACTGCGAAGATAGGATGCTGGAGCAGGGCCGGGTGGAACGCAATTGGGAAGTTCCCCGCAGAGTGCTGCCTAGCGACCTGGAGCCAGAAGGGAGAGCCCAGTGTGAAAATCGCGCCGCTTGGCCGGGCGAAAATCGCGACTCTCTACCTGGCACCGAGTAAGTTCAAACACTCCTACTGGGGGACTTCATGAACAGAGAGGGGAAGTCACCGACAGATTGCTGACCAGGGACCAGGCTCGAGCCCGACGGGGAAGCTTGTGCCTGCTTTTGGGACTTGGACACATAACTGGCAGTGTGCCCACGCCAGTGGCGAAGGAGCCCGTGCACCCCCATAGCTACATCCGCAGCGGCGGAATCTGAGAGAAGGGAAGGTATTGGAGCCTACCTGCGTGTGCGTGGCAGAGCCGGCGCGCCCCCCTCCAACACGGGACTGCGCGCTCTGCAGCCCCCCGCCCGACGGACTGGGATCAGCCCACCACCCCGGCCAGCACCTGAGCTTGCAGCAACGCCTTATTTGGCTGAAAACAAACCAGAGCAACCGGTGCCATAAGGGAAAGGCTACATCATCAAGGCAACACCATCGAGAGCAAGATTGGCTTCCACCAGACAGATGAGAGGATAAAAACCAGGGACAGTATTTAGTTTTTTTGTTTGTTTATTTGTTGTGGACAGATTTCTTTATTCGATTGGTCAGGTTTGTTTTTTTCTGTTTTTTGTTTTTGTCTCTTCTTATTAAGTTTTTCTTCCATTTTTAATTTTTAATTTCTTGTTTTTTTGATTTTTAATTTTTAATTTTTTTAAAAATTTTAATTCTTGGAAACTTCTAATTTTCTTTCCTCTTTGCCACTGCTTCCTCCCTCTATGTTCTAAATGTAAAACTTTCTCTATCGACCACTATCCTCTAGATAAATATTTCCTTCCTTCCTGTCTCCACTATTCTCTTCCAGCTGCACTAAACAATACAACACACTAATCTTGGCTACGTAGCCCTATAAAATCCTTCCAAGACGAATCTATTCCTTCTCATTATCCATACATTCTCCTCCTCCTCAACTCCAACACATGTCTTAGGTAAAAATTGCTCTCATTGTGATAGTCCAAGCCAGGACCTTGCCCTGGATCTATTTTTCCAGGCACTATTTTAATTAATTCAGAGCTTAAGGGGCAAGTATCATCTCTGATTGTGTCGTTTGCCAGAAAAATTTCCTGTGCTTTATCTCTGTAAGACTGGTCATATGTGGTTATTACTGTGTATGTATGTATGTCTTATGACTATGTTAGAAAACATCTGCATGCTTTAATGACTGTCACCCATCAGGGATGCACCTCTTGTTCCTCAGATGCTAGTATTTGAACTAATATCACTGAACACCATAGCAAACCAGACACAGACCCTACACACCCCAAGCAATCATCAAACCAAGGATCCTCGGAGTGGAAGCCCTGATCCCAAGACCCCACACTATCAAAGAACATACAACACTAGAGATTGTTCACCTGTAAACAAGACCTAACACCACTCAAGACACAAACCACTGGACCCTTCTGCAAGGACAGAAACCCAAAGGAAGGGAGAATTCAACCAAGAAGCCTGCTGGGAAAAAGAACTCCACACACACAGACACCCAAAAAGAAACAAAAACTAACCTAATAATGAAAAGACAGAGAAACACTGCACAAATGAAGGACCAAGCTAGAGAAACACCGCTTCAAATGACAGAGGAGGAGGTAGACGAATTATCTGAAAGAGAATTCAGAAAAGCTATACTAATGAGGATGCAAAACACCAAAAACAGAATATTAGAGGAAATTAGTGCACTGACAAAAGACATGCAAGAAATGAAAAATAAGCAAATAGAGACCAGAAACTCCATTGCTGAACTCAAAAATACCATAAAGGGTCTCAACAGTAGAGTATCAGAGGCAGAAGAACGGATAAGGGAGCTGGAAGACAGAACGGTGGGAATGAGTGCTGAAGAACAGAACAAAGCCAAAAGAATTAAAAGAACTGAGGATAGCCTCAGAGACCTGTGGGACAATATCAAATGCACCAGCATTAGAATTATAGGAGTTCCAGAGGAAGAAGAGGGGAAGAAAGGCTACGAAAAAATTCTTGAAGAGGTCATAGTTGAAAACTTCCCCAGCATAGGAAAGGAAATAGTCAACCATGTCCAAGAAGCACAAAGAGTTCCATACAGGATAAACCCCAGAAGAAATAAGCCAAGGCCCATTCTAATCAAACTAACGCACACTAAATATAAAGACAGATTACTAAAAGCAGCTAGGAGCAAACAACAAATAACATATAAAGGAAACCCCATACGTCTAACTGCGGATCGTTCAACAGAAACCCTGCAGGACAGAAGAGAATGGCAGGACACATTTAAACGGCTGAAAGAGAATAACCTCCAACCAAGAATTCTCTACCCAGCAAGAATCTCATTCAGAATCGATGGAGAAGTCAAAAGCTTCACAGACAAGCAAAAACTAAAAGAATTCTGTACCACAAAACCAGCCCTACAACATGTTACAGGGCCTGATATAGCCAATAAACACAAGAGTAGGAGAAGTCCTACAAATCAAACCCCAAACGTCTAAGAAGATGACAATAGAAACATTCGTATCAATACTTACTTTGAATGTAAATGGATTAAATACTCCAACCAAATGACACAGGCTGGCTGAATGGATATGGAAACATGACCCATATATGTGCTTTTTACTAGAGACCCACTTCAGACCTAGAGACACTCATAGACTGAGAGTGAGAGGCTGGAAAAAGATATTCCATGCAAATGGAAATCAAAAGAAAGCAGCAGTTGCAATCTTCATATCAGACAAAACAGATTTTTAAAGTAAAGAAGATTCTAAGAGACAAAGCAGGTCACTACATCACGATTAAGGTATCTATCCAAGAGGAAGACATAACAGTCATGAATATCTACGCACCCAACACAGGGGCACCTCAATACATAAGACAGATACTTTCAGACTTAAAAGAAGAAATCAATAATAACACAGTAATAGTAGGAGACTTTAACACTCCTCTCACACCAATGGACAGATCATCCAAACAGAAAATCAATAAAGAAACACAAGCCTTAAATGCCACACTGGAAGAAATGGACCTCATTGATATCTTTAGGACGTTCCATCCAAAAGCAGAAGAATACACTTTCTTCTCAAGTGCTCACGGAACATTCTCCAGGATAGACCACATCTTGGGCCACAAATCTAACCTCAGTCAATTCAAGAAAACTGAAATTATAACAACCATCTTCTCGGACCACGATGCAATGAGACTAGAGATCAACTACAGGAAAAAAACTGCTAAAAACACAAACACATTGAGATTAAACAACATGTACCTAAAAAACCAACTGATTACTGAGGAAATCAAAGGAGAAATTTAAAAATTCCTAGAAAAAAATGACAATGAACATACGACCATGCAAAACCTATGGGATACCGCAAAAGCAGTTCTAAGAGGGAAATTTATAGCGATACAATCCCCCTTCAAGAAATTAGGAGAATGTAAAGCTGATGACCTAACCCTCTGCTTAAAACAATTGAAGAAAGAAGAACAAAAACCTCCCAAAGCCAGCAGAAGACAAGAAATTATAAAGACCAGAGCAGAAATAAATGAGAAAGAAATAGTATGGATAAATAAAACAAAAAGCTGGTTCTTTGAAAAGGTAAACAAAATTGACACACCACTGGCCAGACTCATCAAGAGAAAGAGAGAGAAGAACCAGATCACCAAAATCAAAAACGAAAAAGGAGAGATTACAACAGAGAATGCAGAAATCCAAAGGATTCTAAGGGACTATTATGAACAACTCTATGGCAACAAACTGGACAACCTGGAAGAAAAAGACAGTTTCTTGGGGAAGATCAATCTCCCAAGACTGAGCCAGGAAGAAACAGAAACTTTGAACAACCCAAACACAAGCTCAGAAATCGAATCTGTGATTAAAAATCTACCCCAAAGTAAAAGACCAGGGCCAGATGCCTTCACAGCCGAATTCTACCAAACATTTAAAGAAGAGCTAATGCCTGTCCTTCTAAAACTCTTCCAAAAAATTGCACAGCAAGGAACACTTCCAAACACATTCTACGAGGCCGCCATCACCCTGATACCAAAACCAGGCAAAGACAACACAAAAAAGGAAAACTATAGGCCAATTTTACTGATGAGCTTAGATGCCAAGATCCTCAACAAAATCCTAGCAAACAGAATTCAACGACACATCAAAAAACTCATACATCATGATCAAGTCGGGTTCATCCCAGGCATGCAAGGAATCTTCAATATCCGCAGATCAATCAATGTGATATACCATATCAACAAATTGAGAGACAAAAATCACATGATCACCTCAGTAGATGCAGAAAAAGCCTTCGATAAAGTATTTCATCCATTTATGATAAAAACTCTTCAGAAAATAGGCATAGAAAGAACCTATCTCAACATAGTAAAAGCCATATGTGAGAAGCCCACAGCGAACATTATCCTCAACGGTGAAAAACTGAAAGCATTCCCTCTAAGATCAGGAACAAGACAGGGGTGTCCACTTTCACCACTCTTATTCAACATAGTCCTGGAAGTTCTAGCAACTGAAATAAGAGAAAAGAAAGAAATAAAAGGAAACCCAAATTGGAAAGGAAGAAGTCAAACTCTCTCTCTTTGCAGATGACATGATATTATACATAGAAAACCCCAAAGACACTATTACAAAGCTACTAGAGCTAATCAACGAATTCAGCAAAGTCACAGGATATAAAGTCAACACACAGAAATCACTGGCATTCCTATACACAATGAAAAATCAGAAAATGAAATCAAAGAGGCAATCCCCTTCACGACTGCAACTAAAAGAATAGAATATCTAGGAATAAACCTACCCAAAGAAACAAAAGAACTGTACACAGGAAATTACAAGACACTCATGAAAGAAATTAAAGAAGACTTAAACAGATAGAGAGATATTCCATGTTCCTGGGTCGGAAGAATCAATATTGTGAAAATGACCATACTACCAAATATCATCTACAGATTCAATGCAATACCTATTCAACTACCATTGACATTCCTCACAGAACTAGACCAGAGAATAACACAGTTCATATGGAAACACAAAAGACCTCGAATAGCCAAAGCAATCCTGAGAAAGAAAAACAGAGCTGGAGGAATCAGCCTCCCCAACTTCAGACTCTACTACAAAGCAACAGTCCTCAAGACAGTATGGCACTGGCACAAAAACAGAACTATAGACCAATGGAACGAGATAGAGAACCCAGAGATAACCCCCTGCACCTATGTGCACCTTATTTTTGACAAAGGAGGCGAAACTCTAAAATGGGACAAAGACAGCCTCTTCAACAAGTGGTGCTGGGAAAACTGGACAGCTCCATGCAAAAAAATGAAGTTGGAACATTCCCTGACACCATACACAAAGATCAACTCAAAATGGATTAAAGACCTAAATGTAAGACCAGAGACCATCAAACTCTTAGGGGAGAATATAGGCAAAACCCTCAAGGACATCAATCAAAGCAAGATCTTCTCTGACCCACCAACTAAAATAGCGGAACTGAAAAGAAAAATGAACATGTGGGACCTCATGAAACTTAAAAGCTTTTGTACAGCAACAGAAATTACAAAAAAGCTGAACAGACACCCCACAGAGTGGGAGAAAATCATACCAAATGAAACAACAGACAAAGAATTAATCTCCAAAATCGACAAGCAACTCATACAACTCAGAACCGGAAAAACGAACAACCCAATCAGAAAATGGGAAAAAGATCTAAAGAGGCACCTCTCCAAAGAGGACATACAGATGGCCCCAAAACACGTGAAACTATGCTCAACCTCGCTTATTATTAGAGAAATGCAAATTAAAACTACGATGAGATACCACCTCACACCTGTCAGAATGGCCATTTTCACAAAATCTGCAGACAATAAACGCTGGAGAGGGTGCAGAGAAAAGGGAACCCTCTTGCATTGCTGGTGGGAATGTCAATTGATCCAGCCTCTGTGGAAGACAGTATGGAGATTTCTTAAACAACTAAAAATAGAAGCACCCTATGACCCAGCAATCCCACTATTAGGCTTATATCATGTTGAAATCATAACTGAAAGAAGCACCTGTACCCCAATGTTCACTGCAGCTCTCTATACAATAGCCAGAACATGGAAGCAACCTAGGTGTCCATCGACGAATGAATGGCTACAGAAGCTCTGGTACATATATACAATGGAATACTACACAGCTATAGAAAGAAATACAGAAGACTCAGTCCTAATGAAGTGGCTGGCTCTAGAACCTATCATAAAAAGTGAAGTAAGTCCAAAAGAGAAAGACAAATACAGTATACAACACTTATATATGGAATCTAGTAGGACGGTCTTGATAACACACGTAGTGAACTCATGGAAAAACAGACAGTGCATAGACATAGGGACATTTTGGGGCAGTAATAGGGAGGTGAAGGCATGGAGGGAGTAACATGGAAACCTATAGTGTTATGTGTGGAAAAGATAGCTAGTGTCATTGTGCTAAGGGAATAGGAGTGCTCACAATGGCATGCAGCGATGGTATGGAGGGGTGGGATCGGGGGAACTGGGGGGGTGTGGACCAGGGATATGCATATGACTCATCTGGGAACATACATGTCTGTGAACAACAAAACTCTGTAAAACCTTTAAAATAAAGAATTAAAAAATAAAAAAGAAGTTAGTACTGTGACAATTACTTTCTATTCTTCTGCTTATTCCTTATAAGAAAATGTCAATATAAGAAGCCTGATTCTGCCTTCCTGTGCCTCCTCATTCTCTAAACCACCCCCCTTACTATCTTTAGGAAGATGATATCAAAATTAAAAAAAAAAATCTGTCTTCATTGTGGGAGATTCAGATTTGATCCCTTATTTTGGAAGATCCCCTTAAGAAGGGAATGGAAACCCACTCAAGTATTCTTGCATGGACAGAGAAGCCTGACAGGCTACCGTCCATGGGGTCACAGAGAGTTGAACATGACTGAACAACTAATACTATCAACATTTGTGAGAAGAGAAAGGAGGTAGGATAAACGGTTTTGGTTATAGAATGGGACTGCTGGGAATAGTATTATACCCACTCTATTGCAATAAAGTCCTGATATCCATCTCAACTCCCTTCACTCTCCCTGGAACTGAAAAGATGGGAATTCATCCGTTTTCTGACACTGAGTTCACCATAGCCAATTCATCTTAAAGAGGAGTTATAGCTGAACTCAAGAGCCTTCCACCTCTCTGTTAAGCTGAAATGACTTTGAGTTATGGGATTTCAGAGTAATCTATTTACATTTTATCTCTATAAAATATCCTCCACCCCCAAACCTTCAACCAACGTGACTCATATGAAAGAATTTATTAGGCTGAAACATGAGAGAAGGCTAGGAATAAGTGAAATAATTCCTCTCTTAGTCTTTGATGAGCCTTCACTGAAAGCATACTGTAATGACTTTTCTCCTGAGAAACTTGTATTTAGGTCAAGAAGCAATAGGTACAACTAGACATGGAACAATGGACTGGTTCAAAATTGGGAAAGAAGTATGTCAAGTTTGTATTCTGTCACCCTGCTTATTTAAGTGAAGAGTACATCATGTGAAAAGCTAGGCTGGATGAATCACAAGCTGGAATCAAGATTGCTGGAGGAAATATCAACAGCCTCAGATATACAGATGATACCACTCTGATGGCAGGAAAAAAAAAAAAAACCTACGGGGTCTTTTAGTAAGGGTGAAAAAGAAGAATCAAAAAACTGGCTTAAAACTCAACATTCAAAAAATTATGTTAGGATCATGACATCTGATATCATCACTTTGTGACAAATAGAAGGGGGAAAAACTGGAAATAGTGAAGATATTATTTACTTGGACTCCAAAATCACTGCAGACAATGACTTCAACCACAAAATTAAAAGATGCTTGCATCTTGGAAGAAAATCTATGACAAACCTAGACAGCATATTGAAAAGCAGAGTTATCACTTTGCAAAACAAAGTCTACATAGATAAAGCCATGATTTTCTAGTAGTCAGATACGGATGTGAGAGTTGGACCATAAAGAATGCTGAGTGCCCAAGAATGGATGTTTTTGAATTGCGGTGCTGAATAAGACTCTTGAGAGGGCAAGGAGATCAAACCTGTCTATCTTAAAGGAAACCAATCCTGAATATTCATTGGAAGGACTGATGCTGAAGTTGAAGCTCCAATACTTTGGCTACTTGATGTGAAGAGCTGACTCATTGGAAAAGACCCTGATGCTGGGGAAGACTGAGGATAGGAGGAGAAAGGGGTGTCAGAGGATGTGAGGATCAGATGGCGTGATAGACTCAAAGGACTTAAATTTGAGTAGGCTCTAGGAGAGAGTGAAGGACAGAGAAGCCTGGTGTGCTGCAGTCCATGGGGTCACAAAGAGTTGGACACAACTTCACAACTGAACAGTAACAACAGTAATGACAAGTAGAAGTGATTTGACATCCTGAGAGGACAACACACACAAAACCAATGCAGAGCCTGACAGTGCACAACAGTATATTATAGGGAATGGACATTCACAATGCTGACCTGAGTTCATGAAGAAAAGTGGATATGTTCTCTACCTCAGAAGTCACAGAAACAGGGCTTTCCTGGTGGTCCAGTGGGTAAGGACACCGCCTTGCAGCACAAGGGGCGCTGGTTTGATCCCTGGCCTGGGAAGATCCCACGTGTCGCGGAGTGGCTGGACCAGTGTGTCCAATTAGGAGCCAGTGCTCTAGAGTGCATGCGCCCAGAGCCGGTGCTCTGTGACAGGAGAAGCCGCTGCGATGGGAGGCTCAGACAGGCCAAAGAACGAAGATGATAAATAGATGAAAGATAAATACAAGTGGCCAAAAAAAAAAAAAAAAAAACAAAGTCACAGAAACAAAGTATCCTTAACATATTTTTATCAAATGTGATTTAGATTAATACAGTGGGAAGCTTGGATGAAGACAAATTTCAGTTGCTTTATAATAGTCACCTAAATGGAACAATTCCTACCTAAATGATGACAGTTAAATGTAGTATCACTGAGTTTTGATTTCCATAAAGAATTTTCTCAAGTCTGATGAGAAAGAGAAACTGTTTTGTATTTAGAAGCAAATCTCAAGGAGGAAAGCAACAACAACAACAAAAAAACGGTAACAAAGGCCTCAGATTTGGTATTGAATTAACCTAGATGAATTCTTGTAAAATAATATGAACCAACTTCCTGCCTTCAGATAAAGAAAAAAACAAGTCTCAAGTCATTAAGACAGTAATACATTCTCTTTTGAAACTTCTTTATGATGCTCCAATACTTTGGCTACTTGATGTGAAGAGCTGACTCATTGGAAAAGACCCTGATGCTGGGGAAGACTGAGGATAGGAGGAGAAAGGGGTGTCAGAGGATGTGAGGATCAGATGGCGTGATAGACTCAAAGGACTTAAATTTGAGTAGGCTCTAGGAGAGAGTGAAGGACAGAGAAGCCTGGTGTGCTGCAGTCCATGGGGTCACAAAGAGTTGGACACAACTTCACAACTGAACAGTAACAACAGTAATGACAAGTAGAAGTGATTTGACATCCTGAGAGGACAACACACACAAAACCAATGCAGAGCCTGACAGTGCACAACAGTATATTATAGGGAATGGACATTCACAATGCTGACCTGAGTTCATGAAGAAAAGTGGATATGTTCTCTACCTCAGAAGTCACAGAAACAGGGCTTTCCTGGTGGTCCAGTGGGTAAGGACACCGCCTTGCAGCACAAGGGGCGCTGGTTTGATCCCTGGCCTGGGAAGATCCCACGTGTCGCGGAGTGGCTGGACCAGTGTGTCCAATTAGGAGCCAGTGCTCTAGAGTGCATGCGCCCAGAGCCGGTGCTCTGTGACAGGAGAAGCCGCTGCGATGGGAGGCTCAGACAGGCCAAAGAACGAAGATGATAAATAGATGAAAGATAAATACAAGTGGCCAAAAAAAAAAAAAAAAAAACAAAGTCACAGAAACAAAGTATCCTTAACATATTTTTATCAAATGTGATTTAGATTAATACAGTGGGAAGCTTGGATGAAGACAAATTTCAGTTGCTTTATAATAGTCACCTAAATGGAACAATTCCTACCTAAATGATGACAGTTAAATGTAGTATCACTGAGTTTTGATTTCCATAAAGAATTTTTCTCAAGTCTGATGAGAAAGAGAAACTGTTTTGTATTTAGAAGCAAATCTCAAGGAGGAAAGCAACAACAACAACAAAAAAACGGTAACAAAGGCCTCAGATTTGGTATTGAATTAACCTAGATGAATTCTTGTAAAATAATATGAACCAACTTCCTGCCTTCAGATAAAGAAAAAAAAAACAAGTCTCAAGTCATTAAGACAGTAATACATTCTCTTTTGAAACTTCTTTATGATGCTCCAAATATTTTCTCAAAAGCTTTCTGTTGAAATTCTAACAATTTTGATAATCAAGATATTCTTTAAAAAACCCAATTTTTCTCATAACATTTTAATTACATTTTTTCAAAATTTTAAATTTTATATTGGGGATATAGCCATTGAACAATATTGTGATAGTACTGGGTGAACAGTTAAACATTTCAGCCATACATATGTACATGTATCTATCTCCCTCAAACTCCCCTCTCATCCAGGCTGGCAGACAGAGGAGAAACTGTAGGACTTCCTTCTATGTGGATCTAAAAAGAAATGCTACAAATGAACTTAAGAAACAGCCCCCTAAAGTTTTAAAATTGCTGCTTTATTTAGATATAAAGCACATACCATAATACTCATCTTTTAAGAAATACAATTCAGTGGTTTTTAGTGTTTTCAAAGTTGTACATTCATTACCACTGCATACATTTTAATATAGTTTAATCATTTTATAGATATATCCTGTATGATTAGCAGTCACTGCACATCCTTCACCCCTTTCCCTTATTCCCTAGCAGTCACTAACCTGCTTCCTGTTTCTATTGGTTTGTCTATACTAGCATTTTGTATAAATTAAATAATACAATATGCGACCTTTTGTGTTTGTCTTCTTTCGTTCCACATCACGTTTTTTAGGTTTATCCTTGTTATAGTGAGTCCATTAGGTGACATTTTGGGGGATTCGAGGAGATCTAGTCCTTTCTATTTCAAGGCAGAAAGACTTCAGCAAGAGGCGAAGTGATAGATAAGAAGTGATTTAATAGAATAGGACACTTATGAGGCTTACAAACGGGTGGGCTAGAGGGTGCAGTGCCATGAGGACTTAGTGGGCTACAGTTTTATAACCAAAGGAAAAGTGGAGATGGAGAATAGATCACGTTCTTCCTTACTCTCGAGTAGATGTCACACTTCCATCATTAGGAACTCCTCCAGGTTGGGTAGGGGAGTTTCCTTGTAGGTACACGGTCAAGTCAAGACTGTCATGACACTATGGAAAAATTACTTCATGTCTCAATAAAATGAGAATCTTCAACTTTGAAATGTCACCTTTCCAAAAATTACTGTTTTTTTATGTGTACAGAAAGCAAGTCCTAGGGGTCATTAACTTACTGAACTCACTGGGCAAGGTGTACTGTGCTGCCTTTTTTTTTTAATTATTATTGCTTTGGGGCATGTCTCATGCTTATGCTTCATGGATTCTGTTGGTAAGCAAGCCTGTTTTGTTTTGTGGTTAAGCAAAGCTGCTTTCTCGAGGAATCATTAACTTACAGGGGGTCTGCTATATTTGTTATTTACTTACAGTTCTCTAGTGGGATTAACTATTTAATAACCTACTTTGTCATTTACTCTGTCCCTGTCAGTAGAACATATCAGCAACTCCACTACTTAAATTTTTTTATTTTTAAATTATGAAATTATAATAACACATTAACAGATTTGAAAAATACAGAACAAGGTTACATATACTTCCACTATACATTACAATGTTTTAAGTAGATAAATTCAGACTTTTAGTTGGAATTTCAATGTCAAATTCTCAAAAATTAATAGAATGAATATACAGAGAAGTATAATGATATAGTAGACCTAAAAAGCTCTGTGAACCACTTCAAAGTAATTAGGATTTATACAATTTTCACACAACAGTAGGATACAAATTCTATTCAGGCTCCCATAGACTGTAAACTAGGAGACACTGGACATAAAACAATCTGCAAAATTTTCATGGTCTAGATGTACTGAAATCATACAGAGTCGGTTCTCTTATCACTGTGGAATTATGTTAGAGATCAATTTCAGAAGATACTTTAAAATTGCTCACATATTTTAAAGTACATTTCAAATGGCAAATGACATTTACTGGGAGAGATCTTTGACTTAGCCATCGAAAGCCTCAGTAAAGTTAGACTGAAAAAATAAAAAAGGTGATTGCTGAGAAGAAAGCATTTAAATGAGAAATTAGTATCAAAGTGAGAAGTTAATATCAAAGATACTTTAAGCAAAATACCATACTCTGGTAATTAAACGTCCACTTTTACGTGGTAAGGGTATCTAAGAAGCCATAACAGGGAAAATTAGAAAATATTTGTAATTGAATAAAAATGAAGAGAGAATTTATCAGAATTTGTTGCATGCATCTGAAACTGCTCAATGCATTTAAATGCAATGTGGAGTCTTGAATAAGACATGAAAACAAATATTGGACACTAGCATAAAGTTTGTGAAATCTGAGCAGAATTTGTACTTTGGCTAAAAATATTGTATCATTTGTTACTTACTTTTATAACATAGTATTTCCTTAAATTCGCAGAATTGGATTAAAAGTTTCAAACCTTATTCAATATATTTTTAGTCATTAAGACCATAAATTTTCTAGACTTTTCACAGTAATTCTAGGTGCCAAAATATGGAATTATATCAGAGTTTTGAGTGAATATAAATTAGAAATTTAGCATTCTATTTATACTAAAAATAATTGGTATCAAAATGTCATAAATTTTTTAACTAGGCAAAAATTCATAAATGTTCTAATGTATATTACACTATAAATACTGTATATATATATATGTATACAAAGATTTTCCATTACTCTTGATAAAGGTTTGAGAAAGAGCAACAATAACAACAAAAAGAGATTGGAGAAATTCGAAGACATAATCAAAATGAAATAGAAGCACTGAATATGAAATAGAAAAAGTGAAACAAACCAGATAGAAGTATAACATCATCATATAATCCAGTTGTGTTTAAATATGGCTGCTCATTAGAAATATATTTGGAGTTTTAGAGAAGAATAGCAATACCTGAACACTTGTAGTTTTCAAAAAACTCCTAGATAATTGTGTTACGCATCTGATTTTTAAAAATTGTTTATTTTTAATTGGGGAATAATTGCTTTGCAGGTTTCTGCTAAATATCAACATGAATCAACCTATCTCCCCTCCCTGTTGAGTCTCCCTCCCAGGTCTCTCTCCATCCCACCTACCTAGGTTGTTACAGAGCCCCTGTCTTGATTTCCTCGGTCACAAAGAAAATACCATTGACGATTCTATATGGTAATATATGTTTCCATGTTAGTCACTTCATATATCCCACCCTCTCCTTCCTCTTCCTCCTTCCATGTCCATATATCCAATCTTTGTCTTTGTCTCCATATGCACCTGGATTTTTAGAAATGATTACATGTTTTTCTATTTCTTAAATTAATTAATTAATTAAATTTTTTATTTTGGGCTGCACTGGATCTTCATTGCTGCATATGGGCTTTCTCCAGCTGTGGTGAGCAGGGGGCTACTCTCTAGTTGCAGCGTGTAGGCTTCTCATGTTGGGGTGGCTTCTCTTGTTGCAGAGCATGGGCTTTAGACATGGGGATTTCAGTACTGTGTCACACGGGCTTAGTTGTCCCCAGCATGTGGAATCTTCTGGGACCAAGGATTGAACCTGTGGTCCCTGCATTGGCAGGCTGATTCTTTACCACTGGACCACCAGGGAAGTCCCACAAGTTTTTCTATTAAGTTCTGGTGATATAGAATTCTACTATTTTCTATTGACGAATCATGAATAAACGTTACATAATCACAATAGTAAAAAATGTTTATCAATTCTCACAATCAATAGATAACAACAACAAAAAAGATAATTGCAAATTGCAGAACATGACAGAAACAGACTTAATCTAACAATATAAAATAATTATATACAATTCAGGGGTCTTAAATAGAGTGATTTAATAAGTGAAATTGCATACATGAATATGGCATCATTGCTCAGCCAGTCCGTCTTTTGGTAGGTACATTTTCTTTTGCACTTAAGGTAGTTATCAATATACATCAACCTAATACCATTTTCTTAATTGATTTGGGTTTGTTTTCTGTAGGTTTTTCCCTTCTCTTGTTTTTTTTTTTTTTCTGCCTAGAGAAGTTCATTTATCATTTGTTGTAAAGCTGGTTTAGTGGTGCTGAATTCTCTTAACTTTTGCTTGTCTGGAAAGTTTTTCTCAATTTTAAATTGTTTATTTTAATTGGGGAATAATTGCTTTGCAGGTTTCTGCTAAATATCAACATGAATCAACCTATCTCCCCTCCCTGTTGAGTCTCCCTCCCAGGTCTCTCTCCATCCCACCTACCTAGGTTGTTACAGAGCCCCTGTCTTGATTTCCTCGGTCACAAAGAAAATACCATTGACGATTCTATATGGTAATATATGTTTCCATGTTAGTCACTTCATATATCCCACCCTCTCCTTCCTCTTCCTCCTTCCATGTCCATATATCCAATCTTTGTCTTTGTCTCCATATGCACCTGGATTTTTAGAAATGATTACATGTTTTTCTATTTCTTAAATTAATTAATTAATTAAATTTTTTATTTTGGGCTGCACTGGATCTTCATTGCTGCATATGGGCTTTCTCCAGCTGTGGTGAGCAGGGGGCTACTCTCTAGTTGCAGCGTGTAGGCTTCTCATGTTGGGGTGGCTTCTCTTGTTGCAGAGCATGGGCTTTAGACATGGGGATTTCAGTACTGTGTCACACGGGCTTAGTTGTCCCCAGCATGTGGAATCTTCTGGGACCAAGGATTGAACCTGTGGTCCCTGCATTGGCAGGCTGATTCTTTACCACTGGACCACCAGGGAAGTCCCACAAGTTTTTCTATTAAGTTCTGGTGATATAGAATTCTACTATTTTCTATTGACGAATCATGAATAAACGTTACATAATCACAATAGTAAAAAATGTTTATCAATTCTCACAATCAATAGATAACAACAACAAAAAAGATAATTGCAAATTGCAGAACATGACAGAAACAGACTTAATCTAACAATATAAAATAATTATATACAATTCAGGGGTCTTAAATAGAGTGATTTAATAAGTGAAATTGCATACATGAATATGGCATCATTGCTCAGCCAGTCCGTCTTTTGGTAGGTACATTTTCTTTTGCACTTAAGGTAGTTATCAATATACATCAACCTAATACCATTTTCTTAATTGATTTGGGTTTGTTTTCTGTAGGTTTTTCCCTTCTCTTGTTTTTTTTTTTTTTCTGCCTAGAGAAGTTCATTTATCATTTGTTGTAAAGCTGGTTTAGTGGTGCTGAATTCTCTTAACTTTTGCTTGTCTGGAAAGTTTTTCTCAATCAATTTAAATAAGAGCACTGTGGCATAGAGTATTCTTGGTTGTAAGTTCTTCCTTTCATAATATCAACTATTTCATACCATTCCCTTTCTGCTTGCAGAGTTACTGTTGAGAAATCATCTGATGACTTATGAGTTCCCTTGTATGTTGCTTGTAGTTTTTCCCTTGTTGTGTTTAATATTTGATCTTTGTCTTTAACTTATGTCAGTTTGATTACTATGTGTCTTGGTATGTTCCTCCTTCCGTCTATCCTGTCTGGCGCTCTCTGTGCTTCGTAAACTAAATTGACTATTTCCTTTCCCATGTAAGGGGAGTCTTCAGCTATTATCTCTTCAAATATTTTTTGGAGTCTTTTCTCTAGGGATCCAAGGGTCCCTATAAATGTGAATGTTGGTGCATTTAATATTGTCCCAGAGGTCTCTTAGGCTGTCTTCATTTCTATTATTATTATTTTTTCTCTATTCTGTTCTGTGGTGGTGATTTTCACCATTCTGTCTTCCAGGTCACTTGTCCATTCTTCTACCTACTGATTCCTTCTGGTGTATTGTTTATCTCTGCGTATTTGTTCTTTAGTTCCTCTAGGTCTTTGGCAAATATTTCTTGAATCTTTCCAGTTCTTTTTCCAAGATCATGGATCATCTTCACTATCACTATTCTGAATTCTTTTTCTGTAAGGTTGCCTATATCCATTTCATTTAATTGTTTCTCTGGGTTTTTATCTTATCCCTTCATCTGTGTGGGACATAACCTGCTTTTTCATTCTGATTAACTTTCTGTGATGTGGTTTTCATTTGAGTCACTACAGGACTATAGTTCTTGCTTCTTCTGTCTGCCATTTGGTGGATGAGACTAAGAGAGTTGTATAAGCTTCCTGATGGGAGGAACTGGTGCTAAGTCTTGTATGGTGGGCAGGGCCTGCTTAACAGTCCGTCTTTTGGTAGGTACATTTTCTTTTGCACTTAAGGTAGTTATCAATATACATCAACCTAATACCATTTTCTTAATTGATTTGGGTTTGTTTTCTGTAGGTTTTCCCTTCTCTTGTTTTTTTTTTCTGCCTAGAGAAGTTCATTTATCATTTGTTGTAAAGCTGGTTTAGTGGTGCTGAATTCTCTTAACTTTTGCTTGTCTGGAAAGTTTTTCTCAATCAATTTAAATAAGAGCACTGTGGCATAGAGTATTCTTGGTTGTAAGTTCTTCCTTTCATAATATCAACTATTTCATACCATTCCCTTTCTGCTTGCAGAGTTACTGTTGAGAAATCATCTGATGACTTATGAGTTCCCTTGTATGTTGCTTGTAGTTTTTCCCTTGTTGTGTTTAATATTTGATCTTTGTCTTTAACTTATGTCAGTTTGATTACTATGTGTCTTGGTATGTTCCTCCTTCCGTCTATCCTGTCTGGCGCTCTCTGTGCTTCGTAAACTAAATTGACTATTTCCTTTCCCATGTAAGGGGAGTCTTCAGCTATTATCTCTTCAAATATTTTTTGGAGTCTTTTCTCTAGGGATCCAAGGGTCCCTATAAATGTGAATGTTGGTGCATTTAATATTGTCCCAGAGGTCTCTTAGGCTGTCTTCATTTCTATTATTATTATTTTTTCTCTATTCTGTTCTGTGGTGGTGATTTTCACCATTCTGTCTTCCAGGTCACTTGTCCATTCTTCTACCTACTGATTCCTTCTGGTGTATTGTTTATCTCTGCGTATTTGTTCTTTAGTTCCTCTAGGTCTTTGGCAAATATTTCTTGAATCTTTCCAGTTCTTTTTCCAAGATCATGGATCATCTTCACTATCACTATTCTGAATTCTTTTTCTGTAAGGTTGCCTATATCCATTTCATTTAATTGTTTCTCTGGGTTTTTATCTTATCCCTTCATCTGTGTGGGACATAACCTGCTTTTTCATTCTGATTAACTTTCTGTGATGTGGTTTTCATTTGAGTCACTACAGGACTATAGTTCTTGCTTCTTCTGTCTGCCATTTGGTGGATGAGACTAAGAGAGTTGTATAAGCTTCCTGATGGGAGGAACTGGTGCTAAGTCTTGTATGGTGGGCAGGGCCCTGCTCAGTAAAACTTTAATCCAATTATTCATTGATGGAGTTCCCAGCCTGTTAGTTGTTTGGCCTGAAGCAGCCCATCTCTGGGGTCTTCAGGTTCTATTAATGGTGACCGCCAAGAAGACTTATGCCAAGGGACCCCTTTCAGGAGTGGTGCTGCCAGTGCCCTCATTCCCTTGGTGGGTCACTGCCAGCCCACACTTGCACAGGAGACCCTTTAACCCTAACAGGTATGTCTGGTTCAATCTCCAGTGGGCTCCTTTCTCCTCGATCTTGGCACACACAAGGTTTTGTTTGTGACTTCCAAGAATGCAGTCTTTATTTCCTGCAGTCCTGTGGAAGTCCTGTAATGAAATCTCACTGGTCTTCAAAGTTCTATTCCCTGGGAATTCCCAGTTTATTTGTTGGAACTCTCATCTGAGAAGCCTGACATGAAGCTCAGAATCTTCAGAACGATGAGATAAACTTTTTAGTATTATTGTTCTCCAGATTGTGGGTTGCCCATCCAGTGGACATGGCATTTGATTTTATGTGATTATCTGTCATCTCATTGCATCTTCTTTGTTTTTGGACTTGGGGTATCATTTTTGGTGGGTTTCAGCATCCTCCTGTTGATGGTTGTTCAACAGCTAATTGCGCTTTTGGTTCTCTTACAGGAGAAGATGAGTGTACATCCTTCTTTTACTCCACCATCTTGAACCAGAAGCCCAGTACTTCATTTCATTTAAAGGCCAACTAGCAATTCATTGTAAGTCTGTGCCAAACTTGCTTGTTCATTCATCAGTGCATAGATATTTGGATTGTTTCTACTCTTCGGCCATTATTAACAATATTGTTACGAACATTTATGTACAAGTTGTGTGTGGACATATGCTTTCAATTCTCTTGTGTATATATAGGACTGGAATTGCTGGGTAATATGATGACTCTTATGTTTGACTTTATGAAGAACTGTCAAACTGTTTTCCAAAGTGGCAGTACCAATTTATATTCCCACTATCAATGCATGAGATTTCATATTTCTCCACATCCTTACCACTTGTTATTGGGCATCTTTTAGATTATAGATATTCTGATGGGTATGAAGTAATATTTCTCTGTGGTTTTAATGTGCATTTCTCTAAAGAATAATGATGTTGAGCATCTCTTTGTGTGTTTATTTTTCCTTTGTGTACCATGTGTATGTTTGTTTGGGGGTAAATGTTTGTCCAAATCCTATTCTCATGAAAAAATGGGTTATTTGTCTTTTTACTGTTGATTAATAAGAATTATTTATTTATTCTTAATGCAAGGCTTTTATTAGACATGTGATTTGCAAATATTTTATCCCATTCTGTAGGCTGTCTTTTCATTTTCTTGATGGTGTCCTTTGAAATGCAAAAGATTTTAATTTGATGAAACCTGATTTATCTATTTTTTCTTTGTCTTTGTGCTTTTGGCATCATAGCTAAGAAAATACTGCTTGGGAATCTGTCATCTCATGATCTTCTATGTTGGAACTCTCATCTGAGAAGCCTGACATGAAGCTCAGAATCTTCAGAACGATGAGATAAACTTTTTAGTATTATTGTTCTCCAGATTGTGGGTTGCCCATCCAGTGGACATGGCATTTGATTTTATGTGATTATCTGTCATCTCATTGCATCTTCTTTGTTTTTGGACTTGGGGTATCATTTTTGGTGGGTTTCAGCATCCTCCTGTTGATGGTTGTTCAACAGCTAATTGCGCTTTTGGTTCTCTTACAGGAGAAGATGAGTGTACATCCTTCTTTTACTCCACCATCTTGAACCAGAAGCCCAGTACTTCATTTCATTTAAAGGCCAACTAGCAATTCATTGTAAGTCTGTGCCAAACTTGCTTGTTCATTCATCAGTGCATAGATATTTGGATTGTTTCTACTCTTCGGCCATTATTAACAATATTGTTACGAACATTTATGTACAAGTTGTGTGTGGACATATGCTTTCAATTCTCTTGTGTATATATAGGACTGGAATTGCTGGGTAATATGATGACTCTTATGTTTGACTTTATGAAGAACTGTCAAACTGTTTTCCAAAGTGGCAGTACCAATTTATATTCCCACTATCAATGCATGAGATTTCATATTTCTCCACATCCTTACCACTTGTTATTGGGCATCTTTTAGATTATAGATATTCTGATGGGTATGAAGTAATATTTCTCTGTGGTTTTAATGTGCATTTCTCTAAAGAATAATGATGTTGAGCATCTCTTTGTGTGTTTATTTTTCCTTTGTGTACCATGTGTATGTTTGTTTGGGGGTAAATGTTTGTCCAAATCCTATTCTCATGAAAAAATGGGTTATTTGTCTTTTTACTGTTGATTAATAAGAATTATTTATTTATTCTTAATGCAAGGCTTTTATTAGACATGTGATTTGCAAATATTTTATCCCATTCTGTAGGCTGTCTTTTCATTTTCTTGATGGTGTCCTTTGAAATGCAAAAGATTTTAATTTGATGAAACCTGATTTATCTATTTTTTCTTTGTCTTTGTGCTTTTGGCATCATAGCTAAGAAAATACTGCCTTATCCAAGGTCGAAAAAATCCACAGTTTCTTGCCTTAGAATCTTATAGTTTACCCCTTCTATTTAAGTATACGATATATTTTGAGTTAATCTAGGTGTATAGTTTGAGGTACTGGTCCAACTTAATCTTTTCCCTGTGGATATCCAGTTTTCCTAGTACCATTTGCTGAAAACAAATAGTAATCTTTTAGTCTTTAGCCTTTTAGTCTTTAGTCTTTCTCCATTGAATGGTCTTGGTACCCTTGAGGGAAATCAATTTACCATAACAATAAGTTCTTATTTCTAAACTTTTCAATCTGTTCCATTGATCTACATGTTTATCTTCATGACAGTACCAAACTATTTTGAGTACTGTAGCTTTCTAATATTTCTCCTCAAATGTAAACTGACTTTCCCTTTTAAAAATATTTTTTATTATTTATTTATTATTTGCTATGTGTGGGCTTTCTCTAGTGGCTGTGAATGGAGTCTATTCTTTAGTTGCGGTGCATAGGTTTCTCATTTTGGCGACTTCTCCTGTTGCAGGCTCTAGGGTGCAGTCTCCATAGTTGTGGTGCATGAGCTTTGTTGCCCCACGGTATGTGGGGTCTTCCTGGAATAAATTGAACCTGTTTCCCACATTGAAGGGTGGATTCTTAACCCCTGGACTACCAGAGAAGTCCTGGTTTTCCCTTTCTATGCCAGAAAGCAACCTGGCTGACCTGACTAATCATTATAAATTCTTCTTATCACTTTTGAGTTATGAAGCATCTTTTGGCTTATAGATATTCTGATGGGTATGAAGTAATATTTCTCTGTGGTTTTAATGTGCATTTCTCTAAAGAATAATGATGTTGAGCATCTCTTTGTGTGTTTATTTTTCCTTTGTGTACCATGTGTATGTTTGTTTGGGGGTAAATGTTTGTCCAAATCCTATTCTCATGAAAAAATGGGTTATTTGTCTTTTTACTGTTGATTAATAAGAATTATTTATTTATTCTTAATGCAAGGCTTTTATTAGACATGTGATTTGCAAATATTTTATCCCATTCTGTAGGCTGTCTTTTCATTTTCTTGATGGTGTCCTTTGAAATGCAAAAGATTTTAATTTGATGAAACCTGATTTATCTATTTTTTCTTTGTCTTTGTGCTTTTGGCATCATAGCTAAGAAAATACTGCCTTATCCAAGGTCGAAAAAATCCACAGTTTCTTGCCTTAGAATCTTATAGTTTACCCCTTCTATTTAAGTATACGATATATTTTGAGTTAATCTAGGTGTATAGTTTGAGGTACTGGTCCAACTTAATCTTTTCCCTGTGGATATCCAGTTTTCCTAGTACCATTTGCTGAAAACAAATAGTAATCTTTTAGTCTTTAGCCTTTTAGTCTTTAGTCTTTCTCCATTGAATGGTCTTGGTACCCTTGAGGGAAATCAATTTACCATAACAATAAGTTCTTATTTCTAAACTTTTCAATCTGTTCCATTGATCTACATGTTTATCTTCATGACAGTACCAAACTATTTTGAGTACTGTAGCTTTCTAATATTTCTCCTCAAATGTAAACTGACTTTCCCTTTTAAAAATATTTTTTATTATTTATTTATTATTTGCTATGTGTGGGCTTTCTCTAGTGGCTGTGAATGGAGTCTATTCTTTAGTTGCGGTGCATAGGTTTCTCATTTTGGCGACTTCTCCTGTTGCAGGCTCTAGGGTGCAGTCTCCATAGTTGTGGTGCATGAGCTTTGTTGCCCCACGGTATGTGGGGTCTTCCTGGAATAAATTGAACCTGTTTCCCACATTGAAGGGTGGATTCTTAACCCCTGGACTACCAGAGAAGTCCTGGTTTTCCCTTTCTATGCCAGAAAGCAACCTGGCTGACCTGACTAATCATTATAAATTCTTCTTATCACTTTTTGAGTTATGAAGCATCTTGGTTGGAAGGAACTTGGTGATTAGCTGGTCCAGTTACTTCATTTTACAGATGATAACTCTAAGCCCAAGAGATTCATCTACATGATTAAATTATATGGGTCTTTTTGCACTCATAGCACAAAGTTTAAAAAATATTATCCATGTATTATATTTGTTTCAGATTTTTTAAAACCTTTATTTTGCTTTTAACTTTTACAGAGTTTTGTTGTTTACAGATATGTATGTTCCCAGATGTTTCAGATTTTTTGAAAGAAATCAAATGTCATGGATTTTACACTCCTATTCTGCTCATTTCCTCCCAAGGAAAAACTAGCATTCTGAATTGAGTGCGTACTATTTCATGATTTTTTTACTCTTCCAGAACCAACAAAGCATTTAGTATTTTATTATTTAGGAACATCCTTTTCTCAGTTTAGCATTGTTTTTGAGATTTATTCATGTTGATACATATAGCTTTAATTGATTCATTTCAAATAGTCTAACACATTCCATTTAATGATTATACCATTTTTATACATTCATTCTCCTGTTGAGAAACATTTAGCTTTTCTTCACTTATGTGTTTTGTTATAAGGAATGATTACACATTTGTTTTTTAACTCAGATGGAAACATGTCTCCAGTGGAGCAATGCCACTGAAGAGCAGCAGAGGACTTACACCTTTTAAACTAGATGTTGCAAATTGCTTTTCTTTAAAGTGCTTCTCATGACTACTTTTTTTTTTTTTGGCTATTGTTTTTTAATATCCTCAATTATATTTGAAATTGTCACACTTTTTAATTTTTGCCAGTCTGATGTGTGTATAATGGTACCTCGTTATTTAATTTGCATTTCTCTGATGACTAGTAAAATTGAACTCCTTTTCATATGTTTATTAGCCATTTGGAATGGAATTTCCCCCTTCCATTATATGCCTAAAAAATACATTTCAGAATACCATTTCTCCCTGTAGCATGCAATTGTTAATTTGTATTTACCCTGTAATTGACTATGACCCCCCAAAGACTAACCTACTCTAACTGCTGCTGCCTTCACCACCAGTTCTTCCACTACTGCTGTTCACTGAGTGTCTATTCTGTACCTGGAATATTTATTATTCTAATTTTCACTAGAAACTTGCAAAGACACAATTTCCATTCTAAGGATAAGAAAACTGAGTCGACAGAGTATAAGTAATATATATATATATATATATATGTACATATATGTAAAGCTGTAGAAGCAAGAAATGGTGGAGTATTACTCAAATTCAAATTAATTTTTTTAAAGGCCCCTCCTTTCCCCCTAAGAATTTTCCTCTACCCAGTTCTTTTTCCTTTGTTTTCCGTAAGTCTATCTCCTGTCCAAACTGAATTTTTCACTATTATAAGACAGTTTTCCCAGTTTATCAGGGGCACCATAAAGCTTCTATCTTTTAATACTTTGTAATACATTGAAATTTCTTAATTACAATTTAGATTTTTTTGAAAAGTCATTGTTTTTTCAACAATAGACTGAGTAGAATGAATGCCAAATGGATCTATTTGGACCATCATTTAAAACAGTTAAAGTGTGAATCATTATTAATAAGCTACTATTCAAATAGTCCTACTTTGTTGACATACATTAAAAAATTGCAAATCAGGTCAAATTCATGTATTTGATTACCTATGACAGTATCTTGAGACAAATAAATAGGAAAAGAATACTTCAGGGAGGGAGTAGAGAACTGGTCAAGTCTAACAGGATGCATCTGACTGTGAGCTGCTGGGAAGTTATCAGACACCAAGAGAATGCTGGTTCCTGGCAGCCAGGGAAGTGACAGTCAGCATTAGAAACTTATGTAAAGTTTTACATGTCCTCAGTCACAAAAAAGAATGAAATAATACCATTTTCAGCAACACAGATGAACCTAGATACTGTCATACTAAGTAACTCAAAAGAGAAAAACATATACCCTATTCATGTATATGTGGAATCTAAAATATGACACAGATTTATTTATGAAACAGAAAACAAGCATCTGGATATTAAAGGGAAGAGGGATGGAAGAGGGATAAATTAGGGGCTTAGCATCATTGTTATTTGTATTTACTTAATTGCTATGACCCCCAAAGAAACTTAACCTTTTACTCTTTAAACCTGCTGCTGCCTTCACCACCAGTTCTTCCACTACTGCTGTTCACTGAGTGTCTATTCTGTACCTGGAATATTTATTATTCTAATTTTCACTAGAAACTTGCAAAGACACAATTTCCATTCTAAGGATAAGAAAACTGAGTCGACAGAGTATAAGTAATATATATATATATATATATATGTACATATATGTAAAGCTGTAGAAGCAAGAAATGGTGGAGTATTACTCAAATTCAAATTAATTTTTTTAAAGGCCCCTCCTTTCCCCCTAAGAATTTTCCTCTACCCAGTTCTTTTTCCTTTGTTTTCCGTAAGTCTATCTCCTGTCCAAACTGAATTTTTCACTATTATAAGACAGTTTTCCCAGTTTATCAGGGGCACCATAAAGCTTCTATCTTTTAATACTTTGTAATACATTGAAATTTCTTAATTACAATTTAGATTTTTTTGAAAAGTCATTGTTTTTTCAACAATAGACTGAGTAGAATGAATGCCAAATGGATCTATTTGGACCATCATTTAAAACAGTTAAAGTGTGAATCATTATTAATAAGCTACTATTCAAATAGTCCTACTTTGTTGACATACATTAAAAAATTGCAAATCAGGTCAAATTCATGTATTTGATTACCTATGACAGTATCTTGAGACAAATAAATAGGAAAAGAATACTTCAGGGAGGGAGTAGAGAACTGGTCAAGTCTAACAGGATGCATCTGACTGTGAGCTGCTGGGAAGTTATCAGACACCAAGAGAATGCTGGTTCCTGGCAGCCAGGGAAGTGACAGTCAGCATTAGAAACTTATGTAAAGTTTTACATGTCCTCAGTCACAAAAAAGAATGAAATAATACCATTTTCAGCAACACAGATGAACCTAGATACTGTCATACTAAGTAACTCAAAAAGAGAAAAACATATACCCTATTCATGTATATGTGGAATCTAAAATATGACACAGATTTATTTATGAAACAGAAAAAAACAAGTCAGACCTCTGGATATTAAAGGGGAAGAGGGATGGAAGAGGGATAAATTAGGGGCTTAGGGATTAGCAGATATAAACTATTATATATGAAATAGATAAATAACAAGGTCCCACTGTATAGCATAGGAAACTATATTCAATATCCTGTAATAAACAATGATGGGAAAAATATGTGTATATATATATATGCATAAATCAATCAGTTCACTGTGTATCAGAAACTAATATGACATTGCAAATCAATTATACATCAATTAAAAAACTTGCATGTGCTCAGATTTGCTGTTAACTTTAGTTGTCAGAGGTGGATGCAATAGCGAGCTAAGGCCCATCACCTGAAATGAAAATAAATGGCTTATGTATCTGCATTTATTTATTTATTTATTTTTACTTTTTTACCAGAGACTTTATTTATTTATAATAACTGGACTTCACCAAGAGTAGCACAGTGATTTCCAGACTCACTTCTAGGAAGCCATATTCTGACCTACATTGGTTTGCAATGGGTTCTGGATGTGATAGAAATGGATTATTATAAGCAATGATTATAACCACTATTTTTTATTAAAGGTGAAATATGATAAACAGAATTCATGCTTGTCAATAAGGCTACTTAGCACTTTATGGTTTTCCTTTTCTAATGTGCTCTTGTGAATATTAACAGACAAATGTGTGATATAAATACAAGTCACACAGCTGTAACTCCATGGACTCTGTGAATATGTTTCCTGCGTTATCAATTAATTTTGCTTCCTGAAGCATATTCTTTCATGTATAGTTTCATTCATGCTATGTGTTCTGCCTGGAATGAGTAGAGTCCTGCTAAAGTGAATAAAAATAAAATATTAAAAACAGAAAAAACCACAAAACATAATAGTTTTTCAGGAATGAGGCCAGAACTCAGAGTCTGTTTTCTTTCAATTTTTTTATATTTTAATTTGTAGCATAGATCAATCACCTTTCTCCCACCCTTTGATAAGTATGGTCTTTTGCACTCTATAACCCCCGGTTCTAGGGAGAGGCAATTTCCTAACAGGTGAACTAACACTAGATAACATTAACTCAAATGCTAAGTCATTTAATATGTAATTGAAAAAAAATTAGGACAAAGCAGTGTCTTAACTTCTTCTTTTTAAACATTATGAAGAGTTTTTACAAACTAACTATACACTCCCTACCTCTGGAGAGTTATTTGCCTAATAACAAGCACAAGAACAACTCCTACTACCAGTACATGAAGAAATAGCATCCAATTTCCAATTACTTTTGCAGCTGACAGTTCACTGGACTGTTAAGACACATTCAGCACTATTGTGTGGATGTGGTGAAGCCAGGCAGCTGTGTGCGCCTCTCTTTTTGATTATGCAGTAATTAGACTGTTGCACTAATGGTAGGAGGGAAAAAAGTTTCTAGAGAAAATGACATCCAGTGAAGCTCGCTTTGAAAAAAATTACTGGCACAAAAGAATAAAGAGTAACCTTTTTGTCATGAACACTGCGAAAGGTTTTATGCATTGGCTAAGCTGCATAAAAAATGAAAAGTCGGAATCAAAAATTAGCTCAGGCATAATTGTATGTTTGCTCGCAAATAATAAAGGAAATAGGTGATTCAGACAAGCTCATTAGTCAATAATCAGGCCTTTCAGAGATGAGCACAAGATACTCTCTAGACGCAGATGAACATCTCAGAATTCCAGATTCTGTGTCTTTGCTCTGTGAATTCATTGAAGATCCCTTGACAGTATTCGAAGAATGGGGGCTTGCCCTTTTGTCTTTGAACTGGCTTCACCTGAGAGCTCAGCTCTTCCTGCAGGTTATTAATGTATTAGTCATCCTATAAAAGTTTCCTTGATTTATTTTTCTGGTGGATAATTTAATCCCTTTTCCTCTTAAAATTAAAACTCAATTTCATATCTCTGCTCTTTCTGTCTTGCCCCAACACCCACAGTCTTCTTTTCCTCTTTTCTTCCCACATATTTTTTTCACTCAACTTTGTATCTTTAGTATTTTGTGTGAATGTGACATTTTCCTTTTTACCTATAGAATTTTCCCATTCTCTCTACCGGTGTGAATTGAAAATGGCAGTTTTTCATTCAGTGCACTGCAAATGACTGTCATTCTATTGCAGGTACAAATACAACCAAATGTTTCCGTTTTTGGTCTTTTAAATTCTTAGAAGCTTGGATGCTCTTTGCAGTTTCTTTCTCTCTTTGTTAAGATGAAATAAATTTGTAGGACAACATTTCTCCCACCCTTTGATAAGTATGGTCTTTTGCACTCTATAACCCCGGTTCTAGGAGAGGCAATTTCTAACAGGTGAACTAACACTAGATAACATTAACTCAAATGCTAAGTCATTTAATATGTAATTGAAAAATTAGGACAAAGCAGTGTCTTAACTTCTTCTTTAAACATTATGAAGAGTTTTTACAAACTAACTATACACTCCCTACCTCTGGAGAGTTATTTGCCTAATAACAAGCACAAGAACAACTCCTACTACCAGTACATGAAGAAATAGCATCCAATTTCCAATTACTTTTGCAGCTGACAGTTCACTGGACTGTTAAGACACATTCAGCACTATTGTGTGGATGTGGTGAAGCCAGGCAGCTGTGTGCGCCTCTCTTTTTGATTATGCAGTAATTAGACTGTTGCACTAATGGTAGGAGGGAAAAGTTTCTAGAGAAATGACATCCAGTGAAGCTCGCTTTGAAAAAAATTACTGGCACAAAAGAATAAAGAGTAACCTTTTTGTCATGAACACTGCGAAAGGTTTTATGCATTGGCTAAGCTGCATAAAAAATGAAAAGTCGGAATCAAAAATTAGCTCAGGCATAATTGTATGTTTGCTCGCAAATAATAAAGGAAATAGGTGATTCAGACAAGCTCATTAGTCAATAATCAGGCCTTTCAGAGATGAGCACAAGATACTCTCTAGACGCAGATGAACATCTCAGAATTCCAGATTCTGTGTCTTTGCTCTGTGAATTCATTGAAGATCCCTTGACAGTATTCGAAGAATGGGGGCTTGCCCTTTTGTCTTTGAACTGGCTTCACCTGAGAGCTCAGCTCTTCCTGCAGGTTATTAATGTATTAGTCATCCTATAAAAGTTTCCTTGATTTATTTTTCTGGTGGATAATTTAATCCCTTTTCCTCTTAAAATTAAAAACTCAATTTCATATCTCTGCTCTTTCTGTCTTGCCCCAACACCCACAGTCTTCTTTTCCTCTTTTCTTCCCACATATTTTTTTCACTCAACTTTGTATCTTTAGTATTTTGTGTGAATGTGACATTTTCCTTTTTACCTATAGAATTTTCCCATTCTCTCTACCCGGTGTGAATTGAAAATGGCAGTTTTTCATTCAGTGCACTGCAAATGACTGTCATTCTATTGCAGGTACAAATACAACCAAATGTTTCCGTTTTTGGTCTTTTAAATTCTTAGAAGCTTGGATGCTCTTTGCAGTTTTTCTCTTTCTCTCTTTTGTTAACGGACATAGTGAAAAGAGGTTGGAGATGAGGATTCTTAAAATTATCAGTTAAATGCATTGTTCTGATGACAGACAATTTTTTTAACCTGGGTTTTCATGTATTACTAGTTTATACCTGATTTATATCTGATCAAATATTTGCATAATGGTTCTCTGATTCTGTTTCTCTTGAATATGACAAGTAACCAAAATTGTATTTTTAGCAGATTTTCATGGCATCCGTATTTTTTTTTTTTAAATCACAATCTAGAATTTGACAAAGGATTTCTGTGCCAATTCTGCCAATGAGAACCCATTGTTAGATTTAGATTGTGAGAGAATGATGGGCCTGAATGCTGGAATCTTTCCTCATTTGTGGGATGACAGGACATGTAAAATGAGGATTCATGAAGGTTTTCAGCCTGGGGTCATAGTATAGACAAAATAAAAGTGCTTTATGTTTAATTTTTTTTTTTTTTTTACTTTTACTTTTTTGGGGGGCAGGGGCGAGGCGGGTTGAGGAGGGAGGGGAGCGGGAGGGCCACTTCTATTGGTCTTTCATTTATCTATTTTCACCCGTCTTTGTTCCTTGGCACCTGTGGGCCTCCCATAGCAGTGGCCTTTGCTGTTGCAGAGCGCCGGCTCTGGGCGCATGTGCTCCAGAGCTCCAGCTCAGTAATTGGACACATCGGTCCAACCACTCCGCGGCACGTGGGATGTTCCCAGGTTAGGAATCGAGCCGGCGCCCCTTGCACTGCAAGGCGGTGTCCTTACCCACTGGACCACCAGGGAAGCCCTATGTTTAATTTTTAACATACTATTTATATCTTCATCTTTTCCTCTCTAAAGAGCATACTTGAAAGAAAACAAATGAAAATGACATTGTTTAGGGTAGATCCTCAAAGTAATTGTTTTATTAAAAGTATCTTCCCTATTAATGCCTAATTATTTATATCACAGACTATGATTGATCTTAAAGCACTTTACAGCTGTTAGAAACAAATGAATATATCTTTACACCTTGGTTGAGAATTGGGATTAAAAATATGGCTTCCTGTGTTAAGGAACATAATACAGTTTGAAATTATTTGTGATTCTCTATTATTGTCAATGGAGTAGAGGGCAAAAAAAGAAGAAAGAAGGGGAAATAACAATTTTAAAGGGCCCATTTCAAATATAAGGTTTTTCATTTTGCTAGTCTTGACTGCTTTTGCTACTGACACTATTACTGTCATTAGTGTGATCTGCACCATCATCAGACCCTGCAGACCTGGAATCACACAAAAAGGCAGCATATGCCCTCGCTTTTGAGGGTTTTTGTTGTCCAGCATTAAAATAACAACACAAAACCAAAAACACAAACAAAAAACAAAAAAAAATTCAACAAATATTTGTACAATGTATCTTTCAATTGGTTAAATACCTGTTAAATATTTTCATACTTCTCTGGTGTACATGTTATACAGCATATTCCATTCATTATTAAGACATGAAACATGTACAGTAAAATTGGAAAAGCAGAGTTTTGACAACAACAAAAAAAGCTACTCCTTTCTATAAAATATTGGTGAGAGTTAAATTTTTTAAACAGAAGAACAATTTAATTGAAGCATGCTTTTGCATGAACTGGGCCACTCAATTTTAAATTAACATTGCAGCAAGCAATTTATTAAATAGGACACTTTTTTAGCAATAAAAATAATTCTTCCCAATCTTTTTAATATTTGTCTTAGAATTTTTGAATCCATATTTTCTTATATTGGATTTTCTTCAAGTTTTACATACATTTAATGTGCAATCTTCTTGCTTCATACATAGGGTATATGTAACAAGACATATACTTGAGAAAGGTTCTGATTTTAATTTTCCAAACTGTTAAGGGATCCTGTAATACTTGTGACCCAGAATATAGGTATAGAGTTATGAATTTGTCTAGGATCTTAGATGAGGAGAGTTAATTTTAATCCTCCTCAGTTTATAGCATACCATCATAATTAACTCATGTAAAAAAAACCTTTCATTATTGTACCCTACTCCTGTAATTATGCACTTTTCCTGCATCTACATTTTTTTACTATATACCTTTTTTTTGTATCTGTTTTTATATTAATAAGATAACATGTTTTATTTGTGAGTATATTTAACATCTATAAATGGTGTTGGTATAACATTCCAGGTTTTTAAGACTTTTAAACTAAACATTATCAATTAAATATCTATTAATTTTTCCATGAATGAGGACTGGATATTTGAAATTTAGGAAATAGCTCTCCAGCAAACAATGTTGACTTCTTTAACAGAGGAAAAGAAGTCTTAGTACTGGAATACAGTAGCAAGTGTCCATGAGTAAATCAGACTGATACATGAAACATTCAAAAGTTTTATAATATATATATTTTTATGTCCAAACAAAAAGTACATGGTAATATTTAGTCAAATTTCAGAATAGAAGGAAGTAAGTGAGTGGTGCAAAAGTAAAAGAAATCTAGAAATTAAAGGGCTCAAGATTTGAAAATGCAACAGGAAAACAGCTTTAAGTGGGGTGCGGGGAGAGGAGTGTCAATAGAGCAATGTGAACAAAGGCGGAAAACTGTAGGCTGCATCATTCAGGGTTGTGAAAAATAATATAAACAATGCCTTGTAGTTCCATAATGATATTAGAAAAGTGGCTTTGCTATGGACGTGTTCCCTTTTGTTCATACCTACTTCTCTTTTCTGGTTGCCTTCTTTCTCTACTATTATTGAGAGCTCCCTTTAAGAGGAGTTTTCCAGCTGACTCAATCTGTCTTCCAATATAGGAGAAGCAGGGGACATGGGTTTAATCCTTGGTCTGGAAAATCCCTTGGAGGAGGAAATAGCAACCCACTGAAGTATTCTTGCCTGAAAAATCCCACGGACAGAGGAGCCTGGCAGGCTACAGTGCATAAGGTGGCCAAGGGTTGAACATGACTGAGCGACTGAGTACACACACCACTTATCGCTTGGCTGGAGAAGTGCTTGCAAAAGCTCCAGCCTCCATCCTCTGTTTGGTGATCCATCCTCTGTGATGATCCAAGAAGAGGATGTTTCCTCACCAAAGGTCTTTGGGTATCTGAATTCATAGATACACTATTCTCAGATATCCTGTGGTATCTATTCCTTAGACCAAGTGCTGAGGACACGATCTAAGGACTGGTCTTGCCTCTACCACATGCCCAGACCTGAGATGAGAAGCAAGCAGGCCACATGATGAACAATCCCACAGAAGACACAGAGATGGAGAAAGAGGACAGTTTCTCCAAGGAAAGAGGAGCTAGGTCGACAAGAACAGCAAATATCTGTTAAAACTTCCCATCAATTAAATATCTATTAATTTTTCCATGAATGAGGACTGGATATTTGAAATTTAGGAAATAGCTCTCCAGCAAACAATGTTGACTTCTTTAACAGAGGAAAAGAAGTCTTAGTACTGGAATACAGTAGCAAGTGTCCATGAGTAAATCAGACTGATACATGAAACATTCAAAAGTTTTATAATATATATATTTTTATGTCCAAACAAAAAGTACATGGTAATATTTAGTCAAATTTCAGAATAGAAGGAAGTAAGTGAGTGGTGCAAAAGTAAAAGAAATCTAGAAATTAAAGGGCTCAAGATTTGAAAATGCAACAGGAAAACAGCTTTAAGTGGGGTGCGGGGAGAGGAGTGTCAATAGAGCAATGTGAACAAAGGCGGAAAACTGTAGGCTGCATCATTCAGGGTTGTGAAAAATAATATAAACAATGCCTTGTAGTTCCATAATGATATTAGAAAAGTGGCTTTGCTATGGACGTGTTCCCTTTTGTTCATACCTACTTCTCTTTTCTGGTTGCCTTCTTTCTCTACTATTATTGAGAGCTCCCTTTAAGAGGAGTTTTCCAGCTGACTCAATCTGTCTTCCAATATAGGAGAAGCAGGGGACATGGGTTTAATCCTTGGTCTGGAAAATCCCTTGGAGGAGGAAATAGCAACCCACTGAAGTATTCTTGCCTGAAAAATCCCACGGACAGAGGAGCCTGGCAGGCTACAGTGCATAAGGTGGCCAAGGGTTGAACATGACTGAGCGACTGAGTACACACACCACTTATCGCTTGGCTGGAGAAGTGCTTGCAAAAGCTCCAGCCTCCATCCTCTGTTTGGTGATCCATCCTCTGTGATGATCCAAGAAGAGGATGTTTCCTCACCAAAGGTCTTTGGGTATCTGAATTCATAGATACACTATTCTCAGATATCCTGTGGTATCTATTCCTTAGACCAAGTGCTGAGGACACGATCTAAGGACTGGTCTTGCCTCTACCACATGCCCAGACCTGAGATGAGAAGCAAGCAGGCCACATGATGAACAATCCCACAGAAGACACAGAGATGGAGAAAGAGGACAGTTTCTCCAAGGAAAGAGGAGCTAGGTCGACAAGAACAGCAAATATCTGTTAAAACTTCCCATGTTATCCTCATAACAGTTCCCAGTTGTAGGTGGGATAGAGATTTCCATTCTTACCAGTTGATGAGGACAGGGTGGCTGACCTAAAGTCAAATAAATTGTAAGTGGTCATTGTGAGCAAGAACTTGGATGAAAGAGTACTGAAGGTTTTAAAGCTAGAAAGTGAAGTAATCAAAGTTACACTTAAGAAACATTAATAACACAGAGATAAGCTCTAATAGTTGCATTTTATAATTGAACAAATTTTCTTTCCATTCTTTCAGCTTGCTTTTTTCTTCCTGTATTCTTATAGCTTGTGAATCGTATGACAGTTCATTGAGGGTAAGACTTAGAAAATAAGTTCCAAAACCTTTTGATTATTCAGAAAAAAAAAATAGATCTTAAGCACATGCACACACACACATTTCCTGTCTTTTTCACACTCACAGACATAATCCAATTTATGTTTATTGAAAGTTTATTATATTCCAGGTACCTTTATATGCCTTACACATGTTATCTCATTTAATCCTCATAAAATGATCTTATGGTGTTGACTTTACTGTTATTCACGTTTTATAAAGTCACAGAAAGTGTGTTAAGTATCGCCCAAGTTCATTTAGACAATAGATGTTAAAGCCAAAATTCATCTCTAGCCTGATTGCTAAAAAGATGCTCTGACCCACCAAATCATACAACTAAAGAATATATTCATATGCAGACAAAGTGTGTCTGTTTTACTATATAGGTGTAACTAACATAATTTATTTGTGATTGCTAATGCTAGACAATCTGTGATTAATTTAAAATGCACATTTACCCCAATGGAACTCAGAAAATTCCTTTATTTAGTACTCCACTGTTCATGAGAATAAATAAACACATACAGTTCTGGGATCAACATAAATTTAATTGACAATAGATGACCAATTATAATTCTTCCTAAATACATAAAGCCCAAATTAATTTTGAAGGATAATTTCAAATATCAAATAGCCCAATATTCACAAGTACATTGCCCTGTATGCTATTCTATAACTTCATCTGTTACCTAATACCTCTGTAAGGACCAGAATAAAATATACTTTTATTTCCTTTTAAAAATGTATTTTCATGTTTCATTCTGAATATAATTGTTCTTAAGTTATAATATACAAGATCAGCACTTAGCTGCTGGAAAATAACATTTGATGGCAACCGAAACTTGGGAAAGAAATTCTGCCACAGACCCTGTCAATATTCAACTGACAGAGGCCACTTCTGCTTGTTTCAATCTGTCTGCAATGAGCTGCCAAAACTTTTGGATGAATGGTGAAGAATGCAGTCAATCACCCAGATGTTCCACCTGCAGGAAACCATGCACCCAGCTATTTAGAAACAACCAGGTGTCCAGCATATGAAGGCAACACATCTGGAAGGGGTGTGGGTGTGTGTGTGCATGCATTTGTATGACTTTTAGGACTTTTCAGTGTCATGTTAAAACAATCATAAACCCCTCTTTTACCCAACTTCAAGATAAAATATATGTAATATAACTTAGAAGAATGTTTATATAGTCCATATTATAGGTTTTATTGACAAAGTGTGAATAATTCTATCTATGCATGTACATATGAATGCTGATTATCTAATGCACAACCTTATTTTGATATCTAGTGGTGAATGTTTCATCCTGGTAATGGTTAATTGAGCTTCCCTTGTAGCTCAGCTGGTAAAGAATCTGCCTGAAATGCAGGAGTCTGCAGTTCAGTTCCTGAATTGGAAAGATCCCCTGGAGAAGGGATACGCTATTCACTCTAATATTCTTGCCTGGAGAATTACATGCTTGTTCATGGGGTCTCAAAGAGTTGGACAAGACTGAGTGACTTGACTTTTACTTTACAATGTATATCCACCTCGAGTTTTGTTGGCTTCCCCCATCTCTATCTTAATGTCATAGTTTTATAATATAGTCATCAATGATTAGTCCTAAATGAATTCAAATGACCAATAAGCAGGGGCTTCCCTGGTGGCTCAGTGGTAAAGAACTTGTTTGCCAATTCAGGAGTTATGGGTTCAACACGTGATATGGGAAGATTCCATATGCTGCAGAGAAACTAAGCCTGTGTGCCTCAACTTTTGAACCTATGCTGTAGAGCCCAGGAGTCACAACTACATTGCCCTGTATGCTATTCTATAACTTCATCTGTTACCTAATACCTCTGTAAGGACCAGAATAAAATATACTTTTATTTCCTTTTAAAAATGTATTTTCATGTTTCATTCTGAATATAATTGTTCTTAAGTTATAATATACAAGATCAGCACTTAGCTGCTGGAAAATAACATTTGATGGCAACCGAAACTTGGGAAAGAAATTCTGCCACAGACCCTGTCAATATTCAACTGACAGAGGCCACTTCTGCTTGTTTCAATCTGTCTGCAATGAGCTGCCAAAACTTTTGGATGAATGGTGAAGAATGCAGTCAATCACCCAGATGTTCCACCTGCAGGAAACCATGCACCCAGCTATTTAGAAACAACCAGGTGTCCAGCATATGAAGGCAACACATCTGGAAGGGGTGTGTGTGTGTGTGTGTGCATGCATTTGTATGACTTTTTTAGGACTTTTCAGTGTCATGTTAAAACAATCATAAACCCCTCTTTTACCCAACTTCAAGATAAAATATATGTAATATAACTTAGAAGAATGTTTATATAGTCCATATTATAGGTTTTATTGACAAAGTGTGAATAATTCTATCTATGCATGTACATATGAATGCTGATTATCTAATGCACAACCTTATTTTGATATCTAGTGGTGAATGTTTCATCCTGGTAATGGTTAATTGAGCTTCCCTTGTAGCTCAGCTGGTAAAGAATCTGCCTGAAATGCAGGAGTCTGCAGTTCAGTTCCTGAATTGGAAAGATCCCCTGGAGAAGGGATACGCTATTCACTCTAATATTCTTGCCTGGAGAATTACATGCTTGTTCATGGGGTCTCAAAGAGTTGGACAAGACTGAGTGACTTGACTTTTACTTTACAATGTATATCCACCTCGAGTTTTTGTTGGCTTCCCCCATCTCTATCTTAATGTCATAGTTTTATAATATAGTCATCAATGATTAGTCCTAAATGAATTCAAATGACCAATAAGCAGGGGCTTCCCTGGTGGCTCAGTGGTAAAGAACTTGTTTGCCAATTCAGGAGTTATGGGTTCAACACGTGATATGGGAAGATTCCATATGCTGCAGAGAAACTAAGCCTGTGTGCCTCAACTTTTGAACCTATGCTGTAGAGCCCAGGAGTCACAACTACTGAACCCATGTCTCCAAATTACTGAAGCCTGAACACTCTAGAGCCTATGCTTTGCAACAAGAGAAGCCATTGCAATGAGAAGCCCATGCATAGCAACTAGAGAGTAGCCCTTGCTTTCTGCAAATAGAGAAAAGTCACCACAACAATGGGGACTCAGCACAGTCAATACATAAATAAATTAAAAAATTATTTTTAAAATTACCAATAAGTAAAGATAAGAAAACATGCCCTACATGCCTAGTTTATTCAGGATACATGAATTAAAATAACAAGATACAGTGTAGGAATTTTAGATTGGTTAGAATTCTTTTTAAAGTTTAACTCAAGATATAAATCATACAGATCTGATTTTCAGAACATAAATTACAGTAATTCAGTACAGATATAACATCTGGTTACAGTAAAATATTAAAAGCTGGTATTGTGCTTCTAACTTTGGATGCATTTGGGTATGGTAAATCCAGTCCTAGATTTATAAAGGTAGTGAGCAGGTTGTGAAGACAGGGATATGGGATCAGCGAATGAGAAAGATATACTGTTACTAAATTTAGGTTTTAAAGGGAGGAGGATAAGAGCATGTTGTTTGGGTTTAGGGTGTTGGCCACTCATTCCACACTGCAGAGGCTGGAGACGTGGTCTATGGTGAGGAACCCATTGGGAATTAAGGGGCCCAGAGGCAGGACTGTGTTCGGCAGTTGATGTATTGTAGATTCTCGGGCAAGCCTCTATTCAAAATGACTGAGTCCCAGATACCAGAAATCTGTCCCCTCCACCTAGGGTATGCTTGTCATGGGCATTAAGTTTTACTATCTGGAATTCGGGGAAAGTATCCTGTAAGAGTAAGAGAGAAAGGTGAGATCCTAACTGGGTTTGCAGGAACCCAAACCAAAATGAAACAACTACATTGCTCTAAGTTAGAAAGAAACAAAAACTGAGATGGGAGAGAGAAGAGGTATAAGAAACTGGAAGGAGAGAAGAATCAGTGAGACTAAGGCACTGAAGGTTAAGTGACACATTGCAAAAAAATTCCTGAAATAGGTTAAAAAAAATGCAGAGATCAAGGCTCCTCGAAAGGCTAACATTCATTTTGAACTTGTCTGCAATTTTATTGGGTTGCTCAATAAGTTAGTTTGGGGTTTTTCCTAAGATAAGCTTTCCCTCATTTTTTTTTCATAAGATGTTATGGAAGACCCCTAATGAACTTTTTGATCAACTCAATATAATATTGTCTTTCTTTCTCTCTCCCCCCAAATCATCAATAACATCTGATAGGGTTTTAGTGGCACTTGAGAAAGGAGCTTAGTTCTACACATGGGTTAATGTGGTGTAGAAGACAGTGCGTATCTGATGAGCAAAATCTCCAAGCAAGATGCCACCATTAGGACATATTCTGTGTCCCACACTCATATTTCCAAGAATTTGGAGAAAATTTGGTAAAGGCCTTGGATTTCCACAGGAAATTGAATGGAGTTTTAGTCAATCACATAAGTTTAGATAAAGATTCTAAAGAGCAGATAGGCATCAACTGACATCTAGGCTACTTTGTAAATCTGATGCCCTATTCTCTACTTGTTTAAATAATAAATGATTTTTCTGCTTTAAGAGATAGATTTAATGCAACATCCAAGAACTGTGATAAATTGTCTGAAACTAGTGTGAACCCATCTGACTGAGGAGTGGATGAGAAGTATGGAAAAAGTAACATGGAAACCTACACTACCATATGTAAAAGAGATAACTGTTGTGAATATGCTGTAAGACTAAGGGAACTTACATGGGGGCTAAGAAACAACCTGGAGGGGTGGGATGGGGAGGGACTGGAAGAGGGGTTCAGGTGGGATGGGCCAAGAGTATACCTATGACTGATGTGGATTTAGGTATAGCTGTAAAACTATATAAAAATAAAATAAAAATAATTATATAAAAAAAGTAGGAGGGAGAGAGGATGAAGTAGGTGCACTGCTGCCCCAAAGCCTCCCACCCTGAAAGTATAGTTTTTTTATCCACATTCTCTTGGCTAGAACACAGTCTCATCAGTCTGTCTGATTACAAAGGAGGGTGAGAAATGTAATCCAATCATGTTCCCAGAAAGTAGAGACTAAGTTTGGGTGGCCAGCGAGTGCTCTCTGCCATAAATACAGAATTAAAAATGAGAAAACAGTCCAAATTGTTCTAAATGGGTCTAAACTGATAATATAAAAAATTTAGAATACTATATAAATATCTTCACTTAGGCTAAGAAAATGAATTGTGCATATGTTTATCTATAGCTGATTCATGTTGATATTTGGCAGAAGACAAAATTTTGTAAAGCAATTGTCCTCCAATTAAAAACAAAACAAAACAACAAAAATGAAGATAAAAAAATAAATAAATACACAGACAAGATAAATTTTGAGAGAACTGTTTGATCTACTACAAACGTATCCTAAGTTTCACTTTAACATAACATTGTAAATTAACTGTACTTTAATTAAAAAAATAAAAACCTTCCAAAAATGAATTATACAAGTACAAAACAGGCAACCAAATTAACAATGTCTATGCAAGAAAAAGAACTGGAGAGTTTGCCTGAAGACCAATTCAGTATGGACCCACAGTTTGATGTGGTTCCTAAAAAGCAAGCAAACACAAAATCAGACAAGAAAGTACAAGTTCATAGAAAGGAACGGACTTAGAAATATGTAACTCAGAATCTTTTAATAGTGTTCTAGCATTATTGTGAAGAGACCCATGAGTGAACAGAAAGACTCTAGAATGATAAAGTAACAGGGATCTAGAAATTGTGGCTTGAGGATGAGTAGTACAGACACCAGATTCTATCCCAGAGAAGAAATGGCATGATGAGGAAAGGTTTTGTGTGTGTGTAGAGGGAGGGGCCTATGAAGTGCAGGAGAGTATGTGTTAAGTGGTCTTTAAAACACAAAGAATTCTAAAGTGCTTGAAGTTCAGCTATATGGAAGAGAAAGATTCATTCTCTTCTGCATCATGGAATCAAAAAATGAATATTTTGGCTTACTATGACAAAGATCTGAGCAATAGTTAAAGCTAGTCAAGAATGTTGGAATAGGCTTCTTAGAGAACTATTGAGATTCTCATCACTGGACATGCTTGATCAGAAGCTGAATAATCTTCAAACCTGCTTTAGACAAGATTTTCTTTCAGAAAGGGCTAGATGATGTTTAAAGTATTTTCTAATTCTATGATTCAGTAAAGTTGGCATTGTTACTGTGGCCGATCAGATGATTTAGCCAAAATAAAATTCCTGTTGAGATATACGACCAAAGGCCACTATTATTAACTTGGCCAAGAGGCATAGACAGTGTGGCCAATGTTATAGACACTGGTAAAGCATTTTTGAAATCATATAACTAGCAGCTTTTTTCATGGGATATCATTTTGCTTGAAATTGAACATGACAGACAAATTATTGTTATTAAAACTTGAGAATTTGGCAGATATTTTCTGAAAATGGACATTGTAAATTTGTCACTTCAAGAAAACATGAATAACATTTATTGCCAATGAAAAAATTCTAACTTTTAAACAAAAATTGGCAGAGTGGACCCTTTATATCTGCCACATCACCATGACAGCTTCCCAATATTTAAAAATTTTTCTGATGAGGTCACTGTTTATATTACTAGAAAATAAGATTTAAAAATATTGTATAACAAAATATGTCAGAAATTGAGTGATCTGTATACCTCAATGAATCAGTATTTTCCAAATGACCAATACATCATGTTATAAAATCCTCATGAATAAAAAATCTGCTCAAAGTACACAATAAACCAATGATTTTTTTACTGGGGTTTAGTTATTTTACAATGTTGCATTTGTTTCAGGTGTAGAGTTAGTTATTTTACAGAGTATGTTAAAAGTGGGATCTAGAAATTGTGGCTTGAGGATGAGTAGTACAGACCCATTTTCCCAGAAGAAATGGCATGATGAGGAAAGGTTTTGTGTGTGTGAGAGGGGCTATGAAGTGCAGGAGAGTATGTGTTAAGTGGTCTTTAAAACACAAAGAATTCTAAAGTGCTTGAAGTTCAGCTATATGGAAGAGAAAGATTCATTCTCTTCTGCATCATGGAATCAAAAAATGAATATTTTGGCTTACTATGACAAAGATCTGAGCAATAGTTAAAGCTAGTCAAGAATGTTGGAATAGGCTTCTTAGAGAACTATTGAGATTCTCATCACTGGACATGCTTGATCAGAAGCTGAATAATCTTCAAACCTGCTTTAGACAAGATTTTCTTTCAGAAAGGGCTAGATGATGTTTAAAGTATTTTCTAATTCTATGATTCAGTAAAGTTGGCATTGTTACTGTGGCCGATCAGATGATTTAGCCAAAATAAAATTCCTGTTGAGATATACGACCAAAGGCCACTATTATTAACTTGGCCAAGAGGCATAGACAGTGTGGCCAATGTTATAGACACTGGTAAAGCATTTTTGAAATCATATAACTAGCAGCTTTTTTCATGGGATATCATTTTGCTTGAAATTGAACATGACAGACAAATTATTGTTATTAAAACTTGAGAATTTGGCAGATATTTTCTGAAAATGGACATTGTAAATTTGTCACTTCAAGAAAACATGAATAACATTTATTGCCAATGAAAAAATTCTAACTTTTAAACAAAAATTGGCAGAGTGGACCCTTTATATCTGCCACATCACCATGACAGCTTCCCAATATTTAAAAATTTTTCTGATGAGGTCACTGTTTATATTACTAGAAAATAAGATTTAAAAATATTGTATAACAAAATATGTCAGAAATTGAGTGATCTGTATACCTCAATGAATCAGTATTTTCCAAATGACCAATACATCATGTTATAAAATCCTCATGAATAAAAAATCTGCTCAAAGTACACAATAAACCAATGATTTTTTTTTACTGGGGTTTAGTTATTTTACAATGTTGCATTTGTTTCAGGTGTAGAGTGAGGGTATTGTTACACATCTTTTACAGAGTTTTGTTGTTTATAGCTATACATAATCCCCAAAACAGTCATAGTTATATCTCTGACTCCTCCCACCTGAGCCCCCCTCCCTTTTATCCCTATCCCCCCCCCCCCCAGGTTGATGCATAGCCCCCATGTAAATTCTCTTACTCTTACAGCTTAATCACACTGGTTATCACTTTTACATATGATGTTGTAAGTCTCCATGTTACTCTTTACGTACCCCTGGCCTGAGTTTCTCTCCCTCAATGTCCATAGGTCTGTTCTCTATGTCTGTTTTTCCAACATTGCTCTGTGTGTGTATTTATTGGTACCATCTTAATACATTCCATATATATGTGTTAGTATACTGTATTTGCCCTTTTCGTTTTGACATACTTCACTTTGTGTAACAGGTTCTAGGTTCATCCACCTCATTAGGGCTGACTCTTCTGCATTTCTTTTTATGGCTGAGAAATACTCCATTATATAAATGTACAATAGTTTCTTTATCCATTCATGAATTGAAGGACAGCTAGGTTGCTTCTATGTTCTAGCTATCATAGAGACTGCTGTGATGAACATTAGGGTACAGGTGTCTCTTTCAATTTCAGTTTCATCAGGATATAAGCTTAATAGTGGGATTGATGGGTCATATGGTGCTTCTATGCTTAGTTTTTATAGGAATATCCATACTGTTTTCCATAGCGGTTGTATGAATTGACATTCCCACCAACAATGCAAGAGGGCTCCCTTTTCTTCACACCCTCTCCAGCATTTATTATCTGTAGTTTTTTTGATAATGGCCATTCTGACTGTTATGAGGTGGTATCTTGTAGTTTCGATTTGCATTTCTTTGACAATGAGTGAAGTTGAGCATGTTTTCATGTGCTTTTTGGCTATCTGTATGTCTTCCTTGAAGAAATGTCTCTTTAGGTTTTTTTTACCATTTTTTGATTGGGTTGTTTGTTTTTTCTGGGTTGAGCTGTCTGTGTTGTTTGCATATTTTGGAAATTAATTCTTTGTCGGTTGTTTCATTTGGTATTATTTTCTACCATTCCATGGGTTGTCTGTTCACCTCGTTTGTCATTTCTTTTGCTGTGAAGAAGCTTTTGAGTTTTTTTAGGTCCCACATGTTTATTTTTTATTTTATTTCCAATATTCTAGAGAGAGGATCATAGAAGATCTTAGTGTTATGCCTATACTCACCTCTAAGGGTTTGATGGTTTCTGGTCTTACATTTGGGTCTTTAATCCATTTTGAGTTTATATTTGTGTATGGTGTCAGGGAATGTTCTAACTTCATTTTTTTGCCTGGAGCTGTCCAGTTTTCCCAGCACCATTTGTTGAAGAGGCTGTCTTTGTCCTATTTTAGAGTTTCGCCTCCTTTGTCAAAAATAAGGTACCCATAGATGCGTGGGTTTATCTCTGGGTGCTCTATCTTGTTCCATTGGTCCATATTTCTGTTTTTGTGCCAGTACCATACTGTCTTGATGACTGTTGCTTTGTAGTAGAGTCTGAAGTTAGGGAGGCTGATCCCTTCAGCTCCATTTTTCTTTCTCAGGATTGCTTTGGCTATTCGAGGTCTTTTGTGTTTCCATATGAACTGTGTTATTCTTTGATCTCGTTCTGTGAAGAATGTCATTGGTAATTTGATAGGAATTGCATTGAATCTGTAGATGATATTCTGTAGTATGGTCATTTTCACAATATTGATTCTTCTGACCCAGGAGCACAGAATATATCTCCTTCTCTTTATGTCATCTTTGATTTCTTTCATTAGGGTCTTGCAATTTTCTGCATACAGCTCTACAGTTCTTTTGTCAGGTTAGTTAGGCTTATTTCTAGATACTTTATTCTTCTGGTTGTGATGGTGAATGGGATTGTCTCCTTGATTTCTCTTTGTGAATTTTCATTGTTTGTATCTAGGAATAAGAGTGGTTTCTTTGTATTGATTTTGTATCCTGAGACTTTTCTGAATTTGTGTATTAGCTCTAGTAGTTTACTAATTGTGTCTTTGGGGTTTTCTATGTATAGTATTATATCATCTGCAAAAAGAGAGAGTTTTACTCCTGCTTTTTGGTATCTAAATTCATCAGTGATACTGGCCTGTAATTTTCTTTTTTTGTGTTGTCTTTGCCTGGTTTTGGAATCAGGGTGATGGTGGCCTTGTAGAATGTGTTTGGAAGTTTTCTCTCTTATGAAATTATTTGAAAGAGGTTTAGAAGTACAGGCATTAACTCTTATTTAAATATTTGGTAGAATTCACCTGTGAAGTCATCTGGTACTGGGATTTTATTTTTGGGTAGATTTTTGATCACAGATTTGATTTCTGAGCTTGTAATTGGGTTGTTCATAATTTGTATTTCTTCCTGGTTCAGTCTTGGAAGATTAAACTTCTCTAGGAAACTGTCCCTTTCTTCCAGGTTGTCCAGTTTGTTGCCACAGCTGTTCATAATAGTCTCTTAGAATCCTTTGTATTTCTGTATTGTCTGTTGTAACCTCTCCTCTTTCATTTTTGATTTTGTTGATCGGCTTCTTCCCTTTTTTTTCATGATGTGTCTGGCTAGTGGTTTGCTGATTTTTTTCCTCTTCATGAAGATCCAGCCTTTTCTTTTATTTATCCTTTTTTTAAAAGTTTTTTCAAAATTTTGACCTTTTTTAATGGTCCTTGAATGTTTCATGTGCACTTGAGAAGAGAGAGTGAGTATTCTTTTGCTTTTAGGTGGAAGGTTAAAAATATCAATGAGATCCATCTCTTCTAGTATGCCATTTAAGACTTGTGTTTCCTTATTAAATTTCGGTTTTGAAGATTTGTCCATTGGTGTAAGGAGGGTGTTAAAGTCTTCTACTATTATTGTGTTACTGTCAATTTCTTCTTTTATGCCTGCTCCTGACTTGGGTGCATAGATATTTATGATTGTTATGACTTCCTCTGAATGAATCCCTTGATCATTATGTAGTGACCTGCCTTGTCTCTTATAATCGTCTTCATTTTAAGATCTATTTTGTCTGATTAAGAGGATTGCTACTCTGGTTTTCTTTTTATTTCAATTCGCATGGAATATATTTTTCCATCCTTTCACTTTCTGTCTATGTGTGTCTTTAGGTCTGAAGTGGGTTTCTTGTAAACAGGATATATTGGTGTTGCTTTTGTATCTATTCAGCAAGCCTGTGTCTTATGGTTGAAGCATTAAGTCTATTTACATTCAAAGTAACTATTGATATGAATGTTTATATCGTCATCTTCTTAGATGTTTATTTGTTTTGTAGATAGTTTCCTATTCTTGTATTTATTGGCTATATCAGCCCCTTTAACACTTGTTGCAAGCCTGGTTTCATGGTACAAAATTCTTTTAGTTTTTGCTTATCTGTAAAGCTTTTGATTTCTCCATCAGTTCTGAATGAAATCCTTGCCAGGTAGAGTATTCTTGGTTGTAGTTTTTTCTCTTTATCAGTTTAATTGTGTCTTGCCATTCTCTTCAGGCCTTCAGAGTTTTTGCTGAAAGATCATCAGTTAAACATATGGGGTTTCCCTTGGATGTTACTTTTTGTTTTTCCCTTGCTGCTTTAAGTAATCTGTCTTTGTGTTCACTCTGTGTTAGCTTGATTAGTATGTGTCTTGGTGTGTTTCTCCTGGGGTTTATCCTGTATGGAACTCTTCATGCTTCCTATGCTGGTGAAGTTTTCAACTATAATCTCTTCAAAAATTTTCTCATACCGTTTCATTTTCTCTTCTCCTGATACCTCTATAACTCTAATGCTGATGTATTTGATATTATCCTAGATGTCTCTGAGACTTTCCTCAGTTCTTTTCATTCTTTGTGCTTTGTTCTGTTCTTCAACTATTATTGTGTTACTGTCAATTTCTTCTTTTATGCCTGCTCCTGACTTGGGTGCATAGATATTTATGATTGTTATGACTTCCTCTGAATGAATCCCTTGATCATTATGTAGTGACCTGCCTTGTCTCTTATAATCGTCTTCATTTTAAGATCTATTTTGTCTGATTAAGAGGATTGCTACTCTGGTTTTCTTTTTATTTCAATTCGCATGGAATATATTTTTCCATCCTTTCACTTTCTGTCTATGTGTGTCTTTAGGTCTGAAGTGGGTTTCTTGTAAACAGGATATATTGGTGTTGCTTTTGTATCTATTCAGCAAGCCTGTGTCTTATGGTTGAAGCATTAAGTCTATTTACATTCAAAGTAACTATTGATATGAATGTTTATATCGTCATCTTCTTAGATGTTTATTTGTTTTGTAGATAGTTTCCTATTCTTGTATTTATTGGCTATATCAGCCCCTTTAACACTTGTTGCAAGCCTGGTTTCATGGTACAAAATTCTTTTAGTTTTTGCTTATCTGTAAAGCTTTTGATTTCTCCATCAGTTCTGAATGAAATCCTTGCCAGGTAGAGTATTCTTGGTTGTAGTTTTTTCTCTTTATCAGTTTAATTGTGTCTTGCCATTCTCTTCAGGCCTTCAGAGTTTTTGCTGAAAGATCATCAGTTAAACATATGGGGTTTCCCTTGGATGTTACTTTTTGTTTTTCCCTTGCTGCTTTAAGTAATCTGTCTTTGTGTTCACTCTGTGTTAGCTTGATTAGTATGTGTCTTGGTGTGTTTCTCCTGGGGTTTATCCTGTATGGAACTCTTCATGCTTCCTATGCTGGTGAAGTTTTCAACTATAATCTCTTCAAAAATTTTCTCATACCGTTTCATTTTCTCTTCTCCTGATACCTCTATAACTCTAATGCTGATGTATTTGATATTATCCTAGATGTCTCTGAGACTTTCCTCAGTTCTTTTCATTCTTTGTGCTTTGTTCTGTTCTTCAACAGTTATTTCCAACATTCTGTCTTCCAGCTCACTTATCAGTTCTTCTGCTTTAGATACCCTACTATTGAGTCCTTCCATAATATTTTTAAGTTCAGTAATTGAATTGTTTGTCTCCATTTGTTTATTTTTAATTTCTTGTATATTTCTCAGTGCGTTAATTTCTGCTAATATTCTATTTTTGGAGTTTTGAATCCTTGTTAGTATTGCTCTTCTGAATTCCCTTTCAAAAAGTTTGTCTAGTTCCTCTTCTGTCATTTGGATTTTTGTGTGTCTCTTTTGTTCCTTCATTTGTGCAGTGTTTCTCTGTCTTTTCATTATTATTATTAATTTTTGATTTTTTGTGCTTGGGATCTTATTCCAGTCTTCATGGTTGAGTTTTCCCTTCTTTTTGGTATCTGTCCTTGTAGAAAGATTCAATGGTTTGTGATTCATAGCTAGGTAATGCTGGGTCTTGTTTGCAGGTGAATATTCTCTATTGCTGTGTGTTCTTTGGTAGTTGTAGGGTCTTGAAGTCAGTGCTTCCACTTTGAGGTTCTTAGATTTCATCTCTGTCCAGGCAGTGAAAATTTCATGTCTGAATAGTTATGACATTCATTGGCATTATGTCAAATATAAACATATAAGGGACAAAAAGTGCATTCCTGATAGATGGCAGTTATAAACTCATGCAAACATTGTCTAACATAATGGAAGAATGTACCATACATACATATCTAAAACCAAACTCAAAGAGTCTAAAAGGGTTAAAGTACAGGAAATTGTTCTGGCAAACAACACACTCTAAGTTGGTACCCATCCTTTAAGGTCTAAGCTAATTAAAACATGGCCTGGAAAACAAATCTAGAGCAAGGTCCCAGTTGAGGATATAGCAGTGAAAGCAGTTTTTAACTAATACATGTGTCAGGGAAGAGAAGGAGGAGAATGGATAGGTAATGAGAGGAAATGAAGTTGTGTTGTAGGGTTATATATGGATAGATAACAAAGATTAGTATATATTAAAGTTTAGTACAGCAGGAACTGGACAGAGCAGATAGCAAGAGAGGGAACAGTTATAAAGAGGATAACAGGAAATACAGGAAGATTTATCACAGCCAAGAGAGAAGACTGGTAAAAACAATCAAACAAACAAAAAACTCTGTCCCTGGTTCTCAGCTGTAGGTTTATCTTCTCATCTGTGTGTGGATCTTCCCTCAGTTTGCTCCTGAGGCTGTCTTGGCGGGGGCTGGCCGTGGGTGTGGGGTGGTAGAGAAGGGACCCTGCGTATCCATTTACTCTGGTTTGGTAGTCAGAACAACTGGTACTGTCCAGACTTCCGGGCATCCACCAAGCAGTTTGCAGTACTTTGTATACTACGCCAAGCAGCCCTCTGGGCCTTTGCATAGCTGAAAGATCTCTCTGGTGGTGCTCTTCCTCGTCCTGGGTGTTCCTCACCGCTGGGTCCATCTTGGCCCTCCTGCCCTAGCCACCTCTGTCCACTGGATCGCTCCCCGCCGCTGGCCGCCCCTTTCTGCCCGGCTCGCGTGTCCCAGAGCCCTCTGCTGGGGCCGCTGTGTGAGTTGTGCAACGGGTGCTCCGGGTGTGCTCTGGTGGTGCACTCCCAGCCTGTGGGCTGCGCGCCACTGCCAGGCCGCCCCGTTCCTCTCTGTTGCTGCTAGGCAGCTCCGCGCACGTTTCCAGAGCCCTCTGTTCCAGTCTTGCGGGGAGCTGGGAAACGGGGCTCCGGGAGTTCACTGGCGGTGCGCCCTCGGTCTGCATACCACCCCTCTCTGCTGGGCTGCCCCCGTTCTGCAGGGTTCTCACCTTCTGAACGCTCATCGGAGCCACTGTGGGAGCTGTGGAACCGGCATTCCGGAGGTGTCCAAGCGGTGCGCTCTCAGTCCATGGACCGCGCGTCGCTGCTGAGCCACCCTGCTCTGCCTGGTTCCATTTCCAGAGCCCTGGTTCAAGCCCTTGCAGGAGCTGGGGAATGAGGCTTGCGGGAATGCTCAGTGATTCACTCTCAGCCCGCGGGGAGTTCACGGATGAAAGTTTCCTTTGCTCCCTAAAGATGTGTCATTCTCCTTAGCCACCTTCGTCAGGGTGCTCCCTGAGCAGAAGCCTCTTCCTGCTTCTCCTCTCCCTCCCTCCCTTGGAGTTCAGGCGTCTCTCAAATGATCCGGCGACGCCGCTCTTCTCTTTTTCTGTCTCTGTCTTTCTCTTCCTTTATTCCTGGGAGCCCGGCTTGCCACCTGGAGGTCTGCAGTCTTCCTTTGTCGTCTAGGGGCTGGACTGCAGAGGTTTTTTTGGTCTTCTCGTGCTCCTGAGGCTGTCTTGGCGGGGGCTGGCCGTGGGTGTGGGGTGGTAGAGAAGGGACCCTGCGTATCCATTTACTCTGGTTTGGTAGTCAGAACAACTGGTACTGTCCAGACTTCCGGGCATCCACCAAGCAGTTTGCAGTACTTTGTATACTACGCCAAGCAGCCCTCTGGGCCTTTGCATAGCTGAAAGATCTCTCTGGTGGTGCTCTTCCTCGTCCTGGGTGTTCCTCACCGCTGGGTCCATCTTGGCCCTCCTGCCCTAGCCACCTCTGTCCACTGGATCGCTCCCCGCCGCTGGCCGCCCCTTTCTGCCCGGCTCGCGTGTCCCAGAGCCCTCTGCTGGGGCCGCTGTGTGAGTTGTGCAACGGGTGCTCCGGGTGTGCTCTGGTGGTGCACTCCCAGCCTGTGGGCTGCGCGCCACTGCCAGGCCGCCCCGTTCCTCTCTGTTGCTGCTAGGCAGCTCCGCGCACGTTTCCAGAGCCCTCTGTTCCAGTCTTGCGGGGAGCTGGGAAACGGGGCTCCGGGAGTTCACTGGCGGTGCGCCCTCGGTCTGCATACCACCCCTCTCTGCTGGGCTGCCCCCGTTCTGCAGGGTTCTCACCTTCTGAACGCTCATCGGAGCCACTGTGGGAGCTGTGGAACCGGCATTCCGGAGGTGTCCAAGCGGTGCGCTCTCAGTCCATGGACCGCGCGTCGCTGCTGAGCCACCCTGCTCTGCCTGGTTCCATTTCCAGAGCCCTGGTTCAAGCCCTTGCAGGAGCTGGGGAATGAGGCTTGCGGGAATGCTCAGTGATTCACTCTCAGCCCGCGGGGAGTTCACGGATGAAAGTTTCCTTTGCTCCCTAAAGATGTGTCATTCTCCTTAGCCACCTTCGTCAGGGTGCTCCCTGAGCAGAAGCCTCTTCCTGCTTCTCCTCTCCCTCCCTCCCTTGGAGTTCAGGCGTCTCTCAAATGATCCGGCGACGCCGCTCTTCTCTTTTTCTGTCTCTGTCTTTCTCTTCCTTTATTCCTGGGAGCCCGGCTTGCCACCTGGAGGTCTGCAGTCTTCCTTTGTCGTCTAGGGGCTGGACTGCAGAGGCTGTTCCATATCTTGGTTAATATTTGAGCCTGCTGTGGAGCTGGCAGTAACCCCACCTTACCCCTCTGCCGTCTTCCCTCAGCTATCATGAATTCTTATGTACAGTAAAAATATCATTGATAGGGCTTGGATTCCATGTTGTAATTAACTTTATTTTATTTTTTTTTAAGATTTATTTATTTATTTATTTTTGGGACGGGGTCGGGTTGGGGAGGGAGGGGAGCAGGCGGGCCACTTCTATTGATCCTTCATTTGTCTGTTTTCATCCGTCTTTGTTCCTTGGCTCCTGTGGGCCTCCCATCGCGGTGGTGTCTGTTGTTGCTGAGCACTGGCTCTGGGCGCATGCACTCCAGAGCTCCGGCTCGGTAATTGGACACATAGGTCCAGCCGCTCCACGGCACGTGGGATCTTCCCAGGCCAGGGATCGATCTTCCCAGGCCAGGGATCGAACCGGCGCCCCTTGCACTGCAAGGCGGTGTCCTTACCCACTGGACCACCAGGGGAAGCCCTGTAATTAACTTTAAAGAAGTAACTGCTTGTTGAGTTTTGGTGTAGTATCAAAGAAGAATATTTAGAATTATCTGAAGTGGCTATGAATATACTGTTCCCTCTTTCACCTACCTGTTTGAAGTCAAATTTTCTTTATGCACTATAACTAAAATCACCTTTTACAGTATTGAATGCAGAATCAAATATAAGAATCTACCTGTCTTCTGCTAGGGCAGACATTAAAAAGATTTTCAAAAAAGGAAAATAATGTCACTCATTTCCCTAAATTATTTTTCTTTGTAAAAGAGTTACTTTTCTTACAAATGTATTACTTATGCTATATAAATATGTGCTGGATTTGTTGTTATTCTTATAAATGATATAATATTTTAAAAATGTAATGTATAAAAAAGTAACTGTTTTAAAGTTTTTCTCATTTGCATTGCCTCATTTAATAGTTTCAGTAACCATAAATTGAATATTATTATCATATTTTCTTTTTAACGAAAGGAAAAAATACTGGATCATAGAAGTTATGAGACATGCTCACAGTATTCCGGGACCCCTTGCCAGGGGTGCAGTCTTCCTTTGTCGTCTAGGGGCTGGCGGGTTCCATATCTTGGTTAATATTTGAGCCTGCTGTGGAGCTGGCAGTAACCCCACCTTACCCCTCTGCCGTCTTCCCTCAGCTATCATGAATTCTTATGTACAGTAAAAATATCATTGATAGGGCTTGGATTCCATGTTGTAATTAACTTTATTTTATTTTTTTTTAAGATTTATTTATTTATTTATTTTTGGGCGGAGGTCGAGGTGGGGAGGGAGGGGAGCAGGCGGGCCACTTCTATTGGTCCTTCATTTGTCTGTTTTCATCCGTCTTTGTTCCTTGGCTCCTGTGGGCCTCCCATCGCGGTGGTGTCTGTTGTTGCTGAGCACTGGCTCTGGGCGCATGCACTCCAGAGCTCCGGCTCGGTAATTGGACACATAGGTCCAGCCGCTCCACGGCACGTGGGATCTTCCCAGGCCAGGGATCGATCTTCCCAGGCCAGGGATCGAACCGGCGCCCCTTGCACTGCAAGGCGGTGTCCTTACCCACTGGACCACCAGGGGAAGCCCTGTAATTAACTTTAAAGAAGTAACTGCTTGTTGAGTTTTGGTGTAGTATCAAAGAAGAATATTTAGAATTATCTGAAGTGGCTATGAATATACTGTTCCCTCTTTCACCTACCTGTTTGAAGTCAAATTTTCTTTATGCACTATAACTAAAATCACCTTTTACAGTATTGAATGCAGAATCAAATATAAGAATCTACCTGTCTTCTGCTAGGGCAGACATTAAAAAGATTTTCAAAAAAGGAAAATAATGTCACTCATTTCCCTAAATTATTTTTCTTTGTAAAAGAGTTACTTTTCTTACAAATGTATTACTTATGCTATATAAATATGTGCTGGATTTGTTGTTATTCTTATAAATGATATAATATTTTAAAAATGTAATGTATAAAAAAGTAACTGTTTTAAAGTTTTTCTCATTTGCATTGCCTCATTTAATAGTTTCAGTAACCATAAATTGAATATTATTATCATATTTTCTTTTTAACGAAAGGAAAAAATACTGGATCATAGAAGTTATGAGACATGCTCACAGTCATATAATTCCATTTCATACTCCTTAACTCTACGCAAATTTTATGCTTTGTTTCAGGAAACAGTTACATCAAGCCAGAGAAAGCAGAGAGGACAGTGGCAGAAGAGGCACCTGGGATGGCTGCACTAAGGAGGAACCTTAAGGAAATCACTACAGTGAACTTGCAACACTCAAGTGGTGTAATTAGAAAATAATTTAATGTATTCCTCCACAGACTATTCAAATACATGCCGCTGTACTAATGTTTTCCTTTAACATTGAGTGGAAACTAAGGCATGATCCACGATTCTTGGTAGATCTGAAACTATACAGGTGATTCCAGCGTAGTAATTAGTATGTGTAGTCCAGTACTGAAAAGTAAAACTTCTCATGAAATTACAGATTCTTTATCTCCCTGCCTCAAGACTAGGTATTACAAAGAGTGAAGTTGTTCTTCACCTAGTGCTATTCCTCTCTGTTTATCTTCCTTAATATGAATTTTAATGCTGGGTTGGGAGTTGGGGAGGAGAAGGAAGGTTAAGTGACAGCAGGAAAGCTCTGACTTGACTGGAAGTATTACTGATCTGAGTTTCCTTTACCAAATTCTGATTCTTTCTCTAGTAGGAATGCCCCTGTGGTTCTTGAGAGCCCCACCTTCCGCTCCCTTCCTCCCAATCTGAGCATCTGATCATCATGCCTGCCAAAAACAGGTAATTGTATTTTTTTTCCCAGTTAGTCAGCTTAACTTCTAGGTATTCCATGGTACACATTCTGTTTAATTTTGCTTGAGTCCTTCACAGAACTTAGGTTTTAATGGCCCTCTAGATTGGGACCCAAGACAGTGTTATATCATCTCTCTAAAAATTTCTTGGTTTGCATCTTTTCTACAGGAAAACTTCCATGTGTGAACCCTCATTGACAGAAATGCAGTAATTTCACAAACCACAGTGTTTTATCCAGCTGTCTTAACTTTATACTTATCCACGTTGACTCAGCCACCAGTTCTTGGCATCTTCCAGATTTTAGGGGTCAGATTTCAACATCATTTTCAAGAGGTGGTCATTTTTTTAAAGTAACCATAAATTGAATATTATTATCATATTTTCTTTTTAACGAAAGGAAAAAATACTGGATCATAGAAGTTATGAGACATGCTCACAGTCATATAATTCCATTTCATACTCCTTAACTCTACGCAAATTTTATGCTTTGTTTCAGGAAACAGTTACATCAAGCCAGAGAAAGCAGAGAGGACAGTGGCAGAAGAGGCACCTGGGATGGCTGCACTAAGGAGGAACCTTAAGGAAATCACTACAGTGAACTTGCAACACTCAAGTGGTGTAATTAGAAAATAATTTAATGTATTCCTCCACAGACTATTCAAATACATGCCGCTGTACTAATGTTTTCCTTTAACATTGAGTGGAAACTAAGGCATGATCCACGATTCTTGGTAGATCTGAAACTATACAGGTGATTCCAGCGTAGTAATTAGTATGTGTAGTCCAGTACTGAAAAAGTAAAACTTCTCATGAAATTACAGATTCTTTATCTCCCTGCCTCAAGACTAGGTATTACAAAGAGTGAAGTTGTTCTTCACCTAGTGCTATTCCTCTCTGTTTATCTTCCTTAATATGAATTTTAATGCTGGGTTGGGAGTTGGGGAGGAGAAGGAAGGTTAAGTGACAGCAGGAAAGCTCTGACTTGACTGGAAGTATTACTGATCTGAGTTTCCTTTACCAAATTCTGATTCTTTCTCTAGTAGGAATGCCCCTGTGGTTCTTGAGAGCCCCACCTTCCGCTCCCTTCCTCCCAATCTGAGCATCTGATCATCATGCCTGCCAAAAACAGGTAATTGTATTTTTTTTCCCAGTTAGTCAGCTTAACTTCTAGGTATTCCATGGTACACATTCTGTTTAATTTTGCTTGAGTCCTTCACAGAACTTAGGTTTTAATGGCCCTCTAGATTGGGACCCAAGACAGTGTTATATCATCTCTCTAAAAATTTCTTGGTTTGCATCTTTTCTACAGGAAAACTTCCATGTGTGAACCCTCATTGACAGAAATGCAGTAATTTCACAAACCACAGTGTTTTATCCAGCTGTCTTAACTTTATACTTATCCACGTTGACTCAGCCACCAGTTCTTGGCATCTTCCAGATTTTAGGGGTCAGATTTCAACATCATTTTCAAGAGGTGGTCTTTTAAAGACTTAAAATGTAGGAGTTCCCTAGTAGTCCAAAGGTTGAGAATCCCCCCGCCAGTTCATTGATTCCTGGTCTGAGGAGATTTGACATGCCACAGGGCATCTAGGCCAGTGCACTGCAACTATGAAGCCCACAGTTGCCCGTACTCTACAACAAGAGAAGCCACGGCAATGAGAAGCCTGCACACTGCACCTAGAGAGTAGCTCTCACTCAACAGTATCCAGAGAAAGCCCATGTGCATCACAAGCAAAAATAAGTAGCATTAATAAATAAGTAAAATATGGAAAAATGTAAACAAAGAGCTATCTTGGCATGATATTTAAAAAATAAAAGGTATTGCTGAATTATCTCTTGTAGACCTCAGTTTAAGTGCAGGTGCTTCTGTGTTGGAGGAAATTATAGTTATATTCTGAGCACAGCATCTCATCTGAACTTCAACTCCTGGTGAGTGAGAATTAAGAACTACAAACTCTGGAATTTAGTACTCTTTGCTTTCACTGTCAAGGGCCTGGGTTCAGTCCTGGGTTGAAACTAAGATCCCACAAGCTGCATGAAAGGTAACGTCTATGGATCTCTTGAAGTAGATTGATTGCTAAAGTAGACCTTTTTCTTCACGTTTCCTTTGTATCCACACCCTGTGTGAAATGACTATTTGTAGTTCATATTATCAGAAGCTGGAATCTATTTCTTTGTAACCTGAACTGATCTTGTAATTTGCTTTGGCCAATTGATTGCTGTGGAAATGGGAGAGTGTTGGTCCCAAGCTGAGTTTACCTTCAATTGGAAATTGTTTTTTTTTCCCAGTTAGTCAGCTTAACTTCTAGGTATTCCATGGTACACATTCTGTTTAATTTTGCTTGAGTCCTTCACAGAACTTAGGTTTTAATGGCCCTCTAGATTGGGACCCAAGACAGTGTTATATCATCTCTCTAAAAATTTCTTGGTTTGCATCTTTTCTACAGGAAAACTTCCATGTGTGAACCCTCATTGACAGAAATGCAGTAATTTCACAAACCACAGTGTTTTATCCAGCTGTCTTAACTTTATACTTATCCACGTTGACTCAGCCACCAGTTCTTGGCATCTTCCAGATTTTAGGGGTCAGATTTCAACATCATTTTCAAGAGGTGGTCTTTTAAAGACTTAAAATGTAGGAGTTCCCTAGTAGTCCAAAGGTTGAGAATCCCCCCGCCAGTTCATTGATTCCTGGTCTGAGGAGATTTGACATGCCACAGGGCATCTAGGCCAGTGCACTGCAACTATGAAGCCCACAGTTGCCCGTACTCTACAACAAGAGAAGCCACGGCAATGAGAAGCCTGCACACTGCACCTAGAGAGTAGCTCTCACTCAACAGTATCCAGAGAAAGCCCATGTGCATCACAAGCAAAAATAAGTAGCATTAATAAATAAGTAAAATATGGAAAAATGTAAACAAAGAGCTATCTTGGCATGATATTTAAAAAATAAAAGGTATTGCTGAATTATCTCTTGTAGACCTCAGTTTAAGTGCAGGTGCTTCTGTGTTGGAGGAAATTATAGTTATATTCTGAGCACAGCATCTCATCTGAACTTCAACTCCTGGTGAGTGAGAATTAAGAACTACAAACTCTGGAATTTAGTACTCTTTGCTTTCACTGTCAAGGGCCTGGGTTCAGTCCTGGGTTGGGAAACTAAGATCCCACAAGCTGCATGAAAGGTAACGTCTATGGATCTCTTGAAGTAGATTGATTGCTAAAGTAGACCTTTTTCTTCACGTTTCCTTTGTATCCACACCCTGTGTGAAATGACTATTTGTAGTTCATATTATCAGAAGCTGGAATCTATTTCTTTGTAACCTGAACTGATCTTGTAATTTGCTTTGGCCAATTGATTGCTGTGGAAATGGGAGAGTGTTGGTCCCAAGCCTGAGACTCAAGGAGTCTTGAGTGGCTCTGTTCTCTCTGGGTATCTTATCCCATGATGTGAACAAACCTAGGCTGGCCTACTACAAGATGGGAGAGCAAAACTCAGTTGTCCTAGCTGTGACCATTGTAGGCCAGCTTACAGTCAGCTAATTAATCAAATCTGTGTGTGTGTGTGTTCAGTTGTACCTGGATCTTTGTGACCTCATGGATTGTAACCTGCCAGGCTCCTCTGTCCATGCAATTTTCAAGGTAAGAATGCTGGGGTGAGTTTCCATTTTCTACTCCAGGGACTCTTCCTGACCCAGGGATCGAACCTGCCTCTCTATTGCACCTTCTGCATTGGCAGGCGGATTCTTTACTTCTGAGCCACCTGGGAAGCCTAATTAATTTAAATAAGGAACTGTTTTTCTATACTATACGCACAATATTTCTGACACCAAATGTGTGGGTTTCCTCTTGACAGCAATTATTAATTTTCCAACTCTCTGAATATTAGCTGGGTGTCCTACAATTCAATTACGACTTTAAGTACTTTAAGTTAGTGCAAACCCCACAGGTTGAGGACCCAGTTCCTCAAGATCCTCCCACTTCAGACAACATTACAAGTCCTAGGTTGTTACTTGTACTTCTTGACCAACCAACTGGCTATAGATTTGAAGTTTCTACAACCCTATCCCCAGATTTAATAATTTGCTTTAAGGGCCCACAGAATTGCTAACTTACATGTGCTGATTTTTTAAAGGATATAAATGAACTTCAACTCCTGGTGAGTGAGAATTAAGAACTACAAACTCTGGAATTTAGTACTCTTTGCTTTCACTGTCAAGGGCCTGGGTTCAGTCCTGGGTTGAAACTAAGATCCCACAAGCTGCATGAAAGGTAACGTCTATGGATCTCTTGAAGTAGATTGATTGCTAAAGTAGACCTTTTCTTCACGTTTCCTTTGTATCCACACCCTGTGTGAAATGACTATTTGTAGTTCATATTATCAGAAGCTGGAATCTATTTCTTTGTAACCTGAACTGATCTTGTAATTTGCTTTGGCCAATTGATTGCTGTGGAAATGGGAGAGTGTTGGTCCCAAGCCTGAGACTCAAGGAGTCTTGAGTGGCTCTGTTCTCTCTGGGTATCTTATCCCATGATGTGAACAAACCTAGGCTGGCCTACTACAAGATGGGAGAGCAAAACTCAGTTGTCCTAGCTGTGACCATTGTAGGCCAGCTTACAGTCAGCTAATTAATCAAATCTGTGTGTGTGTGTTCAGTTGTACCTGGATCTTTGTGACCTCATGGATTGTAACCTGCCAGGCTCCTCTGTCCATGCAATTTTCAAGGTAAGAATGCTGGGGTGAGTTTCCATTTTCTACTCCAGGGACTCTTCCTGACCCAGGGATCGAACCTGCCTCTCTATTGCACCTTCTGCATTGGCAGGCGGATTCTTTACTTCTGAGCCACCTGGGAAGCCTAATTAATTTAAATAAGGAACTGTTTTTCTATACTATACGCACAATATTTCTGACACCAAATGTGTGGGTTTCCTCTTGACAGCAATTATTAATTTTCCAACTCTCTGAATATTAGCTGGGTGTCCTACAATTCAATTACGACTTTAAGTACTTTAAGTTAGTGCAAACCCCACAGGTTGAGGACCCAGTTCCTCAAGATCCTCCCACTTCAGACAACATTACAAGTCCTAGGTTGTTACTTGTACTTCTTGACCAACCAACTGGCTATAGATTTGAAGTTTCTACAACCCTATCCCCAGATTTAATAATTTGCTTTAAGGGCCCACAGAATTGCTAACTTACATGTGCTGATTTTTTTTAAAGGATATAAATGAACAGCTGAAGAGTTATGTAAACAAAGTCTGGAAAGGTTCTGAGTATATGACTTCCTGTCCCCATAAGTTGATTGGTGCCATCCTTCCAGCACATGGACATGATCATCAACCTGGTAGCACTCTAAACATCACAGTTCATGGATTTTTATAAAGGGCTCATCATGTAGACATGATAGAATATTAATTAAATCTTCAACCCGTCTCCCATCCCTGGAGGTTGGAACCGGGACTGAAAGTTCCAAGGTTCTAATTATGGCTTGCTCTTTCTGGTAACTAGCCTCCTGAAGCTAGCCAGGAGCTCACCAAGAGATACCCTCTTAGAACAAAAGATTCTTCTTTCACCCCGGATATTCCAAGGGTTTTAGGAGCTCTCTGTCAGGAACCCGGAACAGAAATCAAATATCCTTATTATATCATACAGTATATGATGGACAGAGGAACCTGGAGGGTTAGAGTTCATAGGGTCGCAAGAGAGTCGGACATGACTTAGTGACGAAACAACAACAATGTGAGAGAGCTGGACAAAGAAGGTCATGCCCTAATGATCCAGCACTGACCACAGATACATGAGTAACCCCAGCTAAGACTGGCTCTGCCTAGTTGACCCATGAACCTGTGAACAATATTTCAGGCTTGTAGTTTAGAGCCACTAAGTCTCAGGGTGATTTGTTATGTAGCAATGACTAATTGATATAGGTTTTAGTAAAAACCAAGACTAAAATGGGGCGTCCCTTGTAGCTCAGATGGTAAACAATCTGCCTGCAATGCAGGAGACCCAGGTTTGATTGCTGGGATGGAAAGATCCTCTGGAGGAAGAAATGGCTACCCACTATAGTATTCTTGCCTGGAGAATCCCATGGACAGAGGAGCCTGGCAGGCTACAGCCCCTGGGTCACAAAGAATCAGACACAACTGAGTGACTAAGCATGCATGCAAAGACTAAAATAGCTGTACTTTGATATCCTATTATGATAACTTATAACTTGAAAGATGAATAGCTTTGAATAAATAGAGAAAGGAGAGGAAGAATATTACAGACCTGGGAGAAGGGACAATAGTAAGAAAATGAAGAACAGTTAAAATATATACAATTGAGCCTCAAAATATGCAGGTCTACTTATACATATTTTTTTTCCAGTAGTAAACATCAAATTACTATAGTCAGTGGTTGGTTGAATTCTCCAGTCAAGACTGTAGATATGGAAGAGCTGCATATTCATAGGGTCAACTATTACTTATATGGGAATTTTCCACTGCCTGGAGGACTGTTCAAGGGCCAACTGTGTTTATTCAGGAGTCAGCGGATAGGCTAATGTGAAGATAAAACTTTATATTAGGGGTCAGGAAGAGAAAGAAGCTAGGAAAGTGAATTTGAGCTAGACTGTAGAGATTTTGACTTTGGGGTGGGAGCTTGTGTTGTCATTTGATATGCAGTGGAGAACCCGTGAACGTGATGACTGTGGTTTGCTGCATGTCCATTTCTTGTATTTCTCTTTCATTCTATCCACTCATTCCTATATCATCTGCTGTAGTAAGGTACAGATCAATGTAAGCACCTCTGCTGTATTCCACAGCGTACTGACTGGCAATGAAGAAAACATTCTCAATGTGTTTCTTTGTGAATAACCCCCATCTCACATTTTATGGCTTGAAGCAGACTTTGACAGAAGATGACCCAAGATACTTCTATTCTGACCAAAGAGAAACAGATGGAAGAAATTATTTCCTTCATGAAAGAAGAAAAATAAAAGAAGTCCTGTTTAAGTGAAAAAAATAAAAACATGCTTGGTTATCCACGAGAAGCATTAAATCTTTTCTTCTTTCTTAAGGAGACATGCGATTGACCACTAGATGGCACTTGTGTACAGCACTTGAAACATTCCTGTGAAAACAAGAGACCTGTGGTGTGGTCAGAGTAGAATCTGAGGTTTTGCTTTGATTCAGCGTGCTTCCTCCTCCACCCAGAGTCAAGAGGAGTGTAGAAAAGAGAACTTAAATTTCTTCAGTGCTTTTTTGACTTATAAAGAAAAATGAACATGGCAGAAGTGTTCCTGATTAGATCAGGAGAAAAGGATGATACATTCTTGCTAGGTGAATCAGGAGACATGATATTCTATCATTCTTTAGATACAGACTTGAAATACTAACTTTAAATTTATGGTTGTGGTTTATGAGCCATGGTTCTCTGCTTACCCTCAGTCAGTGGATTTGGGTAAAGTATGAATAGTGCATCTTCCAATTGGTTACTTTATTATACTGATAATTTGAGAAGATTCAATAACTCTTATCCTGTTGGGTGAAAAACATGCATCTCAGAAGTCTTCTTATCAGATCATCATAGTTTATCAGATTGGAAGAGCTGCATATTCATAGGGTCAACTATTACTTATATGGGAATTTTCCACTGCCTGGAGGACTGTTCAAGGGCCAACTGTGTTTATTCAGGAGTCAGCGGATAGGCTAATGTGAAGATAAAACTTTATATTAGGGGTCAGGAAGAGAAAGAAGCTAGGAAAGTGAATTTGAGCTAGACTGTAGAGATTTTGACTTTGGGGTGGGAGCTTGTGTTGTCATTTGATATGCAGTGGAGAACCCGTGAACGTGATGACTGTGGTTTGCTGCATGTCCATTTCTTGTATTTCTCTTTCATTCTATCCACTCATTCCTATATCATCTGCTGTAGTAAGGTACAGATCAATGTAAGCACCTCTGCTGTATTCCACAGCGTACTGACTGGCAATGAAGAAAACATTCTCAATGTGTTTCTTTGTGAATAACCCCCCAGCTCACATTTTATGGCTTGAAGCAGACTTTGACAGAAGATGACCCAAGATACTTCTATTCTGACCAAAGAGAAACAGATGGAAGAAATTATTTCCTTCATGAAAGAAGAAAAATAAAAGAAGTCCTGTTTAAGTGAAAAAAATAAAAACATGCTTGGTTATCCACGAGAAGCATTAAATCTTTTCTTCTTTCTTAAGGAGACATGCGATTGACCACTAGATGGCACTTGTGTACAGCACTTGAAACATTCCTGTGAAAACAAGAGACCTGTGGTGTGGTCAGAGTAGAATCTGAGGTTTTGCTTTGATTCAGCGTGCTTCCTCCTCCACCCAGAGTCAAGAGGAGTGTAGAAAAGAGAACTTAAATTTCTTCAGTGCTTTTTTGACTTATAAAGAAAAATGAACATGGCAGAAGTGTTCCTGATTAGATCAGGAGAAAAGGATGATACATTCTTGCTAGGTGAATCAGGAGACATGATATTCTATCATTCTTTAGATACAGACTTGAAATACTAACTTTAAATTTATGGTTGTGGTTTATGAGCCATGGTTCTCTGCTTACCCTCAGTCAGTGGATTTGGGTAAAGTATGAATAGTGCATCTTCCAATTGGTTACTTTATTATACTGATAATTTGAGAAGATTCAATAACTCTTATCCTGTTGGGTGAAAAACATGCATCTCAGAAGTCTTCTTATCAGATCATCATAGTTTATCTTTGTGAGAGTTGGCTGCCTCGTTGTTCATTGCTGCCACCAACTCATCTGGACATTTTTAGATGATTCAAAGGGTGATAGCAACTGTGAACATCATCAACAATTATATCTAGGCCAGTGTAGAAGAGAGAGAAAGAAACAGCAAATAAGCCAAAAAAAAAAAAAAAAATCAGAAACCTTAATAATGCAAGACAGCCCAATGGAGGGCCAAAAAAATTGATAATCTTGTCTGACCTGCACCCCTTACCTCTCTAGCCCTTGAGTCTTATCAACATGTACAACCACCTAGCAATACACAATTCTCTTTCTGGAAGGTAAAATGCTGGCAGTCTGCCAGTTACATCTCTGCCAACCCATTAGCTTGTCACCACTGTGCTGATGCTGATCTCTTTAGGGTCCCATCTAATCTGTCCTTTCAGTAGCCTGAGGAGAAACCTGTTTAGCCTAAGCTGCTGTAAGCACATGTTTTGAAGTATTGCCAGATCTGATATAAAAGGAACATCTGTCCTAAGGAAGATTGGGGTGGGGTCAGAGAGCTCCAATGGGCAAAAAAGAAGACAGCAGATGGGTCACAGGAGTAAAGGGAAATCAGAACAGAACTGTTATGTGCTGGGGCAGTGCAATGCCAGAGAAGGAGCTCTGTTTAGTGTCTGTGGTCCTGTGCCTTTGACCTCCAGGATGGAATCTCTTAGTCCTCTTTTGGTTACTTGAGTTTTGATGCTTTTCCGTGAAATAGGCACTTGTGTACAGCACTTGAAACATTCCTGTGGTGGGGTTTCAGAGTAGATTCTGAGGTTTTGCTTTGATTCAGCGTGCTTCCTCCTCCACCCAGAGTCAAGAGGAGTGTAGAAAAGAGAACTTAAATTTCTTCAGTGCTTTTTTGACTTATAAAGAAAAATGAACATGGCAGAAGTGTTCCTGATTAGATCAGGAGAAAAGGATGATACATTCTTGCTAGGTGAATCAGGAGACATGATATTCTATCATTCTTTAGATACAGACTTGAAATACTAACTTTAAATTTATGGTTGTGGTTTATGAGCCATGGTTCTCTGCTTACCCTCAGTCAGTGGATTTGGGTAAAGTATGAATAGTGCATCTTCCAATTGGTTACTTTATTATACTGATAATTTGAGAAGATTCAATAACTCTTATCCTGTTGGGTGAAAAACATGCATCTCAGAAGTCTTCTTATCAGATCATCATAGTTTATCTTTGTGAGAGTTGGCTGCCTCGTTGTTCATTGCTGCCACCAACTCATCTGGACATTTTTAGATGATTCAAAGGGTGATAGCAACTGTGAACATCATCAACAATTATATCTAGGCCAGTGTAGAAGAGAGAGAAAGAAACAGCAAATAAGCCAAAAAAAAAAAAAAAAAAAAAATCAGAAACCTTAATAATGCAAGACAGCCCAATGGAGGGCCAAAAAAATTGATAATCTTGTCTGACCTGCACCCCTTACCTCTCTAGCCCTTGAGTCTTATCAACATGTACAACCACCTAGCAATACACAATTCTCTTTCTGGAAGGTAAAATGCTGGCAGTCTGCCAGTTACATCTCTGCCAACCCATTAGCTTGTCACCACTGTGCTGATGCTGATCTCTTTAGGGTCCCATCTAATCTGTCCTTTCAGTAGCCTGAGGAGAAACCTGTTTAGCCTAAGCTGCTGTAAGCACATGTTTTGAAGTATTGCCAGATCTGATATAAAAGGAACATCTGTCCTAAGGAAGATTGGGGTGGGGTCAGAGAGCTCCAATGGGCAAAAAAGAAGACAGCAGATGGGTCACAGGAGTAAAGGGAAATCAGAACAGAACTGTTATGTGCTGGGGCAGTGCAATGCCAGAGAAGGAGCTCTGTTTAGTGTCTGTGGTCCTGTGCCTTTGACCTCCAGGATGGAATCTCTTAGTCCTCTTTTGGTTACTTGGAGTTTTGATGCTTTTTCCAAGTGTTCTTACCAAATCATACCTTGGGACGAGGATAGATTAAAATAATTTCAACTGAATGTTTCTATTTAAGCAGAAGACAAAGCAAGATATTTCATAAAGCAATGTAACAAAATTCTCATGGAAGGAATGTGAGTTTTTCCAGGCAATGTTGGTGGTGTCTTCCTTTTATTTGTGAAGTTATCATGGAGGCTACCTACTTTTGTGGTTTTTTTGCAAGACCACCCCATACCACATAAATTAATGTAGCACCAGGAGCCTAGTTAGCTTATTAGTTTCCATGGCACCAAATATGCTCAATTTGATTAGGAAATTGTTGTTTTTTAGTCACTCAGTTGTCGTCTGACTCTTTGCAACCCCATGGACTGCAGCACTGACGTTCACTATCTCTGAGTTTGCTCAAATTCATGTCCATTGAGTCGGTGATTCCATCTAACCATCTCACCCTTTGTCGCTCCTGTTTCCCCCACTCTTGACCTTTCCCAGTATCAGGGGCTCCTCAAATTCATGTCCATTGAGTCGGTGATTCCATCTAACCATCTCACCCTTTGTCGCTCCTGTTTCCCCCACTCTTGACCTTTCCCAGTATCAGGGGCTCTTTTCCAATGAGTCAGCTCTTCGCGTTAGGTGGACAAAGTACTGAGTTTAGGAAATAGAGGGGCTGAATTATTGGTAAACTGCCAGAATTGGAGTTTGGGGAGGAAAAACATATAAAAATATAAAAAGCACCCCCCCCCGGGAAGGTAAAATGCTGGCAGTCTGCATACATCTCTGCCAACCCATTAGCTTGTCACCACTGTGCTGATGCTGATCTCTTTAGGGTCCCATCTAATCTGTCCTTTCAGTAGCCTGAGGAGAAACCTGTTTAGCCTAAGCTGCTGTAAGCACATGTTTTAGTATTGCCAGATCTGATATAAAAGGAACATCTGTCCTAAGGAAGATTGGGGTGGGGTCAGAGAGCTCCAATGGGCAAAAAAGAAGACAGCAGATGGGTCACAGGAGTAAAGGGAAATCAGAACAGAACTGTTATGTGCTGGGGCAGTGCAATGCCAGAGAAGGAGCTCTGTTTAGTGTCTGTGGTCCTGTGCCTTTGACCTCCAGGATGGAATCTCTTAGTCCTCTTTTGGTTACTTGGAGTTTTGATGCTTTTTCCAAGTGTTCTTACCAAATCATACCTTGGGACGAGGATAGATTAAAATAATTTCAACTGAATGTTTCTATTTAAGCAGAAGACAAAGCAAGATATTTCATAAAGCAATGTAACAAAATTCTCATGGAAGGAATGTGAGTTTTTCCAGGCAATGTTGGTGGTGTCTTCCTTTTATTTGTGAAGTTATCATGGAGGCTACCTACTTTTGTGGTTTTTTTGCAAGACCACCCCATACCACATAAATTAATGTAGCACCAGGAGCCTAGTTAGCTTATTAGTTTCCATGGCACCAAATATGCTCAATTTGATTAGGAAATTGTTGTTTTTTAGTCACTCAGTTGTCGTCTGACTCTTTGCAACCCCATGGACTGCAGCACTGACGTTCACTATCTCTGAGTTTGCTCAAATTCATGTCCATTGAGTCGGTGATTCCATCTAACCATCTCACCCTTTGTCGCTCCTGTTTCCCCCACTCTTGACCTTTCCCAGTATCAGGGGCTCCTCAAATTCATGTCCATTGAGTCGGTGATTCCATCTAACCATCTCACCCTTTGTCGCTCCTGTTTCCCCCACTCTTGACCTTTCCCAGTATCAGGGGCTCTTTTCCAATGAGTCAGCTCTTCGCGTTAGGTGGACAAAGTACTGAGTTTAGGAAATAGAGGGGCTGAATTATTGGTAAACTGCCAGAATTGGAGTTTGGGGAGGAAAAACATATAAAAATATAAAAAAGCAAATACATTGAAAATTATGCATGGGAAAGTTGAACATCATGTCTATCACAGTCTTTCAAATTTCTGGTTATGTATACACTTCTGGTAAAGTACGTTATCAGGCTTAATCAATCAGAGTTTCACATATAACTGGCTTATAATCCAAACTAGACAATTAGAATTCCTCCCTGGGATCTTTTATATGGAAAAATGATATCTCTTTCTCTAAAACAGCAAAGCTGAGATGATGCATACCTGGAACTTTTGGTGGCCTTGCTGCTTCCTCTCTTCAACTGATGTATGGGACAAAATGATCTGAAGTTATAACAAATGAAACCAGTGTGCAGAGAGAAGCAGGGATGTGAGCTGAGCAAAGGAAATGATGAAGTACATCTCTGGTCTTCCCAGTTTTATGATCCAGTGCAATCCCTTTTTAACTTAAGCTATTTGAGTTGGGTTTCTGTTACTGGAAGCCCTGAGAGTAGACTAATATATTCCCAGCCAGTCCAACTGGGTCTTCTAATATGGCACATGTGTTGCTACTTAGAATTTCATTAAGTAAATTATTTGACAGCTCTGGCTCAGCTTGCTATCTGATTCTAATAGAGACAACAGACAGTGTCTTTGGAAGAAAAATAATTCAAATTTCAGTCATCTTAACTCATGATCATCTTATGACCTGAAGCTCAAGTATTAGCTGTCCCTGCAAGAGGTATTATTTAGGATAGAATTAAATAATTTCAACAATTTGCCACATTTTCATAGGGAAACTTAGAATGAATGTGTTTTTCATCAACTCATGGGATTTTTTTCTTAAATACTATAATGACTGGCAGTGTGCTGATTTGGACATTCTTGTGTTTTTTAACAAGGACTAAAAGTTGAATGGAAAGATTTTTGGAGTCTGAAGCATCTTAAGCTTAACAGCAGCAAGATGAGAAGAAGGAAAAACATGCATCAGCAGAAACTAGAATGTAATTTATTGGTTTTGGCCCCATAAATGACTCCATAATTCCCCTCAATCCCATAGCCAACCCCACCCCACCACAGCAGATGCCTCAGTTCAGTTTCTTTATTTTGTAGAAAAGGAGACCTAAGAGATTGATTAAGTGACCTAACCAATGTCAGAAAGCAAGTTTGCAAAGAACTAGATTTTCCTGTCTTTTTTTGATATACTAAATTGCACATAAAAACTTAAGAGAAATTAATTTGTTATCACTTAAGGGGGTTATTTTCTCAATTAATGTTCCCCAATAATAGATGAAGAAAGAGACAGTTTTTTTTTTTTTTTTTTTTTACCTTTTTAAAATATTTATTTATTTGGCTGCACTGGGTCTTAGTTGCCACATGTGGGATCTTCCATCTTAATTGTTGCATGATGGATTTATTAGTTGTGGCATGCTAACTCTTTTAATTGCAGTATGTGGGATCTAGTTGCCTAACTAGGGATTGCATCTGGTACCCCTGCATTGGGAGTGCAGTCTTAGTCACTGGACCACCAGTAAATCCTAGGAGAAAATCTTTATGCAAACATAAAAGCATAAAACAACTCCTAAAAAAGCCCCAGTGAATTCATAGTTTATACTTTTTCCAAAGCACCACCACAGCATACTTTTCTCCCTGTTCCCTAGTTTTTTGATTCTGTGCCACTGCTTTTGTTGTTTGCATCTCTTGGAATAGCCTTCCTATGCCTAATTCTGGTGCAACACACATGTTCTTTCAGTCCAATTTTAATATGGCACATGTGTTGCTACTTAGAATTTCATTAAGTAAATTATTTGACAGCTCTGGCTCAGCTTGCTATCTGATTCTAATAGAGACAACAGACAGTGTCTTTGGAAGAAAAATAATTCAAATTTCAGTCATCTTAACTCATGATCATCTTATGACCTGAAGCTCAAGTATTAGCTGTCCCTGCAAGAGGTATTATTTAGGATAGAATTAAATAATTTCAACAATTTGCCACATTTTCATAGGGAAACTTAGAATGAATGTGTTTTTCATCAACTCATGGGATTTTTTTCTTAAATACTATAATGACTGGCAGTGTGCTGATTTGGACATTCTTGTGTTTTTTAACAAGGACTAAAAGTTGAATGGAAAGATTTTTGGAGTCTGAAGCATCTTAAGCTTAACAGCAGCAAGATGAGAAGAAGGAAAAACATGCATCAGCAGAAACTAGAATGTAATTTATTGGTTTTGGCCCCATAAATGACTCCATAATTCCCCTCAATCCCATAGCCAACCCCACCCCACCACAGCAGATGCCTCAGTTCAGTTTCTTTATTTTGTAGAAAAGGAGACCTAAGAGATTGATTAAGTGACCTAACCAATGTCAGAAAGCAAGTTTGCAAAGAACTAGATTTTCCTGTCTTTTTTTGATATACTAAATTGCACATAAAAACTTAAGAGAAATTAATTTGTTATCACTTAAGGGGGTTATTTTCTCAATTAATGTTCCCCAATAATAGATGAAGAAAGAGACAGTTTTTTTTTTTCTTTTACCTTTTTAAAATATTTATTTATTTGGCTGCACTGGGTCTTAGTTGCCACATGTGGGATCTTCCATCTTAATTGTTGCATGATGGATTTATTAGTTGTGGCATGCTAACTCTTTTAATTGCAGTATGTGGGATCTAGTTGCCTAACTAGGGATTGCATCTGGTACCCCTGCATTGGGAGTGCAGTCTTAGTCACTGGACCACCAGTAAATCCTAGGAGAAAATCTTTATGCAAACATAAAAGCATAAAACAACTCCTAAAAAAGCCCCAGTGAATTCATAGTTTATACTTTTTCCAAAGCACCACCACAGCATACTTTTCTCCCTGTTCCCTAGTTTTTTGATTCTGTGCCACTGCTTTTGTTGTTTGCATCTCTTGGAATAGCCTTCCTATGCCTCATTCTGGTGCAACACACATGTAGTGAGTGCCAGACACTGTGAGCATTGGTGCTGTTTGATAGAAGCAGAATGCAAGCTACACATGAGATTTATATTTTTCTAGTAGTCACATAAACATTTAAACAGTAGAAATTAATTTTAAGAACATATTTTATTTAACCTATTATGCCTCATGTGTGCTCAGTTGCTTGGTCATATCTGACTCTTTGCTGTCCCATGGACTGTAGCCTGCCAGGCTTCTCTGCCCATGGAATTTCCCAGGCAAAGAACACTGGAGTGGGTTTCCATTTACTTCTCCATATATTAAAATATTGAATATTAAAATAGTATACCCCAATGTTATTATTTTAATATATATTGAAGGATAATTCCTTTATAGAATTTTGTTGTTTTCTCCCAAATATCAGCATGATCAGCCTTAGGTATACCTATGTCTCCTCCCTCTTCAACCTACCTCCCATCTCCCTCCTCATGTTACCCCTGAAGTTTGTTAGAGACCCCCTGTCTATTTGTTGTATTTCTAAATTTTAAAAAATGTTCAAGAGACTTTAATAAGGCCCCAAGTCCCCAAGAGTCATATACAACCTGAAGATTTAATATATGATTATACTGAGGTTGTGTCTGTTGGTTCCTTCATTGCTAAATTTTATAACTTTTCCATCCTATAGCATTAGATTCTTATAGAGCACATATTTAGTGGAAAGAATATAGACTTTAAATTGTTTTAATACTGATTTTTCTCTCTCCTACTTATACAGTTAGGTTCAGTTATTTCACCTTTTTTTTTTTTTTTAAAGATTTATTTATTTATTTATTTAGGGCGGGGGTCAGGTTGAGGAGGGAGGGGAGCAGGCGGGCCACTTCTATTGGTCTTTCATTTCTCTATTTTCATCCGTCTTTGTTCTTTGGCTCCTGTGGGCCTCCCATCGCGGTGGCCTCTGTTGTCGCAGATCACCAGGTCTGGGCGCATGCGCTCCAGAGCTCCGGCTCAGTGATTGGACACATCAGTCCAGCTGCTCCGCGGCACGTGGGATCTTCCCAGGCCAGGGATCGAACCGGCGCCCCTTGCACTGCAAGTTGGTGTCCTTACACACTGGACCACCAGGGGAAGCCCTATTTCACCTTTTTTAACCTCAGTTTTCATATCTGCAAAATGGGGATCATGATATTTATGTAAGTTATTCCAATGATGACATGAGGTCAAAACTCTTCATCAATATCTGCAATATGGACTATAAATGCACAATATATACTGTATTTTTCCTTATCTCTTGCCATAAGGAACACAGTAAATGATAAGCTGAGGTAGACATACAAAGTATGCCTGTCTAAGTTCTAGAAGTATATCATTTCTCTTTTTTATGACTTTTCATGTGGTCTCAATCAATAATGCAGCTGCAGATAAATGTCCATGAACCTGGAAGAAAGTCTCTTGAAGCAAGTCCTGGAGCTCTGTCTAAGACTCTGTCCAGCTTGTTGTATGAGGACAGCAAAAAATAAAAATGCAGATCTGATCAAATCTGTAAGTGGCACAAAGCTAGGCTGAATATCTAATATTTCAGACATCAGAATCAAGGCTCAAGAAGGTCTTTAGATGCTGCTATAATAGTCAAGTTTCAATAAGATGAAATTTATAGGAAATAATGTGAGGTCTTGCTCTTTTGTCTAAAAATTCAATTGAGGTAGATGTAGTTTAATAGTAGATCTTTTAAAAAAATCTCAGGGGTGGGTCTTAGATGACTATAAACTTGATATGAATCTATAATCATAGGATTGCTCAAAAAGTGAAGTCAGTCATGGATGTTTGCTATCCAGGATGAGAGTAGATTAGTCTGCTTCTCTGTGCTTGTTGGACAACACCTAAACTTTTTGCAATTTATTTTGAGTACTACACTAGGAGGAACTGAGGCAAATGAGGACATGCAGATCATAGAGCAAAAGCATTTGGAGCCACTTCCCTTCTAGCACTTATTCAGTGTGTCTTCACTCATGCCCACTGTGTTCCAGGCACTTCTCTTGCTTCTTTGAATACAGCACTGAACACAGCAGTCATGTAGCTCCAGAGGGAACTGAGGCAATTTAACCTGTGAGGGAGGAAACATAACAAACGTGTGCTATTTCCTAAAATTTGAAGAGTATAGTGTCCTTCGATATGATCACAGAGCTAGTGCTAATATACCTATTTTAAAAATAGAGTATTGTTTGAACCATGAATTTCCATCAATTAAAAGCATCTATGGATGGACCTGGGGTATACAGTTAGTTGACTTATCTCTTATAAGAAGGAGTCAAATATAGTAACATTCTGTGATAATAAATTCCATGTGAATTGGGGTACAAATATAACATATTTGACAATTTGTTCCTCTTTCCATCTTTTCTTCAAAAGGGACTGGCTAAATTTGTTATCTTCTTAGGGGTGGTGGGATGGAAAATTCACTGGGCTGTGAACATTTTTCACCACAGTGAAAATTCACTGTGGCAGGTGAGGGAGGTTAAGTAGGGAAATAGCAGGCAACCCATCAGGGAAACAGGCATAGGTTCTTCTGGTTCCGTTTTTCCCTATCAGACTTCACGAGCAGGTGCCATTTCACTTCATGATTCCTGGAATTGCCACCACAATCTTAGAAGTCCCAGCCAACCTCAAGCTCTGAATGGTCTCATTAATATTAATCTGGAATAGATAGCCACCATCAGGTGGCACTAAACCATAACTGGGATCTGGATAGATCCAGATTACGCCACCAAATGAAATGACACACTGGTTATTTTATTAACATCACAATAATCAGCCTAGACAGTTTATGGACTGAAAATTTTTAGTTCATTTTTCAAATGATGGAGAGATTTATCATATGCACAAGCTATATAGTTATCTTGAAACACAGAAATTGGAAGCAGGATCATTTCCTTAAAAATCTCAGGGGTGGGTCTTAGATGACTATAAACTTGATATGAATCTATAATCATAGGATTGCTCAAAAAGTGAAGTCAGTCATGGATGTTTGCTATCCAGGATGAGAGTAGATTAGTCTGCTTCTCTGTGCTTGTTGGACAACACCTAAACTTTTTGCAATTTATTTTGAGTACTACACTAGGAGGAACTGAGGCAAATGAGGACATGCAGATCATAGAGCAAAAGCATTTGGAGCCACTTCCCTTCTAGCACTTATTCAGTGTGTCTTCACTCATGCCCACTGTGTTCCAGGCACTTCTCTTGCTTCTTTGAATACAGCACTGAACACAGCAGTCATGTAGCTCCAGAGGGAACTGAGGCAATTTAACCTGTGAGGGAGGAAACATAACAAACGTGTGCTATTTCCTAAAATTTGAAGAGTATAGTGTCCTTCGATATGATCACAGAGCTAGTGCTAATATACCTATTTTAAAAATAGAGTATTGTTTGAACCATGAATTTCCATCAATTAAAAGCATCTATGGATGGACCTGGGGTATACAGTTAGTTGACTTATCTCTTATAAGAAGGAGTCAAATATAGTAACATTCTGTGATAATAAATTCCATGTGAATTGGGGTACAAATATAACATATTTGACAATTTGTTCCTCTTTCCATCTTTTCTTCAAAAGGGACTGGCTAAATTTGTTATCTTCTTAGGGGTGGTGGGATGGAAAATTCACTGGGCTGTGAATATTTTTCACCACAGTGAAAATTCACTGTGGCAGGTGAGGGAGGTTAAGTAGGGAAATAGCAGGCAACCCATCAGGGAAACAGGCATAGGTTCTTCTGGTTCCGTTTTTCCCTATCAGACTTCACGAGCAGGTGCCATTTCACTTCATGATTCCTGGAATTGCCACCACAATCTTAGAAGTCCCAGCCAACCTCAAGCTCTGAATGGTCTCATTAATATTAATCTGGAATAGATAGCCACCATCAGGTGGCACTAAACCATAACTGGGATCTGGATAGATCCAGATTACGCCACCAAATGAAATGACACACTGGTTATTTTATTAACATCACAATAATCAGCCTAGACAGTTTATGGACTGAAAATTTTTAGTTCATTTTTCAAATGATGGAGAGATTTATCATATGCACAAGCTATATAGTTATCTTGAAACACAGAAATTGGAAGCAGGATCATTTCCTTAAACAATTTCTGCATTTTTTTTTAAATTCAAAGCTTTGAACTTATCATTTTATATCATTTTCTTCAGCTGTGCACCTCTAGGGCAGACATTTTTTTCTCTCTGAATCTCAGAATCATATGTGAAACAATTACTCTTATTATTCAGGGCTATCAAGAGGATAAAAATGTAATTCTTACGTAAAGTTACAGAATAAATGCTCTTCTATGGATATTTTTCTATACTAAACAATTGCTGCCTCAGTTCCTCAATTTCTTAGTGCTTATTTGTTGGTTTCTGTTTGCCATTAACTTTGCTTAATGAAGTTCAATTGTTTTTCACAATCAATCGCTGTCAGCAAATCTCTCCAAATATCTCATTTTTTTCCATCAATAAATAAGGGATTAAAATCATTTCATTGAGTGTAGAGCAGTGTATTTATCTTTGGGAAGATTTTAGGTGATCCTTGCCCTCCAAAAGTCAATAGTCTTCAGAATGTGCTAACTAATAAAACATTTTCTATAAATACATATATTAAGCTCTGTGTTCCATTCACCTAGAATTCATTCTAGTAAGGCTTAATAGGAGAGAATGTGGAGGGGCCCTGGCCATTATCCTTTGAACTTAGAAGTTAGGAACATTTTTCAAATACTCTTGATTCTTCTTAAAAACACCTCCAGATCTAATATCTATAAATTCATAGCAAGAACTTTGAGCTATTTTAAATTTCTACCTTGTTCTACAATTTGTGAACTGCCCATGATAATTCTTAAAATGTATTTAAGTAGTTATTGTACTTTGCTATTACCATGTGATTCACTACACTTTGCTATTACCATGTGATTCACTACAGTGCTATGTGCACTGTCTCATTTTATCCTTATAGCAACCTCGAGAGGAATGATATTCTGGCAACCCCCTTTTACAGAAAATCACATTGAGACTTTTGGGTAGGTCATTTGCCTTGTTGTTGTTCAGTATCTAAGTCGGGTCTGACTCTGCAATCCCATGAACTGCAGCACTCCAGGCTTCCCTATCCTTCACTCTCTCCTGGAATTTGCTCAAATTCACATCCATTGAATTGTTGATACTATCTGACTATCCCATCCTCTGTCACCCCCTTCCTTTTCTTAACCTTCAATCTTTCTTAGTATCAGAGTCCTTTCCAGTGAGCTGACTCTTCGCATTATGTGGCCAAAGTATTGGAGCTTCAGCTTTAGCATCAGTTCTTTCAATGAATATTCAAGGCTTATTTCCTTTAGGATTGAGTGGTTTGATCTCCTTGCTGTCCAGGGGACTCTCCAGAGTCTTCTCCAGCACATTTCAAAAACACCAAAATTCTTTGGCAGTCAAACTTCTTTCTGGCCCAACTCTCACGTCAGTACATGACTATTTGAAAAACCCTGGCTATGACTATACAAATCTTTGTTGTCAAAGTGACACCATTGCTTTTTAATATACTATCTAGCTTTCCTTCCAAAGAGCAAGTCTTATTTGCCTTAGAACACAATTAAAATAAATGAAAGAACTCAAATTCTAATTCATGTGTTCTGATGGCAGAATTTATCTGCATGATAGGTTTGTTAGACTGCCTTAATGACAATTTTATTCATCTTAAGATCAATTCTTTCAATTTTTAAATTTCTCTTCACTCTGCCTTTCCCAATTCTGGTATTCTCCAGTATTATAAACCCTTCCTCACCAACATCCCAAATCTTTTGTGAAAAAGAGATTTGTTATGAAATGGAAGAACATTTGTCTAAGAATTAGAAGGTGCTCTAATTTTGGATAAACATTAGGAGTTCACTTCCTGACTTTGTTTCAACCTCTAAGAAGTAGAGGTAAATGCTATCTTTTATATAAGCCATATATACTTAACATATATGAAATTATGTTGTAAACTGTGAAAAGTGAAAGTGTTAGTCACTCAGTCATGTCTGACTCTTTGTGACCCATGGACTGTAACTCACTGGGCTCCTCAGTCCACAGAATTCTCCTGTCAAGAATATTGTAATGGAGTAAAATTAATATGACATACAATAAACAGTTGATTTTTTAAGAGCTGATTTTTGTACTTACCTTGGATTTTGTAGTTTGACATCATAGAGGAACTCTCCATTTTCTTAAAAATCTTCGATTTTTTTGGATCTTTTGTAACAACATGAAGACTTTCAGAAGTATTATGTACCAATGGAAAAAATGCTCTTTTAAAAAAACTTTTCTATCTCAAAAATACCATTCTTTTTTCGTGTATAATACATTTTAATTTTTATCTAAGCATAGTTTATATATAATGCTCTGTTAATTATATCATTTTCCATTATGGTTTATTACAGGATATTGAATATATTGATGCTTCCCTGTGCTATACAGTAGGATCTTGTTTATCCATTCCATACATAATATTTTGCATCTGCTAATCCCAGACTTCCTATCCATTCCTCACCCCACACCCCTTTTCCTTGGAAACCACAAGCTTGTTCTTTTTTGTTGTTGTTTCAAGGTGTAAACATATTTTAGGTATTGTTTTATTTATTTATTTATTTAGACGCTTTAAATATTTAATTTTTAAAATTTTTATTTGATTTTGCTTTTACAGATTTTGTTGTTTACAGCTCTATGTAACCCCAAATCCGTCATGGACACCTCTTTGATCTCTCTCATCTGAGCCTCCCTCCCACTCCCCTCCATCTCACCTTATCAAGTTGTTCCCTAAACTCCATGTAAGATTCCTTAGTTCCACGGTGAATTCACAATGGTTATCTCTTCCTCACCAACATCCCAAATCTTTTGTGAAAAGAGATTTGTTATGAAATGGAAGAACATTTGTCTAAGAATTAGAAGGTGCTCTAATTTTGGATAAACATTAGGAGTTCACTTCCTGACTTTGTTTCAACCTCTAAGAAGTAGAGGTAAATGCTATCTTTTATATAAGCCATATATACTTAACATATATGAAATTATGTTGTAAACTGTGAAAAGTGAAAGTGTTAGTCACTCAGTCATGTCTGACTCTTTGTGACCCATGGACTGTAACTCACTGGGCTCCTCAGTCCACAGAATTCTCCTGTCAAGAATATTGTAATGGAGTAAAATTAATATGACATACAATAAACAGTTGATTTTTTAAGAGCTGATTTTTGTACTTACCTTGGATTTTGTAGTTTGACATCATAGAGGAACTCTCCATTTTCTTAAAAATCTTCGATTTTTTTGGATCTTTTGTAACAACATGAAGACTTTCAGAAGTATTATGTACCAATGGAAGAAATGCTCTTTTAAAAAAACTTTTCTATCTCAAAAATACCATTCTTTTTTCGTGTATAATACATTTTAATTTTTATCTAAGCATAGTTTATATATAATGCTCTGTTAATTATATCATTTTCCATTATGGTTTATTACAGGATATTGAATATATTGATGCTTCCCTGTGCTATACAGTAGGATCTTGTTTATCCATTCCATACATAATATTTTGCATCTGCTAATCCCAGACTTCCTATCCATTCCTCACCCCACACCCCTTTTCCTTGGAAACCACAAGCTTGTTCTTTTTTGTTGTTGTTTCAAGGTGTAAACATATTTTAGGTATTGTTTTATTTATTTATTTATTTAGACGCTTTAAATATTTAATTTTTAAAATTTTTATTTGATTTTGCTTTTACAGATTTTGTTGTTTACAGCTCTATGTAACCCCAAATCCGTCATGGACACCTCTTTGATCTCTCTCATCTGAGCCTCCCTCCCACTCCCCTCCATCTCACCTTATCAAGTTGTTCCCTAAACTCCATGTAAGATTCCTTAGTTCCACGGTGAATTCACAATGGTTATCTCTTTTGCATATGATATAGTAAGTTTCCATGTTACTCTTTCCAAACTTCTCACTCACTCTTCCCTCTCCTCAACATCCATAAGCCTGTTTTCTGTCTGTTTCTCCATCGTTCTTCTGTGTGTATATTCAAAAATATCCTTCTTTTTGACTTCTTCAGAGGATTCTGGGATGGGTTGAATAAGTTGCAAGACACATATGGGTCATATTTACGTAGCAGTGAAATGTGGGTGTCGTATGGGTTGCCTCATATGTTTTTGAGTGCTTCAAAGGCAGTGCTGGAAGCAACTGGTCTTTTGAAAGCTGCAAATAAATGATGACACACCAGACCATTCCTTACTTTGATGTATATAATTATTGCACCATCTAGGAACAATCCCAAAGGATATCATGGTTGGACAACATGGATACTTTGCTGGCTGAACCATCATGAGATTTCTGTATAAGGAATGACTAAGTATTCCAGAAAGGGTGATATCATCACAGTCTAGGCTTCCCTGATGTCTCAGACAGTGAAGAATTTGCCTGCAATGCAGATGATCTGCGTTTGATCCCTGGATTGGGAAGATACCCTGGAGAAGGGAGTGGTTATCCATTCCAGTATTCTTCCCTGGGAAATCCCATGGACAGAGGAGCCTGGAGGACTACAGTCTCTGGAGTCAGACATGACTGAGTAACTAACACTTTCACTTTTCATCATAGTCTACCCCTAGTGCTGAAGTTCCCGAGCAAGCAATGTGCAAAATGTCCATTCCTATAAAGAGGGGGGGGGCTCACTGACTTTTCTAGGCCAGAATGATGACTCAGTTTCATACCAAAGAATGGTTTTCAACATTGCATCATTTTTAAGGTACACATATTGCTGACTCCCTGAGACTCTTAGTCCTGCAGCCCTTCTCTACTCACTATGTGTAGGACCTGTGAGGTAACCAGTGAGGAGAGAGGAAAGGATATGGACATTAGAGATAGGCAGGCAGGGCACTACAATCTTTTTTTATTTTTATTTTTTGACAGGAGTTCTAAATTAGGTTGTTTTATGATTGCATTTTCATGGGTTTATGAGGTCTGGGAAGCTTGGGCTTAACATACATGAGTTCTTTGTTTTGCAGGAAAGGTAGATTCAGATCATATGATAGTATGTAACTGTATTTTTTTTCTGCTTCATTGACCACTGCCACCATGTGTGTATTCATTTAACTACCTATATCACCATCTTGTAGAAATGTTGTCTATGAGAATGAATTGCTATGAGTGGAAATTATAAAGCAAGAGGTTATTTGTATTAGTCAGGGCATAATATCACAATGTATCATGTAATTTTTCTGCAGATTATGGGTCATATTTACGTAGCAGTGAAATGTGGGTGTCGTATGGGTTGCCTCATATGTTTTTGAGTGCTTCAAAGGCAGTGCTGGAAGCAACTGGTCTTTTGAAAGCTGCAAATAAATGATGACACACCAGACCATTCCTTACTTTGATGTATATAATTATTGCACCATCTAGGAACAATCCCAAAGGATATCATGGTTGGACAACATGGATACTTTGCTGGCTGAACCATCATGAGATTTCTGTATAAGGAATGACTAAGTATTCCAGAAAGGGTGATATCATCACAGTCTAGGCTTCCCTGATGTCTCAGACAGTGAAGAATTTGCCTGCAATGCAGATGATCTGCGTTTGATCCCTGGATTGGGAAGATACCCTGGAGAAGGGAGTGGTTATCCATTCCAGTATTCTTCCCTGGGAAATCCCATGGACAGAGGAGCCTGGAGGACTACAGTCTCTGGAGTCAGACATGACTGAGTAACTAACACTTTCACTTTTCATCATAGTCTACCCCTAGTGCTGAAGTTCCCGAGCAAGCAATGTGCAAAATGTCCATTCCTATAAAGAGGGGTGGGGCTCACTGACTTTTCTAGGCCAGAATGATGACTCAGTTTCATACCAAAGAATGGTTTTCAACATTGCATCATTTTTAAGGTACACATATTGCTGACTCCCTGAGACTCTTAGTCCTGCAGCCCTTCTCTACTCACTATGTGTAGGACCTGTGAGGTAACCAGTGAGGAGAGAGGAAAGGATATGGACATTAGAGATAGGCAGGCAGGGCACTACAATCTTTTTTTATTTTTATTTTTTGACAGGAGTTCTAAATTAGGTTGTTTTATGATTGCATTTTCATGGGTTTATGAGGTCTGGGAAGCTTGGGCTTAACATACATGAGTTCTTTGTTTTGCAGGAAAGGTAGATTCAGATCATATGATAGTATGTAACTGTATTTTTTTTCTGCTTCATTGACCACTGCCACCATGTGTGTATTCATTTAACTACCTATATCACCATCTTGTAGAAATGTTGTCTATGAGAATGAATTGCTATGAGTGGAAATTATAAAGCAAGAGGTTATTTGTATTAGTCAGGGCATAATATCACAATGTATCATAAAGCTTAAATTTCTTTGTAACCTGCTGAAGATTATGGCAGAGAAGGTTATTAGCAAAAATGTTAATAATAAGTTGAGGGTTAAGGTGGTACCCAGGAAAAAGCTCATCCATAAAACTGAGGAACCATTTATCAAGGCAGAGGGCTACCTGCTGAGTATGGATGACTGATGTGGAGGAAAAGTCCCACTCTTTTCTTCTTTCAGATGGGGGAAAAGCTTGACCAAATAATCCATGCATCTGGTAACTACTTATCATAATATAACCCATTGAAAAGATGAGAATGTGAAACCAGCTTTTGAAGATGTAGCAACTTCCATGGCAAAAATCTGAGAGGAGTACCCCTGCTGGCTGATCAATTGCCCAAGATCCAAGGGGTCTTTCTTGTCACCTGTGGCAGTAAGAGAGCATTAATTCATCAATAGACAGGAGGCAAGAACTGGTGAAGGGAGTACACACCACCATGTCATCTACCATGTTTCTCCTTCTTGCAGCTCCTCCTTCCTTCCTTTGTCCCTCTTACCCTTGTTCCTTCCTTCCTTTTTCATTCTTTGATATTGATGGCCAAAACAGAAGCCTATTGAAAAAATATGAGATGAGATAAACTACAAGTAAAATATTTTTCTATATGATGGAGCATGGAAAGATTCCAAATACTTTGAATAGATTTATAAATTAAAAATTTAAAGCTAGAAAGAGTCTTCCTCATTCAGTCCTGTTGCCTAAATTTTTATGTGAAAACCAAAATAGTAAGCAGGCAGGGCACTACAATCTTTTTTTATTTTTATTTTTTGACAGGAGTTCTAAATTAGGTTGTTTTATGATTGCATTTTCATGGGTTTATGAGGTCTGGGAAGCTTGGGCTTAACATACATGAGTTCTTTGTTTTGCAGGAAAGGTAGATTCAGATCATATGATAGTATGTAACTGTATTTTTTTTCTGCTTCATTGACCACTGCCACCATGTGTGTATTCATTTAACTACCTATATCACCATCTTGTAGAAATGTTGTCTATGAGAATGAATTGCTATGAGTGGAAATTATAAAGCAAGAGGTTATTTGTATTAGTCAGGGCATAATATCACAATGTATCATAAAGCTTAAATTTCTTTGTAACCTGCTGAAGATTATGGCAGAGAAGGTTATTAGCAAAAATGTTAATAATAAGTTGAGGGTTAAGGTGGTACCCAGGAAAAAGCTCATCCATAAAACTGAGGAACCATTTATCAAGGCAGAGGGCTACCTGCTGAGTATGGATGACTGATGTGGAGGAAAAGTCCCACTCTTTTCTTCTTTCAGATGGGGGAAAAGCTTGACCAAATAATCCATGCATCTGGTAACTACTTATCATAATATAACCCATTGAAAAGATGAGAATGTGAAACCAGCTTTTGAAGATGTAGCAACTTCCATGGCAAAAATCTGAGAGGAGTACCCCTGCTGGCTGATCAATTGCCCAAGATCCAAGGGGTCTTTCTTGTCACCTGTGGCAGTAAGAGAGCATTAATTCATCAATAGACAGGAGGCAAGAACTGGTGAAGGGAGTACACACCACCATGTCATCTACCATGTTTCTCCTTCTTGCAGCTCCTCCTTCCTTCCTTTGTCCCTCTTACCCTTGTTCCTTCCTTCCTTTTTCATTCTTTGATATTGATGGCCAAAACAGAAGCCTATTGAAAAAATATGAGATGAGATAAACTACAAGTAAAATATTTTTCTATATGATGGAGCATGGAAAGATTCCAAATACTTTGAATAGATTTATAAATTAAAAATTTAAAGCTAGAAAGAGTCTTCCTCATTCAGTCCTGTTGCCTAAATTTTTATGTGAAAAACCAAAATAGTAAGCAGAATTCCTTGTGCTATACAGTACGACCTTGTTGATTATCCATTTAAAATATAGCAGAGTGTACATGTTGATCCTAAACTCCCTAACTATCCCTTCCCTTCATTCTTCATTCTTCCCCTCACCCCAGAACCCATAAGGTTATTCTCTAAGTCTGTGAGTATGCTTAATGTTATGTGGCAGTCTGGCTGGGAGGGAAGTTTGGGGGAGAATGGATACATGAAAATGCATTGTTGAGCCTCTTTGCTTTCCACCTTGAACTATCACAGCACTGTTAATAGGCTATACTCCAATATAAAATAAAATGTTTAAAAATAATTTTAAAATATAGACAGATTTTTAAAGGCAGGTCAAGATTTATAACCTTAGCCACCTAGTTTAGCTTATCAGGCTGCCTCTCTAGGTGTGTGAAATTCTAAACTCAATGTTTTCTGGCATTTGTGTTGATTGTTTATATGGAATGCCTGCAATCTAACTGGCATCCTGCGTATAGTAGGGGCTGCATAAATATATCAGCTGAATAAATGCCTGAATATTCTGGAAAAGAGTGAAAACACACTACATATACTTGAGGGCCAGGAAAACCACAAAAGAACAAAACCTTTGGAGAAATGAGAAAAGAAAAGAAAAAGCGTATTCTTCTAGCCTGGTAATTGATTAAAAGTGAAAGTAGTACAAGGAAAAGCTCATGGAGAGAAGAAACGATCTTGCCACCATCGGGAATTGTGGTTGGGAGACCAGGAAGAAGTTATCAAAATAAATCATAAAGAACTCAGACTTATGTATGCATATCCAATACATTCATACATACATACATATCTGATACACATAGCCTGATACACATTTACTGTTGATTGTATGAGATCTCTATACTGGATAGTGAGAAGTCAAAGAATACTCAAGAAAGCTTTGAGCCATGGGAATTTGTGCATATGTCTGTCATCATGGCATGTCCTAACTCTTCAACTGTAGAGGCTGTCAAGCAAGTCCAATACACGTTGACTCAGCAGCCTGACTCAAGAGCCAGCCAAAAGCCTCTTAGTGAATTTCATTTAGGGTGGGGCTTCCCAGGTGGTGTTAGTGGTAAAGAATCCAGTTGCCACAAGCAACGTAGGAGACAAGGGTTCCATCTCTCAGTGGGGAAGATCCCCTGGAGGAGGGTGTGGCAACCCACTCCAGTATTCTTGCTTGTAGAATCCCATGGACAGAGGAGCCTGGCAATCTACAGTCCACAGAGTCACAAAGAGAAAACAACTGAAGCAACTTAGCAGGCAGGCACAAGCACAGAAATGGTGATTAGTGTAAAGTGTTTTCTAAATTGAAATAAGAATTTGACTGTAGGTTACTAGAAAGGACTTGTTATAATTACTTGGTCTTTTATTAGAAGGTAATAGAAGCAGAAGGTAATATATAAAAGGCATACAAAAGAGAGACAGAACTCCTTTTGAGAGGTTTTTCCATCAGTCACAATTCTGGATAGTGGTCAAGTGGTATTTCAATACAGTTTGGTTAAATTTCATTAAATATACTAATTTTACTCCTTATAACAAACTGGCCTTCCATGCTATGTCATTTCATTACTTGTATCCTAATATATTTTATATTATTAGATCTTTCTACTGTATATTAGACGTTACATTTAGGCGCTTGGGATTTAAGCATGAATACTATTTTCTTTGTGATATTGGCCCCAATTAAAAAAATATTTTTAGTGTGCTTAGTTAAGTAGTAGGATGTGAGATCTGGGGCTTGGGAAAGAGTTTTCACATATTACAATACTGCCTCACTCCTCCTTTGCCCATAACAAGCTAGTAAAGAAGACAATCCATAACTTTGCTCACACTGTTTTCCTCCTGGCATTACTCATCTCCACTCATACAAGCGATCTCTTATCTTCCAAAACTAGGCTTCAGGTCACTTGCTTTCCTGATTTCCTTGTAGCCCAGGATTTCTTTCCTCTCCCTGGACTTCCATGACATGGTACTTAAGACCCTTTTATGGCGATTGTGTTTTTATATGCAATTGCATTTATTTCTGTATCATTTAAACAATCTACCAGGGAAGTAGTCAGTTTCTATCTACTTTTGCATTTTCATGATGGGAGAAAAGGATAGAGATATGTTAATAAATTAGTATTACTCAGAATAATATATGAACCTACTTATTTTTTAAAAAAATTTGAAACATTTTTATTTTTATATTTACTTATTTTCATCAATCGTCATTCTTTGGCATGTGCCAGCTTCCTTTTGCAGTGGCCTATCACGTTGCAGAGCACCAGTTCTGGGCGCATGTGCTCCAGAGTGCTGGCTTATAATTGGATGCACCAGCCCAGACACTCTGGCATGTGGGATCTTCCCGGGTCAGGGATCAATTGGATGCCCCTTGTATTGCAAGGCAGACTCTTTACCCACTGGACCACTAGGGAAACCCCAATCTGCTTATTTTTAATCCCTGTCCTATTTCATTTCATTTCTAGCTTCCTATCTGGCCTTAACATTACAAGCTATAGGACAGACAAACAATGAGAGCAGTTATCAGTTACTGAGCACTTAGTATGTACAGTTCAGCACTGTCCAAACATGTCTCTTTCATTCTTTCATCCAGTCCTCATGGCAACTTGGTTAGGTAGGTGCAATATCAAGTAAAATTGTCATTTTACACTTACCATGACTGATACAAATAATAAGGATCTAAGAAGTCTCTTTCTGCTTCTTCTGCTTTTGACACACTGATTTTTAGATAAAACAAGCATCCTCTTATCTCCTTCCTCAAGTCTTTTCCTTGTAATTATGTAGCATATGTGATCAGTTCCCCTCATTGGTTCTCTAATCAATTGTTTTTGCCTAAAGTGCTTTTGTGAACTGTGTTCGTCTTTTGCCTTTATATCAATTTTATAATCTGAAATTTAGTAATTAATATCACTGTTGCTTTCTCTGGTTGATGTGAATCGGTTAGCAAGTATGTGCTGGATTGGTAGATACCATTTGACCTTGGTCTCAGCTGGAGATATTTTAGATTTTGTTTTGTTTTCCTACCATATGTATCTGGTAGGAAGAGATTTAAAGTAGGAATTGGCTGATATGACACAGAGCACTGGTATATCCTAATATTTGTGGATCGGGCCAGTAAGCTGGAGATCCAGAGAGGTGATGTTCCAGCTTGAGTCTGAAGGCCGTCTTTGGAGAACCAGGAAGAGCCAGTGTTGCTGATGAAGTTCAAAGGCTGTCTGCTGGAGGATTTTCTCTTGCTTGGGTTGACTCAGGTCTTCAGGTGATTGGATGAAGCCTACCCATGCTATGAAGGGCAACTGCTTTACTCAAAATTTACTGATTTAAAGTTAACTTCATCCCAAAATTCACCCCAGTATTCATAGAAATACTCAGAATAATATATGAGCAAATATCTGGACACCTTGGGAACCAGCCAAGTGGACACATGAAATTAGTCATTACCATAGTGTTCTAAATAATTTGAATTCGAGTTTGTAAGATATTGGAGCTCGTCATGGAAATAAATGTGAGAGACTGGCACAGAAGAAGTGGGCAGTGATCTGAGTGTGGTACCTGCAGTGATGTCTTGTCTCTCTGGGAGGAACCAGAAGCAGAAAATACTAGGGATTGAAGGTAGAGTTAACATGCCATTGGTTCATTCCAAGATAATGTTGATAGCAAACGGAATCATTTAATACCAAGTGAAAACTATGACATTAGTTCTTTGTGTGTATCAGTTCAGTTCAGTTCAGTTGCTTAGTCATGTCTGACTCTTTGCAGCCCCATGGACTGCAGCACACCAGGCTTCCCTGTCCATCCCAATCTCCCGGACCTTGCTCAAACTCATGTCCATTGAGTCAGTGATGCCATCCAACCATCATCTTTTCCTCTGCTGTCCCCTTCTCCTTCTGCCTTCTATTTTCCCCAATATCAGTTTTTTCCAATGAGTCATCTCTTTGCATCAGGTGGCCAAAGTATTGGAGCTTCAGCTTTAGCATTGGTTCTTCCAATGAATATTCAGGGTTGAGTACCTTTAGGATTGACTGGTTTGATCTCCTTGCGGTCCCAGGGACTCTCAATGGTCTTCAGCACCACAGTTTAAAGGAATGAATTATTTGGCACTCAACCTTCCATACTTGCTTATTTCTGTCTCCAGCACTGCTTATGTTAAATTTTGTTTGTATGAACATTACACTTTTTCCAGTGACTGGCAGGTGGCAGTGCTCAATAATTTTTTATTGTTGCTGAAAGATAGGATATAGAATGACAAGGAAGGGCTCCTCAAGTGGCAGCAGATTGCAGTTTCTGACTCAGTGATACATTTCAAAGAGGACTAACCTGAAAGAAGACATCTAGAGATCACTCCTGGGTGAGAGACCCAGGCAGAATGGAAAAGTGGTGCTATGAGCCCTGGCTGACTACTTGGGGGTCTAGAATAAGTCTTTATTTGTGGTGAAGTCAAGAAAATAAGCAAGGAATCAGTCCAGAAAACCAATCATATAGATAAAGGATTGACAGAATACTGTGAGTGTTAACTAGGGGAAAAACCCTAGTGTGATGCTCACACTTGGCATTGCTAGTTCCTTAACATGATGCTAGACCTGAGGTAGCAGTCTATGTCCTGACTTACTAATTGTATGTTTTGCAAGTTGGGCACCGCACTGCTTCTCAAACCTTGAAATAAGATTGGATATCTCCATCCTTGTTTTCTGTCCCGTATCTATTTTCATATGGGATTGACTTTCTTATAATAACCATCTCTGAAAATGGCATCAGAAAAATATGATGTCATTGAAAGAAATGCCATGTGATCTAGAGTTGAAATTGTAGTGTCTGACGTAGAGTATTGCTCTTTCCCTAAAAATATTAACAATATCCTGGAACACTCTTGTGAACTTTTAATAGAGAACATTTTGAGAAATACCAATTGAAAGATTTTAAGAAGAACATTCAGATGACAAGCCTGTGTTTTGAAGAAACCAGTTTGGTTTGTGGTTTGGTCAGAAACAAAAGTAGAATTGGAAGAGATAAGTTCAAATGCTGTTGGAGTAGAGAAGGTCAAATGATGGCATCTTGGTCTTGCTCAGTGTGACCAGAAATGAACAAGTATGTCTGAATATCATTTAAAATAAAGACAATCAAATCACAAGGTCTGGGTAGAGAGCAGAAAAATAAATGATTTGGACCCATAATTACTTATTTTAAGAGATAATGTTTTGAAATATATTATGTTGAAACAAGCTCTGCTTGATCCAGGTGCAGGATTTATCTCACAGCTGTCTTGCGTTTCAGACGTATCCATACTTTTTCTGCCATGAAAGGCATTATTTCAAAGGTGGCAGTGCTCAATAATTTTTTATTGTTGCTGAAAGATAGGATATAGAATGACAAGGAAGGGCTCCTCAAGTGGCAGCAGATTGCAGTTTCTGACTCAGTGATACATTTCAAAGAGGACTAACCTGAAAGAAGACATCTAGAGATCACTCCTGGGTGAGAGACCCAGGCAGAATGGAAAAGTGGTGCTATGAGCCCTGGCTGACTACTTGGGGGTCTAGAATAAGTCTTTATTTGTGGTGAAGTCAAGAAAATAAGCAAGGAATCAGTCCAGAAAACCAATCATATAGATAAAGGATTGACAGAATACTGTGAGTGTTAACTAGGGAAAACCATAGTGTGATGCTCACACTTGGCATTGCTAGTTCCTTAACATGATGCTAGACCTGAGGTAGCAGTCTATGTCCTGACTTACTAATTGTATGTTTTGCAAGTTGGGCACCGCACTGCTTCTCAAACCTTGAAATAAGATTGGATATCTCCATCCTTGTTTTCTGTCCCGTATCTATTTTCATATGGGATTGACTTTCTTATAATAACCATCTCTGAAAATGGCATCAGAAAAATATGATGTCATTGAAAGAAATGCCATGTGATCTAGAGTTGAAATTGTAGTGTCTGACGTAGAGTATTGCTCTTTCCCTAAAAATATTAACAATATCCTGGAACACTCTTGTGAACTTTTAATAGAGAACATTTTGAGAAATACCAATTGAAAGATTTTAAGAAGAACATTCAGATGACAAGCCTGTGTTTTGAAGAAACCAGTTTGGTTTGTGGTTTGGTCAGAAACAAAAGTAGAATTGGAAGAGATAAGTTCAAATGCTGTTGGAGTAGAGAAGGTCAAATGATGGCATCTTGGTCTTGCTCAGTGTGACCAGAAATGAACAAGTATGTCTGAATATCATTTAAAATAAAGACAATCAAATCACAAGGTCTGGGTAGAGAGCAGAAAAAATAAATGATTTGGACCCATAATTACTTATTTTAAGAGATAATGTTTTTGAAATATATTATGTTGAAACAAGCTCTGCTTGATCCAGGTGCAGGGATTTATCTCACAGCTGTCTTGCGTTTCAGACTGCTTATTACGGTGTGACTTATGATATTTTAACTTTATGATGGTGCAAAAGCTATATGCATTCAGTAGAAATAGTACTTTGGATTTTGAATTTTGATCTTTTCCTGGGCTAGCGACATGCTCTCTTATGATACTGGGCAGTGGCAGCGAGCACGGCTCCCAGTCAGTCATGCAGTCATGCGGGTAAACAACCCAGACACTTATAACCATCCCATACTCAAACAACCATTCGGTTTTTTCACTTTCAGTATAGTATTCAATAAATTACAAGAGCTATTCAACACTTCATCATCAAATAGGCTTTGTGGGAGATGATTTTGTCCAGCTGTGGGCTAATGTAAGTGTTCTGAGCACGTTTAAAATAGGTTAGGCCAAGCTATGATGTTCTATACCTTAAATGTATTAAGTGTGTTTTTGACATGATATGTTCAATTTACAATTAATTTTTCAGATGTAACTTTATTTGTAAGAATAATCCTACTGTAAGTCAAGGAGGGTTTGTAATTTGTTAATTTTTTAGGTATAAAATTGCAACTCTTGTGGACCCCAGGTCCCTAACATGAGGTGAATCAGGATTCATGGGAATTGCAGAGAGGCCTCTGGGTCAAGTCCAGTGCAACTGTGGCTACACCCAGGACACCCTGCACTAAAAGCATGGGCCACATTTTCCCCTGGTCTTTCTTCCCAACATCACAAACAATTCAATTAGAGTTGTAGAGTCAAATGAAGAGTCTCAAGGCCACAGGGTCCGTAGTCCAGGCTATCTTCACTTATGCCCTTGAACCTCAATTTTGTATTGTGCTCCAATTGAAAGATTTTAAGAAGAACATTCAGATGACAAGCCTGTGTTTTGAAGAAACCAGTTTGGTTTGTGGTTTGGTCAGAAACAAAAGTAGAATTGGAAGAGATAAGTTCAAATGCTGTTGGAGTAGAGAAGGTCAAATGATGGCATCTTGGTCTTGCTCAGTGTGACCAGAAATGAACAAGTATGTCTGAATATCATTTAAAATAAAGACAATCAAATCACAAGGTCTGGGTAGAGAGCAGAAAAAATAAATGATTTGGACCCATAATTACTTATTTTAAGAGATAATGTTTTTGAAATATATTATGTTGAAACAAGCTCTGCTTGATCCAGGTGCAGGGATTTATCTCACAGCTGTCTTGCGTTTCAGACTGCTTATTACGGTGTGACTTATGATATTTTAACTTTATGATGGTGCAAAAGCTATATGCATTCAGTAGAAATAGTACTTTGGATTTTGAATTTTGATCTTTTCCTGGGCTAGCGACATGATCTCTTATGATACTGGGCAGTGGCAGAGCACGGCTCCCAGTCAGTCATGCAGTCATGCGGGTAAACAACCCAGACACTTATAACCATCCCATACTCAAACAACCATTCGGTTTTTTCACTTTCAGTATAGTATTCAATAAATTACAAGAGCTATTCAACACTTCATCATCAAATAGGCTTTGTGGGAGATGATTTTGTCCAGCTGTGGGCTAATGTAAGTGTTCTGAGCACGTTTAAAATAGGTTAGGCCAAGCTATGATGTTCTATACCTTAAATGTATTAAGTGTGTTTTTGACATGATATGTTCAATTTACAATTAATTTTTCAGATGTAACTTTATTTGTAAGAATAATCCTACTGTAAGTCAAGGAGGGTTTGTAATTTGTTAATTTTTTAGGTATAAAAATTGCAACTCTTGTGGACCCCAGGTCCCTAACATGAGGTGAATCAGGATTCATGGGAATTGCAGAGAGGCCTCTGGGTCAAGTCCAGTGCAACTGTGGCTACACCCAGGACACCCTGCACTAAAAGCATGGGCCACATTTTCCCCTGGTCTTTCTTCCCAACATCACAAACAATTCAATTAGAGTTGTAGAGACAAATGAAGAGTCTCAAGGCCACAGGGTCCCTAGTCCAGGCTACCTGCACTTATGCCCTTGAACCTCAATTTTGTATTGTGCTCGCCTCTGCTTCCTTGCTGATTTGGAGGTCTTGCCACAATATTGCAGCCTTGGCTGCTGTTTTGCTGGTCACTTTGTGTTCCACTGGCAGCTGCCCCTCTGCCTCTGAGTGTGGCTTTTCTTTCATTTGGCAGAGGTCAACTAGGAATCTAATTCCTGGTCTTTTGATTCCTGACAGTTGGTTTTGGTCTTAAAGGTTATTGATCCCTCTATCAAGGTATCTGGGGAGGAGAAAAGTCCTCACTGAGAACCTCTCTTTTTGTCCTGGGTAGCACAGAGAGATGACACCTCAAGAGTTCTGACCATGACCAGGTCTCAAGCTGGGTTATGCTCTCTGATAGGTCAAGTGGCTGCCTTCCTGGGCATTCATGCCTGTCATTGGGGACATTTATGTGCCTCCTCTTTGTGAAAATGTCTCAGCCCTGTGATCCAGTGATCTAATAATGATTCCCCTAGTCCCCTTCATGGGTCCTTCCAGAGGGTCTGAGAGTCTGTTCTGGTGTTCACAAACCCCAATAAAAGGATGGGGATTATGTTGCTCCAGAGTAACTCTTTATGAATGTTTAAGGAAAGTACACTTTTATCTCCTCTCTCCTAGAAGACAGATTTTCCAAGCTCTTTGCCAAATACCACCCCATTAGAGGCTGACATTGGAATATCACCAATAAAGGTATCTTCTAAATGAAATAAAACTTTAGGGATTGCTAGTGCATTTCCCAAATGCTGTATCCCCCTTGATGAGAAAGGCTCCTAAATTTATCATAAATTTATCATAAAAGCAGTGCAAACATGAGCTGGATCTGTACCTCAATTTATGGAGATATGTTTGTGGGGAAGACACCTGAACATTAATTTAACAACTTACCTGAAAAATGCATGCCTGTGTGTGCCCTTTTAACAGTGCTATTTTTTCTTTCCTTTGCTTAAGCAATCTAGTTGTGTGCTGAAGCTTTGCATAAGTCCACTTGTGGTCAAGCACTCTTTGAATGTCCTTGGGTTCTGAAGCATAAGGATTTGAAATGGTATTTGCAAGATGGAAGCAACCAAAAGATCAGCGTTTGTGAAGTGTAGGCAACATGACTTCAAGCTGCAAAGTTGGGCCTTGACAGACGGATTTAGCACCATTAGCAGTGGCTTGTTGAAAAACAAAAATGACTTCAAAACTGTTCCCTCTGAACCAGAACGTTACATTCATCTCTTCGTTAAAACATCCGTTATTCGCTGACTTGTTTTCTGTCACCCCCCCACACCCCCAGCCTCTCACTCTTTTGTGTCAGAGCTAATGTTCCCAGCATCTACACTGTGTAGGCCCTGATTATTTGTGAGACAGAGTGAGTTAATGCAGATTTGCAAGCTGTTCCCATTTGTTAAATGTCAGAAAAACACATGCAAGTCACTGGCTTTGGCACTTAGCTGCCAGCTGGCTCTTCTGGAGGCAGGGGACAAATGACAGTCTATCACACAGCATGCTTTCAAAGGAAGAGGGGACCTATTCCAGAATTGCAGCATCGGAGCAGCTTTTAACAACATAAGCAAAATAAGACGCCAACATCAGTTTTTTCCTCCCTTATTTCTCCCACTGTTGTTGAGTGAATGGCAGCACAACATTTGGGAGCTTTTTAAATCCTTGGGAATATCGATTCTACTCTCCACCATCCGAGAGAGTGATGGGATAATGGGAGCTTGCCAGAAGCACTCACACTCTCTGGTGAGTGACAGCAGAGATACCCTTCAAGCCTGGGGGAAAGGCTGCAACCACCTCACCCCAATCCTGCAGGTGGTTGTAACTCCCACCCTAACCACTGCAACCCTCTCTGCAGCAGTAGTTGAATTTCTACTTCCTTCTCCTTATTACAATTATGCTGCAGTCTTTGGGTCCCAAATTCCATCATTACCTCTCCCTACCTGTCCCCCTCCGCACACATCCCACTACTCTTAAGAAGGTAAAACTTACAAGGTGGAAGTAATGTAGCTGTTTTTTTCCTTAGTTCATTCACTCATTTATACATCAGTTATTTACTGAGTGTCTAGTATATGTCAGGTATTGTGGAGGATGAAAAGAAGTAGGAGGCTTGGATTCTTATTTCATGTAAGGTGCTAACAGGATTGTTGGCGATGAAAAAAAATGACAACTGAAAATACAAATGAGTGCAAGAGGAGAATGATGTCATAATTCTATGATATCAAAGGAAGAGTTCATGAAAAGTGTGAAATCAACTGGGCTTGAAGGGACAGGAAAGACTTAAATTGGTAGAAAGAAACAAAGGTCCTCTGAGTTGGGGGTGATGATGAAAGGAGAGAATGAGCATGAGAAGGGGGGATAGGCATTGACTGTGGACACATCAGCCTTGTTAGGGCAAGGGTTAGGGGAGTGGTGGAAAAAATTTAAAAAAAAAAAAAAAAACTAGACTGAAATCAGGCTAAGGAATACAGGCTTTCAAGGAAAGCTTTGAATCAGAGAGTATCAGTTTAGAGTAATCTTTCAGATGATTGTTACCCACTTTGTTGTTATTTAGTTGCTAAATCTTGTTTGACTCTTTTGCAACCCCATGGACTGTAGCCCACCAGGCTACTTTGTTCATGGGATTTCTCAGGCAAGAGTACCAGGATGGGTTCCCATTTTGTTCTCCAGGTTATTTCATGATCCAGGGATCAAACTTGCATTTCCTGCATTGGCAGGAAGGTTCTTTACCACTGAGCCACCTGAGAAGCCCCTGTTACCCACTTACCCATATATGATCTGTTCAGGATGGAAACATTTTCTTCTCTTAGGTTCTCCGGCTGGTCTAAGAATTAAATCAACATGAGACAGATTAACAGGAGAAAATAAAACACAGTTTAATAAAATGTATACATGGAAGAGACCCAGAAAGATGAACAACTTGCCACAATGGTTGAAACACTCACCCTAAATGCCATCTTCAATTTAAGACAAAAGAAAGTGTTGGGGGTAGTGGTTTAGGGTTTCAAAGGGAAGGAAGGTAATTCACCTGAAGACAAAAAGCAAATATTTGTAAATAAATGTTTGCTAGGCCAGGCAAAGACAATGGGATACAGAGAGGAATTCTAGCAAACAGACAGACTTGGTATATTTATCCTATCTACATATCTAGTTCATGCTATATGAATCCATGGGGATGTCTCTGCCTGGAACAGGTCTTCCATCTACAGTCTTTAGGCAGTTAGGGAGAAGGTCAAAAGTTCTTCCAGGGTCTTTTGGGCTTTAATTGTTTTTAGCTCAAACTAATTCACATGCCAAAGAGTTATTTTGGGTAAGGAAACTTTTGTTACCCTACAGATCAGACTCAGTCCTCTTGATACACCTAAGTGATTTACCAGCAAAAGTAAGCCAGGCTTTCCCTATGGTAAGCCCAAAGAGAGCCTATCATAGAGAATGATGCCATGGTTTGGTTCAGATACTTTGTTTTGTCCATCAGTATTCTTCTTCTTTTTTTTTTTTTAATATTATTTATTTATTTATTTTTGGCGGGGGGCGGGTTGGGGAGGCAGGGGTGTGGGCAGGTCACTTCTATTGGTCTTTCATTTGTCTATTTTCATCCTCTTTGTTCTTTGACCCATGTGGGCCTCCCATCACAGTGGCACCTGTTGTCTCAGAGCACCGGCTCTGGGCGCATGCGCTCCAGAGCTCCGGCTCGGTAATCGGACACATTGATCCAGCCGCTCCGTGACACGTGGGATCCTCCCAGGCCAGGGATCAAACCGGCGCCCGTTGCACTGCAAGGCGGTGTCCTTACCCACTGGACCACCAGGGAAGCCCCTCCATCGGTATTCTTAATGAAAACCTGAATTTCCCATAAAACCACTGACTCCCTTATCCTAGCGGAAATACTTATCTTCTTAATATTTTGTCAGTATTTTCTTAATTACTTTTGCTGTTTTGAGATCATTACTCCTACACGATTTTGGGAAAAGTATCCCTCCTCTTTTTTGAGTTCATGCAACCAGCAACTACCCTTTGCTATCTCTTGTCATTGAGAATTTGGTTTCCTGCCTCACCTCATTGCTCTTCTTTCCAAGGTCTTAAGTGACTTTAATACCCATGCCAACATAGTACTTCAGGAGATAAAACACATTTAACCCTCTTGCCCTAGGCTTAAACTTAAAAATATATGTATCCCTCCTACTGAGACCATACCTTGGGTTTTCATTTCTTTTAATCAATTAAGATTTTAAACTGACTCTGTGGTCTCTGACCCTTCCAACATTCTTGAATTGATGGGCTTTTCCATCCCTCTTGTTTTTATCCCAGTCTGCTAATCCAGACTTATTTTACCTTCTTCCCTAGTCAGCCTAACTCTATGGTAAGGGCTGTGATCTCTCCAAAGTAAAGGCCCAATTCTGGCCTTCCCAAAGCACTAACATCCTGACGGGTCACTTCATCATGATTCCAAAATACCCAGCTCCCAGTCTGCCTCCTTCACAGCAGGTGGCCTTGCCTTTTTATTTTTCTGTGAAATGTTATGTCTTCACCTAGGCTCCTCTCCTTTCCTATGGAACAGGTTAATCTCCCCAGATTGATTTATGATCCCTCCCTATATGTGACTCCTAAGGCATTGTCATTTTATGCCTCTCTCCTCATGTTTGATCTCTCCTTTTTTATTGGTTCTTTATCTTATGAATATGTTCAAGATTTTTTTATCTTTCAAAAACAAACATACAAACAAAAAATCTTGAAATCAATCTCCCCTAGAAGCCATTTGGCACCTGTTGTCTCAGAGCACCGGCTCTGGGCGCATGCGCTCCAGAGCTCCGGCTCGGTAATCGGACACATTGATCCAGCCGCTCCGTGACACGTGGGATCCTCCCAGGCCAGGGATCAAACCGGCGCCCGTTGCACTGCAAGGCGGTGTCCTTACCACTGGACCACCAGGGAAGCCCCTCCATCGGTATTCTTAATGAAAACCTGAATTTCCCATAAAACCACTGACTCCCTTATCCTAGCGGAAATACTTATCTTCTTAATATTTTGTCAGTATTTTCTTAATTACTTTTGCTGTTTTGAGATCATTACTCCTACACGATTTTGGGAAAAGTATCCCTCCTCTTTTTTGAGTTCATGCAACCAGCAACTACCCTTTGCTATCTCTTGTCATTGAGAATTTGGTTTCCTGCCTCACCTCATTGCTCTTCTTTCCAAGGTCTTAAGTGACTTTAATACCCATGCCAACATAGTACTTCAGGAGATAAAACACATTTAACCCTCTTGCCCTAGGCTTAAACTTAAAAATATATGTATCCCTCCTACTGAGACCATACCTTGGGTTTTCATTTCTTTTAATCAATTAAGATTTTAAACTGACTCTGTGGTCTCTGACCCTTCCAACATTCTTGAATTGATGGGCTTTTCCATCCCTCTTGTTTTTATCCCAGTCTGCTAATCCAGACTTATTTTACCTTCTTCCCTAGTCAGCCTAACTCTATGGTAAGGGCTGTGATCTCTCAAAGTAAAGGCCCAATTCTGGCCTTCCCAAAGCACTAACATCCTGACGGGTCACTTCATCATGATTCCAAAATACCCAGCTCCCAGTCTGCCTCCTTCACAGCAGGTGGCCTTGCCTTTTTATTTTTCTGTGAAATGTTATGTCTTCACCTAGGCTCCTCTCCTTTCCTATGGAACAGGTTAATCTCCCCAGATTGATTTATGATCCCTCCCTATATGTGACTCCTAAGGCATTGTCATTTTATGCCTCTCTCCTCATGTTTGATCTCTCCTTTTTTATTGGTTCTTTATCTTATGAATATGTTCAAGATTTTTTTATCTTTCAAAAACAAACATACAAACAAAAAATCTTGAAATCAATCTCTCTGTGTTTCATACTCCCCTCTAGAAGCCATTTCTCTCTCTTCTTTGAGTGAGAGTTAAACTCTTTGCCTGCACATTGAAGCCACTGCTTTCTGATTTTCACCTCTGAACTTCACATCAACATTCCTGGCAAAGAGTATGAAAGAGCATCTGAGACTCAGATGAACTTTTAGGCCTCATCTTACTTGGTTTCTAAGAAATATCTAACTTTATTGAACATCCCTGTGGATAAATGACAAGATTTCTTCAATTTCCTTATATTGCTGCTGATTATGGCCTTGGATAACAATGGGCATAGGAATGATCTGAAAAAGTTACTGGTATGAAGTATGCCAATAGGCTTAGGTCATATAACTTTTTGAAAGGCCTACTCTTGGGACTAGTCTTGAGATGTGATATGGTTTACAATCTAGATGCTGATGCACATCACATCATAGGTGCTCAATAAATATAAACTGAATGAATAAATGAGGTCATCAGATAATTTAAATGAACAACTCATCAAATTGCCGCCTTCATGATTCTAACTCTAATGCTTTCCAGAGGCTATAAATACTGAACATAGGGTGATGGATGAGGAGTTTGGTACCACTATAAAAGAAGAGCATGCAGCCTAGACTAGTGGTTCCTGGCATAGAAGCAGAGTTTTAGTGGAAAAGTAGAAGTAAGTCAGACAAAAGGTTACCAAAAAATATAAAGGAGCATGCAGCCAGACTTATTTTACCTTCTTCCCTAGTCAGCCTAACTCTATGGTAAGGGCTGTGATCTCTCCAAAGTAAAGGCCCAATTCTGGCCTTCCCAAAGCACTAACATCCTGACGGGTCACTTCATCATGATTCCAAAATACCCAGCTCCCAGTCTGCCTCCTTCACAGCAGGTGGCCTTGCCTTTTTATTTTTCTGTGAAATGTTATGTCTTCACCTAGGCTCCTCTCCTTTCCTATGGAACAGGTTAATCTCCCCAGATTGATTTATGATCCCTCCCTATATGTGACTCCTAAGGCATTGTCATTTTATGCCTCTCTCCTCATGTTTGATCTCTCCTTTTTTATTGGTTCTTTATCTTATGAATATGTTCAAGATTTTTTTATCTTTCAAAAACAAACATACAAACAAAAAATCTTGAAATCAATCTCTCTGTGTTTCATACTCCCCTCTAGAAGCCATTTCTCTCTTCTTTGAGTGAGAGTTAAACTCTTTGCCTGCACATTGAAGCCACTGCTTTCTGATTTTCACCTCTGAACTTCACATCAACATTCCTGGCAAAGAGTATGAAAGAGCATCTGAGACTCAGATGAACTTTTAGGCCTCATCTTACTTGGTTTCTAAGAAATATCTAACTTTATTGAACATCCCTGTGGATAAATGACAAGATTTCTTCAATTTCCTTATATTGCTGCTGATTATGGCCTTGGATAACAATGGGCATAGGAATGATCTGAAAAAGTTACTGGTATGAAGTATGCCAATAGGCTTAGGTCATATAACTTTTTGAAAGGCCTACTCTTGGGACTAGTCTTGAGATGTGATATGGTTTACAATCTAGATGCTGATGCACATCACATCATAGGTGCTCAATAAATATAAACTGAATGAATAAATGAGGTCATCAGATAATTTAAATGAACAACTCATCAAATTGCCGCCTTCATGATTCTAACTCTAATGCTTTCCAGAGGCTATAAATACTGAACATAGGGTGATGGATGAGGAGTTTGGTACCACTATAAAAGAAGAGCATGCAGCCTAGACTAGTGGTTCCTGGCATAGAAGCAGAGTTTTAGTGGAAAAGTAGAAGTAAGTCAGACAAAAGAGGCTAAGTTATGAGGGCATTCCACAGAGAAAAGCATATGATCCAGAAGACATGACTTATGTGACTTGGCAGTTTTCTGATTCTCTTCTTATCACTTCCTTCTCAGACTTTGAAGGATCTTCTTCTTGTATCTACTCTTTAAATGTTATAATATTAAAATAGTCACATTGATGGGATATTTACTCCATCATCTGCATGCCTTGTATCATTTAATCATCAAACCATTAACCTGTTGAAATTGCTTTGGTTCTATGATACAAAACTGAGGAGACTAGATCGTTCATCAAGTTCACAGTCTAGAACTCAGGCACATGAACATGTGTGCCAGTTATGCAGCCAGTTTGATGCTGTAGAGGAACAAAATTTGCCACCTCACAATGTCTTTGGCATGCAGATTATTTCAAGCTGGAAACAATCAAGACCCAAAAGATCGAAGAAGAAACTTTATCCATCTCCTTAAGTGTATGAAGAACTTAAATACAGTGTCTATTACAGGAATAGAGCTATCACTAGAAATATCTACAGAGAACATGTGCTTGGTGTGATGGACAAAATGGGTGGGGCCTAGAGATCAGAATCTACTGTGTGTTCCATTGTCTCTGACTGACTTATGAAACATTTATCTACCAAACATGTGCTTTTCTGCCTCCATGACAATTGTTTCTCTCCCCTTTGAAGTCCAAGACCCCTATCTTCAACATCTTCTTTTGATTTTTCAGTTCAGTGGCTCAGTCGTTTCCAGTTCTTTTCCACCCCATGGACTGCAGCATGCCAGGCTTCCCTGACCTTCACCATTTCCTGGAGTTTATTCAAACTCATGTCCATTGACTCAGTGATGCCATCGAACCATCTCATCTTCTGTCATCCCCTTCTCCTTCTGTCTTCTACTTATCCCAGCATCAGGGTCTTTTCCAACAAGTCGTCTCTTCTCATCAGTTGGCCAAACTATTGGAGCTTCAGTTTCAGCATCAGTTCTTCCAATGAATATTCAGGGCTGATTTCCTTTAGGATTGACTGGTTTGATTTCCATGCTGTCCAAGAGACTCTCAAGAGTCTGCTCCAGGACCACAGTTTGAAGGCATGAATTCTTTGCCAGTCTGCCTTCTTTATGGTCCAACCCCCACATCCATATATGACTACTGGAAAGATCATAGCTTTGACTATATGGAATTTTTTATGTCTAAGTCAAACTTTAGACATTGGCAAAGTGATGTCTCTGCTTTACAACATACTGTCTAGGTTTGTCACAGCTTTTTTTCCAAGGAGCAAGTGTCTTTTAATTTCACGGCTGCAGTTACCATCTGCAGTGATTTTGGAGCCCCCCAAAATAAAACCTGTCATTGTTTCCATTGTTTGCTCATCTATTTGCCTTGAAGTGATGGGACTGGATGCCATGATCTTCTTTTTGTCTTTAGTTGATTCTTAAGGTGAGAGTTTTAACCATTTTGGTGAATTACTCAGTCTGGGTCTCTGCCATGTATACATGTTATTAAACTTTGTATAGTTTTCTCCTGTTAATCTGTCTCATGTCAATTTAGTTATTAGAACAGCCAGAGAAACTAGAAAGGTAGAGGAAAATTTCTTCCTCCCCAACAATGGACAGAAGATAGGAAGTACTCAATCAATATTCATTAACCAAATTATTAATATAACTCAGTTGCCTAGAAATTATAAAACTGGCTTCCATTTCTCATCCCAATCACTGCCACTGCTGCACATTATTTTTTCCTCTAGCTATTAGATGTGTGTGCATAAGGATGAACTCTAAATGTGCAGACAGAAAAAATGATATTTGTGGAAAAAGCATACTTACCTAATCTCTTTTTCTTGGTCAGACATAGCTGAACATGTGCTTTGCTCCAGTCAACATTCAAATGATTTTACCTTTTTGCCAATTGTCCAACATACAGAAAATACACTATGTCTTTGATTGAGCTCACTCTAATAAAAGATACAGGGTATTTAAATGCTCTTATAGAACTAAGAAGAACACAGTTTGACCAGAATTCATTGGGAAAGAGGAAATGAGAACAAGACAGTGTAAATTGCTTTGGTAACCTCAGATTGTATACACATTCATTCTCTCCCTACCCCTTCTTGTACTTCTTATACCTTCTTGTACCTCTACCTACACCTACATTTATATATATTTATCTACCTATGTCTACATTGACACCCATATTCAAATCCATAGCCATTATATATCTAGCTATGTGTGTGTGCTCATTCACTCAGTTGTGTCCAATTCTTTGCGACCTCACAGACTGCAGCACATCAGGCTTCACCATCTCCTGAAGTTTGTTTAAGTCCATGTCCATTGTATTGGTGATACCATCCAGCCATCTTATCCTTTGACACCCTCTCTTTCTTCTGCCCTCAATCATTCCCAACATCAGAAACTTTTCCAATGAATCAAGTTCACATCAGATGACCAAAATACTGGAGCTTTAGTTTCAGCATCAGTCTTTACAATGTGTATTCACGTTTGATCTCCTTGCTGTCCAAGAGAACCTCAGGAGTTTTCTCCAGCACCACAGTTTGACTGCATCAATTCTTTTATGTTTATATATCTAATTATATGCTCCTGTTACTGCTCTCAAATAATCATGATGCCTAGATAACTATTTTCACACTTGGTATATGCTTTCCATGCTTTATATAAATACAAAAGAACTTTTCAGATGTTGATGAAGCATTATAAGCCTTTCTCTTCTGCATTGTGCATGCAACAAACACACTATGTCAAGAGAAAGGTAGTATATCGAATATAAGACATGGAAAAACAAAAGCTCAGGATGGTGTGAGGGAGGAGAAAGGGTATCTAACAGTATAATTTTTCAGAGATAAGAGACCAAGAGAGGAGAAAAATTGCAATCTATACAGAGAGTCAATTCTATTGGTCTTTCTAAAAGGATTATGTCATAATGACAAATGTGGGGTAGATGAACCAAAGTTCATGTGTAAGGGTAGTAACCACCAAGCTGCTTTCTCAAGATCTTCCCCTAGGATTCTCTCCAGGGAAAAAAGAGTACAAAGTAAAGCTTTTGTGAATGAATCTAATATTTGATAGTGCTTAATAATGATGAAATGATATTGCTTAACATTTTATTCTCCTCAAAGTTTATTCAAAAACATTATCTCTCTCTTAGATTGTCAATCACATCCACATTATTAAGCTCATTCCTAATTTTGTCTTTATCTCCACTTCTTATCCTGTATATATCTTCCATTTCACTCAGCATTTATCTTCTCTTACCCTTGAAACTGGTTTGTACTTTTCACCCAAAATTGACCTTCTCTAACCCTTGAAACTGGGATGGAATTTTTAACAATTTTATATACCATCTCACTTGCAGTGCCTCTTTTCTCCTTTCTATCTTCCAAAATTCTTAAAAGCACAGTTCAAGCTCCATCTTCTCTGGGAAATCATCCCTTGAACTTCTACCCTGAATTCCTATAACTCTTATTATCTCACTTTCCAGATGTCTCTGTATATTAATTAGATCTTTTTCAGTTATAAGTATTAGAAACCCAACTCAAACTGTCTTAATTAGAGGAAAGAGATCTTTTGTGGGAGGTCACAGAACAGTTAAATTAAAATTTGGATGTAGGCTCAGAAGTAGCTGAATCTAAAAGTTCATAATGTTGTCAGGACTTTCACAGTCTTTTGGCTTCTTTCATCCCTGATTCTTTCTCAGATGGGCTTCCCATGTACTGAGTAAGTTGTCATTGGCATCCTCTCACCCTGTATCTTTCACTGTAGGACATTTAGGATTTCCAGTGTAAGTGGGAATTTTTGCTAGAGACTTCTAGCATAAAATTCTTGGGAGGACTCTGATTTGTCAACTTAGGTTGCTAATCATTTCTACACCATTTGCTGTGACCATAGGTATGAGGGAAAAAAGGGGGGAAAGGGTATCTAACAGTATAATTTTTCAGAGATAAGAGACCAAGAGAGGAGAAAAATTGCAATCTATACAGAGAGTCAATTCTATTGGTCTTTCTAAAAGGATTATGTCATAATGACAAATGTGGGGTAGATGAACCAAAGTTCATGTGTAAGGGTAGTAACCACCAAGCTGCTTTCTCAAGATCTTCCCCTAGGATTCTCTCCAGGGAAAAAAGAGTACAAAGTAAAGCTTTTGTGAATGAATCTAATATTTGATAGTGCTTAATAATGATGAAATGATATTGCTTAACATTTTATTCTCCTCAAAGTTTATTCAAAAACATTATCTCTCTCTTAGATTGTCAATCACATCCACATTATTAAGCTCATTCCTAATTTTGTCTTTATCTCCACTTCTTATCCTGTATATATCTTCCATTTCACTCAGCATTTATCTTCTCTTACCCTTGAAACTGGTTTGTACTTTTCACCCAAAATTGACCTTCTCTAACCCTTGAAACTGGGATGGAATTTTTAACAATTTTATATACCATCTCACTTGCAGTGCCTCTTTTCTCCTTTCTATCTTCCAAAATTCTTAAAAGCACAGTTCAAGCTCCATCTTCTCTGGGAAATCATCCCTTGAACTTCTACCCTGAATTCCTATAACTCTTATTATCTCACTTTCCAGATGTCTCTGTATATTAATTAGATCTTTTTCAGTTATAAGTATTAGAAACCCAACTCAAACTGTCTTAATTAGAGGAAAGAGATCTTTTGTGGGAGGTCACAGAACAGTTAAATTAAAATTTGGATGTAGGCTCAGAAGTAGCTGAATCTAAAAGTTCATAATGTTGTCAGGACTTTCACAGTCTTTTGGCTTCTTTCATCCCTGATTCTTTCTCAGATGGGCTTCCCATGTACTGAGTAAGTTGTCATTGGCATCCTCTCACCCTGTATCTTTCACTGTAGGACATTTAGGATTTCCAGTGTAAGTGGGAATTTTTGCTAGAGACTTCTAGCATAAAATTCTTGGGAGGACTCTGATTTGTCAACTTAGGTTGCTAATCATTTCTACACCATTTGCTGTGACCATAGGTATGAGTTATTGTGGGGTTAGTTACATAAGAATATTCTCTGTAAGAACAAAAGAATGAGGGAAGGAAGACAGACAAAAACAATGGACATGAACATAAAATTTTCATGTATTTGATCGTTTATCATCCTTCCAAGAATGCAGTCTTTAAGGCTTGAAGCTATGCCTCAAATTTCATTGTTTCCCTGACTGCTCTTTACACACATTTGGGGTTCAAAAATATGTTAAAATAATTTTGGAGTAACCATGTAATATGTCCTGGTGGTTACCAGTCCTACACATGACTTTGGCTCATCTACCCCAAATTTGTCATGATGACATACTTCTTTGATTGGTTAGGGTATATTTAAAAATAAACCAAACTGCTGAATATTATGTATATGGATGTTATTTTCCAGTACATTTATTTTTGCAAGGTCATGGAATACTCCTGAGACCTTAGACAACTGTCTTGAGAATACAGCCATTGGGTTGGAGTTTGGGGTAGAGGGTGTAGATGAGAGTCTGGGAACAGATCACTTTAAATCTCATTGGAAAAGCAATTCCATATGAACATTCTGATGCTGTAGAGAAAAACATGACTAATGGTAGAACACAGTATAGGATACTACGGTGGCTGGAAAAAAACCCAATTTTCTGTTAAGCATTTGGACCCCCCCTTGGAAGTAAGTTGTATTGTAAATTCAAAAGAGTCTTGTATAAATTTGGTAAATTTTCTGTTGGAATAGGTGACCTATTTAGTCTATTACATCTCTAGCTTCTACAATTCTGAGATTCCTTGGGGCATGTGCAGAATGGAGCAATCGAAGAACAGCAAATTTCACAGTATGGTATACCATCTGTATAGGAACAGCAAGAAAACTGATGGGATTTCTCTCCCTGGCAGATATTTATTTCTCAAGTGCCTTTAAAACAGGAGGCCTGCAAATTCTTCTCAAGTTGGTAAAATGTGAAGATTAATTTACAAATGTATATTTACTAGGAAGAAATATTTCACAATGTGCCTACAATTTTCATTATAAAATCTAACTAAATATTCTAGTTCCTACCCAGAAGCTAGAATAGCTCCCACAATAACTAGAATAGCTTAGTTCCCACAATTTTAATAAATCAGGGAACATCTGTAAGTGTTAAATGTTAAATGGTTGTCCACAGTTAACTTTTAATCAACTAACAATAGTTTTGTTAATTGAATGCTATTAACAAACCATAACTTGATGCATTAGCTCTTTTGTTAAGCAAAGAAACTTTTTCCTACAGCTTTTATACATTATCTGACTTGCTTCTAAAGAGAACATCAATATCTATAGACTTTGCATTTAACAAGTGCATTTGTTGACAGAAGGTGTATGTGTCCCTGTGACTGACCCTCATTTAAAACAAATCAGAAGGTGTTAAAATACTAGAAATGAAAAAGAAATCCCAGTTTTGTCCAGTGAAAGGAATCAGAACAGCAGTAGACAAAACAGAAGCCAATTTGACATCTCAGAATTTTGATCTTAGCTCATTGTTTTTACATTGAATTTCTGAGTAAATTGCTTATTATTTCTTTTGCTTTTCATTTCAAGAATTACTTTGGAAAACATGGCTGAAATTATTTTGATAGCGAATATTTCTTTATTATAGAGTAAAATAGAAAATTAACACCACTCTTGCAATTAAAAGCACTAATATAAAGCTATATATGTCACCATCTTGATATATTTCTGAAAGAAGATACGGTTTGGGTCACAGAGTGTCAAATTATTGTATCATGGCTCAAGTAGAATAGACTGGAGGCAGAACCAGAGGCTTAAGAACCAGGTTCATCAGGAGGTGAGGAAATAATACCTGGAAGGTCAGCCTGACTGTTATGCATCTTGTTTTGAAAGAGATAATCTACAAATATAGCCATTAGACAACTCAGGCCAAAACACACCATTGAAATATACTAAATTGTGAAACTTTTCCTTTTCCTTTGTTTATTCTCCGTTACTCACACTTACCCTCTGTTGTCCCATCAGACTTATAAAACACAAGCTCAAAGAAAGGATTACTACTACTAAGAAGAAGAGCATTAAACTGTATGGGGCCTTTCTGAATGTAAGGTTCATTCTGACTGCCCCCAAAGCCTTTAGTTGGTTCTAAAAATGTGTGAGAAGCCAGCATATAATGATACATTAGGAAGAAGTGCTCATAATTAGTTGCTTCAGCTATGTCTGACTCTTATGACCCTATGAACGGTAGCCTGCTATGCTCCTCTGTCCATGGACTTTTACCAGAAAGAATAATGAAGTGAGTTGCCATGCCCTCCTCCACTGAGGCAGAGTTGGCACAAGCCTCTTTAAGGCAACAGGAGATGTTTACATCCCCAAAGAGCATGTTGTTAGCTATATCCTTTGGAATATTTTTATAATAAGTTAAAATTCTCCACAATTGGGCTTCCCTGGTAGCTCAGTGGTAAAGAGTTTGCCTGCCAATGCAGGAGACACGGGTTCTATTTCTGATCCAGGAAGATCCCTCAGGCTGCAGAGCAACTAAGCCCATGAGCCACAGTTATTGAGCCTTAGAGCCGCAACTATCAAGCCCATGTGTCTCAACTACTGAAGCCTGTGTGTCCTAGAGCTTGAGTTCCACAACAAGTAAAGTCACTGCAACAAGCAGCCTGCTTATCTTGTTGCAGAGAGAAAATAAATTCTGGCTCCTTGTTGCAAACTATTTCTTTGATTTGCTTTCCATCTCTATTATTATTATAATCATACTTAGTGGCTTGCCTTGAGGACCCTGCCTCTCTGCCAGATTATGAAGTAAAATACCTTTGTTCAAAAATCCTGTCCACCTGGAGATGGCAGGAAGAGAGATGTTAACACTTCCCCTGCCTGAGGCTTAAGAACCAGGTTCATCAGGAGGTGAGGAAATAATACCTGGAAGGTCAGCCTGACTGTTATGCATCTTGTTTTGAAAGAGATAATCTACAAATATAGCCATTAGACAACTCAGGCCAAAACACACCATTGAAATATACTAAATTGTGAAACTTTTCCTTTTCCTTTGTTTATTCTCCGTTACTCACACTTACCCTCTGTTGTCCCATCAGACTTATAAAACACAAGCTCAAAGAAAGGATTACTACTACTAAGAAGAAGAGCATTAAACTGTATGGGGCCTTTCTGAATGTAAGGTTCATTCTGACTGCCCCCAAAGCCTTTAGTTGGTTCTAAAAATGTGTGAGAAGCCAGCATATAATGATACATTAGGAAGAAGTGCTCATAATTAGTTGCTTCAGCTATGTCTGACTCTTATGACCCTATGAACGGTAGCCTGCTATGCTCCTCTGTCCATGGACTTTTACCAGAAAGAATAATGAAGTGAGTTGCCATGCCCTCCTCCACTGAGGCAGAGTTGGCACAAGCCTCTTTAAGGCAACAGGAGATGTTTACATCCCCAAAGAGCATGTTGTTAGCTATATCCTTTGGAATATTTTTATAATAAGTTAAAATTCTCCACAATTGGGCTTCCCTGGTAGCTCAGTGGTAAAGAGTTTGCCTGCCAATGCAGGAGACACGGGTTCTATTTCTGATCCAGGAAGATCCCTCAGGCTGCAGAGCAACTAAGCCCATGAGCCACAGTTATTGAGCCTTAGAGCCGCAACTATCAAGCCCATGTGTCTCAACTACTGAAGCCTGTGTGTCCTAGAGCTTGAGTTCCACAACAAGTAAAGTCACTGCAACAAGCAGCCTGCTTATCTTGTTGCAGAGAGAAAATAAATTCTGGCTCCTTGTTGCAAACTATTTCTTTGATTTGCTTTCCATCTCTATTATTATTATAATCATACTTAGTGGCTTGCCTTGAGGACCCTGCCTCTCTGCCAGATTATGAAGTAAAATACCTTTGTTCAAAAATCCTGTCCACCTGGAGATGGCAGGAAGAGAGATGTTAACACTTCCCCTGCCTGAGGCTTGCCATTCTAGGACATGATTGCAAGATTAATGGCCTTTTTACTTTGCTTCCTCACCTTCCCCGCCTGGCTTATAAAATACACTGGCATCCTAACCCCAACACATGCAGTGAAGCGATGGAAAAACAGACATAGAGAACAGACAGATGGACATTGTGAGGAATGAACAGTGGGTGGAAGGCATAGAGGGAGTAACATGGAAACCTATAGTATCATGTGTGAAAAAGAGAGCTATGGTCATTGCGGTGTGGGAATAGGAGATCCTGCAAGAGCACAATGCAATGGCCAGGAGGGGTGGGATGGAGGGGATTGGGAGGTGGGAGAGAGCCAGGGATATGCATATGACTGATCTGGGAATATACATGTCTGTGAACAACAAAACTCTGTAAAAATTTAAAAAAAAACCCAAAACAAAACCCATTACTTTTTTTTTTTGTATAAACTATATAATAATGTTTATATTAAAAAAGAAAATGATGGCTTTTTCTGAGGGACTATCATGTCATCTTCTTGGTCAGCTGCTTTTGGAATAAAGTCATTTTCCTTCCCTCATCTCCTCGTCTCTTGAATTCACTGGCCTGTCGTGAAGTGAGCAGAGTGAGCTTGGGCTCAGTAACAATTTGTAGTAGTCAGCCAGGAGCCTTGCTGCTCGTGGCTAATCGATCCCAATCAGAAAATATTGCAGTGAGAGCCTAGCAGCCGCTGGGACCATTTTTCCTGAGGTTCCTTCCTTCAAGATTCCCTGAAGCTGCACTAGCTGTCCCCAGCATTTGGCAATTGAGACAAGAAACTGACAAACTTCTAGAATCTTCAGGCTCAATTTTGTTTGTAGGGTAAGTCTACGCATTTCTGATAGCTGGTTAAAAGCAGTTCATTTGTTTTGTGTATCCTTTTGTGTTAAGAGCCGGCGGGCTCGAATTTGGTGGGTACATCGCTTCAGTGTACACACGGGAACACTTAATCCCCTCAGTCTGGTCTTTCCCTTATGGGAGAAACCAATTTGGTTGAGTACCCCCTTGCAGAGGGGAAATGTTGTTAGGCCTACCCATAGAACCGATTCATTGGAAACTATTCTTTGTGGGGCAAGCCCACCCTAGTCTGAATTAGCTCATTTGGTAGGGTAAATTTATTTACTTAATTTGGAAACTGGTCCAGTTGGAACCAATTCATTCGGGAGCTAGTTTTGCAGGGGTGGGTAACCAAGTTGGACTTAGTTCATTTGTTTTATAGGGAAAATTTATTTGCCTATCTGGGAATCAGTTTGTCTGGTTGCATTGATGCCTGGAATCTGTGCCAGTTTGTTGAAATTTGTCTGTGTTTTTTGTTTGGTATTCTAAAGCTTATAACAAAGGGAATTATTTCATCTATCCCAAAGGAAAGATCTTTACACATTAGCTATGTTGGAGTCAGGAGAGCAATATCCCCTGAATGGCTCACAGTTAAATAATCTGGCAGTCAGAAGTGCTTTACAAGGGCAAGAAACATTCTCTTAAAGAACATGCCTGGCAGGGACTTGAGGCAACCAGTTCTAATTTCCCTACAGGAACCTAAATAAAAGGAAATGGCTTTCTGAGGGACTATCATGTCATCTTCTTGGTCAGCTGCTTTTGGAATAAAGTCATTTTCCTTCCCTCATCTCCTCGTCTCTTGAATTCACTGGCCTGTCGTGAAGTGAGCAGAGTGAGCTTGGGCTCAGTAACAATTTGTAGTAGTCAGCCAGGAGCCTTGCTGCTCGTGGCTAATCGATCCCAATCAGAAAATATTGCAGTGAGAGCCTAGCAGCCGCTGGGACCATTTTTCCTGAGGTTCCTTCCTTCAAGATTCCCTGAAGCTGCACTAGCTGTCCCCAGCATTTGGCAATTGAGACAAGAAACTGACAAACTTCTAGAATCTTCAGGCTCAATTTTGTTTGTAGGGTAAGTCTACGCATTTCTGATAGCTGGTTAAAAGCAGTTCATTTGTTTTGTGTATCCTTTTGTGTTAAGAGCCGGCGGGCTCGAATTTGGTGGGTACATCGCTTCAGTGTACACACGGGAACACTTAATCCCCTCAGTCTGGTCTTTCCCTTATGGGAGAAACCAATTTGGTTGAGTACCCCCTTGCAGAGGGGAAATGTTGTTAGGCCTACCCATAGAACCGATTCATTGGAAACTATTCTTTGTGGGGCAAGCCCACCCTAGTCTGAATTAGCTCATTTGGTAGGGTAAATTTATTTACTTAATTTGGAAACTGGTCCAGTTGGAACCAATTCATTCGGGAGCTAGTTTTGCAGGGGTGGGTAACCAAGTTGGACTTAGTTCATTTGTTTTATAGGGAAAATTTATTTGCCTATCTGGGAATCAGTTTGTCTGGTTGCATTGATGCCTGGAATCTGTGCCAGTTTGTTGAAATTTGTCTGTGTTTTTTGTTTGGTATTCTAAAGCTTATAACAAAGGGAATTATTTCATCTATCCCAAAGGAAAGATCTTTACACATTAGCTATGTTGGAGTCAGGAGAGCAATATCCCCTGAATGGCTCACAGTTAAATAATCTGGCAGTCAGAAGTGCTTTACAAGGGCAAGAAACATTCTCTTAAAGAACATGCCTGGCAGGGACTTGAGGCAACCAGTTCTAATTTCCCCTACAGGAACCCCCAATAACTTTGACAGTGAGGAACAAGTTAACTGGCTTTCTGATAGATACTACTCTCCTTTGTAAGTTAAAAGCTCAAATAATCTTTTTCTCAGAGCAGTTTGACATCAGGGTACCACTGGACCTTTTTCAACCTTGTCTCATCTAGGATGCTTAAGCTCTCATTTGGGGTGTTCTCCCTGTGAAGGGGTACTGCATTTTTAAGGTGCTTTGGAGAAAGGTCACTGGTCTAATGGGACTGTGAAGCCATGTTAATGTGACTTTTTGGTAGGCTAGGTTTTGGTTTACTAAATGTTTCCTCTAAGGCTGCCTCTGTGGTTTCTCATTTCTTTCTCTTTGAATCCTCTGTGAACAGGCAAATGGCATGTTCAAAAGACTGACAACTGTGTCCCAATAGCTACCACCTAAGTGGGTAAAGGTTCTCTGTTCTTCCTCCCTTAAGATGGGGACCAAGCTAGTGGGATTACAGGACAGATTCCTCAGTCTGTCTTCTGATCTTTCCTGCCACCTTTGCCTCTTTCTTGTGGGAGCCTGGGTGTTGCCCCTGGGCCTTCCAGAAAGGCCTTCTCCCTGAGGATCGAGGAATCTCTTTGCTGGGCAAGGGTCTCTCAACAGTCTTTTTCCAGCACCACAATTCAAAAGCATCAGTTCTTTGGAGCTCAGCCTTCTTCATGGTACCACTCTTACATCCATACCTGACAAATGGGAAAACTATAGCTTTGACCATGCCAAACTTTCTTGGCAAAGTAATGTTCTCTGCTCTTTAATAGGCAAATTCCTTGTTGGGGAAGTCAGCCAATTCTTTTAGAAAAGAAGAAGAAGAAGAAGAAAAATGTCCTTGGTTTACTGATGTAACCTTTACAGGATCAAAAGGGTGGCTCCAAAAATCCTTTCACCATTCAGAAAAGCCCCGTTCATCCTCTAAAGCTTGTAAATGACCTAAACAAAGGGGAAACAAAGGCATCCTAGGAAGAACTTGCCAGTATCTTTGAGATGCAAATGTCCTCTCTGGTCTCCTCGAAAGTCTTTAGCTCTGCTGTCTTTTAAATACAAACTTTAAAAAGGGCAAAATGATTTAGAAATTTGCTTGCAAGACAATTTGTATTTTTTGGTAGGTTATTAAAACAATAGATCAAAAGAATATGTTTGTAAAGGCCCTGCAGGCCCACACCCACAACATTAACTTGAGGTTAGCTGGAGGATAATCTCCTGTCTAGGGCTAGGTGAAACATTCCAATGTAAAGACCTTGTTAGGCCCACAACATTAACAGACAATAAACTTAGTTTCAGGGTTGGTCTTTACCATAGCAAACATTTCAGGATAGAAAAATGCTTGTATTTCTTCCTCTTCCTTTTCCTACCCTTGCTCTTTCAGGAATCAATGGCCTCCTTATCAAATCTGCCTATTCATCCCTTTTGCTAACTAAACACTTCAAGAAATTCAGGGTGACCTCCTACCCGTATGTCACAACAGCACTACCTTCTCCTCCACTTGAGAAGTATCCAGCGTGAGTGTGACTAACCAGAAGCCAGAGGTGCCTCACAGATCTACTAGTTCTAGATTTCCAATTTCTGACAGATATTTTCTTTCCCAGAATATGAGGTGCTTTCAGGCTAGACTAATTTAATTCTGTGACCTATCCTGGTGTTAGATGGCTTCTACCAGGCATTCTGGGGACACTTTCATAATAATGGCAATAATGAATGTTTGTGTAACTGTCTAGGATTTTTTAAACTTATCTTGTTTGGTTCTCATAACTCTACAAAGCAAGTAATAAAAATTCCTTCATTTTATAAATGAAGAAACAAGCAAAAAAAGCTACATGATTTGTCTGAGTTACTTATGCATTAACCTGAAGTTGATCCTATTTCACATGACTACTTTATAGAAATATACTTAGATTTTAAAGGCCCATCTACATTTTCATGATGCCTAAAAAGTACAAAAAAGACAAGGTTATATAAGACCAATGCAAATTGTATCAATCTGATATCCTACACAAACATATTTAAAATATTTTATCTCATATATTGTTATTAGATACCTAGAGGACACTAAGAAAAAGTTGGAAAAAAAGAAACATTACTAAGTTTCAAAAAGCAAAATTCTTTTCTTTTGCAATTGTTATACATATATATATATATATATATATACATATATATATTATTTTTCAAATTATTTTCCATTATAGATTATTATAAGATATTGACTATAGTTCCCTGTGCTATACAGTAAAACTTTGTTGCTTGTTGCATATCTATTCTTTGAAGTATAAATCTAGCATTCTATTTATATTAAGTCAAACAAGTGAAATCAAAATGTCATACATTTTTTAGTTAGGCAAAAATTCACAAGTTTTCTAAAACATATATGTGACACATATTCATATATACGTATACAAGAGCTTTTCTACCATGCTTGATAAAAGATTGAGAAAGAGCATCAAAAAAAAAAAAAAGAAAGAGAGAAATTAGAAAACATAAGGTAAATGAAATGGGAGCACTGAATACAAAGTAGAAAAAGTAAAATACATTAAATAAAATAGTCTCATATAGTTCAACTGTCTTTAAACATGGCTGTTCATTAGAAACATGTGGAGCTCTGGCAAAAAATGCAATACTTCAGCATTTGTATTTTTCACAAAATTCCAAGATAATTCTGATATGCATCTGGACTTTAAAAAGTGATTACATGTTTTTCTATTAAATGGTAGTTTTGGTGATACAGAGCTCTATTATTTTTCTGTTGACCAGTCATGGTACAATTCTATTAAGTGAGTAATAGTTGCATGATCACAATAGTGAAAAATGTTTACAGTTTTCACAATCAGTAGCCAGATAAAAAATAAAAGGTAATTATAATTGCAAGTCACAATGGGAAAATGATTAACCTAATAATATAAAATAATTTCCTACAATTTGGGGGGTCAAGCAAGTGATGTGGTAAGTGGAAGTGCATACATGCACATATTTTCTTCTGTTCAGCCAGTCTTTGCCTTTTAACTGGTGCATTTAATCCATTTATGTGTGATTCTATTATTGTTTTCTTAATTGTTTTGGGTTTATTTTCTGTAGGTAAGTTTTTCCTCTTGTTTTCCTCTTGTGTCCTTCCTAGAGAAGTTCCTTTATCACTTGTGGTAAAGCTGGTTTGGTAGTGCTGAATAGTCTTAGTTTTTGCTTGTCTGAAAATCTTCTGATTTCCCCACCAAATCTGAAGGAAAGTCTTGCTGGATAGAGTATTCTTAGTTGTGGGTTCTTCCCTTTCATCATTTTAAATATGTCATGCCATTCCATTCTTGCTTGTAGGATTTCTGTTGAGAAATCAGCTGATAGCCTATTGGGAGTTCTCTTCTATGTCGTCATTTTCCCCTTGTTGCTTTTAATATTTTATCTCTGTCTTTAATTTTTGTCAGTTTGATTATTATGTGTCTCAGTGTATTTTTCCTTGGGTTTATTCTCCTTGGGTCTCTCTGTGATTTCTGAATTTGGTTATTTCCTTTCCCATGTTAGGGAAGCTTTCAGTTATTACCTTTTCAAATATTTTCTCAAGTACTTTCTCTCTTCTCCTCCTGGGACCTCTATAATGCAAACATTGGTATATTTAATGTTGTCCCAGAGGTCTCTTAAGTTGTATTCATTTGTTTTTATTCTTTTCTCTATATTCTGTTCTGCAGCAATGACTTCCCCTATTCTGTTTTCCAGCTCGTTTGTCCATTCTTTTGCCTCAGTTATTCTAATACTGATTCCTTCTAGTGTATTGTTCACCTTTGTTTGTTCTTAGTTCTTCTAGGTTTTTGGTAAACATATTTTGTATCTTTTCAGTTTTCCCTCCATTCCTTTTTCAAGACCCTAAATTATCTTCTCATTATTCTGAATTCTTTTTCTGGAAGGTTGCCTCCACTTCATTTAATTGTTTTTCTGGGGTTTTATCTTGTCCCTTCATCTGGAACATAACGTTCTGCTTTTTCATGCATTTTAACTTTCTGTAATTTGGTTTCTGTTTTAGTCATTGTGGGAATGTAGTTCTTTTTGATTCTTCTGTCTGCCATCCGATGGAAGAGGCTAAGAGGCTCATGTCCGCTTCACGATGGGAGGGACTGCCAGTGGGAAAAACTGGGGTCTTCTCTGGTGGACAGGGCCTAGCTTAGTAAAGCTTTAATCCAATTTTCTCTTGATAGGTGAGACTGTGCTCCCTCCCTGGTAATTTTTTGGCTTAAGGTGATTCAGGGGTTAATGGTAACCTTCAAGTGAGTTTACACCAAGGGGGACCTTCTTGGGGTGCTGCTGCCAAAGCCCCCATCTCTGTGGTGAGCCCCTGCTGACTCACTTCCACAGCAGACCCTCCAACACTAACAGGTATTTTCAATTGAGTCCCCTGTGGGGTCACTGCTCCTTTCCTCTGAGTCCTGGTCTGCACAAAATTTTGTTTGTTCCCTTCAATTATGGAATCTGTTTCCCCCAGTCCTGTGGAAGTCTTGCAACAAAATCCCACTGGCCTCCAAGGTCAGAGTCCCTGTGGATTCCCAGTCATTTTGTCAGATCCCCAGGCTGGGAAGTCTAATGAGGGGTTTAGAACCTTCACAACAGTGGGAGAACATCTTTGGCATTGTTCTCCTGTGTGTGGGTCACTCTGCTGGCAGGAATGGGATTTGATTTTATCATAAACATGCCTCTCCTACCACCTCACTGCAGCTTCTTTGTTTTTGGGCATGGAGTATCTTTTTTTGTTAGGCTCCAGCATCCTATTAATGGCTGCTCACCAAGTAGTTGCGATTTTGGTGTTCTCATGGGAGGAGAAGAGCACACATCTTTCTACTTCACCTCTTGAACTGGAAGCCTAGTTAGCCATATTTCTAATGTAGCCATTGAATTTGTTTTGTTGTTCAGTTCCTGTGAATCTTGTTTAAGGAAAGAGAAACATACCTTGATCCTTTCTGTATTCCTTCACAGAATATAACACAAAGGAAGTATGGAGTCAATATATACTTAAAGAGTCATTAAGCTTGTGTTAGTCTATGCTTTTCTTGGAGATCATCCAAAGTTGGCCATAGTTCAAATTATGAAATTAAGGTGGCTCATTTTTTGTTTTCTTCTTTTATCCGTTTCTTTCCCTCAGTAACTCAGCTACTGGCTCTCATCAAGGTGTAATCTGGCTTTGTTGGGACCCACTTTTATACCACCTGTATGTTTGCCTTCCTAGCCAGCACTGATGACTTCAGACTATTTTTCTAAGTATGTATTATGTGCCCCCTTTCCTCAGGGTCCCACTTTACTATTGCCTTAATGGCTACTATTTGATTCATGTGTTAGCTTTCCTTAAACTAGCAGCATTATAGAGCAGTTTTCTGAAGAGAAATGTTTTTGTGCTTTTGGAACGATTTTATGATGGTTAAACTTTAGACATAATGATAGGCAAATAACAAGGAGATTTCAAGGCACAAATATGTTCTGGTTCTTATAAATTCCACATCATTGGCACCTGCCCAAGTACAAATGTGACACTCTCATCAATACTGACTTTTAAAGAAAAATAGGAGGATGTGGAAGGAGAGATTTCCCATAGCCAAGTGAAAAAAAACACCATGGGAAATGGTGTTTTTATATCTAATTGAACTCCTTTATGAAGATAGACTGCTTTACTCTATGTTGGTTGGAACTTGGGTAAAATCTCCTCTTGAAGATGTAGTAGGAGTAGGAGAAGTAGTTATGAGTCTGGGAGGAGGCTGTGCGACCCTAGACCACAGTTTTGCCCAACTTTTCTCAGATGTACACTATCTCCTTAAGATTTCTAAGAGACCCTGCCATTGATATTTTACCTGATCAGTGTAACAAATTTTTCCCTCAGCTTCTTCATATGAGGGTGTTGGATTGCTGATCTTTAAGGCCTTTTCCAGCAAAACAATTATATTTATGTGAAGATAGTTATTATATGCCCTTCAGTTTCCCTGGTGTTATTATTCAGGAAATACTTCTAACACTAATTTTTTTTTTTTAATCTATGAAAATATTTCTAATCAGGTACTTTTCAAGGTACTAATTACCAAACTAAAGATGGAATATTTAGGTTTCAATGTCCTCTTATAGTAATCTATAGCCCTAGTTTTACAGTCAAAAAAACTGTATGTTTGCCTTCCTAAGGCCATAGTTCAAATTATGAAATTAAGGTGGCTCATTTTTTGTTTTCTTCTTTTATCCGTTTCTTTCCCTCAGTAACTCAGCTACTGGCTCTCATCAAGGTGTAATCTGGCTTTGTTGGGACCCACTTTTATACCACCTGTATGTTTGCCTTCCTAGCCAGCACTGATGACTTCAGACTATTTTTCTAAGTATGTATTATGTGCCCCCTTTCCTCAGGGTCCCACTTTACTATTGCCTTAATGGCTACTATTTGATTCATGTGTTAGCTTTCCTTAAACTAGCAGCATTATAGAGCAGTTTTCTGAAGAGAAATGTTTTTGTGCTTTTGGAACGATTTTATGATGGTTAAACTTTAGACATAATGATAGGCAAATAACAAGGAGATTTCAAGGCACAAATATGTTCTGGTTCTTATAAATTCCACATCATTGGCACCTGCCCAAGTACAAATGTGACACTCTCATCAATACTGACTTTTAAAGAAAAATAGGAGGATGTGGAAGGAGAGATTTCCCATAGCCAAGTGAAAAAAACACCATGGGAAATGGTGTTTTTATATCTAATTGAACTCCTTTATGAAGATAGACTGCTTTACTCTATGTTGGTTGGAACTTGGGTAAAATCTCCTCTTGAAGATGTAGTAGGAGTAGGAGAAGTAGTTATGAGTCTGGGAGGAGGCTGTGCGACCCTAGACCACAGTTTTGCCCAACTTTTCTCAGATGTACACTATCTCCTTAAGATTTCTAAGAGACCCTGCCATTGATATTTTACCTGATCAGTGTAACAAATTTTTCCCTCAGCTTCTTCATATGAGGGTGTTGGATTGCTGATCTTTAAGGCCTTTTCCAGCAAAACAATTATATTTATGTGAAGATAGTTATTATATGCCCTTCAGTTTCCCTGGTGTTATTATTCAGGAAATACTTCTAACACTAATTTTTTTTTTTTAATCTATGAAAATATTTCTAATCAGGTACTTTTCAAGGTACTAATTACCAAACTAAAGATGGAATATTTAGGCCTCTCAAACCTAACAATGTCTCTTTAAATTGCTTTTTTTCTCCTGCACAGTTAGATCCACATCTGTAAATGTCTATGTGGTGTAGCCAGCTAGTCTTGCCTACAGCTACTAGATTCTGGGAGAGACTTTTGCAAAACTGATTATAGCATTTCCCTGACACACAGTGAAAAAACAATGTAGTGTGATATGATAAAGCATGGATTGAATGCAGGGAATATGAAAGTGTCTGTCATCAGATTGAAGAGGCTTCTTCTTTCTCTGGGGTGAAGTGGGAATGAGAATTGCATAGATATTTATTGAGATAAGCTCCCTGGACTTTCCTGAAAAATCACTTTGCTATCAGAGCTTTGCTCCTTTTTCAGCTTCTAGTGAATACTGTCAGCTGCCTAGAAATTTGTGTGTTGTGATAGGGTGCCAAAAAAAAAAGGAGATTAATATTTGCTAAGTATTCACTCTCTGATCATTTTTATATATGTTAATTGAGAACCTAGTATCTTGCTAAGCAGTACTGAGTTGGTGCTGGATTAAACTACAGAACAAATAAAAAAAGTTTTTCTTTTGATTTTTTTTTTAACATTGGCCTCTTTTATTGTTTATTTATTTACTTATTTTCATCCATCCTTATTCTTTGCCATGTGTGGGCCTCCCATTTCAGTGGCCTCACTTGTTGCAGAGCACCAGCTCTGGGTGCATGCACTCCAGAGCACTGGCTCCTATTTGGACATACCAGTCCAGCCGCTCCTCAGCAGGTGAAATCTTCCTGCGCCAGGGATCAAACAGGTGTCCATTGCATTGAGAGGTGGACTCTTTACCCACTGGAGCACCAGGGAAGCCATTAAAAACAGGTTTTTGATTCAATGAAACAAAATTAAAAACAAATTGATTATTTATTTGGAGGTGAAGTGACAATGCAATGACTGGGGTTGAGGGTCTGTGGATGGAAGAAAGAAATCAAGGGGTCTGGTCACTCCTTTCAGGAAGGTTATAATTCTATCTAAAAGAAGGAGTTTGTAAAATGTTTAATTACAATTTGAGGAAATAATTAAAATGACAATAAAAAAGCTGTTTTAAGACAATAAACTAAATATTGAATGAGTAGGTATGGCAATGAGGTGGAAATTCAGAAAACAGAGCTGTTATTTGGGGGGGGGGCAGATGTGGAGAAGGAGTCTGTGGAACTGAATACACAAAAGGAGCTTATTAAAAAAAAATTATATTATTTTAATAGCTACTATAAACCAAATGTTCTATTAGGCTGTGGACATACAATACCAAGATTTAGGTTATGGAAAAACTCAGAATTTACTGAGTGGTTCTCAAATTTCTACAGACTTAAAATTCACCTAGGAAATTTGTGACAATGGAAATGCCTAGGAACCATCCAGAGAGAATAATATTCAGCAAGTTTAAAGAGGCACTTGAGAAGATGCATTTCGATAATCAGCTAAGATGTCTGGGTATAGATGCCTGGTGACTATGCTTTAGGAAATACTGATATAGGGCCATCTCATGACCCAACAGAAATACAGATTACTGGACTTCATTTTAGGCTTCCAGAATCAGAAACTATGAAATGGAATCAGCAATTTGCATAATTCTGATGCTTACTGAAGTTTGAGAACTAGGTACAATGGCTGCAGTGGGACTAGAGATAAATTTTGCCTCCTTCATAATTTCTCTGGACACATCAGTGAATAACTATCCTTTGAATATGTGTTTTGTATTTTTTAGTTCAATCTGAAGACAGTGAAGTGTCAGAAAAATCTCACAGTAAGTTTTTGCATGAGATTAAAATACAGAAAATTGACACATTTAAAAAAAAGGTTTAATTGGGAATAACTCTACAATGCTAAGTGTATGTTCACCTGTTGGTAAGTTGCAGATCTGATATCGATGAAAGCAATTGTCCTTCACATTTGTACTTTTCCTCACCCAGTGTGACATGAGATTAGCACTGGGACTGGAGCGAGAATGCCTGAAGTCATCCTTTCAACTAATATAATTTCTCTCAGCTTTAGTTTTCTCTGTAATGTATAAATAATGTGTGTCTCACCTACCTTGAAGGATGGTTGTAAAGAAAATAATAGGAACAGCTAACATTTACTGAGGGTTGACTCTGTGCCAGACACTGTGTTATATGGCTTACATGAATTACCTCTTTTAGTCTTTCCAAGAGCCCTGCTATCATTGTCATACGAATGAGGAAACTGAGGCTTGGAGAGATTAAGCAAAAGGCTTGAGGTCACACAGCTGGAAAACTGTAATCAGGATTTAAATTTAGATTGACTGAGAGCTCCAGTATATAACTGCCATGTGCGTGTGTGCTGTTTCTTCAACTGTGTCTGACTCTTTACGACCTTATGGATGGAAGCCCGCCAGGTTCCTCTGTCCATGAGATTTTCCAGCCAAGAATGCTTGAGTGGGTTGCCATGCTCTCCTCCAGAGGATCTTCTAGATCCAGGGATTGAACCTGTTTCTCTTATGATGCCTGCATTGGTAGCACCACCTAAGAAGTCCATATATTTGCCATAGTGGACTAAACCGTTTGAAATGAGATATACAAATGGTCGTGTGCAATTCACATTGAGGAAAAGGAAGGGATGAGTGTGTTTTGATTTGTTTATTCATAATATCTTCCACAATATTATGCATGTAATAGAAGTTCAAGAAAAATCAGTTGAGAGATTACAATTAAGTATTCTTTAGAACTTCCCCGCCACCCCCACTAACCAAAAGGTCTTGTCTTGTCTGGTTATGTTCTTAATGCTAGATTACAGACTTTAAATGGAAATGTAACAGAAACTTAGAATAGTTCCTAGAATAACACAGGCACTGAGAATGTTCCCTGAGGTTTTTGCTAGTTCTTGGGTTCTATCATATTCTCCACATATCTGGGGCAGATGGTACATAAGTGGTATTGTTCTATTTCCTTATAATTAGAGCTCTGTGGGTTAATCATTAACATCTGGGTTTTCATACCTACTGAGTAACCACCACTAATTTGGCTAAGCAGCAAACATTGATTCTTTCCATATGTCCAGAACTGTGCCATGACTTGCGGAATGTGAAAAAAAAGTTTGTATTATGAAACTATGGGACTACCCAAGGCCACTATAATCTATCAGGTTGATGAGGTGATGAAAAAGGCATGTGAAATTAAATAGTAACTAATAATATAGTCTGAAATGATATTTTATAATTATAAAATGAAAAGTTAAGGAAACACAATTGCCAGAGCAACTAAAAAGAATTGTAGGAGAGAGTCTGTATACTAGAAGCCTTAATAAATTTTTATTGAATTGATAAATGGATGGACTACTAAGGACTGAAAGAATTGAGCTCTAGTTATGGTTGAACTCACAACTCTTGAACTCTTACTATTGATTTTGTTTAAAAGAAATTACTTAATCTCGGTGCAAAACTGGCACACAGCTGGAAAACTGTAATCAGGATTTAAATTTAGATTGACTGAGAGCTCCAGTATATAACTGCCATGTGCGTGTGTGCTGTTTCTTCAACTGTGTCTGACTCTTTACGACCTTATGGATGGAAGCCCGCCAGGTTCCTCTGTCCATGAGATTTTCCAGCCAAGAATGCTTGAGTGGGTTGCCATGCTCTCCTCCAGAGGATCTTCTAGATCCAGGGATTGAACCTGTTTCTCTTATGATGCCTGCATTGGTAGCACCACCTAAGAAGTCCATATATTTGCCATAGTGGACTAAACCGTTTGAAATGAGATATACAAATGGTCGTGTGCAATTCACATTGAGGAAAAGGAAGGGATGAGTGTGTTTTGATTTGTTTATTCATAATATCTTCCACAATATTATGCATGTAATAGAAGTTCAAGAAAAATCAGTTGAGAGATTACAATTAAGTATTCTTTAGAACTTCCCCGCCACCCCCACTAACCAAAAGGTCTTGTCTTGTCTGGTTATGTTCTTAATGCTAGATTACAGACTTTAAATGGAAATGTAACAGAAACTTAGAATAGTTCCTAGAATAACACAGGCACTGAGAATGTTCCCTGAGGTTTTTGCTAGTTCTTGGGTTCTATCATATTCTCCACATATCTGGGGCAGATGGTACATAAGTGGTATTGTTCTATTTCCTTATAATTAGAGCTCTGTGGGTTAATCATTAACATCTGGGTTTTCATACCTACTGAGTAACCACCACTAATTTGGCTAAGCAGCAAACATTGATTCTTTCCATATGTCCAGAACTGTGCCATGACTTGCGGAATGTGAAAAAAAAGTTTGTATTATGAAACTATGGGACTACCCAAGGCCACTATAATCTATCAGGTTGATGAGGTGATGAAAAAGGCATGTGAAATTAAATAGTAACTAATAATATAGTCTGAAATGATATTTTATAATTATAAAATGAAAAGTTAAGGAAACACAATTGCCAGAGCAACTAAAAAGAATTGTAGGAGAGAGTCTGTATACTAGAAGCCTTAATAAATTTTTATTGAATTGATAAATGGATGGACTACTAAGGACTGAAAGAATTGAGCTCTAGTTATGGTTGAACTCACAACTCTTGAACTCTTACTATTGATTTTGTTTAAAAGAAATTACTTAATCTCGGTTTCCTCATTTGTAAAATGATATAAAATAATGCCAGTCCTCATACTTTCCACACTGTATTACTATAATTGAACAATATAATAGATGCAAAAGTATTTGTGTAACTGGAGAATGACATACAATTTAAATTATTTTCATTTTTGAAGCTTTATAACATTCAAAAATATTTTAAATTACTGTTTCAAAGCATGCCACATGTGCAACAAATGTAACCAAAATATATGAAAATTAAAAGAGATAGAACTCCGTGCATGGATAAGCCCAGGGGCTTCTTGGCCTAGGGGGACAGGAAGAAGTGGTAAAAATTTCCTCCAAAGAGCCTGATCTCTGTTGCCCTGATTCAGGGGACAAAGTTTTATGTCTGAATCCACATTAAAACTTATAAAGCATTTAGATAATGATCTCAGAGTCAGGAGTCCAGTATGCTTTGTATAAGAACAGTTTTTTAAAAAGTCATCCTCAGAAATAGTAACGACCTGACACCAAGCCCTTTATTTCAGGAACTTAAGAGAACTAAAAAAAGGCTACACTGATTTATTTTTCTCTACAAGTAATTCTACCAATGGATTATGAATTTTAATTATTCTTTTCAAAAAGGAAAACTATAATGGTAAGTTAAAGCTTATTGTCTCCTTTGCTCACCATTCTCAGTTCTGTCTTCCTCATGACATGGAATCACCATTAGTGAGATTGATGTGTATATCTTAAGTTTATTTTTTTAAAAAAGAACTTGTTTATATCTTTAACACCACATAAGTGACAAGCATTACATATATTCTGTAGTTTTTTCAGTTGCTGGTTTTTTATTTCTAGTCAGTGGAATAAAAATACTTAATTTTCCTTTACTAGACAATGATCTATTAAAAATACATTTTAAAACCATGTCCTCATGGTTTCTAAGAAACAGGGTCATGGCTTCTAAGAAAAGAACACAGCTCTAAGACATGTCACATCCCATTTCCAATAGGATAAGCAGAGCTTGACCAAAAGGATGAAGAACTACTAAGGATGATTTGTAATCAATATCATGAAACACAATTCAAACAATGGCCAGCTTCTGAGAGCCACTGTTCAGCTGACCTGAAAATAATCTCTTCTGCCCCAGCCTGTGCTCCGTTTTCCATCCCATCACAGCCTCCCCAGAGTCTCCGTGTGCTGAATCCAAATGAATTGAGTTTGAACTCTAGTTGCTCTCCCAAGAGTATTGTTATTATTTTTTCCCTCTTTAAACTTAAGGGTGCTAATTAATGTAGGAAAAGCTAGATGCCAACCTTGCTTTGCCTGTGGTTTTCTTAGATTAAAGACTACTGGCAACTCCATTTCTGTCAGAAGGACCGCTGTTGTATTCTTATTCCCTGAAGGAGGCTTCAGCTCTGCTGACTCAAGAAGACTTCAGCTTTTGATTTGGAGTTATTGGATATTGACCCATCATTCACTGCAGAGTTATGGGACTGCTGCCCTGGATCCAGGGAATTGAGCTCTGGCTTTGCCTGCAGCATCCCTCTCCCCTCCCTTCTCAGTTTCTGCTGAACCTAAGCCTGCAAATGTCAATTTCATCTTGTAAAGGGAAGGCAGTTGTCAGTTCTTTCAAGGGACTCAGGGAAAAAAAACTCAGGACAATGCCTCCAATAACATTTTACAGTATTCTTTTCAAAGGAAAACTATAATGGTAAGTTAAAGCTTATTGTCTCCTTTGCTCACCATTCTCAGTTCTGTCTTCCTCATGACATGGAATCACCATTAGTGAGATTGATGTGTGTATCTTAAGTTTATTTTTAAAAAGAACTTGTTTATATCTTTAACACCACATAAGTGACAAGCATTACATATATTCTGTAGTTTTTTCAGTTGCTGGTTTTTTATTTCTAGTCAGTGGAATAAAAATACTTAATTTTCCTTTACTAGACAATGATCTATTAAAAATACATTTTAAAACCATGTCCTCATGGTTTCTAAGAAACAGGGTCATGGCTTCTAAGAAAAGAACACAGCTCTAAGACATGTCACATCCCATTTCCAATAGGATAAGCAGAGCTTGACCAAAAGGATGAAGAACTACTAAGGATGATTTGTAATCAATATCATGAAACACAATTCAAACAATGGCCAGCTTCTGAGAGCCACTGTTCAGCTGACCTGAAAATAATCTCTTCTGCCCCAGCCTGTGCTCCGTTTTCCATCCCATCACAGCCTCCCCAGAGTCTCCGTGTGCTGAATCCAAATGAATTGAGTTTGAACTCTAGTTGCTCTCCCAAGAGTATTGTTATTATTTTTTCCCTCTTTAAACTTAAGGGTGCTAATTAATGTAGGAAAAGCTAGATGCCAACCTTGCTTTGCCTGTGGTTTTCTTAGATTAAAGACTACTGGCAACTCCATTTCTGTCAGAAGGACCGCTGTTGTATTCTTATTCCCTGAAGGAGGCTTCAGCTCTGCTGACTCAAGAAGACTTCAGCTTTTGATTTGGAGTTATTGGATATTGACCCATCATTCACTGCAGAGTTATGGGACTGCTGCCCTGGATCCAGGGAATTGAGCTCTGGCTTTGCCTGCAGCATCCCTCTCCCCTCCCTTCTCAGTTTCTGCTGAACCTAAGCCTGCAAATGTCAATTTCATCTTGTAAAGGGAAGGCAGTTGTCAGTTCTTTCAAGGGACTCAGGGAAAAAAAACTCAGGACAATGCCTCCAATAACATTTTACAGTATTTTATTATGGCTCCAATTGAGTCACTCTCTCTCCTTCCTTCCTTGCCCCAGCCTCACTCAACTACCAACATCTTCTGATGCCTTGGAAACAATCAGTGAATAAGAAGTTTTATTGTAACCAGTTTCAAACTACTCCTCTGTCTGGAAGATCTATTTTAATAAAGTGTCAGTACAGAAATACAAAGGAAACAACATTGTTTAGGGGCAGCTTCCTTTTTGTAGGAGGCTACTCTTCATAAAAGCAAAATCCTAGTTGACTGAATAATGAGATTCATGAAGAGTGGTGATTCTGATAAACTTACAGTGGGGAAAATGCTTTTAAATTAAACTTTAGCTGCACAACTAGTCTACAGTTAGGTTTTTATAGTCTGATTGTGACAAGATCCCAGTTCACTGAGATTCCTACATGTCTATGCCTAGGAAAAAATGAGGTTTCAGGCCATACCAGAAGGAATTTCATGAAAGTTAAGTGGTCTCATGGAAGGCAAAAAAGAAAAAAAAAGCCAAACTCACATTAAAGAAGGAAGAAGCGTAGGTGAGGGAGAGAAATATTGGGAGCTTGGTATTAGCAGATGAAAATTATTGTATATAGTATAGTTAAACAAAATGGTCCTACTGTATTGCACAGGGAATTAATTCAGTATAGTGTGACAAACCACAAACAAAAGAATGTGAAGAAGAATATATACATATATAACTGGATTGCTTTGCTGTACAGCAGAAATTAACACAACATTGTGAACCAACTATACTTCAAGGAATATATTACAAAAGAAGGTTGAGGGGACCAGGCGTGATGATCTTGACCTGCTGGCAAAGCTTTGAGTTTAGAGTCATGCTGAGGGTCACAAATAAGTGACAGAAAAAATAGTTCCATCTAAATCTCTGTAATACAGAAGACAATGAGCAATCTGTATTTACTATACTACTAAAAGGCTTTGACAGAAGAATGGAGTAAACGTCTTGAAGCGTTCTTTCCCTTTCTATTAATATTTTTGCTTTCTCTAACACCCTCAAGTATAGTGACTCTTTACCAGGTGGCACTAGTGGTAAAGAATCCTCCAGTCAGAGCTTCCCAGGTGGTCCAGTGGGTAAGGACACCGCCTTGCAGTGCAGGGGGCGCTGGTTTGATCCCTGGCCTGGGAGGATCCTGCGTGCCATGGAGCAGCTGGACCGATGTGTCCAACTACCCAGTCAGAGCTCTGGAGCTCATGTGCCCAGAGCTGGTACTTTGTGACATATGAGATTCTAATCCCTGCAAAGGGAAGGTCCTCTGGAAGAGGGCATGGAATTCTATTCCAGTATTCTTGCTTGGAGAATCCCAATAGACAGAGGAGCCTGGCCAGCTATGGTCCTTAGGATCACATAGAGTCAGACAGGACTGATGTGACTTAGCACACACTCACCAGTAGAGGTACTTTGTGGGAAATTGAGACCATGGAAGGGCAGCTGAGGAGACAATGACCTCTGAGCAACAGCAGCATTTTACTGGAAGTATTTTTTAGACCTTCCACAATGCACAACAAATGTGGGCACTGCAGCAGGAGTTATGGAAGACAGTTGAAGTTGCCTGCTGCCTAATGGATGTGAGGGGGCAATGCTTTCTAATGGAGACAGGGAGACACAGCAGAGATAGCAGCATTACCCAGTGTTGACAGTTACTGGAGTGAACCAAGTGGCAGAAACTGCAGAAGATCTTGTTCTGTGGCTTATAAAGCCACCAGTATGGCCTGATGATGTCTTGCAGCCTGTGAATGGCTCAGTGGAGAATATAGCCTAAAGGGGCTCAAAGAGGGTAGAGGTCAATGCTGGGGACCACCCTACTATGTGTGGTGGACACCATGGGATTACCCAGCTAATAATGTGTTGCTATTACCTAAATTTTGGTCATGACCCACCCTTTCGTTACTATTGCTTAATCAGTGTGAGCACATGACTTAGATAGGACTAATTAGTCTGCATTATCCATGAATTTGTGATTAGTACCCAAGGACTAGTTTATTCTCTCCTGGTAGCTGGGTCCTTGTTTTACACTCTGAAAATAGCAGTAGTTACATGGACTGAGAAACAAAAGAGTCCCACTGTAGACAGATAGCAATGTGGCAGAAGCATGGATGGGACAGGAATACCAGCAATAGAATTAAAGGTATGGAACAGAATTTTATTTGGGAGACTAGGAATTTAATGTCCAAGGAAGACCAGCAGCAAGAATTGAGTGTATAACTGGAAATACCTAGTTATTACTTTTCTCAAATTCAGAAGATGCTAGGAACTCAAGGGAGGCAGACTATATAGAAGTAAAAGCTAGAGAGGGCCCAGAGGCCGGCAATGGAGGTGAGAAGAATGGTCAAAGCTGATTGGCATACCATGAATACTTGAAATCTGATGTTTAATAAGAATCTACGACATGCTTCACATGTTTATATTCAAGGCTTTTGGGTAATTATAATGCAGTCCAATTTCCAAGTACTTATTCATTTTACTTATAGACCAACCTGCTAAGAATCCTCTGCCTCAGGTCTGAGAGCAAATCTATTCTCAAGACACAGTATTATGTCAACTTTTCCACTATCACATCATTGTGACCTATTTCTATAGCACAACAAATGTGGGCACTGCAGCAGGAGTTATGGAAGACAGTTGAAGTTGCCTGCTGCCTAATGGATGTGAGGGGGCAATGCTTTCTAATGGAGACAGGGAGACACAGCAGAGATAGCAGCATTACCCAGTGTTGACAGTTACTGGAGTGAACCAAGTGGCAGAAACTGCAGAAGATCTTGTTCTGTGGCTTATAAAGCCACCAGTATGGCCTGATGATGTCTTGCAGCCTGTGAATGGCTCAGTGGAGAATATAGCCTAAAGGGGCTCAAAGAGGGGTAGAGGTCAATGCTGGGGACCACCCTACTATGTGTGGTGGACACCATGGGATTACCCAGCTAATAATGTGTTGCTATTACCTAAATTTTGGTCATGACCCACCCTTTCGTTACTATTGCTTAATCAGTGTGAGCACATGACTTAGATAGGACTAATTAGTCTGCATTATCCATGAATTTGTGATTAGTACCCAAGGACTAGTTTATTCTCTCCTGGTAGCTGGGTCCTTGTTTTACACTCTGAAAATAGCAGTAGTTACATGGACTGAGAAACAAAAGAGTCCCACTGTAGACAGATAGCAATGTGGCAGAAGCATGGATGGGACAGGAATACCAGCAATAGAATTAAAGGTATGGAACAGAATTTTATTTGGGAGACTAGGAATTTAATGTCCAAGGAAGACCAGCAGCAAGAATTGAGTGTATAACTGGAAATACCTAGTTATTACTTTTCTCAAATTCAGAAGATGCTAGGAACTCAAGGGAGGCAGACTATATAGAAGTAAAAGCTAGAGAGGGCCCAGAGGCCGGCAATGGAGGTGAGAAGAATGGTCAAAGCTGATTGGCATACCATGAATACTTGAAATCTGATGTTTAATAAGAATCTACGACATGCTTCACATGTTTATATTCAAGGCTTTTGGGTAATTATAATGCAGTCCAATTTCCAAGTACTTATTCATTTTACTTATAGACCAACCTGCTAAGAATCCTCTGCCTCAGGTCTGAGAGCAAATCTATTCTCAAGACACAGTATTATGTCAACTTTTCCACTATCACATCATTGTGACCTATATCTATATGTTATTAAAAGGTATCCTTTTATTTTTAGATGGACTTACTTAATTGTGGATAGTAGTCTAAAAAACACAATTTCCAGACTTTAAAAATATTAATAGTAGCATCAGCATAATATTAACACCATATTTCTTGGCAACACTTTTTTTTTCCATTGTAAAAGTTTTTGTTTTAGTGAATATTTCATTAAATCTGTATAGTATTCCTTCAGGGAAAGCAGGATTGAGGTTTTTCTTTTCCTCTTTTAGAAGAAGAGCTCACAGAAAATTTGAATGACTTGCCAGGAGATACTTAGCAAGCTAGCATTGCAACAGGACCAGACGGCAATCTCCTGGGAGAATGGAGACATCAACCAACTTTCGTCCTCTGTGGACTTTACATCTCACGTGTGATTTCACTTGGTCCCTGCAGTTGTACTCTGAGGCAAGATTTATTATTCCTTTTTATAGATGAGGAATCTATAAATGAGATAAAGCAATTTATGATTACCTAACTATTGAAAGTGCAAAGATTGTTTGAACCTGAATCAATTCTTCTAACTTGAAAGCAGTATTCTTTTCCTTATGCCAGGTTTTCTCTGTCCTCATGTTTTTCTGCACCTCCAGTGCTGAGTGAGGGCACACTTATTCATTATAACTCCAATACTGTCAAGGATTTTCTTGGAGTCTAAGATGCTGAATGGTCAGAGTTAGAATTCCATGGAGCAAAGTCATCGGAAGCACAACTTGGCTTAAGTTTCTAGGGAAGCTGGAGGAGAGGTTATAAACCATGATTTGAATCAAGAGGCAGACAAAATATAGAAGTAAAAGCTAGAGAGGGCCCAGAGGCCGGCAATGGAGGTGAGAAGAATGGTCAAAGCTGATTGGCATACCATGAATACTTGAAATCTGATGTTTAATAAGAATCTACGACATGCTTCACATGTTTATATTCAAGGCTTTTGGGTAATTATAATGCAGTCCAATTTCCAAGTACTTATTCATTTTACTTATAGACCAACCTGCTAAGAATCCTCTGCCTCAGGTCTGAGAGCAAATCTATTCTCAAGACACAGTATTATGTCAACTTTTCCACTATCACATCATTGTGACCTATATCTATATGTTATTAAAAGGTATCCTTTTATTTTTAGATGGACTTACTTAATTGTGGATAGTAGTCTAAAAAACACAATTTCCAGACTTTAAAAATATTAATAGTAGCATCAGCATAATATTAACACCATATTTCTTGGCAACACTTTTTTTTTCCATTGTAAAAGTTTTTGTTTTAGTGAATATTTCATTAAATCTGTATAGTATTCCTTCGGGGAAAGCAGGATTGAGGTTTTTCTTTTCCTCTTTTAGAAGAAGAGCTCACAGAAAATTTGAATGACTTGCCAGGAGATACTTAGCAAGCTAGCATTGCAACAGGACCAGACGGCAATCTCCTGGGAGAATGGAGACATCAACCAACTTTCGTCCTCTGTGGACTTTACATCTCACGTGTGATTTCACTTGGTCCCTGCAGTTGTACTCTGAGGCAAGATTTATTATTCCTTTTTATAGATGAGGAATCTATAAATGAGATAAAGCAATTTATGATTACCTAACTATTGAAAGTGCAAAGATTGTTTGAACCTGAATCAATTCTTCTAACTTGAAAGCAGTATTCTTTTCCTTATGCCAGGTTTTCTCTGTCCTCATGTTTTTCTGCACCTCCAGTGCTGAGTGAGGGCACACTTATTCATTATAACTCCAATACTGTCAAGGATTTTCTTGGAGTCTAAGATGCTGAATGGTCAGAGTTAGAATTCCATGGAGCAAAGTCATCTGCGAGAAGCACAACTTGGCTTAAGTTTCTAGGGGAAGCTGGAGGGGAGAGGGTTATAAACCATGATTTGTGAATAAATTCAGGAGCTGAGATGGTATGGGGATACCCCTGAGATGGTGACCTTAGATCATGCCTGGATGCAACATAAGGGTTGTTAGCACTAAGCACTTACCTAATTGTGTAGTTTGGAGCCTGGAAAAGTTCCCTTCTGATCTAGGATCAGCTTAAGCCCTGATGCATGAAATGTGAATACTTTTTGCTCAGCATCCATTAAATAAATGTTATTCTTGTCCCTGGAAGAAAACACAAATTTCTCTGCTCATAGCCACAGTGTAGCAGAAGGAACAGGATTTACAATATCCCTCTTTTCAATAATAGCTCTCACCTTCCAAGGAAATGAGCTTGAAGGAAAGGAGCACCATTGAGTGCCCAGAGACAAGGTGGCTGGGCTGCTGTTTCTGCTAATTATCTGGCAGGGCAGAAAACTAAGTCCCTGGAATAAGGAGAAGGGTTTCTGAACTTTGGAGAACAAGTGAAGCACTTTGGTGTCTGTGTTATGCAAACTGGAGAATGACTGGGTCACATCTGACCTTTCCTTCTACTTTACTACTGAGCACACATTTTGCCAATTATGATCCTAAACATGCTGAAAAATACCCTTGACCACTGACAGTTTGCAAGGGAGAAGCAATGCCTCTGGAATGATACCAAACTCAGGAGAAAGAGGAAGGGTAAACAAAGCACACTTTGTGTTGCAAATAGACGGCTTTGTTAAATATTGGAGAAATCCTCTTGGTGTTCACTTTACACAGCTCTGATAAAAATGCATTTACAACAAACTCAGTGTCAAAAAATCACATCTTACCAGGCCAAGGAGGTTAAGAACATCTTCCCAACTACAGAATAAAACTCATTAAAATAGTCTTTCCAGCAAGAGAAAACCTGTTTTCTACTCTCTCTGTACCCTCCTCTTTTCTCTTTTAAACCAATGTATTGTAAAAATGGAGACATGATCAAAATACCATAATCCACATTTGTATTAAAAATAATAAACTTGGTAGCAATGGGAAAAAATTAATGGTAAACAGCATCAGAAAACACAGCAGAGGCAGAAGTCAACTTAACATGCTTGACAGGCAGGTAAAACATTACTTGTTGAAAGAAAATCCGCTTTGAGAAGTCTACAAATACAATCCTAATCCCCGCTTTCCTGCCACATGCTGCAGATGAGTGAAACCCAGGGGAAAATTCTTATTACAGTAATTTTGTTATTTTTTTTAAATCACAAATCTTTTGTGTTTGCTACCTGTTAATATGCCTGAGTGAGAATAGTGGTATAGGAAGAGGCTTATTACTAACCCAGAAGTTATCTCTTGGAAATACAGCCAGAATGAAATAACTTTTGTCAGACAAGCAATATTAGTAAACTTTATATTGGGAAGACACATTTTTCCTACTGCCTGGTAAGTATTAACAGATGGGCAGCTTGGGTTGAGTTATGGCACTGGGCTTCCTGGATGATAATAGTGGCAAAGAATCCACCTGCCAATGAAGGAGAAGGGTTTCTGAACTTTGGAGAACAAGTGAAGCACTTTGGTGTCTGTGTTATGCAAACTGGAGAATGACTGGGTCACATCTGACCTTTCCTTCTACTTTACTACTGAGCACACATTTTGCCAATTATGATCCTAAACATGCTGAAAAATACCCTTGACCACTGACAGTTTGCAAGGGAGAAGCAATGCCTCTGGAATGATACCAAACTCAGGAGAAAGAGGAAGGGTAAACAAAGCACACTTTGTGTTGCAAATAGACGGCTTTGTTAAATATTGGAGAAATCCTCTTGGTGTTCACTTTACACAGCTCTGATAAAAATGCATTTACAACAAACTCAGTGTCAAAAAATCACATCTTACCAGGCCAAGGAGGTTAAGAACATCTTCCCAACTACAGAATAAAACTCATTAAAATAGTCTTTCCAGCAAGAGAAAACCTGTTTTCTACTCTCTCTGTACCCTCCTCTTTTCTCTTTTAAACCAATGTATTGTAAAAATGGAGACATGATCAAAATACCATAATCCACATTTGTATTAAAAATAATAAACTTGGTAGCAATGGGAAAAAATTAATGGTAAACAGCATCAGAAAACACAGCAGAGGCAGAAGTCAACTTAACATGCTTGACAGGCAGGTAAAACATTACTTGTTGAAAGAAAATCCGCTTTGAGAAGTCTACAAATACAATCCTAATCCCCGCTTTCCTGCCACATGCTGCAGATGAGTGAAACCCAGGGGAAAATTCTTATTACAGTAATTTTGTTATTTTTTTTAAATCACAAATCTTTTGTGTTTGCTACCTGTTAATATGCCTGAGTGAGAATAGTGGTATAGGAAGAGGCTTATTACTAACCCAGAAGTTATCTCTTGGAAATACAGCCAGAATGAAATAACTTTTGTCAGACAAGCAATATTAGTAAACTTTATATTGGGAAGACACATTTTTCCTACTGCCTGGTAAGTATTAACAGATGGGCAGCTTGGGTTGAGTTATGGCACTGGGCTTCCTGGATGATAATAGTGGCAAAGAATCCACCTGCCAATGAAGGAGAATGGATTTGATCCCTGGGTTGGGAAAATCACCTGGGGTAGGAAAATGGCAATCAACTCCAGAATTCTTGTCTGGAAAATCCCATGGACAGAAGAGTCCATGGGGGTCACAAAGAGTCCAACATGACTGAACCATTGATTAACTGAAAATAATAATAATAATAAGCATCAGAGGGAGAAAACACAGGGTTTCTGGATAGTTAACTACAGGACTTTCAGGGTCGTGTGACAATCTAAAGAATATGTATCTTCAATAGGGTATATTTCTAGGACTTTCCTGGTGGTCCAGTGGATAAAAACACTGCCTTGAAGCGTAAGGGGCGCTGGTTTGATCCCTGGCCTGGGAAGATCCCATGTGCCACTGACCAGCTGGACTGATGTGTCCAACTACTGAGCCAGAGCTCTGGAGTGCATGTGCCTGGAGCCGGTGCTCTGCAACAAGAGAGGCCACTGCAATGGGAGGCCCACATAGGCCAAAGAACAAAGATGGAAATAAATGAAAGGCCAATAGAAGTAGCCAAAAAAAAAAAAAAAAATAGGGGATATTTCTGAAGGTCCTTGTGTAGTCTGTACATGGGCTTCTGTTGATCTTGCACAGCAGATGTCTTTGCTCACCTAAAACAAAGGGACCTTCAATATGTTAGTGAATTCACTGAAGTAATGGAGTGTCACAGAGGTGATGGAGTTTGAGTTCCAACATGATCCAACATTGTAGTTGGAGACAGAGAAGAAGTAAAGGAGAGTGATATATACTATTAGGTTGTTTCTGAGATAAATATAAGTGTGAACATGGACCCAGAGTGAAGTGAATTTGAATCACACAGGATGAGACATGTTGATGAAGGAAAAGTCTGGAGTTTGAAGTTGTTAATTCCAAGAGGCTTATTACTAACCCAGAAGTTATCTCTTGGAAATACAGCCAGAATGAAATAACTTTTGTCAGACAAGCAATATTAGTAAACTTTATATTGGGAAGACACATTTTTCCTACTGCCTGGTAAGTATTAACAGATGGGCAGCTTGGGTTGAGTTATGGCACTGGGCTTCCTGGATGATAATAGTGGCAAAGAATCCACCTGCCAATGAAGGAGAATGGATTTGATCCCTGGGTTGGGAAAATCACCTGGGGTAGGAAAATGGCAATCAACTCCAGAATTCTTGTCTGGAAAATCCCATGGACAGAAGAGTCCATGGGGGTCACAAAGAGTCCAACATGACTGAACCATTGATTAACTGAAAATAATAATAATAATAAGCATCAGAGGGAGAAAACACAGGGTTTCTGGATAGTTAACTACAGGACTTTCAGGGTCGTGTGACAATCTAAAGAATATGTATCTTCAATAGGGTATATTTCTAGGACTTTCCTGGTGGTCCAGTGGATAAAAACACTGCCTTGAAGCGTAAGGGGCGCTGGTTTGATCCCTGGCCTGGGAAGATCCCATGTGCCACTGACCAGCTGGACTGATGTGTCCAACTACTGAGCCAGAGCTCTGGAGTGCATGTGCCTGGAGCCGGTGCTCTGCAACAAGAGAGGCCACTGCAATGGGAGGCCCACATAGGCCAAAGAACAAAGATGGAAATAAATGAAAGGCCAATAGAAGTAGCCAAAAAAAAAAAAAAAAATAGGGGATATTTCTGAAGGTCCTTGTGTAGTCTGTACATGGGCTTCTGTTGATCTTGCACAGCAGATGTCTTTGCTCACCTAAAACAAAGGGACCTTCAATATGTTAGTGAATTCACTGAAGTAATGGAGTGTCACAGAGGTGATGGAGTTTGAGTTCCAACATGATCCAACATTGTAGTTGGAGACAGAGAAGAAGTAAAGGAGAGTGATATATACTATTAGGTTGTTTCTGAGATAAATATAAGTGTGAACATGGACCCAGAGTGAAGTGAATTTGAATCACACAGGATGAGACATGTTGATGAAGGAAAAGTCTGGAGTTTGAAGTTGTAATCCGCTGCTTGACATTCCCTGTCTCTTTCTTTTCCATATTAACTTTCTCTATAACATAGACATGGCAAACATATATCCTTGTTTGTATTCCCTGGTTTATGTCTAACATAGCTATCAATAATCCCCCTTTCATTCACAAAATATCTTGTTTTGGGTGAACTTACATGATAACTTATAAGCCCCATGGGACTCAGTTAACCATATTGAAAATAAAAAGATTTTTTTCTAGAAAATCTTACCCTTGAGCATACACTGGTTTCTCCTATGTTTCACTGTAAAATGCAAGAGTATTCTAAAGACTAGGGTAGTTGAGAAGGGTTAATGATTAGTGTGGTTGAGAAGGGTCAACAAACAAGTTTGGCATATTGCGATGTTGCCCTCCAACCCCATGGACTGTAATTCACCAGGGTCTTCTGTCTATGAGATTCTCCAGGCAAGAATACTGGAGTGGGTTGCCATTCTCTCCTCCAGGGGATCTTTCCAAGTCAGGAATTGAACCCAGATCTCCCACATTGCAGGTGGATTCTTTACCATCTGAGCCACCGGGGAAGCCCAAGAATCCTGGAGTGGGTAACCTATCCCTTCTCCAGGGAATCTTCCCAAACCAGGAATCAAACCATGGTCTCTTGCACTGCAGACTGATTCTTTACAGCTGAGCCACTAGGAAGCCTGCCCTCCCACCCTCTGCCAAAGAATATTTACCTTTTAATAGGTGACTTTGGAAAATGAGTTTTTTAACTCAAAATATTGATCTGTAATGATGAAATTATAGGCAACCTCAGCTTATATCAGCTTGTTTGTTTTCTTTGAAAGTCATAAATTCTTAACTGGTTATCTTCAGTGAATAATTCAGAAGGTCCTGAAAAGTAGTACTGCACGATCTGTATACAAATAAATTGGGAAATTAAATTGAAAATATATCCTTGGTTCCTAACCCTTAAGATTTTAGTGAGATCCCTACTTTACATGTATATAAAGCTTTCTAGGTGTTCCTGATAAACAGCAAGTCTTGGAGATATAGTTGTATCCCAGTATCTTCATTTTGCAGGTGAGGGAACTGAGACCCAGAGGCAGCAGTGACAGCAATGGATACTTGTCTGGTTTCGGTTTTTTATCAGGTGCATTAGTGGACCATATTTTCTTTCATCCTTAGAGTCTTATGGGGTTTGAAAATTTAGCCCCATTTTTATAAGGGATACTATGAAGCAAAATTTTTAAAAATGTGCCCAAATTCACACAGGTAGTCATTGGCAGAATCAGAATTTGCATTCATTTCTCCTGATCTCCATATTGGATCTATTCCTGTTAACCTGTAGTGACTCAGGATGTTTGGGAAAAGCATGCATTTCTCTGATTGAAATACTCAGCTCACTTTCCCTTTTTTCCACAGAGATACACATTAAGGAGGTTGTTATTGTTTTTCTGGTCTCAAGATTTTTTGAACATTTAATCCTGATCTCCTCCTTCCATGTATATGTGCAGTGGACTGCCTGGCAGAGATGGTAGAGGATGTTTTTGTGTTCTATCAAGGACATGGATGCATTGGCTGCCAGCCTCAGGCAGGGACACAGACTTGTCTCCCACCAGCAGAGCGATGATGCATTTCCCCAAAATGTTCCAACAATGGCCTGGAATCTGACTAGACAAGGTCCATGAGGCCCCATGAATGGCTTCACACTGCACTGGCCAGAAAACAAACACAACAGTAATTCTTGGATTAGCATGAAAACACTTCCAAAGGGGGCTCAAAGACAGCCTTTTGTCCCCTTCATAAAAGAGAAGAGATGAGGTGTGACAAATGGCCTGTTGGACAGCTTTCTGTGCCAGACAGAGGTCATTTTGGAAGGGCACCATAGACACACTCAGTTTAATAGAGAAGAAATGAACTCAAAGCTAAAGAACAAAGGATATTTCAGAAGCAACAAGGTGATGTCTAAAGAAGACAATTTAAATTAAAATAGAAAAGTGAGATAGCATGATTCACATATTAACAAAATATACAGCATTTTGCATTGAGGCATGATGCATGTGTGTCTACAGGTGCAAAAAATATGTGGTTTCTAAAGAAGACAATTTACTTTCTTTTTGGGGCCCCCTACTTTACATGTATATAAAGCTTTCTAGGTGTTCCTGATAAACAGCAAGTCTTGGAGATATAGTTGTATCCCAGTATCTTCATTTTGCAGGTGAGGGAACTGAGACCCAGAGGCAGCAGTGACAGCAATGGATACTTGTCTGGTTTCGGTTTTTTATCAGGTGCATTAGTGGACCATATTTTCTTTCATCCTTAGAGTCTTATGGGGTTTGAAAATTTAGCCCCATTTTTATAAGGGATACTATGAAGCAAAATTTTTAAAAATGTGCCCAAATTCACACAGGTAGTCATTGGCAGAATCAGAATTTGCATTCATTTCTCCTGATCTCCATATTGGATCTATTCCTGTTAACCTGTAGTGACTCAGGATGTTTGGGAAAAGCATGCATTTCTCTGATTGAAATACTCAGCTCACTTTCCCTTTTTTCCACAGAGATACACATTAAGGAGGTTGTTATTGTTTTTCTGGTCTCAAGATTTTTTGAACATTTAATCCTGATCTCCTCCTTCCATGTATATGTGCAGTGGACTGCCTGGCAGAGATGGTAGAGGATGTTTTTGTGTTCTATCAAGGACATGGATGCATTGGCTGCCAGCCTCAGGCAGGGACACAGACTTGTCTCCCACCAGCAGAGCGATGATGCATTTCCCCAAAATGTTCCAACAATGGCCTGGAATCTGACTAGACAAGGTCCATGAGGCCCCATGAATGGCTTCACACTGCACTGGCCAGAAAACAAACACAACAGTAATTCTTGGATTAGCATGAAAACACTTCCAAAGGGGGCTCAAAGACAGCCTTTTGTCCCCTTCATAAAAGAGAAGAGATGAGGTGTGACAAATGGCCTGTTGGACAGCTTTCTGTGCCAGACAGAGGTCATTTTGGAAGGGCACCATAGACACACTCAGTTTAATAGAGAAGAAATGAACTCAAAGCTAAAGAACAAAGGATATTTCAGAAGCAACAAGGTGATGTCTAAAGAAGACAATTTAAATTAAAATAGAAAAGTGAGATAGCATGATTCACATATTAACAAAATATACAGCATTTTGCATTGAGGCATGATGCATGTGTGTCTACACGGTGCAAAAAATATGTGGTTTCTAGTCAGGAGATGTAATTATTTTGACCTGTTAAGTTCTGACTTTAATTTTTTCCTTTATCAAAGAAGGCTAATCATGGTTACTGGTTGCTGTGATGATAGAATGAGAGTCAGGGTAGGAAATCTGGAGGATGGGTTTGGGGAAGAGTGTGTGTACTGAACTCAGATGACTTGGGCTGGATGGGAGCCTTCTTTACAGTGACTAGGTGATATGGAACAAATCATTTTGCCTGAATTATCATTGAATGTTGCATATATTTTTCAGGGTGGGTATGTGTTTGTAAGACCAGAATTTAACAAATTCATTATTAACAAAATGTTAATATGTAAAACAGGTAGAAGTGGAGCTGCCCTGTTTGAACCAGAAGCTGGGTGTGGCTTGTCTGGGCTTCTCCACACCCCATGGCATTCTCACAGTATTCTTCTGAGATAGCTCTTCCATGTCTAGGCTCCAGGAGTTGGTTGTTGCTTGTCTCCACCACCTTTCTTAATCTTTCCAGTACTGAACTAGGAAGTAATTCTTTTAATGCATTTCATTAAATCTTTTGAAACTTCAATAAACTAGTGAAATTTCTTCATTTTTTTATAAGGAACAAAGAGAAAAAGTGGATCCAGGGAAATGAATAATGGATGCAGAGTTAAATGACTTAGCATTGCTTCCCAGAGCACTTCCAGGTTCACAGACACCAGATCATTGTCATTGTCCCAAATGCATATTAATTTTAGTAGACAGAGGAGTAAGAATCTAAATCTAATTTTCATAGCTAAGGGGTTGCTTTGAACTTCAGATGACCTAAGTGACCACTTGAGTCCCAACCTAAAGTCAACAATGGCACATCAATAAAATGTGCTTTTCTGACTTTCATTTTCACAGCATGATCTATCACATGTAGCCTTTTTGTTATTTCACATTGATATGCACACACACCCTGCCCCTAGTCAGCCCTCTCACACACACACACACAATCATATACAAACATGCACACACATTCTCACAGTGAGCCTACTTTCAACCTTAGGAGCATCAAGTCAGTCTCATGAAATCAGAACGAAACTGTCAGAAGTTCTCATAATGTCAGGTTACTTCAAAAGCATTTTCTCTGTCTGCTTTGGGATGTATATATATGTCTTAATTTGTGGAGATTAAATAAACCTTTAGAAATCTGAAGACAGAGAAGGAGAGTTATATATCTGGAGCCATTCCAAGGAAAATAAACAATAGCCCTTTTCATTACATCATATAAAATAAATGTGTCTCAATCCTGTGCTATGAATTCTGAATCTGCCATTCTTCTATATCATCCCAGGTAATTACTTTGAAACTGTGATTCAATCATTCTCATCTATAAAATGGGAATATAGAAATTCCCTGGTGGTCCAGTGATTCAGATTCTATGCTTTCACTGGCCAGGGCACAGATTCACTCCCTGATCAGGGAGCTAAGGTCCTGCAAGCCTCTAACTGGTCAGGAAAAGAAAAAAAAAAAAAAAAGGAAATGGGAGAGGGAGATAAGCATTGCCTAGTGAATATCATATAAAAATTTTGAAAAGTACAAAAATGCTAGTAAAATATGATCTTTGTGATTCAAGATTCAGAATATAATCAAGGTTATCCTTGGATAAAATTTTGAAAATAATGATACACTGGCAATAAACAGTCATTATACATATCTGTAAACAATAAAACTCTGTCAAAGTAAGAAGTAAAATACAAATAATTATTAATAAAAAAAACACATTGGATTCCTATTTTTAAAAAAAGTACAGTCATTGATCTTCAGCACAAGTGAGATTCAATGTATGCTTAGAGGGTTTAACCAGAAACAACTTTGAATGTAAACACAATGTTCTCTTGTCTGGTAGAGTTCTCTGAGACTTTCCTTTTTCTTTTTCTAAATATTTATTTATTTGGCTACATTGAGTCTTAGTTGCAGCACATGAGATCTCTCTTTGAGGTGCGTGGGCTTCTCTCTAGATGTGACATGCAGGCTCCAGAGTCTGAACTGGAGTAGTTGCAGGGTGTGGGGTTAGTTGTCCTACAGCCCTTGATATCTTAGTTGCCTGACCAAGAATTAAACTCATGTCCCCTGTACTGAAGGCGGATTCTTAACTACTTGACCAGTAGGGAAGCCCCCTCTAAGACCTTTCTTATTGATTTCTATTTGGATCAGGAGAACTTTGAGCTTTTGCTATGTGATATCTGAAGGAAAGTCTTGGGTGCTTTCCCAAGCTTCTTGGGAGATATAAGAAAAAAAGAGCAACAAATTTTTCATTGTCAGCTCCAAAGAAAAGAAAGGTGTATATTTGGAGTTCTAGCTCCAATATTTTCAATGTGTCTGTTTTCCCATTGCATATACTTCCCTTTACTTGAAGGAGACAATCCAATAAATTCATTTACCTCGAAGGACCTGAAAGTGATTGTAAATTTGTGGAGATGGCACCAAGGCCAAACCGACCCAAATTGCATGGTTAATTTTTGGGAATATAGAAATTCCCTGGTGGTCCAGTGATTCAGATTCTATGCTTTCACTGGCCAGGGCACAGATTCACTCCTGATCAGGAGCTAAGGTCCTGCAAGCCTCTAACTGGTCAGGAAAAGAAAAAAAAAAAAAAAAGGAAATGGGAGAGGGAGATAAGCATTGCCTAGTGAATATCATATAAAAATTTTGAAAAGTACAAAAATGCTAGTAAAATATGATCTTTGTGATTCAAGATTCAGAATATAATCAAGGTTATCCTTGGATAAAATTTTGAAAATAATGATACACTGGCAATAAACAGTCATTATACATATCTGTAAACAATAAAACTCTGTCAAAGTAAGAAGTAAAATACAAATAATTATTAATAAAAAAAACACATTGGATTCCTATTTTTAAAAAAAGTACAGTCATTGATCTTCAGCACAAGTGAGATTCAATGTATGCTTAGAGGGTTTAACCAGAAACAACTTTGAATGTAAACACAATGTTCTCTTGTCTGGTAGAGTTCTCTGAGACTTTCCTTTTTCTTTTTCTAAATATTTATTTATTTGGCTACATTGAGTCTTAGTTGCAGCACATGAGATCTCTCTTTGAGGTGCGTGGGCTTCTCTCTAGATGTGACATGCAGGCTCCAGAGTCTGAACTGGAGTAGTTGCAGGGTGTGGGGTTAGTTGTCCTACAGCCCTTGATATCTTAGTTGCCTGACCAAGAATTAAACTCATGTCCCCTGTACTGAAGGCGGATTCTTAACTACTTGACCAGTAGGGAAGCCCCCTCTAAGACCTTTCTTATTGATTTCTATTTGGATCAGGAGAACTTTGAGCTTTTGCTATGTGATATCTGAAGGAAAGTCTTGGGTGCTTTCCCAAGCTTCTTGGGAGATATAAGAAAAAAAGAGCAACAAATTTTTCATTGTCAGCTCCAAAGAAAAGAAAGGTGTATATTTGGAGTTCTAGCTCCAATATTTTCAATGTGTCTGTTTTCCCATTGCATATACTTCCCTTTACTTGAAGGAGACAATCCAATAAATTCATTTACCTCGAAGGACCTGAAAGTGATTGTAAATTTGTGGAGATGGCACCAAGGCCAAACCGACCCAAATTGCATGGTTAAAGAGGGAAGACCACTGGTATCTCAAAAGAAAATAGAGAGCTACCAGAAAAGGAACTGAGTGCTGAGGAACCTCTGGTAAACTGACATTCTCCTCTGATTTGTTTAATTACGGCAAGTACTCCCTTCCTTTTTTTTTTTTTTAATTCCTTTCTTGTTTCTGGTGTGAATTTGAGTTGGGTTTTCTGTTACTGCTTCTGAGAAGCATTATTACTGTCATGAATGGAGCACTCAATTGAGTTAGGAGTTGGGGTTCTGGTTCTCATTGGTGACTGAGGAGCTGAATGACCTTGGGAAGTGTCATTTTGCCTCTGTGTCTTTGGCTTTCTCTTTTGTAAAGTGAGTTTGGATGTAGAGGTTTTTCAAGGTGCCTCCCAGCTTTAAATACTGTAATTATTTTGTATCTATTGAATTCTGTAAATGGCATGTAGCATAATTGTGGTATATAGGTTACTGTTCCAAATAACAGGGAGAGGAAATGTGCTGCAATGAGCACTGACCACTGTATGTATGTCCTTCATCTGGTTTCTTTTCAACACCAACATTGTGGTGCGGGGGAGGGTGGGGTGGGTAGACGTGATGTATTCTCTGTGTGCTGCACAGGTGAATATCTGGCATCTGATTCTTGATCATTATAAGCGATGTTCACCTCAGGATGGCTAAGGTGAACATAGGCTATAACTATGTTATTAAGAAGAATGCTATTCCTCTAGCAGCAATCTTTACTCTTAATTGCTGCAAAATGAAAAAAAAAAACCCACTCCACTCTGGAAATGTATTAATAAATGGAGACAACTGGCTATCCTCTTGAACGGTTTAGATTGTAGCCTCAACCAGAGGCAAGAGGATAGAAGCAATGACCTCTGAGAGTCCTGTCTTAGCCCCTCCATTCTCCAAAATACTGCCCCTGAAGGAAAAGTGTCACACGTCGTCTTCTTGCATGTCCTGTCTCACACTGAGTAATGTTGCCCCTCTGCCCCCAGCGGAGCATTTTAATGATAACGGCTGTCTTCAGGGACAGACTGTGACTTGTCTTTTAAAGGAAGATGAAATCTATTAAGACAGCGAGGACAGAGAAGAAAAGCTATGTTCCTGAGTGGAGAGTTCTAAAGAAGAATGCAGTTAGTTCTTTCCCTTCCCCCTGCCCAAGTTCTTTCTCTCTTTGTTAGAAAACAATACCCTTCAACTGCTCTGTTTTGTATTTGGATTATTGTGGTTGTTGGTGTATAAAATTGCTGCTGGTGTGTATAATTTATAAGCTCTAAAAAATGATAAATAGTCTCAAGTAAGAAGAGTGATTTGTGTTAAAGTCCTCAGGGTACTTTTGTAAAGGAATTTAATTTCTTGGGGGAAATTGTCTATAACTTTCTGTAGAATATTAGTTAGCTGATTCATAGCTGAGGTTTATTTTCTGTTGTCCTTTATTCCCCCCAGTATTGATCTGGTTAAGTTTACCTGGGCAAATGAGATTATATAGCAAAGATCTGATGAACTGGGAGGCTGAGAGAAATAGGATACTCAATGTATTTTTCTTAGTTGTATTTAACAACTATTGATAAGATGCTTTTGAGTTTGTTTTTGTGCTGCAGTGGAGTGATTCTCAATATAGGGGCAATTTTGCCACCAAGGGGACACTTGACAACATCTAGAGATATTTCTGCTTGTCATAACTGGGGGGTTAGTGGTGGCATATAGTGGGTAGAGGTCATGGAAATTGCTTTACATTCTCTGATGCACAGAACAACTACCCTCACCCTTCCCTCAACCCCTGCCATCCTGAAACAAAGAATTATTAGCTCTACCATGCTAATAGTTTCAAGGTTGAAAAATTCTAATGTAGTCCGTAGACTCCAGGGAACATAACTCGATATTCTTTTACAAAGAAATTTCCACAGAATACCATCATTCTTTGTCTCAACATGAATTCTCATCACCAAGAATGGAGATAGGGAACGATAAGATGACCCCTCCATTCTCCCCAAAATACTGCCCCTGAAGGAAAAGTGTCACACGTCGTCTTCTTGCATGTCCTGTCTCACACTGAGTAATGTTGCCCCTCTGCCCCCAGCGGAGCATTTTAATGATAACGGCTGTCTTCAGGGACAGACTGTGACTTGTCTTTTAAAGGAAGATGAAATCTATTAAGACAGCGAGGACAGAGAAGAAAAGCTATGTTCCTGAGTGGAGAGTTCTAAAGAAGAATGCAGTTAGTTCTTTCCCTTCCCCCTGCCCAAGTTCTTTCTCTCTTTGTTAGAAAACAATACCCTTCAACTGCTCTGTTTTGTATTTGGATTATTGTGGTTGTTGGTGTATAAAATTGCTGCTGGTGTGTATAATTTATAAGCTCTAAAAAATGATAAATAGTCTCAAGTAAGAAGAGTGATTTGTGTTAAAGTCCTCAGGGTACTTTTGTAAAGGAATTTAATTTCTTGGGGGAAATTGTCTATAACTTTCTGTAGAATATTAGTTAGCTGATTCATAGCTGAGGTTTATTTTCTGTTGTCCTTTATTCCCCCCAGTATTGATCTGGTTAAGTTTACCTGGGCAAATGAGATTATATAGCAAAGATCTGATGAACTGGGAGGCTGAGAGAAATAGGATACTCAATGTATTTTTCTTAGTTGTATTTAACAACTATTGATAAGATGCTTTTGAGTTTGTTTTTGTGCTGCAGTGGAGTGATTCTCAATATAGGGGCAATTTTGCCACCAAGGGGACACTTGACAACATCTAGAGATATTTCTGCTTGTCATAACTGGGGGGTTAGTGGTGGCATATAGTGGGTAGAGGTCATGGAAATTGCTTTACATTCTCTGATGCACAGAACAACTACCCTCACCCTTCCCTCAACCCCTGCCATCCTGAAACAAAGAATTATTAGCTCTACCATGCTAATAGTTTCAAGGTTGAAAAATTCTAATGTAGTCCGTAGACTCCAGGGAACATAACTCGATATTCTTTTACAAAGAAATTTCCACAGAATACCATCATTCTTTGTCTCAACATGAATTCTCATCACCAAGAATGGAGATAGGGAACGATAACTTGCTGAAGTTGGCCTAAATGTAACAAGTTCCATGGGATTTACAGAACAAGGCTTATTTTCTTTTAAAGACATATATGGCAACGCATATTTCATTATTTTTTTCTCACATTTACTTAATATTTAAGTTCAGCTGCTTGATTGCAATTTAAAAAAATCTTTGTGATTGATATAACCAGTGAAAGTGATTTTAGTTATTTGAGGTATCATCCTAGGCTTCTTGAAAGTACTTCCCAATGAAAAATGATCAAGCATTGAAAACCGTGACTCTAAACATGCACACTGGCATTCAGATCAAAGGCTGGGTAAAGTGCATAAAGTGCACTTAATAGTGGGAGTAGGATCTTAGGTGCAAAGATCACACTGCCTAAAATAAAACCGTTTTGTTTTGCTCAGCATTGAGCCTAGAAGTAATTGTTGAGATTAATGAATTGACTTGAGAATATGTCTTAGTATTCAACTATTAACTATGGATAGTCTTCAACTTCTTAGGCTGGTATTCAAGATTCTCTACCATCTGATCATGGCCTATTTGTTATTGATTCTCCTACTTGGATTTTCTGCTCTAGTCAAATTTCTGAACAAAATGTTTCATAAACTCAGCTTGCATGTTTATAGATTATTATATACCCACACTATTGCTTATGCCAATTCTTTCTCTAATTGGTGATTAATTTTTTAACTATCCTTCATGAGTGAGGTAAAATTCTCTCTCTTTTGTGAACCAATCAGCTAAGAAAACTATCCCCCACCTTCTTCTGGCCTACCTTTCCTTCCATGACAAAGTGAAATATTTATTAATTGTGTGTGACTGGCACATAGTTTTTGCTTTTTTTGTTTGCATCTTTTATACTCATTTAAAAATATGAAATAGGCAGAAGGATAATTATTCTATATCTCTAGCCAGGTAGATTTGGATCAAATGAGACAATAAGCACAAAAAGTCCTTTGAAAAATATCAAGTACTACATATATGTGAAGCATTATTCCTGTCATCAATTGGCATAAACACAGCGAACCTCACAAAGTGCTAATGCTGTGTATGTTCTGCAAAGCACTTAGCTGTTTTCTGCACTTAATAAATGAATCCACATAAGCAAATTGTTTCCACAGTTAACACAGGCTGGCAGGGTAACTGTTAGAAATGGAGGCTGAGTAAGAGGTTACTACCTGTATTGATAGAGAAGCTATTAAATGCAGAATGTGATTTTTAACATCCCAAGGACCATGATAGAAATGAATAAAATTTTGTGCACTTTATCATTTGTGACCCAGAAAAGAGAACCTAGAAGGCATGAAAAATCTTAAAATAGATTATTTTTGTGCAAAAGGAGACAACATATTCCACTGGTTTGGCAATTTCACTTTCTTCATTAAGGGTAGAAATAGAAGATGGGGGGCCCCTTAAGCAAATTGCTCCCCATTTTGTTAAAGCCATTGCTGAATACAAATTAATAAACCTGGATTCATTTTAATGACTCATAAATGGTTCAAAGTCTGCACTTTCCTTCTTGATTAGTGCGATGAGAGTAGAATTTTAAAAAGTGGGTCTGGGAAGTGGGCAGACCTGGCCTTCAGTTACTGAGCATGGAGCCAAGAGAATGGTTTCCAGAGCCAGTGGAATCTTAGAGTCTACAATTAAAAGGGACAGGAGTTGGAGAATAGAATTAACTTTTGATAGTGTAGGGCTTAGTGGATGATAGTGAGGTACCTAGAAGTCTATCAATAGCTAGTAGATATTTTCTAAGACAAAGTAAGAGGGACTTTAGTAAATTGCCTATGTCTTACCCTTCCTTAATGGTTGAAAGGGAGCTATTAAGAATAGCAGGGTAAAACAACATTAAATGATTCATATATTACCCTAGAACTAAATGTGCTCAGTTTTGCTATGTAAATATAGTCTGAAAATGAGAACAGTGAGTATGAAGATGTTAGGCTCTAAGTGAGATTGCTTTTGTCCAGTTCCTATCTCTACTATGGATTAATTAGTTGAAAAATCAGCCTCTCAAGGCCTTGCATCGCAAATGAGACAATAAGCACAAAAAGTCCTTTGAAAAATATCAAGTACTACATATATGTGAAGCATTATTCCTGTCATCAATTGGCATAAACACAGCGAACCTCACAAAGTGCTAATGCTGTGTATGTTCTGCAAAGCACTTAGCTGTTTTCTGCACTTAATAAATGAATCCACATAAGCAAATTGTTTCCACAGTTAACACAGGCTGGCAGGGTAACTGTTAGAAATGGAGGCTGAGTAAGAGGTTACTACCTGTATTGATAGAGAAGCTATTAAATGCAGAATGTGATTTTTAACATCCCAAGGACCATGATAGAAATGAATAAAATTTTGTGCACTTTATCATTTGTGACCCAGAAAAGAGAACCTAGAAGGCATGAAAAATCTTAAAATAGATTATTTTTGTGCAAAAGGAGACAACATATTCCACTGGTTTGGCAATTTCACTTTCTTCATTAAGGGTAGAAATAGAAGATGGGGGCCACTTAAGCAAATTGCTCCCCATTTTGTTAAAGCCATTGCTGAATACAAATTAATAAACCTGGATTCATTTTAATGACTCATAAATGGTTCAAAGTCTGCACTTTCCTTCTTGATTAGTGCGATGAGAGTAGAATTTTAAAAAGTGGGTCTGGGAAGTGGGCAGACCTGGCCTTCAGTTACTGAGCATGGAGCCAAGAGAATGGTTTCCAGAGCCAGTGGAATCTTAGAGTCTACAATTAAAAGGGACAGGAGTTGGAGAATAGAATTAACTTTTGATAGTGTAGGGCTTAGTGGATGATAGTGAGGTACCTAGAAGTCTATCAATAGCTAGTAGATATTTTCTAAGACAAAGTAAGAGGGACTTTAGTAAATTGCCTATGTCTTACCCTTCCTTAATGGTTGAAAGGGAGCTATTAAGAATAGCAGGGTAAAACAACATTAAATGATTCATATATTACCCTAGAACTAAATGTGCTCAGTTTTGCTATGTAAATATAGTCTGAAAATGAGAACAGTGAGTATGAAGATGTTAGGCTCTAAGTGAGATTGCTTTTGTCCAGTTCCTATCTCTACTATGGATTAATTAGTTGATACGACCTTGATCAAAATACTCAGCCTCTCAAGGCCTTGGTTTTCTCATCTGTAAAATAGGAATAATAGTCTATAAATCACAGTATAGTTGTAAAGATTAATAGTAAATGCAGTATCCACTGCATACTGCCTGGTAAAAAGAATCCTCAGTAATCTTTAACCATTGTTACTGAATTGTCAGCAAATGGAAAGAAGCAAAGACTCTTCTTATATCTCCCTCTCATCTGTCTCTTATGTTTAATTGTTTAAAGAAATGCTTAGAAGTGAAGCACTGTAATAGATTCTTTCCTAGCTTTATTGATATATAGTAAACATTGTGTAAGTCTAAGGCACACAATGTTATCATTTTACACACACATATATTCTGAAATGCTTATCACAGTAAGGTTACTTACTACATCCTTTACCTCACAAAATCACCATTTTGTTTTTATGGTGAGAATATTAAAGTCCTACTATCATAGTAACTTTTACATATACAATGTAGTACTGTTAACGGCACCAGGCTGTAACATCTTATGTAATTCTCTTAAAGAAATTATGAAGTAGGTGCACTCACTTCCACCTTATAAGTGGTAATACTGGGGCTCAGAATAGTCAATGACTACTTCTAGTTAGTGTCAGAAATGAGATTCAAAGACTTCAGTCACCTAGGTATGTTCCTCCCAGGTAAGAATATGCTGAGATAGTAAGATTGCACTCTCCTTTTCCTATATAAGCTTCACTGGTAGCTCAGATGGTTAAGAATCTACCTGCAATGCCAGAGACTGGAGTTCAGCTCCTGAGTTGGGAATATCACCCGGAGAAGAGAATAGCAACTGACTCCAGTATTCTTGCCTGGAGAATTCCATAGACAGGGTTGCAAAGAGTAGAACATGACTTTCTCACTGTCACTTTTCTGTGTGGGGAATCCATAGGAAAGACACCACTATCATTAGACCCTGGGCAAAAGATCAAAGAAAAGTAGAACTCCTTGGGAGACTCTTGTTTGAAATTGTGTTTTCCTGGGATTTGCTGTGGTATTAAATGTGACTAGTCTCTAGGGCATTTGGCATCAATAGATTGCTTTTGTCCAGTTCCTATCTCTACTATGGATTAATTAGTTGATACGACCTTGATCAAAATACTCAGCCTCTCAAGGCCTTGGTTTTCTCATCTGTAAAATAGGAATAATAGTCTATAAATCACAGTATAGTTGTAAAGATTAATAGTAAATGCAGTATCCACTGCATACTGCCTGGTAAAAAGAATCCTCAGTAATCTTTAACCATTGTTACTGAATTGTCAGCAAATGGAAAGAAGCAAAGACTCTTCTTATATCTCCCTCTCATCTGTCTCTTATGTTTAATTGTTTAAAGAAATGCTTAGAAGTGAAGCACTGTAATAGATTCTTTCCTAGCTTTATTGATATATAGTAAACATTGTGTAAGTCTAAGGCACACAATGTTATCATTTTACACACACATATATTCTGAAATGCTTATCACAGTAAGGTTACTTACTACATCCTTTACCTCACAAAATCACCATTTTGTTTTTATGGTGAGAATATTAAAGTCCTACTATCATAGTAACTTTTACATATACAATGTAGTACTGTTAACGGCACCAGGCTGTAACATCTTATGTAATTCTCTTAAAGAAATTATGAAGTAGGTGCACTCACTTCCACCTTATAAGTGGTAATACTGGGGCTCAGAATAGTCAATGACTACTTCTAGTTAGTGTCAGAAATGAGATTCAAAGACTTCAGTCACCTAGGTATGTTCCTCCCAGGTAAGAATATGCTGAGATAGTAAGATTGCACTCTCCTTTTCCTATATAAGCTTCACTGGTAGCTCAGATGGTTAAGAATCTACCTGCAATGCCAGAGACTGGAGTTCAGCTCCTGAGTTGGGAATATCACCCGGAGAAGAGAATAGCAACTGACTCCAGTATTCTTGCCTGGAGAATTCCATAGACAGGGTTGCAAAGAGTAGAACATGACTTTCTCACTGTCACTTTTCTGTGTGGGGAATCCATAGGAAAGACACCACTATCATTAGACCCTGGGCAAAAAGATCAAAGAAAAGTAGAACTCCCTTGGGAGACTCTTGTTTGAAATTGTGTTTTCCCCTGGGATTTGCTGTGGTATTAAATGTGACTAGTCTCTAGGGCATGGGGTGTCTTTACACAGCTTCCAATTTACATTGCACTAATATTGTAATAAAGTACAGTAGACATATTTCATGTTAGCTAAAGAGGTCAAGATGAAGTTCATGCTTTGAACTCTACCTTCTCCAAAATAATTTCCTGATACTCTACCTGCTTTGACATCTTCATTTTGTATTATATCATACGACTCGTTATATGCAGACCCAGATGTCAGCTTTGGTTTCCTTTCTTCCTGAAATCTAGGTTAGGTTATATTCTTGTCCTGTGACCTATGTAAAGTCTGTTTCCTTTCCTAAGACTTTCAAAACTTCAAGGGTCATAATATTAAGTATGTGTATGGCTCTAACTTCTTATCTCCTCTGAATTCTAGATTTTCCATGTCATACTTGTCCCCTGGTTATTTCCACTTGGCCGCTATTGAAGCATGTATTTTAGCCCATTTCTCTGATTTACACAAAAATACCAGGTTTTTAATTTTATTTTTCAAATTTTGCAGACTGTATTGAAAGTTTGGAGAGAAGAATGGCATCTATATCCTAGGAAAGCAAAGATCTCATAATTCGGTATTAAGTGTGTTTCTCTACAAAAGTCCTTCTTATACTTCTCTAAATTGTAGAGTCATTCTCTCTCTTCTCCCTCCTCCTTTCTTTTCTATTCTGATTCCAAGAAGATAAAATATTTCTCCATTTTCTAATACAAAGAAACTCAGATCCCTTTTGGCCCTATCTCCAAATTTAGGTCTTGGCCTTTCTTTGCATAACCAAACATTCTGCAAAGCTTCATAATTATCAGACTCCTATTAGAGAAAGCAGACACTTCTTTTTTCAGTTACTTATTAATGCAAATGCAAGTCATATATCCCATTTATAGACAAATTTCCTGAAGCACAAAGACAGATTTTCCTTATTTTTTGCTACTCCTATATTGTTCTTCTTCTATAAAATTTAGGAGTTGGTTTTCCCATACTTGTTTGTCTGAATATGTAGACAAAAATGTGTAAACATAAGGTGGGGGAAGACAATAGAAGGTTCTATGACCTCACTTGTTACGGAGGTGGGCTAAGGAATACTCTTCACCCATAGGCCATAGTCAGTAGTGACCCTCGTGTTTGGGTGAAGATTGGGATCAGTTGAGTTCCTTATCTTTGCCTTGAAATGCTCCTTGCATTCTATCCCTTTTGTTGGATTCTTTCCTTTCAGATTAGTTTCTGCCATCTTATCTGCTGATTTATTTTGCTGATGTCATCTTTTCTATCCTTTAGATTTTAATTTCTCTCTTTATTAAAATGCTGACAATAGTAATAACAATTATTATTATTATTTTGACTATCTAATTTTCTCTTCTGCTGACATGATTTATGTCCCTCTGGGTGAAGAATAAGAGAAATTCAAGAACCAGATCTTTTGGTCATGGGGTTTCTCAGAGTTGGGGACAGAAGCTTGGAGTTCTGGCTTAGATGATCAAGAGGTTTAATCAAAACCTAAATTACAGAGGAAGTGACAATTAGAAGACTGGGAAGTCAGAGGATCACCTGAACCAGAGTAGATCAGAGTCAAGTTTTGTAGACAGGGTATGAAGAATTCTGCAAGGAGTTAAACAAGGAAATGTAAATGTATTATCAGATTGGAAGGAGGATGTGGATAACTAGTTCCAAGTAATTTTTAGGATATCCATTGATTTTCATTGGTTTTTCTGTTTGCTTGTTTTGGTTATGAGCAGGATAAAGGGGATTTATGCTCTAAATTAAAGGTGGAATAAATATTGGACACCCTCCCTTTTGAAAAATATAGATTTCAGACATGTTTATGGAATGTAAACTATGCACTATAAGCTGAGATTTTTGCTCTATTGTTAACTTTTTAAAACAAAGATCTATGCTTGCTTATTGTAAAAACAGAGAAGTTGTGTTTTATTTGTTTGTTTTGCTTTGTTCTATGTGTGTGTAAGAGAGAAAGGAGAAATAGAGAGCATAAAGTTTTTTGTTTGGGTACATTTTTACCCTAATAAAATTGCCTCATATATTTTCCTTATTTTTGCTCCCAATTGTTTTTTGAGTTGGTTTTCCCATACTTGTTTGTCTGAATATGTAGACAAAAATGTGTAAACATAAGGTGGGGGAAGACAATAGAAGGTTCTATGACCTCACTTGTTACGGAGGTGGGCTAAGGAATACTCTTCACCCATAGGCCATAGTCAGTAGTGACCCTCGTGTTTGGGTGAAGATTGGGATCAGTTGAGTTCCTTATCTTTGCCTTGAAATGCTCCTTGCATTCTATCCCTTTTGTTGGATTCTTTCCTTTCAGATTAGTTTCTGCCATCTTATCTGCTGATTTATTTTGCTGATGTCATCTTTTCTATCCTTTAGATTTTAATTTCTCTCTTTTTTAAAATGCTGACAATAGTAATAACAATTATTATTATTATTTTGACTATCTAATTTTCTCTTCTGCTGACATGATTTATGTCCCTCTGGGTGAAGAATAAGAGAAATTCAAGAACCAGATCTTTTGGTCATGGGGTTTCTCAGAGTTGGGGACAGAAGCTTGGAGTTCTGGCTTAGATGATCAAGAGGTTTAATCAAAACCTAAATTACAGAGGAAGTGACAATTAGAAGACTGGGAAGTCAGAGGATCACCTGAACCAGAGTAGATCAGAGTCAAGTTTTGTAGACAGGGTATGAAGAATTCTGCAAGGAGTTAAACAAGGAAATGTAAATGTATTATCAGATTGGAAGGAGGATGTGGATAACTAGTTCCAAGTAATTTATAGGATATCCATTGATTTTCATTGGTTTTTCTGTTTGCTTGTTTTGGTTATGAGCAGGATAAAGGGGATTTATGCTCTAAATTAAAGGTGGAATAAATATTGGACACCCTCCCTTTTGAAAAATATAGATTTCAGACATGTTTATGGAATGTAAACTATGCACTATAAGCTGAGATTTTTGCTCTATTGTTAACTTTTTAAAACAAAGATCTATGCTTGCTTATTGTAAAAACAGAGAAGTTGTGTTTTATTTGTTTGTTTTGCTTTGTTCTATGTGTGTGTAAGAGAGAAAGGAGAAATAGAGAGCATAAAGTTTTTTGTTTGGGTACATTTTTACCCTAATAAAATTGCCTCATATATAGCCTCTACTGTGAATATCACTTTTGGCAAGATCTATAATATTCCACTTATTTGATACAAGACGAGATACATTTCTTTGTTCTGACTACTTGAGGAGGCATGTCTTTTGTTCTTTCATGAAATAATCTTGTCAGAGCTTCCTTTACTCTTGACCTGTATTTCCAGATGAGAAATGTACTCAGATTCAAATTTAGGGAAAGTGTTAAGTCAATGAAAAGCCTACATGGTCTTCTCTGCTATTTTGTTTGTTTTGATATTGGAGGCTTCTGCATAGGATGGGCTAGGCTATTATATGCTGTACTGTTCACAAAAGGAAATATTGGGGTCATGAGAATCTGTTTTATAGGTCAACCAAGCCACAGCATATAAGCACTACTCTATTGATGCCTTATTATGAGCCACTGACATAGAATAAAAGAAGTGATTCTATTAATGAAAATGAAATGCATGGTTCATTGAAGAAAGTAGAAATGTCACTTGCTACTTTCAGAATTCCCTGGAGTAGGAAATGGCAACCCACTCCAATATTAATGCCTTGGGAACCCCACGGACAATGGTTGGTGAGTTACAGGTCGTGAGGTCACAAAGAGTAGAACACGACTGAAGATACAGCATGCACACACTTTCAGAGTTGGAGCATTTGATTGAATATTTGTATTGCTTTGCTTGCTGCTTATCAAAAGATTTAGGTAGGTATTGCAGAGTTCTTATAGATGAGCTTCAGAGTGTAACTATAGAAAAAGGAAGGCTTTTTTTTTTTTTAAGAAGGCAAAATTTAAGACACAAATTTACATCTCATAGTCTTCCGATTTCAAGAATGGTCAAACAGTCCACATAGTTGATGAGGGAACACAGTAATAGCTTGGGGCTAAGAGACAAAGAAAGGCTGACTTAAGGCGGAAGCTCAAGACACAAGGTGACATTTGTTCTCAGTCTTTAGATTTTACTTTCTGGATTCCTCCCAGTGGTTTTTAATGCCCAATTAATGAAGATTTGGACTTCAATATTTCCTGCATTCAATCAAGATGCTTTAATAAAATAGTTGTACTTTTTTCCCCAAATACAAGAAATGGGCTTTTACAACATTAGTGAATTAGATTTGTAGATGTTAAACTTCTTGGGCTTTGTTTTTTGAATTCTGTACCACTCCTAAGACAATGACTGATGGCAAATGGCAATAGTATATACGTCTTTGTGTTTGTTTTTATTTGCTGTTGTTAAATATAAACAGAATTGAATAACATTTTTATTATGATTGATATAGATTGAGAGATATTAAAATAAAATAATATCATGTCAATATAGCCTCGTTTAGGTGGGTGCCATGTGAAGGCTGTTGAAAGGCACAGATGACCATTCAAACTATTGTCTCATCTAAAGAATCTACTATTCAGTATAAATACTTATTATAAACTGTGGAATAGGAGGAAACAATCATAAAATGACCCTTTTGCAATTGCTTCAGAGACAAGCAAATTAACTCTTTGTCAAATACCCATTTATTTTAATTGTTCTTGCTTAGGTAATATCAAAAAGTCAACACAGGTAGAGGAAACAGGAAAAAAAGCCCAATTTATTCCTCATTAAATGTTAGAAGAGTCCAAGATAAACCTGTTTAAAATTGATCTGATAAGCCCCAAGAACCATGATGCACTGATGTGTTTTCCTTGGCTAATGGTCTTCAGCTAATATTTATCCATTGCTTTGAGTAGCCATTAATCTCTTGTGTTGAGAAACTCCACAAATGCAATTTCTAGAGCATTTAACCTTTCCAGGTTTGCTGTCTCCTGAGTTTGGGTGACCTGGTTGTGGTATATACTCAATTTCATTTAGCTTTTTTTGGTCCCAATTGTCCAGATAATAGCACTAAGTCTGTTTAAAATTACTCTTTCTCCTTCCACAACACAGCAACATGCTCCTGAAGTGTAATGAAGTTAAATTCATTTTGCCTTCCCACACTTATACTCTTATCCATTACTATTTTCTCTTTCCTTCAATGCATTCCCTGTTATTTTTCTCTTCTGTAATTTGTTATCAGGAATAGCCACATAGGAAACAGCTGAGCAGTTTAAATGCCTTTCTAATGATCTCAAAACTTGACTACAAGCTTAATGATATTAATGTCTTCAGATCAATCCTTAGTGTTTTTTTAAATTTATTTGCCTGCTGTTGAACAGTCCCATAAGGTTAAATATACAGCCAATTCAAGTACATTTTTTAACCTAAAGTCATCATATGCATGTCTACCTTCCTCCCTCTTCTCTTTTCTCTCTTTCCTAACCCCTGTCTGGGCCTGACAAGTAGGCTTTTGAAAAAATGACCAGGGTTCTAAACAAAGCCTGTTGTTGCAAGTAATTGTTGAAATATCAAGGGTATTGTGTCCTCCATTACTTAAGCTCTCATTTGTGGTTTTCATGGTTTTGAGGAATGTTTATGGCTGACAGTCCTTTCTTTACAGCTCTATCCTTCTAGCTCTGGCTGATACTGCTGAGAATGACTGCTTGAGTGACTGATAAAATGTCAAGATGCCATTATTTCCAAGAGAGTGTTTGGGAGCAATAAGAGCTGTTTCAATTTATCTCATACACCTGAATTTGAAATTGAAAATTTGCACCATTTATTTTAATTGTTCTTGCTTAGGTAATATCAAAAGTCAACACAGGTAGAGGAAACAGGAAAGCCCAATTTATTCCTCATTAAATGTTAGAAGAGTCCAAGATAAACCTGTTTAAAATTGATCTGATAAGCCCCAAGAACCATGATGCACTGATGTGTTTTCCTTGGCTAATGGTCTTCAGCTAATATTTATCCATTGCTTTGAGTAGCCATTAATCTCTTGTGTTGAGAAACTCCACAAATGCAATTTCTAGAGCATTTAACCTTTCCAGGTTTGCTGTCTCCTGAGTTTGGGTGACCTGGTTGTGGTATATACTCAATTTCATTTAGCTTTTTTTGGTCCCAATTGTCCAGATAATAGCACTAAGTCTGTTTAAAATTACTCTTTCTCCTTCCACAACACAGCAACATGCTCCTGAAGTGTAATGAAGTTAAATTCATTTTGCCTTCCCACACTTATACTCTTATCCATTACTATTTTCTCTTTCCTTCAATGCATTCCCTGTTATTTTTCTCTTCTGTAATTTGTTATCAGGAATAGCCACATAGGAAACAGCTGAGCAGTTTAAATGCCTTTCTAATGATCTCAAAACTTGACTACAAGCTTAATGATATTAATGTCTTCAGATCAATCCTTAGTGTTTTTTTTTTAAATTTATTTGCCTGCTGTTGAACAGTCCCATAAGGTTAAATATACAGCCAATTCAAGTACATTTTTTAACCTAAAGTCATCATATGCATGTCTACCTTCCTCCCTCTTCTCTTTTCTCTCTTTCCTAACCCCTGTCTGGGCCTGACAAGTAGGCTTTTGAAAAAATGACCAGGGTTCTAAACAAAGCCTGTTGTTGCAAGTAATTGTTGAAATATCAAGGGTATTGTGTCCTCCATTACTTAAGCTCTCATTTGTGGTTTTCATGGTTTTGAGGAATGTTTATGGCTGACAGTCCTTTCTTTACAGCTCTATCCTTCTAGCTCTGGCTGATACTGCTGAGAATGACTGCTTGAGTGACTGATAAAATGTCAAGATGCCATTATTTCCAAGAGAGTGTTTGGGAGCAATAAGAGCTGTTTCAATTTATCTCATACACCTGAATTTAAGTCCAGATTTAACTTCATTGGCTGCTATAACCAAATTGTCTCCGGGTTTTGAGAGAATAGCCACCATGGAATGCAGAGAGGGTTATAAGGATGATCACGCCATGACGTTTCTATTGTATTTAACTGTGCACATTGGTACAATATTTTGGACTTAATTAATACTCTCCAGGAACTGCACTTTATGGGTGGTGATAACCATATTTCAGATCATGTGAAATACCATAACAAAAATTCAATTCATAAGGCAGATGGCAAAGCCTAGTTTGAAGAACAACAAAGCAGAAGATTTACAGTGAGTTTCAGAACTCTTCAACTGCAATCCAGTCACTGCCAAAGCTCTGTTATTTCACTGGAGGGTAACAATCTGTGAGGGTCATTAGTGTCCTCATAAAAACAGATCAGAAAGTAGTCAAATGAAATGAAAAATTTGTTGTGGTTTTCTCTGTATGAGAAAATAAAGCTGTTTAAAAAGCAAGGTTTCCAATTTTTGTTTTTTTTTAAGATCTTTCTGTAGTCAGTCACTTGTTCAACCTAGAAGTTACTAAAGTACTATTTTTTAATGGAATTAGAGACATCTTGTTTATTCTCAAGTGTGCAACATACAAGAAAATATTTCACAAGCAGGTGAATTCTCTCTCTCAGAGTTCGGAAAATAACTCAGTTGGAACCAGTCATGATGGAGAAGAAAGGGTAATGAACAGAATGTTACTCATACCACTGTTTGGCTTCCTTGGTGCTTTTGATTTTGGTACTGCCACAAAAACCACATAAAAGTGACAATGATTCATCTGTTTCATATGATAAAGCACAAGTATTTTTGCAAGTAATTGTTGAAATATCAAGGGTATTGTGTCCTCCATTACTTAAGCTCTCATTTGTGGTTTTCATGGTTTTGAGGAATGTTTATGGCTGACAGTCCTTTCTTTACAGCTCTATCCTTCTAGCTCTGGCTGATACTGCTGAGAATGACTGCTTGAGTGACTGATAAAATGTCAAGATGCCATTATTTCCAAGAGAGTGTTTGGGAGCAATAAGAGCTGTTTCAATTTATCTCATACACCTGAATTTAAGTCCAGATTTAACTTCATTGGCTGCTATAACCAAATTGTCTCCGGGTTTTGAGAGAATAGCCACCATGGAATGCAGAGAGGGTTATAAGGATGATCACGCCATGACGTTTCTATTGTATTTAACTGTGCACATTGGTACAATATTTTGGACTTAATTAATACTCTCCAGGAACTGCACTTTATGGGTGGTGATAACCATATTTCAGATCATGTGAAATACCATAACAAAAATTCAATTCATAAGGCAGATGGCAAAGCCTAGTTTGAAGAACAACAAAGCAGAAGATTTACAGTGAGTTTCAGAACTCTTCAACTGCAATCCAGTCACTGCCAAAGCTCTGTTATTTCACTGGAGGGTAACAATCTGTGAGGGTCATTAGTGTCCTCATAAAAACAGATCAGAAAGTAGTCAAATGAAATGAAAAATTTGTTGTGGTTTTCTCTGTATGAGAAAATAAAGCTGTTTAAAAAGCAAGGTTTCCAATTTTTGTTTTTTTTTAAGATCTTTCTGTAGTCAGTCACTTGTTCAACCTAGAAGTTACTAAAGTACTATTTTTTAATGGAATTAGAGACATCTTGTTTATTCTCAAGTGTGCAACATACAAGAAAATATTTCACAAGCAGGTGAATTCTCTCTCTCAGAGTTCGGAAAATAACTCAGTTGGAACCAGTCATGATGGAGAAGAAAGGGTAATGAACAGAATGTTACTCATACCACTGTTTGGCTTCCTTGGTGCTTTTGATTTTGGTACTGCCACAAAAACCACATAAAAGTGACAATGATTCATCTGTTTCATATGATAAAGCACAAATTAAACAGTTTAGATGCCTTTCAGATTTTCTGAGTCCAGGTTGGAAGGCTACAGAGGCTGAGATCTGACCACTCTTGGACTCAGTAAGCACCTTGTCACAGCCTAAGTGCTAAACAAAATGGTACAATGAAATACAATTTTGAGAAGTTATAATAAATAAGGCACTTGTAACCTCATAGGATTTTATTTCAGTATAGATAATTTATAAGTGCTTTGTGTGTATGTGTGTATTGTGTGTGCATGAAATTTATAGCAATTATTCACATTAGTGTTTTTACTGTTGCAAAAATCACAGTTCTCTTTAGTTATTATAAAAGCTAGTGGATGGGGAAAGGGTAATATAGCAATGATTTAAGTTTCCCATTTTATAAGGTCAGAGAGCTTAGAAGAAACTGGAAAGTAGAAACACTAAATAGATATACATAAAAAATGGGAAGTCTCTTCAGCAACCACCATTTGCATCCCACAAATCCAATTCTGAGCAACCCTATTTTTCACCACTCTACTTGGCCATTTGGCCAATACGATACAAGTACCATCTGGAGGGTTAGAACTTCAGATATTATAAATCTGCTGTGTGATTGTGTAGACTCCACACCAGCTCTCTTCTTTGATGTATCCTTGGCAACAATGAAGTATTGTGAATCGGTTATAGGTGTGCCAAGATATATATCCCCATAGACTTCTTGGTGGACAAGTAGGACTGAGGGCAGCCAGTGACCTATATGGTCACCTTTAGCTATGATCACCTTTAGAGATTATCCCACCATGACAGAAAATATTGGGTTCACTTTCTACATTGTCATGGCATGTACATAGTGGAAAGTACTGCTCTAGACCTCAATTTCCTATGATATAAGAGGAATTGAACAAGCTGATTCCCAAAGTCTATTCTATTCATATGATTCTATAAGCATATATCAGTCTGAAGTTAAAATACCCAGGGTTCCCTGTCCCTTAAGCCATAGTTCCCTCAACAACACAGGTTCATAAAATTGAATTAAAAAACATGGAAAAAAGTAAGAGAGAATACTTCATGTACTAGATATCTACTATGATTTTTATTGGACTCTGTACACAAGAGGCAATTCCTGTTTTTGTGCTAACAAATGGACCCTAGGAACTATAATATAACCTATCATTTAAAATATTGTTATAAAAAAATGGGTTACATATCTCTGTGATCCACCCAGTTCTCTGCTTTCTCTGTCTGATTGGTTGTTATTGGTCATCCCCAGTGGTTAGACAGGTAAACTCCCAAATTTTATGCTGAGAGGAGATAATCTGTGGCCCATTTCATTAGTGACCAAGGAAGAGTGTGTGAGGAGAAAGACAAGAGAACTGATTTGCTCTTACATGTTTAATATTATTTTCTTTGTAAGAAATCAAATTTAATTACTTGTTGAAGAGGATATAATGATTTTCTTCTAGATTAAGAACAATTATGATGGAGAAAAATATTTTGTCTTCATTGTGCTTTAGTTGTCTTTCAGGATTTCATGTAAGGTTTACAATGATCTTTTGACATCTTGAAGACTCTGCCTATTCCTTTGGAGAGACATCCGTCTTTATAGATCTCATAGACCAATACAAAGTAAAATTATATCATTTGCACTCTACAAAACTTAACTTTAGCACACAATTACTTCTGAAGTCTTTCTTAACTAATTAGAATAAAGTTGGTTATTCATTCCTTGGTATATAATGCCAATGTTTTCAATTACATTATGTTCCTTAGCTTTTCTAAAATAAATGAGATAATGGTTATGAAAGGAGTTTTCAAACCATATGATACCTTTATACTAATTAGAGATTATCCCACCATGACAGAAAATATTGGGTTCACTTTCTACATTGTCATGGCATGTACATAGTGGAAAGTACTGCTCTAGACCTCAATTTCCTATGATATAAGAGGAATTGAACAAGCTGATTCCCAAAGTCTATTCTATTCATATGATTCTATAAGCATATATCAGTCTGAAGTTAAAATACCCAGGGTTCCCTGTCCCTTAAGCCATAGTTCCCTCAACAACACAGGTTCATAAAATTGAATTAAAAAACATGGAAAAAAGTAAGAGAGAATACTTCATGTACTAGATATCTACTATGATTTTTATTGGACTCTGTACACAAGAGGCAATTCCTGTTTTTGTGCTAACAAATGGACCCTAGGAACTATAATATAACCTATCATTTAAAATATTGTTATAAAAAAATGGGTTACATATCTCTGTGATCCACCCAGTTCTCTGCTTTCTCTGTCTGATTGGTTGTTATTGGTCATCCCCAGTGGTTAGACAGGTAAACTCCCAAATTTTATGCTGAGAGGAGATAATCTGTGGCCCATTTCATTAGTGACCAAGGAAGAGTGTGTGAGGAGAAAGACAAGAGAACTGATTTGCTCTTACATGTTTAATATTATTTTCTTTGTAAGAAATCAAATTTAATTACTTGTTGAAGAGGATATAATGATTTTCTTCTAGATTAAGAACAATTATGATGGAGAAAAATATTTTGTCTTCATTGTGCTTTAGTTGTCTTTCAGGATTTCATGTAAGGTTTACAATGATCTTTTGACATCTTGAAGACTCTGCCTATTCCTTTGGAGAGACATCCGTCTTTATAGATCTCATAGACCAATACAAAGTAAAATTATATCATTTGCACTCTACAAAACTTAACTTTAGCACACAATTACTTCTGAAGTCTTTCTTAACTAATTAGAATAAAGTTGGTTATTCATTCCTTGGTATATAATGCCAATGTTTTTCAATTACATTATGTTCCTTAGCTTTTCTAAAATAAATGAGATAATGGTTATGAAAGGAGTTTTCAAACCATATGATACCTTATTAATATGGCATTATTATTATTGTTAGTCAATTAGAATATGGGTACAATAAAATACTATACTAATTTTTAAAATATTTTCCCCACTTTTTCATCAAGCCCATTTTCTTTAAATGTTATCTGTAATTACTTCATGTGTCTTTGTTTATAAACAAATTGAAGATAAGGGTTAACTCAAAGTTCTTTTATAAACTGCCTCATCTGTATTTCTCACTGTATTCTGTGCTCTTGCTGTGTGCACAGAAAGGAGCAGGAAGTGTGTTCACTGTCTTTCTTACCACAATAATACAATTTCACAAAGGAAACAAGATATATATGACATCATCATAGAAAAAATGAGAAAAAAATGAATAAAGTTCTAAAGTGCCCTAGATATTTGATGTCATAGGAACTTGAAGAGACATAACGGTTCACAGATGGCTGTGAGCTCAGCGGATCAGGACCCCTCTGAAGCTGGTGCTCAGCTGTCTCTTAGAAAAGAAATAAGATTCATATTTACAGATGGGAGAAAGTGAGTGAATAAATAGTTTACTTAAAAATGCCACGACACATCGTTGCTAACAAAATCTCCATTCTTTAAACCAGAATCATGTCTTTTAAAATTGCTATACATTCCTAAAATTTTTAGGAAAGAATATCAATAACAGTAATGTGATATTATTATAATACTAGTGTCATCAGAATGTGAGTTAGGCATCAATTAAGGTCAACAAATATTTTCCATTAACAATTGTTTAGGGCTTCCCCTGGTGGTCCAGTGGGTAAGGACACCGCCTTGCAGTGCAAGGGGTGCCAGTTTGATCCCTGGCCTGGGAAGATCCCACGTGAGGCGGAGTGGCTGGACCGATGTGTCCAATCACTGAGCCGGAGCTCTGGAGCGCATGCGCCCAGAGCCGGCGCTCTGCAACGACAGACGCCACCGTGATGGGAGGCCCACGGGAGCCAAAGAACAAAGACAGATGAAAATGGAGAAATGAAAGACCAATAGAAGTGGCCCTCCTGCTCCCCTCCCTCCCCAACTCGATCCCCGCCCTAAATAAATAAATAAATAAATAAATCTTTAAAAAAAAAACCAATTGTTTATAAGGGTCTGCATTACATATTATAAGAAATATAAAGATGAATAATAGTTGGTATCTTTCTTATTGAAGAGTGAGTAGTACAGGAGGTTGAAAATATTTCAATGGAATAGATAAAGTTAAGAATCAGTTAACCTAAATTTTACTCCAAATTTTGCTCTAATTTGTTATTATAGCATGGGAAAAGTCCTTATCCTTCTGATATTTTAGTTTTTCCTGTTAAGGTCCATGGAATTCTCCAGGCAAGAATACTGGAGTGGGTTGTCATTCCCTTTTCCAGGGGATCTTCCCATCTCAGAGATCTAACCCAAGGTTCCTGCACTGCAGGCAGATTTTTGTTACCATCTGAGTCACCAGGGAAGTTCCAATAAATGCATGGATTGGGTTAACCTTATTATCTTTGCCATCGCTGTGACAATTTCTATTGGGTGTAGGGTATGCAGTGCAGACATGGGAATGATGAATAGAGACTCAAAATGGAGTCTGAAAGAATAAAGAAGTAGTTTCCTCATGGACCCGAGGTGACGAGCTGGAAACTAGGAAAACATCAAACACCTTGAATGCAAGGTGTTTACATATCAATGTTACTGATGTAACGCCATTACCGCCAGTTCTCAGGACCAGAGTCTTGGAGGTATGAGTGGGAAAGGACGTTGCTAGGTTTGGGGAGATAAAGTTGCTAGGGTCTAAGAATAAATAACACCATTGCAGGCCAGTAGGAGATAAACTGGAAAGAAACAAGAAAGGAACAGGGAAGTCTACACATTGTATATCTCTATTCCTATTTTTTTTTTTTAAACCTTTATTTTACTTTTAACTTTTACAGAGTTTTGTTGTTTACAGATATGTATGTTCTCAGATTAGTCATATGTATATCCCCCCCTTCCCTCCCCTCCCGACTATCACACAGCACCCCTGAAGGATCTCCTTTTCTCACAGAGCAATGACTAGAGCTATTTTCTTCACACATGATAGTACAGGCCTTCATACTACTTCCTTTACGCCTCTCACCCACTGTTCCTTCCCCACAATGTCCATATGTCCACTGTCCATGTCTGTCTTTCTGTTGCTTCACTGCGTGTGCCATCATCACCATCCTACTAGATTCCATATATATGTGTTAATATACTGTATTTGTCCTTCTCTTTCTGACTGACTTCACTTTTTATGATACGTTCTAGATCCAGCCACCTCATTAGGGTTGATTCTTCTGCATTTCTCTTTACAGCTGTGTAGTATTCCATTGTATATATGTGCCAGAGCTTTTGGATCCATTCGTTCGTCGATGGGCATCTAGGTTCCTTCCATGTTCTACCTATTGTATAGAGAGCTGCAATGAACATTGGGGTACAGGTGCTTCTTTCAGTTTTGATTTCGTCAGGGTATAAGCCTAAGAGTGGGATTGCTGGGTCATATGGTGCTTCTATTTTTAGTTTTTTAAGAAATCTCCAGACTGTCTTCCATAGAGGCTGTATCAATTTACACTCCCACCAGCAATGCAGGAGTGTTCCCTTTTCTCCGCAGCCTCTCCAGCATTTATTGTCTGTCGATTTGTGGATGATGGCCATTCTGATGGGTGTGAGGTGATGTCTCATTGTAGTTTTGATTTGCATTTCTCTAATTATTAGTGAAGTTGAGCATCGTTTCATGTGCTTTTGGGCCATCTGTATGTCATCGTTGGAGAGGTGTCTGTTTAGGTCCTTTTCCCATTTTTTGATTGGGTTGTTTGTTTTTCCAGTGCTGAGTTGTCTGAGTTGCTTGTAGATTTTGGAGATTAATTCTTTGTATTCCTATTTTTGTGATTATAAAAAATAGATGTCTTTTGCACATGTGCGTGCACGTACAAGAAAGCAACAAGAAACAATAAATATCATGAGCGGAGTCAGTACTGAGCTTTTGCCTATGAGAGGCACTAGCCCCCTGATCCCCACTTTATTTCTGTGTCTTGTTTTCTTTTCCTCGGGTTTGTTCATTGTCCAGCCTGCCTCGACAATTGGGCAGGGTCTGACCATCTCTGAGATGGATTATTGCCATGGATACCTAATTGAGCTCACTCTTCTCTCAGGCTTGCCCTCCTCACTCCTGTCCTCCATGCAAATGTTAGGAAAATAAATTATAGCTTTTACCTGATCATGGCATTCTCTTTACATCTCTAGAGGTTCTCTTTGGGATCTTAATTCTCTAACAGGGCAAGGAGGCTCTCCATAATCTGTGCCCTTTTTCTTCAGTATTCTAACCACTCAAGAATTCCTGGTTTACACCTGGTTTACCCAGAAATACCCTTGATTTCCCAGAAGTACAATACTGCCTCTTACTGCTGGGAAATCTGCTTGTGCATACGATCATGCTTGTGCATTGGAAATATTCTTCCTTATCACTTTGTCCTGGGCTCACTTATTCCTTGAAGGCTCTCCTACTTCTTTTCCTTTCCATCCCTTTTCAGTGTTTCTGTGAAACTCTGTGTATTACAACCACCCATCTCCACCTTGTCTGAATCTGTATCTGTCACTCCCACTACAATCATTTCTTTGAAGTCTGGCAACTATATTGCATTAATCCTGCTTGGAACTTGTACATGTGTGCATGCTCAGTTGTATCCAACTCTTCGCAACCTCATGGACTGTAGCCTGACAGACTCTTCTTTCCATGACATTTCCCAGGCAAGCATATTGCACTGGGTTGCTATTTCCTATTCCAGAGGGTCTTCCTGACCTAGGGATCAAACCTGAATCTCTTGCATCTCCTGCATTGGCAGGTGGAGTCTTTACCACTGTCCCACCTGGGGAAGCCCCTACTTGGAACATGGAAAGCAATAAAAATAGTTTGGACTTAGTTAATCCACTATCCTAGGATAGTGGAAACTCATAGAACAGAGATATGGACCAATTATCACAGACCTAGAAAGGAGAGGTTAATGCTGGCTAGAGGGGTTGAGTTAGTCAAATTTTAAGAGGCAGAAGTAGAAAAGAATATAATTCCAATTCCAAACAGTTGGACCAGAATAAGAACATGGATAGATCTGGAGAATTTGACTTGTTCCAAATCATGCCCAAACTGTGTCTTGTTTTCTTTTCCTCGGGTTTGTTCATTGTCCAGCCTGCCTCGACAATTGGGCAGGGTCTGACCATCTCTGAGATGGATTATTGCCATGGATACCTAATTGAGCTCACTCTTCTCTCAGGCTTGCCCTCCTCACTCCTGTCCTCCATGCAAATGTTAGGAAAATAAATTATAGCTTTTACCTGATCATGGCATTCTCTTTACATCTCTAGAGGTTCTCTTTGGGATCTTAATTCTCTAACAGGGCAAGGAGGCTCTCCATAATCTGTGCCCTTTTTCTTCAGTATTCTAACCACTCAAGAATTCCTGGTTTACACCTGGTTTACACAGAAATACCCGTGATTTCCCAGAAGTACAATACTGCCTCTTACTGCTGGGAAATCTGCTTGTGCATACGATCATGCTTGTGCATTGGAAATATTCTTCCTTATCACTTTGTCCTGGGCTCACTTATTCCTTGAAGGCTCTCCTACTTCTTTTCCTTTCCATCCCTTTTCAGTGTTTCTGTGAAACTCTGTGTATTACAACCACCCATCTCCACCTTGTCTGAATCTGTATCTGTCACTCCCACTACAATCATTTCTTTGAAGTCTGGCAACTATATTGCATTAATCCTGCTTGGAACTTGTACATGTGTGCATGCTCAGTTGTATCCAACTCTTCGCAACCTCATGGACTGTAGCCTGACAGACTCTTCTTTCCATGACATTTCCCAGGCAAGCATATTGCACTGGGTTGCTATTTCCTATTCCAGAGGGTCTTCCTGACCTAGGGATCAAACCTGAATCTCTTGCATCTCCTGCATTGGCAGGTGGAGTCTTTACCACTGTCCCACCTGGGGAAGCCCCTACTTGGAACATGGAAAGCAATAAAAATAGTTTGGACTTAGTTAATCCACTATCCTAGGATAGTGGAAACTCATAGAACAGAGATATGGACCAATTATCACAGACCTAGAAAGGAGAGGTTAATGCTGGCTAGAGGGGTTGAGTTAGTCAAATTTTAAGAGGCAGAAGTAGAAAAGAATATAATTCCAATTCCAAACAGTTGGACCAGAATAAGAACATGGATAGATCTGGAGAATTTGACTTGTTCCAAATCATGCCCAAATTTGATGGCTTAGAAATCAATTTATTGTTTTCTGTCATGGTTCTGTGGGTTATTGATGCTCTACTGGGGAGTTTTCACTTAGAAAGTCTAAAGCACTTGCACTCAGAGAAAATCTGGGGCTGCATCAGCTGAAGGCTCAACTGCTTAGATGTCCAAGATGTCTGGCATTTCATTCATGTCTGGATCCTGAGGATCCCTCCAAGTGCATCTCTATCAGAGTAGCATAGACTTCATACAAGGGCTCCAAGGGGTAAGAGGTAGAAAATGCCAAGAAGGAGCACAGCATCACTTTTCTACCAATCAAAGCTGCCATAGGGTCCATCCAGATTCAAGTATGTGGAGAAAAACGCTCTACCTTTTGCTGAGGAGGGCATCATTATACTGCAGAACACATGAAACAGGTGACATTGCTGCAGCCCTCTTGGAGAATACCCTCAACTACAGGGCTTTTTCTGGGGATTGTAAGAATGTGTTTAGGTCATAGAAAGGGGAATATGGGCTTTTACACAGTAAGAAAACTTGGTCTAATCCCAGAAAATGTTGAGTACATGATCTCATTGGATTTTTAATAAAGCAAGTGCCTTTCAGTTAGTTGTTTTTGTTCAGTTGCTGAGTTGTGTTCGACTCTTTTCAACCCCATATACTGCAGCACACAAAGTTTCCCTTCACGATTTCCTTCCCTTCCCTTCACTATCTCCCTGAGTTTGTTCAAACTTATGTTCACTGAGTCAGTGATGTCATCCAACCATCTTATCCTCTGTTGTCCCCATCTCCTCTTGTCCTCAATCTTTCCCAGTGTCAGGGTCTTTTCCAATAAGTCATCTCTTCTCAACAGTATTGTAGCTTCAGCTTCAGCATCAGTTCTTTCAATGAATATTCAGGGTTGATTTATTTTAGCGTTGACTTGTTTGATCTTGTTGTCTAAGTGACTCTCAAGAGCTTTCTCCAACACCATAGTTCAAAGCATCAGTTCTTGGATTCTCAGCCTCTTTTGTGGTCCAACTCTCACATCTATACATGACTATTGGGAAAACCAGAGCTTTGACTATATGCACCTTTGTCAGGAAAGTGACGTCTCTGCTTTTTAATACACTGTCTAGGTTTGTCATAGCTTTTCTTCCAATGAATGATGTTAATTAGTAGACAGGCCAATTTTTTTCTTCTGCTGGAGTATTTGCTCTCTTCCAACTCTATTGAAACTTCATGTTTTAGTTGGGTTGGTTCCACATTAACCTATTTTGTTAAAGTCATGTACCTTAATGATAGGCTATCAAGATATCTCTATTTTATTTTTAACAGTCACTCATCTTGAGACAAGATGGAAGCTGAGAAAACTTATCAAAGTATCATATCTTCTGTAACATTTGATAGAGTTCAGTGAAACCTAGTACATATATAGAGGTTATAGAAATAACAGGTTTCATTAGGTGATGGCTACAGATTACTGAACTGCTAGGGTAGCTGTCTCTGAATACCTTCCAAAAAATGTCTTGTGATAATTGAAGCCATGGAAGAAACTAATGTGTTGGCAGAGGGAATAGAAATTCTAAAAACCAACTGTGTAGTGGTTTGGTCAATGACACAGCCAGACTACATAAATTTAGATACAACTGGCATTTTAGTTAAAATGGTTTTTTCCCTTGCCAAAGTTTCTAAATAATTATATCTGTACTTCAGGATACTTAGACAGGTACAGCTTCTGGGTCCAAGAAATCTTAGGAAGCTTTTCATAAAGATAGAGCACTGTAACAGCCCATCTGTCCCCTAATTTCACAATTTTTAAAAAATGGAAAACATCTTCCATTTTTCTGCTCATCTCTAAGTTATAATGCACATGGTACAGCAAGGTACACAAAAAGATAATAAATTTTGCTTGTTAATTTCCTGATCCATTGTCTGCCTTGTTTATGCAGGTAATTGCAGCAGTACTACAGAAAATGTTGTGTTAAACTTGTGTGTCATGTCAATGCCTACATTAAGACATTTTTAAGAAACAGGAATGTATTTTTCAAAGATATAGGTATATTTTTATAAAGACATTATTCATTACAGGAGAGTGTTTCTCCATAAGGAGTCAGTTCCTAGTACCAAAATAATCACCTTCTGTGCATAGAGCTTGGGTTTTGTCTTCTAGACACTTAAATGAGATGACTGCTAGCTTCTCTCTTTTACTGTAGTTCTCTTGGAAGCTTGGAGGCAAAATTGTGTTCTATTTTCAATAAGTGCACCATATTATATCATGTATACCTTTGAATTCTACTTTAAATCCTCAGGTACAAAACAAATAATTAATTACCCAGTGAATTAACCTCTAGCTGGTTGCTCCAGGATTAATTTTCCATAGCAGTCACTTAGCTCTGAATATGGGTACCAGCTTCACAGAGGACAGGGAGATTATGAAGTTGTAATCCTCACTCTTTATTCATGGACGTTCATTAATCTTCAAGGTTAGGTAAAACATGTATGTTTAGCTAGCCTCCACCCTAAATAAGATGTGGTTATGGTGGAAACAGCTAGCTGTTTGAAAAATGGTGTGGAAATGTTGGAGTGGTTCCTCTACATGGGGCTTTACTTCCAAATTGACTTCAGTTGGTAAATATTATAGAAAGTTGAATTCTGGCAGGGGCTCTGAATTGCTTTTCTGTTCATTGACAGAATATCTAGACCAGCCCCACGTTTTTTTAATGTATTGTCTCACATATCTTCTCTGCAGGGGCTGTCAGGGTATCTGTGAAATGTGAGGCTAAGAGCAGTGTCTCCTAGTAAATAACTGCCAAGAGGAGAGGCAGGAATTGTGATGGCATGTATATTTAATTTTTTCTCCATTGATTGATATAAGTGAGGAAAAGTCTAGATTAAAGAGAACAGATACTGTGAGTAAAATACTCAAACTTGGATGCCAAAGTATTGTACTCATTCCAGAGTGTTCATGTCTTTATTTGCAAAACGTGTAAAGTATTCCCGTTGTTTAGCCTTTGGGTTTATGTACATTGTAAAAATAACAAATAACAATTTATGATGGAAATAAACCATGTTTGTGGCTCACTACTACTTAAACAGTGATGACACTGACTCTCAAAGATATAGGTATATTTTTATAAAGACATTATTCATTACAGGAGAGTGTTTCTCCATAAGGAGTCAGTTCCTAGTACCAAAATAATCACCTTCTGTGCATAGAGCTTGGGTTTTGTCTTCTAGACACTTAAATGAGATGACTGCTAGCTTCTCTCTTTTACTGTAGTTCTCTTGGAAGCTTGGAGGCAAAATTGTGTTCTATTTTCAATAAGTGCACCATATTATATCATGTATACCTTTGAATTCTACTTTAAATCCTCAGGTACAAAACAAATAATTAATTACCCAGTGAATTAACCTCTAGCTGGTTGCTCCAGGATTAATTTTCCATAGCAGTCACTTAGCTCTGAATATGGGTACCAGCTTCACAGAGGACAGGGAGATTATGAAGTTGTAATCCTCACTCTTTATTCATGGACGTTCATTAATCTTCAAGGTTAGGTAAAACATGTATGTTTAGCTAGCCTCCACCCTAAATAAGATGTGGTTATGGTGGAAACAGCTAGCTGTTTGAAAAATGGTGTGGAAATGTTGGAGTGGTTCCTCTACATGGGGCTTTACTTCCAAATTGACTTCAGTTGGTAAATATTATAGAAAGTTGAATTCTGGCAGGGGCTCTGAATTGCTTTTCTGTTCATTGACAGAATATCTAGACCAGCCCCACGTTTTTTTAATGTATTGTCTCACATATCTTCTCTGCAGGGGCTGTCAGGGTATCTGTGAAATGTGAGGCTAAGAGCAGTGTCTCCTAGTAAATAACTGCCAAGAGGAGAGGCAGGAATTGTGATGGCATGTATATTTAATTTTTTCTCCATTGATTGATATAAGTGAGGAAAAGTCTAGATTAAAGAGAACAGATACTGTGAGTAAAATACTCAAACTTGGATGCCAAAGTATTGTACTCATTCCAGAGTGTTCATGTCTTTATTTGCAAAACGTGTAAAGTATTCCCGTTGTTTAGCCTTTGGGTTTATGTACATTGTAAAAATAACAAATAACAATTTATGATGGAAATAAACCATGTTTGTGGCTCACTACTACTTAAACAGTGATGACACTGACTCTCAATCTCTGTGTCTTTGGATTCCAAACACAGTGACAAATCCTACCCAGCTGTCTGTCAGAAATAAATTTCCAGATTAAATCAACAGGGCTTCAGTTCAAATCCAGATATAATTGTGGCCACATTGGCAGAATAAGAATATGACTCTGAGGAACTCATCTGAAATGAGTTCTCATCAGACTCATGCACTAATACCTCAGAGGACCAAGAAAATGCAAATGGGTTTGAGTTGGTTTGCTGGATAAGCAAGTGAATACACTCCCTCCCTAACTTCAAGCCTGTGTTCCACATCAGGAAGCATGTATTGCTTCTCTGTGGAAATCTGTGGGCAGTACATGAGTAGAACTTTGAATCAATCAAATACTCAAATAATGACTAAGCTGTAGGTACTTACTAGAGCATAAGAAATATCTCAGTGACAAATACAAATACATATAAGCCACTATTCTTTGGTCACTTTTACATCTACTTGAGAAAAGCTATGGGTATAAAACAGGGGTAAGTTACAGAGAAGTAGGAGGAAATCTCATGGAAGTTTTAAAAGAAAAGACAAAAACCTGACAAGGCAATTTGAGTTATGCCTCATAGAGGAGAAAGTGGATTTTTTCCCCTGTATTATTGTCATCTCTTCTCTGATGCTGAGAGACTATTTGCTTTTGAAATTCTTGTGAAATAAGCAATAATGGCACCCTTAAAATTTGAGACACTTTTAGTTGGGGATTCTGAATTGCAGATGAAAGTGTCTTGTCATGAAAACCAGCTATTCTAGGTTTAGTCTCATTAAAGTTTTAATTTGCTTGTATAGAAGCATCTAAAACATTCCCTCGGGATGCTACCATTTCTCAACTACATTGTGTTTTGACCCAGTGAGCGCATATATTTATTAATATAAGATATACCTTTCTGGAGCTATCTTCTATAAGATAGGACATATGCTAGGAATGGAAACAATGGTTAATGAGATATCCTTCTTTTTATAAAACTCATAATCTACAGTTTGGGGATGGTGGTGAAAGGAGATGCAGAAACAACTAATTTTAAAGAATTGTACTAAGTAAGATGCTCTCAGGTAACAAAAGAAGAAGTGGCATAGAAAGGAAGTAGTGGGAATTAATTCCCTATAGACAGTTTCTCCAGGATATTTTAGGGAGTTTTTTTATCACTAGGAATTGAGAGGGTATGTTAGGATAGATTCATCATTTTACAACCAACCTTTGATCATGTTTAGAAATAATGCTTTGTGCAGGGTATATAGAAACATTTTCTGTTCAACAAAGATAGAAAGATTTTGCCCAGAGGATGAGAAGAGCCCTGAATGCAAAGCTATGGGCCCCTGGGATCTGATTCCATCTCTGCCAGTCTGTAACTGTGGTAATCGCTTCTGTTTCCGAACTTTTTTTCTCTAACCTTCTAATGTGAAGACTATTAAGTCTGCTTTTGACTACAGGGATGAAGTTGGCCTGGAGAAAAAGAGGTGATAACAGAATGGGTGCTCCTGGTGGCAGAAGGAGCACAAATAGGTGTTGGTCATGAACTGTTGACTCAGAGAAAATTGAAAGAGCAAGAGATAAATCAGTCTAAATAATAATATAAAATGTCAACAAAATTTATCATTTGCTAAGCATTTGCCTAAGTCTTAACTTGTATTAATGAATTTTGTCCTCACAATGATCTTTAAATATAGATGCTATCCATATCCTTCTATTACTGATGAGTAACTAAGGCCAAGGAATGTTAAATATCTTACCCCAAGTTACACAGTATGTACTGTAACCTAAGCATATGGGCTCCAGAGCCTGTACTTGTAGTACTTTTCTTTATTCTTGAGCACTGCTTGATTGTTACCATGAAGTTGCAATGCTTATTTCTAGGTTTAGTCTCATTAAAGTTTTAATTTGCTTGTATAGAAGCATCTAAAACATTCCCTCGGGATGCTACCATTTCTCAACTACATTGTGTTTTGACCCAGTGAGCGCATATATTTATTAATATAAGATATACCTTTCTGGAGCTATCTTCTATAAGATAGGACATATGCTAGGAATGGAAACAATGGTTAATGAGATATCCTTCTTTTTATAAAACTCATAATCTACAGTTTGGGGATGGTGGTGAAAGGAGATGCAGAAACAACTAATTTTAAAGAATTGTACTAAGTAAGATGCTCTCAGGTAACAAACGAAGAAGTGGCATAGCAAGGAAGTAGGGGGAAATTTAAATTTCCCCTATAGACAGTTTCTCCAGGATATTTTAGGGAGTTTTTTTATCACTAGGAATTGAGAGGGTATGTTAGGATAGATTCATCATTTTACAACCAACCTTTGATCATGTTTAGAAATAATGCTTTGTGCAGGGTATATAGAAACATTTTCTGTTCAACAAAGATAGAAAGATTTTGCCCAGAGGATGAGAAGAGCCCTGAATGCAAAGCTATGGGCCCCTGGGATCTGATTCCATCTCTGCCAGTCTGTAACTGTGGTAATCGCTTCTGTTTCCGAACTTTTTTTCTCTAACCTTCTAATGTGAAGACTATTAAGTCTGCTTTTGACTACAGGGATGAAGTTGGCCTGGAGAAAAAGAGGTGATAACAGAATGGGTGCTCCTGGTGGCAGAAGGAGCACAAATAGGTGTTGGTCATGAACTGTTGACTCAGAGAAAATTGAAAGAGCAAGAGATAAATCAGTCTAAATAATAATATAAAATGTCAACAAAATTTATCATTTGCTAAGCATTTGCCTAAGTCTTAACTTGTATTAATGAATTTTGTCCTCACAATGATCTTTAAATATAGATGCTATCCATATCCTTCTATTACTGATGAGTAACTAAGGCCAAGGAATGTTAAATATCTTACCCCAAGTTACACAGTATGTACTGTAACCTAAGCATATGGGCTCCAGAGCCTGTACTTGTAGTACTTTTCTTTATTCTTGAGCACTGCTTGATTGTTACCATGAAGTAAGTGAAGCTGTGAATCACAGAGAAGATAAACTCCAATTGCAAAATTAAGGCTATTAGGGTGTGGTGGGCATTGTTGTGACACTCAAGTATTTAGCTTCATTTAAACTGCAACCAATTTGAAAATCAAGGTAAAGTAACTATAAAGGATTGTAGCATCTTAAAGTAACTACTAAGGAAATAATTTAGCTTTAAGAAGAAAGTGATGATTACATTTCAGGTCTCACTCTACTATATCTTCTAAGGTGGAATCTTCTATGGTGGAATCGAGGAAACAGACCAGGTGAAAGAATATGGCAACTCAAATTAACGCATCAGCATTAGTTGAGGTGAATGGTGTGTTACAGGGGAAGGGAAAGCAGTAAGTTTTGGTGATTGGGTGGATGGAGGGGAAAAAGAAAAAGAGAAGAAATTGGGGATAACTACCAGGTTTCTGTTTCGAGTAAGTGAATAGATATCTTTACTATTCATAAAGAATACAATGAAGTACAGGTTTCACAGAGTGAAATAACAGATTCACTTTAGGGTGTGTTGAATTTGACATGCCTCTAGGATGTTCAAATGGAGGTGCTACTACATGGAATATGAGTTCTGGGGCTCAGGTGAAAGTCCTGGTTGGAGACTGTGAACATCATTAGGATGCAGATTTGGAAATCACCTGAATAGCTGAATTTGCCCAGGAAAACAAAGTAAAATGAGAAGGGAAATGAAAACAGAACCCCAATATGTAAGATGCAGTAAAAGAAGATAAGTCATTGAAGCAATGGCTTGAGAGGTAGGAGAAAGAAAAAAAAAAAAAAAAACCCAAAAGATTGGGGCTTCTGAGAAGCCAAAGAAAGAGAGTACATGTATTATAATGAAGGAGTAGGAGCAGTTTCCTTCACTGTGGAGAGCTCAGAGTATCTGTGGAGTAAAAGTTCACTGGATTTAGCAACAGAGACCATTGTTGACCTATGGAAAACTAGATCTATTGGAGCAACAGGGTGAGGAGGGGCTAGAAGGCAAGGGAAAGTGAAGACACTAATCATGGATAATGTTTTTAAGAAACTGAGTGGTGAATAAAAGAGGGAGATATCTAGATGGAAAAGACAGGCATATTTAATGCTGATTATGAGTCAGTAGCAAGAGAACTTTTAAAGGTAGAGAACAGAGGGAAAGTATTCTGAGGAGGGAGAAGACAGATGTGAAATTACATTAACAAATAAAAAACAAATTACTTAAAAAAATATGCCTCTGTATCTAAACACCAGTAGGGACTGCTATACAGGACTGCTTCCCTGGCCATACCAGCAGATCTTATAGAAATGATATATCCACATGCTTTAGGAAATGTAGTTCTCTCTTTGACAAGGATTTGAGGACTAATGTGCCTCAACAACCTCATGATCTTGGCTGTGGAAGAAGAGGGTTACCCAGGAGAGATTTGCTCAGCACACTCTATGAAGATGAGCACAAATGCACAATAAATTAATATGAGCTAAGGGGATTTGTTAGCAATGATGACTAAAACAATGAACAGGAAAGGGGAATGTAACACTATCAAGCTCAATGGTTCTGGTCTGGTAAATACTGTGCCTGTGAGATGAAATATAAATCATGGTTTTTGGGCAGCAAGAAGATAGTCTAGTGAGCTGTACATATAAATATGGCTTGGGTACAAAGACAAACAAATGAAAAAAGGAAAAAAAAAAAACCTACTGGCCCTGGGATGGGGCACTAAGTTCCTGAGAAGCTGCAATATATCTATTTTGAAGAGAAAATGCTAATCTATTATTTTCCTTTCCTTTCATTCAGTCATTGAAATCAACATTTAATTTGGCTCCTGTTGGTATGCAAAGCACTGTGTTGGGTTCTGCGTATTTAACAATGAACAAAGCCCCATTCCTATCTTCTGGGAGTCATGATTTCCTAGGAAAGTTAGACAAAGACACACAGTCCCTGTTCAGTGTAGTAACAATTATCTGTAATAATGACATGTAGAAGGAACCATGGGTGCCTTACACTTCTTGGGCTAAGGGAAAAGTCAGCCAAAAGCATAAAAGCTTTCTTTAATTGTTAAAGTATGTGACATAAACAAGTCTATTTCAGTCATACATTTTCACAAAGGCATTTTATCTGAATTTTTAAAATGTTTTAAAGGGGTTATCTAGATGGAAAAGACAGGCATATTTAATGCTGATTATGAGTCAGTAGCAAGAGAACTTTTAAAGGTAGAGAACAGAGGGAAAGTATTCTGAGGAGGAGAAGACAGATGTGAAATTACATTAACAAATAAAAAACAAATTACTTAAAAAAATATGCCTCTGTATCTAAACACCAGTAGGGACTGCTATACAGGACTGCTTCCCTGGCCATACCAGCAGATCTTATAGAAATGATATATCCACATGCTTTAGGAAATGTAGTTCTCTCTTTGACAAGGATTTGAGGACTAATGTGCCTCAACAACCTCATGATCTTGGCTGTGGAAGAAGAGGGTTACCCAGGAGAGATTTGCTCAGCACACTCTATGAAGATGAGCACAAATGCACAATAAATTAATATGAGCTAAGGGGATTTGTTAGCAATGATGACTAAAACAATGAACAGGAAAGGGGAATGTAACACTATCAAGCTCAATGGTTCTGGTCTGGTAAATACTGTGCCTGTGAGATGAAATATAAATCATGGTTTTTTTTGGCAGCAAGAAGATAGTCTAGTGAGCTGTACATATAAATATGGCTTGGGTACAAAGACAAACAAATGAAAAAAGGAAAAAAAAAAAACCTACTGGCCCTGGGATGGGGCACTAAGTTCCTGAGAAGCTGCAATATATCTATTTTGAAGAGAAAATGCTAATCTATTATTTTCCTTTCCTTTCATTCAGTCATTGAAATCAACATTTAATTTGGCTCCTGTTGGTATGCAAAGCACTGTGTTGGGTTCTGCGTATTTAACAATGAACAAAGCCCCATTCCTATCTTCTGGGAGTCATGATTTCCTAGGAAAGTTAGACAAAGACACACAGTCCCTGTTCAGTGTAGTAACAATTATCTGTAATAATGACATGTAGAAGGAACCATGGGTGCCTTACACTTCTTGGGCTAAGGGAAAAGTCAGCCAAAAGCATAAAAGCTTTCTTTAATTTTTAAAGTATGTGACATAAACAAGTCTATTTCAGTCATACATTTTCACAAAGGCATTTTATCTGAATTTTTAAAATGTATGTTTTATCTCCATGAGGGGTTCCATAATCCCATTTACACCTGCTGAACATGTTGACATGACTGTATCAAAGAATCCTGAAAACCCACAGCTGGATGAGACCTCAGCTATAATCCCAACCACTTTGTTGTTAATTGAAGAGACTCTACCATTATTCAAGCTGTTATTATCTATATAGACTACCCATTACCAAACTACTCTAAAATGGTTATTTTCACTTTTTTGCAATGTCTTCTACTTATGTCAGTCTCTGTTTAGTTGCTTCAGTCAAACAATTCTGTGACCCCATGGGTAATAGCCCACCAGGCTCCTCTATTTATGGGATTTTCCCTACAAGAATATTAGAGTGGGTTTCCATGTCCTTCTCTAGGAGATCTTCCTGACCAAGGGATCAAACTCTCATCTCCTGCACAAATCCTTTTGCAATGTCTTCTACTTATGTCAGTCTCTGTTTAGTTGCAATGTCTAACTAATGGATTCAGGTGGATTCTTTATCACTGAAGCACTTGGGACATATATATTTTTATGGTTACTGAAATGAAAATAAAATATTTTCTACTATTTTCAACATTGAATTAGAAGAATTGAATTAGAACTTTTCTATATTATGATAAAGTTTTTATAATTTTCATTTGAATGCCTGCATGATAGTCTATTATTTTGTTCTACCTTAAATTACTAAATCATTCCTATAACTTTTGACATGTGGAACCATCCCACTTTATAGATGAAGAAACTGAGGCCAGGACAAGTACCTCATACTTTGAATCTTTGTGAGTCCTTTCTTTTCCTCATGTTATAGCTTTTACAGGAAATATGAGAATTATTATTAGCAAACCATTCTGTGAGTTTAGTTTCTTTAAAGCTGGTGCATCATAGATACCTACTGAAAATTTAGGACTGGTCAACAGACAAGGGAACATGACTCACCCTTTCCTATGATCCAATAGTAGCTTCTTCTGCCATGTTGGGCAGATCCCATGGAGACTTTGTATTCTCACATATGCATATGAATGGACAGTATGAACTTGTTTCATTGCCTTTTAAGTATGTGACATAAACAAGTCTATTTCAGTCATACATTTTCACAAAGGCATTTTATCTGAATTTTTAAAATGTATGTTTTATCTCCATGAGGGGTTCCATAATCCCATTTACACCTGCTGAACATGTTGACATGACTGTATCAAAGAATCCTGAAAACCCACAGCTGGATGAGACCTCAGCTATAATCCCAACCACTTTGTTGTTAATTGAAGAGACTCTACCATTATTCAAGCTGTTATTATCTATATAGACTACCCATTACCAAACTACTCTAAAATGGTTATTTTCACTTTTTTGCAATGTCTTCTACTTATGTCAGTCTCTGTTTAGTTGCTTCAGTCAAACAATTCTGTGACCCCATGGGTAATAGCCCACCAGGCTCCTCTATTTATGGGATTTTCCCTACAAGAATATTAGAGTGGGTTTCCATGTCCTTCTCTAGGAGATCTTCCTGACCAAGGGATCAAACTCTCATCTCCTGCACAAATCCTTTTGCAATGTCTTCTACTTATGTCAGTCTCTGTTTAGTTGCAATGTCTAACTAATGGATTCAGGTGGATTCTTTATCACTGAAGCACTTGGGACATATATATTTTTATGGTTACTGAAATGAAAATAAAATATTTTCTACTATTTTCAACATTGAATTAGAAGAATTGAATTAGAACTTTTCTATATTATGATAAAGTTTTTATAATTTTCATTTGAATGCCTGCATGATAGTCTATTATTTTGTTCTACCTTAAATTACTAAATCATTCCTATAACTTTTGACATGTGGAACCATCCCACTTTATAGATGAAGAAACTGAGGCCAGGACAAGTACCTCATACTTTGAATCTTTGTGAGTCCTTTCTTTTCCTCATGTTATAGCTTTTACAGGAAATATGAGAATTATTATTAGCAAACCATTCTGTGAGTTTAGTTTCTTTAAAGCTGGTGCATCATAGATACCTACTGAAAATTTAGGACTGGTCAACAGACAAGGGAACATGACTCACCCTTTCCTATGATCCAATAGTAGCTTCTTCTGCCATGTTGGGCAGATCCCATGGAGACTTTGTATTCTCACATATGCATATGAATGGACAGTATGAACTTGTTTCATGCTTCAAGTATTCATACCAGTAGTAGGTTTCTGAAGAGTTGAGGTACGTGTGGTTAAGACTGATATAGGAGGAAGCTGGTGGAATCTGTCCATTGGAAGCTATTTTGCTACACTTTACCTGGGAGGAAGAGAACACTACCATGGCAGAGAGGAGGGTACTGAGAACTTAGGTATGGAGTTACTTAGGTATGGAATTAGGGGAAACCCATCAGACATCTCAAATACTAGAAAGTTATTGCTAGAAGGGACATTAGAGACCATTTTCAACTTGCCAAGTACCTATTAAGATAGCAGGAGATGAACTAAAATTCAGATACCATAATATCAACTTGAGTGCATTGTCCATCAGAGAAGTAATAATACCAGTGACAAACTTTCCTCCTTCAGTTACTAAGGACTTTTCATATATGGAAACAGTTTTAATTTATTAAAAAACACTCAGGACAAAGAACAAAGATGGATGAAAATAGACAAATGAAAGACCAATAGAAGTGGCTCACCCGCCCCACCTACCCTCCAATAAAAACTTAAAAAAAAAAAAGAAAAGCTCTTCTAGCTCTATTTGTATTTCCAGAGATCAGAAAAAGTGTATTTGATTAGGTCTTCCTCCATATGCTGGAAATAGAATAATGCTTCCAAATTGAAGACTTCATGATTATAGTCTTCAGCTTTGTTTTAGTATGTCTTGAAATATATGTTTTAAAATGTAGATAAGGTAAATAGGGCTTCCCTGGTGGTCCAGTGGGTGAGGACACCGCCTTGCAGTGCAGGGGGCGCCGGTTCGATCCCTGGCCTTGGAAGATCCCACGTACTGTGGAGCGGCTGGACTGATGTGTCCAATTACTGAGCCGGAGCTCTGGAGCGCATGCTCCCAGAGCAGGTGCTTTGCGACAACAGAGGACACCGTGATGGGAGGCCCACACGGGCCAAAGAACAAAGATGGATGAAAATGGACAAATGAAAGACCAATAGAAGTGGCCCGCCTGCTCCCCTCCCTCCTTACCCCACCCCCACCAAAATAAATAAATAAATAAATCTTAAAAAAAAATGTAGATAAGGTAAATAGACTAACAGTGAATTAATTCAGTAACACCTCTGTAAATCCCACTTCTGAAAACAGTGAAATAATTGGGTAAAAGTTGAAGAAATAGGTAGATAAGAGCTGGATGCAGGAGGAAGAGGAATAGAAAACTGTGCGGTAATTTCCCTTTCTATGGAGTGATGGGATGAGGGGGCTATACATATGACTAATCTGGGATCATACATATCTGTAAACAGCAAAACTCTGTAAAAGTAAAAAGTGAAAAAAAAATTTCCCTTCTAGTCTCACAAAAGCTGTATGCAAATAAAACAATAGAATCATAAAAGCATTAGTTTTAGAACTATTATCAGAAAGCTGTTATCTCACATTTTTACGTTATAGATTGAAAAACTAAAATTTAGAGAGACTTGCCCTGGTCTTAAGGGCTTCTCATTGGCAACATATGTCGTCCACACTTTCTTTTGCTTCTGAATCTAGTTCTTTGTGTCAACTAATGGAATAATTATTGTGTTACTACTCTTGACATGAAGTAGGATAAGTGTCAATGTGCACAAAAGAAGACATAGAGAGCATATTACTATCCTCAAGACTACCAGTTTGGGTTGGATAGAAAGAAATGCAGTATAGACACCAAGAGCTTGATTGTGTCTTTCAGTTGATAAGTCTGAGCAAAGTTCATAGAAGACTGGTTCAGAAGAAGTGGATCTTGAGGAGGTGGGACCTGAACTAGCTTCTAAAGGTAGAATTTGAAACAGGTGGTAGTTGAGGGAGGATACATTTCAGGCAGTAAGTACTAGCAATGCCCTGGGAAGGACCTGTTAGTATAGAGAGCATTCACCTCATTCTTTATAATAGTTTTGATATTCTCATTCTAATCCATGTGAATAACATTGGGCAAGTTAGTTAGCTACTCTTTTCCTCTTTCTTTAGCAGCAAGGAGAAGGGAATAACAATGCAGGCTTCCTGTTACAGAGAAACCAGGAGACATTGTGAATATGAAGCTGTATAAAGGATTTTATTCACATAAGGGGGAAGGAAAATATGCTCCACAAAATTCTACAGCCAGAATTTTAAAGCATCATTGTTGCCTAATGATGGTTTTAGCTTTGCCCTTGGTAGATATATAGTTGGAGTTTTGCAACTGAAAAATATCTTTGTTATGTTTTGCCTGGATCAAAGCACACATAAAGCGTGATTGAATGGGAAAAAAAGGCAAAAGCTACAGGCGAGAGACTCAGCATGACAACGGGCAACACTCAGGTTTTTGTTAATGTCCTATCTGGTTAAAATGTTCTGAAACCTTTGTAAGGAAAGTCTGAAAAATTCAACAAAATTTATAATGAATACACACACACACATACACACAAACACACACACACACACACACACACATCCAGAATGGGTGCTCACTCCATTCTGTAGGTCAGAGTTACTAGAGATGGAAAGACCAACACTTTGAGCCATTCTTTCCAACAGCGTGTATGGCCACACTCCCAAAGAAGAGATCTTTGTGAGAAGAAAAGTGGAAGTGCAGAATGCTCTAAGATTGCAAAAGAGTTAAGTTATAGAGATCTGCTTAAATAAGAACTCGTCTCTAGCAAAGTCCAGTTTTTTTCAGTCTTAGGTACACAATGGAAATGAAGTTTTATGAACATATGGAATTATCTTATAATCAATTGGATGCCTATAAATGAGATTATTAATGAGATCTAAAGAAACCTTTCTTTGAAAAAAAATTGGTATAGACACCAAGAGCTTGATTGTGTCTTTCAGTTGATAAGTCTGAGCAAAGTTCATAGAAGACTGGTTCAGAAGAAGTGGATCTTGAGGAGGTGGGACCTGAACTAGCTTCTAAAGGTAGAATTTGAAACAGGTGGTAGTTGAGGGAGGATACATTTCAGGCAGTAAGTACTAGCAATGCCCTGGGAAGGACCTGTTAGTATAGAGAGCATTCACCTCATTCTTTATAATAGTTTTGATATTCTCATTCTAATCCATGTGAATAACATTGGGCAAGTTAGTTAGCTACTCTTTTCCTCTTTCTTTAGCAGCAAGGAGAAGGGAATAACAATGCAGGCTTCCTGTTACAGAGAAACCAGGAGACATTGTGAATATGAAGCTGTATAAAGGATTTTATTCACATAAGGGGGAAGGAAAATATGCTCCACAAAATTCTACAGCCAGAATTTTAAAGCATCATTGTTGCCTAATGATGGTTTTAGCTTTGCCCTTGGTAGATATATAGTTGGAGTTTTGCAACTGAAAAATATCTTTGTTATGTTTTGCCTGGATCAAAGCACACATAAAGCGTGATTGAATGGGAAAAAAAGGCAAAAGCTACAGGCGAGAGACTCAGCATGACAACGGGCAACACTCAGGTTTTTGTTAATGTCCTATCTGGTTAAAATGTTCTGAAACCTTTGTAAGGAAAGTCTGAAAAATTCAACAAAATTTATAATGAATACACACACACACATACACACAAACACACACACACACACACACACACATCCAGAATGGGTGCTCACTCCATTCTGTAGGTCAGAGTTACTAGAGATGGAAAGACCAACACTTTGAGCCATTCTTTCCAACAGCGTGTATGGCCACACTCCCAAAGAAGAGATCTTTGTGAGAAGAAAAGTGGAAGTGCAGAATGCTCTAAGATTGCAAAAGAGTTAAGTTATAGAGATCTGCTTAAATAAGAACTCGTCTCTAGCAAAGTCCAGTTTTTTTCAGTCTTAGGTACACAATGGAAATGAAGTTTTATGAACATATGGAATTATCTTATAATCAATTGGATGCCTATAAATGAGATTATTAATGAGATCTAAAGAAACCTTTCTTTGAAAAGAGTGAGATTGGTGTTTCTGGTTACACTGGTTGGAAAGACCTCTTCTTGTTCTATGCTGTGGATTCTAATGACACCCATGTACACTGAAGACTTAGTTTTTAGCATGATTCCAGATAAAATGAAAGCAAGAACTGTGACCCTTAGTTCTATAAATTCCAGCTAAATATAGAAAAGTCACACTGTGAGTGAATACTCTTGATGCTTACTTGTATTACTAGCAATATTGGCATCGTTTTTTTTTATTTTTATTCTTATCTTTGACTTCCTAAGATCTTCTAGCGATCGTATATTGGATTTTTCCTGCTTAAAAGAAAATTTTTGGGAGTCCCAAAGTCCCATTGCTTTTAATACATAGGGGCTACATGTAATAAGATAGATGGACAAATAGAAAGTTCAGTTTAGAAATGATGTGTGATTGTGCTCCAAAATTTAAAACACTTAACACACACACTTCCCCAAACCTTCTCTAATTTGGTCATTCTTTTTCCTCACTGGAATGACTAATTTATATAGTAAAATTCAACTGCATTGTAAGCTTCTGAGATTTAGGAAAGTGCTCCTGTGCTTTCATTTTATTTTTATCTCTACTCTTAATATGTAGCATAAAGTCTTGTCCTTAGAAAATGTTTGATAAATACAGAATGACTGATTATTTATTTACCAAATTGACTAGCTTATCAATATGTCATGGACATTGACCTCTGAGACAATCCCCAACTAGGGAATTTTCACTGGAGACAGAAGGGGGTTTTCAGGAATCATGTTATACTTATCTTAATCTCCCTTGCATTGGTTAACCTCATGTTCCACTCAGTGCTCCCTATAGGTAGATGCTCCATTTCTGTTTATTGATTAAAAAATAGTTTCTACTGTTGAGCAATAGCTCCTCAATTAAGCTTTGTCATGAGAACTTGTACCACTATATTAAATAATAGAAAAGGCACAAAATTGTTGCTATATGACTTGGCCTTTCTTAAGTTTTTTCAGTCTTAGGTACACAATGGAAATGAAGTTTTATGAACATATGGAATTATCTTATAATCAATTGGATGCCTATAAATGAGATTATTAATGAGATCTAAAGAAACCTTTCTTTGAAAAGAGTGAGATTGGTGTTTCTGGTTACACTGGTTGGAAAGACCTCTTCTTGTTCTATGCTGTGGATTCTAATGACACCCATGTACACTGAAGACTTAGTTTTTAGCATGATTCCAGATAAAATGAAAGCAAGAACTGTGACCCTTAGTTCTATAAATTCCAGCTAAATATAGAAAAGTCACACTGTGAGTGAATACTCTTGATGCTTACTTGTATTACTAGCAATATTGGCATCGTTTTTTTTTATTTTTATTCTTATCTTTGACTTCCTAAGATCTTCTAGCGATCGTATATTGGATTTTTCCTGCTTAAAAGAAAATTTTTGGGAGTCCCAAAGTCCCATTGCTTTTAATACATAGGGGCTACATGTAATAAGATAGATGGACAAATAGAAAGTTCAGTTTAGAAATGATGTGTGATTGTGCTCCAAAATTTAAAACACTTAACACACACACTTCCCCAAACCTTCTCTAATTTGGTCATTCTTTTTCCTCACTGGAATGACTAATTTATATAGTAAAATTCAACTGCATTGTAAGCTTCTGAGATTTAGGAAAGTGCTCCTGTGCTTTCATTTTATTTTTATCTCTACTCTTAATATGTAGCATAAAGTCTTGTCCTTAGAAAATGTTTGATAAATACAGAATGACTGATTATTTATTTACCAAATTGACTAGCTTATCAATATGTCATGGACATTGACCTCTGAGACAATCCCCAACTAGGGAATTTTCACTGGAGACAGAAGGGGGTTTTCAGGAATCATGTTATACTTATCTTAATCTCCCTTGCATTGGTTAACCTCATGTTCCACTCAGTGCTCCCTATAGGTAGATGCTCCATTTCTGTTTATTGATTAAAAAATAGTTTCTACTGTTGAGCAATAGCTCCTCAATTAAGCTTTGTCATGAGAACTTGTACCACTATATTAAATAATAGAAAAGGCACAAAATTGTTGCTATATGACTTGGCCTTTCTGTACTGAGAATCTAATATAATAATAGAGGGTTATTTCCTTGAGGATATAGCAGCTCTCTAGCCAGATACTCATTGTTACATGCATGCAGGCTCCTTAGAGTTAAAAGGCTCTCCCTTTTCTGGGAGGAAAGAAATGAAAACCACTTACCTAGTCAACATTATTTCATAGGATTCTGGGGAATAAATCAAACTTGGCATGACCTTCATTGAAATTTTAGATTTATTTACAGAGGCTTGTGATGATTGCTTTATCTACCAGAGGCTCCGTTTCCTCTTGGCAACTCATAAGTAATGTGGTCCACGCAAACCCGTGTAAACAGAGCTAATATTTCAAGGGAGGTCATGTTATATACTCTTTCCCTGAGAATAGATAATGACTGACTGCTGGCTGATATGAATTTATCTCTGTGAGGGAGAAGAAGGATTGTGTGGTCCAGAGGGCAGTATCTAGGGTTTGTGGATCCTAAGTGGGACTGAGGCACATTGGATCTAAATGTATTTGTGTGGTATGTTTCTACTCATGAGGAATAATCAACCACAGAAAACAAAATAATTCACTCAAGTCTTCAATGGTCTACAAAGTTATTCTTGATTTTTCTTAATTTATTTGTGCATATTTTTCCTTTGAGTCACTAAATCCAGTGGTCTCCAAAGAAAAGTTTGGACCCACAAGTAGATAGATCTTTAAGCTTGTTCCCTCATTAATTCCACTTCCTTTTTTGTTGGTTCCATTTTCATCCCTCACCACACTTGTCTTTCCTTGCCTTCTAATATGGTTTTCTAGAGGGAGAAACTTAGTCTTCTACAGGAATCAGGCCTCATTTATAGCTCAGAGACTTTTGCATACATATTCAGAGAAACACACCCAGCTACCAGCACCTACAGGTGGTTCAATGGTAAAGAATCCATCTGCCAATGCAGGAGATGTGGGCTTGATCCCTGGGTCAGGAAAATCCCTTGGAGAAGGGAATGACAGCCCATCCCAGTATTCTTGCCTGGGAAATCCCATGGACAGAGAAGTCTGGTGGGATAAGTCCATGGCATTGAAAGGCTGACATAACTGAGCCTGCACCCACAACCTCCACCTACAGGGTAAAATGTAAGTCTTACTAGTAAAAAGAAAAAATTTCCATTAAATATAATAATAGAGGGTTATTTCCTTGAGGATATAGCAGCTCTCTAGCCAGATACTCATTGTTACATGCATGCAGGCTCCTTAGAGTTAAAAGGCTCTCCCTTTTCTGGGAGGAAAGAAATGAAAACCACTTACCTAGTCAACATTATTTCATAGGATTCTGGGGAATAAATCAAACTTGGCATGACCTTCATTGAAATTTTAGATTTATTTACAGAGGCTTGTGATGATTGCTTTATCTACCAGAGGCTCCGTTTCCTCTTGGCAACTCATAAGTAATGTGGTCCACGCAAACCCGTGTAAACAGAGCTAATATTTCAAGGGAGGTCATGTTATATACTCTTTCCCTGAGAATAGATAATGACTGACTGCTGGCTGATATGAATTTATCTCTGTGAGGGAGAAGAAGGATTGTGTGGTCCAGAGGGCAGTATCTAGGGTTTGTGGATCCTAAGTGGGACTGAGGCACATTGGATCTAAATGTATTTGTGTGGTATGTTTCTACTCATGAGGAATAATCAACCACAGAAAACAAAATAATTCACTCAAGTCTTCAATGGTCTACAAAGTTATTCTTGATTTTTCTTAATTTATTTGTGCATATTTTTCCTTTGAGTCACTAAATCCAGTGGTCTCCAAAGAAAAGTTTGGACCCACAAGTAGATAGATCTTTAAGCTTGTTCCCTCATTAATTCCACTTCCTTTTTTGTTGGTTCCATTTTCATCCCTCACCACACTTGTCTTTCCTTGCCTTCTAATATGGTTTTCTAGAGGGAGAAACTTAGTCTTCTACAGGAATCAGGCCTCATTTATAGCTCAGAGACTTTTGCATACATATTCAGAGAAACACACCCAGCTACCAGCACCTACAGGTGGTTCAATGGTAAAGAATCCATCTGCCAATGCAGGAGATGTGGGCTTGATCCCTGGGTCAGGAAAATCCCTTGGAGAAGGGAATGACAGCCCATCCCAGTATTCTTGCCTGGGAAATCCCATGGACAGAGAAGTCTGGTGGGATAAGTCCATGGCATTGAAAGGCTGACATAACTGAGCCTGCACCCACAACCTCCACCTACAGGGTAAAATGTAAGTCTTCTGCAAAATAGGAACAAGCCTTTTTCCATACAACATTTGTATAAATTATAAAATCCTGTGTTCTAGAATGTCTTATCTCTGATTTATGATATATGATTGTATATAAACCTTATAAGTATTGATTTAGAAGTCTAGAAGGAAGTTACATAAGTGTAGAATTAATTAAGAAATACAAATTAAAGGCATTCTGTAGCCTCAGTGTATTGCTACTTGATATGTGGGGTAAAGATCTTGTGTAACTTACAATGGATTTAAAATAACAAGACTCTAGAAAAAACCTTGAAAGACAGAAGTCTATATAAAATTAGTGGCATGGATTTAAGTGGCACTCTAAATACATATGTGATCATGTCCCTCTCCTTAATATCATCTTGATGAATAAAGTCCTGATTCCTTTTACAGCTCCTGGATCCACAAGGGGTTTGAAATCTGACCCCATTTCATTCCACCATGCCTGAGAAACTGCATTCTGACTTCACTGGATACATGTGAATCTCTATTATATTGATTTAAGGATGAGAAAGCTAAAGATATATAACTTGTATAATATCATAAGGTATATTAGATACAGTCATTTGATGTGTAAGCTCCTTTCCTTACTGTTTATTTTCTTTCCTCTTGGAATACCTTCCACTACCATCTCTGACTGGTGAATATCAGCACTTCAGATCTTTTCAAAACTAAGTGAGCTATTTTTCTCTTTTGTGCTTATATCACACTTGCTTCTTCTCTACTGCATCTTAAAGTCATATCTTTACCGTACAACCCACTACAGCATGAGTTTTTGAGGTCAAATACTGTGTTTTGGTCACTGTGAATTCACCAGGGCTTAGCACCAGAATTTTTTATAAATGCTTTAAGGTAAGTAAATTCTCAGAAAGTGGCTGTATAATCTCCTAAATGAGTAGGAAGTACAACCACTTCATGAAAACTGAGAGCTACTAAATAGAACATGCACACTAAAATATCCTCCCTTCGTCCTGCCCTTGTAGCGAGAGAATCTACTTAAACCCCTTGGGGCTAAGACGGCTCTGGTCCTGATCATGTAACCGATGCAGATTACTTACGTTTACTTTCATCATAGTATCTTGTATTATTATTGCTGCATAATCATTTTCAATAATAGAAATAACAAGGTACAGTTACTATGTATGGGGTCCTGTGCCAGGTTCTGTTGGTAAAGACAGTCAAGGAAAAAAAAAAGTTTCCAGTTTTTGTCCTGGAAAATCTAATATAATAGTAGAAAATAAAAACAAATGTTATATAATGGCATGGTAATTTTTGATGGGCTACTACTATGTATTTTAGATAAAAATTAAGAAAATTAAAAGTGTTTTGAAAATGAACAGTGCTTTGGACAAATAAATTTTGCTTGCTGGTGATTTATATGTAGAATAACCTGATAGAAGTTTCTGTTTTGACTAACATTTTAGCTCTTTAATAAAAATATATCCATAGATAGCAAAATATGCAGATTTTTAAGTATAGTGTTTTAGCTTTGACCAATGAAAGAGTTTTGTAACCAAAACCCCAAAGAGAATTTTTATTACTCAAGAAAGTTTTATCATGATTCTTGCCAGTCCATTCTCCTCCCCTAGCCTGCACCCGCTTCCACAGGAAACCACTATTCTAATTTCTATCTCTCTAGACAGAGTGATTTTTTCTGTTCTTCATACTTGGTAGGCAATCTTTTTAAAATGTAATATTCATCGGTCTTACACATATTTATTATACTGCAGAATATGCTTTCAAAATGTTTAGTTAGTACTTTATAATTTACCATGGATTTTCATATCCATCACCTTATTTAATTCAAAATGATAATATAAGGATACTGAAGTGCTAAATTAGCGATTCAAACATTGGCTACCGTAAGAATTGAAATGACAATGTGCCAGTTTGTGTTAGTTTGCACTGAGAAAGCTTCCTAGTGATTATCTGTCAACTTCAGCTGGACCTTCTGGATAGTTCAGATGTAAGCAACTGGGGAGAAGAGGAAAGGGAGTTTCCAGGTATAGGAACAGGGTGGGTAAAACTTTAACAGTGGCAAAGTGCATTTTGTATTAGAAAAGCAACAACCAGAAAAAAAAAGTTTGGGAATAAAGCTGCTCCCCAGTCCTGAGCATACCTCTGTGCACTTTGAGGGGCAGTGTGCTTCTAGTATCATGCCTATTAAGATATGTTCCCAGAAAGGTCCTCGAAGCTGTGTTTCCTTAGCAATGCTGTGGTCAATAAACACCTTTTAGGTACTGAGTTCATCTTGTATTTGAGTTTTATTTATAATTCTCACACTCAGTGAGAATTGCCATTGTTAAAGGAGACCACAGAGAGTACATGAACACTGGCTGACCTTCAAGCCAGATGCAGGGCAATAAGTGATTCCTCATAGTTTCCCCATTCTTGGAATGTACACTTGCCATCAGTTCCTACAGTGGGAGCTGTGTTCACGGATATAACATTGAGAGAGCAACTTGTTGTTGAGAAAGCACAATGGATTTTGTATTAACACATGACTGAACCCATTAAGATCTGTCTTAACATTCTGGCAGATGGACCAGGATTTTCTCTTCTTGAGGCACCAAGATAAGCCTCCAGTAGAAGGTACCTTCATCTCTGCACCACTACCTACCAACCTGGAGTGGCTGCCTTTTTCTTGGGTCTCTCCTTTCCCTCCATGTACAGGGGCCAGTTTCAAATTTTACCAAGGAATTCCTGAGGTAGACAATCAACAGATATCAACCAAACCTTTCTATATGTTCATTGTTCTTTCAGTATATTATAATGGGTAGGGAAGCTGCTCACAGTTTTGTGCTTGAATTTTGTCATAGGGGAAATGTTTGCAAGGATTTCTCATGTCTTGGAATTGATAGAAAATCTCTGTGTTCCTAGTGCGGTATCTTTTCCAACCCTCTCCACCTTCTCTAGTCTCAGGGCTTTCCTCCCAGGGCAATTCGCTCCCTGCTCAGATCTCTCCAGTCACTCAAGTGAGGGTGGTATTAGGGGTAAAAAACTGTGAGAAAATGCACATCCCCACTGATAAGTTTCTTGGCCACGTGTTTCCTGCTTCCAAGAGAATTCATCTTTAAAAAGGAGCTAGGATTTTTGGTAAGTAATTTATCCAACAGGATCAAACAAATTATAACTGAATCATTGACTGTCAATTTGTACAGGACATGAGTCATGGAGTCTACTTATAGTTGTTTTCCAATATTAAAACAATTGGTCATGTCTTCATCTCATCCAGTGAAAGCATCAAAATCATAACTAGCTATTGAAAGCTTTTAGCAACCAGAAAAAGTTTGGGAATAAAGCTGCTCCCCAGTCCTGAGCATACCTCTGTGCACTTTGAGGGGCAGTGTGCTTCTAGTATCATGCCTATTAAGATATGTTCCCAGAAAGGTCCTCGAAGCTGTGTTTCCTTAGCAATGCTGTGGTCAATAAACACCTTTTAGGTACTGAGTTCATCTTGTATTTGAGTTTTATTTATAATTCTCACACTCAGTGAGAATTGCCATTGTTAAAGGAGACCACAGAGAGTACATGAACACTGGCTGACCTTCAAGCCAGATGCAGGGCAATAAGTGATTCCTCATAGTTTCCCCATTCTTGGAATGTACACTTGCCATCAGTTCCTACAGTGGGAGCTGTGTTCACGGATATAACATTGAGAGAGCAACTTGTTGTTGAGAAAGCACAATGGATTTTGTATTAACACATGACTGAACCCATTAAGATCTGTCTTAACATTCTGGCAGATGGACCAGGATTTTCTCTTCTTGAGGCACCAAGATAAGCCTCCAGTAGAAGGTACCTTCATCTCTGCACCACTACCTACCAACCTGGAGTGGCTGCCTTTTTCTTGGGTCTCTCCTTTCCCTCCATGTACAGGGGCCAGTTTCAAATTTTACCAAGGAATTCCTGAGGTAGACAATCAACAGATATCAACCAAACCTTTCTATATGTTCATTGTTCTTTCAGTATATTATAATGGGTAGGGAAGCTGCTCACAGTTTTGTGCTTGAATTTTGTCATAGGGGAAATGTTTGCAAGGATTTCTCATGTCTTGGAATTGATAGAAAATCTCTGTGTTCCTAGTGCGGTATCTTTTCCAACCCTCTCCACCTTCTCTAGTCTCAGGGCTTTCCTCCCAGGGCAATTCGCTCCCTGCTCAGATCTCTCCAGTCACTCAAGTGAGGGTGGTATTAGGGGTAAAAAACTGTGAGAAAATGCACATCCCCACTGATAAGTTTCTTGGCCACGTGTTTCCTGCTTCCAAGAGAATTCATCTTTAAAAAGGAGCTAGGATTTTTGGTAAGTAATTTATCCAACAGGATCAAACAAATTATAACTGAATCATTGACTGTCAATTTTTGTACAGGACATGAGTCATGGAGTCTACTTATAGTTGTTTTCCAATATTAAAACAATTGGTCATGTCTTCATCTCATCCAGTGAAAGCATCAAAATCATAACTAGCTATTGAATGGCTTTAGACAGGAAAACGTTGGAACTCACCAATTAATAATAACAATAATAATGATAATAATGATAATAATAATAATAATAATAATAATAATAATAGTAATAAATACCCACTTCCAAAGACAGTGAAGAAGCCACAATGAAATGGTGGTGGGCTTGGGAAGGGCAAAATCAAATCTCATACCTGCTGTGTGTACAACCCACAAACTGGAGAACAATAATACCAAAGAAGTTCTCTCACCATTATGAAGGTTCTGATCCCCATGTCAGTCTTTCCAGCCTGGGGATTTGGTAAAGGGACAGAGAATCCCCAGGAAATCTGACTTTGAAAGCCAGTAGGATTTGATTGCAGGACTTCCATGGGGGAAACAGAGACTCCAGTCTTGGAGGGCACAAAAAAACTCTTGTGCTCACCAATAACCAGGGGAAAGTACAGGTGACCTCAAAAGAGATTGAACTAGACCTATTTGATAATTGGAAGATCTTTGGTGGAAAAGTGTGTTGGGTGTGGCTCGCTTCAGGGATGGGAGCACTGGTAGCAGCAGTCCTGGAAGATGTCCTTTGGCACAAATCCTCTTAAAGGTTGCCGTTAACCCGACCACATGCCCCAGGGCAGGCTTGTCTCAGTCCAAACAACTAGCATGGAGAGAGTACAACCTCATCAGCAGATAACTGGATTAAGGTTTTCCCACCATCAATCCTTCCCATTGGGAAGCTTACACAAACCTCTTAGGGCACCAGAGGGCAGAGAGAAGAAACAAAAAGAACCACAATCCTGTTAGAAGTAAAACCACATCACAGAAAGTTAATTAGAGTGAAAAAGCCCAGATAAAGGGATAAGACAAAAAACAACAACCAAAAAACAAAACAGAAAAAAAAAAAAGGAAACCAACAACCAAATGAAGTGGAGACAGGAAACTTCCCAGAAAAAGAAGTCAAAATAGTGATAGTGAAGATGATCCAGGATCTCTGTAAAAGAATGGAGAAGATGCAAGAAATGTTTACCAAAGGTCTGGAAGAACTAAAGAACAAACAAGCAGAGATAAACAATACACTAGAAGGAATCAGCAGCAGAATATCTGAGGCAGAAAAGATAAATGACCTGGAAGACAGAATGGAATGGTGGAAATCACTGCCTCAGAATAGAAAAAGGAACAACAACAAAAAAATGAAGACAGTCTAAGAGATCTCTGGGCCAACACTAAACACAACAGCATTTGTATCATGGGGTCCCAGAAGGAGACGAGAGGAAGAAAATGCCCCCAAAGTATCTGAGGAGATAAAGCTGAAAACTCCCCTAACATGAGAAAAGAAACAGTCAACCAAGTCCAGGAAGCACACAGAGTCCCAGGCAGGATAAACCCTAGGAGGAACACACTGATACGCATTGCAATCAAACTGACAAAAATTAAAGATAAAGATAAAATGTTAAAAGCAATAAGGGCAAGTATGACAAGCAACATAGAAGGGAACTCCCATAAGGTTATCAGGTGGTTTCTCACCAGAAACTACAAGTCAGAAGGAAATGTTAATTTAAAATGTTGAAAGAGAAGAACCTACAACCAAGAATACTCTCCCCAGCAAAATTGCCCTTCAGACTTAATTGAGAAGTCAAACTCTTTTCAGACAAGCAAGAGGATTCAGTGCAACCAAACCTGGTTTACAACAAATGCTAAAGGAACTTCTCTAAGCCAAAAAACACAAGAGAAGGAAAAGACCAACACAAAATAAAGCCCAAATAATTAAGCAGATGGCAACAGAATCATACATATGGATAATTACTTTAAATGTAAATGGATTACATGTGCCAACCAGAAGACAAGGCTGGGTGGATGAAACCATGTGCTTGTATGCATTTCTACTTATCACATCACTCTGTTTAAAAAATTGTATTGAATTATTTTATAATTTTGGGTTATTCATGATTTCATTATGGCTTATAATTGTAATTATGTTTGATTTTTTGTCTGGCTATTGATAATGAAAATTGATAAACATCTTTCTCTATTGCTATCATATAACTATTATCCACTTAATACAATTTTATTATGATCAACAGAAAATAACAAAATTCTTTATCACTAAAGCTACCAATTAAGAAAAACCTGTAATCACTTTTTAAAATCCAGATGCATATCAGAATTGTCTTGTGATGTTTTGAGAAATGCAAATGCCCAGGTATTGCTTTATTCTGCAAAGTTCCAGATGTATTTCTAATCAGCATCTATGTTTAAAACCTACTGTACTATATGATTTTTTTTAAACTTTTATTTAGTTTCTTTTACATTTTCTATTTTATATTCAATGCTCCCATTTCATTTAGCTTATGTTTTCCAACTTCTCTATCATCTTAGTGATTTAACATAAATTTGAATGAGGTTTGAAACTTCTAATCCAATTCTGTGAATATGAAAAATACTATATGATAAAAACAGGAACATTAAGCATATGTGATACAGCATTTTTAACTAAAGCACAGATTTTATTAAAATTTCACAAGACTTTATGCTTGTTTCCCTTTTATGTTTTATACCTTGTTCAAGATTCCACTTTGTGTTTAGTTGCATTGAGCAACTTCAGCCACAGGCAACAAATTCTGATAAATTATCTTTTCATTTTTATTCTGTTACAATCATTTTCTAATTTTCCCTGTTATGACTTCTTAGGTACACTCTTCATTTGAAACAATTTCTGACATAATTCCATAGTGATAAGAGAGTAGACTCTATATGATTTCAATGCCTTTAGACCATGGAATTTTTGCACCTTGTTTCATGTTCCTGGATATGTTCCAATGTCTTCAAGTTTATAGTCTATGGGCGCTTGAATAGAATTTCTAATCTATGTTGTATGAAAATTGTATAAATCTTGATTATGTTGAATTGGTTAAATAAGAAAGAAAGAAATTTAAGTAAGTAAATGGTGAATGATTTCAGAATTTATTGTTGATATTTTAGCTTTCATAGTAAGCTGGGTGGATGAAACCATGTGCTTGTATGCATTTCTACTTATCACATCTTTTAAATTGAATTATTTTATAATTTTGGGTTATTCATGATTTCATTATGGCTTATAATTGTAATTATGTTTGATTTTTTGTCTGGCTATTGATAATGAAAATTGATAAACATCTTTCTCTATTGCTATCATATAACTATTATCCACTTAATACAATTTTATTATGATCAACAGAAAATAACAAAATTCTTTATCACTAAAGCTACCAATTAAGAAAAACCTGTAATCACTTTTTAAAATCCAGATGCATATCAGAATTGTCTTGTGATGTTTTGAGAAATGCAAATGCCCAGGTATTGCTTTATTCTGCAAAGTTCCAGATGTATTTCTAATCAGCATCTATGTTTAAAACCTACTGTACTATATGATTTTTTTTAAACTTTTATTTAGTTTCTTTTACATTTTCTATTTTATATTCAATGCTCCCATTTCATTTAGCTTATGTTTTCCAACTTCTCTATCATCTTAGTGATTTAACATAAATTTGAATGAGGTTTGAAACTTCTAATCCAATTCTGTGAATATGAAAAATACTATATGATAAAAACAGGAACATTAAGCATATGTGATACAGCATTTTTAACTAAAGCACAGATTTTATTAAAATTTCACAAGACTTTATGCTTGTTTCCCTTATATGTTTTTATACCTTGTTCAAGATTCCACTTTGTGTTTAGTTGCATTGAGCAACTTCAGCCACAGGCAACAAATTCTGATAAATTATCTTTTCATTTTTATTCTGTTACAATCATTTTCTAATTTTCCCTGTTATGACTTCTTAGGTACACTCTTCATTTGAAACAATTTCTGACATAATTCCATAGTGATAAGAGAGTAGACTCTATATGATTTCAATGCCTTTAGACCATGGAATTTTTGCACCTTGTTTCATGTTCCTGGATATGTTCCAATGTCTTCAAGTTTATAGTCTATGGGCGCTTGAATAGAATTTCTAATCTATGTTGTATGAAAATTGTATAAATCTTGATTATGTTGAATTGGTTAAATAAGAAAGAAAGAAATTTAAGTAAGTAAATGGTGAATGATTTCAGAATTTATTGTTGATATTTTAGCTTTCATAGTAAGCTCTATTCAAAATATTTTCTTTTGTGATTTCTTTGATAAATGGTCTCAGAAATGTGTTGATGCCTGTCCAAAAATTGGGCGATTTTTCAGATTTTTTTATTGACTTATAGGTAAATGTTGTTGAAATCAGAGACTGCATTTTATGCATTTCAATTATTGGAAATTTATTGAGATTTTTATAGGCCCAAATATGGCCTATCTTATTATGCATTGTGTGAGCATTTTTTTATGGTGATGTTTAGATCAAACCCAATATAAGTCAAGACATAAATAATGAAAAAGATATAAAATTAGTGGTAAGGAAAACAGAAGAGAACACACACACAATTACAATGGGGTAAGCATGTGAGAGCGGTGTTGTCTTAAACAGCAGGAAAGAGGGAAGTGGATACTAAGTAGGACCTTTTTTCTTGACCGAGTAAATATTAGTACAGGTACCTTTGGCAACAGCTTGCCTGTGTTCCTTTCATACCTTATTCATCTTTGCTTTTTTGCCTTCCTATTACTCCTCAAAGTACTCTGCACCTACACTGCCCCATCATGTGGAGGACAGCAGAGAGCAAACTTCAACAAGATAGGATGAATTATCATTTTAGATGAAGTTCCTGCCAAGTCTTTTATTCACCTATTAATAAGCATGAGAAATTTGTATAAATTGAAACATGTTAGAGATCTTCTGTATTAGGCGTCCCTCCACTCTAATTTCACAGACAAGGGAGCGCACATAAAAAAACAAGTAGTTTTTCAAGCTCTCACAGTGTGTCAGCTATGGAACCAGGGATAACACATGGCTTTCTATCTCCCTATAGTTCATATCCTTTTACCTGCATTCCAGTGACTCACAAAACAAAGAGTCAGTGGGCTCTGTTCACTGTTTTCTACTCAAGCGACATATTGTTCCCTCCCTCTAGAACTCCAACCACCTAGCCTCTACCTAGCAGATTCCTCTTGATCCTCCTGAAGCTAAGGTAAAATGTTGTATGAAAATTGTATAAATCTTGATTATGTTGAATTGGTTAAATAAGAAAGAAAGAAATTTAAGTAAGTAAATGGTGAATGATTTCAGAATTTATTGTTGATATTTTAGCTTTCATAGTAAGCTCTATTCAAAATATTTTCTTTTGTGATTTCTTTGATAAATGGTCTCAGAAATGTGTTGATGCCTGTCCAAAAATTGGGCGATTTTTCAGATTTTTTTATTGACTTATAGGTAAATGTTGTTGAAATCAGAGACTGCATTTTATGCATTTCAATTATTGGAAATTTATTGAGATTTTTATAGGCCCAAATATGGCCTATCTTATTATGCATTGTGTGAGCATTTTTTTATGGTGATGTTTAGATCAAACCCAATATAAGTCAAGACATAAATAATGAAAAAGATATAAAATTAGTGGTAAGGAAAACAGAAGAGAACACACACACAATTACAATGGGGTAAGCATGTGAGAGCGGTGTTGTCTTAAACAGCAGGAAAGAGGGAAGTGGATACTAAGTAGGACCTTTTTTCTTGACCGAGTAAATATTAGTACAGGTACCTTTGGCAACAGCTTGCCTGTGTTCCTTTCATACCTTATTCATCTTTGCTTTTTTGCCTTCCTATTACTCCTCAAAGTACTCTGCACCTACACTGCCCCATCATGTGGAGGACAGCAGAGAGCAAACTTCAACAAGATAGGATGAATTATCATTTTAGATGAAGTTCCTGCCAAGTCTTTTATTCACCTATTAATAAGCATGAGAAATTTGTATAAATTGAAACATGTTAGAGATCTTCTGTATTAGGCGTCCCTCCACTCTAATTTCACAGACAAGGGAGCGCACATAAAAAAACAAGTAGTTTTTCAAGCTCTCACAGTGTGTCAGCTATGGAACCAGGGATAACACATGGCTTTCTATCTCCCTATAGTTCATATCCTTTTACCTGCATTCCAGTGACTCACAAAACAAAGAGTCAGTGGGCTCTGTTCACTGTTTTCTACTCAAGCGACATATTGTTCCCTCCCTCTAGAACTCCAACCACCTAGCCTCTACCTAGCAGATTCCTCTTGATCCCCTGAAGCTAAGGTAAAATATGGGTTCTACATGGGAAGCCCTCCCTTAGTTCCAGAATGCCTGCCATACTCTTCAATAGAGTCCTGTCCTTCTTCAACGCTCACTGTATTTTCAATTATCTGACCATTCTTTGTCATCCTTGTCTAGCCATGAGCTTGCATGAAGGCCCAGAGCCTGACACATAGCTTTAGTTTAATGGATTTATGTTAACTGACTGAATGAATATGTACTGAGCACTGAAGTGGCCTGTGTATTTCACCATCACAGATTCACACTGTACATGACATACAGGCATATTGCCATTATTCAGGTTTGTTGTTGTTGCTGTTGTTTTCTGTTGTTACAAGCCACTCTGACTAACTAAAGAAAAAGTAAAATTTGGTGGAAAGCTATTGCTGACTCACAGAGAAGGCAAAAAATTTGGGAGAGGATGAGAAGTGAGACAGATCCCAGGGGCTGAAATGCTAATGACTGGAACAGCTCAAAGTGGAGAGAGCTGAGCCAGGGGCCACAGGCATAATCAGGAAATGCCTACACTTAAAGCCTGTGCCACTGTGGAAAACTTGCATGTGTCAGGGAAGAAGCATCTAGTTAGCACAGGTTGAGTCTGCTCTTTGGCCCACTGGGATACTATTAGGGAAGAGGAATGAATAATGGGTAGAAAAGCAAAGTCAGACACATGTCCACTTTATACATATCTTGATGAACTGCCTCAAATCTGTCCATGTTTTCACAGAGTAGGTGCCATGCCCCTCAGCATTGGGTACCTCTCAAACAGGATGCAGTTCTGTCAAGAGGCTGCTTTCTCAGGGTGTGTGGTCTCCTGAAGCCTGACAGTTAAGTTGGTACACAGTAAAAGTGTGCCGAGTGAAAGCAAGCACGGATTATAAATAGGTGAGGTACAGATCATCAGAGACAGTTCACAGAGTAGAATCAGAGCCAAAGATGTCAGATGTATATACAGTCCTCAAATATTTCTCACAACAACTTTATAAAGCAGGCAAGAATGCTGTATTTCTTATGTTACTGATGAAGACATTAGTGAGATTAAATTACTCATTTGGACTCACAAAACTGATTATTTGCAAAGTTGGTTTCAAAATATAGATCATCCATGCCCTACTGCAATGATTGAGGTAATGGTTGAGTGGTTTTTTAAAAGATTTTAATTCAAATGGTTATTGATGGATAATAAGTCAAGAGATGAGTATGTAATTTTGTAGGAGAACTAAATAAGCCTGAGGACACATGAGAATCATAAGCAGTATGAAAATGAAATGACTGAGATATACCATGTTTGTGGGTGTATGAGGTGTGAAAATAAGAGTAGAGAGCAGGCTTTGTGTTTAAAACGAAACATTTGGGAAGAGGTACTCTTGGAAACAGGACTCCCAGAGAGGGAGTAAAAACAGAAGAATATTGGAGAATCTTCTGAAAGTTCCGTGCCATTTCTCCAGTTCTTGAGCAGGGAAGCTTTTGAATTGCTGTTAAATTAGTGTATTTTAAGGAATTACTATTGAAATGGATACTTTGCTGTATATTATATATGTCTCCCAGAAGCAGCAACAACAACAAACTGGTAACGTCATTAAAAGGAAATGCTAATGACTGGAACAGCTCAAAGTGGAGAGAGCTGAGCCAGGGGCCACAGGCATAATCAGGAAATGCCTACACTTAAAGCCTGTGCCACTGTGGAAAACTTGCATGTGTCAGGGAAGAAGCATCTAGTTAGCACAGGTTGAGTCTGCTCTTTGGCCCACTGGGATACTATTAGGAAGAGGAATGAATAATGGGTAGAAAAGCAAAGTCAGACACATGTCCACTTTATACATATCTTGATGAACTGCCTCAAATCTGTCCATGTTTTCACAGAGTAGGTGCCATGCCCCTCAGCATTGGGTACCTCTCAAACAGGATGCAGTTCTGTCAAGAGGCTGCTTTCTCAGGGTGTGTGGTCTCCTGAAGCCTGACAGTTAAGTTGGTACACAGTAAAAGTGTGCCGAGTGAAAGCAAGCACGGATTATAAATAGGTGAGGTACAGATCATCAGAGACAGTTCACAGAGTAGAATCAGAGCCAAAGATGTCAGATGTATATACAGTCCTCAAATATTTCTCACAACAACTTTATAAAGCAGGCAAGAATGCTGTATTTCTTATGTTACTGATGAAGACATTAGTGAGATTAAATTACTCATTTGGACTCACAAAACTGATTATTTGCAAAGTTGGTTTCAAAATATAGATCATCCATGCCCTACTGCAATGATTGAGGTAATGGTTGAGTGGTTTTTTAAAAGATTTTAATTCAAATGGTTATTGATGGATAATAAGTCAAGAGATGAGTATGTAATTTTGTAGGAGAACTAAATAAGCCTGAGGACACATGAGAATCATAAGCAGTATGAAAATGAAATGACTGAGATATACCATGTTTGTGGGTGTATGAGGTGTGAAAATAAGAGTAGAGAGCAGGCTTTGTGTTTAAAACGAAACATTTGGGAAGAGGTACTCTTGGAAACAGGACTCCCAGAGAGGGAGTAAAAACAGAAGAATATTGGAGAATCTTCTGAAAGTTCCGTGCCATTTCTCCAGTTCTTGAGCAGGGAAGCTTTTGAATTGCTGTTAAATTAGTGTATTTTAAGGAATTACTATTGAAATGGATACTTTGCTGTATATTATATATGTCTCCCAGAAGCAGCAACAACAACAAACTGGTAACGTCATTAAAAAGGAAATTTTGTGTTCTTGGGCAGTTTATGGAAAGAAAGGACTCATTAAACACATTTATTTTAGATTGAGTAATTATGTGGTGCACAATTATTTTGCTGTGGGATGAAAAGTCCTTTACAGGATACTTTGGAATACTTCAAGTATGGACATAGGATATTGAAAGTGAACGAGGAAAGTTTATAGTGCCCCCGCATCATAGTTTGGGGTCCTCCAACTCTCCTGAATCAGGAAAAATGTGGAGCATTGTTTCTCTGGTTCATGTTGGGGGTTACCTCATCCCTTTTCATTGTTTAGACAGCATCTACTATTGAGGAGGATAATGAAACGTAGAACCCTGTCAACTTCCAGCTTTGCAGTTGAAACAGAAAGCATTCCACTTCAGTTTATTTTCCCGACAACCTATTGTCAACTCTCCATTCTGGGTTACACTTGTCATCTTTAAGCGTTATGTAAAAATTTAGATTCTTTGGATTAGTCCTGTGAGAATTAATCTACAATGGAGAAGGATATAGAGTTTGTAGAGCAACAACATCTTTGCTCTTTCCTAATTTCCATCTGAAACTCCAACATGAATGTTTATTTTGGTAAATTAACTTCTGTGCATAAGAGAGAAAGGAGAAAATGTAGAAAGAAGTGAGGTCAATGCCTGTTGTAAGTCTTTAGTGTCAAAGATGGGAGAAAACAGCAAACAAGGTATTAAAAAATTAAAAATAGAACTACACTATGATTCAGCAATCCCAGAATCATGCTTCTAGGTATTTATCCAAAAGAAATGAAGTCTGAACCTTGGAGAGAAATCTGCATCCCCATGGTCACTGCAGCATTATTCACAATAGTCAAGATGTGGAAACAATCTGAGTGTCCATGGATAGACGACTGGATAAAGAAGATGTGAAATACCTATATATGTAATATACAACATGCATATATATGTATATGCAATGTATATATATATATATATATATAATATATTGTACATAATACACACACAATCCCTTTATTTGTGACAAATATGGATGAACCCAGAGAGCATTATGCTCAGTAAAATAAGTCAGAAAGACAGATACTATATTCTCTTGATTATATGTGGTATCTGAAAAAATAAGTCTCATAAAAACAGGGAGTAGAATAGTGGCTGCCAGAGGCTGAGGGGTGGATACCAAAAGGTACCAAGTTTCAGTTCTGTGAGACAAATACCTTCTAGAGACCAAATGTACTGCATGGTGACTATAGTTATTAATACTGTCATTTTGTTAACTTGAAATTTGCTAAGACAAATATGTTCTTACTATAAGTACATAAGCATGTGAGGTGCTAGATGTGTGAATTAGCTTGACTGTGATACTCATTTCACAATATATACGTATATCAAAATATCAGGTTATGTAGCTTGATGGTGCAAACATCATTTTCATTTGTAAAGTATGCCTCAATAAAGCTAGACAAAAGTATTGGAGCAAGTAGATTCTCAGTAAAAACATCCTAGGATGCAAAAATGTCATGGAGAAAGGAAAGGAAGAAGGAAAGCTGAAGGAAAATGAGGATCTCAGTATGAGGGAGGCATGACCTGTAGGCAATAGACCTTGATGGAAAAGAAATCCCAAAGTATCCTTCAGCTAGAATGGAAAAAGGAAATTTTCAATCTCCAGTGCCATTGGACCCTCAAGAAGTTCACCTCGCAGAGATTAAACCATACATATGAGCTGGGAAAATGGGAGGGAAGAAGAAGAAAAAGAAAGAGACAGAGACAGAGCAATACAGAGAGAATGCCAAGATTTACTGTCAATAGCTTTTTGATAATTAGGATTGCGGTTCTATTCAGAGGTTCAGTTTTAAAGGAAGTGTTCCATCACTTGGCAGTTTGGAAGTCGAACAACTAGTGTAAAGAAGGAAAAAAATCAGCATTTGAAACTGGTGAGATTTACCTTTTCTGTCTTTTTTAAGTCTCTTCTAATTTTTCTGAGACAGGAAAAGAGGAAAGTCATATATTTTCTAAAATTCTTACAAACTGAAGTGTAAAAAGAAAAGGATGCCTGAGATGTATGTTTTGCCTTTCTATAGAGAGCAGAAATTAGCAATCAGCCTCCTTGGTACAAGACCCATTTTGATCTTTTTAAATTGCCAGTGAACAAGTAATGAAGAGAAATTCTAATTTAGCCAAGAAAATCCACCTCCCCGCCTAAAAAAGGCCAAGCTGACAGGTGTGCAGAAAACAGTCATGTCTTTCCTCTCACTTTGAGTCTAACTATAGCTAATAATGGTCTAGAGTCAGCCTTTGAACAGCATGTGGTTTCTTTCATCTGGAGAGTTCAAAGCTGTTACAAACAATAAATAATTAGGTCTCACAAAGTCCTGAAGCAGGAACATGAGAATTATACTGTACCCATTTCACAGCTGAATAATGGATTAACAATGGCCCAAAACTGGCCATGGAAAGAGTCTTTTCTCTGGTCTCTGTTCATGACTGATTCCTCCCATTTTGCAGGCTTATCAACCACCCACACACTCTACACACACTCCTGGGAGAAGCTATAATCTACATCATCACCTTTACCCCTTGTCAAACCCACTGATTTAAATGTCTTTCTTCCATCTTCCATTTTTTATTTCTAACCGTCATCCCCTTTTTTGCTGATGTATTAATTATATTTATTACTTTGTGAGAATTATGGCATCTCTAACTTATCCTGCACTAAATGAATTAGCATAGGGCCTCTACTCCACTTTGAGAAAGTTAATGAATAAGTGTTTCTAGTTACTTCCTGTGTATGCAGCAGTGACCTGGACACTGCAGGAGTTACACGAAGGGCATAAAATCCAAGTCCTTCCTTGGAGAAGTTTCAGGATAGGATTGATAGCCAGGGTACAGCAAGGAAATAGGCCCTGCTCCTAAGCCTTCATTGTGTGTCACCCAGGTCTTAGGGACTCAGGAATTCAGAAGTCAGAGGAATAAGATAGGACTCGTATAGGGACTTGGATATGTTGGAACTTTTGAAGACAAGGTGAGTAGATTTGGGAGAGGCATTCCAGATCTAGCCAAAACATGCCCTAGCCTGGAGAGAAGTTGAGTTGTTAGGGGTGATCAAATATAAATAAAGGCAAATTCCAGCATTCTAATTTTAATGACAGGAAAAGAGGAAAGTCATATATTTTCTAAAATTCTTACAAACTGAAGTGTAAAAAGAAAAGGATGCCTGAGATGTATGTTTTGCCTTTCTATAGAGAGCAGAAATTAGCAATCAGCCTCCTTGGTACAAGACCCATTTTGATCTTTTTAAATTGCCAGTGAACAAGTAATGAAGAGAAATTCTAATTTAGCCAAGAAAATCCACCTCCCCGCCTAAAAAAGGCCAAGCTGACAGGTGTGCAGAAAACAGTCATGTCTTTCCTCTCACTTTGAGTCTAACTATAGCTAATAATGGTCTAGAGTCAGCCTTTGAACAGCATGTGGTTTCTTTCATCTGGAGAGTTCAAAGCTGTTACAAACAATAAATAATTAGGTCTCACAAAGTCCTGAAGCAGGAACATGAGAATTATACTGTACCCATTTCACAGCTGAATAATGGATTAACAATGGCCCAAAACTGGCCATGGAAAGAGTCTTTTCTCTGGTCTCTGTTCATGACTGATTCCTCCCATTTTGCAGGCTTATCAACCACCCACACACTCTACACACACTCCTGGGAGAAGCTATAATCTACATCATCACCTTTACCCCTTGTCAAACCCACTGATTTAAATGTCTTTCTTCCATCTTCCATTTTTTATTTCTAACCGTCATCCCCTTTTTTGCTGATGTATTAATTATATTTATTACTTTGTGAGAATTATGGCATCTCTAACTTATCCTGCACTAAATGAATTAGCATAGGGCCTCTACTCCACTTTGAGAAAGTTAATGAATAAGTGTTTCTAGTTACTTCCTGTGTATGCAGCAGTGACCTGGACACTGCAGGAGTTACACGAAGGGCATAAAATCCAAGTCCTTCCTTGGAGAAGTTTCAGGATAGGATTGATAGCCAGGGTACAGCAAGGAAATAGGCCCTGCTCCTAAGCCTTCATTGTGTGTCACCCAGGTCTTAGGGACTCAGGAATTCAGAAGTCAGAGGAATAAGATAGGACTCGTATAGGGACTTGGATATGTTGGAACTTTTGAAGACAAGGTGAGTAGATTTGGGAGAGGCATTCCAGATCTAGCCAAAACATGCCCTAGCCTGGAGAGAAGTTGAGTTGTTAGGGGGTGATCAAATATAAATAAAATTAGAGTACACATATTAACTCCTCAAGAAAATGGGGCATTCAGCTGGCACATGGTGCTGCAGGTACTGAGCTCAGCACAACCCTTTTCACAGTGGTTGTAACTTAATCTAGTAACCTGCAAAGGGAATTTTGACTGTCAGTAAAACTAAAGGCAATGTTCTTAATGAAGTTCATTATTCTCATTTTAGCTTCACTAAAAGCTTCACTTATGTCGGGGATCTTGAAGCTTCTTTCATGTGTCTGGAGGCAGAGACAGAATTCTGCTATATATCAATAAATATAAAGCAATTGGCCAGGGTTCATATGTCAAGGTTTTGTTCAATGCGGCTTTTGAGGAGGAGGTGACTTAAGAGCTGGGCTTGGTTATAGGTTGAGCGGGCAGAGCATGGGTCCTGGGAGAAATGCAATAAGGACATGCAAGTGGCAGCAGGAGGTGATTATACACAGGAATATGTAGCACTTAGCTGGTTTCAGAAACTTTCTATGTATACTATGTCATTCAATATTTCTGACTTCTTAAGAAGTAGACATGACAGGTTTTATTATACCATTTTACAGATGAGAGATATGAGAGATAGTGTTTAGTCTGCTTTTTTTAGAAAATATAGCTGTCAAGCAGAAATTGAGGTGCAGAATCTAAGAGCTTTTGGCTTGGGAGCTGTGTCTGGCATTAGGCAGGGAGAAACAATGGAAAGACCTGGACAAGTCAGGCATCAGGAGATGGTGTTTCTCTTCCTGATTCTGGGAGTGGAGAAGCAGTCAAGAATCCAGAAGGTAAAACTTGTATAGGTTCTGTCAACAGGGTCTCTGGCTAACTAGTATTTTAACATTTCCCTGGTAGTCAGGGAACTTACAGTAGGTCCATACATATAGTAAATGTTCTATAAGTGATTGCCAATGCTGTGGATGCAGCACAACTCCCTCATAATAGGCCCACCATACCTAGCTACCTCAGAAAGGACTAAGAAGAGACTGAAAATAAGAATCTCTTCAATAGTAGAATCTGTTTTTTCTTTTTTTTCCTCTTCTCTGCCCAGGGAGACTTTGGTTCCTCAGTTGCATTTCTCATATTTTAAGTTGAGAATAATTTTCACGGTGGCAGGTACAGCTGGTGAGATGCTGTTTTAATACAAAGGAAAATGCTAGAATAGAATTTAAGTATATTAAGAAGGGATTTGGTTTCTGACAGAAATATTAGCTGTAAAGGCTGGTATGAAGATTTTAGAGAAATTTAATTAAAATTTAATCTTCTTTCTAATTAAAGTTTCCTTTAATTAAACTTAAAATTAAATTTGCTTTAATTGGAGGAATTTAAAGGGTATTACCTTTTGAGTGTCAATCATTTGGAAAGAAAAAAATTATGCTGCTTTGTCTAGTTTAAAATGAGAATTGGTTTTCAGTCTGGAGGCAGAGACAGAATTCTGCTATATATCAATAAATATAAAGCAATTGGCCAGGGTTCATATGTCAAGGTTTTGTTCAATGCGGCTTTTGAGGAGGAGGTGACTTAAGAGCTGGGCTTGGTTATAGGTTGAGCGGGCAGAGCATGGGTCCTGGGAGAAATGCAATAAGGACATGCAAGTGGCAGCAGGAGGTGATTATACACAGGAATATGTAGCACTTAGCTGGTTTCAGAAACTTTCTATGTATACTATGTCATTCAATATTTCTGACTTCTTAAGAAGTAGACATGACAGGTTTTATTATACCATTTTACAGATGAGAGATATGAGAGATAGTGTTTAGTCTGCTTTTTTTAGAAAATATAGCTGTCAAGCAGAAATTGAGGTGCAGAATCTAAGAGCTTTTGGCTTGGGAGCTGTGTCTGGCATTAGGCAGGGAGAAACAATGGAAAGACCTGGACAAGTCAGGCATCAGGAGATGGTGTTTCTCTTCCTGATTCTGGGAGTGGAGAAGCAGTCAAGAATCCAGAAGGTAAAACTTGTATAGGTTCTGTCAACAGGGTCTCTGGCTAACTAGTATTTTAACATTTCCCTGGTAGTCAGGGAACTTACAGTAGGTCCATACATATAGTAAATGTTCTATAAGTGATTGCCAATGCTGTGGATGCAGCACAACTCCCTCATAATAGGCCCACCATACCTAGCTACCTCAGAAAGGACTAAGAAGAGACTGAAAATAAGAATCTCTTCAATAGTAGAATCTGTTTTTTCTTTTTTTTCCTCTTCTCTGCCCAGGGAGACTTTGGTTCCTCAGTTGCATTTCTCATATTTTAAGTTGAGAATAATTTTCACGGTGGCAGGTACAGCTGGTGAGATGCTGTTTTAATACAAAGGAAAATGCTAGAATAGAATTTAAGTATATTAAGAAGGGATTTGGTTTCTGACAGAAATATTAGCTGTAAAGGCTGGTATGAAGATTTTAGAGAAATTTAATTAAAATTTAATCTTCTTTCTAATTAAAGTTTCCTTTAATTAAACTTAAAATTAAATTTGCTTTAATTGGAGGAATTTAAAGGGTATTACCTTTTGAGTGTCAATCATTTGGAAAGAAAAAAATTATGCTGCTTTGTCTAGTTTAAAATGAGAATTGGTGTCAAATTTCCAGAAAAGTAATAAAACTAGTATTTAAATAGAAATCAATACACCTTGCTGTTTTGGTTTCTCATGTGCCTGGTTCAGAAATATTTGGCTTGAACTGTGGTTTCCTTGTGTGGGGAACCTCTGGAGATGGTTGGGTTTAGACCATAAGAGATTTTCATATAAGAGGCTTACATTTCTTTCTCCACTATTCAGGCTCCCTGAGGAGCTATATCCCTTCTGATTGGATTACTCTAAGCCTCTCATGTCTGTTTTGAAGAACCTTGCTCAGTTTGAGAGTCCAGGGAAATGGTTGCCTCCTGTCTTTCTTTGTAGCTCCATGACCCATTCAAGCCCATTTCTTTCTCAAAGTCTTTTCCATGTAATCATTTGAATCCTTTCAAGTCACAGACATCATTACCTTCAAAAACTGAGGCTGAAAGTGAGTTAATTTCTTTTCTTATGATAGCTTACTCTTACAACTTCACCATTTCCAACAATAGCATCTCCAAAAGAGGTGCTTCATCTCTTTGCATCCTCATCTGTTACCAAATGCATCATGGTAGCCAACACAGCCACGACTTTAGCTCCTTATCTCATTACTAGATGGATGAAGGCAAAAGTTTCTAACACAGTCTATCTATCTGCTCCCCATTCTCTCTATACTCCCCATTCTCTCTATGATCTATCTTGTGCCACTATGGTATATGCTATTGCCATAGTGGCATAAAAATACCACCATGTGTCTACAAAATAAAATCCAAACTTCTAACTCTGGCATCCAAGCCCTCCAACAGTGGGCTTCAGCTCACCTTTGCCCCATTCATCTCCCTCAACTTGACTTGGCTAACACACTTAGTCTGCTCTTGTTAATGCTAGTTAACGCTGCTCACTAAATAAACACATCCACATTTTTGACTTTCATGCTTTGCCTGCACCATTCCTTTTACCTGGGAATGTTTTCTCTTTCTTCATGATTCTGATGAAGTTCTAAGTCATCTACAAATCAGCCTTTTATCAGTCTGGCCTGGAGTGATGGCTCATTCCTCCATAGGTCTGTAATGTTTATGCTGTGTTACTAACATTCACATGCATTCTGTATTTGACAACTTCTCAAACTTGGAAAGTGTTATCATCTCATTTGATCATCAGAGCCAACTGAAATGTTTGTCACAAAGTATTATTATTCATTTTCATATCTGGCCAATAGAAGACTCTGAAGGGTTTTGGTTTCATCAAGATCTGAATGATAGAGTGAAGATTAGAACCTAGGTTCTCTCTTGGCTTAATTTTGTAGGTATACTTTACCTTTTTCTCCAACTGTAAGGCTTCCTGAAAAAATAATTATTGCCTGTTCTGTTCAAAATAGCTTAAATACTTCAGAAGAGAGAAGGACAAAGACCTTTTAAGAATTCAGATTTGGAAATGGTTGGGACTTGCTGAGCTAGTTTTAAAGATAATCTAGTCCCTTGAATCTAACTTCCACTGTGTGATTATAAAGGGTTTGATTTAGTTCATACTTGAATGGCCTAATGGTTTTCCTTACTTTCTTCAATTTAAGTTTGATTTTTGCAATAAGGAGTTCAGTATATGAACCACAGCTGCAGGTCTTGTTTTTGCTGACTGTATAGAGTTTCTTTATCTTCTGTTGGAAAAATACTATCAATTTGATTTTGGTATAGAGTCATCCCTTGTTTTGTTGGAGGTTTTCCCTGCTTCATTTTGTACTTCAAGGCTAAATTGCCCTGTTACTCCAGATATCTCTTGGCTTCCTACTTTCGCATTCCAGTCCCCAATGATTAAAAGGACATGTTTCTTTGATGTTAGTTCTAGAAGATCATGTAGGTCTTCATAAAACTTTTCAGCTTCAGTGTCTTCAGCATTAGTTGGGGCATAAACTTGGATTACTGTGATACTGAATGTTTTGTTTTGGAAACGATGGAGATCATTGTGTCCTTTCCGAGGATACACCCAAACACCTCATTTTGAACTCTTTTATTGACTATGAGAGCTACTCTGTTTTTCTAAGGGCTCACTAAATAAACACATCCACATTTTTGACTTTCATGCTTTGCCTGCACCATTCCTTTTACCTGGGAATGTTTTCTTTTCTTCATGATTCTGATGAAGTTCTAAGTCATCTACAAATCAGCCTTTTATCAGTCTGGCCTGGAGTGATGGCTCATTCCTCCATAGGTCTGTAATGTTTATGCTGTGTTACTAACATTCACATGCATTCTGTATTTGACAACTTCTCAAACTTGGAAAGTGTTATCATCTCATTTGATCATCAGAGCCAACTGAAATGTTTGTCACAAAGTATTATTATTCATTTTCATATCTGGCCAATAGAAGACTCTGAAGGGTTTTGGTTTCATCAAGATCTGAATGATAGAGTGAAGATTAGAACCTAGGTTCTCTCTTGGCTTAATTTTGTAGGTATACTTTACCTTTTTCTCCAACTGTAAGGCTTCCTGAAAAACTAATTATTGCCTGTTCTGTTCAAAATAGCTTAAATACTTCAGAAGAGAGAAGGACAAAGACCTTTTAAGAATTCAGATTTGGAAATGGTTGGGACTTGCTGAGCTAGTTTTAAAGATAATCTAGTCCCTTGAATCTAACTTCCACTGTGTGATTATAAAGGGTTTGATTTAGTTCATACTTGAATGGCCTAATGGTTTTCCTTACTTTCTTCAATTTAAGTTTGATTTTTGCAATAAGGAGTTCAGTATATGAACCACAGCTGCAGGTCTTGTTTTTGCTGACTGTATAGAGTTTCTTTATCTTCTGTTGGAAAAATACTATCAATTTGATTTTGGTATAGAGTCATCCCTTGTTTTGTTGGAGGTTTTCCCTGCTTCATTTTGTACTTCAAGGCTAAATTGCCCTGTTACTCCAGATATCTCTTGGCTTCCTACTTTCGCATTCCAGTCCCCAATGATTAAAAGGACATGTTTCTTTGATGTTAGTTCTAGAAGATCATGTAGGTCTTCATAAAACTTTTCAGCTTCAGTGTCTTCAGCATTAGTTGGGGCATAAACTTGGATTACTGTGATACTGAATGTTTTGTTTTGGAAACGATGGAGATCATTGTGTCCTTTCCGAGGATACACCCAAACACCTCATTTTGAACTCTTTTATTGACTATGAGAGCTACTCTGTTTTTCTAAGGGATTCTTGCCCACAGTAGGAGATATAATGGTGATCTGAATTAAATTCACCCGTTCCTGTCCATTTGAGTTCACTGATTCCTAAAATGTCACTGTATGCTTTCCATCTCCTATTTGACTACTTCCAGTTTATCTTGATTCATGGATCTCATATTCCATGCTCCTATGCAGTCTTGTTCTCTTGAAACATTGGACTTTATTTTCACTACCAGACATATCCACAACTGCGTGTTGTTTCTGTTTTGGCACAGCCTTTTCCTTCTGGAGCTATTTCTCTGCTCTTTTCCAGTAGCATATTGGGCACCTACTGAGTAGGGGGTTCAGCTTTCAATGTCATGTGTTTATGCCTTTTCATATTATATATGGGGTCCTCAAGGCAAGAACTACTTAGGTGTTTTCTATTCCCTTCTCTACTGGACCACGTTTTGTTAGAACTCTCCACCATGACTTGTCCATCTTGGGTGGCTCATGGTTTCACTGGGTTATACAAAGCTATGATCCATATGAGCAATTTGATTAATTTTCTGTGATTGTGGTTTACATTCTGTCTGCCCTCTGATGAGTGAAGTTAAGAGTCCTGTGGAAGCTTCCTGATCAGAGTGACTAGCTGTGGGGCAAACTGAATCTGCTGTGGTGCAGAAGGCCATGTTCAGTAGATCTTGAATTCAATTATCTGCTGATAGGTACTATCCCTGTAGTTTGGTCTGAGGTCAAACTATGGTATCAGAAATGGTGACCTTCTACAAAAGGACTTATGCCAGCATGCTGTGCCAGGACTGCTGTTTCAGTGCTCCTGATCCCCCGGGCAGGCTACTGTTGACCCAGACCTCTGCCAGAGACTCCCAAACACTCAGAGGCAAGTATGGTTCAGTCTCTTATGGGATCACTGTTCCTTTCTCCTAGGACCTTACAGGTCCTAGGTCTTGGTAAACCCTCTGGAGGATTCTTGGTACCCTCAAGGATCTATTTCCCTAGTTCTACTCAATGGTTCAATAGGCTGGATAGTGGTGACCTCCAAGAAGAGTTATGTAACACACCACACCTGCTAGGACTGATGCAGGCCTCTGCTGACTGGTACCTCTGTAGGAGATACTCTCACACTGAAAGGCAGGTCTGGCTCGATCTCTTGTGGAGGTCACTTTTCCTTTCCCTGGGTCTTGGTATGCACAAGTTTTTTTTGTTTTTTTCTTTCCTTTTTTCCAAAAATTGCACTGAGATAAAGCAGAGCTCTTACCAGTGTGGGTGTGTTGCATAGGCGGTAGCAGTACTTCCCACATTAAACACTCTTTGGACAGTAGTGCAACCCCAAGAAAAGGATGATTTCACAAGGTTTTGATTACACTATCCCAGCATCTCTAGTGGGTAAGAGATTTAATTTTAAAAATGCAATTTCTCCCCTACTGTCATCTTGCTGTGGCTTCTTCTTTGCTCTTGGATACGGTATTTTTTTTTGATTGGATCCAACATCCTCTTGTTGATAGTTATTCAGCAGCTACTTGAAATTTTGGTGTTCTCACAGGAGATGAGCACATGTGCTTCTACTCCTCTATCTCGACTAATCTTTAAAATCCTCCAAGCTACATTCTGACAGCACATGAAACAAGAACTTCCAAATGTACAAACTGGATTTAGAAAGGTAGAGGAACAAGAGATCAAAATGCCAACATCTTCTGGACCATAGAAAGAGTGTGGGAGTTCCAGAGAAACATCTATTTCTGCTTCATTGACTACACTAAATGTTCAGTAGATCTTGAATTCAATTATCTGCTGATAGGTACTATCCCTGTAGTTTGGTCTGAGGTCAAACTATGGTATCAGAAATGGTGACCTTCTACAAAAGGACTTATGCCAGCATGCTGTGCCAGGACTGCTGTTTCAGTGCTCCTGATCCCCGGCAGGCTACTGTTGACCCAGACCTCTGCCAGAGACTCCCAAACACTCAGAGGCAAGTATGGTTCAGTCTCTTATGGGATCACTGTTCCTTTCTCCTAGGACCTTACAGGTCCTAGGTCTTGTAAACCCTCTGGAGGATTCTTGGTACCCTCAAGGATCTATTTCCCTAGTTCTACTCAATGGTTCAATAGGCTGGATAGTGGTGACCTCCAAGAAGAGTTATGTAACACACCACACCTGCTAGGACTGATGCAGGCCTCTGCTGACTGGTACCTCTGTAGGAGATACTCTCACACTGAAAGGCAGGTCTGGCTCGATCTCTTGTGGAGGTCACTTTTCCTTTCCCTGGGTCTTGGTATGCACAAGTTTTTTTTGTTTTTTTCTTTCCTTTTTTCCAAAAATTGCACTGAGATAAAGCAGAGCTCTTACCAGTGTGGGTGTGTTGCATAGGCGGTAGCAGTACTTCCCACATTAAACACTCTTTGGACAGTAGTGCAACCCCAAGAAAAGGATGATTTCACAAGGTTTTGATTACACTATCCCAGCATCTCTAGTGGGTAAGAGATTTAATTTTAAAAATGCAATTTCTCCCCTACTGTCATCTTGCTGTGGCTTCTTCTTTGCTCTTGGATACGGTATTTTTTTTTGATTGGATCCAACATCCTCTTGTTGATAGTTATTCAGCAGCTACTTGAAATTTTGGTGTTCTCACAGGAGATGAGCACATGTGCTTCTACTCCTCTATCTCGACTAATCTTTAAAATCCTCCAAGCTACATTCTGACAGCACATGAAACAAGAACTTCCAAATGTACAAACTGGATTTAGAAAGGTAGAGGAACAAGAGATCAAAATGCCAACATCTTCTGGACCATAGAAAGAGTGTGGGAGTTCCAGAGAAACATCTATTTCTGCTTCATTGACTACACTAAAGCCTTTGACTATGTGAATCACAACAAACTGTGGAAAATTCTTTAAGAGATGGAAGTACCAGGTCACCTTACCTGCCCCCAGAAAAACCTGTGTGCAAGACAAGAAGCAACAGTTAGAACCGGAAATGGAACAACAGACTGGTTCCAAATTGAGAAAGGAATACGTCAAGACTGTATATTGTCACCCTGCTTATTTAACTTCAATTCAGACTATGCAAAATGCCAGAGGGATGAAGTACAAGCTAGAGTCAAGACTGCAGGGGGAAATGTCAGTAACCTCAGATATTCAGACGACACCACCCTTATAGCAGGAAATGAAGAGGAAATAAAGAGCCTCTTGATGAAAGTGAAAGAAGAGACCAAAAAACTGACCTAAAACTCATCATTCACAAAATGAAAATCAAGGCATCTTGTCCCATCGTTCTGTGGCAAATATATGAGCAAAGAGTGGAAACAGTGACAGACTTTATTCTCTTGGGCTCAAAAATCACTGTGAATGGTGACTACAGCCATGAAGTTAAAAGACATTTGCTCCTTGAAAGAAAAGCTTTGAGCAAACTCTGGAAGATAGTGAAGGAAAGGGAAGCATGGCATGCCATAGTACAAGGATCACAAAGAGTCAGACATCATTGAGCAACTGAATTGAACTGAGAATAATTGCAGCAAAGACATAGACTACTGAAGGAAAAAAAATGCTGTGATTAAAGCAATAGATACAATTGACTAAGCTTTTAGGATACAAGCTTAGAATTCAGAGCTGGTGCTTATAGATTCCTTTGTATACTTTGAGCCAACAAATCTTGGTGTAGCTTTGAAGCAACCAGAGCACAGATGCTGAGTTTCAGGCTCCAGTGGAGTCTGGCAGGTGTATGACTGAAGGGACCTCCAGGGTTAATGGAGAAGTCATTTGGTAGAGGTATCCTTAGAATGCTAAGGGGCTACAGTGTTCATTTCTCCTCTATCTCGACTAATCTTTAAAATCCTCCAAGCTACATTCTGACAGCACATGAAACAAGAACTTCCAAATGTACAAACTGGATTTAGAAAGGTAGAGGAACAAGAGATCAAAATGCCAACATCTTCTGGACCATAGAAAGAGTGTGGGAGTTCCAGAGAAACATCTATTTCTGCTTCATTGACTACACTAAAGCCTTTGACTATGTGAATCACAACAAACTGTGGAAAATTCTTTAAGAGATGGAAGTACCAGGTCACCTTACCTGCCCCCAGAAAAACCTGTGTGCAAGACAAGAAGCAACAGTTAGAACCGGAAATGGAACAACAGACTGGTTCCAAATTGAGAAAGGAATACGTCAAGACTGTATATTGTCACCCTGCTTATTTAACTTCAATTCAGACTATGCAAAATGCCAGAGGGATGAAGTACAAGCTAGAGTCAAGACTGCAGGGGGAAATGTCAGTAACCTCAGATATTCAGACGACACCACCCTTATAGCAGGAAATGAAGAGGAAATAAAGAGCCTCTTGATGAAAGTGAAAGAAGAGACCAAAAAACTGACCTAAAACTCATCATTCACAAAATGAAAATCAAGGCATCTTGTCCCATCGTTCTGTGGCAAATATATGAGCAAAGAGTGGAAACAGTGACAGACTTTATTCTCTTGGGCTCAAAAATCACTGTGAATGGTGACTACAGCCATGAAGTTAAAAGACATTTGCTCCTTGAAAGAAAAGCTTTGAGCAAACTCTGGAAGATAGTGAAGGAAAGGGAAGCATGGCATGCCATAGTACAAGGATCACAAAGAGTCAGACATCATTGAGCAACTGAATTGAACTGAGAATAATTGCAGCAAAGACATAGACTACTGAAGGAAAAAAAATGCTGTGATTAAAGCAATAGATACAATTGACTAAGCTTTTAGGATACAAGCTTAGAATTCAGAGCTGGTGCTTATAGATTCCTTTGTATACTTTGAGCCAACAAATCTTGGTGTAGCTTTGAAGCAACCAGAGCACAGATGCTGAGTTTCAGGCTCCAGTGGAGTCTGGCAGGTGTATGACTGAAGGGACCTCCAGGGTTAATGGAGAAGTCATTTGGTAGAGGTATCCTTAGAATGCTAAGGGGCTACAGTGTTCATTTCTCCCTTTAAAGGAAAGTGCCCTCAAACATGTCTTGTGTAGATTCTGGAATTCCTCTATTGTATGCTGGAAACAACAGAACCTGCTCTCCCACAATTGTCTAGACCAAGGAATGATCTCAGCTATGGATGACCAGGGATAGGCTTGATCTACAGGGACTAGCCCACCATGCTTTGTAGGATGAGGCATCCTCCATATGAGTCAGCAATGAATCAATTCAGCCAGATTAAATTGGATGAACAATGTTACAGAAATCCAGTGGCTTCCTTAAGGTTATGATGAATCCTAGATTAGATGAACTGTTTTCCTTGAATCTTAGAAGTTATGGGGCCCAAAATGTCTATACTACTCCTCAGTATAGAGGAGCCTTGCTGGCCTGCCTCCCTTTGTGATCATAGGATGAATGATCATTATAGAAAACATCTGAGAACTTTCTGAGCATAACATTTTACAATCCTATAAACCAAGTTCCTGATTATGCCACCTTATATTTCTCAAAGTCTTTCATAGGTATGGATCCAGTACCTTTAAAATTATTAAACATTTCATGCAATTTTTCACCCATCATGAAATATTCCACTAGAAATTTTTTTTAAGACACTTAAAAGTTTAAAAATATTCTTCAATCAGCAGCTTTACAAAAACAATTGTTGTGCTAAGTTTGGACCTGGGCCTAAATGCACCAGTCTCATTTTCCTCTGAGATGATGTATTCTTATCTCCCTGGGTCTTTCTATCCCCTAGGGATAGCTCTTATTTTTTTCACTTTCATATCTTTGTTGATGTTGATCTCGCAAATGTAAAAATCTTATCTTAGTCCAGATCTGTTGATATTCTGTCAAAATCTTCCTCAAATAGAGAATTGAGATGAAACTCCAGATATCCTATTCTCAAACCATCCTAGGGATAGGAGGTGGTTAGGACTTTGAAATCAGACTACCTGGGTCTGACTGCTTACTAACTGTCATCTTGGGGAACCTAATCTTATTAAGCTTCATCTGAAAAATGAAGATAATAACAGTTCTCAAATTACTACTCATAGGGCTATTATAAGAATGAAATATTGTGTACAGATAAAGAGCTTAGCATAGTACCCAACTGGGATAAAGTAATTTGTTCATGTTGTCAGTTGTCAGCTCTTTGTCCTGGGTCCTGTGTTAAATGGTATACTATCCTTTTGCAGTTTAGAGAAATAATTTTGCAGTCCCTCAAACATGTCTTGTGTAGATTCTGGAATTCCTCTATTGTATGCTGGAAACAACAGAACCTGCTCTCCCACAATTGTCTAGACCAAGGAATGATCTCAGCTATGGATGACCAGGGATAGGCTTGATCTACAGGGACTAGCCCACCATGCTTTGTAGGATGAGGCATCCTCCATATGAGTCAGCAATGAATCAATTCAGCCAGATTAAATTGGATGAACAATGTTACAGAAATCCAGTGGCTTCCTTAAGGTTATGATGAATCCTAGATTAGATGAACTGTTTTCCTTGAATCTTAGAAGTTATGGGGCCCAAAATGTCTATACTACTCCTCAGTATAGAGGAGCCTTGCTGGCCTGCCTCCCTTTGTGATCATAGGATGAATGATCATTATAGAAAACATCTGAGAACTTTCTGAGCATAACATTTTACAATCCTATAAACCAAGTTCCTGATTATGCCACCTTATATTTCTCAAAGTCTTTCATAGGTATGGATCCAGTACCTTTAAAATTATTAAACATTTCATGCAATTTTTCACCCATCATGAAATATTCCACTAGAAATTTTTTTTAAGACACTTAAAAGTTTAAAAATATTCTTCAATCAGCAGCTTTACAAAAACAATTGTTGTGCTAAGTTTGGACCTGGGCCTAAATGCACCAGTCTCATTTTCCTCTGAGATGATGTATTCTTATCTCCCTGGGTCTTTCTATCCCTAGGGATAGCTCTTATTTTTTTCACTTTCATATCTTTGTTGATGTTGATCTCGCAAATGTAAAAATCTTATCTTAGTCCAGATCTGTTGATATTCTGTCAAAATCTTCCTCAAATAGAGAATTGAGATGAAACTCCAGATATCCTATTCTCAAACCATCCTAGGGATAGGAGGTGGTTAGGACTTTGAAATCAGACTACCTGGGTCTGACTGCTTACTAACTGTCATCTTGGGGAACCTAATCTTATTAAGCTTCATCTGAAAAATGAAGATAATAACAGTTCTCAAATTACTACTCATAGGGCTATTATAAGAATGAAATATTGTGTACAGATAAAGAGCTTAGCATAGTACCCAACTGGGATAAAGTAATTTGTTCATGTTGTCAGTTGTCAGCTCTTTGTCCTGGGTCCTGTGTTAAATGGTATACTATCCTTTTGCAGTTTAGAGAAATAATTTTGCAGTGAAAACAAACACAATGCAATACCTTTTGTTTTACCAAATGCCTTCATTTTTACATATACATTCTAATCTGTTCCATTTGGTTTGTCAACAAAAAAGCACGTATGTATTTTTCCCTCTCTTGCCCATGCTTACCTCCACAAAAATGTAATTCTCTCTTTTCTTTTTTTTAAAAAGTTGTTTGTATGTGGTCATAGAATTAATACAGTTTCTTCCTTTAACAAAAATTTATTCTCTTAGAGTCTTATCCTACAAACCTATCTTGGTTTGAATACTATAGGCATTAATTTATATCAAACTGGTTCTAGTAATAATGCTGGTTTATTAATTAATTTTGTAGATTATAGAAGCAGTGTGGAGAAACTCCATAGAAAGAATTTATTTCCTTTCACTTTCCTTTTTAGAAAGCATAAAGAACATCAGATAATTAGGAGTAGGAAGATAAGACATATATGTATATATTTTAAATTTAGACTCATTTAAAATCATGCCAGGTATAAGTTGGAAGTCAGTTTAAACTTTGATTTCAAGTGTATTTTTTTTATATATTCAAAGATATTTGCTTTCTATGGTAGCTTCATCCATCATTTCAATCATTCAGGGCCTTTAAAGAACACTTAGAGATCACCTTAGCTAGACTGCCTATAGGAAAGAAGATAAATGAGGGACAGTCATAAGTAACTCAAGTATCTTCCAGGCCATGATAGAGCATCACTATCCAAACAATGAGCTTTCACATCGACCAGAGTGATGTGCCTTTGGTTAGGTACACAGTCACCTGCTGGGGGATAAAGTGTCTAACAGTGATGATGCCAGAGGGAAAGGCTCAAGGTTCAGTTTGGTCTGAGGAGAGATACAAGGCACACTCAGAAAATGGAACAACATGAGTGTGAGGGTACATGGAAAGTTTTGGAAAGAAAGCAATGACTTGTGTGACTAGGGGGCTATCATTGAGAGGTGGACTGAGTAATCTACATCCACCACTGTGGATCCTTATAGGCATCCTTACAAAATCTAGCCATCTTTTAAGCAAGTGAGAAAATCCAATTGAGGATAATAATAATCTTTTCAATTTAGAAAATGTTCAGAAGAACTTATTCATAGAACCAGAGAGGAAAATACAATAAAATCCTGATTTTAATGGCAAATTATGAAAATTATAATCAGTAAAGGACAATGTTTAAGAATCAAGCACACACTTGGTTCAAAAGGCATTGACATTATCTTTGACAAAGGACACAAGAAAATACAATGGAGAAAAGACAGCCTCTTCAGTAAGTGGTGCTGGGAAAACTGGACAGCTACATTTAAAAGAATTAAACTAGACTACTTCCTAATACCATGTATAAAAATAAGCTCAAAATAGATGAAAGACTTAAATATAAGGTCAGAAATTATAAAGCTCTTAGAAGAAAACATAGATAGTAGACTCTGACATAAATGCCTGAAAGATCCTCTTCAGCCCACCTCCTAGCAGAATGGAAGCAAAACCAAAAATAAACAAGTGAAATCCAATTAGATTTAAAAGTCTTTAAACAGCAAAGGAAATAATAGACAAGATGAAAAGGCAAAGTTCAGAATGGGAGAAAACATTGAAAACAAAATAACTGACAAAGGATTAATCTCCAAAGTGTTTAAGCAGCTCATACAGCACAATGTAAGAAAAGAAAAATCCCAGTCAAAAATTGGGTAGATCATCATGTGAGTTTTTTCTTTCATTTTGTTGATATGATTTACCACATTGATTTGTGGATACTGAAGAATCCTTGTATGTCTGGGATGAAACCAACTTGATCATGATGTGTGAGTTTTTTGATGTGATGCTGAATTCTGTTTGCTAGAATTTTGTTGAGGATCTTGTCTAAATTTACCAATAATATTGGCCTATAATGTTCTTTTTTTGCATTGTCTTTGCCTGATTTTGGTATCTGGGTGATGGTGGCCTTGTAGAATATGTTTGGAAGTTTTCCTTCTTGTGCAGTTTTTTTAAAGAGAGTTTTAGAAAGGTAGGCATTAACTCTTATTTAATTCTTTTGTAGAATTCGCGTGTGAAGCCATCTGGCCCTGGGTTTTTATTTTTGGGTAGATTTTGATTACAGATTCGATTTCTGAGCTTGTAATTTGGTTGTTCATAATTTCCATTTCTTCTTGGTTCAGTCTTGGAAGATTGTACTTTAAGAAAATGTTCAGAAGAACTTATTCATAGAACCAGAGAGGAAAATACAATAAAATCCTGATTTTAATGGCAAATTATGAAAATTATAATCAGTAAAGGACAATGTTTAAGAATCAAGCACACACTTGGTTCAAAAGGCATTGACATTATCTTTGACAAAGGACACAAGAAAATACAATGGAGAAAAGACAGCCTCTTCAGTAAGTGGTGCTGGGAAAACTGGACAGCTACATTTAAAAGAATTAAACTAGACTACTTCCTAATACCATGTATAAAAATAAGCTCAAAATAGATGAAAGACTTAAATATAAGGTCAGAAATTATAAAGCTCTTAGAAGAAAACATAGATAGTAGACTCTGACATAAATGCCTGAAAGATCCTCTTCAGCCCACCTCCTAGCAGAATGGAAGCAAAACCAAAAATAAACAAGTGAAATCCAATTAGATTTAAAAGTCTTTAAACAGCAAAGGAAATAATAGACAAGATGAAAAGGCAAAGTTCAGAATGGGAGAAAACATTGAAAACAAAATAACTGACAAAGGATTAATCTCCAAAGTGTTTAAGCAGCTCATACAGCACAATGTAAGAAAAGAAAAATCCCAGTCAAAAATTGGGTAGATCATCATGTGAGTTTTTTCTTTCATTTTGTTGATATGATTTACCACATTGATTTGTGGATACTGAAGAATCCTTGTATGTCTGGGATGAAACCAACTTGATCATGATGTGTGAGTTTTTTGATGTGATGCTGAATTCTGTTTGCTAGAATTTTGTTGAGGATCTTGTCTAAATTTACCAATAATATTGGCCTATAATGTTCTTTTTTTGCATTGTCTTTGCCTGATTTTGGTATCTGGGTGATGGTGGCCTTGTAGAATATGTTTGGAAGTTTTCCTTCTTGTGCAGTTTTTTTAAAGAGAGTTTTAGAAAGGTAGGCATTAACTCTTATTTAATTCTTTTGTAGAATTCCCGTGTGAAGCCATCTGGCCCTGGGTTTTTATTTTTGGGTAGATTTTTGATTACAGATTCGATTTCTGAGCTTGTAATTTGGTTGTTCATAATTTCCATTTCTTCTTGGTTCAGTCTTGGAAGATTGTACTTTAAGAATCTGTCCATTTCTCCCAGGTTGTACAGTTTATTGCCATATAGTTGCTCATAATAGTCTCTTAATCCTCTCTGATTTTGTTGATCTGGTTCTCCTTTCTTTTATTCTTGATGAGTCCAGCTAGCAGTTTGTCTATCTATCTTGTTTATCTTTTCAAAGAACCAGCTTTTCATTTTATTTATATTTACTATTGTTTCTTTCATTTCTTTTGCATTTATTTCTGCTGTAATCTTTATGATTTCTCTTCTTCTGCTAACTTTAGGGTTTTTTGTTCTTCTTTTTCCAGTTGCTTTAAATGTAGAATTAAGTTGTCTTTTTTTTTTTCTTGTTTCTTGAGGTAGGATTGTATTGCTATACACTTCTCACTTAGGACTGCTTTCGCGGTATCCCATAAGTTTTGTACTGTCATGTTTTGGTTGTAATTTTCTTCTAGGAATATTTTTTATTTTTCTTTTGATTTGTTTGAAAGTCTGTTTTTTTTTTTTTTTTTTTAGATATGTGTTGTTTAATCTCCATGCATTTATGGTTTTGGCTGTTTTTCTTTTTTCCTTGTAATTGATATCTAGTCTCATATCATAGCATTGTGGTCAGAAAAGATGGTTGATATAATTTCAATTTTCTTGAATTTGCTGAGGTTTGATTTGTGGCCCAAGATGTGGTCAATCCTGGAGAATGTTCTGTGTACACTTGAGAAGAAAGTGCATTTTCTATTTTGTATGGAAGGTCTTAGAGATATCAATGAGATCCAATTCGTTTAATGTGTCACTTAAGGCTTCTCTTTTCTTATTTATTGTCTGTTCTGATGATCAGCCCATTGGTGTAAGGGGAGTGTTAAAGTATCTTGCTATCAGTGCTTTGTTGCCAATTTCATTTTATCTGGGTGATGGTGGCCTTGTAGAATATGTTTGGAAGTTTTCCTTCTTGTGCAGTTTTTTTAAAGAGAGTTTTAGAAAGGTAGGCATTAACTCTTATTTAATTCGTTGGTAGAATTCCGTGTGAAGCCATCTGGCCCTGGGTTTTTATTTTTGGGTAGATTTTGATTACAGATTCGATTTCTGAGCTTGTAATTTGGTTGTTCATAATTTCCATTTCTTCTTGGTTCAGTCTTGGAAGATTGTACTTTAAGAATCTGTCCATTTCTCCCAGGTTGTACAGTTTATTGCCATATAGTTGCTCATAATAGTCTCTTAATCCTCTCTGATTTTGTTGATCTGGTTCTCCTTTCTTTTATTCTTGATGAGTCCAGCTAGCAGTTTGTCTATCTATCTTGTTTATCTTTTCAAAGAACCAGCTTTTCATTTTATTTATATTTACTATTGTTTCTTTCATTTCTTTTGCATTTATTTCTGCTGTAATCTTTATGATTTCTCTTCTTCTGCTAACTTTAGGGTTTTTTGTTCTTCTTTTCCAGTTGCTTTAAATGTAGAATTAAGTTGTCTTTTTTTTTTTCTTGTTTCTTGAGGTAGGATTGTATTGCTATACACTTCTCACTTAGGACTGCTTTCGCGGTATCCCATAAGTTTTGTACTGTCATGTTTTGGTTGTAATTTTCTTCTAGGAATATTTTTTATTTTTCTTTTGATTTGTTTGAAAGTCTGTTTTTTTTTTTTTTTTTTTAGATATGTGTTGTTTAATCTCCATGCATTTATGGTTTTGGCTGTTTTTCTTTTTTCCTTGTAATTGATATCTAGTCTCATATCATAGCATTGTGGTCAGAAAAGATGGTTGATATAATTTCAATTTTCTTGAATTTGCTGAGGTTTGATTTGTGGCCCAAGATGTGGTCAATCCTGGAGAATGTTCTGTGTACACTTGAGAAGAAAGTGCATTTTCTATTTTGTATGGAAGGTCTTAGAGATATCAATGAGATCCAATTCGTTTAATGTGTCACTTAAGGCTTCTCTTTTCTTATTTATTGTCTGTTCTGATGATCAGCCCATTGGTGTAAGGGGAGTGTTAAAGTATCTTGCTATCAGTGCTTTGTTGCCAATTTCATTTTATATGTCTGAAAGTGTTTGCCTTATGGATTGGGGTGCTCCTGCATTGCATGCATAGATATTTATGATTGCTATGTCTTCCTTATGGATCGATCCCTTGATCATTATGTAGAGTCCTGCCTTATCTCTTATAATCTTTATTTTAAGGTCTATTTTGTCTGATATGAGGATTGTTACTCCAGCTTTCTTTTGATTTTTTGCATGGAATATCTTTTTCCATCCTCTCACTTTCAGTCTATGAGTGTCTTTAAGTCTAAAGTGGGTTTCTTGTAGTCAGCATATATATGAACCTTGTTTTTGTATCCATTCAGCCAGCCTTTGTCTTTTGGTTGGGGTATTTAGTCCATTTCCATTTAAAGTAATTATTGATACATATGATCTTATTGTCATCTTCTTAGATGCTATGATGGGTTTATTTTTGCCTCTTTCTTCTTCCCTTGTATCTGTTGTCTATACAAGTCCCTTTAACAGTTGTTGTGAGGCTGGTTTGGTGGTACTAACTTCTCTTAATTTTTGCTTGTCTGTAAAGCTTTTGATTTCTCCATAAATTCTAAATGAGCTCCTTGAAGGGTAGAGTATTCTTGGGTGCAAATTTTTCTCTTTCAGTGCTTTAAATATGTCTTGCCATTCCCTTCTGGCCAGAAAAGATTCTACTGAAAGATCAGCTGTTAAATGCATGGGGTTTCCCTTGTATGTCACTAGTTACTTTTCCCTTGCTGCTCTAAGTATTCTGTCTTTGTGTTTAGTCTGTGTTAGCTTAATTAATGTGTCTTGACATCTTTCTCCTAGATTTTATCCTGTATGGGACTCTTTGTCCTTCTTGGACTTGATTGAATATTTCTTTTCCCATGGTGGGGAATTTTTCAACTATAATCTTTCCAAACACTTTCTCATACCCTTTGTTTTTCCTTAGTCTTCTGGAACCCATGTAATTTGAATGTTAGTGTGCTTGATATTATCCCAGAGGTCCCTGAGACTATCCTCAGCTCTTTTCATTCTTTGGTCTTCATTCTGCTCTTCAGTAGTTACTTCCACCATTCTAACTTCCAGCTCACTTATCTGATCTTCTGTCTCAGATACTCTGCTCTTGATTCCTAATAGATTATTTTTAAGTTCAGCAATTGAGTTATTTGTCTCTCTTTTATATTTTAAGTTCAACAATTGAGTTGTTTATCTATGATATTTTTTAAGATCTTGTATTTCTTTGTTCAGTATGTTACTTGATTCTTACATTTTTATTAATATACTATTTTCAGAGTTTTGGATCATTGTTACTATAATTCCTCTGAATTCTCTTTCAGAAAGTTTGTCTAATTCCTCTTCATTTATTTGGACTTATATGTTTGTGAATTGTTCCTTCATTTGTACAGTATTTCTCTGCTTTTTAAAAATTATTATTAATTTTTTAACTAACTGTGTTTGAAGTTTCCTTTTCCCAGACTTTGTGTTAGGCCTGTAGGTGGTTGGTTTTGTACTTTTGTCATCTTCTTAGATGCTATGATGGGTTTATTTTTGCCTCTTTCTTCTTCCCTTGTATCTGTTGTCTATACAAGTCCCTTTAACAGTTGTTGTGAGGCTGGTTTGGTGGTACTAACTTCTCTTAATTTTTGCTTGTCTGTAAAGCTTTTGATTTCTCCATAAATTCTAAATGAGCTCCTTGAAGGGTAGAGTATTCTTGGGTGCAAATTTTTCTCTTTCAGTGCTTTAAATATGTCTTGCCATTCCCTTCTGGCCAGAAAAGATTCTACTGAAAGATCAGCTGTTAAATGCATGGGGTTTCCCTTGTATGTCACTAGTTACTTTTCCCTTGCTGCTCTAAGTATTCTGTCTTTGTGTTTAGTCTGTGTTAGCTTAATTAATGTGTCTTGACATCTTTCTCCTAGATTTTATCCTGTATGGGACTCTTTGTCCTTCTTGGACTTGATTGAATATTTCTTTTCCCATGGTGGGGAATTTTTCAACTATAATCTTTCCAAACACTTTCTCATACCCTTTGTTTTTCCTTAGTCTTCTGGAACCCATGTAATTTGAATGTTAGTGTGCTTGATATTATCCCAGAGGTCCCTGAGACTATCCTCAGCTCTTTTCATTCTTTGGTCTTCATTCTGCTCTTCAGTAGTTACTTCCACCATTCTAACTTCCAGCTCACTTATCTGATCTTCTGTCTCAGATACTCTGCTCTTGATTCCTAATAGATTATTTTTAAGTTCAGCAATTGAGTTATTTGTCTCTCTTTTATATTTTAAGTTCAACAATTGAGTTGTTTATCTATGATATTTTTTAAGATCTTGTATTTCTTTGTTCAGTATGTTACTTGATTCTTACATTTTTATTAATATACTATTTTCAGAGTTTTGGATCATTGTTACTATAATTCCTCTGAATTCTCTTTCAGAAAGTTTGTCTAATTCCTCTTCATTTATTTGGACTTATATGTTTGTGAATTGTTCCTTCATTTGTACAGTATTTCTCTGCTTTTTAAAAATTATTATTAATTTTTTAACTAACTGTGTTTGAAGTTTCCTTTTCCCAGACTTTGTGTTAGGCCTGTAGGTGGTTGGTTTTGTACTTTTGTCTTGTTTGTTGTTTGGATAAGGTGTGTTATTCAGGGTGCTGCTTGTGGTTGGGTGATGGCAAGACTTGTGCACAAGTGTTTGTCTTTGTGGGAGTTTTCACTGTTTAATACCCTCTAGTGTTAGACGTTATATGGTAGTGTAGAATCTTGGAGTCAGTAATTCCTCTCTGAAGTCCCTGGGCTTGGTGCCTGACCAGGAAATGAAGATTCCATGGCTGGTTTGTTATGACATTGAATGGTATTAAAACATATATATACAAGTGAGAAACAGAAGGTGTACCTTTGACAAATGGCAATTAAATATCATGCAAGTACTATCTAACATACTGGAACACACACACAAAGATACACAGTTATAATGTAACCCAAACAGTCCAGAATAAATACAGTACAATATGTTAACGCAGTGAATAGAAGAATCCAAGAATGAGATGTACCAATTAAGAACCAAACTAAATAAAGTACAAATTGCAGAATAGTGCCAGATCAGGGTCCCAACTTGGGATAAGGCAATGAAAACAAAAAAAGACTAAGAAATATGGTGGAGAAAAGAAAGAAGAGCAAGGAAGGATAGAAAAGAAATACAGAAAAGTAATACAAAGTTAAATATAAGAAGATAAAGATTTGTATGTATTAGCATTTAGTGCAATAGGAAGAGAACATTAGAGAAGGCAAAGCAATAAATAATAATACATGTACAAAAATTATAATAGATATAAAAATTTAAAAATTAAAACAAAGAGAAAAATAAAGAAAAAACAAAGCAAAACAAAAATAATACCCCTAGCATTATTTCAATATTAATGAAAAAAAAAAAGCCCACAAATCCTCAAAAAACATACGTGTAGAATCAGAAGTATATAACCAAAATAAAATGTGCTGTTTAAAAGAAAGAAAAAAAATAAAAATTTTGTGAACTTGAATGTATTCAATTGTACTGATAAGACTGGTATCTACAACAGCAGAGTGCAATGGAGGTACAACAACAGCAAAAAATGGTGAGGGTAGAAGAAAAAAAAAACAAATCCAGCAGCAATCAAAATGTAAAAGATGATGAGCCCAGAGATCAATCCACACACATATGGGTACCTTATTTTTGGCAAAAGAGGCAAAAATACAAAATAGGACAAAGACAGCCACTTTAACAAATGGTGCTAGGAAAATTGAAGAGCTACATGCAAAAAAATGAAGCTGTAACATTCCCTAACACCATACACAAGAACAAACTCAAAATGAATTGAAGACCTAAATGTAAGACCAGAAATCATAAAACTCTTAGATGAGAATATAGGTAAAACACTCAACGATATACATCAGAGAAAGATCTTATATAACCCACCCTCTAGAATAATGGAAATAAAAGCAAAAACAAACATGTGGGACCTAATGAAACTTAAAAGCTTTTGCACAGTAAAAGAAACTACAAACAAGGTGAACAGACAAGCCACAAAATGGGAGAAAATAATAGCAAATGAAACAATGGACAAAGAATTAATCTCCAAAGTTTATAAGTACGTCAGACAACTTAATACCAAAAAAAACAAACAACCTAATCAAAAATTGGAGAAAAGACCTAAAGAGACATCTCTCCAAAGAAAACAAACAGATGGCCAAAAAACACATGATAAGATGCTCAAAGTCACTTATTATTATAGAAATGCAATTCAAAACTATGATGAGACACTATCTCACACCAGCCAAAATGGCCATCATCAAAAATTCTAATAATGAATACTGAAGAGGGTGTGGAGAAAAGGGAACACTCTTGCGTTGTTGGTGGAAATACAAATTGATACAAACACTATGGAAGACAGTATCGAGATTCCTTAAAACATTACAAATAGAAGAACCATATGATCCAGAAATCCAACTATTAGGTTTATAACCTGATGAAATCCAAAGTCAGTGAGACACCTGTACCCCAATGCTTATTGCAGCGCTCTATACAATAGCTAGAACATGGACACAACCTAGATGTCCATCAATGAATGAATGGATAAAAAAAAAATTTCTTGAATGTATTCAATTGTACTGATAAGACTGGTATCTACAACAGCAGAGTGCAATGGAGGTACAACAACAGCAAAAAATGGTGAGGGTAGAAGAAAAAAAAAACAAATCCAGCAGCAATCAAAATGTAAAAGATGATGAGCCCAGAGATCAATCCACACACATATGGGTACCTTATTTTTGGCAAAAGAGGCAAAAATACAAAATAGGACAAAGACAGCCACTTTAACAAATGGTGCTAGGAAAATTGAAGAGCTACATGCAAAAAAATGAAGCTGTAACATTCCCTAACACCATACACAAGAACAAACTCAAAATGAATTGAAGACCTAAATGTAAGACCAGAAATCATAAAACTCTTAGATGAGAATATAGGTAAAACACTCAACGATATACATCAGAGAAAGATCTTATATAACCCACCCTCTAGAATAATGGAAATAAAAGCAAAAACAAACATGTGGGACCTAATGAAACTTAAAAGCTTTTGCACAGTAAAAGAAACTACAAACAAGGTGAACAGACAAGCCACAAAATGGGAGAAAATAATAGCAAATGAAACAATGGACAAAGAATTAATCTCCAAAGTTTATAAGTACGTCAGACAACTTAATACCAAAAAAAACAAACAACCTAATCAAAAATTGGAGAAAAGACCTAAAGAGACATCTCTCCAAAGAAAACAAACAGATGGCCAAAAAACACATGATAAGATGCTCAAAGTCACTTATTATTATAGAAATGCAATTCAAAACTATGATGAGACACTATCTCACACCAGCCAAAATGGCCATCATCAAAAATTCTAATAATGAATACTGAAGAGGGTGTGGAGAAAAGGGAACACTCTTGCGTTGTTGGTGGAAATACAAATTGATACAAACACTATGGAAGACAGTATCGAGATTCCTTAAAACATTACAAATAGAAGAACCATATGATCCAGAAATCCAACTATTAGGTTTATAACCTGATGAAATCCAAAGTCAGTGAGACACCTGTACCCCAATGCTTATTGCAGCGCTCTATACAATAGCTAGAACATGGACACAACCTAGATGTCCATCAATGAATGAATGGATAAAGAAGCTATGGTGCATATATACAATGGAGTACTACACAGCTGTGAAAAGATATGCAGAAGAATCAGTCCTAATCAGGTGGATGAATCTGGAACCTATTAGAGAAAGTGAAGTAAGCTGCAAAGAGAAGGACAAGTATAGTATACTAACACATATATACAGAATCTAGTAAGATCACACTAATAAATACACATGCAGACAAGAGATGGAAAAACAGACATGGAGTACAGACTTATGGACAATAGAGGGAGCGAAGCATGGGTGAGATGTATGAAAATAGTAACAGGGAAACCTGTACTATTATATGCAAAGGAGATAGCTATTGTTAATGAGCTGTGGGGCTAAGGGATCTTATATGGGTGCTATGCGATGGCCTGGAGCGGTGGGATATGGGGGACTGGGTGCAGGGAACATGAGGGAGGGGTCAGTGATATGCATATGACTTATCTGGGATTATACATATCTGTAAACAACAAGACTATATAAAAACAAAAAGCAAAATAAAAGCAATTAAATTAAAAAGTGCTGCAATGAAAAATAAAATTGGGTTGAAGCTCTAAACAGATATTTCTCCAAAGGAGACATACAGATGACCAATAAACACATGAAAAGATATCAACATCACTAATTATTAAGAGAAATGCAAATCAAAACTACAATGAGGCATCACCTCACACTAGTCAGAATGACCGTCATCAAGCAATCCACAGACAATAAATACTGAAGAGGGTGTGGAGAAAAGGGAACACTCTTGCGTTGTTGGTGGAAATACAAATTGATACAAACACTATGGAAGACAGTATCGAGATTCCTTAAAACATTACAAATAGAAGAACCATATGATCCAGAAATCCAACTATTAGGTTTATAACCTGATGAAATCCAAAGTCAGTGAGACACCTGTACCCCAATGCTTATTGCAGCGCTCTATACAATAGCTAGAACATGGACACAACCTAGATGTCCATCAATGAATGAATGGATAAAGAAGCTATGGTGCATATATACAATGGAGTACTACACAGCTGTGAAAAGATATGCAGAAGAATCAGTCCTAATCAGGTGGATGAATCTGGAACCTATTAGAGAAAGTGAAGTAAGCTGCAAAGAGAAGGACAAGTATAGTATACTAACACATATATACAGAATCTAGTAAGATCACACTAATAAATACACATGCAGACAAGAGATGGAAAAACAGACATGGAGTACAGACTTATGGACAATAGAGGGAGCGAAGCATGGGTGAGATGTATGAAAATAGTAACAGGGAAACCTGTACTATTATATGCAAAGGAGATAGCTATTGTTAATGAGCTGTGGGGCTAAGGGATCTTATATGGGTGCTATGCGATGGCCTGGAGCGGTGGGATATGGGGGACTGGGTGCAGGGAACATGAGGGAGGGGTCAGTGATATGCATATGACTTATCTGGGATTATACATATCTGTAAACAACAAGACTATATAAAAACAAAAAGCAAAATAAAAGCAATTAAATTAAAAAGTGCTGCAATGAAAAATAAAATTGGGTTGAAGCTCTAAACAGATATTTCTCCAAAGGAGACATACAGATGACCAATAAACACATGAAAAGATATCAACATCACTAATTATTAAGAGAAATGCAAATCAAAACTACAATGAGGCATCACCTCACACTAGTCAGAATGACCGTCATGAAATAATCTACAAACAATTAAACCTGGAGAGGATGGGAAGACAAGGGAACCATCTTGCTCTGTTGCTGGGAATGTAAATTGACACAGCCACTATGTAGAATAGTGGGATATTCCTTAAAATACTGGGAATAAGACTGCCATACAACCCAACAATATCACTGCTGGATATACTCCCTGTGGAAACTAACATCGAAAAGACACACGCACTCCAGTGTTCATTGCAGCACTATTTACAATAGCTAGGACATGAAAACAGCTTAGATGTACATTGGCAGATGAAAGAATAAGGAAGTTATGGTACATATGCACAATGGAATCTTCAGTTCAGTCATTCAGCCATGTCTTACTCTATGACCCCATGGCCTGGAGCATTGCAGGCTTCCCTGTCCTTCCCCATCTCCAAGAGCTTGCTCAAAATCATGTCTGTTGACTCAGTGACCATCCAACTATCTTGTCCTCTTTTGTCCCCTTCTCCTTTTGCCATATAATTTTCCCAACATCAGGGTCTTTTCCAATGAGCTATCTCTTCGCATTAGGTGGCTAAAGTATTGGAGATTAAGCTTCAGCATCAGTCCTTCCAATGACTATTCAGGACTGTTTTCCTTTAGGATTGACTGGTTTGATCTCCTTGCAGTCCAAGGGACTCTCAAGAGTCTTTTCCAACATCCCAGTTTGAAGACATCAATTCTTAGGTGCTCAGCCTTCTTTTTTTTTTCCCAGCATAGATGGATTTATTTGGGGTCAGCAGAGAATTGCAGTTCAAAGTCTGTAACCATAGTGAGTCATGTCCAAGTTCCTGCATAGCAATGGAAGGAACATGCTTTTATGGAGGAGGAGAGGGAGTTGGGAGGGCTCAGCAAAAAAGGAGTTCATGACTTTTCATTGGTGCTCAGCCTTCTTTATGGTGCAACTCTCACATCCATACACAGCTACTGGGAAAACCATAGCTTTGACTATACAGTCTGTTATCAGCAAAGTCCTGTCTCTGCTTTTGAATCTGCTGTCTGGGCTTGTCATAGCTTTTATTCCAAGTTGCAAGCATATTTTAATTTCACTCAGCTGTAAAAAGGAAAACAGTTGAGTCAGTTCTAGTGAGGTGAATGAACCTAGGGTTATTATACAGAGTGAAGTAAGTATCAGAAAGAGAAAGACAAATATTGTGTATTAACACATATATGGAATCTAGAAAGATGGTACTGATGATCCTACATGCAGTGCAGCAAAGAAGACATGGACATAAAGGACAGACTTTCTGACACAGTGGAAGAAGGAGAGGGTGGGGTGACTTGAGAGAATGATGTTGAAACATATACATTAACATACATAAAATAGGGGACCAGTGCAAGTTCAATGCATGAAACAGGGCTGTTAGTCTGGGACAACCCAGAGGGATATGGTGTGGAGGGTAGTGGGAGGGGGCTTCAGGATAGAGGGGACACATGTGTTCCTGTGGCTGATTCATGTTGATGTATGGCAAAAACCATGACAATATTGTAAAGCAATTATTCTCTAATTAGAATAAAATAATTAATTTTTCTTAGAAAAATAAAAAGTCCTCTGTCCCAGTATTTCCAAACACTTTTTAATGTTCATGTGTGCTCAGTACTGTCCAAATATTTTTATGGAATTTTCCAGGCAAGGATACTGGAGTAAGTTGCCATTTCCTACTACAGAGGACCTTCCCAACCCAATGGTTGAACCTGAGACCCCCGTGTCTCCTACCATGGCAGGTGGATTCTTTACTACTATGCCACCTGGGATGCCCTTTGTTAATGTGAGCATTCTTTTAAAATGTTATAAAATTTCAGATTCTCTGCCTAGTAACTGTGCTTACTGATTCAAAAAATAATTACAAAAAACCATTATGAATTTAATGACATTGTTAAATCTGAATCATATTTATCTCTTCATCTATATTATGTTGAAGAAGTATTGTCATAAGCATGTGTGTGTAAAATACATAATTTATTCAGGCTCTAATAGTCCCTAGGTTTGTGACTTGCTTTCCTTGAATAAGTGTCCTCCTATGTCCCAGTCCTCTATGCCTGTCACCTTCACTGAGTCCCATAACAGGCTTGTTGTTATCAGCAAAGTCCTGTCTCTGCTTTTGAATCTGCTGTCTGGGCTTGTCATAGCTTTTATTCCAAGTTGCAAGCATATTTTAATTTCACTCAGCTGTAAAAAGGAAAACAGTTGAGTCAGTTCTAGTGAGGTGAATGAACCTAGGGTTATTATACAGAGTGAAGTAAGTATCAGAAAGAGAAAGACAAATATTGTGTATTAACACATATATGGAATCTAGAAAGATGGTACTGATGATCCTACATGCAGTGCAGCAAAGAAGACATGGACATAAAGGACAGACTTTCTGACACAGTGGAAGAAGGAGAGGGTGGGGTGACTTGAGAGAATGATGTTGAAACATATACATTAACATACATAAAATAGGGGACCAGTGCAAGTTCAATGCATGAAACAGGGCTGTTAGTCTGGGACAACCCAGAGGGATATGGTGTGGAGGGTAGTGGGAGGGGGCTTCAGGATAGAGGGGACACATGTGTTCCTGTGGCTGATTCATGTTGATGTATGGCAAAAACCATGACAATATTGTAAAGCAATTATTCTCTAATTAGAATAAAATAATTAATTTTTCTTAGAAAAATAAAAAGTCCTCTGTCCCAGTATTTCCAAACACTTTTTAATGTTCATGTGTGCTCAGTACTGTCCAAATATTTTTATGGAATTTTCCAGGCAAGGATACTGGAGTAAGTTGCCATTTCCTACTACAGAGGACCTTCCCAACCCAATGGTTGAACCTGAGACCCCCGTGTCTCCTACCATGGCAGGTGGATTCTTTACTACTATGCCACCTGGGATGCCCTTTGTTAATGTGAGCATTCTTTTAAAATGTTATAAAATTTCAGATTCTCTGCCTAGTAACTGTGCTTACTGATTCAAAAAATAATTACAAAAAACCATTATGAATTTAATGACATTGTTAAATCTGAATCATATTTATCTCTTCATCTATATTATGTTGAAGAAGTATTGTCATAAGCATGTGTGTGTAAAATACATAATTTATTCAGGCTCTAATAGTCCCTAGGTTTGTGACTTGCTTTCCTTGAATAAGTGTCCTCCTATGTCCCAGTCCTCTATGCCTGTCACCTTCACTGAGTCCCATAACAGGCTTGTTGCCTAGTTGACTTGTGGTAGAGTCAGAAAAATATCACGGAACATTTTAGTTAAATTTAGCTTTTACTGATCAGACTCTTCCTATTATTGAGTACCTGTGCCCACACTCGGATGAACACAGAAAAGAGCCATGAGGTCAGTGCCCACTTTAAAGGCATTTGTGACTTGATTGTTGTTGCTTATTGGGGTACCCTGTCTGTGGTATATTATTTTATATTACCAGTTTGCTCTGTAAGAAATCAGTCTTAATGACATAAATTGATGAATGGTAGAAACATTGGCAAAAAAGCTTTGCATTTTTTTTTGAACTGTAGAAATTTCAAGGATGACCTTTCTTTTTACGCACTTTCCATTCTACATCTTCTGCAAACACTGTGCCCAAGACTCAAGGGACAGCTGTGCTCTGCCTCTTCAACAATTCTTGTAAGGAGTGCTTGGGCAGTGACATTGCCTTTCCTCATTCATCACTCTTTTCCTTTTCAAGAATCACTTAGAATGTTGTTATGTTGGAATTCAAGAAAGGTACAAGAGCAGTGTTGAGTTGTCTTGATGTACTTGGGTGAATGTCTTATGGACTAAGGTATAAATGTTAAGTGAAATTCTTTTCTAATTATTTTTTAAAAATTTTAGTTTTGTTGTTCACAGACATGTATGTTCCGAGATCAGTCATATGCATATCCCTGGTCTCCTCCTACCTCCCAGCCCCCATCATTCCACCCCTCCAGACTGTCGAACCAAGCCCTTGCAGGAACTCCTATTCCTTTAGCACAATGACAATCGCTATCTTTTTCACATATGACAGTATAGGTTTCCATGTTACTCCCTCTACACCTCCCACCCACTGTTCATTCCCCACAATGTCCATATGTTTATTCTCTGTCTGTTTTTCCATGGGTTCACTGCATCTGTTATCATTACCCTTTGCTAGCTTCCATATATATATGTTACTATACTGTACTTGTCTTTTCTTTTGGCTTACTTCACTTTTTATGATAGGTTCTAGATACAACTACCTCATTGTGACCTTTCCTTGAATAAGTGTCCTCCTATGTCCCAGTCCTCTATGCCTGTCACCTTCACTGAGTCCCATAACAGGCTTGTTGCCTAGTTGACTTGTGGTAGAGTCAGAAAAATATCACGGAACATTTTAGTTAAATTTAGCTTTTACTGATCAGACTCTTCCTATTATTGAGTACCTGTGCCCACACTCGGATGAACACAGAAAAGAGCCATGAGGTCAGTGCCCACTTTAAAGGCATTTGTGACTTGATTGTTGTTGCTTATTGGGGTACCCTGTCTGTGGTATATTATTTTATATTACCAGTTTGCTCTGTAAGAAATCAGTCTTAATGACATAAATTGATGAATGGTAGAAACATTGGCAAAAAAGCTTTGCATTTTTTTTTGAACTGTAGAAATTTCAAGGATGACCTTTCTTTTTACGCACTTTCCATTCTACATCTTCTGCAAACACTGTGCCCAAGACTCAAGGGACAGCTGTGCTCTGCCTCTTCAACAATTCTTGTAAGGAGTGCTTGGGCAGTGACATTGCCTTTCCTCATTCATCACTCTTTTCCTTTTCAAGAATCACTTAGAATGTTGTTATGTTGGAATTCAAGAAAGGTACAAGAGCAGTGTTGAGTTGTCTTGATGTACTTGGGTGAATGTCTTATGGACTAAGGTATAAATGTTAAGTGAAATTCTTTTCTAATTATTTTTTAAAAATTTTAGTTTTGTTGTTCACAGACATGTATGTTCCGAGATCAGTCATATGCATATCCCTGGTCTCCTCCTACCTCCCAGCCCCCATCATTCCACCCCTCCAGACTGTCGAACCAAGCCCTTGCAGGAACTCCTATTCCTTTAGCACAATGACAATCGCTATCTTTTTCACATATGACAGTATAGGTTTCCATGTTACTCCCTCTACACCTCCCACCCACTGTTCATTCCCCACAATGTCCATATGTTTATTCTCTGTCTGTTTTTCCATGGGTTCACTGCATCTGTTATCATTACCCTTTTGCTAGCTTCCATATATATATGTTACTATACTGTACTTGTCTTTTTCTTTTGGCTTACTTCACTTTTTATGATAGGTTCTAGATACAACTACCTCATTAGGACTGATTCTTCTGCATTTCTTTTTACAACTGAGTAGTATTCCATTGTATATATGCACTAGATGCACCCGACTTGATCATGGTGTATGAGTTTTTTCATGTGATTTTGAATTCCGTTTGCTAAGATTTTGTTGAAGATTTTGGCATCCAAGTTCATCAGTGAAATTGGTGTATAATTTTCTTTTTTTGTGTTGTCTTTGCCTGGCTTAGGCATCAGGGTGATAGCCTTGTAGAATGTGGTTGGAAGTTTTCCTTCCTGTGCAATTTTTTGAAACAGTTTTAGAAGGACAGGCATTAGCTCTTCTTTAAATGTTTGGTAGAATTCACCTGTGAAAATATCTGGCCCTGGCCTTTTATTTTTGGGTAGATTTTTAATCACAAATTTGATTTCTGAGCTTGTGATTGGGTTGTTCATAGTTTGTCTTTCTTCCTGGTTCAGTCTTGAGAGATTAATCTTTTCTGAGAGACTGTCCATTTCCTCCAGGTTGTCTAGTTTGTTGCCATACATGTGTTCATAATAGTCTCTTATAATCCTTTGGATTTCTGCATTATCTGTTGCAATATTTCCATTTTCATTTTTGACTTTGTTGATCTGGTTCTTCTCTCTTTTTTTCTTGATGAGTCTGGCCAGTGACTTGTCAATTTTGTTTATCTTTCGAAGAACCAGCTTCTAATTTTATTTATCTTTACTATTGTTTCTTTCATTCCTCTTTCATTTATTTCTGCTGTGATCTTTATGATTTCTCTTCTTCTGCTGACTTTGGGATGTTTTTATTCTTCTTACTCCAGTTTTTTTTATTTTTTTATTTAAAGATTTATTTATTTATTTTATTTTTGGGTGGGGGTTGGGTTGGGGAGGGAGGGAAGCGGGTGGGCCACTTCTATTGGTCTTTCATTTCTCTATTTTTATCCGTCTTTGTTCTTTGGCTCCTGTGGGCCTCCCGTTGCGGTGGCGTCTGTCGTCGCAGAGCACCGACTCTGGGCGCATGCCCCCCAGAGATCCGGCTTGGTAATTGGACACATCGGTCCAGCCGCTCCGCAGCACGTGGGATCCTCCCAGGCCAGGGATCGAACTGGCACCCCTTGCACTGCAAGGCGGTGTCCTTATCCACTGGACCACCAGGGGAAGCCCTTGTTTTAAGCATAGGGTTAGGTCATCTGTTTGAGATTTTCCTAATTTCTTGAGGTAGGATTGTATTGCTATAAATTTCCCTCCTAGAACCGCTTTTGTGGTATTCCATAGGTTTTGCCCTGTTGTATGTTCATTGTCATTTTCTTCTAGGAATTTTTTTATTTCTCCTTTGATTTGGTCGGTAATGTTTGTTTTTTAGGTATGTGTTGTTTAATCTCCATATGCTTGTGTTTTTAGCTTTTTTTTTTTCCTACAGTTGATCTCTAGTCTCATTGCATTGTCATCAGAGAAGATGGTTGATATCATTTCAATTTTCTTGAATTGACTGAGGTTTGATTTGCGGCCCAAGATATGAATGTCCCTATTGTCATCTTCTTAGATGTTTGGTTTTGATTTGTAGGACTTCTCCTACTCTTTATTTATTGGCTATATCAGGCCCTTTAACACTTGTTGTAGGGCTGTTCACGGTACAAAATTCTTTTAGCTTTTGCTTTCATTTGATTTTGTTGATCTGGTTCATTTTTTCTCTTCTCTCTTTTTTTCTTGATGAGTCTGGCCAGTGACTTGTCAATTTTGTTTATCTTTCGAAGAACCAGCTTCTAATTTTATTTATCTTTACTATTGTTTCTTTCATTCCTCTTTCATTTATTTCTGCTGTGATCTTTATGATTTCTCTTCTTCTGCTGACTTTGGGATGTTTTTATTCTTCTTACTCCAGTTTTTTTTATTTTTTTATTTAAAGATTTATTTATTTATTTTATTTTTGGGTGGGGGTTGGGTTGGGGAGGGAGGGAAGCGGGTGGGCCACTTCTATTGGTCTTTCATTTCTCTATTTTTATCCGTCTTTGTTCTTTGGCTCCTGTGGGCCTCCCGTTGCGGTGGCGTCTGTCGTCGCAGAGCACCGACTCTGGGCGCATGCCCCCCAGAGATCCGGCTTGGTAATTGGACACATCGGTCCAGCTGCTCCGCGGCATGTGGGATCCTCCCAGGCCAGGGATCGAACTGGCACCCCTTGCACTGCAAGGCGGTGTCCTTATCCACTGGACCACCAGGGGAAGCCCTTGTTTTAAGCATAGGGTTAGGTCATCTGTTTGAGATTTTCCTAATTTCTTGAGGTAGGATTGTATTGCTATAAATTTCCCTCCTAGAACCGCTTTTGTGGTATTCCATAGGTTTTGCCCTGTTGTATGTTCATTGTCATTTTCTTCTAGGAATTTTTTTATTTCTCCTTTGATTTGGTCGGTAATGTTTGTTTTTTAGGTATGTGTTGTTTAATCTCCATATGCTTGTGTTTTTAGCTTTTTTTTTTTCCTACAGTTGATCTCTAGTCTCATTGCATTGTCATCAGAGAAGATGGTTGATATCATTTCAATTTTCTTGAATTGACTGAGGTTTGATTTGCGGCCCAAGATATGAATGTCCCTATTGTCATCTTCTTAGATGTTTGGTTTTTGATTTGTAGGACTTCTCCTACTCTTTTATTTATTGGCTATATCAGGCCCTTTAACACTTGTTGTAGGGCTGGCTTCACGGTACAAAATTCTTTTAGCTTTTGCTTGTCTGTGAAGGTTTTGATTTCTCCATCAATTTTGAATGAGATCCTGGCTGGGTAGAGAATTCTTGGTTGTAGGTTATTCTCTTTTAGCCATTTAAATGTGTCCTGCCATTCTCTTCTGGCCTGCAGGTTTCTGTTGAAAGCTCAGCAGTTAAACATATGGGGTTTCCTTTATATGTTATTTGTTGTTTGCTCCTAGCTGCTTTAAGTATTCTGTCCTTGTATTTAGTCTGTGTTAACTTGATTAGAATGTTCATTGGTGTGTTTCTTCTGGGGTTTATCCTGTGTGGAACTCTTTGTGCTTCTTGGACTTGGTTGACTATTTATTTTCCCATGCTGGGGAAGTTTTCAACTATAACCTCTTTAAGAACTTTTCCATAGCTTTTATTTCCCTCTTCTTCTTCTAGGACTCCTATAATTCTAATGTTGGTGCGTTTGATATTGTCCCACAGGTCTCTGAGGCTATCCTCAGTTCTTTTAATTCTTTCGGCTTTGTTCTGTTCTTCAGTAGTTATTTCCACCATTCTGTCTTCCAGCTCACTTATCCATTCTTCTGCCTCCGATACGCTACTGTTGAGACCTTCTATAGTATTTTTGAGTTCAGCAATTGAGTTGTTTGTCTCTATTTGCTTATTATTAATTTCTTGCATGTCTCTCTGTGAACTCATTTCCTCTAATATTCTGTTTTCGGTGTTTTGAATCCTTGCTAGTATCTCTCTTCTGAATTCTCTTTCGAATAAATTGTCTATCTCATCTGCTGTCATTTGTAACTGTGTTTCTCTAGTTTTTTCCTTCATTTGTACAGTGTTTCTCTGTCTTTTCATTATTATGTTAGGTTCTGTTTCTTTGTGTGTGTCTGTGTGTTGGAGGTTTTTTCCCCCCAAACTTCATGGTTGAATTCTCCCTTCCTTTTGCTTCCTGTCCTTATAGAAGGGTTTGGTGGTTTGTGTCTTAGGTGGTGTTAGGTCTTGTTTGCAGATGGATAATCTCTAGTGTTGTGTGTTCTTTGATAGTGTGAGGTTTTGATTTCTCCATCAATTTTGAATGAGATCCTGGCTGGGTAGAGAATTCTTGGTTGTAGGTTATTCTCTTTTAGCCATTTAAATGTGTCCTGCCATTCTCTTCTGGCCTGCAGGTTTCTGTTGAAAGCTCAGCAGTTAAACATATGGGGTTTCCTTTATATGTTATTTGTTGTTTGCTCCTAGCTGCTTTAAGTATTCTGTCCTTGTATTTAGTCTGTGTTAACTTGATTAGAATGTTCATTGGTGTGTTTCTTCTGGGGTTTATCCTGTGTGGAACTCTTTGTGCTTCTTGGACTTGGTTGACTATTTATTTTCCCATGCTGGGGAAGTTTTCAACTATAACCTCTTTAAGAACTTTTCCATAGCTTTTATTTCCCTCTTCTTCTTCTAGGACTCCTATAATTCTAATGTTGGTGCGTTTGATATTGTCCCACAGGTCTCTGAGGCTATCCTCAGTTCTTTTAATTCTTTCGGCTTTGTTCTGTTCTTCAGTAGTTATTTCCACCATTCTGTCTTCCAGCTCACTTATCCATTCTTCTGCCTCCGATACGCTACTGTTGAGACCTTCTATAGTATTTTTGAGTTCAGCAATTGAGTTGTTTGTCTCTATTTGCTTATTATTAATTTCTTGCATGTCTCTCTGTGAACTCATTTCCTCTAATATTCTGTTTTCGGTGTTTTGAATCCTTGCTAGTATCTCTCTTCTGAATTCTCTTTCGAATAAATTGTCTATCTCATCTGCTGTCATTTGTAACTGTGTTTCTCTAGTTTTTTCCTTCATTTGTACAGTGTTTCTCTGTCTTTTCATTATTATGTTAGGTTCTGTTTCTTTGTGTGTGTCTGTGTGTTGGAGGTTTTTTCCCCCCAAACTTCATGGTTGAATTCTCCCTTCCTTTTGCTTCCTGTCCTTATAGAAGGGTTTGGTGGTTTGTGTCTTAGGTGGTGTTAGGTCTTGTTTGCAGATGGATAATCTCTAGTGTTGTGTGTTCTTTGATAGTGTGAGGTTTTGGAATCAGGGCTTCTGCTCCAAAGATTCTTGGTTTGATCTCTGGCCAGGGAGTGTAGGCTCTATGTCTGGTTTGCTATGGTGTTTGGTGGTATTAGTGCAAATATAAGCATATGAGGAACAAGCGGTGCATTTCTGATAGATGATAGTCATAAAATCATGCAAATATTTTCTAACATAATGGAAAACTATACATATACACACACATCAATAACTGCAACTGAATAGTCTTACAGGGATAAAGCAAAGGAAATTTTTCTGGCAAATGGCACAACCAAAGATGGTACCTGACCATTAAGCTCTAAATTAATTAAAATACTGCCTGGAAAAATAGATCTAGGGCAAGGTCCTGGCTGGGAATATTACAATGAAAGCAGTTTTTAACTAAGACCTTTGCTGGGGGTGAAGAGGAGGAGAGAGAGTGTATGGGTAATGAGAAGGCATAGATTCATGTTGCAAGCATTTTGTATGGTTAGGTAATAAAGATTAGTGTATAGTAGAGTTTGGTACAGTTGGAAGAGAATAGTAGAGGCAGAAAGATAGGAAATAGTTATATAGAGGATAGCAGTAGATAGAAAAAGATTTTACAGTTAGAGCATAGAGGGAGGAAGCAGTGGCAAAAAATATCAAAAGTTTTAAAAAATTAAAATTAAAAAATTAAAAATTAAAAAAAAAGTAAAAAGAAAAGACAAAAAACAAAACAAACCAAAAAGGCAAGCAAACAAAACAAAACAAACAGCAAAAGAAAGGTAAATACTGTCCCTGGTGTTTATCTTCTCATCTGTGTGTGGACCTTCCACCAGTTTGCTCTTGATATTGTCCCAGGTTTCCCTAGACTTTACTGGTGGAGGTCGGGTGTGGGGCTGGACGGCCGCTTATGTCTTAGGTTTCAGTCAGGGTCAGGTTTTTTTGTAGTCAGGATCCTTGCAGAGCTGGTTTCTCTAGTTTCTGTTTTTGCTTTCAGCAAAACAAAGGCTCTGCAAACAGCTCAGGTGCTGGCAGGCTGGTGGGCGATTCCCAGTCCGTCAGCCGGGGGTCTCATGCACGGTCCCACAATGGAGGGTGCTTCCCAGTTCCACTGTGCACTCCTTGGTAGCCCTCAATCCCTGCTCTTCTCCCGGTTTCCTCTGCCGCAGCTCTCCACTGCCTGAGGGACCGCGGTTTCCCCGCTGCAGCTCTGAGGCTGCATGAACTTTTTAGGTTGCTTGTGAGCGCGCACTGCAGGATGCGGGACTAAGACCCAAAGGGGGGTGGTAGCTTCCCCGAGGTCCAACTCCAGCCAGGTTTTTGGGTTGCAACCAGGGGGGATTTCTCCAGTCCATTCCACACGCCCCCGCTAGCATTGTCTCAGCTCAGCTGGCACCCAGCAACCCTGTACTGTCCTGGTGGAATTTTCACACTGAGCACTGTCTTCTGTCTTTCTGGCGCACTTTCCAGTGCTCTTTCCTGTGTGGGGGCTGGGGTATGGGGGTTAAGTGAAATTTGATGGAAAGTCCTTTCAACTAAACAATTACTGAATTAGCAAATTATGTCGGTGTTAACATAGCATGTGACTGGATGCCTGAGGACCTGGTTTTCCTTTTTAAATTTTCAGTTCCTTTATCTGGATAGTGGTATTAATTAGACAGTAAAGAGCATGGGCATCAGTATGAGACCAGTGGGATGCAAATCCCAGCTCTCCTTCCTACTGTTTGCATGAGCTTGTTGTTTGATATCTTTTTATATCAGTTTCCTCATCTATAAAAGGCATTCATGTCCTTGTATCCTATACTCAGTTAACACACATGAAGCATTTAGTCCAAGCCTACTGCATAGTGTTCAAAGAAATTAGCTATTACTAATTGCTTTTAAAATAACGTATTTTGGACTCTCAGACCTTCGGAACTCGAACAATGGCATGAGGTGAGTTTGAATTCTAGCTCTGTCACTTTTTAACTGTGAGACTTCAGGCAATTTTTTGTTTGTTTGTTTTTTCCTATTTCTCTAAATCTCAGTCTTTTCTTCTGTAAAGGGGAAACAATAACTATTGTATTGTTTAGCAGATTAGACGAAATGATAAGATGACTTGTATTTCTTACTACCCTCTCCAAGAGATTTTATGTGGACAATGATTTGTACATATTTTAATTTATAGTAGTATTTGATGATCGCACTTTTGGGGCATATTTATGGTTGACTACTATGTAGAAGACCCGAAGTTGAAAGTTCTGAGGAATGAAGTGGTCACTGTTTTCAGAAAACTTACTAGTCAGTAAGTTATGGAGTAAGCTACTTACAGAGGTTGGAAGCACAAATCACTAATAATATACCAGTGAAATATATGTCATAGAAAAGATGGTACAAGACAAGACGTGGGGCTTCTCTGGTGGTCCAGTGGGTAAGGACACCGCCTTGCAGTGCAAGGGGCGCCAGTTTGATCCCTGGCCTGGGAAGATCCCACATGCCACTGAGCGGCTGGACCGATGTGTCCAATTACTGAGCCAGAGCTCTGGAGCGCATGTGCCCAGAGCCGGTGCTCTGCGACAACAGAGGCCACTGTGATGGGAGGCCCACACGGGCCAAAGAACAAAGGATGGAAATGAACCAGCAATCTTTTTCTTTGTGTGGGCTGGGGTATGGGGGTTAAGTGAAATTTGATGGAAAGTCCTTTCAACTAAACAATTACTGAATTAGCAAATTATGTCGGTGTTAACATAGCATGTGACTGGATGCCTGAGGACCTGGTTTTCCTTTTTAAATTTTCAGTTCCTTTATCTGGATAGTGGTATTAATTAGACAGTAAAGAGCATGGGCATCAGTATGAGACCAGTGGGATGCAAATCCCAGCTCTCCTTCCTACTGTTTGCATGAGCTTGTTGTTTGATATCTTTTTATATCAGTTTCCTCATCTATAAAAGGCATTCATGTCCTTGTATCCTATACTCAGTTAACACACATGAAGCATTTAGTCCAAGCCTACTGCATAGTGTTCAAAGAAATTAGCTATTACTAATTGCTTTTTAAAATAACGTATTTTGGACTCTCAGACCTTCGGAACTCGAACAATGGCATGAGGTGAGTTTGAATTCTAGCTCTGTCACTTTTTAACTGTGAGACTTCAGGCAATTTTTTGTTTGTTTGTTTTTTTCCTATTTCTCTAAATCTCAGTCTTTTCTTCTGTAAAGGGGAAACAATAACTATTGTATTGTTTAGCAGATTAGACGAAATGATAAGATGACTTGTATTTCTTACTACCCTCTCCAAGAGATTTTATGTGGACAATGATTTGTACATATTTTAATTTATAGTAGTATTTGATGATCGCACTTTTGGGGCATATTTATGGTTGACTACTATGTAGAAGACCCGAAGTTGAAAGTTCTGAGGAATGAAGTGGTCACTGTTTTCAGAAAACTTACTAGTCAGTAAGTTATGGAGTAAGCTACTTACAGAGGTTGGAAGCACAAATCACTAATAATATACCAGTGAAATATATGTCATAGAAAAGATGGTACAAGACAAGACGTGGGGCTTCTCTGGTGGTCCAGTGGGTAAGGACACCGCCTTGCAGTGCAAGGGGCGCCAGTTTGATCCCTGGCCTGGGAAGATCCCACATGCCACTGAGCGGCTGGACCGATGTGTCCAATTACTGAGCCAGAGCTCTGGAGCGCATGTGCCCAGAGCCGGTGCTCTGCGACAACAGAGGCCACTGTGATGGGAGGCCCACACGGGCCAAAGAACAAAGATGGATGAAAATGGACAAATGAAAGACCAATAGAAGTAGCCAGCCTGCTTCCCTCCCTCCCCACCCCACCCCCAACCAAAATAAATAAATAAATAAATCTTAAAAAAAAAAAAAAGACAAGACGTGGTTAACTGTCAGATGTCTTATACCTTCTTATAGAGCGAAGGCCTAGTAAGACCAGTGATTCTGTGATAAACCAAGAGTCTGTAATACAAACGTATGTTTGGAAGATGGCAGCAAACCACAATTTACCTCTTACACGTTTCAGGGAGTCATCATCAATTGTACACAAAAGTCACAGTGCTAAGGAAATAGGATTGCTTACAATGGCTTGGGGCAAAGGTCTGGAGGGGTGGGATGGGGGGAACTGGGTGGGTGGGGACCATGGATATGCATATGACTGATCTGGGAACATACATGTATGTGAACAACAAAACTCTGTAAAACCTTTAAAATAAAGAATAAAAATAAATTAAAAAAAAAAAAGTCAACAGTAGTTTTCCCACTGGTCAAAGTCTAAGGACAGACGTCCAAACTGGGAAATCTGCCATTACCACATGCAGGCAAAAATCAGGCCCTTTTTGTAGAGTGCCACATGGTTTATTTTGTGTGCTTTGTTGTGTTAGCCTTTGATGACTCCATGGTTGTAAGTCCTACCATTTCCCCAGGGAAGTAATCCCACAGTTTCACAGACTCATGGTTAGAACTTTTCTGTTGAAATAGGGGTTACTTACTTCCCCTGAATCCTCCATTTCACTGTTCTCTTGGGTGACATACAATTATTTTCACCTTTTTAGGGACTTTACATTTCCTCACAGCTTCCCCTCTAGCCCTACCACCATGTGTCTATAGCTTTGTGTGAATGCTGGAATAAATGCTCTCAATTTAAATAACTAGGATATTTTTAAAGACTGCATGCTAGAAGAAGTGAGGAGGACACAGGAGAGGACTGTTGATTTAGAGGAGGGGCTTGCAAGCCTGCAGAGGTGAATGACCACGTGACTGGTGAACTACATGCCACCTGTTTGTCTAGCAAGGAGGGAAGAAGTGGCAGCAGTCAACAAGAGACCAATTAAAGTCTGACCTCTGCCTCAGAGCTGGTTCTGGCTGGGGGATCTGGACCAGGCAGGTGGCCTCTAGCTACCTCTCAACCCCTGTGATGGTTTAGAAGCTTCTATTCTGGGATTAGATGAAGAAGGGGTGGGAGGGTATGCTGGAATGAGGCTGAGATTAGAGACTTGTTTTCAGTATCACCCCTCTCCTCCCTGCCCCTGCTCGTGCCCTTGCCTTGGAAGCAGAATGTGAAGGTGATTAAACACTTTTAGGGCAAAAGCACTTAGAAGGTACTGGAAGGAAAATGTGCAATGGAGCTAACAAGCATTGTCAATTTATTTTACGGAACAAAAAGGAAGAATTTTCAAGGATGGAGGATGAGAAGAAAAGCGAAAACAAACACACATCCTGAAAACACAATCATCACACACAGACACAGACAGACAGACGGAGGGATGGGGGGAACTGGGTGGGTGGGGACCATGGATATGCATATGACTGATCTGGGAACATACATGTATGTGAACAACAAAACTCTGTAAAACCTTTAAAATAAAGAATAAAAATAAATTAAAAAAAAAAAAGTCAACAGTAGTTTTCCCACTGGTCAAAGTCTAAGGACAGACGTCCAAACTGGGAAATCTGCCATTACCACATGCAGGCAAAAATCAGGCCCTTTTTGTAGAGTGCCACATGGTTTATTTTGTGTGCTTTGTTGTGTTAGCCTTTGATGACTCCATGGTTGTAAGTCCTACCATTTCCCCAGGGAAGTAATCCCACAGTTTCACAGACTCATGGTTAGAACTTTTCTGTTGAAATAGGGGTTACTTACTTCCCCTGAATCCTCCATTTCACTGTTCTCTTGGGTGACATACAATTATTTTCACCTTTTTAGGGACTTTACATTTCCTCACAGCTTCCCCTCTAGCCCTACCACCATGTGTCTATAGCTTTGTGTGAATGCTGGAATAAATGCTCTCAATTTAAATAACTAGGATATTTTTAAAGACTGCATGCTAGAAGAAGTGAGGAGGACACAGGAGAGGACTGTTGATTTAGAGGAGGGGCTTGCAAGCCTGCAGAGGTGAATGACCACGTGACTGGTGAACTACATGCCACCTGTTTGTCTAGCAAGGAGGGAAGAAGTGGCAGCAGTCAACAAGAGACCAATTAAAGTCTGACCTCTGCCTCAGAGCTGGTTCTGGCTGGGGGATCTGGACCAGGCAGGTGGCCTCTAGCTACCTCTCAACCCCTGTGATGGTTTAGAAGCTTCTATTCTGGGATTAGATGAAGAAGGGGTGGGAGGGTATGCTGGAATGAGGCTGAGATTAGAGAATTGTTTTCAGTATCACCCCTCTCCCTCCCTGCCCCTGCTCGTGCCCTTGCCTTGGAAGCAGAATGTGAAGGTGATTAAACACTTTTAGGGCAAAAGCACTTAGAAGGTACTGGAAGGAAAATGTGCAATGGAGCTAACAAGCATTGTCAATTTATTTTACGGAACAAAAAGGAAGAATTTTCAAGGATGGAGGATGAGAAGAAAAGCGAAAACAAACACACATCCTGAAAACACAATCATCACACACAGACACAGACAGACAGACGGACAGACACACACACCCCATATTCAGGGCTTTTCAGAGATTCACTGTTGAAGGATTGACAGGTTCTTGTCTGCAGTCTCTGTCACCTGGAATCTATCAAACAGGCATCTGTGAGAAGGCATGTTTCTGGAATGGCAGTGCTAACGATTAAGGACTTTCTTGTTGAGTTTAGCTTTCCTGGCAAACTGATGTTATCACAATTAAATGAACAAACCTCACTCCTACCCTTCAAATTGGCATTACATGAAGTTATTTATTTATTTCCTTTTGCTTCAGTTCCTCCTGGAAACTCTCCCTTTTAACTTCTTCCTCTAAGAAAAATTTCTTTAGGATTCAGCTTTTCTTTCTTTTTTTTTTTTTTCCCTGAAAAGATACTCTGTCTCCTTAGTCCTGCTGGATTTTTAAGTATATTCGATACCATTGTGCTAGAGATTTCTCAGGTTGCCCAGGTCACCTAGACTCTAAAATGAATGAATATAGTGCCAGGTCACTACCAAACTCTCTGAAATCACATGCCTTGACTCTCAGAGATTCAACCCATCATTAACAAGACCTGCATTTTGATCCTATTAACTAGGCATGTTATTACATGAATTAGCAAGATTATTGATGTTATAATTTTAAAACAAGGACCTTACCTTCTAGTTGCTTCATTCTTCCAACTTATTTCAAAGTATTTTTCAGCATACTTCTTTGGGCTAATAAAGATGGTCTTTTTCCGTTCTGGGCTCCTGGTCTTCGTTCATTATCATTATTTGCTTTTACTAAGTGTATCTCAAGTCACAAATCAAGGCCTGTCTCTTCTAGGACGCCTTGTATAACTCTATGCCTATTTTATTCTAGATGGTGTTCTAGTTCCAAATCTATTTAATTAGATTCTATTTTTAAAGCATTTTTACGTTCACAGCAAAATTGAGTGGACATTACAGAGAATTTCTGTATATTCTTTGCCCTCACAACTTCACCAGATTTATTTCTCATTTACTCAAAATAGTCATATTTTTTGAGTGTGTGTGTGTGTGTGTGTGTGTGTGTGCTGTCCTTCCATTAGGGAGTGCAGGAGTCTTGTCTTCTCTGAGTGTCCAGGGTGATCCCAGTACATAAAATAATAAGTGCTTGAGTGGTAGAAAAGTTAAAAATTTGAGGCAAAAGTTTTTCTTGTATCTTGCTTTTCAACGTTGCTATTGTTTCTTATAATACACTGGTCATTATGAATGCATGCTAAGTGTTCAATGTACAGTATTTCTATCTAGTCTCAGGTTCGACACCAACTCTGGTATTGGTTAATTATTTAAATTAAAAGCTTTTTTGTCACAAGAGTACCTATTGCACAAAGAACTATGTAGTTGTTCTTGTCAGATTTATCCATCCTCTCCCAATTTTGGAAAAGTAACAGCTATTGATGGGCCACTTTTGTTAGAGGAATTCCTTTGTATACCCATGATTATGCCAAGTGAAATGAAAAATTTAAAAGTCATTTTGACCTCTGGTTCCTCACTTAAACAGACAACTTTCATCTATTTATGCACAGAGTGGAGGAAAACTCACTAATCTAAGAATATTGAAAGGCAATTTATATGATGCCCTCACAAGAATAAAATCAGAAATGAACTATTTTTAATCTTATGCCCCAAATGAGGTAAAATGCTCTCTCCAGACAGCTGTATTTTTTTTTTTCAGAGCAGGAGTTTGTGAAGTAAGTCCTTAAAATCACATCTGTTCACCTTATGTGACAGGAAGGAGAAGTGACTTCTGAAGCAGGGTGATTGAAATGGAAATGAACTATTTTTCTAACTTATTTCAAAGTATTTTTCAGCAGACTTCTTTGGGCTAATAAAGATGGTCTTTTTCCGTTCTGGGCTCCTGGTCTTCGTTCATTATCATTATTTGCTTTTACTAAGTGTATCTCAAGTCACAAATCAAGGCCTGTCTCTTCTAGGACGCCTTGTATAACTCTATGCCTATTTTATTCTAGATGGTGTTCTAGTTCCAAATCTATTTAATTAGATTCTATTTTTAAAGCATTTTTACGTTCACAGCAAAATTGAGTGGACATTACAGAGAATTTCTGTATATTCTTTGCCCTCACAACTTCACCAGATTTATTTCTCATTTACTCAAAATAGTCATATTTTTTGAGTGTGTGTGTGTGTGTGTGTGTGTGTGTGTGTGTGTGCTGTCCTTCCATTAGGGAGTGCAGGAGTCTTGTCTTCTCTGAGTGTCCAGGGTGATCCCAGTACATAAAATAATAAGTGCTTGAGTGGTAGAAAAGTTAAAAATTTGAGGCAAAAGTTTTTCTTGTATCTTGCTTTTCAACGTTGCTATTGTTTCTTATAATACACTGGTCATTATGAATGCATGCTAAGTGTTCAATGTACAGTATTTCTATCTAGTCTCAGGTTCGACACCAACTCTGGTATTGGTTAATTATTTAAATTAAAAGCTTTTTTGTCACAAGAGTACCTATTGCACAAAGAACTATGTAGTTGTTCTTGTCAGATTTATCCATCCTCTCCCAATTTTGGAAAAGTAACAGCTATTGATGGGCCACTTTTGTTAGAGGAATTCCTTTGTATACCCATGATTATGCCAAGTGAAATGAAAAAAAATTTAAAAGTCATTTTGACCTCTGGTTCCTCACTTAAACAGACAACTTTCATCTATTTATGCACAGAGTGGAGGAAAACTCACTAATCTAAGAATATTGAAAGGCAATTTATATGATGCCCTCACAAGAATAAAATCAGAAATGAACTATTTTTTTTAATCTTATGCCCCAAATGAGGTAAAAATGCTCTCTCCAGACAGCTGTATTTTTTTTTTTTTTTTTTCAGAGCAGGAGTTTGTGAAGTAAGTCCTTAAAATCACATCTGTTCACCTTATGTGACAGGAAGGAGAAGTGACTTCTGAAGCAGGGTGATTGAAATGGAAATACATTCAAATAAATGGACTCTGGAGTTCTACTTTGTTCTAAATAACCTCTACCATAAGTGATCAGCTTATTTGAAAGTATGATGGGTGGGCTTTCAGGGCAAGGCTGTATCTGATTTTTTTCTTTTTTTAATCATTAGTCTATCTTCCTTTTTTGTTCAACCTTTTGGAATAAGGTCTTACACTCAGGCAGAACAGAGGGTGTGGGAGCTGAGGCTTCAAAGGACATCTTGCACGTGTTTCTAATGGGTTTTCAAGTGCATCTTTCTCCCCTTGGACTACATCTCCTTCAGAACACCTACATTTGAAATTTGTTTTATTATTGCTAGGTGGCCAGAAACCAAGGAAAGCGTGAGCACCAATTTGTATATAAGAGAGAAAGAAATTTGATTTTTCCCCTTAATCAAGAATACTGTGTACTCAGCACACTGAAGCTCTATAACTACCTTGCATAGCACAGCTGTGTACCTTGGTTGAACATGTCTGAACTGTATGGGAACAAAGATTAGTTACAATGATATGTGCATATTTGCATATAATCAGCTCAGATTTTCCCTTATAATTCTCTGACTACATCTTAAATAAGCCTCAAGTTTTATTTAGCTTGATCCGTGCTGTCCTTGTCACCTGAACTGCCTCTTCTATCCTTTCACTCTCTCGAATGCCCCTTTTTCCCATTATTTTGAGAGAAAGGTGAAGAGAACTTTCCTTTGTATACCCATGATTATGCCAAGTGAAATGAAAAAATTTAAAAGTCATTTTGACCTCTGGTTCCTCACTTAAACAGACAACTTTCATCTATTTATGCACAGAGTGGAGGAAAACTCACTAATCTAAGAATATTGAAAGGCAATTTATATGATGCCCTCACAAGAATAAAATCAGAAATGAACTATTTTTTTTAATCTTATGCCCCAAATGAGGTAAAAATGCTCTCTCCAGACAGCTGTATTTTTTTTTTTTTTTTTCAGAGCAGGAGTTTGTGAAGTAAGTCCTTAAAATCACATCTGTTCACCTTATGTGACAGGAAGGAGAAGTGACTTCTGAAGCAGGGTGATTGAAATGGAAATACATTCAAATAAATGGACTCTGGAGTTCTACTTTGTTCTAAATAACCTCTACCATAAGTGATCAGCTTATTTGAAAGTATGATGGGTGGGCTTTCAGGGCAAGGCTGTATCTGATTAATTTTTTTAATCATTAGTCTATCTTCCTTTTTTGTTCAACCTTTTGGAATAAGGTCTTACACTCAGGCAGAACAGAGGGTGTGGGAGCTGAGGCTTCAAAGGACATCTTGCACGTGTTTCTAATGGGTTTTCAAGTGCATCTTTCTCCCCTTGGACTACATCTCCTTCAGAACACCTACATTTGAAATTTGTTTTATTATTGCTAGGTGGCCAGAAACCAAGGAAAGCGTGAGCACCAATTTGTATATAAGAGAGAAAGAAATTTGATTTTTCCCCTTAATCAAGAATACTGTGTACTCAGCACACTGAAGCTCTATAACTACCTTGCATAGCACAGCTGTGTACCTTGGTTGAACATGTCTGAACTGTATGGGAACAAAGATTAGTTACAATGATATGTGCATATTTGCATATAATCAGCTCAGATTTTCCCTTATAATTCTCTGACTACATCTTAAATAAGCCTCAAGTTTTATTTAGCTTGATCCGTGCTGTCCTTGTCACCTGAACTGCCTCTTCTATCCTTTCACTCTCTCGAATGCCCCTTTTTCCCATTATTTTGAGAGAAAGGTGAAGAGAACTTTCCTATTTATTGAAGACATGGTATATTTTAAACATTGTATTCAGGAGTTTACATATTACAGTTTATTTTATTCTTTTAGCAACTTTAAAAAATAAAGTATTATCTTCATTATTTAGTAAAGAAATTTGAGGCTTAGAAAGGATTGAATGAATTGTCTAAGTTTTTATAGTTCATAAGAGATCGTGTCAGGATTCCAGTTCTCTGTCGTGGTTCAGTCTTCTTCTTTTTCCCTAAATTGATCTATCGTTTACTTATTCATAGATTCAGTTAGATTTTTCAGTTCCTATCCAAAACTGTTTACCTCCTTTTTTCTCCTGTCCTGCTTTCTTTTCACCCTTCTTCCCTTTAAAGTATTTGCTGATGGCCTAAAATTCAAACAATACAGAATAATATACAGGCAAGATTTCACATCTCTTTTACCTCTTTTTCTTATTCTTTGTCCCATCTCTTGAGGTAACACTTTGCAAATTATTGTGTCTCTGTAAGTCTGTGATTTGTCTTCTAACTTTGTGTATCTTTGTCTTATGTAAGTTGTATTATGTAGTCATATCACAGTGATATAAGTTGTAATGTTCTCCTTTATGCTTTTTGCATTTGTTCTTATAGGGGAGAAATTTTTTACTCCAATATTCTATATACTTTTCCAATGTTATTTGTTGCTTTGTTTATATACTTGGTTTTTTTTATTTTTCTTGTTACTTGGTCTTTAATCTATTTACACCATATATAAATGGGGGAAGTAAGCAATCAACAAGACCTCAAGTTCTTACCTACCGGTTCTTGTTTTCTCTCAAGTCTTACATGTCTAAAAGTTTTGTATCCTGGTCTTCTAAATTCATGTCATTTAATGTTTATTTTTATTTTCTTCTCAGGAATTCGATTTAATGGTTAGGTTGGGAAATGTTTTTGCTTATGTCTTTAACATTTAGGGATATTGGCTTCTTATTTAGAACATGCAGGTCTTCATCAGCAGATGGCTGGAAGAGGGCAAACTATGCTGGTAAAGGAGATAAAACCAGCACTAGAGTTAACACACCTGCTCCTCAACCATATGCTCCATGTCTCAGTTATCTTTTCCCTGGTTTGTGCTAGAAACAGAATTTCATAATTTCCATTCTAAAGCCTCATTTAATTGTTTTGAGTTATCCCTTTAGTTTTCCTTTTGACATCAGTAGGCCTTAGAGAGAATCACAAAGAAACCCTAATAAGAGCTAAATTCCATTTATTATGAGGACCTTTAAAACTGTTTCTAATTGAGGAAACAAAAACTCTGTTTAGTTGAATGCAAATGTCATTTTGAACAGCATTTTCTCAGAAATGCTATCCTTGCATCTTAGGAAAGGTATTTCTTCTTTCATAAGCCACATTTATTCCATAGTGAAGCTCAGCCTACTTCTCCTGAGGGAAGCTGAAGGGTAAGTGAGTATCTTGGTACATGCCACATGCCTGATGTTTCACATATATTTTTGACAACTTTCCAGCATAATCACTAATACCATCATTTTCAGATTCAGCAACCATGACTCAGGAGAGTTAAGTTGAATGGCTTATGTCACGAGTTAAAAAGTACCAGATATTTGACTCCAAGTCAGGTCTGTCTGACTTCCAAACCCATGCTATCATGCACTACCTTTGATGCTCATGTACTTGGAAATTGTTATCTTAAATTAGTAAAAATTAGAACAACATGTAATACCAACAGAGACCACTGTTTTAAGCTTTTTATGTACAGTAACTCATTTAATCTTTGTAAGATAATCTTGTGAGATAGTTACTATCTCCATTTTCATATGTGAAATCAGAAATTAAGTAGCTTGTCTAATTTTCCTAGCTAATAAATGGGATTCCAAAGGTATTATTATTATAAGAATATGTACATATTTAAAACAGTTTGGGTTAATTAATGAGTTATAGCTCTCTAAACTATTATCACAAGAATGCTAATCTGGGGGCTACAAAGTTACACCATGTGGGTGTTGCACTGCCTCCAAGTACCACACAGGGGTACTTTTGGAAGCAGAGTTCTGATGTGGATGGATTCATATATCAGTGTGTGCATGATTACCTTCTGAACTGAATCCTAAACTGAACAGAGTCTGGTTAACTTATCCACAAATCTGCTTCATCGTAAGCAGCAGGGTTATTACCCCACCTGAAGTATCTAATTAACCCACCAGGTTTCTCACTGTAGCTAGATGAACACAGCCTTGGCAATGTGGGGAAGAGACAAGACACCCTGGACAGGCTCTATTTGGAGGTTATCAGAATTATTGGCAAGCAATTTCTCTAACAGAGGGAGAGAATTTGGAATTCAGAAGTTTCTTTATTCCAAGAGCTCACATTACAAGAAGTAATGTCCAGTCAGGGCTGATGGCTCAGATACACCATTTATATCCTCAGCATGGAAAAGGCTTAGCCCTGAGGCAACGTCATTGCTGTCAACTCAAGTTGTGAAAGAAACTGTGGAGGAGCAGTTACAGGATATTGCTTCTGGGATATAATTCCAACTGTAAACCTCTGGCTCTAGCGTGAGTTGCTCACAGAAAAAGGGGGTAAGTTAAGGCAGTGACAGGAATCATTGTCCTGGGGCCTCAGCCTCAATCTTAGAATTGGGGCCTTTCAAAGCTAGAACACCTAGAGTCCAGAGTTCTCTTACCATCATTTTTTTCCATTAAAAATCAGAAAGTCAAAAAAATGAGCAGGATAGGAATGAAATAGTAAATCCAGATATGGAAGCCAGCAAGTGCTCAATAACTGCTTGATGAACTAGCATTTTTAATAAATTCAGACTATAGAATAGACTCTGTTCTCCATCAACCTTTGTTATTTAAAAATTAGAGCCCTACTAGATAACATAAAATTTATTACTCTTTAAGATCATAGCCTCATGGTATAACTAGGTTATGGAGTATTATCCAATTTGTTAAAGATTAAATTTTATCCAGTAAAGTCTCTGCATCAAAATGTATTATTTTTGGAAGTTTTTGTCTCTATAGAGCACAAAATGATTTATTTAATTAAAAATCTAATGATCTAAAACAGTCCATTCCAAGTAAATTGTGCAAATGATGAAGTTTGTTAAATTTTAAAGTTATATCTGGGATCCTCTGTCAGATGGCATATGGACAAGACTGTGCAAATGTGGACCCTTGTATTGTATTCTTTCTTATGCAAAGAACTTATTTAGGTATAATTATTATATTAAAAACAACAGCATATGTCTCAAATGGTTTTGATACCAATTTTGTTCTAAGAAGGGCTTCAAATAGCATTGGTTCAAAGAATCAGTTCAGTTCAGTCGCTCAGTCATTTCCGATTCTCTGCAACCTCATGGACTGCAGTACGCCAGGCTTCTCTGTCCATCATCTTTCAGAGCCTGCTCAAATTCATGTCCATTGGGTCAGTGATGCTATCCAACCATCTCATCCTCTGTCTTCCATTTTTCCCAGCATCAGGGCCTTTTCCAATGAGTTGTCTCTTCATATCAGGTGGCCAAAGTATTGGAACTTCAGCTTCAGCATCAGTCCTTCCAATGAATATTCAGGGTTGGTTTCCTTCAGGACTGACTGGTTTAATCTCCTTGCAGTCCAAGGGAATCTCAAGAGTCTTCTCCATCACTGCAGTTCAAAGGCATCGATTCTTCAGCACTCAATCTTCTTTATGGTTCAACTCTCACATCTATACATGACTCCTGGGAAAATCATAGCTTTGACTATATGGACTTTGTTGACAAAGTGATGTTTCTGTTTTTGAAAAGTGGGCTAGTAAGGCAGTCAAGTGGCTCAATTAACTTGCTCATGAGTCCAGAGTTCTCTTACCATCATTTTTTCCATTAAAATCAGAAAGTCAAAAATGAGCAGGATAGGAATGAAATAGTAAATCCAGATATGGAAGCCAGCAAGTGCTCAATAACTGCTTGATGAACTAGCATTTTTAATAAATTCAGACTATAGAATAGACTCTGTTCTCCATCAACCTTTGTTATTTAAAAATTAGAGCCCTACTAGATAACATAAAATTTATTACTCTTTAAGATCATAGCCTCATGGTATAACTAGGTTATGGAGTATTATCCAATTTGTTAAAGATTAAATTTTATCCAGTAAAGTCTCTGCATCAAAATGTATTATTTTTGGAAGTTTTTGTCTCTATAGAGCACAAAATGATTTATTTAATTAAAAATCTAATGATCTAAAACAGTCCATTCCAAGTAAATTGTGCAAATGATGAAGTTTGTTAAATTTTAAAGTTATATCTGGGATCCTCTGTCAGATGGCATATGGACAAGACTGTGCAAATGTGGACCCCTTGTATTGTATTCTTTCTTATGCAAAGAACTTATTTAGGTATAATTATTATATTAAAAACAACAGCATATGTCTCAAATGGTTTTGATACCAATTTTGTTCTAAGAAGGGCTTCAAATAGCATTGGTTCAAAGAATCAGTTCAGTTCAGTCGCTCAGTCATTTCCGATTCTCTGCAACCTCATGGACTGCAGTACGCCAGGCTTCTCTGTCCATCATCTTTCAGAGCCTGCTCAAATTCATGTCCATTGGGTCAGTGATGCTATCCAACCATCTCATCCTCTGTCTTCCATTTTTCCCAGCATCAGGGCCTTTTCCAATGAGTTGTCTCTTCATATCAGGTGGCCAAAGTATTGGAACTTCAGCTTCAGCATCAGTCCTTCCAATGAATATTCAGGGTTGGTTTCCTTCAGGACTGACTGGTTTAATCTCCTTGCAGTCCAAGGGAATCTCAAGAGTCTTCTCCATCACTGCAGTTCAAAGGCATCGATTCTTCAGCACTCAATCTTCTTTATGGTTCAACTCTCACATCTATACATGACTCCTGGGAAAATCATAGCTTTGACTATATGGACTTTGTTGACAAAGTGATGTTTCTGTTTTTGAATACACTGTCTAGGTTTGCCATGGCTTTCCTTCCAAGGAGTAAGCATCTTTTAATTTCGTGGCTGCAGTCACCATCCACAAATATGGAAGTCAATTTCTCTCTCCCATGAAGGTCCAACCTTGTCTCAAAGTTTGAATGCTCACAAATATATAAGGTGCTTGGAATATTAGGGACAAGTTCATGTGCTTGAGAAATGTTATTGGGAAAGATTATTTGCAACCTCCTTCCTAATAAGATGTCTCTGTCATCCACATATGCCAAATCAGGTGTTTATATTTTTATTACTTTTATAGGAAGGGATTTTACCCTTTTCTTCAGGTCACAATCCAGAAATTAATTACCAGAATCTATTACACTAATGTTCTGTTGTTTATAATTTATCCTATTGTTGGTAAAGGTAATCCTACCTAGATGGCCAATTGGCCAGATGATATTTTAACTGTCAAGTAAGAAGGTAAGGGGCTTCCCAGGTGGAACTAGTAATGAACCTGCCTGCCAATACAGGAGATGCAAGAGATGCAGGCTGAATCCCTGGGTTGGAAAATCCCCTGGAGGAGGGAAAGGCAACCCACTCAAGTATTCTTGCCTGAAGAATCCCATGGACAGATGAGTTTGGCTGACTAAGGTCCATAGAATCATAAAGAGCTAGACACGACTGAAATGACTAGACACACAGCACACAGAAAAGGAAAGTGAGAACGAGAGATGATTGCTAATCTTCCCTTGAGACTTCATATAAATGCAAGTTATGTATAATTTCTTTCTCTCCTTATGTCACTGACAGCTTCTGAGGAAAGGCCTTATAGCTCTCTGTTAATGTGATAAAGATACTTGCGCAATGGACCCTTGTCCTGGTCCCATGGTGCTGAGTTCACAACGTACTTGGATCAGTCCAATGAATGAAGGATGACAGAGACACATGAAAACCGTCTGTCTGAGTGCAAAGGCATCGATTCTTCAGCACTCAATCTTCTTTATGGTTCAACTCTCACATCTATACATGACTCCTGGGAAAATCATAGCTTTGACTATATGGACTTTGTTGACAAAGTGATGTTTCTGTTTTTGAATACACTGTCTAGGTTTGCCATGGCTTTCCTTCCAAGGAGTAAGCATCTTTTAATTTCGTGGCTGCAGTCACCATCCACAAATATGGAAGTCAATTTCTCTCTCCATGAAGGTCCAACCTTGTCTCAAAGTTTGAATGCTCACAAATATATAAGGTGCTTGGAATATTAGGGACAAGTTCATGTGCTTGAGAAATGTTATTGGGAAAGATTATTTGCAACCTCCTTCCTAATAAGATGTCTCTGTCATCCACATATGCCAAATCAGGTGTTTATATTTTTATTACTTTTATAGGAAGGGATTTTACCCTTTTCTTCAGGTCACAATCCAGAAATTAATTACCAGAATCTATTACACTAATGTTCTGTTGTTTATAATTTATCCTATTGTTGGTAAAGGTAATCCTACCTAGATGGCCAATTGGCCAGATGATATTTTAACTGTCAAGTAAGAAGGTAAGGGGCTTCCCAGGTGGAACTAGTAATGAACCTGCCTGCCAATACAGGAGATGCAAGAGATGCAGGCTGAATCCCTGGGTTGGAAAATCCCCTGGAGGAGGGAAAGGCAACCCACTCAAGTATTCTTGCCTGAAGAATCCCATGGACAGATGAGTTTGGCTGACTAAGGTCCATAGAATCATAAAGAGCTAGACACGACTGAAATGACTAGACACACAGCACACAGAAAAGGAAAGTGAGAACGAGAGATGATTGCTAATCTTCCCTTGAGACTTCATATAAATGCAAGTTATGTATAATTTCTTTCTCTCCTTATGTCACTGACAGCTTCTGAGGAAAGGCCTTATAGCTCTCTGTTAATGTGATAAAGATACTTGCGCAATGGACCCTTGTCCTGGTCCCATGGTGCTGAGTTCACAACGTACTTGGATCAGTCCAATGAATGAAGGATGACAGAGACACATGAAAACCGTCTGTCTGAGTGCCTGCATTGTGCTGCATTCCACCCTGTAGTCATGGTGTGTAGGTGTGACCCATGATTGCTGAGCATGACTAACCTGGATAATATGGTCTCTGGGAAGTATTCAGGCTCTTTATATCAGTCTGTCCTACTGGGAGTCTGATGGGACTCTCACTAAGTATGATGGATCTCTTACTACTTATGATATACACCCTATAAGTTAGGGGTCTGAAATCAATTACTTCTGTCTGTCTATTGCTGGCATTTTGTCTCTGTGTTCTGAACATGGTTATTTCTTTTTGTGTTCTTCTTTTAAGTGTATTAGTCAGATTTCTCCAAATAAGTAGAACCCATAAGATGTCAACCTCATCTGTCTGTCTGTCTATCTATCTTTAGCAAGTGATAGGAATGGATCAGTTAATTAGTAGATTAATAGATATATGTACAGAAATAGATTTACTATGACAGACTGGCTAACATGATTATTAAGACTGAGAGGTCCCAAGGCCTACCATCTGCAGGCTGGAGGCCCAGGAATGCCAGTGGTTTCGTTTCACTTCAAGACGAAAGGCCTGAGAGTCAGGAGAGCCAATATTGTAAGTCCTGGACTGATTCCAAAGGTTCAAGAGCCAGGAGGGCAGATATCCAAGGGCAGAAAAAGATAGATGGCTCAGCTCAAGCAGAGAGAAATTCATTCCTTCTCTGCCTTTTTTTTTAATTATTATTATTATATTCAGTCTTCTTGGATTGAATGATGCCTAGTTGCATATGTGAAGGGAAATCTTTACTCAGTATACCCATATAATGCTAATCTCTTCCTGTGACACCCTCAGAGACACTTCCAGAATAATAGTTTAATAGCTATTTGGGACTCCCTTAGCTCTGTTAAGTTGACACATAAAATTAACCATTGCTTTAAGTAAATATTGCCTATCAAATGTCAATCTCATTTGTCAACGTTCTTGATATATATTGGCACAGGTTTTTATCCTTACAAAAGATTGATGGCAGTGAGCTCACACACTATGACTTGACTAAAGAGAGCTCTGAGATTGGATAATCCTATGAGTATCTCTTTTCGTTTCTTTGTGGAGCAAGCATATGAAGCAAGGGCACAGTCAATTCTTCATGATTCAGTCTATATACCATCAACATTTAGTATTACAGTATCTGCTACCTATATCTTCAAGAAAATTTGAGATATCAAGGGAATATTTCATGTAAAGATGGGCACAGTAAAATACAGAAATGGCATAGACCTAATAGAATCAGAAGATACTAAAAAGTGGTGGTAGGAATACAATTACTGTACAAAAAAGGTCTGAATGACCCACATGACCACAATGGTGTGATTACTCACCTAGAGCCAGATATTCTGGTGTGTGAAGTAAAGTGGGCCTTAGGAAGTATTATTCCAAACAAAACTAGTGGAGGTGATGGAATTTCAGCTGAGCTATTTCAAACTTTAAAACATGATACTGTGAAAGTGTTGCACATGTGGAAAAGTGCCATACACATACAAGCAAATGTGACAAACTCAGCCAGGGCCTCAACAGGACTGGAAAAGTTTAGTTTTCATAACAACCCCAAAGAAGGGAAATACCAAAGAATCTTCAAGCTACAGCACAATTGCACTTACTTCACATGCTACCAAAGTAATGTTCAAATTCCTTCAAGCTTGGCTTCAGCAATATGTGAACTAAGAATTTCCAGATGTACAAGCTGGATTTAGGAAAGTTAGAGTAAGCAGAGATCAAATTACAAACATCCGATTGATCACAGAAAAATCAAGAGAATTTTAGGAAAGCATCTACTGCTGCTTCATTGAATAATGCCTTCTACTGTGATTACAACACACTGTAGAAAATTCTTAAAGTGATGGAGCATATGACTGCCTTATCTGCCTCCTGTGAAACCAGTATGTACATCAAGAAGCAACAGCTAGAACCAGACATGTAAGATGGACTGGTTCACAATTTGAGAAAGGAGTACATCAAGCCTGTATATTGTCATCCTGCTTATTTGACTTATATGCAGACTACATCAAGTGAAATGCCAGGAGAGATGGCTACAGTCCTGGGTGAAACTCAGTATAGTGACTTTTTGGCAGAAAGGGTGAGGAAGCTCAAACACTATGACTAGACTAAAGAGAGCTCTGAGATTGGATAATCCTATGAGTATCTCTTTTCGTTTCTTTGTGGAGCAAGCATATGAAGCAAGGGCACAGTCAATTCTTCATGATTCAGTCTATATACCATCAACATTTAGTATTACAGTATCTGCTACCTATATCTTCAAGAAAATTTGAGATATCAAGGGAATATTTCATGTAAAGATGGGCACAGTAAAATACAGAAATGGCATAGACCTAATAGAATCAGAAGATACTAAAAAGTGGTGGTAGGAATACAATTACTGTACAAAAAAGGTCTGAATGACCCACATGACCACAATGGTGTGATTACTCACCTAGAGCCAGATATTCTGGTGTGTGAAGTAAAGTGGGCCTTAGGAAGTATTATTCCAAACAAAACTAGTGGAGGTGATGGAATTTCAGCTGAGCTATTTCAAACTTTAAAACATGATACTGTGAAAGTGTTGCACATGTGGAAAAGTGCCATACACATACAAGCAAATGTGACAAACTCAGCCAGGGCCTCAACAGGACTGGAAAAGTTTAGTTTTCATAACAACCCCAAAGAAGGGAAATACCAAAGAATCTTCAAGCTACAGCACAATTGCACTTACTTCACATGCTACCAAAGTAATGTTCAAATTCCTTCAAGCTTGGCTTCAGCAATATGTGAACTAAGAATTTCCAGATGTACAAGCTGGATTTAGGAAAGTTAGAGTAAGCAGAGATCAAATTACAAACATCCGATTGATCACAGAAAAATCAAGAGAATTTTAGGAAAGCATCTACTGCTGCTTCATTGAATAATGCCTTCTACTGTGATTACAACACACTGTAGAAAATTCTTAAAGTGATGGAGCATATGACTGCCTTATCTGCCTCCTGTGAAACCAGTATGTACATCAAGAAGCAACAGCTAGAACCAGACATGTAAGATGGACTGGTTCACAATTTGAGAAAGGAGTACATCAAGCCTGTATATTGTCATCCTGCTTATTTGACTTATATGCAGACTACATCAAGTGAAATGCCAGGAGAGATGAAGCATGAGCTAGAATCAAGATTTCTGGGAGAAATGTCAGTAACTTCAGGTATACAGATGACACCATTTTTATGGCAGAAAGTGATGAGGAACTAAAACACCTCTTGATGAAGGTGAAAAAGGAGAGTGAAAAAGTTGATTTAAAACTCAACATTCAAAAAAACGAACATCGTGGCATCCAGTTCCATCATTTCATGACAAATATATGGGGAAATAGTGGAAATCATAACAGACTTTATTTTCTTTGGCTTCAAAATCACAGTAGATTGAGACTGTAGTCATAGAATTAAAAGATGCATGCTCCTTGGAAGAAAAGCTATGACAAACCTAGAGAGTGTATTAAAAAGCAGAGACATCATTTTGATGACAAAAGTTCAAAGAGTCAAAGCTATGATTTCCCCAGTAGTCATGTATGGATGTGAGAGTTGGATCATACAATTTGCTAGGTATGGAAAGAACTGATAGTTTCTAACTGTTGTACTGGGGAAACTCTTTAGACAGTGATAGATGATGGTGGATAGGTTACCGTAAGCAGTGTCGGATTCTTGATCCCCAACGGAGAAGAATTCACATTGGAATAAAAAAGACTTGGTTTTGGCCACTCAGAGCTTCATGATGTCAAAGTTTATTATTGAAGAAAAAAGGATAAAGAGAGCTTCCAGCACAGACACTGGAAGTGGGATAGAAGAGAACCCCTTTAGCCAGTTCAGGCAAGACAATTTGTATTTTCTGGCAGGCTATTAACAGTGGATCAAAAGAATATCTTAAGGTTGTAAAGGCTTTGCCAGGCCCACACCCACAGCTAAGGATAGAAAACAAAAATCTACTGCTGCTTCATTGAATAATGCCTTCTACTGTGATTACAACACACTGTAGAAAATTCTTAAAGTGATGGAGCATATGACTGCCTTATCTGCCTCCTGTGAAACCAGTATGTACATCAAGAAGCAACAGCTAGAACCAGACATGTAAGATGGACTGGTTCACAATTTGAGAAAGGAGTACATCAAGCCTGTATATTGTCATCCTGCTTATTTGACTTATATGCAGACTACATCAAGTGAAATGCCAGGAGAGATGAAGCATGAGCTAGAATCAAGATTTCTGGGAGAAATGTCAGTAACTTCAGGTATACAGATGACACCATTTTTATGGCAGAAAGTGATGAGGAACTAAAACACCTCTTGATGAAGGTGAAAAAGGAGAGTGAAAAAGTTGATTCAAAACTCAACATTCAAAAACGAACATCGTGGCATCCAGTTCCATCATTTCATGACAAATATATGGGGAAATAGTGGAAATCATAACAGACTTTATTTTCTTTGGCTTCAAAATCACAGTAGATTGAGACTGTAGTCATAGAATTAAAAGATGCATGCTCCTTGGAAGAAAAGCTATGACAAACCTAGAGAGTGTATTAAAAAGCAGAGACATCATTTTGATGACAAAAGTTCAAAGAGTCAAAGCTATGATTTCCCCAGTAGTCATGTATGGATGTGAGAGTTGGATCATACAATTTGCTAGGTATGGAAAGAACTGATAGTTTCTAACTGTTGTACTGGGGAAACTCTTTAGACAGTGATAGATGATGGTGGATAGGTTACCGTAAGCAGTGTCGGATTCTTGATCCCCAACGGAGAAGAATTCACATTGGAATAAAAAAGACTTGGTTTTGGCCACTCAGAGCTTCATGATGTCAAAGTTTATTATTGAAGAAAAAAGGATAAAGAGAGAGCTTCCAGCACAGACACTGGAAGTGGGATAGAAGAGAACCCCTTTAGCCAGTTCAGGCAAGACAATTTGTATTTTCTGGCAGGCTATTAACAGTGGATCAAAAGAATATCTTAAGGTTGTAAAGGCTTTGCCAGGCCCACACCCACAGCATTAACATAAGATTAGCTAGAGGATAGTCCCTGGACTTTAGGGCTAGGTGAGACATTCCAATGTAAAGGTCATGCTAGGCCCACAACATTAACATAAGACTTAGTTCCAGGGTTGATCTTTATCATAATAAACACTTCAAGCTAGAAAATGTTTCTCTTTTTTGTCTTCCTCCTTTCTTCCCCCTCCTCCTTGGGACCCACTGGCCTCCTTATCAAATCAGCCTATTCACCCTTTTCAAGGGCAAGAAGATCTAAGCAGTGAATCCTAAAGGGAATCAACCCTCTATATTCATTGGAAGGACTGATGCTAAAGCTGAAATTCCAATATTTTATCTACTTGATGCAAAGAACTGACTCACTGGAAAACACCCTAATGCTGGGAAAGACTGAGGCCAGGAGGAGAAAGGGGCAGAAGAAGATTAGATAGTTCGATGGCATCATTGACTCAATGGACATAGGTTTGAGCAAACTCCAGGAGATAGTGAAAGGCAGAGAAGCCTGGCATGCTGCAATTCATGGGGTTGCAAAGAGTTGTACATAACTATTCAACTGAACAAAGCAAACTGCCACAAAGTAGATATATGAGAAATATATATTTATTAAATTTGTTGCACTGGAATAACAGAACATTATAGAGGCTGCTCTGGAGAAACATTAGCACCCACTTATAGAGCTTTCTGTTTCTGAACAAGAATTTGACTTCAAGAACCCTAACATTTCCACTAACATGGAAGTTGGATTTGTCATGTGTTTGCTGCAGTTTGTTAGAAGCCTGTTTTTTCATAAGGATATGAATTTTTAGTACTTTTTCTTTGAAAAACAACATAGTTAATCCAGGGCTATTTTCACCCTAACATTTAGACAGTGATATTTGAACTCCATGTTAGCAGATCAGAACCATACAAACAAGGGTAGGTTCTAATCCACAAATTTTCATTGAGAAAGCCTTTTGAGAATGAATTCAAGCCAGTTTAATGCTTTGATAAATTTTCTATAGACTGAAGGCAAGCCATTTACTGTTTTCTTTTTTTCCCAGTTTATTTAATTAAAATCATTTTATTCAGTGTGAAATCTCCATGTAGAAAACTTATGTGATTATTTAGTTTATCAATCAGCTATGAAAAAAATTCTTGCTCTGTCAGTCTGAATTTTTTTATTGTATCCAATTTTCCTGGATCAGATTTTTCAGATCAAAATTTGGGCACAAAAGTTAGATTCTTTTGTCAATTTTTAGTCAATAACCCACTTTACCAGAATCTAGTTTCAACCATTCTTACCCTTATTTTGCAGATTATTTCTGCTATGTGCAATTTTCCTGGGTCAATTTTCAAAGTTTTGGAATTTATTTATGGAATTTTCAGTCAATGTTTCTTTTAATTTTGGTGTATTAAATGTTAGCCCTTTTCAGTTTAACTTTGTTGATTTTTTAAAAGTATTTATTTATGTGCTGGAACAGAAGGTTTCATAGTTCAAAAGTCTTCCTAGTTAGGGTTAAATGATTGGGATAAAATGGCAGCTTTCTATTTTACCTAGAAGTAGCTCCTTAATATTCCAATGGAGAGACAGAGGAAGGTTTCCCTACATAAGGTTCATGGTAATTGTTACTTTCTGACATTATTTTACTTGAGACCTGGGTTCAGCCCCTGGGTTGGGAAGATCCCCTGGAGGAGGGCATGGCAACCCACTTCAGTTTTCTTGCCTGGAGAGTCACCATGGATAAAGGAACCTGGTGAGTTCCATAGGGCTACAAAGAGTGGACACTACTGAGATACTGAGCATAACATGCCTCCATAAAAACAGAAGTGAGGCTGGTAGAACTGAGGAGGCCATATTATTTCAAAATAAGAAAAAGTTTATTAACTAAAATAGCCCAAGTTGAAATGATGTTGGTGAACCTCTCCTAGCATTCAAACAAATCCAGGGCTATTTTCACCCTAACATTTAGACAGTGATATTTGAACTCCATGTTAGCAGATCAGAACCATACAAACAAGGGTAGGTTCTAATCCACAAATTTTCATTGAGAAAGCCTTTTGAGAATGAATTCAAGCCAGTTTAATGCTTTGATAAATTTTCTATAGACTGAAGGCAAGCCATTTACTGTTTTCTTTTTTTCCCAGTTTATTTAATTAAAATCATTTTATTCAGTGTGAAATCTCCATGTAGAAAACTTATGTGATTATTTAGTTTATCAATCAGCTATGAAAAAAATTCTTGCTCTGTCAGTCTGAATTTTTTTATTGTATCCAATTTTCCTGGATCAGATTTTTCAGATCAAAATTTGGGCACAAAAGTTAGATTCTTTTGTCAATTTTTAGTCAATAACCCACTTTACCAGAATCTAGTTTCAACCATTCTTACCCTTATTTTGCAGATTATTTCTGCTATGTGCAATTTTCCTGGGTCAATTTTCAAAGTTTTGGAATTTATTTATGGAATTTTCAGTCAATGTTTCTTTTAATTTTGGTGTATTAAATGTTAGCCCTTTTCAGTTTAACTTTGTTGATTTTTTAAAAGTATTTATTTATGTGCTGGAACAGAAGGTTTCATAGTTCAAAAGTCTTCCTAGTTAGGGTTAAATGATTGGGATAAAATGGCAGCTTTCTATTTTACCTAGAAGTAGCTCCTTAATATTCCAATGGAGAGACAGAGGAAGGTTTCCCTACATAAGGTTCATGGTAATTGTTACTTTCTGACATTATTTTACTTGAGACCTGGGTTCAGCCCCTGGGTTGGGAAGATCCCCTGGAGGAGGGCATGGCAACCCACTTCAGTTTTCTTGCCTGGAGAGTCACCATGGATAAAGGAACCTGGTGAGTTCCATAGGGCTACAAAGAGTGGACACTACTGAGATACTGAGCATAACATGCCTCCATAAAAACAGAAGTGAGGCTGGTAGAACTGAGGAGGCCATATTATTTCAAAATAAGAAAAAAAGTTTATTAACTAAAATAGCCCAAGTTGAAATGATGTTGGTGAACCTCTCCCTAGCATTCAAACAAATCTGGGTAAAAATATGTCAGAAATTCTACTGGATTTTCTAAATATTCTCAAGAAGGGTTGAGAACAGTATTAAATATTAAATATCATTTTCAATTTATATTACATATAGTTCCAAATTATGGCTGAGGGGCATGTTTGAGTTTTCTCTCCTTTTAGCCTTCATCTTTCTAAACTTAGAGAACTAATTGGCTTCATCTTTCATTTTCAGTCCTGCTTCACTTTCTCCTGTTCACTCTTCTTGGATCTCTAAGGATGCTATATGCTCTGCCTCTGCCTTCCCTTGGCTCCTCTGTTTTTGTTTTTCAGAATATGTTATCCTGTCAGTTAGCTCTGGGAAGTCTGTCTATCTTGACTTTTGAATATAGGCTAGATACTCCTTCAGTGTCATTGAGACGTTTAGCAACATGTGATATTGGACCATCTGGATAACTGATTTTCAAACGTTTATTAGATGTAACTATATTGATAGTATACAAACACTCTGCAAAGTATAACATACTTTGCAAAATTATGCAACAAATTTGTGTGACTTAAATGAGATATAGTATGCAATACTTCTCTAAGGTCTTTCATGGTTTTTGAGAAATCGAGAATATTTTTATGGTTTTAGTATATAGTTGGACAATTTATGGGACACTAATTAGCCAAGTATTCCTTATTTGCTATAGACAAAACTTGTAGAAATTTAGGAAATAAAGATCTATGTTGATCATGAAATTAAAAGATGCCCCTTGGAAGAAAAGTTATGACAAACCTAGATAGCATATTAAAAACAGAGACATCACTTTGCCAACAAAAGTCCGTAAAGGGAACGCTATGGTTTTTTCAGTAGTCATATATGGATGTGAAAACTGGACTATAAAGTAGTCTGAGTACCAAAGAATTAATGCCTTTTAACTGTGGTGTTGGAGAAGAGTCTTGAGAGTCCCTTTGACTGCAAGGATATCAAAAGGAAATTGGTCATGAATATTCATTGGAAGGACTGAGCTGAAGCTCTAATGTTTTGGCCACCTGATGTGAAGAGACAACTCATCAGAAGAGACCCTTATGTTGGGAAAAATAAAAGTCAGTAGGAGAACTGAACGACATAGGATGAGACGGTTGAATGGTATCAATGAGTCAATGGTTTGAGAAAGTTCCTGGAGATGGTGATGGACAGCAAAGCTTGGCATGCTGCAGTCCATGGGATCACAAAGAGTTGAATATGACCGAGTGACTGAACTAAACTGAGGCTAGTGATATCAAAGATGGTTTAATTGAAGAAGTATAATTACTGATTATTTAGGCAACTTTGATATTTACCACAAAAGAATTATTGTTCAGGAAATTCTGTCACTGTTTTGATTTAAAATTTATCTGTTAGTTGTAACAGGAAAAGCTGGTAAGTTTTCAGCTGGCCTTTGGGAATGTGTTGCAATAACACATACACACAAATCATCATTTTCAAAATAATTATGAGAAAATCTAGATTGTAAAGAAGAAAGTCAAGAAACTCTATGGTTTAAACTGCTCCAGAGAGGTAGTGATTGAATCCTAAATTTCTTGGGATAGTTTCAGGAAGTGAATTGAAATTCCAGGCAGTATGGGATTCATTCATTCTCAGGACAAATATTTACTGAGTACCTGTAATGTATCAGATGCTACCCTAATTACTGGAGAGGCAGAAATAATGTAGAAAGATGCAGTTAAGATTTTCCTGGTCCTAAGTGGGAGAAATATTCACGTTTCCCATACTCATTCTGCCTTGTGTCTACCTTGCATGTAAAATGTTATATCGTCATGGAAAAAAAAGTGAAGTAGCCTAGAGGAAGGCAACTGTACTTGATAACATCTGAATGTCCCTTCCAGCCTGGGCAGTGTTCTCCAAAAGTCATAAATCTTGGATAACTGATCCTCTTGCCTTAGTCTTCTCCATGTTTATGCTGGATCTGTGGCTGTTTCCCTAGAACTGTAGTTTATAATCCTTTAATAATGCTCTTTTCCTCTGAAACTGGAATTTCTCATTAAAAAAATAGATTTGGAAACCCATGTGGAGGATTATTCTCACTTTATATGTATATATTTTCCTTGAAAGTGATAACATATGGAGCAATAATTATAGCAAGATCTCCTTCTATCATTATCAACTTTAGCATCCCCCATGTGGAATATTCATTTTTAAAATCCTTGAGTAAAACTTAATGTTGTTTTTTTTTAAATGACTAAGTCTTTGTTGAATTCTCATGCTTTGTATTATCTAAACTTTAGCTAATCAGTCTCACCAATTTGTTGTTTTTTTAAATGACTAAGTCTTTTTGAATATGACCGAGTGACTGAACTAAACTGAGGCTAGTGATATCAAAGATGGTTTAATTGAAGAAGTATAATTACTGATTATTTAGGCAACTTTGATATTTACCACAAAAGAATTATTGTTCAGGAAATTCTGTCACTGTTTTGATTTAAAATTTATCTGTTAGTTGTAACAGGAAAAGCTGGTAAGTTTTCAGCTGGCCTTTGGGAATGTGTTGCAATAACACATACACACAAATCATCATTTTCAAAATAATTATGAGAAAATCTAGATTGTAAAGAAGAAAGTCAAGAAACTCTATGGTTTAAACTGCTCCAGAGAGGTAGTGATTGAATCCTAAATTTCTTGGGATAGTTTCAGGAAGTGAATTGAAATTCCAGGCAGTATGGGATTCATTCATTCTCAGGACAAATATTTACTGAGTACCTGTAATGTATCAGATGCTACCCTAATTACTGGAGAGGCAGAAATAATGTAGAAAGATGCAGTTAAGATTTTCCTGGTCCTAAGTGGGAGAAATATTCACGTTTCCCATACTCATTCTGCCTTGTGTCTACCTTGCATGTAAAATGTTATATCGTCATGGAAAAAAAAGTGAAGTAGCCTAGAGGAAGGCAACTGTACTTGATAACATCTGAATGTCCCTTCCAGCCTGGGCAGTGTTCTCCAAAAGTCATAAATCTTGGATAACTGATCCTCTTGCCTTAGTCTTCTCCATGTTTATGCTGGATCTGTGGCTGTTTCCCTAGAACTGTAGTTTATAATCCTTTAATAATGCTCTTTTCCTCTGAAACTGGAATTTCTCATTAAAAAAATAGATTTGGAAACCCATGTGGAGGATTATTCTCACTTTATATGTATATATTTTCCTTGAAAGTGATAACATATGGAGCAATAATTATAGCAAGATCTCCTTCTATCATTATCAACTTTAGCATCCCCCATGTGGAATATTCATTTTTAAAATCCTTGAGTAAAACTTAATGTTGTTTTTTTTTAAATGACTAAGTCTTTGTTGAATTCTCATGCTTTGTATTATCTAAACTTTAGCTAATCAGTCTCACCAAGCTTCCCTGGTGGCTCAGACAGTAAAAAAATCAGCCTGCCAATGCAGTAGACACAGATTCAATCCCTGAGCCAGGAAAAGGCCCTGGAGAAGAGAATGCAACCCACTCCAGTATTCTTTCTTGGAAAATTCTGTGGACTGAGGAATCTGGCAGGCTATAGTCAATGTGCTCACAGAGCCGAACATGACAGAGCGACACACACACACACACACAGTCAGCCACATCATCCTCATATGTCACAGCAAAGTATTTCTTTTTTTTTCTTTTGTGAGTGTGACTTTTTTTTATTGTATAATTCATTTATACAGAGAAGTCATTTGGAATCAACTATTTACAGCCTTTTTCAGTTTTCATTTCCACTGGCCAGATACAGTTCACAAGAGTCCACGTTGACTGGAATGGGTCACCAGGACAAGTTTTCCATGATGACATGGGGGCTTAGTCCCCACCCCCTCCAAGATGAAGACTGCATTTGAACAGAAATGTTTCAGGGCAAAAGACTCACCCATCTCTCTTCTCTGTTAGGAATTCATCTACCAGAATGGATCTAAAGTGATCAAATGTTCCCTCTTAGGAGTTCATCTGCCAGAACGGATCTAAGTGGTCAAAGGTCCAACATCTTTTCATTTCTTTTCAAAGATCAAGACAGACAGTTCATGTCCCCCGAGCCTTCTATGACTTACTACACATTCTCAAGTTCAGTTTTTACTATCTCTTCTCATGAATGTCTGACACAGCCAGACATTTTTACTGTAAGATAAAACTACACTCTTTCCCCCTCTCTTTAAAAAAATACTTATTACCAGTCAACTACCTTTTCTCTTGCTTTTCAGAGAATAGTAACTTTCCATTAAATCCTTAAGATGGTTTTCTTTCTGTTGTCTGGAACACACTGAGTCATTTCATGTGTCCACCACTCTGAATTAGAGCTCAATTTGATGACAGTAATGAAGGAACTATTGAATTGAATAAGCCCATTTTAAATTTACCCTTTCAAATTGTGTTATGATGTCTGTGGCAGTAATCTGTTCCTCTTTGCCTCCCTCCCTTCTTCTTGTACTCTATTTTCTTTCTCCTCTTCCTCTTAACCTTGCTGCTCTTCATCCTCTTTTTCTTCTTCCTGATCATTCTGCTCTTCCTTTTTCTTACTTTCTCCCCTCAACTGTTTCCTATCCTCTGTCAGGACACATAACAGCCATGCTTTATTATTATTTAAAAAATTTTTACTTTTACAGTATTTTGTTGTTTATAGATATGCATAATCCCAGATTGGTCATATGTATATCCCTGGCTCCCATTCCTCCTCAAACCCTCTCCAAGATCTCCCTCGTTCCATCCCTCCAGGCCATCTCACAGTGCAGTGTAAGATCCCCTATTCCCACAGTGCAGTGATAATAGTCATCTTTTCCACACATGACAGTATAGGTTTCCACGTTACTCCCTCTACGCCTCCCACCCACTGTTCATTCCCCACAATGTCCATAAATCTGTTCTCTATGTCTGTTTTTCCAATGCTTCACTGCATATGTTATCATTACCATCTTACTAGATTCCATATATATGTGTTAGTATACTATACTTGTCTTTCTCTTTTTCACTTACTTCGCTTTTTATAATAGGTTCTAGTTGCAGCCACCTCATTAGGATTGATTTTTCTGCATTTCTTTTTACAGCTGAATAGTACTCCATTGTATATATGTACCAGAGCTTCTTTAGCCATTCATTCATCAATGGACATCTAGGTTGCTTCCATGTTCTAGCTATTGTGTAGACAGCTGCAATGAACATTGGAGTATAGGTGCTTCTCTCAGTTTTGATTTCATCAGGGTATAAGCCTAATAGTGGGATTGCTGGGTCATATGGGTCTTCTATTTTTAGTTTTTTAAGGGATCTCCATACTGCCTTCCATAATGGCTGTATCCATTTATATTCCCACCAGCAATGCAGGAGTGTTCCCTTTTCTCCGCACCTTCTCCAGCATTTATTGTCTATTGATTTGTGGATGATGGCCATTCTGATGGGTGTGAGGTGATATCTCATTGTAGTTTTGATTTGCATTTCTCTAATAATAAGCTAGGTTTAGCATTGTTTCATGTGTTTTGGGGCCGTCTGTATGTCCTCTTTGGAGAGGTGTCTGTTTAGGTCCTTTTCCCATTTTTTGATTGGGTTGTTCATTTTTCTTGTGTTGAGTTGTCCGAGTTGCTTGTAGATTTTGGAGATTCATTCTTTGTCTGTTGTTTCATTTGCTATTATCTTCTCCCACTCTGTGAGTTGTCTGTTCATCTTTTTTGTAGTTTCTTCAGCTGTACAGAAGCTTTTAACTTTCATTAGGTCCCACATGTTAATTTTTGTTTTCAGTTCCGCTATTCTAGAAGGCGGGTCATAGAAGATCTTGCTTTGATTTATGTCCTTGAGTGTTTTGCCTATATTATCCTCTAAGAGTTTGATGGTTTCTGGTCTTACATTTAGGTCTTTAATCCATTTTGAGTTGATCTTTTTGTATGATGTCTGGGAATGGTCCAACTTCATTCCTCTATATGTATGTCCAATTTTCCCAGCACCATTTGTTGAAGAGGTTGTCTTTGCCCCGTTTTATAGTTTTGCCTCCTTTGCAAAAAATAAGGTATCCATAGGCGCATGGGTTTATCTCTGGGTTGTCTGTCTTGTTCCATTGGTTGATATTTCTCTTTTTGTGCCAGTACCATACTGTCTTGATGACTGTTCCTTTGTAGTATAGTCTGAAGTTAGGGAGGCTGATCCCTCCAGCTCCATTCTTCTTTCTCAGGATTGCTATAGCTGTTTGGTGTCTGTTGTGTTTTCATATGAACTGTGTTATTCTTTGGTCTAGTTCTGTGAAAAATGTAATTGGTAATTTGATAGAGATCACATTGAATCTGTAGATAATATTTGGTAGTATGGTCATTTTCATAGTATTGATTCTTCCGACCCAGGAACATGGAATATCTCTCCATCTGTTTAAGTCTTCTTTAATTCCTTTCATGAGTGTCTTACAATTTTCTGTATACAATTCCTTTGTTTCTTTGGGTAGGTTTATTCCTAGATATTCTATACTTTTCATTGCAATGGTGAATGGGATTACATCTTTGATTTCATTTTCTTATTTTTCATTGTTTTTATATAGGAGTACCAGTGATTTTTGTGTATTGATTTTGTATCCAGTGATTTTGCTGAATTCATTGATTAGCTCTAGTAGTTTTGTTATAATGTCTTGGGGTTTTCTATGTGTAATATCATGTCATCTGCAAATAGAGACAGCTTTACTTCTTTTCCAATCTGGATTCATTTTATTTATTTTTTTTTCTGTCTCTTTTTGCTGTTGCTAGAACTTCTAGGACTGTGTGGAATAATAGCGGTTAAAGTGGACACCTCTGTCTTGTTCCTGATCTTAGAGGGATTGCTTTCAATTTTTTACCACTGAGGATAATGTTTGCTGTAGGCTTCTCATATATGCCTTTCACTATGTTGAGATAGGATCCTTCTATGCCCATTTTTTTGAAGAGTTTTTATCATAAATGTTGTGTAGGATTTTGTCAAAGGCTTTTTCTGCATCTATTGAGATTATCATGTGGTTTTTGTCTCTCAATTTGTTTATATGGTGTATCACATTGATTGGCTGGTGGATACTGAAGAATCCTTGCGTGCCGGGGATGCACCCAACTTGGTCATGGTGTATGAGTTTTTTGATGTGTTGTTGAATTCTGTTCACTAGGATTTTGTTGAGAATTTTGGCATCCAAGTTCATCAGTGAAATTGGTGTATAATTTTCTTTTTTTGTGTTGTTTTTGCCTGGTTTTGGTATCAGGGTGATGGTGGCCTTGTAGAATGTGTTTGGAATTTTTCCTTCCTGTGCAATTTTTTGGAAGAGTTTTAGAAGGGCAGACATTAGCTCTTCTTTAAATGTTTGGTAGAATTCGCCTGTGAAGCCATCTGGCCTTGGTCTTTTACTTTTGGGTAGATTTTTGATCACAGATTCGATTTCTGAGCTTGTGACTGCCTTGTTCATAGTTTCTATTTCTTTCTGGCTCAGTCTTGGAAGATTAATCCTTTCTAAGAAATCATCCATTTCCTCCAGGTTGTCCAGTGTGTTGTCATATAGTTGTTCATAATAATCTCTTATAACCCTTTGTATTCCTTCATTATATGTTGTAATCTCTTCTTTTTCATTTTTGATTTTGTTGTTCTGGTTCTTCTCTCTTTTATTCTTGAGTCGGGCCAGTGGTTTGCCAATTTTGTTCATATATTCAAAGAACAAGCTTCTCATTTTATTTATGTTTGCTATTGTTTCTTTCATTTCTTTTCCACTGATTTCTGCTCTGATCTTTATGATTTCTCTCCTTCCATAGCAGCCATTCTTTCTTTCTTTCTTTTTTTAAACATTTATTGTATTTATTTATCATTTGGGGGTTGAGGTGGGGAGGGAGGGGGACGGGCGGGCCACTTCTATTGGTCTTTCATTTATCTATTTTCATCTGTCTTTGTTCTTTGGCTCCTGTGGGCTTCTCATTGCGGTGGCCTCTGTTGCAGCAGAGCACCGGCTCTGGGCACATGCGCTCCAGAGCTCCGGCTCGGTAGTTGGACACATCGGTCCAGCTGCTCTATGGCATGTGGGATCTTCCCAGGCCAGGGATTGAACCAGCACCGCTTACACTGCGAGGCGATGTCCTTAACCACTGGACCACCAGGGGAAGCCCTATAGTAGCCATTCTTGATTATGATTGTTTATAACTCATAAGTCATGGCAGTTAATATGAATTCTCCGTTTCGTCTAACAGTCTGAATTCAGATCAACTCTCCCTAAGAACCACTGTGTTCATCCCTTTTCCACAAGGAGGTTGGAACCAAAGAGGAAGAATTTCCATCATCCTTCTTGATTTCTTCTTAGTTCAGTTTTCAGAATATTTCAGAATCTTTTCCTTAGTACTTGAGATGGACCAGGATTCTCAAATTCTGTGACCCTGACATCTCTGCTTTGCTTATCCAGACCTTGCTATGCTCTTCAAAGCATTTTTAATTGCTTTTCTCATGAATAAAATTTAATCTATCTGGGGAAACAAAGTAGATATCTCATCATTTTGAACTACTGTAAGCCAGGCAATGTCAGAAATTTTATGTAGACTACCTCCTTTAATCTTAATAATAACTTCATAAGATGGGTCATATTTTCCCATTTCTAACTTGAGGAAACTTAAGTTCAGTAAGATATGAGACATTTTGCTATTGCTATTTGAACTTGAAGTTTACTGACTCCAAAGGAAATACTCTTCTTTTTAGACAGTCTTATTTCCAACCATGGTATGTGAGGACAGAGACATTTTCTTTTAAATCAACTATATCTACCAAAGCGGCTTATATTTAGGAAGTATTCAGACATTATTGTCTGCTTCTGTGTTCTCCAGTATCCCAGGCATCTCAAAATAGATGCTCTCTCCAAATAAATGTGGATTAATTAATCCATTGATTACTTTTTCTGTATAACCTTTAAATATTTCCAGATATCATAAATTTTTAATATGCATGTACTGAATATCCATACAGTCAAAACATGCTACTATTGATCACAAAGCTATTGTGTATTGTCTTTTCTCTTTCTGAGTTTCAGATTAACCTCCTTAAATGGGTACCTTATATTTGTTCTTTCAATGTACATACTCTTAACTTTGACCTTGTGTTTTATAAATCTGGTTTAAACCCTTATCACTGTTGATATTTCAAGGTTGGATTTTTATGCCTTATTTATGCTCCTAAATTTTCCTCTCACTGGAAATATTGAAGGATACAGACACACAAACTATCATAGCAAAAATTAAAGACAAACTGTTCTTCTGCTGGTGTCTACACTACTATATCTCAGTTACTAATATTCTTAGAAAAGTTTCCCATTGCTTGGACCAGGGAAGTTCTTGTTTCTTCCATTATTTTCTTTGAATCTCAAATAGTCCAGCACTGACAAAAACGGCTTTGGACCAGAATGTTTCCCAGTCAATTTCACTTTTGCCCTGGTTGTAGCAGATGCAGTGAAGGAAGTTAGAAAAAGATAGAAAGACTGTTTATAGGAAGCATCTCTGAATATGCCTGCTGGTGTGTTAACCATGTACAGAGTCAGAATAGCAAGCAAACTACAGGATTGCTGAATGGGGTCTAAAAGGACAGACCTGCGCTGGGGTATTTAGTGCATAGGTCAGGAAGTGGAATTGCTTGCTTGTTCCAAAGTTGGACATTTTTTTTTTTTTTTTTTTGCCACTTCTATTGGTCTTTCATTTACCTATTTTCATCCATCTTTGTTCTTTGGCCTGTGTGGGCCTCCCATCACAGTGGCATCTGTCGCTGCAGAGCACTGGCTCTGGCACATGTACTTCAGAGTTTCAGCTCAGTAGCTGGGCACATCGGTCCAGCCAATCTTTCCAGGCCAGGGATCGAACTGGCACCCCTTGCACTGCAAGGCAGACTATTTGCCCACTGGTCCACCCTTCAGTTTTTTTTTTTTTTTTTAACATTTATTTATTTAGGCAGGGGTGGGTGGGGAGGGAGGGGTGTGGGTGGGCCATTTCCACTGGTCTTTCATTTGTTTAGTTTCATCCATCTTTGTTCTTTGGCCCATGTGGGCCTCCCATCATGGTGGCATCTGTTGTTGCAGAGCACCAGCTCTGGGCGCAGGCACTCCAGAGCTCCGGCTCAGTAATTGGACACCTTGGTCTGGCCGCTCCGCGGCACGTGGGATCTTCCCAGGCCAGGGATCGAACCAGCGCCCCTTGCACTGCAAGGCGGTGTCCTTACCCACTGGACCACCAGGGAAGCCCTACAGGTGGACTTTTATGTGCAAGACACAGTGACCCTGATTACTAACAAGACAAAAATAGCTTTAAGTTTCAAATTCTTATGAATTAGGTTGAGCGCTTCTTTTCCTTGTGAGAAATTAGAATGATGGGAAGAGGCTTGGGTGAAGATTTCCTTTACAGTTAACACTAATTCTGAATGCTCTTTCTATGCATCCTGAAGAATCTGTTCAAAACTTCACCATTTCAGAGGATCACTTGCTTGCCTATGTTAACTTGAATTTATTGAGTTTTATCTCTTTTTATTTTTGGTATTTCAATGGTAGAACAGAGAAATTAGCAGTCATGTGTTGATTCTAGGAGGCCTGAGAGCCAGGACAACTACTCCTGTGATGCTTATGGTTTCCAGGCCTTCGTGTATGCCATTTGCCATATGCGCTCCAAATTTTCATTCCAAACACAAAGAAGGTCAATGCCAAAGAAGTTTTCAAACTACCATGCAACTGTGCTCATTTCACATTCTAGCAAGGTTATGCTCAACATACTTCAAACTAGGCTTCAGCAGTATCTGATTCGAGAATTTCCAGATGTACAAACTGAGTTTAATGAAGGCAGAAGAGTCAGAGATCAAATTGACAACATTCATTGGCTTATAGAGAAAGCAAGGGAAATCTAGAAAAATATCTACTTCTCCTTATTGGCCACAGTAAAGTCTTTTACTATATGGATCACAAGAAATGGTGGAGAATACTTAAAGAGATGGGAATATCAGTCTACCTTACTTGTCTCCTGAGACAATTGTATGTGGGTCAAGAAGCAGCACGGATCAACTGACTGGTTCCAAATTGGGAAAGGAATGCTTCAAGGCTGTATATTATCACCTTACTTAATTTACTTATAACAGAGTACATCATATGAAATACTGGGCTGGATGAATCTTGAACTGGAATCAAGATTGCTGGGAGAAATATCAGTAACTTCAGATATGCAGATTATATCACTCTAATGGTAGAAAGTGAAGAGAAACTAAAGAGCCTCTTGATGAGCGTGAAAGAAGAGAGTGAAAGAACGTGCTTAAAACTCGACATTTATAAAACTAAGATGATGGCATCCAGCATGATCTCTTCATGGCAAATAGAGAAAAAGTGGAAACAATGGCAGATTTAATTTTCCTGTGCTCTAAAATCACTGAGGATGGTAACTGCCACCATGAACATAAGACACTTGCTTCTTGGAAGGAAAGCTGTGACAAAACTGGACTGCATATTATTAATAAGAGACAGAGACATTACTTTTCTGACAAAGGTCCATATAGTCAAAGCTATGGTTTTTCTAGTAGTCACGTCTGGATATGAGAGTTGGACCAAAGAAGGCCGAGCATCAAAAATGGATGTGTTTGAACTGTGGTGTTGGAAAGGACTCCTAAAAGTTCCTTATACTGGAAGGAGTTCAAACCAATCAATTTTAAAGGAAATCATACATGAATGTTCACTGGAAAGACTGATGCTGAAGCTGAAGCTCCTGATGTGAAAAGTTGACTCACTGGAAGAGACCCTGATGCTGAAAGCTTGAAGGCAGGATTCCAAGAATTTTCATTCCAAACACAAAGAAGGTCAATGCCAAAGAAGTTTTCAAACTACCATGCAACTGTGCTCATTTCACATTCTAGCAAGGTTATGCTCAACATACTTCAAACTAGGCTTCAGCAGTATCTGATTCGAGAATTTCCAGATGTACAAACTGAGTTTAATGAAGGCAGAAGAGTCAGAGATCAAATTGACAACATTCATTGGCTTATAGAGAAAGCAAGGGAAATCTAGAAAAATATCTACTTCTCCTTATTGGCCACAGTAAAGTCTTTTACTATATGGATCACAAGAAATGGTGGAGAATACTTAAAGAGATGGGAATATCAGTCTACCTTACTTGTCTCCTGAGACAATTGTATGTGGGTCAAGAAGCAGCACGGATCAACTGACTGGTTCCAAATTGGGAAAGGAATGCTTCAAGGCTGTATATTATCACCTTACTTAATTTACTTATAACAGAGTACATCATATGAAATACTGGGCTGGATGAATCTTGAACTGGAATCAAGATTGCTGGGAGAAATATCAGTAACTTCAGATATGCAGATTATATCACTCTAATGGTAGAAAGTGAAGAGAAACTAAAGAGCCTCTTGATGAGCGTGAAAGAAGAGAGTGAAAGAACGTGCTTAAAACTCGACATTTATAAAACTAAGATGATGGCATCCAGCATGATCTCTTCATGGCAAATAGAGAAAAAGTGGAAACAATGGCAGATTTAATTTTCCTGTGCTCTAAAATCACTGAGGATGGTAACTGCCACCATGAACATAAGACACTTGCTTCTTGGAAGGAAAGCTGTGACAAAACTGGACTGCATATTATTAATAAGAGACAGAGACATTACTTTTCTGACAAAGGTCCATATAGTCAAAGCTATGGTTTTTCTAGTAGTCACGTCTGGATATGAGAGTTGGACCAAAGAAGGCCGAGCATCAAAAAATGGATGTGTTTGAACTGTGGTGTTGGAAAGGACTCCTAAAAGTTCCTTATACTGGAAGGAGTTCAAACCAATCAATTTTAAAGGAAATCATACATGAATGTTCACTGGAAAGACTGATGCTGAAGCTGAAGCTCCTGATGTGAAAAGTTGACTCACTGGAAGAGACCCTGATGCTGTGAAAGCTTGAAGGCAGGAGGAGATGGGGCCGATAGAGGTCAAGATGGTTCGATAGCATCACTGACTCAATGGGCATGAATTTGTGCAAACTCCAGGAGATAGTGAAGGACATGGAGGTTTGGAGTGCTGCAGTTCATTGGGTTACAAAGTGTAGAACATCACTTAGCAAGTGAACAACCCTGAGGCTGGCTACCTTCAACTCAGTTGCCCACTTACACCACTTACACCTTTTCCTGCAAGCATCCTTTTTTCTTCTGCTTCCTGTGTCATGCAGGCTGGACTATGGTACATCCCTCTCTGTCCTACTGAGGGCCTGTTCTCATCTCTAGTGTGTTGTTTTGCAATTAATTAATTGCATCTCCACCCTACTTCCATTGGCTGTGAGCCTCTTATGGCAGTTACAATAAAGGGATTAAGGTTCATTGAGCTCTTCCAACTTGACAGACATTGTGCCAGATGTGTGCTATCCACTATCTTAATAAATTTCTGCATCCTGCCCTCTGAGGTGGATTTTATTATCTTTATTTTAAGGATGGGTAAATAGTGGCTAAGTGATATTAAGTAGCTTGCCCAAGGCCATTTATTAGAGCTGAGATTTGAATCGTTTTATCTAGCACCGCAACTCTTGTTTTTCTCATGGTACTGCCCTTCAGGTCCTCTGGTATAGTTCATGGGCATTGCTGACTCCTGCATTCCCTGCTGGCGCCATTAATACTGCTGTCTTCACTTCACTTTTCTGACCTTCTATCAGAGCACCTCCAGCAGTGGGTGAACCTGTCAACTTCTCCATTTCCAGTTTCTGCTTTTAGGTTTTTCCTATTGACTAGAAGATTTGCAACTCTAGTGACAGAGTGACTGATATCATCCCCCCTCATTTCATTGTCAAGAGTTGAGCCTGTCAGCACTTGGTGAATGATACCCTGGCCACTGGCACTGATCATAAATCATTCTCCATTACCTGTCATGGTCAAACTTACCTCTCCAAGTCATGGGATTCTAGATGGCCCACTAGTAACAAGCTTTGCTGTTTGATCATTTGATTTTTCCCTTGAACAGAAGGCTTTCCTATTCCCTGGATTTGCATTTTGGTATCCTAAGAGGGAAATGTGGCTCATTCATAATAGAACACAGATGCCATTCTATCCTTATCATGAATTGACACTGATCAGATTAGAGAAGCAATTAGAAGCTTTTTCTTGTCTTGCTATCCAGTCAGAAAAGTGATTTCAGTTTTATCTGTCTGTTTTTCATGCTGTTCTCAACTTTTTCCTCTTTACCATTTTCATACTAAATCTATTGCAAAGAAATCTATTACTCAAGGAGTGTTTATCAGATGCCAGGCTCTCGTCTAAATGTGTTACATGGAATAACCCATGTGATCTTTGCTACAGTTCTATGGAATAGGAGCTACTGAAGGCAGCTGAGAACAGCTGCTCTGGATGTATGTGCACTCCACGCCTCTGGTGCACCATTAGCTTGCATACAATATAAACAGCACCCCGGGTCTGTACAATGCCACTTTCCTGGCACCATGACCACCTCTATTTCAGAGAGGAGGAAATAGAGAAACAGAGAAGTCAAAAAACTTTCCCCAACTCACCCTGCTGTGGTATCATGTTGGGACTTAAGCTCAGACAGCTGGCTCCAGAGCCCACTTGTGGCCCTCATTGTACTGCTGCTTCTCCTCTCTGCCTTCTAGTAGAATCTAGAAAAGATAACTTTGTTTTGTCAGATATTCTGGGTGACTGATAGTAATGAAAGGGTTTTATTTCAATATATGTTCTTGAAAATCTTTCTAAAATATCTCGGTTGACTTCCTACTGTATGAGTCAAGTGCTCAATGTACTTCATGCCTCCTCAGTCATGTTTGACCCTGTGAATCTATGATTTGTAGCCTGCAAGTCTCCTCTGTCCATGGGATTTTCCAGACTAGAATACTGGGTCGAGTATCCATTTCCTCCTCCAGAGGATCTTTCTGACCCAGGGATTGAACCAATGTCTCTTGCACCTATTGCATTGCAGGTGGCTTCCTTACCACTGGTGCCACATGGCAAACCCAGTATTTGTAGCCAGGCTGCTTGTAGCTGATCACTGAACTGACTTGACAAAACTTTACTCCAAATTGCCTTTTGTTCAGGCTCAGTAGCTCAGTCATGTCTTACTCTTTTTGACCCCATGGACTTATCGTTCCAAGCTCCTCTGTAGGATTTTCCAGGCAAGAATACTGGAGCTGGCCGTTTTCTACTCCAAAATTACCTTTCAGTGCAAGTCAAATAAGCATATATACCCTGTTGATTGGATAGAAACATTTCTAAACTATTCCTTGATTGTAGCACTTCAAGAGATCTTAGACATAATATATTTTAATCCAAGTTAAAAATCACTTTACCGCTTCTGTGGGTTTTCGAAATGAAATACCTGCCTTGGTATCTTTATTTATCTTACTACCTCTGAAGACTGCAGAGGTCACTGAAGGGACATTACTTAGATTAACTTCTGATTTAGCTGATCATCACCACTGTTACATCTGGACTTCCAAGATAGCTAGTGGTAAAGAATCCACCTTCTGGATCAGAAGACGTATGAGATGCAAGTTTGACTTCTGAGTCATGAGGAGCTCCTGGAGGAGGAAATGGATACCCACTCAGTATCCTTGCCAGGAGAATCTCGTGGTCCGACGAGCCTGGTGGGCTACAGTCCATGGGGTCACAAAGGGTCACACCGGACAGTACAACTAACACTTTCACTTTCACCACGTTCACACAGGGAAAGCAGGCCTCTGTCACTGGTGTTAGAAGGCCCTACAGACCACGAACACATGGAAATATGATATTAAAGCTGTGTGTGTTTCTCTATTTCTCTGTGTAAGGTAATTCAGGTTGGTGCAGTGGGCCCTATGGCTCTAGGTATATGCTCTCAGGACTAACCTGAATCTGGGCCCAAGGAAAGATTCCTCTCATCTCTTTCCGCAAGTCCTCAAACACAAAGCACATGTGTCTGAGTGGCACAAAAGCATGTAGCCTCAACACTCCGGAAGGTGGGGGCAAACAGCATTGTGGAGTATGGGAAGGATTTGATTAGAGAAAATCTGTAGTTAAGATAAAAGGCAAATTAATTGCCATGTTGAGCACTTTCTTTCAGAAAGTGGGAAAAGAGTTTCAGCAGTAAACCAGGGCTCCATTTGTCACTGCTTTTCAGGATCCATTTCATGATTCTAGAGGTCCTCACAAATTGCCGGGGAATTTTTGCAATAGTGCTATTTTCAAATTTGTATATATAGAGTTTTAGCTAGATGTAACACAAATAGAGAATTATACTGATTCTTTACATTGATAGTAGATTGTCCGGGACCGCGGGTTGGCCCAGCCACATCCTATGGCTTTGCCATCCTATTGCTTTGCCTGTCCGGGACTGTGGGTTGGCCCGGCCACATCCTAAGCCTCCCAAGCATGAATGCTACAGTGCAACATTTGAGATAGCACTTGGCGGAGCTCCTGGCATGAGAGTATCATCATCCTGGTTGGGACTGTGAGAGCCTTGGCCACGCCTTACGACCTTCAGTTTGAGAACATCACCACAAGCTCCCAAAGATGGCGCCTAGCGGGAGCAGGAGGGGCGCGGTCTTGCGCGGTCTGGGACATGTGTTCATTGCCATGATTGGCTGAGTGAAGTTTCCGTGTTCGTGATCAGTGCATGCTCCTCATAGACTCTTGCCATTATGTAATCGCATGCATAGTTGACCTTTAACATGACTGGTCTATTGCTGGGCTCTTCCTCCTTCTGTACACTATAAATATTGCTTCTTTTCTACAATAAAACAAGACTTGATCAGACTCCTGTTTTGTCTCCATTTCTCATGTCTCTTGTCATCTCAATTCCCACTCCCCCTCTTTAGGTCTGCATTGACGAATCCAGCGGGCCGGGACAGCAGATAATGAAAACTAGTACATAAACATTTTCCTTAAAATGCTTAATATTGTATTTTCAAATTATTAAATAATTCAGCTTATAAAAATGCAAGTCCCTCAAATCTTATTCACTGATAGAAATTGATATTTTACTTTTTAATTTTCAATAGTTAATGCAATGCAGGAGCACCCCAATACATAAGAGAAAACTTTCAGACATAAAAGACATCGACAGTAACACAATAATAGTAGGAGACTTTAACACTCCTCTCACACCAATGGACAGATCATCCAAACAGAAAATTAAGAAAGAAACACAAGCCTTAAATGCCACACTAGAAGAAATGGACCTCATTGATATCTTTAGGACTTTCCATCCAAAAGCAGAAGAATACACTTTCTTCTCCAGTGCTCACGGAACATTCTCCAGGATAGACCACATCTTGGGCCACAAATCTAACCTCAGTCAGTTCAAGAAAACCGAAATTATATCAACCATCTTCTCGGACCACAATGCAATGAGACTGGAGATCAACTACCAGAAAAACCCTAAAAAAAGAAACACATGGAGATTAAACAATACATACCTAAAAAACCAACAGATCATTGAGGAAATCAAAGGAGAAATTAAACAATTCCTAGAAGAAAATGACAATGAACACACGACCGTGCAAAACCTATGGGATACTGCAAAAGCAGTTCTAAGAGGGAAATTTATAGCAATACAATCCCACCTCAAGAAACTAGGAAAATATGAAGCAGATGACCTAACCCTCCGCTTAAAACAGTTGGAGAAAGAAGAACAAAAACATCCCAAAGCCAGCAGAAGAAGAGAAATCATAAAGATAAGAGCAGAAATAAATGAGAAAGAAACAAAAGAAACAATAGTAAAGATAAATAAAACAAAAAGCTGGTTCTTTGAAAAGGTAAACAAAATTGACAAGCCACTGGCCAGACTCATTAAGAAAAAGAGAGAGAAGAACCAGATCAACAAAATCAAAAACGAAAAAGGAGAGATTACAACAGATAATGCAGAAATCCAAAGGATTCTAAGAGACTATTATGAGCAACTCTATGGCAACAAACTGGACAACTTGGAAGAAATGGACAGTTTCTTGGACAGGATTAATCTCCCAAGACTGAGCCAGAGAGAAACAGAAACTTTGAACAACCCAATCACAAGCTCAGAAATCAATTTGTGATTAAAACCGGCCCCCGAGTAGCTCAAACAGAAGATTTTTTATTTTCAATTTTTCAAAGTTAATCTTATTCACTGATAGAAATTGATATTTTACTTTTTAATTTTCAATAGTTAATGCAATGCAGGAGCACCCCAATACATAAGAGAAAACTTTCAGACATAAAAGACATCGACAGTAACACAATAATAGTAGGAGACTTTAACACTCCTCTCACACCAATGGACAGATCATCCAAACAGAAAATTAAGAAAGAAACACAAGCCTTAAATGCCACACTAGAAGAAATGGACCTCATTGATATCTTTAGGACTTTCCATCCAAAAGCAGAAGAATACACTTTCTTCTCCAGTGCTCACGGAACATTCTCCAGGATAGACCACATCTTGGGCCACAAATCTAACCTCAGTCAGTTCAAGAAAACCGAAATTATATCAACCATCTTCTCGGACCACAATGCAATGAGACTGGAGATCAACTACCAGAAAAAAAACCCCTAAAAACAGAAACACATGGAGATTAAACAATACATACCTAAAAAACCAACAGATCATTGAGGAAATCAAAGGAGAAATTAAACAATTCCTAGAAGAAAATGACAATGAACACACGACCGTGCAAAACCTATGGGATACTGCAAAAGCAGTTCTAAGAGGGAAATTTATAGCAATACAATCCCACCTCAAGAAACTAGGAAAACATGAAGCAGATGACCTAACCCTCCGCTTAAAACAGTTGGAGAAAGAAGAACAAAAACATCCCAAAGCCAGCAGAAGAAGAGAAATCATAAAGATAAGAGCAGAAATAAATGAGAAAGAAACAAAAGAAACAATAGTAAAGATAAATAAAACAAAAAGCTGGTTCTTTGAAAAGGTAAACAAAATTGACAAGCCACTGGCCAGACTCATTAAGAAAAAGAGAGAGAAGAACCAGATCAACAAAATCAAAAACGAAAAAGGAGAGATTACAACAGATAATGCAGAAATCCAAAGGATTCTAAGAGACTATTATGAGCAACTCTATGGCAACAAACTGGACAACTTGGAAGAAATGGACAGTTTCTTGGACAGGATTAATCTCCCAAGACTGAGCCAGAGAGAAACAGAAACTTTGAACAACCCAATCACAAGCTCAGAAATCGAATTTGTGATTAAAAATCTACCCAAAAATAAAAGCCCAGGACCAGATGGCTTCACAGCCGAATTCTACCAAACATTTAAAGAAGAGCTAATGTCTGTCCTTCTAAAACTCTTCCAAAAAATTGCACAGGAAGGAAAACTCCCAAACACATTCTACGAGGCCACCATCACCCTGATACCCAAACCAGGCAAAGACAACACAAAAAAGGAAAACTATAGGCCAATTTCACTGATGAACTTAGATGCCAAGATCCTCAACAAAATCCTAGCAAACAGAATTCAACGACATGTCAAAAAACTCATACATCATGATCAAGTTGGGTTCATCCCAGGCATGCAAGGCTTCTTCAACATCCGCAAATCAATCAACGTGATACACCATATCAACAAGTTGAAAGACAAAAATCACATGATCATTTCAATAGATGCAGAAAAAGCCTTCGACAAAGTACAACATCCATTTATGATCAAAACTCTTCAGAAAATGGGCATAGAAGGAACCTATCTCAACATAATAAAAGCCATCTATGAGAAGCCTACAGCGAACATTATTGTTAATGGTGAAAAACTGAAAGCATTCCCTCTAAGATCAGGAACAAAACAGGGGTGCCCACTTTCACCACTGCTATTCAACATAGTCCTGGAAGTCCTAGCAACAGCAATAAGAGAAGAGAAAGAAATCAAAGGAATCCAGATTGGAAAGGAAGAAGTCAAGCTCTCTCTTTTTGCAGACGACATGATATTATACATTGAAAATCCCAAAGACACGGTTACAAAGCTACTAGAGCTAATCAATGAATTCAGCAAAGTTGCAGGATATAAAGTCAACACACAGAAGTCACTGGCATTCCTATACACAAAAAATGAAAAATCAGAAAATGAAATCAAAGAGGCAATCCCCTTCACCATTGCAACCAAAAGAATCAAATATCTAGGAATAAAGCTACCCAAAGAAACAAAAGAATTGTACACAGAAAATTACAAGACACTCATGAGAGACATTAAAGAAGACTTAAACAGATGGAGAGATATTCCATGTTCCTGGATTGGAAGAATCAATATTGTGAAAATGACCATACTTCCAAATATCATCTACAGATTCAATGCAATACCTATTCAACTACCACTGACATTTTTCACAGAACTAGACCAAAGAATAACACAGTTCATATGGAAACACAGAAGACCTCGAATAGCCAAAGCAATCCTGAGGAAGAAAAATGGAGTTGGAGGGATCAGCCTCCCTAACTTCAGACTCTACTACAAAGCAACAGTTATCAAGACAGTATGGTACTGGCACAAAAACAGAACTATAGATCAATGGAACAAGATTGAGAACCCAGAGATCAACCCACGCACCTATGGGTACCTTATTTTTGATAAAGGAGGAGAAACTATAAAATGGGACAAAGACAGCCTCTTTAACAAGTGGTGCTGGGAAAACTGGACAGCTACATGCAAAAAAATGAAATTGGAACATTCCCTGACCCCATACACAAAGATCAACTCAAAATGGATTAAAGACCTCAATGTAAGACCAGAAACCATCAAACTCTTAGAGGAGAATATAGGCAAAACCCTTAAGGACCTCAATCAAAGCAAGATCTTCTCTGACCCACCAACTAAAATAGCAGAACTGAAAAGAAAAATGAACATATGGGACCTTATGAAACTTAAAAGCTTTTGTACAGCAAAAGAAATTACAAAAAAGTTCAACAGACACCCCACAGAGTGGGAGAAAATCATAGCAAATGAAACAACAGACAAAGAATTAATCTCCAAAATCTACAAGCAACTCAGACAACTCAGCACAGGGAAAATGAGCAGCCCAATCAAAAAATGGGAAAAAGATCTAAAGAGACGCCTCTCCAAAGAGGACATACAGATGGCCCAAAAATACATGAAACGATGCTCAACCTCGCTTATTATCAGAGAAATGCAAATTAAAACCACAATGAGATACCACCTCACACCTGTCAGAATGGCCATCATCAACAAATCGACAGACAACAAATGCTGGAGAGGATGTGGAGAAAAGGGAACCCTCTTGCATTGCTGGTGGGAATGTAAATTAATACAACCTCTATGGAAGACAATATGGAGATTCCTTAAAAAACTAAAAATAGAAGCACCCTATGACCCAGCAATCCCACTATTAGGCCTATATCCTGATGAAATCAAAACTGAAAGAAGCACCTGTACCCCAATGTTCATTGCAGCACTCTATACAATAGCCAGAACATGGAAGCAACCTAGATGTCCATCGACAAATGAATGGATCCAGAAGCTCTGGTACATATATACAATGGAATACTACTCAGCTGTTAAAAGAAATGCAGAAGACTCAGTCCTAATGAAGTGGCTGGCTCTAAGACTCTACTACAAAGCAACAGTTATCAAGACAGTATGGTACTGGCACAAAAACAGAACTATAGATCAATGGAACAAGATTGAGAACCCAGAGATCAACCCACGCACCTATGGGTACCTTATTTTTGATAAAGGAGGAGAAACTATAAAATGGGACAAAGACAGCCTCTTTAACAAGTGGTGCTGGGAAAACTGGACAGCTACATGCAAAAAAATGAAATTGGAACATTCCCTGACCCCATACACAAAGATCAACTCAAAATGGATTAAAGACCTCAATGTAAGACCAGAAACCATCAAACTCTTAGAGGAGAATATAGGCAAAACCCTTAAGGACCTCAATCAAAGCAAGATCTTCTCTGACCCACCAACTAAAATAGCAGAACTGAAAAGAAAAATGAACATATGGGACCTTATGAAACTTAAAAGCTTTTGTACAGCAAAAGAAATTACAAAAAAGTTCAACAGACACCCCACAGAGTGGGAGAAAATCATAGCAAATGAAACAACAGACAAAGAATTAATCTCCAAAATCTACAAGCAACTCAGACAACTCAGCACAGGGAAAATGAGCAGCCCAATCAAAAAATGGGAAAAAGATCTAAAGAGACGCCTCTCCAAAGAGGACATACAGATGGCCCAAAAATACATGAAACGATGCTCAACCTCGCTTATTATCAGAGAAATGCAAATTAAAACCACAATGAGATACCACCTCACACCTGTCAGAATGGCCATCATCAACAAATCGACAGACAACAAATGCTGGAGAGGATGTGGAGAAAAGGGAACCCTCTTGCATTGCTGGTGGGAATGTAAATTAATACAACCTCTATGGAAGACAATATGGAGATTCCTTAAAAAACTAAAAATAGAAGCACCCTATGACCCAGCAATCCCACTATTAGGCCTATATCCTGATGAAATCAAAACTGAAAGAAGCACCTGTACCCCAATGTTCATTGCAGCACTCTATACAATAGCCAGAACATGGAAGCAACCTAGATGTCCATCGACAAATGAATGGATCCAGAAGCTCTGGTACATATATACAATGGAATACTACTCAGCTGTTAAAAGAAATGCAGAAGACTCAGTCCTAATGAAGTGGCTGGCTCTAGAACCTATCATAAAAAGTGAAGTAAGTCAAAAAGAGAAAGACAAGTATAGTATACTAACTCATATATATGGGATCTAGTAAGATGGTCATGATAACACACGCAGTGAACTCATGAAAAAACAGAGAATAGACATAAAGACATTGTGGAGACCAAATAGTAGGAGGGAGTAACATGGAAACCTATACTGTCATGTGTAGAAAAGATAGCTATTGTCATTGTGCTAGGGGAATAGGAGTACCTACAACCACTTGGAGCGATGGTCTGGAGGGATGGAAGGGGGGGACCTGGGTGGGGGGAGGGTCAAGGGATATGCATATGAATGATCTGGGAACATATATGTACAAAAATTAATTAATTAATTAATTAATTAAAATTAAAAAAAAAAGAAAAAAAAAGAATAAAATGAACTTTAAAAACATCTATGAAATATTTAAATTTTAATTTTATATTTCTTTTCATTTTAACAAAATATACCAAATGTACATACTTTGGATATAATTAAATTGAAAATTAGAGATCATTATGCTCAATAGAATCTAAATTATGTGAAAATATTGATAGAAACATAATTAATAATTTTATTAAAATGAAGTAAAAAATATTTTTTGCTATAAATGTATTATTCATGAATTGTTAATTATTATTAAATATTACAGGTCCATCTACAGAATATTTAGACCTGCAGTAGTAAATTTTAACTATAATTATGTCATCTTTTGTATTTTTCTAACTTTTAGTTTAAGGGGGGGATATAAATATGACTTATCTGGGAACATGCATGTCTGTAAACAACAAAACTCTGTAAAAGTTAAAAGTAAAATAAAGGTTTTTTTTTAAAAAAGAAAGTATATATATATATAGATAGATAGATAGATAGATAGATAGATATTGATGTTATGATTTTGAGATATATTTTCCAATATGGGAGGCTAGGGCATGTTTAACTGTTTGTTGTACAAAGTATGAGGATCCCCATTTGTATTCTTGCTCTGAGTCTTGCAAATGTGGTGCCTGGTTTGTTGTTTTTCAAAGTTATGTAGGCACATCCCACAAATTGTATGGAATACTACTCAGCTGTTAAAAGAAATGCAGAAGACTCAGTCCTAATGAAGTGGCTGGCTCTAGAACCTATCATAAAAAGTGAAGTAAGTCAAAAAGAGAAAGACAAGTATAGTATACTAACTCATATATATGGGATCTAGTAAGATGGTCATGATAACACACGCAGTGAACTCATGAAAAAACAGAGAATAGACATAAAGACATTGTGGAGACCAAATAGTAGGAGGGAGTAACATGGAAACCTATACTGTCATGTGTAGAAAAGATAGCTATTGTCATTGTGCTAGGGGAATAGGAGTACCTACAACCACTTGGAGCGATGGTCTGGAGGGATGGAAGGGGGGGACCTGGGTGGGGGGAGGGTCAAGGGATATGCATATGAATGATCTGGGAACATATATGTACAAAAATTAATTAATTAATTAATTAATTAAAATTAAAAAAAAGAAAAAAAAAGAATAAAATGAACTTTAAAAACATCTATGAAATATTTAAATTTTAATTTTATATTTCTTTTCATTTTAACAAAATATACCAAATGTACATACTTTGGATATAATTAAATTGAAAATTAGAGATCATTATGCTCAATAGAATCTAAATTATGTGAAAATATTGATAGAAACATAATTAATAATTTTATTAAAATGAAGTAAAAAATATTTTTTGCTATAAATGTATTATTCATGAATTGTTAATTATTATTAAATATTACAGGTCCATCTACAGAATATTTAGACCTGCAGTAGTAAATTTTAACTATAATTATGTCATCTTTTGTATTTTTCTAACTTTTAGTTTAAGGGGGGGATATAAATATGACTTATCTGGGAACATGCATGTCTGTAAACAACAAAACTCTGTAAAAGTTAAAAGTAAAATAAAGGTTTTTTTTTAAAAAAGAAAGTATATATATATATAGATAGATAGATAGATAGATAGATAGATATTGATGTTATGATTTTGAGATATATTTTCCAATATGGGAGGCTAGGGCATGTTTAACTGTTTGTTGTACAAAGTATGAGGATCCCCATTTGTATTCTTGCTCTGAGTCTTGCAAATGTGGTGCCGTAGGACCACAGATTAATTGTAGGACCCATCTGTTCATTTATAAACTGGAAATCATGATCTCTCACGGGTGTGGTTCAAATCGATAACGCACATCAAAAATTTATAAATTGTGAGTCATCACTGTAATATGTAAATTGTCATTTAACGCATTGTCTAAAAACAATTTTTAAATTTTGAATGATAACCTATTTCCATATAAGTTAGAATAACAGAATCTCCAAGTTGAAAGTAACCTTGATAACATACTACAGGGCTTCCCCTGGTGTTCCAGTGGGTAAGGACACCGCCTTGCAGTGCAAGGGATGCCGGTTCGATCCCTGGCCTGGGAAGATTCCACGTGCCGAGGAGCGGCTGGACCGATGTGTCCAATTACCGAGCCAGAGCTCTGGAGTGCATGTGCCCAGAGCCAGTGCTCTGCAATGACAGATGCCACCGTGATGGGAGGCCCACAGGAGCCAAAGAACAAAGACAGATGAAAATGGAGAAATGAAAGACCAATAGAAGTGGCCCTCCTGCTCCCCTCCCTCCCCAACCCGACCCCCGCCCAAAAATAAAATAAATAAATATTAAAAAAAAAAATAAGATAACATACTACTACTTCTCTTTTCTTCCCTCTTCACTTGTTGAGACAGTCCGTTTTATTCTTTGATACCTCTGAGAGTCAAAATGCACTCTTCCTTCCATTTTGTAATATGCTTTTATTAAAGACATCATCACTGCTATACCTTTTTCTTTGATGTTATCCCTCAACCACCTTTAAAGTTCAGATAATTTTCAAAGTCATAATAAATTGCAATTTAAAGACAGTTTCACCTCTTGTGAACCTTTTCCCCTTTAAAAACGTCGTCAGACTTCTTTGGTGGTTCAATGGCTGAGAGTCCACATTCCCAATGCAGAGGACCTAGGTCTGATCCCTGGTCTCACATGCTGCAGCTAAGAGTTGACATGCCACAACTAAAGAACCCACATGCTACAATAAATATTGAAGATCCTGTGTGCCACAACTAAGTTTGAGCAAATAAATAATAAACATTGGAACCACATTCATCAGTAAGACAAACTAAAATTGCATCAGGTACCAAACCTTTAGAATAATCTGATTATTTATTCTATTGATGAGAATTCTGCTTGTATAAGCAGCCTATATGAGAGAATTTATGAAATGTTGTGTTAATTTTCCTTTCCCATTAAATCATTTGTACCCCAATCTAGCAGATGTTCTGAACAAAGAGAATTGAATATAATAGGAGCAAGTGTTAAGACATGCATGATTAGTTAGAGAGATTTCTAAATACTTCTTTTAGTAAGACTTCTACCCAAACCTGTAAAAGTCATTTTTTCCCACTATATAGACATTGCATACAAGGATCTACATGGAATAAAGAAAGTACAGTTGCATTATAGAGCTGACAGTGTGTGTATATAACATTAGCTGCATGGAGTACCATGGCAGCAGTTTAGAATAAAGTTATGGAGGCTTACATCCTCCTCCTGCTGCCTCCCCTCTGTGTTATCAAGTGATGGATCATTTGAAGTCAAAAGCAAACCCTGTTAAGTTGGTACATCAGACTCAGGGTTGTCCCTGAATTAATTACACCTTCTGCTACTTTGCAAAGGATTGTCACCAATAAATTCTAATAAACAGGAGTAGAAAGATTTTGTTCATGCCATTTCAAAGAAATTAGAACATAGTAGTGTTATTTAGCAATGCAGATGTTATATTATTCTGTTGTTTATATGAAAATGGATATGACATCAAGAGGTATATCAAATGAGTAGATAGAGATTTGAGCTGGGTTACTGTTTTGATTATGGATATTTATTCACAATGCAGGAGTTGCTTCATGGAACGTCTTCTCCTAAGATGGATTACCTATTTTTGGAAGCCTTATTATATATTCTTTTATTATTTAGAAGTGTCAGTACTACCAAGGTACAATATTTATGAGTGCCTTGTTTAAGCTCTACCTTAATTAGTTTAGTTTCCAGAGTTGTAAGACATGAAGCTAATATGCGATTGTCAAGTGATGCGGTGCTGTCTGTTGGCTGCTGGGAAATGTGCCAGCAATACATGGTCTGAAAACAGTAATTGCACTGTGACTCTGATTTGTTGTGTTGTGTTTAATGTTGTTTCATCAGAAAATCACCTCATTTTCTATTTCCATTACTCTGTCAGGACAATATCGTTACATACACAATAGCCAGATGCCCAAATAAGATTTATGTTTATCAACTGACAAAGAATTAAGACATTTAGATGTTCTCCATGCAGACACACATACATACACACATTTCTTTCATCCTCTTTCACCTCTTTAATGTGTGTGTGTGTGTATGTGTGTTTATGCCTGAAATATTGATGGCATTGTGATTTAGGGAGGATTTCGAACTATCAATATCATGGTCCAATGTCATATCCTTTAGTGAAATAGTCACACCCAAGTATTCCATATGTTTCAAAGAGAAAGATAAAGAGTGATACACTATTATAAACTTATAATTCATAATTTGGAAGTTAATATCCTCTCTGGGACAGATTAGGAATAGAAAAGCAAAGGATATCTCGTTTGTTGTTGCATGCATGCTAAGTTGCTTTAGTTATGTTCAACTCTTTGAGACTCTATCAACTGTGGCCTTTCAGGCTCCTCTGTCCATGGAGTTTTCTAGGCAAGAATATTGCAGTGGTTGCTATGCCCTCCTTCAGAAATTCTTTCCAAGCAAGGGATTGAATCCATGTCTCTTATGTCTTCTGCATTAGTAGGCAGGTTCTTTAGCACTCATGGGAAGCCCTCATTCAGTCACTAACTCATGTTTGATTCTTTGCAATCCCATGGACTGCAACACATCAAGCTTTTCTGTCCTTCACTATCTCCTGGAGTTGGCTAAAACTCATGTCTATTGAGTCAGTGAATCCATTCAGCCATCTCATCCTCTGTCACTCACTTCTCTTCCTGATTTTAATTTCTTCAAACGTCAGGGTCTTTTCTAATGAGTCAGCTCTTTGCATCAGATGGCTGAAGTATTGGAGCTTCAGTTTCAGCATCAGTCCTTCCAATTAATATTCAGGGTTTATTTATTTTAGGATCGACTGGTTTGATCTTGCAGTCCAAGGGACTCTCATGAGTCTTCTCCAGCACCACAGTTCAAAAGCATCCATTCCTCAGTGCTCAGTCTTCTTCATGGCCCAACTCTCACATTTGTACATGCCTACTGGAAAAACCATAGCTTTGACTATATGGGCCTTTGCAGTGATTTTGGAGCTCAAGAAAGTTAAATCTGTCACTGTTTCCACTTTTACTTCGTCTTCATTTGCCTTGAAGTGATAGAACTGGATGCCATGATCTTTGTTTTCTTTCACTCTTCTCTTTCACTCTCATCAAGAGGCTCTTTAGTTCCTCTTAACATTTTTGTCATTAAATTGGTATCATCTGCATATCTGAGGTTGTTGATATTTCTCTCAGCAATCTTGATTTCAGTTTGTCATTCATCCAGCCTAGCATTTCACATGATGTACTTGCATAGAAGTTACATAAGCCAGGTGATAATACACAGCTTTGATGTACTCCTTTACCAATTTTGAATCAGTCTGTTGTTCTATGGCACAACTTAGTATGGCATACCACACAGTATGAGAGATACCTCATAGTAACTTTGGAAATCATTTTTACCTTGGCACAATAGTTACATACATCTTCAAAATTATCATAGACCCTCAAAACCTTTTACAAGATCTTATACTCTCAAGCTCATTGCCACTTCATATTACTTTCAATCCTATCAAGGTCAAAAGAGAATATATCAATTTCAAGTTTTGACTAGCTATATCTCATTTAAATCAGCATACTAAATCCTTCAAGCCTGCTCAGTCTAGGATATCCTGCCTAATGTTCTGTGTTTTTAACAACCAAGAATTATCATACATAGACCCAGTGGCAGTTCTTTCTTGTGTCATTTTTAGAGTTGGTCATATCCAGTACCAAGTACAAATATTGTAAAACATACATTTGCATCAAAAGTACCCATTTTTTCATCTTCTCAAGATGGTTGTATTATAATTTTGCTTGTATCAAGGTTCACAATTTAGATTTTTATGACATTAATCAAAGCAGAAACATGTGATACATTGATTATGTTTCTTTCTAGCTCAACATCTTGTTTTCCCTGGAGTTAACAATTGTGTTAACTTTTATTACCTTAGTTTATCATGTATTTATCATAGATGAAAACCCTCAGTTCTCCCACAGTTATATAGACCTCTTCTCAAAACTTAAGAACATCTGAGATATTCTGTCAATTTTAGTTGCTTGAAGACATTTCTAGAGCTCCACATTTGTTTTTATTTGTACTTCTCACTATCTCTTAGCTAGGTGGGAGAGATAGTGTGAGAAGGGGGCGATCTAGTTAAAATACTTGCTCTAAAATGAGAACCCTCTAGTGGTAGATGTAACCAGTAAAACAAAGGAAAGGGACTCAGGCCATCTCCTGCAGTCTCTAGATTCTCTTAAGCCTTTGGGCAGCCTTTTGGGAAAGGGATATATGGCATTTCTCCCTGTGTGTCCCATGGCTGCAGCCACAAAGTTCCATCATCCAGTTTCTCTGAAGAGTATATTAGTAGCTATCTTTTCACAAAATTTCTGAAAGTGTACCTGCAATTTTTACTTTTTACAAGTTGCCAACAGATGTGACCAGGCATACTTCCTTGAGAACTGGTCATTTTAATTGAAAATTTAAGACTACAGTTTCATTGTTATAAAAATATGATAAAAATTTTACAATTTCTGCAACCATGTCTTCAATTAATTTATCCAATAATGTGATAGCCACCATCTAAAGAGGGTCTTACTATATAGTTAATACAAAGCAAGGGAATGAGATAAAACCGAGGCCAGAGAGATTTTCAAGGATTTCTTCTGGCTGTGCTTTTGCTGCTTTAAATCCCAAATTCCCTCTTTTTCCGGATGTCCATACTGATCATTCCAGCTCACCAACAGATGTCTTAAAAAGCATGTAGTCACGTGTTTTGTGACTTTATCCTTCTTACATCTTGCATATATTCCTACTTATGTAAGTGTGCATCTCTTTTGTCTTTGCCTTTTCCTCTTGCTTAGGGTATAAAGTTTTGAATGTAAGAATTAGGTAGTAGATTATTTTTATTTGGGATATTTATATTTTATAAAGTACCCTAAACTCTGAATTGGCAAATACTGAAACATTTATTGTTCCTAGTGGAAATATATCAGAAGTGTTGAGTGACCTGTCTGAGGCCACTCCATCAACAGGTGCCAGAGTTGTATTGCCATGCTCTGGTCATCTCTGTGACAGCTGGAACAGGAACAAAGAGCATTTTATTTGACCTGAGCTGGGAAATAGAGGTTGGAGACTTGAGACTTAATTTTTTCACCACTTTGGGCATGCACATAGTATGTCTACAAATGACTTAAAGCACATAAGTATTGATTTGGGGGTTACAAATATATTTTAGCAGTATACATGTGTTCAAAGGTGAAATCCATGAATAACGAGGATTAATTCCACTTGTCACATTTTTTTGGATGCCTCAAACAGTGAATATAATCCTTTTCCAGGTGTTGTTGTTGTTAAATTGCCCAGTCATGACTGACTCTTTGAGACCCCATGAACTACAGCACTCTAGGCCTCCCTGTCCTTCACTATCACCCAGAGTTTTCTCAAACTCATGTCCATTGAGTCAATGAATCCACTCAGCCATCTCATCCTCTCTTACTCCCTTCTCCTCCTGCCCTCAATCCTTCCCAGCACCAGGGTCTTTTCCAGTGAATCAAGTCTTCGCATCCAGTAGGAAAAATATTAGAGCTTCAGCTTCAGTATCAGTCCTTCCAGTGATTCAGGTTGATTTATTTTAGGATTGACTGGTTTGATCTCCTTGCTGTCAAAGGGATTCTCAAGAGTCTTCTCCAGCACTGCATTTTGAAAGCATCCATTTTTTTAGCTCTCAGTCTCTTTACAGTCCAATTCTCACATCTATACATGATTACTGGTAAAGCCATATGGACCTTTTGCCAGTAGTTATTGCTGTATAAAGGTTTAGTGATGAGCTGGTGGTCGAGTGAATAATCTGATCATTCCAGCTCACCAACAGATGTCTTATAGTCACGTGTTTTGTGACTTTATCCTTCTTACATCTTGCATATATTCCTACTTATGTAAGTGTGCATCTCTTTTGTCTTTGCCTTTTCCTCTTGCTTAGGGTATAAAGTTTTGAATGTAAGAATTAGGTAGTAGATTATTTTTATTTGGGATATTTATATTTTATAAAGTACCCTAAACTCTGAATTGGCAAATACTGAAACATTTATTGTTCCTAGTGGAAATATATCAGAAGTGTTGAGTGACCTGTCTGAGGCCACTCCATCAACAGGTGCCAGAGTTGTATTGCCATGCTCTGGTCATCTCTGTGACAGCTGGAACAGGAACAAAGAGCATTTTATTTGACCTGAGCTGGGAAATAGAGGTTGGAGACTTGAGACTTAATTTTTTCACCACTTTGGGCATGCACATAGTATGTCTACAAATGACTTAAAGCACATAAGTATTGATTTGGGGGTTACAAATATATTTTAGCAGTATACATGTGTTCAAAGGTGAAATCCATGAATAACGAGGATTAATTCCACTTGTCACATTTTTTTGGATGCCTCAAACAGTGAATATAATCCTTTTCCAGGTGTTGTTGTTGTTAAATTGCCCAGTCATGACTGACTCTTTGAGACCCCATGAACTACAGCACTCTAGGCCTCCCTGTCCTTCACTATCACCCAGAGTTTTCTCAAACTCATGTCCATTGAGTCAATGAATCCACTCAGCCATCTCATCCTCTCTTACTCCCTTCTCCTCCTGCCCTCAATCCTTCCCAGCACCAGGGTCTTTTCCAGTGAATCAAGTCTTCGCATCCAGTAGGAAAAATATTAGAGCTTCAGCTTCAGTATCAGTCCTTCCAGTGATTCAGGTTGATTTATTTTAGGATTGACTGGTTTGATCTCCTTGCTGTCAAAGGGATTCTCAAGAGTCTTCTCCAGCACTGCATTTTGAAAGCATCCATTTTTTTAGCTCTCAGTCTCTTTACAGTCCAATTCTCACATCTATACATGATTACTGGTAAAGCCATATGGACCTTTTGCCAGTAGTTATTGCTGTATAAAGGTTTAGTGATGAGCTGGTGGTCGAGTGAATAATCTGATAGCCCTAGAATCTGAAAACAAGGGCTGGTGTATTTCTTTCTCTTTAATGGCACACCATCTAATGTATTGAAAGACTCTCACTAAAGGTGTTGAGAACATGAACTCTGGAGAGAGTGGGTCTAGATTTGAATCCTAACTCCACAATTATGCCTGCCTCTGTGAGGCCAACCCATAGTTCATTCTTTTATAAAATGGAAGATAATAACAGTTCCACCCTTAAGGAACTGTTGGTCTGCCCTGTTGGCTCAGACAGTAAAGAATCCCCTGAAATGTGGGTAACCTGAGGTCAACACCTGTGTCAGGAAGATCCCCTAAAAGAAATGGCTATCATTCCAGTATTCTTACCTGAATGATTCCATAGACAGAGGGACCTGCTTGGCTACAGTCAGTGTGGTCACAAAAGGCCAGACCTGACTGAATGGCTAACACACACTCCCTAGGGGGTTGTTATAAGAATTAAATAAATTAATATTTGAAAATAATTTAGAAAGTACTTGGCACATAGTGCTATATAAATGCTTAGTAAAATTAAAAACATAAACAAAAATGAAACCCAATACCATATTCCAAATACTAAGTTTGTAATAAAATATTTCTACTAAAAATTAATATCTATGACTTTTCATTTCTCTATACTTATTTGAGTGAAACCACCCAACTGCTTTCTTTAAAAGACGCCTAGGAGAGTGCAGTGAAAAGTGTATTCAAAAGTATGAAGTTAAAGAAATATTATGATTTTTTTGCATGCAAATCTGGCAAGCTTCAAAGCCAGGATGTGGTCTTTTGAATCTGTCCTATGAATACCTGAAACTTGTACTTTATGGTTCACCCAGTATATGGACAGGTAGCAATTTTGTTGTGACTTTCTCACACTTAATGTCTTTGAATGAGCTGACAGAGCTCACTGCTGCACTGCCAGGAAATAACCATTTAGGGTGACGCTGTATACATTTCTTCTCTTTTCTACCAATCAACAGGTTATAACTTAAGATAGAAAGGAGACCCCTGAGTTCATGCTGGAAATGGGGGTTGGGGGAGCAAGACTAAGAAATGATAGGTTGTCAGCTTCCTTGAAAAGCTATAAGGCATTAGAACTGAAAATAAATACTTTATTGCCTTGCAAAGAAGGTTTCGTAGCATTCAGATATTACCTACATCTGCTTTAATGATTCCATTTAAGCTGTCATTTTCTGCATTTACCTTGCAGCATTCAAAAGCAGCTATACTTAGATGTTCACAGTCAATACTTTGCTAGCATTTACCACAGTGGTGTTGGGTATGGGGAGAAAATGGTATATCATATATTTCAAAGAACAGTTTCCTTCCAGAAAATTAGCAGTAATTTTGAGGCTACTCTTACAGGGAAATAACGTTTCTTTGAAGAAAAAAACTGCTGACACTGAACAAAAAAGATGAGGAGAGGAAGAGAAAGACACAGAGGCAGACTAAACTCACTCTGGGTCCTTTCTTTCTCCACCTTTTTTTCTATTTGTTTCACTGAGACACTTGGTCATGCACTTCTGTGGTGACTGCAAGGAAGCTGGGGATGAAGTCAGAATAGACCAGTTCTAATCGAAAAAGGAGACAAACAATGCTGGCTTTTCTGGGGATTCACTCTGCTGCTTCTGAACTGGGAGTAATGGTGACTATGGACTCCAAGAGGCCACAAAGAAGGTGCTGAGGTTTTCTCTATGGTCTATAGTAACTCACAGTGGGAGAGCATCTTTTCATGTGTTTATCAGCCATCTGTATATCTTTAGAGAAATGTCTGCTTTGGTCTTCTGCCCACTTTTGACTGGTTTATTTGTTTTTCTGGTATTGAGATGCATGAGCTACTTATATGTTTTGGAAATTAATTTTTTCAGTTGTTTCATTTGCTATTATTTTCTCCTATTCTGAGGGTTCTCTTTTCACCTTGTTTATTTTTTCCTTTGCTGTGCAGAATATTTTAAGTTTAATTAGGTCTCACTGTTGCATTTTTGTTTTTATTCCCATTACTCTAGAAGGTGGGTCAAAGAAGATCTTGCTGTAATTTATGTCAAAGAGTGCTATGCTTATGTTTTACTCTAAGAGTTTAATAGTTCTACTCTTACATTTAGGTCTTTAATCTATCCTGATTTCATTTTTGTGTATAGCGTTTGGAAGTGTTTCAGTTTCGTTCTTTTACATGTAGCTATCCAGTTTTCCCAGCACCACTTATTAAAGAGACACTCTTTGCTCCATTGTATATTTTTGCCACCTTTGTCACAGATAAGGGGCCTATAGGTGCATGGGATTTCTGTCTTGTTCCATTGGTGTATATTTCTGTATTGTGCCAGTGCCATACTGTCTTGATGACAGTAGCTTTGTAGTACAGTCTGAAGTCAGGAAAGTTGATTCTCTCCAGTTCCATTCTTTTAATTTCCTCTAGTTCCATAGTTTTGTCTATTCGGGGTCTTTTTTGCTTCCATACACATTATGAATTTTTTTGTTCTAGTTCTGAGAAAAATTGCATTGATAACTTGATAGGGATTGCATTAAATCTATAGATTGCTTTTGGCGGTATAGTCATTTCATGATATTGATTGAGAAGGAATACATTATTTTACTCTTGCCATTTTCTTCGTCCACATCTCTGCTAGGTACTGGCTCAGATTCCTTCTATTTGGAATTCAGAAGGGTAACTGCATACTCATTCCACATCCACATTCTCACTTCCTGTCAATTTGGCAGTCACATTGAAAAAATAATTGCCCACTTTAGTGTTAGTAATTGAATGCAGATTGTTTTATTTGACTTCATCAAGAAATGAGTGTTGATACCAAGAATCTCATTCCTGATAGAATTTAAAATAAAATTTACCAAAGCACTACTCAATCAATAACTTGAAGATGTGACTTAAATACAGTTAAATAGACTGAAGTTTTCAATTTTCCATCTCTAGTATACAAGATTCCATATGAAACTCCACATTTCTCAAAATTATTTTCCCACTGAATCTTTCTTTTTTAAATAAAGCATCATGAGAGATTAGAATTACAAAAATCACTAAAAATTTGTGGAAAACACATTCCTAGAGTGAGGGCTATAATCCTCAGTCTTGTAAACAGATTGGAATGAAATAATTTTCTGATTCGTTTTTTTCCCATTTCAGAATTCACACAGTATTATTCATTTCAAGCTGCAAGAATGTTGAGTACTACTTTCCCTTTACCAAAACAAGGAAAAGTATATTATAGGTAGCACATAAAAAACTTTGCAATAAACTTGCCTGCCCTAAAAAACAAAAACAAAAACAAAAAAACTTGCCTGCCCTGAGTAATGACTGGTTTAGTTATGGATAAGATTTGGAAAAACAGCTCTCTGAACTCCATGTTGCAACATTTCACCTAAGCTGTATTTCCAAGTTTTTCAGCTGCTTCAAAACCATTTATTAGTGAAGAAGTGTATCTGAACACAGTAATTTCCCAATAAAAAACCACAGGAATCAACAAAATTAGCATAAGATGATCAAAATGCAATGTTATATTTCCCATAATCATTGTGGATCATTTGGTTCATACCAAAATTTGGACTTTGTCTGTCATAGCCAAGAGGAAGTTTCGGTCAAATGTGGCAGAAACTCAAGGGGCGTTGCTCACCACAGGTGTTTAATCATCAGGAATTCTCTTGGGGAATAGTACTGATGGCTGGCCAAACCCGTGTCTTGGCATTTACAGACTGGGAAAAACTAGTTGTGTGAGAGAGGCAGGTTAGAAGAGCATCAAAATCTGGACAGGCTCCAAAGAAAATCTCATCTTTCATTTCACACCTTTGCTATTTTCTGTCAGTTTCTCCCCAGAAAGCATTATTACTTTGCAGTGTTCAATGGGGGCTGATGGGCAACTTCGACATTTCCACTCAGCTTCACTGCCTGGTGGATAGACTTCTTCATTAAAGCTGCACCACACTTCTGGTTTAATGTGCATAAATATAGGTACTCAAAAAGGGGAAACACTTTTCTATCCATGAAGATATTACATCCAAGAGACAAAAAGAAAACCTGTTAATTGAGAATCACACTTTGGTTTAATTACACGGATGCTAAAATAATGTAACTGAAGCACCTTAAAATATAATTATCCACTATGCAATGCTTGAGAGCATGTTTTATCTTTTTGCCTTTAATATATATGATCAAGAAAAGGTCAACAAAAGAATAATTCCTGGGTAATTTGGGAAACTGGGACATTTTTGGGTTTGAAAGATGTTTCAGAAAAGTATCTTGCATTTGGAAGGAATCATCAAAGATATTTTATGAGTAATTAAACATAAAATCCTTCTTTACCTGTATGTTCTTCAAAGACATCTGGGATTAAAATAAATAATAAATTTTAGGGTAGCTTGAAACTGTATTCAATTATTTCCTCCAACATAGCAGCAAGAGAGAACTGCTGTCTCTTTGGAAAGACATGCAGCATTTACTGTGTGACTAGAAAAAGGTTTAGAAAATGCCTGTAATTGCCAAAATACTGTTTTCCCCCCTCCTTCTCCAACGTTAAGCCCCTCTTGTATTTATTATTAATATTATACTGACATCATAAATTTTTCAAAAAGCTTTTCATAGAATGCTAATATGTATCTCAAACGTTGCTTAAAATAAGCCTGATTATGTATTGTTTTTCCATTGTTATTCACTTTGTGCTTTCATATGCATTTTATTTTCCTTGTGAATTTTGCTTATTTCTATGAGTTGTGTTTGTCATAGGTTATAGCAAACATGCTTGATTGATGCTAATATTATGCATTTATTATTAACATGGTGGACAGCACATACTATTGTTAGCCTTCTAAGAAAGATTTACAGCTAAAAATGGATAGTAATTTAGCAACTGGAGACCTGATAAAGACTAATTCCCTATAGCAATCTAGAGATGATACTTCACAGACCCAATTCTAGCTTCAAGAAGTACAGAATGTTCTTGGCACTGGAGAGAGAAGAATGTAATACTGAGAACAGGAGGACAAAGCAGAAGATGGAGTTCTTGGAATTTCTCTAAGGCTAGCATGAGGAAGAGAACTGAGGCTTAAGTGGTGCATCCACAGACCATCTTGGTTATAATCGTGACAAACAGGCTGTGGATGAGGGCATATGACAGAGGAGGAATGGAACTTGGGCTAGATTCAAGATGAGAGAAGTGTTGCCCTCCCTTCCCTCTCTCCAACTCCCTGGCCCAAATACACACAGGAGGTCATAGGTCTGTGAAGAGCAAGGGATAAAAGCTCAAGGCCTAGACTGAATGCCTGGATGTTAACGTTACCTCTATCTGAAACCAGCTGTGGAACCCTGGAAAAATGATCCACCTATCAAATCCTCTGTTTCTTCCTGGACATTTTTGGGTTTGAAAGATGTTTCAGAAAAGTATCTTGCATTTGAAGGAATCATCAAAGATATTTTATGAGTAATTAAACATAAAATCCTTCTTTACCTGTATGTTCTTCAAAGACATCTGGGATTAAAATAAATAATAAATTTTAGGGTAGCTTGAAACTGTATTCAATTATTTCCTCCAACATAGCAGCAAGAGAGAACTGCTGTCTCTTTGGAAAGACATGCAGCATTTACTGTGTGACTAGAAAAAGGTTTAGAAAATGCCTGTAATTGCCAAAATACTGTTTTCCCTCCTTCTCCAACGTTAAGCCCTCTTGTATTTATTATTAATATTATACTGACATCATAAATTTTTCAAAAAGCTTTTCATAGAATGCTAATATGTATCTCAAACGTTGCTTAAAATAAGCCTGATTATGTATTGTTTTTCCATTGTTATTCACTTTGTGCTTTCATATGCATTTTATTTTCCTTGTGAATTTTGCTTATTTCTATGAGTTGTGTTTGTCATAGGTTATAGCAAACATGCTTGATTGATGCTAATATTATGCATTTATTATTAACATGGTGGACAGCACATACTATTGTTAGCCTTCTAAGAAAGATTTACAGCTAAAAATGGATAGTAATTTAGCAACTGGAGACCTGATAAAGACTAATTCCCTATAGCAATCTAGAGATGATACTTCACAGACCCAATTCTAGCTTCAAGAAGTACAGAATGTTCTTGGCACTGGAGAGAGAAGAATGTAATACTGAGAACAGGAGGACAAAGCAGAAGATGGAGTTCTTGGAATTTCTCTAAGGCTAGCATGAGGAAGAGAACTGAGGCTTAAGTGGTGCATCCACAGACCATCTTGGTTATAATCGTGACAAACAGGCTGTGGATGAGGGCATATGACAGAGGAGGAATGGAACTTGGGCTAGATTCAAGATGAGAGAAGTGTTGCCCTCCCTTCCCTCTCTCCAACTCCCTGGCCCAAATACACACAGGAGGTCATAGGTCTGTGAAGAGCAAGGGATAAAAGCTCAAGGCCTAGACTGAATGCCTGGATGTTAACGTTACCTCTATCTGAAACCAGCTGTGGAACCCTGGAAAAATGATCCACCTATCAAATCCTCTGTTTCTTCCTTTGTAAAATAAAGATAACAATAGTACCACTGGGTCCAGTTGTCATGATAATTAAGTGAAATAACTTAAATAGTACATTGAAAAGAGTGCCTAGCATGTTGTGAATATTCAAAAAATTTACATCATCAGATCTTGTATCACTTCTCCAAAGCCCAGGCTAATTCTACTTTGCCAAAACAAGTATACATTTCTAACTTGGTAAGTGTAAGCAGTCAGACAAAGGTCTGTAACTTGCAGAACCTTCAAGAAGAAGAAAAGTTCTGCAAACTTAGAGGAATCTTGGATTTTTAAATCTATTGCCAAGTTAGCCTGTCTGCTACATCCTTGTTTTACTCAGAAAAAAAAAAAAATCATAGCTTAGAAATGGAGCAAGAACTGCTCTGGACAGTTCGTAGGTGGGTAGTCAGAGGTGTGTCTGCATTCACACCTACATGGTACAAGGCTCATTGTTTCAGGGTGAAAAGCTACTGCATACATGTGCATCTGATAATGACTCCAGACCTGTCCCAGTGGACCACCTGCATGGTTAGATTTTTTGGATGATGTATGCTTTGAGTGAAGTGAGGAATGAAGAAAGGGAGGTATTTTATTAATTGCTAAACATCTGGAATAGTCAGTTTTTCTAATCAATATTCTCCAACTTTCTGTTTGATAAAACTACTATAATATCCAACATTTATAAAATGCTTTATGCATATATACATTTATTGTAAAAGAAATCAGGAACATTAATGACTTTTCAAAGATGTATTTGTTAAACTCATGTTAATAATGTGTTATTTTGTCACTGTTTGATATACAAAGTTTCTTACCAAGATTCATTTGTGCCCTTCTTGTCTTGAGCCAAATGAACATACTGTAAAGAGGCAAGCACTGTAGTTTAAAGACATTTGAGGATTAAGTTCACTTGGGTTGAATTTTAGCTTAACACCTTATTAGCTGTGCTGTTGTTCAGTCACTAAGTTATGCCTGCCTGTCTGACTCTTTGTTATCCTATGGAGTGTAGCACACCAGTCTCCTGTCATCCACTATTTCCCAGAGTTTGCACAAATTCATATCCATTGAGTTGGGGATGCCATCTGACCATCTCATCCCCTGCTACCCCCTTCTTTGGAATTCAGTCTTTCCCAGCATTAGGGTCTTTTCCAGTGAGTCAGCTGTTCTCATCAGGTGGCCAAAGTATTGGAACTTCAGCTTCAGCATCGGCCCCTTCAGTGAATATTCAGGGTTTGATTTCCTTTAGGATTGACCGGTTTCATCTCCTTGCAATCCAAGGAACTCTCAGGAGTCTTCTCCAGCACTACAGTTTGAAACCATCAATTCTATGGTGCTCAGTCTTCTTTATGGCCCCACTCTCATATCCATACATGACTACTGGAGAAACCATGGCCTTGGACTTTTGTTGGCAAAGTTATGTCTCTGTTTTTAAATACATTGGCTAGTATTGTCATAGCTTGCTTTCCAAACAGCTAGCATCTTTTAATTTTGTGGCTATAGTCACCATCTGCAGTGATTTTTAAAATATTTATTTATTTATTTATTTATTTATTTATTTATTTTTGGCTATTCTGGGTTTTCACTGCTGCCACAGGATTTTCTCTAGTTGCAGGGAATGGGAGTTACTCTCTAGTTGAGATGATCAAGCTTCCTGTTTTGGTGACTCTTCTTGTTGTGGAAGTTGGGCTCTAGGGCATACAGATTTCAGTAGTTGTGGCACATGGACTCAATAGTTGTGGCTCCGAGGCTCTAGAGAACAGGCTCAATAATTGTGACTCATGGGCTTAGTTGCTTCACAACATGTGGGATCTTCCCTGTTCAGGGTCGAACCCGTGTCTCCTGCATTGGCAGGAGAACTCTTTACCACTGAGCTACCAGGGAAGCCCCCTCAGTGATTTTGGAACCCAAAAAAACAAAATCTGTCACTGCTTTCACTTTCAGCATTCTCAATCTCCTTTTTCACTCTCCTGTTCACCCTCATCAAGAGGTTCTTTTGTTCCTCTTTGCTTTCTGCCATTACAGTGGGTATCATCTGCATATCTGATGTTGTTGATATTTCTCCTGGCAATGTTGATTCCAGATTATGATTCATCTAGCCCTGTATAGTCTGTTGTTTCATGTTCAGTTCTAAATGCTGCTTCCGGTTGTGTCATTCCCTTTCTGAAAACCTGCCATGAGCTACCTAATGCACTTAGGGATATGGTTTTTAGTGGGAGGTAACTTCTTGCCAATCTTACTTTTTTTTTTTTTTTTTTAAATTTTGGCCTCCTTTTATTGATTTTTTAAAAAAATCTTTCATCCATCTTTATTCTTTGGCCTGTGTAGGCTTCCCTTCACTGTGGCCTCTCTCCTTGCATAGCCTTGGCTCTGTGCATATGTGCTCCAGAGTGCTGGCTCTTATTTGGACACACTGGTCCAGCTGCTCTGCAGCATGTGGGATCCTCCCTGGCCAAGGGTCGAACCGGTGCCACTTGCACTGCAAGGTGACTGTATTGGCTCAAGTAATTTCTAAGACTGTTCAGTTCCTAGAGTCTATAATTCCACTTGTACTTTTTAAAAGTATCAATGTCATCCTTCCAGAAGTAAAAGTATCAGTATTAGTGAGTGTGTTAAAGCTAGGTGTTGCAACAAACTGGATCATTTCCCAGGGGCTTAAACAGTGATGTGTTGCCAAATATTTAACAAGTGACTACTCAAACAAAAGGAAGAAAAAAGGCCTTGATTTGCAGAACTTGGAATTTTCATGGGGTAAATACTCCTACCATGATTTGAAGACTTACGTTTACAACATCATGTCATTGCATATGCAATTGGGAAGAGATACTGCTTATTGATGGAGCTGGTATGAGTTGTCTTCAGGATAACACAGAGCTTAACTCACTAAACTTTACTACTCACTTTCATGCCATTCAGTGTAATCAATGGGAGCAGAGTGAGGTTCTGCTGCTCATAGTCATTGCAGGTTCTGGGTGACAGAGGGTCTGCTGACAAGTGCAAACCCTTTTAAAGCAACCAGTGTAATACTTGGCACACAAGCAGCTACCTGTAACAGCTGTGGCCCCACAGACTGTAGCCCACTAGGTCTGTTGTCCATTGGATTTTCCAGGCAAGAATATTGCATCTTCCACATCAAATCAACACATGATAATAATAAATATACCCTCCATTCATGTGGAGGTGTAACAAAAACCAACATAGCACTGAAAAACATCCTCCAATTAAAGACAAGGAAAAAAAATTGCACATTAGATGACTAAGGACAGAGTTATGTTAATTTAAACTCCTATTTGCAAAAATAAGAAACAGGGAGAAAAACATACATCACTGTTTTCATGTGAAATTCTGTAGGTCAATTGTTAAGTTGTCTGCCTTGGCAGTGAGGAAATTCTTGATGATACTCTGGTTCTGTCTTCTGGAAATATTTCCTTTGTCCATTCATCACTATGGCCCTTGCACTAACCACTGAGTGAAGGGCTTCTTCCTAATATTTATCCTCCTCAAGCATCTGAAGTGGGTTCAGCGATTCAGTGATCTCCAGAGTGACAGAACCAGTAGAATATGAACGAAATTTATTATAAGGAATTGTCTCATGGATCTGAGAAGTCCTGCAATCTTCTGTTTGCAAGATGGAGATCAGGAAAAATTGGTGGAATATTTCAGTATGAATATGAAGACCTAAGAACCAGGGGGAAACAGTGATGCAAATTCCAGTCTGAAAGGAAATGATATTTTCCAGTTCAAATAATAAAGCAGAACAAAAGGGTTAAATTGTCCCTGCCTCAGCTTTTTCTGTTCCATTCAGACCCTCAATAGATTGGATAATACCCACTGTCATTGAGGGCAATCAACTTAACTGAACCCAGTAATTCAAACGGTAATCTCTTCCAGAAACCCTCTCATAGACACACCCAGAAATAATGTTTAACCAAATATCTGGGTATTTCATGATCCCAGAATTATATCACGGATTCTTTTAAAATTTGCCATTCAGTGTAATCAATGGGAGCAGAGTGAGGTTCTGCTGCTCATAGTCATTGCAGGTTCTGGGTGACAGAGGGTCTGCTGACAAGTGCAAACCCTTTTAAAGCAACCAGTGTAATACTTGGCACACAAGCAGCTACCTGTAACAGCTGTGGCCCCACAGACTGTAGCCCACTAGGTCTGTTGTCCATTGGATTTTCCAGGCAAGAATATTGCATCTTCCACATCAAATCAACACATGATAATAATAAATATACCCTCCATTCATGTGGAGGTGTAACAAAAACCAACATAGCACTGAAAAACATCCTCCAATTAAAGACAAGGAAAAAAAATTGCACATTAGATGACTAAGGACAGAGTTATGTTAATTTAAACTCCTATTTGCAAAAATAAGAAACAGGGAGAAAAACATACATCACTGTTTTCATGTGAAATTCTGTAGGTCAATTGTTAAGTTGTCTGCCTTGGCAGTGAGGAAATTCTTGATGATACTCTGGTTCTGTCTTCTGGAAATATTTCCTTTGTCCATTCATCACTATGGCCCTTGCACTAACCACTGAGTGAAGGGCTTCTTCCTAATATTTATCCTCCCTCAAGCATCTGAAGTGGGTTCAGCGATTCAGTGATCTCCAGAGTGACAGAACCAGTAGAATATGAACGAAATTTATTATAAGGAATTGTCTCATGGATCTGAGAAGTCCTGCAATCTTCTGTTTGCAAGATGGAGATCAGGAAAAATTGGTGGAATATTTCAGTATGAATATGAAGACCTAAGAACCAGGGGAAGCAGTGATGCAAATTCCAGTCTGAAAGGAAATGATATTTTCCAGTTCAAATAATAAAGCAGAACAAAAGGGTTAAATTGTCCCTGCCTCAGCTTTTTCTGTTCCATTCAGACCCTCAATAGATTGGATAATACCCACTGTCATTGAGGGCAATCAACTTAACTGAACCCAGTAATTCAAACGGTAATCTCTTCCAGAAACCCTCTCATAGACACACCCAGAAATAATGTTTAACCAAATATCTGGGTATTTCATGATCCAATTAATTTGGTACACAGAATTAACTATCACTTTAGGCACTGAGATGTATGGCTTTCTCCAGACTGTGGAGGTTTTTGTTGTTCGGTCGTTAAGTTGTGTCCCACATTTTGCATCACCATGGACTGCAGCATGCTGGGCTTCCCTGTCCTTTACTGTTTCCCAGAGTCTGCTCAAACTTATGTCCACTGAGTCTCTGATGACATCCAACCATCTCATCCTTTGTCACCCTCTTCTATTCCTGCCCTCAATCTTTCCCATAATCAGAATCTTTTCCAATGAGTTAGCTCTTAGCATTAGGTGGCCAAAGCATTGGAGCTTCAGCTTCAGCATCAGTCCTTCCAATGAATATTCAGGGTTGAATTTACTTTAGGATTGACTGGTTTGGTCTCCTTGCAGTCCAAGGCACTCTCAAGAGCATTCTCTAGCCCCACACATAGAAAGTATCAACTCTTCAACTCTCAGACTTTTTTATAGTCCACCTCTCACATCCATACATAACTACTGGAAAAACCTAGCTTTGAGTATATGGACCTTTGTTGGCAAAATGATGTCTCTGCTTTCTAATATGTTGTCTAGGTTTCTCATAGCTTTTCTTCCAAGGAGCAAGTATTTTTAATTTCATAGCTGCAGCCACCATCTACAGTGATTTTGGAGCTGAAGAAAATAAAGTCTGTTACTATTTCCACTTTTTCCTCATCCATTTGCCATTAAGTGATGGGACAGGAGGCCATTATCTTCATTTGTTGAATGTTGAATGGGTTTTAAGCCAGCTTTATTTCTCTCCTCTTTCACCTTCATTAAGAGACTCTTTGGTCCCTCTTTGCTTCCTGTCATTAGGGTGGTATTATCTGCATATCTGACATTACTGATATTTCTCACAGAAGTCTTGATTCCAATTTGTGCTCCATCCAGCCCAGGGTTTCACATGATATACTCTGCCTATGGGTTCAATAAGCAAGGTGGCAATATACAGCCTTGTGTTCCTTTCCCAATTTTGAACCAGTCCACTGTTTCATGCCACATTCTAATTGTTGTTTTTTTGACCTGCATATGAGTTTCTCAGGAGGTAGATAGGGTGGTCTGGCATTCCCCTTTCTTTAGAAATTTTCCACAATTTGTTGTGATCCACACAAAGACTTTAAAATAGTCAATGAAGCAGGAGTAGATGTTTTTCTGCAATTTCCTTGCTTTTTTCACAATCCAATGTATGTAGGCGATTTGATCTCTGGTTCTACTGCTTCTTATAACTCCAACTTGTACATCTGGAAGTTCTTGATTCACATACTGTTGAAGCCTAACTTGAAGGATTGTGTGCATTATCTTGCTAGCATATGAAATGAGCACAATTGTATGGTAGCTTGAATATTCTTTGCCATTGCGCTCTCTTAGGATTGGAATTAAAACAGACCTTTTCCAGTCCTGTGGCCACTGTGGGTCTTTTAGAGGACATTTAGAGGCTCTGAGGCTGAGGTCACAAGGATTGTATAAATATTAAATAATCAAGGAGTTGTTTTAGTCCTGGTTGATGGTTTCAGTAGCAACACAATTTCCTTAAAGACTTGGTAGGATGCAGATTTATTTGCTTAAATTCCATCTCATGTAAGTTACTGAGGCACCCAGTGTTCTTTCTCCAGGTAGAGTTCAAATATGATTATTTCTTTGCTTCTTCACAATCTGCTTTTGCTGTTTCAGTCTAAGGGCAGTTACCTGAGACTCCTGGATTATCTTTCATCTGATCTTTTCCACAAGTTGGGAAATAGTCAGATATTGCTCAAAGTTCTTTTTCTTTCTCTTTTTTCTACTCCTTGGGGTCAAAGAAGCAATGAATATTTGTAATTTAAGTCCCCATTATTACTGGACTTTCTCTCTTCCTCTTTATTTCTCTGTATAAACTAGTCAGTTTCTCTTGAACTCATCACTTTATTAAATTTTAAACTAAATTTAGCAATGATTGCAAACAAATACTAATACCCTGCTGTCTTTCCAACTGCTTTACCTAGAGTTTCAGGCTTGATTGGCATGAAGTCTTCCTCCCAGATTATTACATGTGTTGCAGTTATGGAACCCAAATCACCTTTATTATTTTTTTATTACAGTCCACTGTTTCATGCCACATTCTAATTGTTGTTTTTGACCTGCATATGAGTTTCTCAGGAGGTAGATAGGGTGGTCTGGCATTCCCCTTTCTTTAGAAATTTTCCACAATTTGTTGTGATCCACACAAAGACTTTAAAATAGTCAATGAAGCAGGAGTAGATGTTTTTCTGCAATTTCCTTGCTTTTTTCACAATCCAATGTATGTAGGCGATTTGATCTCTGGTTCTACTGCTTCTTATAACTCCAACTTGTACATCTGGAAGTTCTTGATTCACATACTGTTGAAGCCTAACTTGAAGGATTGTGTGCATTATCTTGCTAGCATATGAAATGAGCACAATTGTATGGTAGCTTGAATATTCTTTGCCATTGCGCTCTCTTAGGATTGGAATTAAAACAGACCTTTTCCAGTCCTGTGGCCACTGTGGGTCTTTTAGAGGACATTTAGAGGCTCTGAGGCTGAGGTCACAAGGATTGTATAAATATTAAATAATCAAGGAGTTGTTTTAGTCCTGGTTGATGGTTTCAGTAGCAACACAATTTCCTTAAAGACTTGGTAGGATGCAGATTTATTTGCTTAAATTCCATCTCATGTAAGTTACTGAGGCACCCAGTGTTCTTTCTCCAGGTAGAGTTCAAATATGATTATTTCTTTGCTTCTTCACAATCTGCTTTTGCTGTTTCAGTCTAAGGGCAGTTACCTGAGACTCCTGGATTATCTTTCATCTGATCTTTTCCACAAGTTGGGAAATAGTCAGATATTGCTCAAAGTTCTTTTTCTTTCTCTTTTTTCTACTCCTTGGGGTCAAAGAAGCAATGAATATTTGTAATTTAAGTCCCCATTATTACTGGACTTTCTCTCTTCCTCTTTATTTCTCTGTATAAACTAGTCAGTTTTCTCTTGAACTCATCACTTTATTAAATTTTAAACTAAATTTAGCAATGATTGCAAACAAATACTAATACCCTGCTGTCTTTCCAACTGCTTTACCTAGAGTTTCAGGCTTGATTGGCATGAAGTCTTCCTCCCAGATTATTACATGTGTTGCAGTTATGGAACCCAAATCACCATTTTCCAGTCTCTAGCATCAATTTCCTAGTTATCTGTCATGTGACTTCTCTAAATCAATAGCATTATTTGGGTTTTTGCTATAATAGCATTCCATTTCAAGGTATTAACTTCCTGTTGTAACTAAACTCTCCAATTCTCAGTGGCTCAACATATTAAGAGTTTGTTTCTCAAGCGGTACAGGGCTGTGCTGTATCTGGTTGAGTAGGAACTCAACATCTTTTCATCCTTTGTCACTGCCCTCTTCAACACGTGGCCTCCAGCCTCACCATTGTAGGAGGTAAGGAGACCCACCATCTCAGACTGTGGTTAATGAATTGATTTTGCTTGCATTCCTCTGGATCCACTGAGATACAAGGGATAAATGCAATTTATCTGTATATACAGGAAAAGGAAATTTGCATTTGGTAAGCTTCTAGAATGGTCTTTGCCAGTGATGTGTTTATTTCATTTATGATAAGTGCACTTTGGCACTAGGTCACTTCTGAAGAGGGCAGCATTAGAAAAGAAGTAGAATGAGAAGTGTAGACTGGATAAAAAAAAAAACAAAACTAAATAAGAACCACTCACAATTCAACACAACCAGAATTTCCTGAACACTCACCACATTCCTAGGCCTTGTCTGAGTAGCCTTGATGATGAAAGCTTCTATCAGTATAGCATCCCTAAATGTTAATTAGACACCAAACATGCAAAGCATCCCATGATTGATAATCTGTTGTTTTGGGTGTAGAAATAGCTCACACCAAGGTGTTAGGATACTTTCTGAATCACAAGGGAAACATCTCCACAGATTCTCTATTCCCTAATTCAATAGACTATTAAACCTAAAATGTAAACAAAAAGGCAAATATGAATTTTTCATTAATTTTTTTAAAGCTCAATTATATCTATTTCTTGCCCTGAAAACACACTCACATAAAGCCCAGGTACTGGACATTATGGTAACTAGATACTCAGGGATTGAAGCTGAGATGAATAATGCATGAGCTGAAAGTCACGCCACAGCCTCCCTGCTTTCCTTGACTGAAGTGGTTTGTTTTTCAAAACCTCCTTTGGGAGGCTTCACAAACAGCTGCTATTTAGCTCATAGATTCCAAAGATGATAGACAGAGGCCTTTTCCTGCTGGTATAAGATATCTTACCTTCTGATGGTAGAAATCCGATTATTGGCAAGCTCCCTGCAAACGACCCTGCCCAAAATCAAACAAAAATCAGAGACATTCAAAACCAAATGAATAAAGATTGAGAGTTTAGTAAAATTAAAATTACTGCTGACCTCCACAAGCAGAATGCATAAAGCAGTGTACTTATTAAGAGGCTCATGTGAGTCATTTGGGGTTGAGAACTTTACTTTGCTGATTTTGAAAGAAAGAACACACACACACACACACACACACACAGAGGCAGCTGCCCTAGTTTCTAGTTGGACACAAGAGTATTTCCTTAGCATAGAGCTAGTCGAAGCTAATGGATTTGAGTGCCTCTAATGGGCCCCCGGGTTGGGCAGAACTGATTTTGGCATGAGCAGAGAGGTATGGCAGTCTGAGTGAGCAAATCTTCTCAGATGGGATTTATATCACCTACTCTCTCTCCCCATCCTCTCTCCTTGGGAGCTTTCAGATCCTCCCCATAGAGCATGTGTGCAGGCTTCCAAAGCACAAGAACTTGGATCAATACCTAAAAGTTTGGAGGTTTATGAAATCTTCCAAATTGGAATGAAAACATCTCCCTGGGTATTCTGCAGTGCCAGTAAATGGAAATGAAACATCTGAGTGAAGGCAAAGCATTCCCCAGACCTTCATCTTATTTCAACTCAGTTGTAATTCAAAATTAACACTTGCTTCAGACATCCAGCCTATTAGCACCCAGAACAATTCCTCAGCTTCAACAAGGAGGGCAGTGGCTGGGAGCCTGGGTGAGTGGAAAGGGGCCCCTCTACTGGAATTCCACTCTGGTGACCAACAAGAGACACACATTACCATTTAATTATAATGATGGAGCAGATGTGATAACAAGGTTGTAGTCTCTGGCTCCGTTCCTGATGTCACCACAAGGAATTTCCATTGTGGGATTGAAGCTGAGATGAATAATGCATGAGCTGAAAGTCACGCCACAGCCTCCCTGCTTTCCTTGACTGAAGTGGTTTGTTTTTCAAAACCTCCTTTGGGAGGCTTCACAAACAGCTGCTATTTAGCTCATAGATTCCAAAGATGATAGACAGAGGCCTTTTCCTGCTGGTATAAGATATCTTACCTTCTGATGGTAGAAATCCGATTATTGGCAAGCTCCCTGCAAACGACCCTGCCCAAAATCAAACAAAAATCAGAGACATTCAAAACCAAATGAATAAAGATTGAGAGTTTAGTAAAATTAAAATTACTGCTGACCTCCACAAGCAGAATGCATAAAGCAGTGTACTTATTAAGAGGCTCATGTGAGTCATTTGGGGTTGAGAACTTTACTTTGCTGATTTTGAAAGAAAGAACACACACACACACACACACACACAGAGGCAGCTGCCCTAGTTTCTAGTTGGACACAAGAGTATTTCCTTAGCATAGAGCTAGTCGAAGCTAATGGATTTGAGTGCCTCTAATGGGCCCCCGGGTTGGGCAGAACTGATTTTGGCATGAGCAGAGAGGTATGGCAGTCTGAGTGAGCAAATCTTCTCAGATGGGATTTATATCACCTACTCTCTCTCCCCATCCTCTCTCCTTGGGAGCTTTCAGATCCTCCCCATAGAGCATGTGTGCAGGCTTCCAAAGCACAAGAACTTGGATCAATACCTAAAAGTTTGGAGGTTTATGAAATCTTCCAAATTGGAATGAAAACATCTCCCTGGGTATTCTGCAGTGCCAGTAAATGGAAATGAAACATCTGAGTGAAGGCAAAGCATTCCCCAGACCTTCATCTTATTTCAACTCAGTTGTAATTCAAAATTAACACTTGCTTCAGACATCCAGCCTATTAGCACCCAGAACAATTCCTCAGCTTCAACAAGGAGGGCAGTGGCTGGGAGCCTGGGTGAGTGGAAAGGGGCCCCTCTACTGGAATTCCACTCTGGTGACCAACAAGAGACACACATTACCATTTAATTATAATGATGGAGCAGATGTGATAACAAGGTTGTAGTCTCTGGCTCCGTTCCTGATGTCACCACAAGGATTTCCAGTTGTTGCTCTTTCTCATTTTGTGCTTCCTCATTAATCTCGGCTCCTCCAGCTGCCTCCTGCTCTCCTCCCAGACATGTCTGACTGGTCTTGTGTGAGGCAATCTCAGTCATTTCGGAGAAGTGACTGTGTGGGCTGGGTCTACACTTAGCTTGGTTCCAGCCATCTGTGCATTCCTGCAGGCCACCTTATGTTCCTCCTGAAGTGGCATGACTTGATCTTCACCAAATTATTACATTTGAAAAAAATAAAACTTAAACAATTCCTTTGAGGCATCCATGAAAGGCCACTTTCTTTGAATTCTGTGGCTAATATTTGGAATCTGCTCCTTGTTGTCTTCCTGACTACCTTGAAGCTACCTTCTTGTTCTTTAGTCTATTTTTTTAAACTCACAACTTGAATATTGATATAATCATTTATTTTCTCCCTAAGATCAGGCTTACAAGATAGCATTAGGAAGGAAGTCATGGTTTCATTTGTTTGGCTGGTACTCTAGTGTGGGGCTCTGAATTGAAAGAGGACCGTTGCAAGCATAAAGAGCTTATGCACATGTTTGTAGTTTGGAGCTAAGATGGCGCCTCCAGGAAGGAACGTGGGAGTGAAAGCAAGCTTAAGCACATTGTTTTTGGTTTGGAGCTAAGATGGCGCCTACAGGAAGAGACAGAGCCTGATCTAAATTGTTAATTGATGGTCAATTTTTCTGATTGGTTCCCTTGGTTTCAACGCTCGTGAATGATTGCTTGGCCTTTAGCTTAATTGGTGTAATCTATAGGAAGTCCCATGCAAAACTCTCTTCACTTGCCTATAAAACCTGTGGATCTTCATTAATAAAGCGGAACTACTTCGATGGAACCCCTGTCGCGTCTGATTGTTCCCTGCCTGAGCCAGGGGTCTGGGAGGCGGGCAGCCAAGATTCGCCTCTCTCCGAGATCTCCTGGTTCAGCCGGGGGCAATCCCGCTGCCTTCTCTTTCTGCGGAAGGTCCCCGCACTCTAAATCCCTTTCTGTGAGAGTGAAACCTGAGGCTGATTTTGTTAAAGTTTTGTATAAATAGTTCACCAAGTTTATTGTGCTTGAAATTTTGAAAACAACTGGACATATGTCTATTTTCTATGTGTGGGTTTCCTAGGCATTGTGGAACAAACAGGTGGAGCGACACTGGAGCAGACACAAAATAGAAGGTATATGTTAAGCCATTCTTGATGTGAGAACAATATCTTAGATTTTTCTGAAGTGGCATGACTTGGGGGGACACTTAGCTTGGTTCCAGCCATCTGTGCATTCCTGCAGGCCACCTTATGTTCCTCCTGAAGTGGCATGACTTGATCTTCACCAAATTATTACATTTGAAAAAAATAAAACTTAAACAATTCCTTTGAGGCATCCATGAAAGGCCACTTTCTTTGAATTCTGTGGCTAATATTTGGAATCTGCTCCTTGTTGTCTTCCTGACTACCTTGAAGCTACCTTCTTGTTCTTTAGTCTATTTTTTTAAACTCACAACTTGAATATTGATATAATCATTTATTTTCTCCCTAAGATCAGGCTTACAAGATAGCATTAGGAAGGAAGTCATGGTTTCATTTGTTTGGCTGGTACTCTAGTGTGGGGCTCTGAATTGAAAGAGGACCGTTGCAAGCATAAAGAGCTTATGCACATGTTTGTAGTTTGGAGCTAAGATGGCGCCTCCAGGAAGGAACGTGGGAGTGAAAGCAAGCTTAAGCACATTGTTTTTGGTTTGGAGCTAAGATGGCGCCTACAGGAAGAGACAGAGCCTGATCTAAATTGTTAATTGATGGTCAATTTTTCTGATTGGTTCCCTTGGTTTCAACGCTCGTGAATGATTGCTTGGCCTTTAGCTTAATTGGTGTAATCTATAGGAAGTCCCATGCAAAACTCTCTTCACTTGCCTATAAAACCTGTGGATCTTCATTAATAAAGCGGAACTACTTCGATGGAACCCCTGTCGCGTCTGATTGTTCCCTGCCTGAGCCAGGGGTCTGGGAGGCGGGCAGCCAAGATTCGCCTCTCTCCGAGATCTCCTGGTTCAGCCGGGGGCAATCCCGCTGCCTTCTCTTTCTGCGGAAGGTCCCCGCACTCTAAATCCCTTTCTGTGAGAGTGAAACCTGAGGCTGATTTTGTTAAAGTTTTGTATAAATAGTTCACCAAGTTTATTGTGCTTGAAATTTTGAAAACAACTGGACATATGTCTATTTTCTATGTGTGGGTTTCCTAGGCATTGTGGAACAAACAGGTGGAGCGACACTGGAGCAGACACAAAATAGAAGGTATATGTAAGCATTCTGATGTGAGAAAATATCTTTTCTTCTTTGTGTTATTCCTAAAATATGGCACATGATAACCAGTTCTACAGTGCATAACAATAAGTTCTTAGATTTTTCGAGCAGCTAGTATATGCATGGTATCATGCTAAGATTTTCGTATGTTGAATCCCATGACAGCTTGTTAAAACAGGGGTTAGTAGCTAAGATGGGAAAAGAATCTGCCCAAACTGTTCAATCCCTGGGTTAAAAAGACTCACTGGAGAAGAGAATTGTTACTCAGTCCAGTATTCTTGCTTAGAGAATTCCATGGACAGAGAAGCCCGAAGGGTTACAGTCCATGTGGTCTCAAAGATTTGGACACAACTGATCAACTAACACTGTATCAGTCCCACTTTACAGATAATGAAAACTAAGGCCTTGGGAAGTTGATGCTTGCTGAAGTCACAGAGAAGCTATTGTTGGAAGCTCACTGGGAATCCCAAAGCATCATTCCAAGGCCTGATATCTTAGTCCCTATACAATTTTCTTTTCTAAAAAATCAGAATAGCTGTCAGAATGATGGCTTTAATCTAAACATGTTAACAATCAAACATAGTAGCTGAGAAGCTTGTATGTAGTATATCTGATTAAAATTTATGTATCCAGAGACACAAAAGGGTATGACTTCCAGTCTCTTAGAAAAAGATAGACGTGAGGAGAGAAAAGTACTTCAGGTGAGGTATCACCTGATTCAAGCACAGGGAAGGCCTTTTATTACAGAGGATGGGAATGGGACCCTGTTTTCATGCCTAACCTATGACTCTGCACCAGAGTCACAAAATTCTGGACTTTCTTAAGATGTGCTAAAGTACTGGAGAGAGCCACAGATTTGAAGACTAGACTGTTATTTAGAGGCTTCAATATTGCTGCCCATTTCATAGACCAGTATAGTCACTTGTGGCGTATGCAGCTAAAGTGTGAATGCAAAGACATGTCATACGCAGAAGGTGAGCCAAGAGGAGGAGTGAGACGTCCTTGGCATCCCTGGTGAGGCTTCATTTTTCAAATCTTCTGCTTGGTTTGCAAGCTTCAGTTGTAGCTGTTCCCAGCAGGTACCCTGGGTTGCAGCATTGCTGATCTGATGCCGGTTGTCTTCTTGATCAATCCCAGCTAGATCGATATGGAATATTCATAACCAGAGGTTATTTTGTTTTTTATTTTTGGCCTCTTTTATTGGTCTTTCATTTGTTTCTCTTCATCCATCTTTATTCTTTGGCCTGTGTGGGCCTCTCATTGCAGTGGCCTCTCTCTGTGCAGATCACCAGCTCTGGACGCATGCACTCTAGAGTGCTGGCTCTTAATTAGACATACTGGTTCAGCCGCTCCATGGCACATGGGATCTTCCCAGGCCAAGGATTGAACCAGAACTCCCTGCACCGCAAAGCAGACTCTTTACTCACTGTACCACCAAGAAAGCCCCAGAGGTCATTTCTTAATGCTTCAATTTGAGGTCAAGTAAAAGGAAACATTGTTATACATAAAAATGGGGAAACTATAGATGTTTAGAGACAATTACATCATTGCCGAGTTGAAAAATATAAAAAAATTCAACCAGTGAAATAATATATTTATACATAAACCCTTTAATATTTAATAAGAATTCTTTCTAGGGAATTTTATTCAAATAAGCAATTAATTTGATGAGGATATTTCAAGGTCAGATGCAATGATATTCTTGAGTTTCGACCCCAGGTACCCAGGTTTCAGTGATTACATATCCATGAAGCTGTGTGGTTACAGGATGGTCCACAGAGAGATGCTGGGGAGAGTCAGAAACAAAACCACTTAACCCATTTCAAGTTTATTGTTTTTCTAGTGGTGTGGCTCTTGGTAATTTACGAGACTGTCTGTGGGGTTCAGGAGCTCTGGAGACCTCCCGTCTAATAAAATAGCCATGTCGTTTTTCCTGAGTGAAGGGACTGACATATATCAAGAAGTGCAATTTGTTTGATATCCTTTTGTACAGGAAAAGGAAAGGTTGTGGCATTTGTAGGGAGTAGAAACAGGGAGAAATTTAAAGTACATATGTGTGTTGACGCAGAATCCAAGAGGAGGAGTGAGACGTCCTTGGCATCCCTGGTGAGGCTTCATTTTTCAAATCTTCTGCTTGGTTTGCAAGCTTCAGTTGTAGCTGTTCCCAGCAGGTACCCTGGGTTGCAGCATTGCTGATCTGATGCCGGTTGTCTTCTTGATCAATCCCAGCTAGATCGATATGGAATATTCATAACCAGAGGTTATTTTGTTTTTTATTTTTGGCCTCTTTTATTGGTCTTTCATTTGTTTCTCTTCATCCATCTTTATTCTTTGGCCTGTGTGGGCCTCTCATTGCAGTGGCCTCTCTCTGTGCAGATCACCAGCTCTGGACGCATGCACTCTAGAGTGCTGGCTCTTAATTAGACATACTGGTTCAGCCGCTCCATGGCACATGGGATCTTCCCAGGCCAAGGATTGAACCAGAACTCCCTGCACCGCAAAGCAGACTCTTTACTCACTGTACCACCAAGAAAGCCCCAGAGGTCATTTCTTAATGCTTCAATTTGAGGTCAAGTAAAAGGAAACATTGTTATACATAAAAATGGGGAAACTATAGATGTTTAGAGACAATTACATCATTGCCGAGTTGAAAAATATAAAAAAATTCAACCAGTGAAATAATATATTTATACATAAACCCTTTAATATTTAATAAGAATTCTTTCTAGGGAATTTTATTCAAATAAGCAATTAATTTGATGAGGATATTTCAAGGTCAGATGCAATGATATTCTTGAGTTTCGACCCCAGGTACCCAGGTTTCAGTGATTACATATCCATGAAGCTGTGTGGTTACAGGATGGTCCACAGAGAGATGCTGGGGAGAGTCAGAAACAAAACCACTTAACCCATTTCAAGTTTATTGTTTTTCTAGTGGTGTGGCTCTTGGTAATTTACGAGACTGTCTGTGGGGTTCAGGAGCTCTGGAGACCTCCCGTCTAATAAAATAGCCATGTCGTTTTTCCTGAGTGAAGGGACTGACATATATCAAGAAGTGCAATTTGTTTGATATCCTTTTGTACAGGAAAAGGAAAGGTTGTGGCATTTGTAGGTGAGTAGAAACAGGGAGAAATTTAAAGTACATATGTGTGTTGAGAGAAGCCTTGAGGTTGAAAGTACATAAAGTTCCTTTTGTATTTAACATCTTGAGAGCACAGGATATTATCCTAATAATACTGAAGTTTCAAGTTGGAGTTGTCAATTTAAAGACTTAAATAGGCCCAATGAATATTCCTTCAACTTTTAAAGTTACCAAAACATGTCTTTCTTTATAATTATAGATTAAGCTACCCCTTACTGAAGTAGGCAGGTCACTTTGCTTTTTCTAAATATGATACAAGTTATATAATCTTGATTATGAGAGAAGGTGTTTTGGCTACTCTTCATTCTCAGTGACTAAGTTGTTCATTTTCCCTAAGAAGTATTTTGTAATACCTGTTGGCCTTTTTGACCCAAAAGCTGTGTTTGTGAATTAGCAATCTGTCTCATCATATGCTATCCCAGGAAGTAAAGATCCCTATAGTCACCTGTTTAATTTATAAAATTACAATTTTCACTGGCCAAAAATAAGTCTGCACTGCATCAATTAAGAATGCACACATTGGGGCTTCCCTGGTGGTTCAATGGGTAGGGACATCGCCTTGCAGTGTAGGGGGTGCTGGTTCATTCCCTGGTCTGGGAAGATCCCACATGCCGTGGAGCGGTTAGATCGATATGTTCAACTACTGAGCTGGAACTCTGGAGTGCAAGTGCCCAGAACTGGTGCTCTGCAGCGACAGAGGCCACTGTGATGGGAGGCCGACACAGGCCAAAGAACAAAGATGGATGAAAAATAAATAAATGAAATGCCATAGAAGTGGCCAAAAAATAATTGAAGAACAGAGGGTGGGAGGCATAAAGGAAGTAGCATGAAGGCCTGTACTATCATAAGTGAAGAAAATAGCTATAGTCATTGCTCTGTGAGAAGAGGGGATCCTTCAGGGGTGCTATGTGATGGTTGTGAGGGGTGGGAAGGGGGGATATACATATGACTAATCTGGGAAGATACATACCTGTAAACAACAAAACTCTGTAAAAGTTAAAAGCAAAATAAAGATTTTTAAAAATAATAAAAATAAATAAAACAAAAACAACAACAACAAAATAATTGAAAAAAAGAATGCACGTATGGAATTACCATAATACTAGGCAATAGCTAAGCCTGGATAATTTTATACAAGGTATATTTCTATACTTGTATCTCTATACACTTATGGTGTATGTTTAAGTGTGTGCACATGCATGTAAGTGTGTGTGTGTGAGAATACATGAAAGGGACAGAGCGATCATAAGACTGAGAATTCAAGCAGTACTAGCAGCACTCAGACTGTCATTTTGCATATGGAATTAGAAAAGCTGAGACTTCTTGCCTAAAAACTGGGAGTTTCTTGTGGTCAGGACATAAATGTGTATCAATAGAACCATGGGATTTTATAACAGCTTATTGATTGCAAGGGTGTTATAAGGGCAATACCCATGCCTTTTCATGGCAGGGCTTAGGATATCTTTCTTATTCAAAAGGGATATTTTTATCTGGCTAGAACTTCCCTCACCTGTTCTGGGAGTTTGGTTAATGAACAATTCAGAGTAAAGACATCTAGTTCTGTATAGCTCCTATCTTCTCCAGTAGAAATCATTTAGCCAACTCCTCCCAGAGGGACCTCTGCTAATATCAATGTTGATTCACTGGGGAGTAGTTGTGGAAGGAGCCTGAATGCATTCTTGTGGGAACTCCCTAAGAATGATGACCCCAGTCTTGTCCAGAGTAGTAGCTAGTAGCTTCCGTGAAGCTCAGAAAACTTTGTAGTAATTCTTCCAACTGTCTGACTCAATAGAAGCTGTCAGAAGGGTATTTTTTTATCTATGACAGTTGCAGCTTTCAATTCTAGGTTGGATTTCTCCCTGTCCTCCCAGAAGATGTTTTAGTGATGTACTGGCTTTAGCATATGATTGGTAAGGCCTTGAAGGCCTGTACTATCATAAGTGAAGAAAATAGCTATAGTCATTGCTCTGTGAGAAGAGGGGATCCTTCAGGGGTGCTATGTGATGGTTGTGAGGGGTGGGAAGGGGGGATATACATATGACTAATCTGGGAAGATACATACCTGTAAACAACAAAACTCTGTAAAAGTTAAAAGCAAAATAAAGATTTTTAAAAATAATAAAAATAAATAAAACAAAAACAACAACAACAAAATAATTGAAAAAAAGAATGCACGTATGGAATTACCATAATACTAGGCAATAGCTAAGCCTGGATAATTTTATACAAGGTATATTTCTATACTTGTATCTCTATACACTTATGGTGTATGTTTAAGTGTGTGCACATGCATGTAAGTGTGTGTGTGTGAGAATACATGAAAGGGACAGAGCGATCATAAGACTGAGAATTCAAGCAGTACTAGCAGCACTCAGACTGTCATTTTGCATATGGAATTAGAAAAGCTGAGACTTCTTGCCTAAAAACTGGGAGTTTCTTGTGGTCAGGACATAAATGTGTATCAATAGAACCATGGGATTTTATAACAGCTTATTGATTGCAAGGGTGTTATAAGGGCAATACCCATGCCTTTTCATGGCAGGGCTTAGGATATCTTTCTTATTCAAAAGGGATATTTTTATCTGGCTAGAACTTCCCTCACCTGTTCTGGGAGTTTGGTTAATGAACAATTCAGAGTAAAGACATCTAGTTCTGTATAGCTCCTATCTTCTCCAGTAGAAATCATTTAGCCAACTCCTCCCAGAGGGACCTCTGCTAATATCAATGTTGATTCACTGGGGAGTAGTTGTGGAAGGAGCCTGAATGCATTCTTGTGGGAACTCCCTAAGAATGATGACCCCAGTCTTGTCCAGAGTAGTAGCTAGTAGCTTCCGTGAAGCTCAGAAAACTTTGTAGTAATTCTTCCAACTGTCTGACTCAATAGAAGCTGTCAGAAGGGTATTTTTTTATCTATGACAGTTGCAGCTTTCAATTCTAGGTTGGATTTCTCCCTGTCCTCCCAGAAGATGTTTTAGTGATGTACTGGCTTTAGCATATGATTGGTAAGGCCTTGAAATAAATCCCCGACTAAAAGGGCGGCATGGTACAGTTTGGTGGAAAGGGTATGCAAATTCTCTCTTAAACCAGATATCCTGCTAACACTATTTTTAAGAAAGGAGGGACTTGTTCTTCATTTCTGCATCCTTTCCAAGTTTCTTAGCTCTCTTCTCATTTTACCGTCATGTCTCTATAGTATGATCTAGTCAGATCAATTGCCGTTGTCCTGAAATTTGTGGTGTCTGCTTGCTACCAGAGAGTTTATTTTTACACTTGAGATGGTGCCTGATACCAGTCAATGGACTGGTCTTCATGGGATCTTGAGTGTTCTCTGTTCTCACTAGCACAAACTTGCTGTGGCTGTGGACAGATACATTTCCTGTCTTGGCATTCTTTATATTTAGAAAGAAAAAAAAAACCTAGTTTTTCTTTAAGCTATATAATAGGTTAGCTCAGAAAACAAACTTAGAGAATGAGGAATAGATGGGAAGGCTCTGAGTGAGTCAAATTACATTTAAGGCCATGAACAGTGTGTGGAAGTTTGTAGGGAAAGGAAAAAGTAGAAAAGGAAAGCCTAGGATCCTGGAGAAGTAAGAAGAAAGAAGACACACTAAGACAAAAAAGAAAGAGGACAAGTTGACAGAAAGGAGGATGGATGGGAAAAGTGCAGAGAGGGCTGCTAAAGTTTCTTCATGAGGAATTTTTGAAGGTTCCTGGAACCCCAGGAAAACACAATAGCTGGTCTATGTTCCACATATAGACATCACAACACTATTTCTTCTGATGCTTGCATTCTGTAGAGCATTGTGTGGGTGAATGTTGCCAGGCAACATTTAATTTACCTTTTAAAGATTTCTTCTCAGGACCTCCCAGTATTTCTTATGTTCTAAACAGGGGCATTATACAAAGCAGTGTCTCCTGAAAAGTCTATAAAAATCTACATTATTTATCTGAGAATCCACAACATTTTCCTGCTAACAATCAGCTTGGAACAATAAGTGGGGAGGGTCAAGTGTGTAATGTACCTGACCTTTGCCAAACTACAATCAGGGGAAACAATTCTAGACACACAGTAAAGATGATAGGGTCTGTGCACATACTCCCGTAAATCTACTTTTAATTAAGTGGCTTAAAAACTAAAAAAAAAAAAAGGACTTGAGAAATCAGAGACATCTTCATGGAAGAGATGGAATATGAAATAAATATTGATAATTTAAATAACTGAAGAGGCAGGCATGAGGTGGAACATCCCTCCTGGTGAGAAAGATAAAGATATGCCCTAAAACATGGAAAATGATGGCATGAACAGGTGATAGTTAAGAAATTCTGCTTACATCAAAATAGAGTAATTAGGTTCAGATGAGGAAAGGCCTTAAGTATCAGGATAAAAGATGGCATCCAAACACAGAGAATAAAACTAGTCTGAGACTTGAAACTGAATTCAAAGCTTTAGAGTGCATATTTTCTTTCTTTGGACAGTTTACTTTGCATTTTACAAATAGTTTTTACTTAATGTCTGCTTACATGTAGAAAAAAGTCAATTTTTTGGATGCATAGATTACCATTACAGGTTTAATTATATCAATTTTGAGCTCTGTAAGTGATGGTTACTCAGACTCCAAATCATAAATTTTTTAGATTTAATAAATTATATTGTATCAATGATGAATGTATTCAGCTGCAACTAATACAAACTAATACAAATATGGTGCCTGTTACTATGGGCTGCATTTTTCTCTCACAACAAAATTACCATAAGTCAGAAGTTATAAGTATTGGGTTAGTGGCTTAGTGATATTACAGCTGATTTCTCTGTGATTCTCTTAGCTTTTCCCTTACTCTTTCAAGATGACTCTAGTCATTATATTAACAATCAAGACAGAAAGAAAGAGAAAGCAGAAAGCCAGAATTGGGTAGCATAACTTCCTTTACTCTAAGAGAAGACTGGGAAAAGTGGTTCTTGTCTTTGTAGACAATTCAGGTAGTTGTAGAAGTGGAAAAGAGGGATGGGAGTAGGTTTTCATTGCCATACGTATCTACCGTGATCATCTGGGTGTTTATCTAGTGATTAAAAGCTTTGTTGTATCATTTAAATATGACATTGCCCGTACTAACAAGAGAGTCTATGGTGACTCTCATATATCCAGTTATCAATATTATGTAGAAACCAGAAAGGTGGAGCTAAGATGGCAGTGTAGAAGGACGTGCACTCATCTCTCCTGCAAAATCGCCTGAATTGCGACGAGTTCTTGGGAAACCATCGACGAAAGGAGGTTGGATCTGGTCACAGAGAGGATACCCCACATCAAAGAACAAAGGAGAAACCACATCAAGACAGTCCTGCACTAAACCCCAAATAAAGATATCCCCTAAAACATGGAAAATGATGGCATGAACAGGTGATAGTTAAGAAATTCTGCTTACATCAAAATAGAGTAATTAGGTTCAGATGAGGAAAGGCCTTAAGTATCAGGATAAAAGATGGCATCCAAACACAGAGAATAAAACTAGTCTGAGACTTGAAACTGAATTCAAAGCTTTAGAGTGCATATTTTCTTTCTTTGGACAGTTTACTTTGCATTTTACAAATAGTTTTTACTTAATGTCTGCTTACATGTAGAAAAAAGTCAATTTTTTGGATGCATAGATTACCATTACAGGTTTAATTATATCAATTTTGAGCTCTGTAAGTGATGGTTACTCAGACTCCAAATCATAAATTTTTTAGATTTAATAAATTATATTGTATCAATGATGAATGTATTCAGCTGCAACTAATACAAACTAATACAAATATGGTGCCTGTTACTATGGGCTGCATTTTTCTCTCACAACAAAATTACCATAAGTCAGAAGTTATAAGTATTGGGTTAGTGGCTTAGTGATATTACAGCTGATTTCTCTGTGATTCTCTTAGCTTTTCCCTTACTCTTTCAAGATGACTCTAGTCATTATATTAACAATCAAGACAGAAAGAAAAGAGAAAGCAGAAAGCCAGAATTGGGTAGCATAACTTCCTTTACTCTAAGAGAAGACTGGGAAAAGTGGTTCTTGTCTTTGTAGACAATTCAGGTAGTTGTAGAAGTGGAAAAGAGGGATGGGAGTAGGTTTTCATTGCCATACGTATCTACCGTGATCATCTGGGTGTTTATCTAGTGATTAAAAGCTTTGTTGTATCATTTAAATATGACATTGCCCGTACTAACAAGAGAGTCTATGGTGACTCTCATATATCCAGTTATCAATATTATGTAGAAACCAGAAAGGTGGAGCTAAGATGGCAGTGTAGAAGGACGTGCACTCATCTCTCCTGCAAAATCGCCTGAATTGCGACGAGTTCTTGGGAAACCATCGACGAAAGGAGGTTGGATCTGGTCACAGAGAGGATACCCCACATCAAAGAACAAAGGAGAAACCACATCAAGACAGTAGGAGGGGCGCAATCGCACTTTTAAAAGTCAAACCTCAAACCCGCCAGGGAGGCTGGACAGGCCAAAGGCGCAAAGCCTGTTGCAGATCAAAACCTGGGAAAGGAGCAGTGACACCCACAAGGGACTGAGCCAGACCTGCTTTGGAAGGTCCAGGTGCCCTCTTGAGTTAGAAGTGCCCTTGAGCAGGCCTCGGAAGGACAGCACTCAGTTTCCTTTGGAGGAGTTTACCATTAACCCGATCACAGAGTCACCGAGGAGGACTGGAAAGTCTGTGTGCACTGTGATCCAGGAGAGGGGAATAGCGATCCTGCATGAGACTGAGTCAGACTTACCTCTGAGTAACCTGACGTCTCCCGCGGTGGCGGGGGTCGACGGTGGCCTGCAGCAGGGTCGGGGTAACTGCAGAAGTGCTTCACATAGAGCGTGTGGGAACAAATCCTTTGTGAGACAGACGCCATTTTCCCTACTGTAGTTTGGCTGCTGGTCAAACTGCAGGGCTGCTGGTCAAGCTACAGGGAGGGAATTTAGCGCCAACCAGAAAGAAAAGGATTTGGATTAAAAACTCCCAGGGTCAGCCTGGGCGGGCCTTTTAGTTCTGGAATAGGCCGAAATAAACAAGCAGTCAAAGAGGTCTTCAGATCCAACCACTGCCAGAGGCAAGAAAAAGACTGATAATTCCTGAATAGTCAGCAAGAGACAGAAGAACATAAACACTATTTTCACGTTTTGTCTGAAGCTGGAGTTACTGCTGGACTTTAAAATTTCATTTTTTGTATTGTATTACTTTGTTTTAGTAAATAAAGGGGGACATTGCCATACGTATCTACCGTGATCATCTGGGTGTTTATCTAGTGATTAAAAGCTTTGTTGTATCATTTAAATATGACATTGCCCGTACTAACAAGAGAGTCTATGGTGACTCTCATATATCCAGTTATCAATATTATGTAGAAACCAGAAAGGTGGAGCTAAGATGGCAGTGTAGAAGGACGTGCACTCATCTCTCCTGCAAAATCGCCTGAATTGCGACGAGTTCTTGGGAAACCATCGACGAAAGGAGGTTGGATCTGGTCACAGAGAGGATACCCCACATCAAAGAACAAAGGAGAAACCACATCAAGACAGTAGGAGGGGCGCAATCGCACTTTTAAAAGTCAAACCTCAAACCCGCCAGGGAGGCTGGACAGGCCAAAGGCGCAAAGCCTGTTGCAGATCAAAACCTGGGAAAGGAGCAGTGACACCCACAAGGGACTGAGCCAGACCTGCTTTGGAAGGTCCAGGTGCCCTCTTGAGTTAGAAGTGCCCTTGAGCAGGCCTCGGAAGGACAGCACTCAGTTTCCTTTGGAGGAGTTTACCATTAACCCGATCACAGAGTCACCGAGGAGGACTGGAAAGTCTGTGTGCACTGTGATCCAGGAGAGGGGAATAGCGATCCTGCATGAGACTGAGTCAGACTTACCTCTGAGTAACCTGACGTCTCCCGCGGTGGCGGGGGTCGACGGTGGCCTGCAGCAGGGTCGGGGTAACTGCAGAAGTGCTTCACATAGAGCGTGTGGGAACAAATCCTTTGTGAGACAGACGCCATTTTCCCTACTGTAGTTTGGCTGCTGGTCAAACTGCAGGGCTGCTGGTCAAGCTACAGGGAGGGAATTTAGCGCCACCCAGCAAGAAAAGGGATTTGGATTAAAAAACTCCCAGGGTCAGCCTGGGCGGGCCTTTTAGTTCTGGAATAGGCCGAAATAAACAAGCAGTCAAAGAGGTCTTCAGATCCAACCACTGCCAGAGGCAAGAAAAAGACTGATAATTCCTGAATAGTCAGCAAGAGACAGAAGAACATAAACACTATTTTCACGTTTTGTCTGAAGCTGGAGTTACTGCTGGACTTTAAAATTTCATTTTTTGTATTGTATTACTTTGTTTCAATTTTTTTTCTCTTTTTTCCAAACCCACTCAGTGACCCCCCCCTTTTTTTGTTTTTTGTTTTTTTGGGTGTGTGTGTGTGTGTGTGTGTGTGTGTGTGAGAGAGAGAGAGAGAGTGGGTGTGTTCATTTCCTTCACTGAATTCTATTGAAGCTACTAATCTTATCAGTAAGACTGATTCTATTCAAGTTTACATAATTTTTTTTTTTCTTTTTCCTTTTAAATCACACGTTTTATTTTGGTATAAACTTCTGGTTCCCCATTGGCCTTTTAAGGTTTTGTGGGGGTTTTGTTTGTTTTTATTATTTTGGCTTTGTTTTTCTATATTTTTCTATATAATTAGCTCTTTTAATTTTTAAAAAATTTTCATTTGTACTACTACTTCCTCTATAATTCTTTGTTTTCTCTGATGCTCCTTTCCTATAGCACTAAACTCTAATACACACAAATTTTTATCTCCCTATATTTAACTTTGCAATATTATTCTATATTTCTCTTCTATCCTCCCTTTCTCTTTTTCCCTTTCCCAACCACATTTCTTAGTCTGTTCTGTCCTCATTGCTTTATCCCCAATGGGGACCCTGTTCTAGCATTATTCTCCAATTGGTGCTCTACTTAGTTTGGTTATTAACTGATGGATATCATTCTTGGTTTTCTCTATTCACCGTGCTAACGTATTATACTGTATTTCTGGTTGGAATGCTTGGGTTATGTTACAGCTGTATATGTTTATGTGTATAATTCAATATGCTAGATAGTATTTGCATAATTTTTTAATTGTCAGAGCGAATATGCTACAAGGCGCCGACCCATTTTCTACTGTAGTTTGGCTGCTGGTCAAACTGCAGGGCTGCTGGTCAAGCTACAGGAGGAATTTAGCGCCACCCAGCAAGAAAAGATTTGGATTAAAAACTCCCAGGGTCAGCCTGGGCGGGCCTTTTAGTTCTGGAATAGGCCGAAATAAACAAGCAGTCAAAGAGGTCTTCAGATCCAACCACTGCCAGAGGCAAGAAAAAGACTGATAATTCCTGAATAGTCAGCAAGAGACAGAAGAACATAAACACTATTTTCACGTTTTGTCTGAAGCTGGAGTTACTGCTGGACTTTAAAATTTCATTTTTTGTATTGTATTACTTTGTTTCAATTTTTTTTCTCTTTTTTCCAAACCCACTCAGTGACCCCCCCCTTTTTTTGTTTTTTGTTTTTTTGGGTGTGTGTGTGTGTGTGTGTGTGTGTGTGTGAGAGAGAGAGAGAGAGAGAGAGAGAGTGGGTGTGTTCATTTCCTTCACTGAATTCTATTGAAGCTACTAATCTTATCAGTAAGACTGATTCTATTCAAGTTTACATAATTTTTTTTTTTCTTTTTCCTTTTAAATCACACGTTTTATTTTGGTATAAACTTCTGGTTCCCCATTGGCCTTTTAAGGTTTTGTGGGGGTTTTGTTTGTTTTTATTATTTTGGCTTTGTTTTTCTATATTTTTCTATATAATTAGCTCTTTTAATTTTTAAAAAATTTTCATTTGTACTACTACTTCCTCTATAATTCTTTGTTTTCTCTGATGCTCCTTTCCTATAGCACTAAACTCTAATACACACAAATTTTTATCTCCCTATATTTAACTTTGCAATATTATTCTATATTTCTCTTCTATCCTCCCTTTCTCTTTTTCCCTTTCCCAACCACATTTCTTAGTCTGTTCTGTCCTCATTGCTTTATCCCCAATGGGGACCCTGTTCTAGCATTATTCTCCAATTGGTGCTCTACTTAGTTTGGTTATTAACTGATGGATATCATTCTTGGTTTTCTCTATTCACCGTGCTAACGTATTATACTGTATTTCTGGTTGGAATGCTTGGGTTATGTTACAGCTGTATATGTTTATGTGTATAATTCAATATGCTAGATAGTATTTGCATAATTTTTTAATTGTCATTTGTCAAAGGTATACCTTCTGTTTCTCATTTGCATATATATGTTTTAATATCATTTAATGCCATAACAAACCAGCCGTGAAATCTTCATTCCCTGGTCAGGCAACAAGCCCCGGGGCTTTAGGGAGGGAGCACTGAGTCCAAAACTCTACAATACTAGAGAACGCCTAACACTAAAGAGCAGTATACAAGTGAGAACACCAACAAAGGTAATCACTTGTATGCAAGTCCTGACATTACCCAATCACCAGCATCACTCAGAATAAGAAACCCCATCCAAACAACAAAAACCAACAGATGTAACTCAAAGCATGGGAAAAGGAAATCACAAACAGAGTCAGTTAAAAATTAATAATAACAATGAAATGGCAGAGAAATACCACACAAGCGAAGGAACAATCCACAAACACACAAGATTAAATCAAGGAAAAGAATTTGGACAAACTTTCTGAAAGTGATTTCAGAAGAATGATAGTAAAGATGATCAAAGACACTGAAAAGAGAATGTTAGAGAAATTGCAAGACACAACTAACACACTGAATAAAGAAATACAAGAACTTACCAAAAAAGTAACAAACAACTCAATTGCTGAACTGAAAAACACTGTAGAAGGAATCAAGAGCAGAGTATCTGAGACAGAAGACCGGATAAGTGAGCTGGAAGATAAAATGGTGGAAGTAATTGCTGAAAAACAGACTCTAGCTCAAAGAATGAAAAGAGCAGAGGATATCCTCAGAGACTTCTGGGATAATATCAAACGCACCAGTATTCGAATTATAGGGGTTCCAGAAGAAGAAGAAAAAAAGAAAGGCTATGAGAAAATTTTTGAAGAGATTATAGTTGAAAATTTCCCCACCATGGGAAAAGAAATAGTCAATCAAGTCCAAGAAGCACAAAGAGTACCTAACAGAATCAATCCGAGAAGAAACACACCAAGACACATATTAATGAAGTTAACACAAATCAAACACAAAGATAGAATTCTCAAAGCAGCAAGGGAAAAGCAACTAGTGACATACAAGGGAAAGACCATATGTTTAACAGCTGATCTTTCAACAGAAATTCTGCAGGCCAGAAGGGAATGGCAGGACACATATAAACGGCTGAAAGAGGATAATCTGCAACCAAGAATCCTCTACCCTGCAAGGATCTTCTTCAAATTTGTTGAGAAATCAAAAGCTTTACAGACAAGCAAAAATTAAAAGAATTTAGTCACACCAAACCAGCCTTACAAGTGTTAAATTAAAGGGACTTATATAGACAACAAGTATAAAAGGAGAAGACCAACAAAGGTAATCACTTGTATGCAAGTCCTGACATTACCCAATCACCAGCATCACTCAGAATAAGAAACCCCATCCAAACAACAAAAACCAACAGATGTAACTCAAAGCATGGGAAAAGGAAATCACAAACAGAGTCAGTTAAAAATTAATAATAACAATGAAATGGCAGAGAAATACCACACAAGCGAAGGAACAATCCACAAACACACAAGATTAAATCAAGGAAAAGAATTTGGACAAACTTTCTGAAAGTGATTTCAGAAGAATGATAGTAAAGATGATCAAAGACACTGAAAAGAGAATGTTAGAGAAATTGCAAGACACAACTAACACACTGAATAAAGAAATACAAGAACTTACCAAAAAAGTAACAAACAACTCAATTGCTGAACTGAAAAACACTGTAGAAGGAATCAAGAGCAGAGTATCTGAGACAGAAGACCGGATAAGTGAGCTGGAAGATAAAATGGTGGAAGTAATTGCTGAAAAACAGACTCTAGCTCAAAGAATGAAAAGAGCAGAGGATATCCTCAGAGACTTCTGGGATAATATCAAACGCACCAGTATTCGAATTATAGGGGTTCCAGAAGAAGAAGAAAAAAAGAAAGGCTATGAGAAAATTTTTGAAGAGATTATAGTTGAAAATTTCCCCACCATGGGAAAAGAAATAGTCAATCAAGTCCAAGAAGCACAAAGAGTACCTAACAGAATCAATCCGAGAAGAAACACACCAAGACACATATTAATGAAGTTAACACAAATCAAACACAAAGATAGAATTCTCAAAGCAGCAAGGGAAAAGCAACTAGTGACATACAAGGGAAAGACCATATGTTTAACAGCTGATCTTTCAACAGAAATTCTGCAGGCCAGAAGGGAATGGCAGGACACATATAAACGGCTGAAAGAGGATAATCTGCAACCAAGAATCCTCTACCCTGCAAGGATCTTCTTCAAATTTGTTGAGAAATCAAAAGCTTTACAGACAAGCAAAAATTAAAAGAATTTAGTCACACCAAACCAGCCTTACAAGTGTTAAATTAAAGGGACTTATATAGACAACAAGTATAAAAGGAGAAGATCCACGAAACAAAATCATAGCATCTAAGAAGATGACAATAGGATCATATGCATCAATAATTACGTTGAATGTCAATGGACTAAATGCCCCAACCAAAAGACACAGAGTGGCTGAATGGATCCAAAAACATGACCCATACATATGCTGCCTCCAGGAAACTCATTTCAGACCTAGAGACACTCATAGACTGAAAGTGAGAGGCTGGAAAAAGATATTCCATGCAAATGGAAATCAAAAGAAAGCTGGAGTAGCAATCCTCATATCAGACAAAATAGATTTAAAAGTAAAGAAGATTCTAAGAGACAAGGCAGGTCACTACATCATGATTAAGGGATCGATCCAAGAAGAAGACATAACAATCATAAATATCTATGCACTCAATGCAGGAGCACCCCAATACATAAGAGAAAACTTTCAGACATAAAAGACATCGACAGTAACACAATAATAGTAGGAGACTTTAACACTCCTCTCACACCAATGGACAGATCATCCAAACAGAAAATTAAGAAAGAAACACAAGCCTTAAATGCCACACTAGAAGAAATGGACCTCATTGATATCTTTAGGACTTTCCATCCAAAAGCAGAAGAATACACTTTCTTCTAAAGTGTTCATGGAACATTCTCCAGGATAGACCACATCTTGGGCCACAAATCTAACCTCAGTCAATTCAAGAAAACTGAAATTCTATCAACCATCTTCTCAGACCACAATGCAGTGAGACTAGAGATCAACTACAGGGAAAAAACCGCTAAAAACAGAAGCATGTGGAGATTAAACAACACGTACCTAAAAAACCAACTGATCTTTGAGGAAATCAAAGGTGAAATAAAAAAATTCCTAGAAGAAAACGACAAAGATAGATTTGGGGTTTACAAGGAAAGACCATATGTTTAACAGCTGATCTTTCAACAGAAATTCTGCAGGCCAGAAGGGAATGGCAGGACACATATAAACGGCTGAAAGAGGATAATCTGCAACCAAGAATCCTCTACCCTGCAAGGATCTTCTTCAAATTTGTTGAGAAATCAAAAGCTTTACAGACAAGCAAAAATTAAAAGAATTTAGTCACACCAAACCAGCCTTACAAGTGTTAAATTAAAGGGACTTATATAGACAACAAGTATAAAAGGAGAAGATCCACGAAACAAAATCATAGCATCTAAGAAGATGACAATAGGATCATATGCATCAATAATTACGTTGAATGTCAATGGACTAAATGCCCCAACCAAAAGACACAGAGTGGCTGAATGGATCCAAAAACATGACCCATACATATGCTGCCTCCAGGAAACTCATTTCAGACCTAGAGACACTCATAGACTGAAAGTGAGAGGCTGGAAAAAGATATTCCATGCAAATGGAAATCAAAAGAAAGCTGGAGTAGCAATCCTCATATCAGACAAAATAGATTTAAAAGTAAAGAAGATTCTAAGAGACAAGGCAGGTCACTACATCATGATTAAGGGATCGATCCAAGAAGAAGACATAACAATCATAAATATCTATGCACTCAATGCAGGAGCACCCCAATACATAAGAGAAAACTTTCAGACATAAAAGACATCGACAGTAACACAATAATAGTAGGAGACTTTAACACTCCTCTCACACCAATGGACAGATCATCCAAACAGAAAATTAAGAAAGAAACACAAGCCTTAAATGCCACACTAGAAGAAATGGACCTCATTGATATCTTTAGGACTTTCCATCCAAAAGCAGAAGAATACACTTTCTTCTAAAGTGTTCATGGAACATTCTCCAGGATAGACCACATCTTGGGCCACAAATCTAACCTCAGTCAATTCAAGAAAACTGAAATTCTATCAACCATCTTCTCAGACCACAATGCAGTGAGACTAGAGATCAACTACAGGGAAAAAACCGCTAAAAACAGAAGCATGTGGAGATTAAACAACACGTACCTAAAAAACCAACTGATCTTTGAGGAAATCAAAGGTGAAATAAAAAAATTCCTAGAAGAAAACGACAATGAATGCACGACAGTGCAAAACTTATGGGATACTGCAAAAGCAGTCCTAAGAGGGAAGTTTATAGCAATTAAATCCCACCTCAAGAAACTAGGAAAGTCAAACAGACAATCTAACCTTATGCTTAAAACAACTGGAGAAAGAAGAACAAAAACACCCCAAAGCCAGCAGAAAAAGGGAAATCATAAAGATCAGAGCAGAAATAAATGAAAAAGAAACAAAAGAAACAATAGTAAAGATAAATAAAACAAAAAGTTGGTTCTTCAAAAAGGTCAATAAAATCGACACACCACTGGCCAGACTCATCAAGAAAAAGAGAGAGAAGAACCAGATCAGCAAAATCAAAAATGAAAAAGGAGAGATTACAACAGGTAATGCAGAAATTCAAAGGATTATAAGAGACTATTATGAACAACTCTATGGCAACAAACTGGACAACCTGGAAGAAATGGACAGTTTCTTAGAGAAGATTAATCTCCCGTGACTGAGCCAGGAAGAAACAGAAACTATGAACAAGCCAATCACAAGCACAGAAGGCGACCTTGTGATAAAAATTCTACCGAAAAATAAAAGCCCAGGGCCAGATGGTTTCAGAAGTGAATTCTACCTAACATTTAAAGAAGAGCTAATGCCTGTCCTTCTACAACTCTTCCAAAAAATTGCACAGGAAGGAACACTTCCAGACACATTCTATGAGGCAGCCATCACCCTGATACCAAAGCCAGGCAAAGACAACACAAAAAAAGAAAATTATAGGCCTATTTCACTGATGAATCTAGACACCAAAATCCTCAACAAAATCCTAACAAACAGAATTCAACAACACATCAAAAAGCTCATTCATCAAGATAAAGTTGGGTTTATCCCAGGCATGCAAGGATTCTTCAATATCTGCAAATCAATCAATGTGATCCACCATATCAACAAACTAAGAGACAAAAATCACATGATCATCTCAATAGATGCAGAAAAAGCCTTTGACAAACTACAGCATCCATTTATGATAAAAACTCTTCAAAAAATGGGCATAGAAGGAACTTATCTTAACATAGTGAAAGCCATATATGAGAAACCCACAGCGAACATTATCCTCAATGGTGAAAAACTCAAAGCATTTCCTCTAAGATCAGGAACAAGACAAGGGTGTCCACTTTCACCACTCTTATTCAACATAGTCCTGGAAGTTCTAGCAACGGCAATAAGAGAAGAGAAAGAAATCAAAGGAATCCAGATTGGAAAGGAAGAAGTCAAACTCTTTCTATTTGCAGATGACATGATATTATACATAGAAAATCCCAAAGACACTATTACAAAACTACTAGAGTTAATCGGCGAATTCAGCAAAGTCGCAGGATACAAAATCAATATACAGAAATCACTGGCATTCCTATACACAAACAATGAAAAATCAGAAAACGAAATCAAAGAGGCAATCCCCTTCACCATTGCAACCAAAAGAATCAAGTATCTAGGAAGAAACCTACCCAAAGAAACAAAAGAACTGTACACAGAAAATTACAAGACACTCATGAGAGACATTAAAGAAGACTTAAACAGATGGAGAAATATTCCATGTTCCTGGGTCGAAAGAATCAATATTGTGAAAATGACCATACTATCAAATGTCATCTATAGATTCAATGCGATCCCTATCAAACTTCCATTAACATTCTTCACAGAACTAGACCAAAGAATAACACAGTTCATACGGAAACACAAAAGACCTCGAGTAGCCAAAGCAATCCTGAGAAAGAAAAATGGAGCTGGAGGAATCAGCCTCCCCAACTTCAGACTCTACTACAAAGCAACAGTCCTCAAGACAGTATGGTACTGGCACAAAAACAGAAATATTGACCAATGGAACAAGATCGAGAACCCAGAGATAAACCCACGCACCTATGGGTACCTTATTTTTGACAAAGGAGGTGAACATATAAAATGGGACAAAGACAGCCTCTTCAACAAATAGTGCTGGGAAAATTGGACAGCTACATGCAAAAAAATGAAGTTGGAACATACCCTGACACCATACACAAAGATCAACTCCAAATGGATAAAAGACCTAAATGTAAGGCCAGAAACCATCAAACTCTTAGAGGAGAATATCGGCAAAACCCTCAAGAGATCTTCTCTGACCCACCTACTAGAATAGCAGAACTGAAAAGAAAAATGAACATGTGGGACCTAATGAAACTTAAAAGCTTTTGTACAGCTAAAGAAATTACAAAAAAGCTGAACAGACAGCCCACAGAGTGGGAGAAAATCATAGCAAATGAAACAATAGACAAAGAATTAATCTCCAAAATCTACAAGCAGCTCAGACAACTCAGCACTGGAAAAACGAACAACCCAATCAAAAAATGGGAAAAGGACCTAAATAGACACCTCTCCAACGATGACATACAGATGGCCCAAAAGCACATGAAACGATGCTCAACTTCACTAATAATTAGAGAAATGCAAATCAAAATTACAATGAGATATCACCTCACACCCATCAGAATGACCGTCATCGAAAAATCGACAGACAATAAATGCTGGAGAGACTGCAGAGAAAAGGGAACACTCCTGCATTGCTGTGGGAGTGTAAATTGATACAGCCTCTATGGAAGACAGTCTGGAGATTTCTTAAAAAACGAAAGAACTGTACACAGAAAATTACAAGACACTCATGAGAGACATTAAAGAAGACTTAAACAGATGGAGAAATATTCCATGTTCCTGGGTCGAAAGAATCAATATTGTGAAAATGACCATACTATCAAATGTCATCTATAGATTCAATGCGATCCCTATCAAACTTCCATTAACATTCTTCACAGAACTAGACCAAAGAATAACACAGTTCATACGGAAACACAAAAGACCTCGAGTAGCCAAAGCAATCCTGAGAAAGAAAAATGGAGCTGGAGGAATCAGCCTCCCCAACTTCAGACTCTACTACAAAGCAACAGTCCTCAAGACAGTATGGTACTGGCACAAAAACAGAAATATTGACCAATGGAACAAGATCGAGAACCCAGAGATAAACCCACGCACCTATGGGTACCTTATTTTTGACAAAGGAGGTGAACATATAAAATGGGACAAAGACAGCCTCTTCAACAAATAGTGCTGGGAAAATTGGACAGCTACATGCAAAAAAATGAAGTTGGAACATACCCTGACACCATACACAAAGATCAACTCCAAATGGATAAAAGACCTAAATGTAAGGCCAGAAACCATCAAACTCTTAGAGGAGAATATCGGCAAAACCCTCAAGAGATCTTCTCTGACCCACCTACTAGAATAGCAGAACTGAAAAGAAAAATGAACATGTGGGACCTAATGAAACTTAAAAGCTTTTGTACAGCTAAAGAAATTACAAAAAAGCTGAACAGACAGCCCACAGAGTGGGAGAAAATCATAGCAAATGAAACAATAGACAAAGAATTAATCTCCAAAATCTACAAGCAGCTCAGACAACTCAGCACTGGAAAAACGAACAACCCAATCAAAAAATGGGAAAAGGACCTAAATAGACACCTCTCCAACGATGACATACAGATGGCCCAAAAGCACATGAAACGATGCTCAACTTCACTAATAATTAGAGAAATGCAAATCAAAATTACAATGAGATATCACCTCACACCCATCAGAATGACCGTCATCGAAAAATCGACAGACAATAAATGCTGGAGAGACTGCAGAGAAAAGGGAACACTCCTGCATTGCTGTGGGAGTGTAAATTGATACAGCCTCTATGGAAGACAGTCTGGAGATTTCTTAAAAAACTAATAATAGAAGCACCCTATGACCCAGTAATCCCACTCTTAGGCTTATACCCTGATGAAATCAAATCTGAAAGAAGCACCTGTACCCCAATGTTCATTGCAGCTCTCTATACAATAGCTAGAACATGGAAGCGACCTAGATGCCCATCGACGAACGAATGAATAAAGAAGCTCTGGTACATATATACAATGGAATACTACACAGCTGTAAAGAGAAATGCAGAAGAATCAGCCCTAATGAGGTGGCTGGATCTAGAATGTATCATCAAAAGTGAAGTCAGTCTGAAAGAGAAGGACAAATACAGTATATTAATACATATATATGGAATCTAGTAGGATGGTGATGATGACACACGCAGTGAAGCGATGGAAAGACAGACGTGGACAGTGGGCATATGGACATTGTGGGGAAGGAACAGAAGGTGGGAGGCGTAAAGGAAGTAGCATGAAGGCCTGTACTATCATAAGTGAAGAAAATAGCACTAGTCATTGCTCTGTGAGAAAAGGGGATCCTTCAGGGGTGCTGTGTGATGGTTGGGAGGGGTGGGAAGGGGATGATATACATATGACTAATCTGGGAAGATACATATCTGTAAACAACAAAACTCTGTAAAGTTAAAAGCAAAATAAAGGTTTAAAAATATATTATGTAGAAACCAACTGTATTTTTCAACTTTCATCTAAGGTTCATTTCTTTATAAATATATTCATCTTTCTTCCTCAATGGGAGAAAATCATAGCAAATGAAACAATAGACAAAGAATTAATCTCCAAAATCTACAAGCAGCTCAGACAACTCAGCACTGGAAAAACGAACAACCCAATCAAAAAATGGGAAAAGGACCTAAATAGACACCTCTCCAACGATGACATACAGATGGCCCAAAAGCACATGAAACGATGCTCAACTTCACTAATAATTAGAGAAATGCAAATCAAAATTACAATGAGATATCACCTCACACCCATCAGAATGACCGTCATCGAAAAATCGACAGACAATAAATGCTGGAGAGACTGCAGAGAAAAGGGAACACTCCTGCATTGCTGTGGGAGTGTAAATTGATACAGCCTCTATGGAAGACAGTCTGGAGATTTCTTAAAAAACTAATAATAGAAGCACCCTATGACCCAGTAATCCCACTCTTAGGCTTATACCCTGATGAAATCAAATCTGAAAGAAGCACCTGTACCCCAATGTTCATTGCAGCTCTCTATACAATAGCTAGAACATGGAAGCGACCTAGATGCCCATCGACGAACGAATGAATAAAGAAGCTCTGGTACATATATACAATGGAATACTACACAGCTGTAAAGAGAAATGCAGAAGAATCAGCCCTAATGAGGTGGCTGGATCTAGAATGTATCATCAAAAGTGAAGTCAGTCTGAAAGAGAAGGACAAATACAGTATATTAATACATATATATGGAATCTAGTAGGATGGTGATGATGACACACGCAGTGAAGCGATGGAAAGACAGACGTGGACAGTGGGCATATGGACATTGTGGGGAAGGAACAGAAGGTGGGAGGCGTAAAGGAAGTAGCATGAAGGCCTGTACTATCATAAGTGAAGAAAATAGCACTAGTCATTGCTCTGTGAGAAAAGGGGATCCTTCAGGGGTGCTGTGTGATGGTTGGGAGGGGTGGGAAGGGGATGATATACATATGACTAATCTGGGAAGATACATATCTGTAAACAACAAAACTCTGTAAAAGTTAAAAGCAAAATAAAAGTTTAAAAAATATATTATGTAGAAACCAACTGTATTTTTCAACTTTCATCTAAGGTTCATTTCTTTATAAATATATTCATCTTTCTTCCTGTGTATCCTTTTGGTGATGAACAATTACAATGCTATATATAAGATTTCTTTCAAAATGCTGACCATTTTTGCATCATAGTATCTTTCTAGCAATTTTCTTCTCTAAGACATGATCAGGACCACAATCATCTTCCTAGTTGGCAACACATATCATGCTCTTAACACTTGAAGTCATTATATTTGTTATCCTCATTTTTATTATACTTCAAAGTAGCTATTTTTGCTTTACAAGTAAAGAAACAGAGCTTGGATAACAGCAAAGGGCCTTGCTTAAGGACATATGACTAGAAGGTGGCAGAATAAATTCACACTTAATTCTGTCCACTCTGAAGCCTGTTTTGTTGTTTGTTTATTCTTTATTGTATTTTGTGTTTTCAGAAGGCTCTACTGACTCTGGTACTTATTTACTTCCCAAGTCTCATCTGGATTAAAACAATGATGATAAGTTCAGGAATAATTCTTTTTACTCTAACATGGCCTTGAGAAATGGTTATCAGGAGTCAGAATATAAAGGACTAACACAAAGAGCTGTGAAAATTGGAGCAATAATAGATGTCTTGCATCAGTCATTAGGCAAAAGATAATGATTAGATTTTAATAACTTTAATCTCTCTCTGTCATCTGTTCCTAGCTGCTTGATTTTGAAGGTAAAGTTTCTGTTCTTAATGAAAATCATGTCATATTTTGATTCAAGTCTTACTTGAAAGGAACTGGCCAAGTGCATTTCTATCAGTGAACTTCCATGATGTGTCCGGAATACTGATTTTCAACACAAAAATTAGAATCATCTCAGAAGCCTGAAAAAATATGTCAGCCTCTGTCAACCTCCAGAGATTCTGATTTAATTTGTGTGGAGTTGAGCCCAATATTTTCTTTCTTTGTTTTGTTTTATTTTTTTAGCTCCGCAGATGATTCTAATGTTCTGAGTAGAAAACCACTGGTCTAAATGATTAATAGAGGTACTAATGGACGGGAGGGAAGAAAGAGCCCCAGAGTGAGCGATCCTCAAATCTTTGGTCTATGGGCCATTTTATGAGGAGTACTGAAAAAGAAATGTGTCTCTTCAGAATTAGTAGAGATAATTGCGTCACTTTTGATGAGACACCAGTGAGTGAAAGGATAAGTAAATTACTGACGAGAGGGAAGTTATGTTAGAGAATAACTTCATTGTTTGTTTCCATGAGGCTTTTATAGTTTTTAAAGTGCCATCATACAGATTTACCAGTGGAAAAAAACTAAGGCCCTTTGGAGATAAATACAGTAAAGAGACTATAGGTTTAGTTAGTGCAAAACTAGAACTAAAATTGATCTGCTAAGATTTTGTCCAGATTCTCACTTATCCTGAAGGCCACTCCAATGGGGAATCTCCCAATATGAACTTCTCTGGGAGATCTCACTGAATGAAAACATTTGTATTCTGAGTGGATGAATAAATAATCTGATTTGGTCCCCATATTTTTCATTTTGCAGAAGCTCTGTTCTGAGCAATTTTATCACAGTGAGAGAAGCCTGTTGTGTGCTTTACCCAACACTGTGATGGCTAATATCAATTCCCTGGGCCAAATATATTTCTTTTCTATTTGGTGGCAGAAGCCTTTTTGTTTCTCAAAACTCGATTCTAACACTTTATTTTTCTGTTTTAAAGTTTGATCAATCTGAAATCTATACATTATATCACAGACATAAGAGGCTTTTTTTCCAGGTTAAATTCTTTAATGGTAGTGTTTCATTAAAGGCTTCAGATTAGCTGTCGACACTTATTGGCAGAAAGAAACAGGTTTTTCAATTGGGATAAAACATATTTTTTATTAGAGAAAAGAGCAACTAAATTGAGTTTCTGCCCTTTAAATCCTAGCTGTGGCAAATGAAGCCATCTGGGACTTTAAATGACAATTTCCCTTTGCATCAAAACTAAGAATCAGTCACCCAACCTGCTCTTACCCTCTCTACTTGTTTCTTCCCTCTTGCTGTTTTCTCTTCTCTTTCTTTCATTCCCCTTCCCCTTGAATCTCTCACTCAATAAATCGACCTCCACTTTCTTTTTCCTCTTTCCTTTCAGATCTCTGACATTCACTTCATGAGATGAGTGGCAGTGGAATTAAAGCCTCCAAACCCAGAGGAATAAGCACTGTAAGATGAGAAGATCAGCCAACCAAAATAGAGCAAGTTATAAAAGGCAAAAGAGGGAAAGCACAGTGAGAGAGAGAGAAAAAGTGAAGGAGATGGAGGGGTGGGGGGTGGGTGGGGAATGAGTGGGGAGGAACAAGGAGTGAGATGGAAGGAGGGAAAGAAGGGGGTAAGTGAGTGATCTAAGGGGAAGGGGAATGAAGGAAAGAGAGGAGGAAAAAGCAAGAGAGAAGAAGCAAGTAGAGAGAGGGAAGAACAGGTAGGGTGACTAATTCTTAGTTTTGATACAAAAAGAAATCGTCATTTAAAGCCCCAGATGGGTTCATTTGCCACAGCTAGGATTTAAAGGACAGAAACTCAATTTAGTTGTCCTTTTCTCTAATAAAAATTCTCATTTTTTCCTTGGAATTTTACAGAAACAAATGAAAAGAACAGAGACATAGCTTGTTTTTCTATCCAGGTGAAGAAATGGGGATAAGGAAATCAGCAGATATCTAGGTGCTCCTGCTTCTCCAGCACAGAAGCATGTAACTACAGTTTGGCATCTGTCCTCTTATTATATCTGGACTCCCACTCTACTGAGTCTATCTGTCTGGAATTCCATGCACTACATTGTTATAACATACCTTTATGTGTTTGAAAAAATAACTCCATAGACACAATCTCACATTTATCATCACAGTAGTTTCTCAATGCTTTAAATGCAGCACCCATTTTCCAGATGAGGTCAGTGGCATAAGCACTGGTAGAAAGAATCTTCAGCTATTTGAGAAGAGAGCAGAACCTGAAACTAGGGTGAAAATCAGCAGTCTGGCATAGCATCCTTCTCGAGGTCAAGTTCAAATGGGGCCAATTGAGCTGAGGGAGAGTGACACTGCCTAAGGAAGTGAAAGGCAGGAATAGAAAGGAGAGGCCAAGAGACATTTTGTCAAATTAATATCACAATGCCAGAAGCTCCTAGAGCATCCTTGTTGTGCCTGGACATGGAAAAAGCCATACGGGCAAAGGGCAACCAGGAAAGACCACTTCCTATGGCAAGATAAAATGTGCCCTCAACAAAGATGCTTTACAAGTTTAACTGAGGCTGAACTCCAGTCACTCTCAGCTCTCCAAGGTGGGCTACAACCTTGGAGGAGTAGGGACCTCATCTGGGCAGAAATGTCCCATAGGTTCACCTAAATAGGCATTGTACCCTGACCTCAGGTAACTGGTTTGACAGTAAAGGTCTCCTAACAAGTTAGTGCTTGACCCAAGACCAATAACCCAGACCCTTGATTCTCAGATGACTTCAGGTGCTTCTTCTGCTTTCTGCTGGTCACTACATATCCCTGTGCATTATAATTACAAAACAGATGAAATGTAGAAAAGCTTAAGTTGTAAGCTCTTTTATTCAGAATGGTTTGGGAAACAACCTTAGAATTTTCTTTTAGAGAAGAATGTGACAATCCTGTGGAGAACAGCATTTTCTATGCCTGATTTAACCAAACACTTTTCAGCCACAGTGGGCTAAAGACAGCACTTGACTGCTATACTACAGGCTTTTAGTCTTAATGGTGCTGCCACCTCCGCTTCGCTGGGATTTCTTAGAACTTGCTTAGCCATGGGTATAGTAATTGAACTCAATTATTCATTCCCAATAAATGAGCCAAGTAACTGGGAGTACATGGGGTAGAAATGGAGGGGGGGGTCATTGCCTCAGAACTGCCAGGAAAGAAAATAACATAAAGGGCTTCTTGAATATAAGGAAAAATAGGAGATTTCAGAGAAGAATGTATGGTCCTTGTTTTGGATCCTTCATTCTATCTAAACTGAAAACAGAGAAGATCAGGGAGTATGGAGATGGAAAAAAAGAAAGCAAGAAATAGACAATCAGAGAAGGTATTTGCATAGTATTTGTTTAGCAAAATGAGTTAAGGTAAGATTAACAGCTAAAACATAAAGTCATTACAAACATTTTGTTCATTTCTGGAATTAGGAGATATGATACCCATTAGATGTAGGGTCTCTCATCTATAAAGTAATGTGTAATGTGTGTGGAGCTGCAGTGGCATGGAAGGAATAGTACCTCCTCTCACTGCCTTGACAATCATCGTGAAATGCAATAGCATTTGAAGCACACAGGAAATTAAAGCAAACTGCTGTGCAAATGAATGCATTTTTATAATTTTATAAATTCCTCTTTTGTTCTTAGTCCTTTTTTTCAACCTTTTCCTCTTATGCATCCTCTCCTGCTTTCAGCATTTTTTCCTCTTTATCTAAGAACTACAACTGACTGATTTGAGGAGTGAATGTCTGGCAGGTAGATAGCAAAGCTCTTGTACATGGCTTGCTCATCAGGATGGGGCTACTTGGACCAGCTTCTTTCAAATGAGGCACAATGTATAAACTTATTCATTCATCAAGCATTTATAGAAAGTTCACTACATCACAAGCACTGCAGTAGACACTGAAGAGATGTTGATGAATAATATATAGTCATCCTCTTGAGGATGTCAGAGTCTAGTACTTTCTTGGAGGTCTTAGAAAACAAAATTGTCATAAATTCCCTAAGAGAATTCCAGAAATTTGCTGGATTATGTAGGCAACCTTTAAGCAGAATACATACATTGCTTTGGAAGAATAAATTTTTTTTCATATGTTAAACTCTATGTTATGGCTGCCTTTTGTATTTGTTGTTTTTGTCTTCCTTCCTCTATCTGGAAGCCTAATACTAGTGCTTCATGCATCTAGGAGTGACTCTGTGATTTCTCTTCCTCCTTTAGAAGTCAAACAGCCAGTATGTTCAGTCGGGCTGGAGAGACAAAACTGTTGCTAGAAAGCTAACCACGTTATGAACTACTTGATTATTAATACTAGGGTGAGACATCAGCACACAATTAGGGGTAAGTGTAAAGTTGGCCAGAAAAGGATTTGGTTGAATGGAGAGAAGAAGCAAAAACCACATAAGAGCAGATGAAGTAGTGAGTTTAGGAAAGGGAGTAGAGGAGCATAAGTTAGGATATGGATGAGTCTGATGATCCTGAGGTAACTCTTAACAGTTACATGAAATTTAAAGAAGATAAATCCACACAGCCATAGACAAAGGAGGGAAAAACATAGAATGGAGAAAAGACAAACTCTACAACAAGTGGTTCTGGGAAAGTTGGTAAACCTATGTATAAAAGAATAAAATTAGAATACTTCCTATCACCATACACAAAAATAAACTCAAAATGAATTAAAGACCTAAATGTAAGACCAGAAATTATAAAACTCTTAGAGGGAAAAATAGGCAGAAAGCTCTCTGACATAAATCACAGGAAGATCCTCTATGATTCATCTCCTAGTGTACTACACAGCAAAACATAAATAAACAAATAAGACCTAATAAAATTTAAAAGCTTTTGGACAGCAAATGAAACTATAAATGAGGTGAAAAGACAGCCCTAAGAATGAGAGAAAATAATAGCAAATTAAACAACTTACAAACAATTAACCTGAAAAGCATATAAGCAGCTCATATATCTCAATCCCAGAAAAACAAGTCAATCAAAAACTGGGCAGAAGATCTAAACAGACATTTCTCCAAAGAAGACATACAGAGGGCTAGTGAACACATGAAAAGATGCTCAACACTACTCATTATTAGAGAAATGCAAATCAAAATGCAAATCTCACACTGTAGAATGGCCATCATCAAAAAGTCTACAAATAATAAATGCTGGAGGTGTGGAGAAAAGGGAACCCTCTTACATTGCTGATAAAAATACAAACTAATATAGCCATTAGGGAGAACAATATGGAGATTAGGACAATAATCAGACTATGTTGTCTTCTATCTGGAAGCCTAATACTAGTGCTTCATGCATCTAGGAGTGACTCTGTGATTTCTCTTCCTCCTTTAGAAGTCAAACAGCCAGTATGTTCAGTCGGGCTGGAGAGACAAAACTGTTGCTAGAAAGCTAACCACGTTATGAACTACTTGATTATTAATACTAGGGTGAGACATCAGCACACAATTAGGGGTAAGTGTAAAGTTGGCCAGAAAAGGATTTGGTTGAATGGAGAGAAGAAGCAAAAACCACATAAGAGCAGATGAAGTAGTGAGTTTAGGAAAGGGAGTAGAGGAGCATAAGTTAGGATATGGATGAGTCTGATGATCCTGAGGTAACTCTTAACAGTTACATGAAATTTAAAGAAGATAAATCCACACAGCCATAGACAAAGGAGGGAAAAACATAGAATGGAGAAAAGACAAACTCTACAACAAGTGGTTCTGGGAAAGTTGGTAAACCTATGTATAAAAGAATAAAATTAGAATACTTCCTATCACCATACACAAAAATAAACTCAAAATGAATTAAAGACCTAAATGTAAGACCAGAAATTATAAAACTCTTAGAGGGAAAAATAGGCAGAAAGCTCTCTGACATAAATCACAGGAAGATCCTCTATGATTCATCTCCTAGTGTACTACACAGCAAAACATAAATAAACAAATAAGACCTAATAAAATTTAAAAGCTTTTGGACAGCAAATGAAACTATAAATGAGGTGAAAAGACAGCCCTAAGAATGAGAGAAAATAATAGCAAATTAAACAACTTACAAACAATTAACCTGAAAAGCATATAAGCAGCTCATATATCTCAATCCCAGAAAAACAAGTCAATCAAAAACTGGGCAGAAGATCTAAACAGACATTTCTCCAAAGAAGACATACAGAGGGCTAGTGAACACATGAAAAGATGCTCAACACTACTCATTATTAGAGAAATGCAAATCAAAATGCAAATCTCACACTGTAGAATGGCCATCATCAAAAAGTCTACAAATAATAAATGCTGGAGGTGTGGAGAAAAGGGAACCCTCTTACATTGCTGATAAAAATACAAACTAATATAGCCATTAGGGAGAACAATATGGAGATTTTTTTAAAAACTAGGAATAAAACCACCATATGACCCAGCAATCCCATTAGTAGACATATACCCTGAGGAAACCAGAACTGAAAAAAGACGCATGTATTTCAATGTTTATTGCAGCATTATTTACAATAGCTAGAATATGGAAACAGCCTAGACACCCACTGGGAGATGAATTGATAAGAAAGTTGTGATACATATACACAATGTAATATAGCTCATATTTGAGTGAGTTTTAATAAGGTGGATGAACCTCAAGCCTATTATACAGAGTGAAGTAAGTCAGAAAGAGAAAGACAAATACAGTATATTAACTGTATATATATATATATATATATACATATATATGTATATATAACTGTATATATATATATACAGTTACATATATATCAGTATATATATAAATACAGTATATTAACTGTATATGTATATATATATATACATATATATATGTATATGTAACTGTATATATATATATGTATATATATATGTATATATATATGTATATATATATGTGTATATATATATCACAACAAATATATGTATATATAACTATATATATATATATATATATATATACAAATACATATATATACAGTACATATATAAATACAGTATATTAACTGTATATGTATATATATATATACATATATATATGTATATGTAACTGTATATATATATATGTATATATATATGTATATATATATGTATATATATATGTGTATATATATATACACACACATATATGTATATGTAACTGTGTATATATATATATATATATATACAGTTACATATATATACAGTACATATATAAATACAGTATATTAACTGTATATATATATATATACATATATATGTATATGTAACTGTATATATATATATGTATATATATATATATATATGTATATAAAATCTAGAAATATGGTACCGATGATCCTAGGTGCAGGGCAGTAAAGGAGAAATGGATGTAAAGGACACAATTTTGGATACAGTGGAAGAAGGAGAGAGTGGGATGATTTGAGACAATGGCATTGAAACATATACATTACCATATGTGAAATAGATAGCCAGTAGTAATTTGATGTATGACCCCGGGGACCCCGCGCTCTGTGACAATCTGGAGGGATGTGTTGGAGAGAGAGGTGAGAGGGGAATTCAGAAGGGAGAACACATGCATACCTATGGCCAATTCATGTTGATGTATAGTAAAAAGCATTATAATATTGTAATTACTCTCTAATTAAATAAACAAATTAATTTAAAAAACAGAGTTCAGAATACAATTTCAATATTATGTATCAAATGAGAAGATTGCTTTAATTTACCCCATCAGAATTTCTATCCCAAATGTTACCTCTTCTAATCAATAGCAAATTAAATCATCAAATACCTCCTGAGAGTCTTTCTGCATAAGAATGTTGTGGGTTCACATACTAAGAATCTTGAAACTTTCAAAGACAAGTCAAAGTTTTGAAGCAGATACTGCCTTTAGGGAATTTTACAGGATGGCAGAGCAAATATGACATATATAAGGAAGATGCTATGGAATGTGAGAAGCCATGAGAAGTATGTGTAATATTTTATGGAGTTTCAAAGGATGCAAGGTTACTTCAAGCTGAGTGTCTCAGGGAGAATTAGGGCAGGACATGAAAAGGAAATAACATTTGACCAGGGAAGATATGCGATGATGAGAAAATGAAAGTTTCTTATGAAGAAACACGTTGAACAGAAAATTGACAGAAGTATGGCACCTAAATAGGAAAAAGTGAGTTCTATGAGGGCAGCAGTGGAAAATCAAAGTTGGCAAGGTCAGTTTGGGCTCAGTTATAAGTGTTGGGATGACTTAAAAGCTAAAAGGCTCATTTATCTGTAGCTACCAAGGATCCAGTGGTGATTTTTGACTTTCTCTGGAAATGTTATAACCAGAACTCCTTGTTAGGAATATTAATCCAGCTATTAATCAACGAATATTTGTTGGGTATCTACTCATTTCCAAGGTACTGTGATAAAAGCTGATTAGAATAAAAAAGAGTATAGCACATATACCTGATCTAAAGTTGTTTCCTTTTTTTGTTTTACATTATGGGTAAAGAAATACATGCTATATCCAAAGAAAGATAACTAATTATGAGGTATTGAAAAATCAGTATTGGGTAAATAGTGACACTTGCAACACTCTTTTAGGTTCCATTGATTGTAATCTGGAATCTTCCATGCTGAAATTGGTTAAAGAGGGATGTGTTGAGAGAGGTGAGAGGGGAATTCAGAAGGGAGAACACATGCATACCTATGGCCAATTCATGTTGATGTATAGTAAAAAGCATTATAATATTGTAATTACTCTCTAATTAAATAAACAAATTAATTTAAAAAACAGAGTTCAGAATACAATTTCAATATTATGTATCAAATGAGAAGATTGCTTTAATTTACCCCATCAGAATTTCTATCCCAAATGTTACCTCTTCTAATCAATAGCAAATTAAATCATCAAATACCTCCTGAGAGTCTTTCTGCATAAGAATGTTGTGGGTTCACATACTAAGAATCTTGAAACTTTCAAAGACAAGTCAAAGTTTTTAAGCAGATACTGCCTTTGGGGAATTTTACAGGATGGCAGAGCAAATATGACATATATAAGGAAGATGCTATGGAATGTGAGAAGCCATGAGAAGTATGTGTAATATTTTATGGAGTTTCAAAGGATGCAAGGTTACTTCAAGCTGAGTGTCTCAGGGAGAATTAGGGCAGGACATGAAAAGGAAATAACATTTGACCAGGGAAGATATGCGATGATGAGAAAATGAAAGTTTCTTATGAAGAAACACGTTGAACAGAAAATTGACAGAAGTATGGCACCTAAATAGGAAAAAGTGAGTTCTATGAGGGCAGCAGTGGAAAATCAAAGTTGGCAAGGTCAGTTTGGGCTCAGTTATAAGTGTTGGGATGACTTAAAAGCTAAAAGGCTCATTTATCTGTAGCTACCAAGGATCCAGTGGTGATTTTTGACTTTCTCTGGAAATGTTATAACCAGAACTCCTTGTTAGGAATATTAATCCAGCTATTAATCAACGAATATTTGTTGGGTATCTACTCATTTCCAAGGTACTGTGATAAAAGCTGATTAGAATAAAAAAGAGTATAGCACATATACCTGATCTAAAGTTGTTTCCTTTTTTTGTTTTACATTATGGGTAAAGAAATACATGCTATATCCAAAGAAAGATAACTAATTATGAGGTATTGAAAAATCAGTATTGGGTAAATAGTGACACTTGCAACACTCTTTTAGGTTCCATTGATTGTAATCTGGAATCTTCCATGCTGAAATTGTTTGTTATGAGGTTGTCTCTTTGTTCTCAGTTTGTCATTTATTAGTTGGCTCTAAATTGCTGCATGTGGAAGGGAAATTGCACAGCAAATTTGAGTGCTGCAAACCCACTACCCCGAGAGGATTTATAAAAATCTTCCTAAGTCCCCCTCTCTTCTCAACTCCGAAGTGCATTTAGCTGAATGGAGATTCTTTGTCTCAATGATTAATTGTATCTTTCTCTGTCCTAGAACCTCATGCATAATTGTCCTAAAATGCTTTATGAATATAGATCATGTGTCTTAAGGATCATGTGAATGTTCCAGGGATGCTTTTCAAGTGATGTTTCCTATAATCAATGTAAATTTTGCCAGAGACAGGGAGTGGCAATGATTTCTTCATTGTCTGGCTTTCAACTATAGCTACATCTGAAGGGAAGGACACAGTACCTTAGGGCTATTTTATTTCACTTCACAACTGAAATTTGGATGCTTATTATCAGTCTCGGTTTTAACTCTGGCTTACTTCCTTGACAGGCACAAACATACAATGTGTGTACGTGTGTGTATATGCAGATCATTGACATTAGAGACAGAACAAAATGAATGTGTTTTCTTTGTATTTTGCTTGTTTTATTTATTTACTGATTGAATAGGAGAATCACAAGAAAATTGTTTGCTCTTTGCTGGTGGAAATCTTGAAGAGGATCTTCCTCTTGTTAATATCACCACTATCATCCCCATTATCATGACACCATCATAAACCTAATCATCAAAATTTTAGTAAGTATTCCCCTTGAGTTGGATTCTATTTGGCTGTTTTTATCCACTATAAGAAAGATGCACTTAGAGTTCTGGACCATAAGGTCGGGAGATGCCACCATTATATCCATGTAAAGTTAGGACCTATATTTTTACATGAGATAGATTTCATTTGTCCTATACTGAATCCACAGGGTTAATTGTCTATAGGCAAAGAAGGAACTGAGAGTTAATCACAGGTACTGATGAAGGCACTAGATGGTTTCTCAGAGTAAATGCTTTCCTCATAGTGTTCCTTCTTATGGGAAGGTTTTTTTTACTAAAAGGCACAGGCCCAAAGACATTAGTGTTCACCCCAAAATTCAGCCCGTGGGCTTGTAAGAATTTTTTTTCCCAGTTTGTCATTTATTAGTTGGCTCTAAATTGCTGCATGTGGAAGGGAAATTGCACAGCAAATTTGAGTGCTGCAAACCCACTACCCCGAGAGGATTTATAAAAATCTTCCTAAGTCCCCCTCTCTTCTCAACTCCGAAGTGCATTTAGCTGAATGGAGATTCTTTGTCTCAATGATTAATTGTATCTTTCTCTGTCCTAGAACCTCATGCATAATTGTCCTAAAATGCTTTATGAATATAGATCATGTGTCTTAAGGATCATGTGAATGTTCCAGGGATGCTTTTCAAGTGATGTTTCCTATAATCAATGTAAATTTTGCCAGAGACAGGGAGTGGCAATGATTTCTTCATTGTCTGGCTTTCAACTATAGCTACATCTGAAGGGAAGGACACAGTACCTTAGGGCTATTTTATTTCACTTCACAACTGAAATTTGGATGCTTATTATCAGTCTCGGTTTTAACTCTGGCTTACTTCCTTGACAGGCACAAACATACAATGTGTGTACGTGTGTGTATATGCAGATCATTGACATTAGAGACAGAACAAAATGAATGTGTTTTCTTTGTATTTTGCTTGTTTTATTTATTTACTGATTGAATAGGAGAATCACAAGAAAATTGTTTGCTCTTTGCTGGTGGAAATCTTGAAGAGGATCTTCCTCTTGTTAATATCACCACTATCATCCCCATTATCATGACACCATCATAAACCTAATCATCAAAATTTTAGTAAGTATTCCCCTTGAGTTGGATTCTATTTGGCTGTTTTTATCCACTATAAGAAAGATGCACTTAGAGTTCTGGACCATAAGGTCGGGAGATGCCACCATTATATCCATGTAAAGTTAGGACCTATATTTTTACATGAGATAGATTTCATTTGTCCTATACTGAATCCACAGGGTTAATTGTCTATAGGCAAAGAAGGAACTGAGAGTTAATCACAGGTACTGATGAAGGCACTAGATGGTTTCTCAAAATAAATGCTTTCCTCATATTGTTCCTTCTTATGGGAAGGTTTTCCTTGTCTTTTTCAAGTATACATTAAAATTGGCACAGGCACAGTCTCATATCTGAAAGACATTAGTGTTCACCCCAAAATTCAGCCCGTGGGCTTGTAAGAATTTAACTCAAATATTTGACAATTAGATTCATTCCCTTACTCTAGTGTCTCTACAGGTATTTAAATTTTCTGGGTCTGCTGCCACGTCACTCAGTATTATTGAATGTGGAAAGAAATATGAAAACGTTGTGAGTTGAAGGATGTTTTGAACTTCTCTATCTCCCCAGCTGCACTAGATCTAACAGCCTGAAAGCAATTTCTCTTTATGATATTTCATACCACATTGCAAATCTAAATTGAGGCCTGTTTCCCAAATACATTTAAATATTAGCTGAATATAAAAATGTGAATATTGCTAACAGTCCATGAATATGCAAATGTATTTCAAAACATTTCTTACCCTGAGAATCAGAAAGTAGCATATCTGGGACAAGTGAAGATGGATACAGAAAAACAATATGGAAACATGCCTATCTGTGTATCTAAGCATTACTATTGTGTCTATCAGTATAGACACAATATAGTGCCTGGACTTTTTGTTGAGAAACATTTCTCCTCCATAATGATGATAAACAAGGAAATATGTAGGAACAGGAGAGCTAATTTATAAATAACATGAATCTCATCCATAATGGGCAGTATTGGGAGGCTATTATGTAGATGCATTCAGATCATTAAGTGAAAGGTTGGCAACATTAGAAATTCTTTATCCACATGAAGAAGCAAGGACAAAATAGGAGAGGAAAGAGCGGTGAGAGGCAGGTGCTTTTTGTTCATTAGTTTGTTTCGGAGATCCAAGAAGTAATAGGAACCTCTCAATTTTGGATTGTTTTTACCTATAATAATTACTTTCCTTCATAACTAAGGTCTTGGTTTACAGATTTTTTTTTAATTAATTAATTTATTTATTGTGGGGTGGGGATGGGGAGGGAGGGGAGCAGGCGGGCTACTTCTATTGGTCTTTCATTTGTCTATTTTCATCCATCTTTGCTCCTTGGCCCTTGTGGGCCTCCCATCGCGGTGGCCTCTGTTGTCACAGAGTACTGGCTCCAGGCACATGCGTTCCAGAGCTCCAGCTCAGTAATTGGACACATTGGTCCAGCTGCTCAGCAGCACGTGGGATCTTCCCAGGCCAGGGCTCTAACCGGCACCCCCTGCACTGCAAGGCGGTGTCCTTACCCACTGGACCACCAGGGAAGCCCGGTTTACAGACTTTATTTGTGAAATTAATTTCCAAAAACGAAAGTGGTCTGGATGAGTTCAATAAAAGCATATTACACTATCATGACTTTGATTTTATTGTGGGTTCATAATGTTTCCCATTTACATAGTTACCAATGATGCAATTAAACCCATACTGATAAGCTTTATAAGAATTATGTAGAAATCCAACATGACTGGTGACTGAGACATGACTGAGTGTAATTTCATAGTATTTCCTTCAGTTTTTTCATAGAAAACCTTTGTCCACCATCCCTTTTCCCTCTTCTTAGGCAGTTCTCAATGTATCTCACACATAATAAAGATTTTCTAATCAGCTCCCATTATAAAGAAGGTCAAATAAATAAATTTATTGATGATGTGCTATTTAAAGGGCATGGACTTCTGGTTTTTTTTTAGTTAAGATGATCACCCAAAGATCAAAAACAACTGAATGAAGTCCACAACTTGAATTCTTTTTTTATCGTATTTCTATCATTCTCAATTTACATCTCTATATTTTATGGGAGATCATTAACCAAATAAAAATGCACTTTCAGAGAGTTTATAATTTTTTCTCTTTATAGGCTGAATGAGATTCTTTTTTTGTAGTGAGTTTCTCTTTAAATTTTTAAAAATTAATTAATTTTTAATTGAAAGATAATTAATGTACAGTATTTTGCTGTTTTCTGCCAAATGGCAACATGATTTTTTTTTTTAACATACTGAAAATAACTTATAGACATTTCTCTTCTTCTGGAAGTTATCTCATGTAATATGTACTTCTACAGGTTAGACAGAAACAGGTTTTCTTTGCATATGAGAAATTCAAAAGGAAAAGTGTCACTTTCCTTTGTATAACTCCCTGAGTGCTATGATAAATTCTACTCAGAGAGTGATGAACAGCTGATTTTGGATGTCACTGTGCAGAAAGACTAGGTAGGGCGTGTGCTGTATTAGGTGCTGTAAAGAGAATAAAATATTTAAAATATACATCTTATCTTGATGAATTGACATTTAGAAAAGGGGCAAACATATGTAGGTAATTTCCCATATAATGTAATATGTGATATGGAGGTGGAGATATCCAGCAGTACCCAAACTCACATTTGGAATTTCAAGGAAGACTCCGGGGGTTCCGATTGGGGTTAGTTCCAAACGAAAGTGGTCTGGATGAGTTCAATAAAAGCATATTACACTATCATGACTTTGATTTTATTGTGGGTTCATAATGTTTCCCATTTACATAGTTACCAATGATGCAATTAAACCCATACTGATAAGCTTTATAAGAATTATGTAGAAATCCAACATGACTGGTGACTGAGACATGACTGAGTGTAATTTCATAGTATTTCCTTCAGTTTTTTCATAGAAAACCTTTGTCCACCATCCCTTTTCCCTCTTCTTAGGCAGTTCTCAATGTATCTCACACATAATAAAGATTTTCTAATCAGCTCCCATTATAAAGAAGGTCAAATAAATAAATTTATTGATGATGTGCTATTTAAAGGGCATGGACTTCTGGTTTTTTTTTAGTTAAGATGATCACCCAAAGATCAAAAACAACTGAATGAAGTCCACAACTTGAATTCTTTTTTTATCGTATTTCTATCATTCTCAATTTACATCTCTATATTTTATGGGAGATCATTAACCAAATAAAAATGCACTTTCAGAGAGTTTATAATTTTTTCTCTTTATAGGCTGAATGAGATTCTTTTTTTGTAGTGAGTTTCTTTTTAAAATTTTTTAAAAATTTAATTAATTTTTAATTGAAATATAATTAATTTACAGTTTTTTGCTGTTTTCTGCCAAATGGCAACATGATTTTTTTTTTTAACATACTGAAAATAACTTATAGACATTTCTCTTCTTCTGGAAGTTATCTCATGTAATATGTACTTCTACAGGTTAGACAGAAACAGGTTTTCTTTGCATATGAGAAATTCAAAAGGAAAAGTGTCACTTTCCTTTGTATAACTCCCTGAGTGCTATGATAAATTCTACTCAGAGAGTGATGAACAGCTGATTTTGGATGTCACTGTGCAGAAAGACTAGGTAGGGCGTGTGCTGTATTAGGTGCTGTAAAGAGAATAAAATATTTAAAATATACATCTTATCTTGATGAATTGACATTTAGAAAAGGGGCAAACATATGTAGGTAATTTCCCATATAATGTAATATGTGATATGGAGGTGGAGATATCCAGCAGTACCCAAACTCACATGTTGGGAATTTCAAGGAAGACTCCTTGGAAGAGGAAGGAATTCACTTGGAATATGGGGGAGATTTTAACTGATGGAGAGACATTTTCAGTGCATGATAAAACATGGTGTGAGATGTATGGGGGTGAGTTCACATAATGCTCATCTAGTGGGCATTATGCAGGTCAACATGATTAGAACAGAATTTACCCAGAAGGACAGTGTAAGAAAAATGTGTCTGATTAATTTGGGGGAAATGGCAAAGGACTTTGAATAGTCTAAGAACATTAACCATAGAAGTATAGTAAAGATATCTTAAAGCAAAATAGATAAAAGCTTCAGAATTACACATAAGAACTGGCAGGAATCCTGTGAGATTTTCAAATTCTAGCCCATGTTTTCATATTGTTGTTCAATCACTCTGTTTTGTTAGACTCTTTGCAAGCACACAAACTGCAGCAAACCAGGCTCCCTGTCCTTCACTGTCTCCCAGAGTTTGCTCAACCATATGTTCATTCATTTGATGTGGCCATTCAACCATTTGTACTCTGTTGCCCGCTTTTCCTCCTGCCCCCAATTTTTCCCAGCATCAGGGTTTTTCCAGTGAGTCAGTTCTTTGCATAAGGTCATCAAAATGTTGAAGCTACAGTATCAGTATCAGTCCCAATGAACATTCAGGATTGAATTCCTTTTGGATTGACTGGTTTGATCTCTTTGCTGTCCAAAGGACTCTCAAGAAAGTGTCTTTTTCAGCACCACAATTTGAAACTATCAAATTTTTTTTTTCAAAGATTTATTTATTTATTTATTTTTGGGCAGGGGTCGGGTTAGGGAGGGAGGTGAGCAGGCGGGCCACTTCTATTAGTCTTTCATTTCTCTATTTTCATCCGTCTTTGTTCTTTGGCTCCTGTGGGCCTCCCATCGTAGTGGCGTCTGTCATTGCAGAGTGCTGGCTCTGGGTGCATGCGCCCCAGAGCTCTGGCTCGGTGATTGAACACATCGGTCCAGCCGCTCCGCGGCATCTGGGATCTTCCCAGGCCAGGGATCGAACCAGCGTCCTGTGGGGCTCTGAATTGAAAAAGGACCGTTGCAAGCATAAGGAAGCTTAAGCACATTGTTTAAAGAAGCTTAAGCACATGTTTGGAGCTAAGATGGCGTCTACAGGAAGAGACAGGGCGTGATCTAAATTGTTAAATGATGGTCAAAATTTCTGATTGGTTCCCCTGGTTTCCGCGCTCATGGATGATTGCTTGACCTTTAGCTTGATTGGTGTAATCTATAGGAAGTCCCCTGCAAAACCCCCTTCACTTGCCTATAAAAGCTGTGAATCTTCATTAATAAAGCGGAACTGCTTCGACGGAACCCCTGTCACGCCTGATTTTCCCATGCGTCCGCCGCGGGGCTTGAGGGGCAGGTAGCCAAGATTCGCCTCTCTCCGAGATCTCCTGGTTCAGCCGGGAGACACTGCAAGGCGGTGTCCTTACCCACTGGACCACCAGGGGAAGCCCTGAAACTATCAATTTTTCAGTGCTCATCTTTCTTTATGGTCAAACTCTCATATCCATATTTGACTACAGGCAAAATCATAACCTTGAATATATAGACCTTTGTACTCTGTTGCCGCTTTTCCTCCTGCCCCCAATTTTTCCCAGCATCAGGGTTTTTCCAGTGAGTCAGTTCTTTGCATAAGGTCATCAAAATGTTGAAGCTACAGTATCAGTATCAGTCCCAATGAACATTCAGGATTGAATTCCTTTTGGATTGACTGGTTTGATCTCTTTGCTGTCCAAAGGACTCTCAAGAAAGTGTCTTTTTCAGCACCACAATTTGAAACTATCAAATTTTTTTTTTCAAAGATTTATTTATTTATTTATTTTTGGGCAGGGGTCGGGTTAGGGAGGGAGGTGAGCAGGCGGGCCACTTCTATTAGTCTTTCATTTCTCTATTTTCATCCGTCTTTGTTCTTTGGCTCCTGTGGGCCTCCCATCGTAGTGGCGTCTGTCATTGCAGAGTGCTGGCTCTGGGTGCATGCGCCCCAGAGCTCTGGCTCGGTGATTGAACACATCGGTCCAGCCGCTCCGCGGCATCTGGGATCTTCCCAGGCCAGGGATCGAACCAGCGTCCTGTGGGGCTCTGAATTGAAAAAGGACCGTTGCAAGCATAAGGAAGCTTAAGCACATTGTTTAAAGAAGCTTAAGCACATGTTTGCAGCTAAGATGGCGCCTACAGGAAGAGACAGGGCGTGATCTAAATTGTTAATTGATGGTCAAAATTTCTGATTGGTTCCCCTGGTTTCTGCGCTCATGGATGATTGCTTGACCTTTAGCTTGATTGGTGTAATCTATAGGAAGTCCCGTGCAAAACCCCCTTCACTTGCCTATAAAAGCTGTGAATCTTCATTAATAAAGCGGAACTGCTTCGACGGAACCCCTGTCACGCCTGATTTTCCCATGCGTCCGCCGCGGGGCTTGAGGGGCAGGTAGCCAAGATTCGCCTCTCTCCGAGATCTCCTGGTTCAGCCGGGAGACACTGCAAGGCGGTGTCCTTACCCACTGGACCACCAGGGGAAGCCCTGAAACTATCAATTTTTCAGTGCTCATCTTTCTTTATGGTCAAACTCTCATATCCATATTTGACTACAGGCAAAATCATAACCTTGAATATATAGACCTTTGTCAGCAAAGTGATGTCTCTGCTTTTTAATATGCTATCTAGGTTTGTTGTAGTTTTTCTTCCAAGGAGCAAGCGTATTTTCATTTCATGGCAGCAGTCACTGTTCACAGTGATCTTGGAGCCAAAGAAAATAAAACCTGTTACTGTTTCCATTGTTCCCAATCTATTTACCATGAAATGATGGAATCAGATACGCCATGATTTTATTTTTTGGACATTAAATTTTAAGACCAATTTTTCATGCTCTTCTTTCACATTAATCAAGAAGCTCTTTAGTTCCTGTTCAATTTCTACCATTAAGGTGGTATCATCTACATATCTGAGCTTATTGACATTTTTCCTGGCAATGTTGATTCCAGCTTGTGATTAATTCAGCCCAACATTTCACATGATGTACTATACATATAAGTTAAACACTCAGGGTGGCAATATATAGCCTTGACATACTCCTTTCCCAATTTGAACCAGGTCATTGCTTCATGTCTAACTATTGCTTTTTGACCTGCATACAAGTTCCTTAGGAGGCAAGTAAGGTGGTTTGGTATTCCCATCCCTTTAAGAATTTTTCACAGTTTTTTTGTGACCCACATATTGAAAGGTTTTAGTAATGATCAGAAGTAGATATTTTTATGGAGTTCCCTCACTTTTTCTATGATCCAAAGGATGTTGGCAACTTGATCTCTGGTTCCTCTGCCTTTTCTAAATCCAGCTTCTATGTCTGGAATTTCTTATTTCATGCATTGTTGAAGCTTAGCTTGAAGAATTTTGATACCTTGCTAGCATGTGAAATGAGTGTAATTGTACGGTAGCTTGAACATTCTTCCGCATTGCCCTTATTTGGAATTGTAACAAAAGTTCACCTTTTCCAATTTTGTTGTATGTTTTCATATAACAAAGTGTTTTACCAGTTAAATAGATGGCACTTCCTCTGGAACATTCTAACTCTCTACTCAAATAGATCACTGTTCTTTTTTTTCCAATTAAGATGTTGATTCTTTTTGCAATCCAACTTGGGCTAACCATTTTTCAGTCAGGGCCTTAGTCTTCCTCATCTCCAACACTTTTATAAATATCTTTGATTACTGGAGATGCTCAGAAATCTGACATTTGTCAGAAGTGAATATATGGGTCCTCAGACTGCCTGAAGTAATATGGACAGAGGTTCATAACATTGTATACAAGGCAGTTGCCAAAATTAACATAAAGAAAAAGAAATGAGGGAGGCAAAGTGATTACTTGAGGAGGTCTTACAAATATCTGAGAAAAGAAGAAATGCAAAAGGTAAGGGAGAAAGAGAAAGATATACCCATCTCAATGTGCAGTTCCAGAGAATATGGGAGAAATAAAAAGCCTTCTTAAGTGAAGAATGCAGTAACAGAGGAAAACCATAAAATGGGAAAGGCTAGAAATCTCTTCAAGAAAATTGGAGATACTAAGTGAACATTTCATGCAGAGATGGGAACAATAAAGGACAGAAACAACAAGAACCTAACAAAAAGAGAAGATATTAAGAAAAGGTAGCATGAATACAGAGAAGAACTATACAAAAAGTCCTAATAACTCAGGTAACCACGATGGTGTGGTCACTCACTTAGAGCCATACATCCTGAAGTATGAAGTTAAGTGGGTTTAAAGAGCATATCTGAATGAGTTGAATAGGAGGCAAGTAAGGTGGTTTGGTATTCCCATCCCTTTAAGAATTTTTCACAGTTTTTTTGTGACCCACATATTGAAAGGTTTTAGTAATGATCAGAAGTAGATATTTTTATGGAGTTCCCTCACTTTTTCTATGATCCAAAGGATGTTGGCAACTTGATCTCTGGTTCCTCTGCCTTTTCTAAATCCAGCTTCTATGTCTGGAATTTCTTATTTCATGCATTGTTGAAGCTTAGCTTGAAGAATTTTGATACCTTGCTAGCATGTGAAATGAGTGTAATTGTACGGTAGCTTGAACATTCTTCCGCATTGCCCTTATTTGGAATTGTAACAAAAGTTCACCTTTTCCAATTTTGTTGTATGTTTTCATATAACAAAGTGTTTTACCAGTTAAATAGATGGCACTTCCTCTGGAACATTCTAACTCTCTACTCAAATAGATCACTGTTCTTTTTTTTCCAATTAAGATGTTGATTCTTTTTGCAATCCAACTTGGGCTAACCATTTTTCAGTCAGGGCCTTAGTCTTCCTCATCTCCAACACTTTTATAAATATCTTTGATTACTGGAGATGCTCAGAAATCTGACATTTGTCAGAAGTGAATATATGGGTCCTCAGACTGCCTGAAGTAATATGGACAGAGGTTCATAACATTGTATACAAGGCAGTTGCCAAAATTAACATAAAGAAAAAGAAATGAGGGAGGCAAAGTGATTACTTGAGGAGGTCTTACAAATATCTGAGAAAAGAAGAAATGCAAAAGGTAAGGGAGAAAGAGAAAGATATACCCATCTCAATGTGCAGTTCCAGAGAATATGGGAGAAATAAAAAGCCTTCTTAAGTGAAGAATGCAGTAACAGAGGAAAACCATAAAATGGGAAAGGCTAGAAATCTCTTCAAGAAAATTGGAGATACTAAGTGAACATTTCATGCAGAGATGGGAACAATAAAGGACAGAAACAACAAGAACCTAACACAAAGAGAAGATATTAAGAAAAGGTAGCATGAATACAGAGAAGAACTATACAAAAAGTCCTAATAACTCAGGTAACCACGATGGTGTGGTCACTCACTTAGAGCCATACATCCTGAAGTATGAAGTTAAGTGGGTTTAAAGAGCATTACTCTGAAGAAAGCTTGTGGAGGTGGTGGAATTCCAGCTGAGGTATTTCAAATCCTAAAAGATGATGCTATTAAAGTGCTGCACTCAATATATCAGCATATTTCGGAAACTCAGAGGTGGCCTCAAGGTTGAAAAAGATCATTCTAATCCCAAAGAAAGGCAATACCAAAGAATGTTCAAGCTAACATACAACTGCATTCATTTCACATGCTAACAAGCTTGTGCTCAAAGTCCTTCAAGCTAGGGCTCAACAGTATGTGAACTGAGACATTTCAGATTTACAAGATGGAATTAGAAAAGACAAAGATAAAATTGGCAACAAGCGCTGAACCATAGAGACAACAAGGACAGTCCAGAAAAACATCTACTGCTTCATTGACTATTTTAAAGACTTTTACTGTGTGGATTACAAAACAACTGTGGAACATTCTTAAAGAGATTGGAATACCAGATAACCTTACCTGCCTCCTGAGAAAACTGTAGGGAAGTCGAAAGGAAACATTAAGAACTGGACATGGGACTAGTTCAAAATTGGGAAAGGAGTGTACATGAAGGCTAAGTACTGTCACTCTGCTTGTTTAACTTACATCAGGATACATCATGCATAATGCTAGATTGGGTGAATCAGTAGCTAGAATCAACATTTTTGGGAGATAATATAAACAACCTCAGATATGCATAGGATATCACTGTAATGGAAGGTTCTTACAAATATCTGAGAAAAGAAGAAATGCAAAAGGTAAGGAGAAAGAGAAAGATATACCCATCTCAATGTGCAGTTCCAGAGAATATGGGAGAAATAAAAAGCCTTCTTAAGTGAAGAATGCAGTAACAGAGGAAAACCATAAAATGGGAAAGGCTAGAAATCTCTTCAAGAAAATTGGAGATACTAAGTGAACATTTCATGCAGAGATGGGAACAATAAAGGACAGAAACAACAAGAACCTAACACAAAGAGAAGATATTAAGAAAAGGTAGCATGAATACAGAGAAGAACTATACAAAAAGTCCTAATAACTCAGGTAACCACGATGGTGTGGTCACTCACTTAGAGCCATACATCCTGAAGTATGAAGTTAAGTGGGTTTAAAGAGCATTACTCTGAAGAAAGCTTGTGGAGGTGGTGGAATTCCAGCTGAGGTATTTCAAATCCTAAAAGATGATGCTATTAAAGTGCTGCACTCAATATATCAGCATATTTCGGAAACTCAGAGGTGGCCTCAAGGTTGAAAAAGATCATTCTAATCCCAAAGAAAGGCAATACCAAAGAATGTTCAAGCTAACATACAACTGCATTCATTTCACATGCTAACAAGCTTGTGCTCAAAGTCCTTCAAGCTAGGGCTCAACAGTATGTGAACTGAGACATTTCAGATTTACAAGATGGAATTAGAAAAGACAAAGATAAAATTGGCAACAAGCGCTGAACCATAGAGACAACAAGGACAGTCCAGAAAAACATCTACTGCTTCATTGACTATTTTAAAGACTTTTACTGTGTGGATTACAAAACAACTGTGGAACATTCTTAAAGAGATTGGAATACCAGATAACCTTACCTGCCTCCTGAGAAAACTGTAGGGAAGTCGAAAGGAAACATTAAGAACTGGACATGGGACTAGTTCAAAATTGGGAAAGGAGTGTACATGAAGGCTAAGTACTGTCACTCTGCTTGTTTAACTTACATCAGGATACATCATGCATAATGCTAGATTGGGTGAATCAGTAGCTAGAATCAACATTTTTGGGAGATAATATAAACAACCTCAGATATGCATAGGATATCACTGTAATGGAAGGAAGTGAAGAGGAACTGAAAAGCCATTTGATGAGGGCAAAAAGAGAAGAGTGAAAAAACTGACTTAAAACTCAGCATTCAAAAGCCTAAGCTCATGTCATCTGATTCCATCACATCATTGCAAATAGATGGATAAATAGTGGAAACAGTGTCAGATTTTGTTTTCTTGGGCTCAAAAATCACTGCAGATAGTGACTGCATCCAAAGCTGTGATGATCCTATACAGTTCATTAAAAAGCAGAGACATCAGTTTGCCAACAAAGGTCTATATAGTCAAAGCTATCGTTTACCAGCAGTCATGTTCTGATGTGAGAGTTGGACCACAAAGAAGACTCAGCATGGAAGAATAGATGGCTTCAAATTGTGGTGGTGGAGAAGATTCTTGAGAGTCCCTTGCACGGCAAGGAGATCAAGCAGTCAGTCCTAAAGGAAATCAATTCTGAATTTTCATTGGAAGGACTGATGTTGAAGCTGAAGTTCCAATACTTTGACCACTTGATACAAAGAGTCAACTCATTAGAAAACACACTGATGCTGGGAAAGCTTGAATGCAGAAGGTGAAGAGAGAAATAGGGGATGATATTCTTGGATGACCTCATGACTCAATGGACATGAGTCTGAGTAAATTTTTTGGGAGTTGTTCAAGAAAGGGAAGACGGGCGTGGCCCAGTTCATGGGATTGCAAAGAGACAGAAATAAGTTAGTGACTGAGTCAGTTGAAAAGTTTTAGCACTTTTTATAATGGTGATATAGAAAGATGAAATGAGGTAATAACACTCTACTCCATCACATGAAGATTCTTCTCATCCATCCACTCTGATGTCTCTGTAAGAATATTTTGAAATTAGCATTTGATGCGGTGATCCAGTGATGACATAGTGACCCAGTGCTTCTCAGTGCACTGATTTTAGTCTCATATCCCCATTCATTTTTACTTCCAGACATTGTGCAAGTAAAAGCTAGGTAAGTTAAGTACAATAAGGCTAGGTAGTGGGCAACCGAGAGTATAAATTAATTGTCTGCTTAATACAGCTGAGTGTGTTATCTTACCCCAAAGTGAAAAGCTTTAACTCCCAGGTAGCAGCACAATGGGAAAAACCAACAATGTACTTCTCAGGGATTCAAAATACCGTGAACTGGAAAGCCAGGGAGGCCTTGGACAAAAGTAAAATCCTTGCAATTGTTGAGAAACGGCATGGATGGTATTTTAGAATAATCACTATTGCCTTCTTTTTGCCCTGATGGCTGCGCTCTTGTCATGTTTTGCTTCAGAAGTGGTCAAGTCTCACTTCTCTCAAATGGAATCATTCTGTTTCACCAGGAAGCTCTCTGTGATACCCAGAAATGGCAGTCTGTTTTCCTGCAGAAGAGCTGATGTAATCTGGAATGCCTGCTCCTTTGTTCTTGCTCCATTTATCTTCTCCCCATTCTTGAAGGTCTTACCTTTCCAGGACACTTTCTATGTCTATACTTACCTTTCACAGTGGCTCAGGTCCACATAGCACTGTCCAGAATTGCATTTAATGTGCACATTCTCATTTTTGATTGTGCAACAGGATCATTCACACAAGGATTTCTTTTATTTTTGTCTCGTGTAAGTAGCAAAGCATTCATTCTCAGAATTTTTGACTTTGCAAAGACAAAGTACATAAAAAGTGCTGGGAAAGCTTGAATGCAGAAGGTGAAGAGAGAAATAGGGGATGATATTCTTGGATGACCTCATGACTCAATGGACATGAGTCTGAGTAAATTTTTTGGGAGTTGTTCAAGAAAGGGAAGACGGGCGTGGCCCAGTTCATGGGATTGCAAAGAGACAGAAATAAGTTAGTGACTGAGTCAGTTGAAAAGTTTTAGCACTTTTTATAATGGTGATATAGAAAGATGAAATGAGGTAATAACACTCTACTCCATCACATGAAGATTCTTCTCATCCATCCACTCTGATGTCTCTGTAAGAATATTTTGAAATTAGCATTTGATGCGGTGATCCAGTGATGACATAGTGACCCAGTGCTTCTCAGTGCACTGATTTTAGTCTCATATCCCCATTCATTTTTACTTCCAGACATTGTGCAAGTAAAAGCTAGGTAAGTTAAGTACAATAAGGCTAGGTAGTGGGCAACCGAGAGTATAAATTAATTGTCTGCTTAATACAGCTGAGTGTGTTATCTTACCCCAAAGTGAAAAGCTTTAACTCCCAGGTAGCAGCACAATGGGAAAAACCAACAATGTACTTCTCAGGGATTCAAAATACCGTGAACTGGAAAGCCAGGGAGGCCTTGGACAAAAGTAAAATCCTTGCAATTGTTGAGAAACGGCATGGATGGTATTTTAGAATAATCACTATTGCCTTCTTTTTGCCCTGATGGCTGCGCTCTTGTCATGTTTTGCTTCAGAAGTGGTCAAGTCTCACTTCTCTCAAATGGAATCATTCTGTTTCACCAGGAAGCTCTCTGTGATACCCAGAAATGGCAGTCTGTTTTCCTGCAGAAGAGCTGATGTAATCTGGAATGCCTGCTCCTTTGTTCTTGCTCCATTTATCTTCTCCCCATTCTTGAAGGTCTTACCTTTCCAGGACACTTTCTATGTCTATACTTACCTTTCACAGTGGCTCAGGTCCACATAGCACTGTCCAGAATTGCATTTAATGTGCACATTCTCATTTTTGATTGTGCAACAGGATCATTCACACAAGGATTTCTTTTATTTTTGTCTCTTTTAAGTATCAAAGCATTCACTTTCAACTTGAAACTGCATCAGAATTAGTTATGGAACTTTGCAAAGACAAAGATACTGTACCTAGAAATTATGATTCTGGGTAGTCTGGTCCTCTGCATTTGGCTAAAGTCCTGTGGGTGATTCAGAAATTTTGACTTAATATTTCGCATTGGCTATTTTCATCTTATATGAGTAAATGTTTTCTTTGTGACTAAATTATAAGGCACTGAAGTCTCACTGGAGTGTTTTATCTTAAACCATATGTGTTGTCAATAACATTGTACATCACTTTGGTCAATTTACTTTGCAGAGATGTTGAGAGAAGACATGGCTCTGTACTCAGATACACTTTTCCAGGGCAGTTATTAAACACATTTGATCGTGAGAAAAATTCAAGGACCCCATTGCCTCAGGGAGCCCTCATAGGATACATATGCTTCAAGAACCCTGTTTATTTTACCAGGAACAAAGATCTGTAAGGCACTTTTAGATAATTTTGCTTTAGAATACAGAATTTATATGAAAAACAATAACTTCTGATGAAAATAAAAATTTGGAATTATTTGACATTCTAATCTATATCTAACCTGACCATTAAAGCCTTTGACTGTGTGGATCACAAAAAACTGTGGAAAATTCTGAAAGAGATGGGAATACCAAATCACCTTACTTGCTTCCTGAGAAACCTATATGCAGGAAGAAAATCAATAGTTAGAAATAGACATGGAACAACAGACTGGTTCCAAATTGGTAAAGGGACAGTACATCAAGGCTGTATATTGTCATTCTGTTTATTTAATTTGTATAAAGAGTAAATCATGTGAAGTGCTGGTCTGGATGAAGCACAAGCTGGAATTAAGATTCTCAGGAGAAATATCAGTATCTTCAGATATGCACATGATACCACCCATACAGAAGAAAGAAAAGAAGAACTAAAGCACCTCTTGATGAAGGTGCAATAGGAGACTGTGCTACCTTTCCATTCCCCCATTTTATTTTCCCAGGACACTTTTTTTTTGGCTCAGGTCCACATAGCACTGTCCAGAATTGCATTTAATGTGCACATTCTCATTTTTGATTGTGCAACAGGATCATTCACACAAGGATTTCTTTTATTTTTGTCTCTTTTAAGTATCAAAGCATTCACTTTCAACTTGAAACTGCATCAGAATTAGTTATGGAACTTTGCAAAGACAAAGATACTGTACCTAGAAATTATGATTCTGGGTAGTCTGGTCCTCTGCATTTGGCTAAAGTCCTGTGGGTGATTCAGAAATTTTGACTTAATATTTCGCATTGGCTATTTTCATCTTATATGAGTAAATGTTTTCTTTGTGACTAAATTATAAGGCACTGAAGTCTCACTGGAGTGTTTTATCTTAAACCATATGTGTTGTCAATAACATTGTACATCACTTTGGTCAATTTACTTTGCAGAGATGTTGAGAGAAGACATGGCTCTGTACTCAGATACACTTTTCCAGGGCAGTTATTAAACACATTTGATCGTGAGAAAAATTCAAGGACCCCATTGCCTCAGGGAGCCCTCATAGGATACATATGCTTCAAGAACCCTGTTTATTTTACCAGGAACAAAGATCTGTAAGGCACTTTTAGATAATTTTGCTTTAGAATACAGAATTTATATGAAAAACAATAACTTCTGATGAAAATAAAAATTTGGAATTATTTGACATTCTAATCTATATCTAACCTGACCATTAAAGCCTTTGACTGTGTGGATCACAAAAAACTGTGGAAAATTCTGAAAGAGATGGGAATACCAAATCACCTTACTTGCTTCCTGAGAAACCTATATGCAGGAAGAAAATCAATAGTTAGAAATAGACATGGAACAACAGACTGGTTCCAAATTGGTAAAGGGACAGTACATCAAGGCTGTATATTGTCATTCTGTTTATTTAATTTGTATAAAGAGTAAATCATGTGAAGTGCTGGTCTGGATGAAGCACAAGCTGGAATTAAGATTCTCAGGAGAAATATCAGTATCTTCAGATATGCACATGATACCACCCATACAGAAGAAAGAAAAGAAGAACTAAAGCACCTCTTGATGAAGGTGCAAGAGGAGACTGAAAAGGTTGGCCTAAACTCAACAGTCAAAAAACGAAAACCATGGCATTTAGTTTCATCACTTTATGGCAAATAGATGGGCAAGCAATGTATAAACAGTGACAGACTTTATTTTCTTGGGCTTCCAAAATCACTTGGAAAAAAGGCTATGATAAACTTAGACAGTATATTAAAAAGCAGAGATCACTCTTCTGACAAAATTCTGTATAGTCAGAGCTATGGTTTTCAAAGGAGTAATGTATGGACCATAAAGATGGCTGAGTGCTAAAGAACTGATGCCTTCAAACTGTGGTGTTGGAGAATGCGGGGACCTTCCGCAGAAAGGGAAGGCAGCCGGATTGCCCCTGGCTGAACTGGGAGATCTTGGAGAAAGGCAAATCTTGAACTGCCCGCCCCGCAGCCCCCTGGCTGAGGCAGGGGACAATCAGACACGACAGGGGTTCCATCGAAGTAGTTCCACTTTATTGAAGAAGATCCACAGCTTTTATAGGCAAGTGAAGGGGGTTTTGCAGGGGCTTCCTATAGATTACACCAATCAAGCTAAAGGCCAAGCAATCATTCACGAGCACGGAAGCCAGGGGAACCAATCAGAAATTTTGACCATCAATTAACAATTTAGATCACGCCCTGCCTCTTCCTGTAGGCGCCATCTTAGCTGCAAACATGTGCTTAAGCTTCTTTAAACAATGCGCTTAAGCTTCCCTTCATTCCCACGTCCCTTCCTGTAGGCGCCGTCTTAGCTCCAAGCTGAAACAATGTGCTTAAGCTTCTTTTCACTCCCACACCCCTTCCTGTAGGCGCCATCTTAACTCCAAGCTGAAACAATGTGCTTAAGCTTCTTTATGCTTAAAACGGTCCTCTTTCAATTCAGAGCCCCACAGGAGAAGGCTCTTGAGAGTTCCTTGGACTTCAAGGCCCTCAAACCGGTCAATCCTAAAGGAAATCAACTCTGAATATTCATTGGAAGAACTGATGTTGAAGCTGATATTCCAATACTCTGGTCACCTGATGTGAAGACATGACTCATTGGAAAAGATCCTAAAGCTGGGAAAAATAGAAGGCAGAACGAGAAGGCAGGTCTACAGAGGATGAGATGGTTGGATGGCATCACTGACTCAACAGACATGAGTTGAACAAGCTCAACAGTCAAAAAACGAAAACCATGGCATTTAGTTTCATCACTTTATGGCAAATAGATGGGCAAGCAATGTATAAACAGTGACAGACTTTATTTTCTTGGGCTTCCAAAATCACTTGGAAAAAAGGCTATGATAAACTTAGACAGTATATTAAAAAGCAGAGATCACTCTTCTGACAAAATTCTGTATAGTCAGAGCTATGGTTTTCAAAGGAGTAATGTATGGACCATAAAGATGGCTGAGTGCTAAAGAACTGATGCCTTCAAACTGTGGTGTTGGAGAATGCGGGGACCTTCCGCAGAAAGGGAAGGCAGCCGGATTGCCCCTGGCTGAACTGGGAGATCTTGGAGAAAGGCAAATCTTGAACTGCCCGCCCCGCAGCCCCCTGGCTGAGGCAGGGGACAATCAGACACGACAGGGGTTCCATCGAAGTAGTTCCACTTTATTGAAGAAGATCCACAGCTTTTATAGGCAAGTGAAGGGGGTTTTGCACGGGACTTCCTATAGATTACACCAATCAAGCTAAAGGCCAAGCAATCATTCACGAGCACGGAAGCCAGGGGAACCAATCAGAAATTTTGACCATCAATTAACAATTTAGATCACGCCCTGCCTCTTCCTGTAGGCGCCATCTTAGCTGCAAACATGTGCTTAAGCTTCTTTAAACAATGCGCTTAAGCTTCCCTTCATTCCCACGTCCCTTCCTGTAGGCGCCGTCTTAGCTCCAAGCTGAAACAATGTGCTTAAGCTTCTTTTCACTCCCACACCCCTTCCTGTAGGCGCCATCTTAACTCCAAGCTGAAACAATGTGCTTAAGCTTCTTTATGCTTAAAACGGTCCTCTTTCAATTCAGAGCCCCACAGGAGAAGGCTCTTGAGAGTTCCTTGGACTTCAAGGCCCTCAAACCGGTCAATCCTAAAGGAAATCAACTCTGAATATTCATTGGAAGAACTGATGTTGAAGCTGATATTCCAATACTCTGGTCACCTGATGTGAAGACATGACTCATTGGAAAAGATCCTAAAGCTGGGAAAAATAGAAGGCAGAACGAGAAGGCAGGTCTACAGAGGATGAGATGGTTGGATGGCATCACTGACTCAACAGACATGAGTTGAACAAGCTCTGGGAGATGATGAAGAACAGGGAAGCCTGGTGTGCTGCAGTACATGGGGTTGCAAAGGAGTTGGACACGACTGAGCAACTGAATTGAACCAAATCTGACCATTATGAAAGTATTAAAGAAAATTGTGGAGTTCCAAAATCCCATTGAATCTTTAAATAAACAAAGATTAAGCTAAAAGAAGTTAGTGTAGCATGTTCCTCAAGGGCCTGTGCCCCTGAGTGACCTGAAAAAGCTCAAAAGCAGGTCAGAGGAACCCTTCAGGCCTAACCCCACTTCCATCGTCTCTTTATATTGCTGTGGGAGTTTTCACAGATGAGGAGTCCCGTAGTAGACCTCTGTGTAGTCTCTGTGATGCGGCCACTTCTCAGGTAAGGGTAGGTGACCAGATAGCCTGATGTGCAGCCTCTTCAACAGCATATACCACTTCCTGCTCAGAAAGAAGGGCCTCAATTGCCCTTTCACCGCCTCTGTAGAACGCTGAATCATGTATGTTTACAACACTGCCTTCCGATGGCCCTCTACTCCTCCGATTTTAGCTTGACTGTGGTGAGAATTGTGTTGGGTCTCTGGCGTGGCTCTCACCTAGGTTTTAGGTCAGGGAGTCTGCTCTGACAGAGCTACATTTTGGCCTCCTTCCTTCTCTCCCCACAGCACTGAGGGGAGGCCTGTTTTCATGTATGTGCTCAGACCTGCAGAAGCAAATGCCAAAATGACTTAACTGGAATAGCTCTATTAATTTATGCTTCGACAGTAATGACCTTAAGACACAGAAGAATTATACATTAATTTGTTTCTAGTATATAGCTCTGCTAAGGTAACACATTTAGGAGAATGCACTTGCCTGGCTCCAGCTGTGAGGGTAAATGAGGCCACGCGAGGTTGTGAGCGGAGTTCTGGCGCGTCCCACTAGATGGCAGGGTGGCCTAAGGGATGGGCTGGGCCATGGCGGCTGCAGAGATTTTGTTTACAGTCATTATTTGACACGCTCAAAAATCGACAATTCTTTTCTTTTTATTTGGAAATTGTATTTAAACTTATTTATTTACAAGGACAAATACATAGCATGTATATTTACGAACAAACGACCCTACACTGTCCGAGATAAGGGTACTGAAGAAACAACACGTCCCCCAAGCCAGCTTGGCTGACTTGTGAGAAATTCCCTGGATTTGCAGACACCCCGCTGCGCTCCACAACAGCGGGCTCGCCGCCATCCAGACTTATTGATGTTAGGAAGAGGAGAGATGTCTTTGAAAGTCAAAGGGCATAATCTCTTCCAGGAGGGAAAATGTTTTTAACACATGGTTCGGTCCGTTATAGGCACTCAGGAAAAAAAAAAAATGCAGAAAAATCAGCATCGTACATTCAAATCCTCCCCTGAAATATTAAAACCAGATTAGAAATTTGAATTTTATTCAAATCCTTTCTCCCCTTTCCTCTCCCTCATCCTTTAATCTCTCCTTCCAGTCTTTTCTCTCTTTGTCCTTATTTCTATCAAGTATCCCTCTCTTTCTGCCTTTCTCCTCAGTCTGAATTTCCACATCTCCCTTCGCCCATCCTTCATTCTCTCAGAATTTGATGTTGCTGAGCTGCCTCTGATCCCGCATCCCTTTATGTCGCATTTCCTGTTAATGAATTGTTAAAATATCATAAGGAGCAGTGACTGTGCTCTTCTCTCTGCAGTTAGCAGTCTGCTTTCCTTCTGGGCAAGGAAGCCACAGCTAGGAATGGTCTACTTACTTTTGGTCTACAAATAGTTGTTCAGGGTTCACTCATTCAGTATGCAGGAAGGTCTTTTTTTTCTTTCTTTCTTCCAACACTACCCCCATCGAAGTTTGTGTAAGGTTAGAATTTCAATTAATGAAAGGCTCTGGAAAAGCGAGACTGACTTTCTTCCATTATGATGGTTTTCTAAAATACCTGGGTTTTGTGGCTTTCTGCCTGGAAACATTTCAGGAAACTCATGCAAGCAGAGGACAATTTCACTGCATTTTCAGAGTGAGATTCTTGAAATCACCCTCTGCTTCCATTGTCTAGTAGGCAAACCTGTACCCCTAAAATATAACTTTTAATGAATTTTCTTTCCAGATAAAACCAAGGTCATTTTTTGATTATTCTATGTCCAGTAACATACAGATGGCCTTTTTGGTTATGTGTGGTTTTTCCTTCTTGTTATAGAATTGATTTATGATTATTGTGTGGGTAAGAAAAATTAGGACAAAAAGTAGTCAATAATTTGTCTAAATTAAAAAAAAATGATTTCTTTCTAAAATCGACATGTAGGATATTTAGGAAATGATATGTGATTCTATATAAAATGTACAAATATGGTTAAAACCCACTTTGATACTTTATACAATACTCTGTAGTCTAACCATATGTCTATTCATTTCATCCTCTGCCCCCTCCCCAACCACCACCTCCCCCCTCAGCTTTTCACTAGGACTTTGATCTTTCCCAACATCAGAGTCTTTTCCCAGGAGTTGACTTTTTGCATCAGCTGGCAAAAGTATTGGAGCTTCAGATTCATCATCAGTCCTTCCAATGAATATCTTAGGCACTCAAAATTCTTAAGTTCTTTTGACTTTTTTCATAGAAAGTTATTTTTAATTGAAATTTTTATGTTAAATATAGTATGCAGAATGCTGTCAGTTGTGAAGAAATATTGCTTAGACAGAATATGAACACTCCATCTCTTAAAGAGAGGTACTTCAGTATTTAATGCCCTCCCTTCCCTTTTACTTCCCCACCTCTTTTTTTTTTTCATAATATCTTTCTTGTATGTCACCGTAGTCATTAATGAGAAAATGTTAGCAGTTTATACGCTAAAAAAGAAAACCATTGAATATCCTTCTTTATTTTAGCATTTTCTTCAAACTAGAGATGCTGATCTTCTCAAGAACCAGGAAGTGCTGATATTTTATGTTTGTGTCTTTACCATAAACCTTCACCAAGTCCTTTAGATTATTTTAGGAAGATCATAATTGAGTGGTTTATTTTAGTCAGGAGCTCTTTGCAGAGCAGGTATGGGAGAGGGTTAATTGCTAGGGTAAAACAACCACAGGAGTTCAGTTTACTGGGGTGGCAACTGAGTAACAGGTGAGCATAAATAGTGTCTAGTAGGCAAACCTGTACCCCTAAAATATAACTTTTAATGAATTTTCTTTCCAGATAAAACCAAGGTCATTTTTTGATTATTCTATGTCCAGTAACATACAGATGGCCTTTTTGGTTATGTGTGGTTTTTCCTTCTTGTTATAGAATTGATTTATGATTATTGTGTGGGTAAGAAAAATTAGGACAAAAAGTAGTCAATAATTTGTCTAAATTAAAAAAAAATGATTTCTTTCTAAAATCGACATGTAGGATATTTAGGAAATGATATGTGATTCTATATAAAATGTACAAATATGGTTAAAACCCACTTTGATACTTTATACAATACTCTGTAGTCTAACCATATGTCTATTCATTTCATCCTCTGCCCCCTCCCCAACCACCACCTCCCCCCTCAGCTTTTCACTAGGACTTTGATCTTTCCCAACATCAGAGTCTTTTCCCAGGAGTTGACTTTTTGCATCAGCTGGCAAAAGTATTGGAGCTTCAGATTCATCATCAGTCCTTCCAATGAATATCTTAGGCACTCAAAATTCTTAAGTTCTTTTGACTTTTTTCATAGAAAGTTATTTTTAATTGAAATTTTTATGTTAAATATAGTATGCAGAATGCTGTCAGTTGTGAAGAAATATTGCTTAGACAGAATATGAACACTCCATCTCTTAAAGAGAGGTACTTCAGTATTTAATGCCCTCCCTTCCCTTTTACTTCCCCACCTCTTTTTTTTTTTCATAATATCTTTCTTGTATGTCACCGTAGTCATTAATGAGAAAATGTTAGCAGTTTATACGCTAAAAAAGAAAACCATTGAATATCCTTCTTTATTTTAGCATTTTCTTCAAACTAGAGATGCTGATCTTCTCAAGAACCAGGAAGTGCTGATATTTTATGTTTGTGTCTTTACCATAAACCTTCACCAAGTCCTTTAGATTATTTTAGGAAGATCATAATTGAGTGGTTTATTTTAGTCAGGAGCTCTTTGCAGAGCAGGTATGGGAGAGGGTTAATTGCTAGGGTAAAACAACCACAGGAGTTCAGTTTACTGGGGTGGCAACTGAGTAACAGGTGAGCATAAATAGTGTGGAAAAGCAGGAAATTAGAACATCGGAGGGACAAAGTAGATTTTAAGCTCCACAATCCTGTAAAGTTACTTAAGTCGGTGAGAAAAACTGAATAGTAAATTGTTTTCCCTTCAGATATTTAAGGCTGCGGTGCTATCACTGGGATTGGTTTGGGGAAGAAAAGGAGATAGATTTACTGTTGAGCAAGTGACCTCCATTGTACCAAACAGTTGGCCTTTGGACCTTCTGCATCGTTGATGTATGCTGCAAATATAGGCAAGTGATGGTAGAACTGGGCTAATTCCTAGTTATGACATGACCAGAAACTCTCTTGTAACTGTATGTGTTAAACTCCGTTCCCCGATGGGAGGGAGCAGAGATTTCCAGGGGGTCCCCGAGACTCAAAGACCAGACCAAGAGCTGCAAAAGCAAGAGTAGTATTTTATTGAGCGAGTGCGCACTCGGGTGACAGCCTGGTCGAACAAGCTGCACACCCTCGCCGAGGATTCCGGGGTTTTTATAGGGCAAAGTTTCAAATTAACGCAAGTACATTAGGCAACATACGATTGGCTATGTTTGGCGGGCACATCAGGCATTACACGATTGGCTATATGATTGGCAGGAAGTCCAGTGATGAGCCCACTATCCTTGAGGTGTCCGCGGGCTGGGGTGTGAAGTCCTTGACACTTTCCAGAGGAATCTTTATGGCCAAGGCTATCTCTTTATCGTAGGTCTAAGGAGAAAATGTTAGCAGTTTATACGCTAAAAAAGAAAACCATTGAATATCCTTCTTTATTTTAGCATTTTCTTCAAACTAGAGATGCTGATCTTCTCAAGAACCAGGAAGTGCTGATATTTTATGTTTGTGTCTTTACCATAAACCTTCACCAAGTCCTTTAGATTATTTTAGGAAGATCATAATTGAGTGGTTTATTTTAGTCAGGAGCTCTTTGCAGAGCAGGTATGGGAGAGGGTTAATTGCTAGGGTAAAACAACCACAGGAGTTCAGTTTACTGGGGTGGCAACTGAGTAACAGGTGAGCATAAATAGTGTGGAAAAGCAGGAAATTAGAACATCGGAGGGACAAAGTAGATTTTAAGCTCCACAATCCTGTAAAGTTACTTAAGTCGGTGAGAAAAACTGAATAGTAAATTGTTTTCCCTTCAGATATTTAAGGCTGCGGTGCTATCACTGGGATTGGTTTGGGGAAGAAAAGGAGATAGATTTACTGTTGAGCAAGTGACCTCCATTGTACCAAACAGTTGGCCTTTGGACCTTCTGCATCGTTGATGTATGCTGCAAATATAGGCAAGTGATGGTAGAACTGGGCTAATTCCTAGTTATGACATGACCAGAAACTCTCTTGTAACTGTATGTGTTAAACTCCGTTCCCCGATGGGAGGGAGCAGAGATTTCCAGGGGGTCCCCGAGACTCAAAGACCAGACCAAGAGCTGCAAAAGCAAGAGTAGTATTTTATTGAGCGAGTGCGCACTCGGGTGACAGCCTGGTCGAACAAGCTGCACACCCTCGCCGAGGATTCCGGGGTTTTTATAGGGCAAAGTTTCAAATTAACGCAAGTACATTAGGCAACATACGATTGGCTATGTTTGGCGGGCACATCAGGCATTACACGATTGGCTATATGATTGGCAGGAAGTCCAGTGATGAGCCCACTATCCTTGAGGTGTCCCCGGGCTGGGGGTGTGAAGTCCTTGACACTTTCCAGAGGAATCTTTATGGCCAAGGCTATCTCTTTATCGTAGGTCTAAGGAGACTCTCAGGCGCCAGCAGGCAAGCAACTGACCCCCTGATTTAATGCCAGGGAGTCTCTGGTCCTGGTGTTGACCCTAGCAACTGGCCTTTTCTTATGAGTATTTAGAGCTGGGGAATCTCCTGCTGCTGTGTTAACTCTTTAATAGCCTACCAACCTAACATTCCAGCCTTTTTGGTGATATAGGGCTCCGAACTTTGTCTGGCTACTTCTTGCTGAGTCTTTGGGCATGGGGAGTCTAAGGCTGATCTGAGGGTGATGGGCTGGTGGGCAGTCGGGAATAGGGCTGAGGGAGCATCTGATGAATAGCGACCTGTGAGATTTCTTTCATTCGGCTCAGTAGAAATTCCAGGGAGTGCCACCAAGCGTTGGAATTTGGTGGGCGGAGGCCTCGTATAGGGAGTGCCATTCGGCAGGAGGGGGCCTCAGGGAGGATGTTTGCCTGCCTTTGGGTGGAACAACCTAGTCGGTTGAAACCAGGTTATCTGATTTTCCAGTCTTTCATTTGTAATGTAGTTTATTTTGTATTTAGTGTCATGTGTTGTGTGCTATACTGTGCTCAGTCACTTTAGTCTTATTCAACTCTTTGCAATCCTATGGACTATAACCTGCCAGACTCCTGTCCATGGGATTCTCTAGGCAAGCATACTAGAGTGGGTTGTCTTACTCTCCTCCAGGGGGCCTTCCCAACTCAGAAATTTAATTTCATCTTTTACAGGTCCTGCATTGGCAGGAGGGTTCTTACCACTAGCACCACCTGGGAAGCCTGTTTAGTATCATATTTTGGGTATACCAAGAGCTGCAAAAGCAAGAGTAGTATTTTATTGAGCGAGTGCGCACTCGGGTGACAGCCTGGTCGAACAAGCTGCACACCCTCGCCGAGGATTCCGGGGTTTTTATAGGGCAAAGTTTCAAATTAACGCAAGTACATTAGGCAACATACGATTGGCTATGTTTGGCGGGCACATCAGGCATTACACGATTGGCTATATGATTGGCAGGAAGTCCAGTGATGAGCCCACTATCCTTGAGGTGTCCGCGGGCTGGGGGTGTGAAGTCCTTGACACTTTCCAGAGGAATCTTTATGGCCAAGGCTATCTCTTTATCGTAGGTCTAAGGAGACTCTCAGGCGCCAGCAGGCAAGCAACTGACCCCCTGATTTGAGGCCAGGAGTCTCTGGTCCTGGTGTTGACCCTAGCAACTGGCCTTTTCTTATGAGTATTTAGAGCTGGGGAATCTCCTGCTGCTGTGTTAACTCTTTAATAGCCTACCAACCTAACATTCCAGCCTTTTTGGTGATATAGGGCTCCGAACTTTGTCTGGCTACTTCTTGCTGAGTCTTTGGGCATGGGGAGTCTAAGGCTGATCTGAGGGTGATGGGCTGGTGGGCAGTCGGGAATAGGGCTGAGGGAGCATCTGATGAATAGCGACCTGTGAGATTTCTTTCATTCGGCTCAGTAGAAATTCCAGGGAGTGCCACCAAGCGTTGGAATTTGGTGGGCGGAGGCCTCGTATAGGGAGTGCCATTCGGCAGGAGGGGGCCTCAGGGAGGATGTTTGCCTGCCTTTGGGTGGAACAACCTAGTCGGTTGAAACCAGGTTATCTGATTTTCCAGTCTTTCATTTGTAATGTAGTTTATTTTGTATTTAGTGTCATGTGTTGTGTGCTATACTGTGCTCAGTCACTTTAGTCTTATTCAACTCTTTGCAATCCTATGGACTATAACCTGCCAGACTCCTGTCCATGGGATTCTCTAGGCAAGCATACTAGAGTGGGTTGTCTTACTCTCCTCCAGGGGGCCTTCCCAACTCAGAAATTTAATTTCATCTTTTACAGGTCCTGCATTGGCAGGAGGGTTCTTTACCACTAGCACCACCTGGGAAGCCTGTTTAGTATCATATTTTTGGGTATTTATGAGGGATAAAGAGAAAATGTGTGTAGGGGATGCAGAGTCATTAAAAGGTGATGTAATTCTTGTGCTACAGGCCCAGGGGAAAGGGTCATGTTTTAGACGAGACCAGAAATTTGTTTTCCCCAATTCTCGATGTCAGAAGTTCAAAATCAGTATTCCTGGAACAAAATCAATCCGTCAGTAAGTCTGTGCTACTTTCAGCTTCTAGTGACTGCTAGCAGTCTTTGGTTTATAGCCACAATCTTCAAATCTCTCTCTGCTTAGTCATCACAGAGAAAGATGTGTGTATGTGTCACATTTTCATCTGCCTCCTTTTTGTAAAGACACATGTGGTTGCATTTGAGTCCCATCTGAATAATCCAGAATATTTACTCTCCTGATTGCAAGATCCTTAATCTACTCACATTTGTGAGGACTTTGTACATAACACTTATAGGTTCTAGGATAGAATCTACCATCTTGGGGGCATTCTTTAGCCTACCATAAAGGTCTGTGTGTTCCTATGGCTGCTGTTCAATCTGAGGTTAACGCATTTGATGTAATCGCTCAGAAATTTCCAGTTTTTCAAACAGATGCCTCTCCAGGCTTGGAGACCCACCTGAAACATCCTCTTCTTCCAACCCAGCCTAAATGAGTGGAACAGTTGGTTGGAGAGTTGTTGGAAACTCCTGAACATTGGGATAGTACTGGCAAAGAAAAATATAAAGCAATGGTAGCTGTTTTTTTTTTTTTTTCCCCCTTTCACAAACCCTTTTTTATCAGTCATTTTAATTTCTCAAAATTCTCTTCATCTGGTCTTCCTAACTGTATTAATTAACTCATTAATTAATCCACCAGAAGACATTTGTCAAGCACTGATCATGTGTAAGGTATTGTGTAAACACTGGGATACATAGTGAGTTTGGGATATCCAGAAGACTGCAATAATCATAGTCCTTAGCTTATTGCTGACTATTGTCAACAGTCAGTTGGCATAATTTTCTTTCATCCTTCCCTCCTGAAAGGGTGAATAGGCAGACTTGGTAAGGTGGCCAGAAGTTTTCAAAGAGGAGGAGGAGGAGGAGGAACAAACATTTTCTAGCCTAAATGTTTGCCATGATAATGATCTACTCTGACAGTAGCTTCCCTATTGTTCTATGGATGAAAATTATTTTTCACTGGAATGTCTCATCTAGTCTTATTGCTAATGATGTCTGGAAATCATCCTGTGACTCATCTTGTGTTAATGTGGTGGGAGTGGGTCTAATAAGACCTTTGAAAACTTAAAACATTCTTTTGATCTATTGTTAATAACCAACTGAAAAAATACAAGATGTCTTGCCCAAACTAGCTGCTCAGAGTACTTTCCTAGACCCTTCCAGTACCTTTTGTGAGAAGCTTTCTCTATCCCTTTTTAATTTAATGAAACATTTGCTGCACAAAGCTCTGAGTGAATGAAGATGTGTCTTTTGATCCCGAAGTGAAATTCTCTCATTCAGAGGTCACAAGTGCAACACCATTCACTGTACACCGTCTACCACCATCTATCCCTTTTTCCATTTCTGCTATACTTCTTTATTTAGGAAACATAAAAATGCCTCCTGGAGGCCACAAAGAGGATGTGACTGCCAGCTGATCCCAGAATTGGACCTAGGAGGTATGAGGCTACTAGTCCCTTCCTCCATCTTTGGCATATATGCTCTGCCCAGTGTTCCCACATTAGAAGCTAGGTTCAAGAATGTAGCCTTGAGAGAAGAATGCGTTGCTGAGACCATCTGAACTGAATTTGTGACTGAACCCCTGAGGCCTCTGTAAACCCCGTAAGATTCTGCAGATGTGGCAGGATCCACTCTTCCTGAGGCACCCCAAACTAGTTCCCTTCTTAGCACCACCATCTGGAGTGGCTGTCTCTTTCTGAAATCTCTCATTGCCCTCTTTGTCTGAAGATCAATTTCAGATTTCACCTAGAAAACTCATGAGTTTGTGAACCAACAATGTGTTTAAGTATGTTTAAATTAGTGTATATCTTTGAGGAATACATATTGTTATATGTGTGCATATGCACTTTTATTTTTCAAAAGCAATGTGTTGTGGGACTGATAATATTTCTTACGTTTTTATATCAGCATTGTGTTTTTGAGATACATCTACTTTGCTGCATATACTGTTGTTGTCATTTCTTAGTAGTCATTGTTTTTAATGGCTGTGTGATATTCTACAATATTCATCAACCACGTGTGTCTTTTTCCCTCTAGTTATGGATGCCTAACTGCTACAATGCATATCAGTATGTATCATAGAGACTGTGCTGACTCATAAAGCATAAGATAACTTTAATTGGATCAGAAACATTCTTTTGATCTATTGTTAATAACCAACTGAAAAAATACAAGATGTCTTGCCCAAACTAGCTGCTCAGAGTACTTTCCTAGACCCTTCCAGTACCTTTTGTGAGAAGCTTTCTCTATCCCTTTTTAATTTAATGAAACATTTGCTGCACAAAGCTCTGAGTGAATGAAGATGTGTCTTTTGATCCCGAAGTGAAATTCTCTCATTCAGAGGTCACAAGTGCAACACCATTCACTGTACACCGTCTACCACCATCTATCCCTTTTTCCATTTCTGCTATACTTCTTTATTTAGGAAACATAAAAATGCCTCCTGGAGGCCACAAAGAGGATGTGACTGCCAGCTGATCCCAGAATTGGACCTAGGAGGTATGAGGCTACTAGTCCCTTCCTCCATCTTTGGCATATATGCTCTGCCCAGTGTTCCCACATTAGAAGCTAGGTTCAAGAATGTAGCCTTGAGAGAAGAATGCGTTGCTGAGACCATCTGAACTGAATTTGTGACTGAACCCCTGAGGCCTCTGTAAACCCCGTAAGATTCTGCAGATGTGGCAGGATCCACTCTTCCTGAGGCACCCCAAACTAGTTCCCTTCTTAGCACCACCATCTGGAGTGGCTGTCTCTTTCTGAAATCTCTCATTGCCCTCTTTGTCTGAAGATCAATTTCAGATTTCACCTAGAAAACTCATGAGTTTGTGAACCAACAATGTGTTTAAGTATGTTTAAATTAGTGTATATCTTTGAGGAATACATATTGTTATATGTGTGCATATGCACTTTTATTTTTCAAAAGCAATGTGTTGTGGGACTGATAATATTTCTTACGTTTTTATATCAGCATTGTGTTTTTGAGATACATCTACTTTGCTGCATATACTGTTGTTGTCATTTCTTAGTAGTCATTGTTTTTAATGGCTGTGTGATATTCTACAATATTCATCAACCACGTGTGTCTTTTTCCCTCTAGTTATGGATGCCTAACTGCTACAATGCATATCAGTATGTATCATAGAGACTGTGCTGACTCATAAAGCATAAGATAACTTAATTGGATCAAGTATTGGCAGTTTTCTCTCAGAAACAACTTTTCCCAGTTTCTCTTCCCACTAAGTGGTAGAAAGTAATTTTTTATATTCTCAGGAACATTTGACATTAACCAGTATTCTAACTTCTGTTACTCAGATACTTGCAAATTACATTATTTTCATTTCTATTTCTCTGATTATTTTGGAACCTGAATACGTTTCCATATACTTCAGGATCATTTGAGTTTCCCCTTCTGTGAGCCATCTGTTCATATTTTTTGGCCACTTTAATTTTGGTTTTCTTCACTCTCTTCTTGATTAGCAGGTGTATCTTTTATATTATAGAGCAATGATGTATAGCAGCAACTAGCTACTCACGACTCTTTGAAGTTAAATTAACTTTAAAAGTCAGTGCCTTGGTCACACTAACTACATTTCAAATGCTCAATAGCCATGTGTGTTTCCATATAGCTGCAATATTGGAACATGCAGAGAATATTTCCATTATCAAAAAAGGTTGTTTAGGATAGTGCTGTTCTAGAAATATAAGATCCTGTTTGGTCTTCTCTGTTCCAGTTCAGTCGATCAGTCATGTCCAATTCTTTGCAACCCCATAGACTGCAGCATGCCAGGTTTTCTTGTCCTTCAGCATCTCCCAGAGCTTGGTTAAATTCATCTCCATTGAATCAGTGATGTCATCCAACCATCTCTTCCTTTTGTCTTCTATTTGTCCTGGCATCAGGGTATTTTCCAATGAGATGTCTTTTTACACAAAGTGGAAAAAGTATTGGAGCTTCAGCTTCAGCATCATTTCTTCCAATGAATAATTAGAGTTGATTTTCTTTAGGACTGACTGGTTTGAGGTCCTTGCAGTCCAAGGCACTCTCAAGAGTCTTCTCCCACATCATCTTTCAAAACCTTCAATTCTTTGGTGCTCAGCCATCTTTATGTCTCTTATATCCATTCATGAATACTGGAAAAACCTGCCTTTGACTATACAGATTTTGATGGCCAAGTGATATCTCTGCTTTTCAATATACTGCCTAGGTTTGTCAGAGCTTTTTTCCCCCAACGAGCAAGTGTCTTTTAATTTCATGGCTGCAGTCACTGTCTACAGTGATTTTCAAGTCCAAGAAAATAAAATCTGTCACTATGTTCATTGTTTCCCCATCAATTCTCTTGAAGTGATGAGACTGGATGCCATGATCTTAGTTTTTTGAATGTTGAGTTTTAGGCCAGCTTTTTCACTCTCCATTTTCACCTTCATGAAGAGGCTCTTTAGTTCTTCTTTGCTTTCTGCCATAACGGTGGTATTATGTGCATATCTGAACATACTGATATTTATCCTGGGAATCTTGATTCCTGCTTGTGCTTCAACCAGAGCAGCATTTTGCATAATATACTTTGCATATAAGTTAAATAAACAGGGTGACAATATACCAGATTGATGTATTCCTTTTCCAGTTTGGACAAGTCCATTGTGCCATGTCCAGTTCTAACTGTTATTCCCTGACTTGCATACGGGTTTCTCAGGAGGCAGGTAAGATGATCTGGTGTTCGCATTTCTTATATTTTCCACAGTTTGTAGTGATCCATACAGTCAAAATCTTTAGTGTAATAAGTGAAGTAGAAATAGATGTTTTTTTTTTTTTTTTTCTGGAATTCTCTTGCTTTTTCTATCATTGAATGGATGTTGGCAATTTTATTTCTGGTTCCTCTGCCTTTTCTAAATACAGCTTGCACATCTGAGAATTCTTGGTTAATGTACTGTTGAAGCTTAACCCTGATGATTTTGAGCATTAGTTTGATAACATGTGAAATGAGTGCGATTGTTCAGTAGTTTGAATATTCTTTGGCATGACTCTTCTTTGGGATTGGCATGAAAACTGCCCTTTTCCAGTCCTGTGTCCACTGCTGAGTTTTCCAAATTTACTGGCATATTGAGTTCTGCATTTTAACAGAATCATCTTTTAGGATTTGAAGTAGCTCAGCTTGTATTCCATCACCTTCAATAGCTTTCTTCATAGTGATGCTTTCTGTATTGCACTTGACTTCACACTCCAGAATGTCTAGCTCTAGTCCTGGTCATTAAGGTTTTTTTTTTTTTTTTTTAATAGTTCTGTGTATTATTTTCACCTCTTCTTTTCTTCAAATCAGTCATCGACATTTTCCATGATGTCACAGATAAAGCTTCCAATTATACGACACTCCCTTTAATGAGAAATAACATTCTACATCCCTCTCTTTGAATCTGAGACTCTTTTATCCAATAGAATAGTATAGAATTGATGCTGTGCCAGTTTATGGGTAAAAGGCATAATAAATAGTAGCTTCAAAAACTGACTCCCTTGAAAACCACCAACATAGGAAGTACACAGAGGTACTTTGTCAACAGTCTCAGCTGATCCCAGCCTACCAATAATTTCCACTCACCCTAGACATTTTAGTACAGTTGTCTTGGATGGGTACTCAGCTAAGTACTACCAAATGGGAGTTAGCTCATGCAATGTGGAATAGTACAACATTTTAGTTAAGCCTTTCTTGAATTCTAGACCCAGAAGCTATGAAATAAAATAAAACAGAAATTTAACATGCGTTTCTTCTAGGAGGCCAGTTTGGACAAGTAAGTCCAGTTCTAACTGTTATTCCCTGACTTGCATACGGGTTTCTCAGGAGGCAGGTAAGATGATCTGGTGTTCGCATTTCTTATATTTTCCACAGTTTGTAGTGATCCATACAGTCAAAATCTTTAGTGTAATAAGTGAAGTAGAAATAGATGTTTTTTTTTTTTTTTTTCTGGAATTCTCTTGCTTTTTCTATCATTGAATGGATGTTGGCAATTTTATTTCTGGTTCCTCTGCCTTTTCTAAATACAGCTTGCACATCTGAGAATTCTTGGTTAATGTACTGTTGAAGCTTAACCCTGATGATTTTGAGCATTAGTTTGATAACATGTGAAATGAGTGCGATTGTTCAGTAGTTTGAATATTCTTTGGCATGACTCTTCTTTGGGATTGGCATGAAAACTGCCCTTTTCCAGTCCTGTGTCCACTGCTGAGTTTTCCAAATTTACTGGCATATTGAGTTCTGCATTTTAACAGAATCATCTTTTAGGATTTGAAGTAGCTCAGCTTGTATTCCATCACCTTCAATAGCTTTCTTCATAGTGATGCTTTCTGTATTGCACTTGACTTCACACTCCAGAATGTCTAGCTCTAGTCCTGGTCATTAAGGTTTTTTTTTTTTTTTTTTAATAGTTCTGTGTATTATTTTCACCTCTTCTTTTCTTCAAATCAGTCATCGACATTTTCCATGATGTCACAGATAAAGCTTCCAATTATACGACACTCCCTTTAATGAGAAATAACATTCTACATCCTCTCTTTGAATCTGAGACTCTTTTATCCAATAGAATAGTATAGAATTGATGCTGTGCCAGTTTATGGGTAAAAGGCATAATAAATAGTAGCTTCAAAAACTGACTCCCTTGAAAACCACCAACATAGGAAGTACACAGAGGTACTTTGTCAACAGTCTCAGCTGATCCCAGCCTACCAATAATTTCCACTCACCCTAGACATTTTAGTACAGTTGTCTTGGATGGGTACTCAGCTAAGTACTACCAAATGGGAGTTAGCTCATGCAATGTGGAATAGTACAACATTTTAGTTAAGCCTTTCTTGAATTCTAGACCCAGAAGCTATGAAATAAAATAAAACAGAAATTTAAAAAGCCATTACATTTCAGGATAATCTATTATGCAGCAATAGGTAACAAGGTAGCCTTTTAATTAAACAAACAAACAATTGATGTAAGGAGTACAGTTTAATATGCACACTATTTCATAACAGCTCTGAATGATAGAGCCTTAGGAATATGCAAACTGGATTTTAGATTATGTCTCTGCCCCTTGAACAGGTGGATTGTATTGATTTCACTAACTGCATTTATAAAATAGAGAGACTAATGCATTACAACACTAATATAGAGATGAGAAAGGAATGAAATGGCAGATGTTAAGAAAGCCCTTTGTACAGTGCTTGCTTCGTGAAGGAGACACTTTGATTGAGGAATGTATAAGGTGCAAATGTGGCACAAAGGACAAATGATTGATTCTACTTGGTCTAGTGAGACTGGGGACCAATTTTCAGGCAGGTATCCTCAGAATTAAAGGATTATCTCTGTATAGAAGTAATGAAGGAATATGTCAGTCTAATGTAAGGAGAAAAAGACATCTGAGGTAGAGCAATTTAAGATGTGCTAAAGCGGGTTCAGTCATTTATATCTTTGTTTTGAATTTTGTATATATATATATATATATATATATGCATATATCTTTAATATTTAATCTATCTATATTTGTATGTATATATATGCATATGACATACATACATATATATACATATATGCATTCTTCATTGTCTTTCAATGAAAATAGGCCTAATTTAATATAGTGATATTTATAATCTTTTCCTTTATGACTTTGTTTTTGGCATGTTGTTTAAGGAACCCTACCCTGCCTAGAAAATACAGATATTTTCCTATAGCATCTTCTAAAATTTAGTTTTGCCTCTTATATATGTTTTTAACACCTCTGGAATACATTTTGTTCATGGTGTAAGTTAGAGTTTTTTCACATGAATAACTATTTATCCTAGAACAATATAATAAATAGTTTATCCTTTCAAACCCTGTATCACAAACCAATAATTTCCACTCACCCTAGACATTTTAGTACAGTTGTCTTGGATGGGTACTCAGCTAGTACTACCAAATGGGAGTTAGCTCATGCAATGTGGAATAGTACAACATTTTAGTTAAGCCTTTCTTGAATTCTAGACCCAGAAGCTATGAAATAAAATAAAACAGAAATTTAAAAAGCCATTACATTTCAGGATAATCTATTATGCAGCAATAGGTAACAAGGTAGCCTTTTAATTAAACAAACAAACAATTGATGTAAGGAGTACAGTTTAATATGCACACTATTTCATAACAGCTCTGAATGATAGAGCCTTAGGAATATGCAAACTGGATTTTAGATTATGTCTCTGCCCCTTGAACAGGTGGATTGTATTGATTTCACTAACTGCATTTATAAAATAGAGAGACTAATGCATTACAACACTAATATAGAGATGAGAAAGGAATGAAATGGCAGATGTTAAGAAAGCCCTTTGTACAGTGCTTGCTTCGTGAAGGAGACACTTTGATTGAGGAATGTATAAGGTGCAAATGTGGCACAAAGGACAAATGATTGATTCTACTTGGTCTAGTGAGACTGGGGACCAATTTTCAGGCAGGTATCCTCAGAATTAAAGGATTATCTCTGTATAGAAGTAATGAAGGAATATGTCAGTCTAATGTAAGGAGAAAAAGACATCTGAGGTAGAGCAATTTAAGATGTGCTAAAGCGGGTTCAGTCATTTATATCTTTGTTTTGAATTTTGTATATATATATATATATATATATATGCATATATCTTTAATATTTAATCTATCTATATTTGTATGTATATATATGCATATGACATACATACATATATATACATATATGCATTCTTCATTGTCTTTCAATGAAAATAGGCCTAATTTAATATAGTGATATTTATAATCTTTTCCTTTATGACTTTGTTTTTGGCATGTTGTTTAAGGAACCCTACCCTGCCTAGAAAATACAGATATTTTCCTATAGCATCTTCTAAAATTTAGTTTTGCCTCTTATATATGTTTTTAACACCTCTGGAATACATTTTGTTCATGGTGTAAGTTAGGAGTTTTTTTTCACATGAATAACTATTTATCCTAGAACAATATAATAAATAGTTTATCCTTTCCTGGTGATTTATAATGCCCACTGTATCACAAACCAAGTTTCCAAACAGGCCTGGGTCTATTCTTTTCAGCACATCTATGTATTTATCGATGCATTACAACTATATGTTTCAATGACCATAGAGATTGCATCTTGATATTTGATAGGACAAGCTTTTTCCCTTCCTTCCTTTCTTTCCTTCCTCCACCTCATAACTGCTTCCTTTCCTTCCTTTTTTTCTTAATATTTTAATAAAATTTTATTTGCCAGATTAATTTTAAGTTCACAGCAAAACTGAGAGAAGAAATCAGAGATTTCTCATATAACTCCTGCCCCTACACATGAACACATGCATGGTATTTCACATTTTTACATCTTTTACCAGAACAGAACATTTGCTATTATTGATGAAGCTAGATATAGCTACATTTTTATTTTTACATTTTGAATACTATTTAACAATGTAGTACAATAATCATTATAATATTAAATGGACAAAAATAAGCACACAACAGTTAGATATCCAAATCTACTAGAAAACATAGATATTTGTATCATTAATAGAATGGAAGAATGCGGGGACCTTCCGCAGAAAGGGAAGGCAGCGAGATTACCCCGGGCTGAACCGGGAGATCTTGGAGAGAGATGGGCCTTGCTGCCGTGCCCCCTCCAGCCCGCTGGTGCATGCCAGGGACAATCAGACACGGCAGGGGTTCTGTCAGAGCAGTTCCACTTTATTAGAGTAAACTAACAGTTTTTATAGGCAAACGAAGGGGGGTTTGCAAGGGACTTCCTATAGTTACACCAATCAAGCTAAAGGTCAAGCAGTTACGTATTTACATTGTAATAGGAACTCATGGTGAGCCTGCATTGCTCAGAGCGTGGAAACCAGGGGGATTGATCAGAAGTTTTGACAATGGACCTTAGATCATGCCCTGTCTCTTCCTGTAGGCGTCCTTTTAGCACCAAACTGCAAATATGTGCTTAAGCTTCCTTATGCATGCAAAGGCCTTCTTTCCTTCAGGGTCCCACAGAAGAAAATATCTCAAAATATTTATCATGATTATTTATAAGTAATAGAATCATAGACCATTATCTCAGTTATCTCTATACTTCTTTGTGTCTTAAAATTTTTTTATGAATAATAATTATATTTGCAATCTGTAAAGCCAGTACACCTCAACAGAAAGAGGATTAATTTGAAAAGTATTTGTGTGCAAAGAAGTTCCAAACAAAGAAAGAGCTCTTTCTTCTTTTTCATTTGTTTAAAAGGAAGAAATGCTTGACAGTTCTTCCTTTTCCTCTCATTCCTTCCTCTTGGATCTAGTTCTTAGGGCTGCCCTATTGGGCACCAGCATATGTATTATTTTCAATAACCTTAGTAGAAGGGACAGGCTGTTGCAGAAAATAATGTTATGTGTAGTAAGTGGCTCTCCAGCTGTTCAAATAAGGTTTGAGTTCACTCAATTTATTGCATATGGATGTAGAATTATCTGTCTTCAATCCATTTCTCATTTTTGGAACCGTCTCTGCTTGGAGAATCACCACTTATGCTCAGAGATCACCTCACTTTAGTATGATATGTTGGGACTAACTTTCAAAAAATTCCTATATAATTCTATTTTCTTTGCATCATCTCCACTGATGTTGACTTTTATATCCCTACAGGAATTGATACTAGTTTTTATTTTACAGTCTGATTTCTTTTTAAAAAATATTTTATTTTACTTTATACTTTTACAGAGTTTTGTTGTTTATAGATATGTATGATCCCAGATTAGTCATACATATATCCTCCCCCATCCCACGCCTCCAGGCCATTGCACAGCACCCCTGCAGGATACCTTTGCTCACAGCACAATGACAGTAGCTATTTTTTTCAGATATGATAGTACAGGTTTTCATGTTACTTCCTTTATGCCTCCCACCCACTGTTCATACCCCACAATGTCTATATGTTTGTTTTCTATGTCTGTTCTTCCAATGCTTCAATGCATGTGTTATATCCATCTTACTGGATTCCATATATATGTGTTAGTGTATTGTACTTCTCTTTGTCTTTTTCACTTACTTCACTTTTTATAATAGTTCTAGTTCCAGCCACCTCATTAAGACTGATTCTTCTGCATTTATTCTTATAGCTGAGTAGTACTCCATTGTATATATGTACCAGGGCTTTTTTATCCATTCATTCATCAGTGGACATCTAGGTTGCTTCCATATTCTAGCTATTGTATAGAGTGCTGCAGTGGGTACAGGTGCCTCTTTCAATTTTGATTTCATCTGGGTATAAGCCTAATAGTGGGATTGCTGGGTCATATGGTGCTTCTATTTTTAATTTTTTAAGGAATCTCCATAATGTCTTCCACAATGGCTGTATCAATTTACATTCCCACCAACAATGCAAGAGTGTTCCCTTTTCTCCGCACCTTCTCCAGAATTTATTGTCTGTAGATTTTTGGATGATGGCCATTCTGATTGGTGTGAGGTATGATACCTCATTGTAGTTTTGATTTGCATTCTTCTAATAATAAACGAAGTTGAGCATCATTTCATGTTTTTTCTGGCTACCTGTATGTCCTTTTTGGAGAAGTGTCTGTTTAGGTCTTTTTCCCATTTTTTGATTGGGTTGTCCATTTTTGTGATGTTAAGTTGTCTTTATTGTTTGTAGATTTTGGAGATAAATTCTTTGTTGTTTCATTTGTTATTCTTTTCTGCCATTCTGTGGGTTGCCGGTTCACCTTTGTTGGTGTTTCTTTTGCTGTACAAAGGCTTTTAAGTTTCATTAGGTCCCACATATTAATTGGTCCTCAATGTTAATTTTTGGTTTTAATTCCACTATTCTAGTAGGTGGATCATAGAAGATCTTGCTTTGATTTATGTCCTTGAGTGTTTTGCCTGTATTCTCCTCTGAGAGTTTTAGGGTCTCTGGTCTTACATTTAGGTGTTTAATCCATTTTGAGTTGATCTTTGCATATGGTGTCAGGGAATGTTTCAACTTCATTTTTTTTGTATGGAGCTGTCCAATTTTCCTAGCACCATTTGTTGAAGAGGCTGTCTTTGTCCCAGTTTATATTTTTGCCTCCTTTGTCAAAAATAAGGTACCCATAGCTGCATGAGTTTATTTCTGGGTTTGCTATCTTCTTCCATTGGTCTATATTTCTGTTTTTCTGCCAAAACCATACTATCTTTTTTTTTTTTTTAAGATTTATTTATTTATTTACTTTGGGTGGGGGTCCGGTTGGGGAGGCAGGGGAGTGGGTGAGCCACCTCCACTGGTCCTTCATTTCTCTATTTTCATTAGTCTTCGTTCTTTGGCTCCTGTGGGCCTCCCATCGAGGTGGTGTCTGTCGTCAAAGAGCACTGGCTCTGGGCGTATGCACTCCAGAGCTCCGGCTCGGTGATTGGACACATCAGTCCAGCCGCTCTGCAGCACGTGGGATCTTCCCAGGCCAGGGATTGAACTGGCTCCCCTTGCATGGCAAGGTGGTGTCCTTACCCACTGGACCACCAGGGGAAGCCCAATACCATACTATATTGATGACTGTTGCTTTGTAGTAGAGTCTCAAGTTAGGGAGACTGATCCCTCCAGCTCCATTTTTCTATCTCAGGATTGCTTGGCTGTTTGGGGTCTGTTGTGTTTCCACACGAATTCTGTTATTCTTTGGTCTAGTTCTGTGAAGAATGTCATTGGTAGTTTGATAGGGATTGCATTGAATTGGCAGATGATATTTGGCAGTATGATAACTTTCACAATATTGATTTTTCTGACCCAGGAACATGCACTATTTTGTGATGTTAAGTTGTCTTTATTGTTTGTAGATTTTGGAGATAAATTCTTTGTTGTTTCATTTGTTATTCTTTTCTGCCATTCTGTGGGTTGCCGGTTCACCTTTGTTGGTGTTTCTTTTGCTGTACAAAGGCTTTTAAGTTTCATTAGGTCCCACATATTAATTGGTCCTCAATGTTAATTTTTGGTTTTAATTCCACTATTCTAGTAGGTGGATCATAGAAGATCTTGCTTTGATTTATGTCCTTGAGTGTTTTGCCTGTATTCTCCTCTGAGAGTTTTAGGGTCTCTGGTCTTACATTTAGGTGTTTAATCCATTTTGAGTTGATCTTTGCATATGGTGTCAGGGAATGTTTCAACTTCATTTTTTTTGTATGGAGCTGTCCAATTTTCCTAGCACCATTTGTTGAAGAGGCTGTCTTTGTCCCAGTTTATATTTTTGCCTCCTTTGTCAAAAATAAGGTACCCATAGCTGCATGAGTTTATTTCTGGGTTTGCTATCTTCTTCCATTGGTCTATATTTCTGTTTTTCTGCCAAAACCATACTATCTTTTTTTTTTTTTTAAGATTTATTTATTTATTTACTTTGGGTGGGGGTCCGGTTGGGGAGGCAGGGGAGTGGGTGAGCCACCTCCACTGGTCCTTCATTTCTCTATTTTCATTAGTCTTCGTTCTTTGGCTCCTGTGGGCCTCCCATCGAGGTGGTGTCTGTCGTCAAGAGCACTGGCTCTGGGCGTATGCACTCCAGAGCTCCGGCTCGGTGATTGGACACATCAGTCCAGCCGCTCTGCAGCACGTGGGATCTTCCCAGGCCAGGGATTGAACTGGCTCCCCTTGCATGGCAAGGTGGTGTCCTTACCCACTGGACCACCAGGGGAAGCCCAATACCATACTATATTGATGACTGTTGCTTTGTAGTAGAGTCTCAAGTTAGGGAGACTGATCCCTCCAGCTCCATTTTTCTATCTCAGGATTGCTTGGCTGTTTGGGGTCTGTTGTGTTTCCACACGAATTCTGTTATTCTTTGGTCTAGTTCTGTGAAGAATGTCATTGGTAGTTTGATAGGGATTGCATTGAATTGGCAGATGATATTTGGCAGTATGATAACTTTCACAATATTGATTTTTCTGACCCAGGAACATGCACTATCTCTCCATATGTATAAGTCTTCTTTAATTTCTTTCATGAGTGTCTTGTAATTTTCTGTATATAGTTGTTTTGTTTGTTTGGCTAGGTTTATTCCTAGACATTTTATTCTCTTGGTTGCAGTGGTGAAGCAGATTGCATCTTTCATTTCGTTTTCTGATTTTTCATTGTTTGTTTATAGGAATGCCAGTGATATCTGTGTATTGATTTTGTATCCCACGATTCTTCTGAATTTGTTGATTAGCTCTAGTAGTCTTCTAGTAGTGTCTTTGGGGTTTTCTATGTATAATATCATGTCATTTGCAAATAGAGTTTAACTTCTTACTTTCCAATCTGGATTCCCTTTATTTCTTTCTCTTCTCTTATTGCTGTTGCTAGAACTTCCAGGACTATGTTGTATAATAGTGGTGAAAGTGGACACACCTGTCTTGTTCCTGATCTTAGAATGCTTTCAGCTTTTCACCATTGAGAATAATGTTCGCTGTGGGCTTCTTGTATATGCCTTTCACTATGTTGAGATAGGATCCTTCAATGCCCATTTTTTGAAGAGTTTTTATCACAAATGGATGTTGCACTTTGCTGAAGGCTTTTTCTGCATCTCTAGAGACTATCATGCGATTTTTGTCCCTCAATTTGTTGGTATGGTGTATTACATTCATTGATTTGTGGATATTGAAGAGTCCTGATATGTCTGGGATGCACCCGAATTGGTCATGGTGTATGAGTTTTTTGATGTGTTGTTGTATTCTCTTTGCTAGGATTTTGTTGAGTCTTTTGGCATCCAAATTCATCAGTGAAATTGGTCTATAATTTTCTTTTTTTGTGTTGTCTTTGCCTGGCTTTGGTATCAGGGTGATGGTGGCCTCATAGAATGTGTTTAGATGTTTTCCTTCCTGGTCAAACTTTTGGAAGAGTTTTAGAAGGACAGACATTATCTCTTCTTTAAATGTTTGATAGAATTCACCTGTAAAGCCCTCCTACCCTGGGCATTGATTTTTGGGTAGATTTTTTTATCACTAAGTTGATTTCTGAGCTTGTGATTGGCTTGTTCATAGTTTCTATTTCTTCCTGGTTCAGTCTTGGAAGATTAGTCTTTTCCCAGAAACTGTCCACTTCTTCCCAGTTGTCCACTTTGCTGCCATAGAGTTGCTCATAATAGTCTCTTATAATCCTTTGGATTTCTGCATTTTCTTTTTTTATTATTTTTTTAAGATTTATTTATTTATTTATTTTGGGCGGGGGTCAGATTGGGGAGGAAGGGGAGCAGGCGGGCCACTTCTATTGGTCTTTTGTTTCTCTATGTTCATCCGTCTTTGTTCTTTGGCTCCTGTGGGCCTCCCATCGCGGTGGCTTCTGTCATTGCAGAGCGCCGGTTCTGGGCGCATGCGCTCCAGAGCTCTGGCTCGGTAATTGGACACATCAATCCAGCCGCTCCACGGCATGTGGGATCTTCCCAGGCCAGGGCTCGAACCGGCGCCCCTTGCACTGCAAGGCGGTGTCCTTACCCACTGGCCCACCAGGGGAAGCCCTGCATTTTCTTTTTTGATCTCTCCTTTTTCATTTTTGAATTTGTTAATCTGGTTCTTCTCTCTTTTTTTTTCTTAATGAGTCGGGCCAGTGGTTTGTCGATTTTGTTTACCTTTTCAAAGAACAAGCTTCTTGTTTTATTTATCTTTACTATTGTTTCTTTCATTTCTTTTTCATTGACTTCTGTTCTGATCTTTATGGTTTCTCTCCTTCTGCCAACTTTCGGGTGTTTGTGTTCTTCTTTCTCCAGTTGTGTTAAGTGTAGGGTTAGGTTGTCTGTTTGAGATTTTTCTTATTTCTCGATATAGGATTGTATTGTTATAAACTTCCCTCATAGAACTGCTTTTGAGGTATCCCATAGGTTTTGCATCGTTGTGTGTTCATTGTCGTTTTCTTGTAGGATTTTTAAAATTTCTCCTTTGATTTGCTCAGTATTCAGTTTGTTTTTTAGGTATGTGTTGTTTAATCTCCATGTGATTGTGTTTTTAGTGGATTTATTTTCTGCAGTTGATCTCTAGTCTCATTGCTTTGTGGTCAAAGAAGATGGTTGATATAATGTCAATTTTCTTGAATTGACTGAGGTTTGATTTGTGGCCCAAGATGTGGTCTATCCTGGAGAATGTTCCATGAGCACTTGAGAAGAACGTGTATTCTTCTGCTTTTGGATGGAAGGTCCTAAAGATATCCATGAGGCCCATCTCTTCTAGTGTGGCATTTAAGGCTTGTGTTTCTATTAGTTTTCTGTTTTGATGATCTGTCCATTGGTGTGAGTGGAGTGTTAACATCTCCTGTTAACATCTCCTGATTGTGTTATTGTCAATTTCCTTTTTTATGTCTGAAAGTATTTGTCTTATGTACTGAGGAGCACTTGTGCTGGGTGCATAGATATTTATGACTGTTATGTCTTCCTCTTGGATTGATCCCTTGTTCACTGTTGTGACCTGCCTTGTCTCTTACAATCTTCTTTATTTTAAGGTTTATTTTGTCTGACATGAGGATGGCTCCTACAGCTTTCTTTTGATTTCCATTTGCCTGAAGTATATTTTTTCATCCACTCACTTTCAGTCTATGAGTGTCTCTAAATCTGAAGTGAGTTTCTTGAAGCAGCATATGTATGGGTATTGTTTTTGTATCCATTCAGCCAATCTGTGTCTTTTGGTTGGGACATTTAGTCCATTTACCTTTAAAGTAATTACTGATACAAATGATCTTATTGTCATCTTCTTAGATGTTATGATGGCTTTGTTTTGTGGATCTTCTTCTTCTCTTATACATGTTTTCTATATAAGTCCCTTTAGTACTTTTTGTAAGGCTGGTTTGGTGTGACTAAATTCTTTTAATTTTTGCTTATCTGTGAAGCTTTTGATTTCTCCATCAATTTTGAATGAGATCCTTGCAGGGTAGAATATTCTTGGTTGCTTTAAATGTGTCTTGCCATTCCCTCTGGCCTGCAGAGTTTCTGTTGAAAGATCAGCTGTTAAACATATGGAGTTTCCTATGTATGTCACTAGTTGTTTTTCCTTGCTGCTTTTACAATTCTGTCTTTGTGTTTAATGTGCAATTTTCTTGAAGTTTATTTTCTGCAGTTGATCTCTAGTCTCATTGCTTTGTGGTCAAAGAAGATGGTTGATATAATGTCAATTTTCTTGAATTGACTGAGGTTTGATTTGTGGCCCAAGATGTGGTCTATCCTGGAGAATGTTCCATGAGCACTTGAGAAGAACGTGTATTCTTCTGCTTTTGGATGGAAGGTCCTAAAGATATCCATGAGGCCCATCTCTTCTAGTGTGGCATTTAAGGCTTGTGTTTCTATTAGTTTTCTGTTTTGATGATCTGTCCATTGGTGTGAGTGGAGTGTTAACATCTCCTGTTAACATCTCCTGATTGTGTTATTGTCAATTTCCTTTTTTATGTCTGAAAGTATTTGTCTTATGTACTGAGGAGCACTTGTGCTGGGTGCATAGATATTTATGACTGTTATGTCTTCCTCTTGGATTGATCCCTTGTTCACTGTTGTGACCTGCCTTGTCTCTTACAATCTTCTTTATTTTAAGGTTTATTTTGTCTGACATGAGGATGGCTCCTACAGCTTTCTTTTGATTTCCATTTGCCTGAAGTATATTTTTTCATCCACTCACTTTCAGTCTATGAGTGTCTCTAAATCTGAAGTGAGTTTCTTGAAGCAGCATATGTATGGGTATTGTTTTTGTATCCATTCAGCCAATCTGTGTCTTTTGGTTGGGACATTTAGTCCATTTACCTTTAAAGTAATTACTGATACAAATGATCTTATTGTCATCTTCTTAGATGTTATGATGGCTTTGTTTTGTGGATCTTCTTCTTCTCTTATACATGTTTTCTATATAAGTCCCTTTAGTACTTTTTGTAAGGCTGGTTTGGTGTGACTAAATTCTTTTAATTTTTGCTTATCTGTGAAGCTTTTGATTTCTCCATCAATTTTGAATGAGATCCTTGCAGGGTAGAATATTCTTGGTTGCTTTAAATGTGTCTTGCCATTCCCTCTGGCCTGCAGAGTTTCTGTTGAAAGATCAGCTGTTAAACATATGGAGTTTCCTATGTATGTCACTAGTTGTTTTTTCCTTGCTGCTTTTACAATTCTGTCTTTGTGTTTAATTTGTGTTAGCTTAATTAATAAGTGTCTTGGTGTATTTCTTCTCAGGTTTATTCTGTATGATAATCTTTTTGTTTCTTGGACTTCATTGACTATTTCTTTTCCCATGATGGGGATATTTTCAACTATAATCTCTTCAAAAATTTTCTCATAACTTTCTTTTTTTTATTCTTCTTCTGGAACACCTATAATTTGAAAATTGGTGTGTTTTATATTATCCCAGAGGTCTCTTAAGCTATCCTCTGCTCTTTTCATTCTCTGAGCTTGATTCTCTTCTTCAACAGTTACTTCCACCATTCTATCTTCCAGCTCACTTATCCGGTCTTCTGTCTCAGATACTCTGCTCTTGATTCCTTCTACAGTGCTTTTAAGTTCAGCAATTGAGTTGTTTATCTCTGTTTGTTGTTTTTTAAGTTCTTGTATTTCTTTATTCAGTGTGTTAGTTGATTCTTGCAATTTTTCTAAAATTCTGTTTTTGGAGTTTAGGATCATCTTTACTATCATTCTTCTGAATTCATTGTTAGAAAGTTTTTCTAATTCCACTTCGTTTATTTGAACTTGTGTGTTTGTAGATTGTTCCTTCACTTGTGTGGTATTTCCCTGCTGTTTCCTTGTTATTATTAATTTTTTAACTAAGTATGTTTGGTTTTCCATTTTCCTAGACTTTGACTTATGTCCGTGCGTTTTCGTTGTTTGGAAGAGGTGTCTTATTCTGGGTTATACTGGTGGTTGGTTTATGTGAAGACTTGCATACAAGTTCTTGCCTTTGTTGGAGTTCTCACTGTTTAATGTCTTTACCTTTAGAGTAAGTACTGATACAAATGATCTTATTGTCATCTTCTTAGATGTTATGATGGCTTTGTTTTGTGGATCTTCTTCTTCTCTTATACATGTTTTCTATATAAGTCCCTTTAGTACTTTTTGTAAGGCTGGTTTGGTGTGACTAAATTCTTTTAATTTTTGCTTATCTGTGAAGCTTTTGATTTCTCCATCAATTTTGAATGAGATCCTTGCAGGGTAGAATATTCTTGGTTGCTTTAAATGTGTCTTGCCATTCCCTCTGGCCTGCAGAGTTTCTGTTGAAAGATCAGCTGTTAAACATATGGAGTTTCCTATGTATGTCACTAGTTGTTTTCCTTGCTGCTTTTACAATTCTGTCTTTGTGTTTAATTTGTGTTAGCTTAATTAATAAGTGTCTTGGTGTATTTCTTCTCAGGTTTATTCTGTATGATAATCTTTTTGTTTCTTGGACTTCATTGACTATTTCTTTTCCCATGATGGGGATATTTTCAACTATAATCTCTTCAAAAATTTTCTCATAACTTTCTTTTTTTTATTCTTCTTCTGGAACACCTATAATTTGAAAATTGGTGTGTTTTATATTATCCCAGAGGTCTCTTAAGCTATCCTCTGCTCTTTTCATTCTCTGAGCTTGATTCTCTTCTTCAACAGTTACTTCCACCATTCTATCTTCCAGCTCACTTATCCGGTCTTCTGTCTCAGATACTCTGCTCTTGATTCCTTCTACAGTGCTTTTAAGTTCAGCAATTGAGTTGTTTATCTCTGTTTGTTGTTTTTTAAGTTCTTGTATTTCTTTATTCAGTGTGTTAGTTGATTCTTGCAATTTTTCTAAAATTCTGTTTTTGGAGTTTAGGATCATCTTTACTATCATTCTTCTGAATTCATTGTTAGAAAGTTTTTCTAATTCCACTTCGTTTATTTGAACTTGTGTGTTTGTAGATTGTTCCTTCACTTGTGTGGTATTTCCCTGCTGTTTCCTTGTTATTATTAATTTTTTAACTAAGTATGTTTGGTTTTCCATTTTCCTAGACTTTGACTTATGTCCGTGCGTTTTCGTTGTTTGGAAGAGGTGTCTTATTCTGGGTTATACTGGTGGTTGGTTTATGTGAAGACTTGCATACAAGTTCTTGCCTTTGTTGGAGTTCTCACTGTTTAATGCTCTCTAGTGTTAGGTGTTCTCTGGCATTGTAGGGTTTTGGAGTCAGTGCTCCCTCCCTAAAGCCCCTGGGCTTGTTTCCTGACCAGGGAATGAAGATTTCACAGCTGGTTTGTTATGGCATTAAATGATATTAAAACATATATATGCAAATGAGAAACAGAAGGTACACCTTTGACAAGTGGCAATTAAAATATCATGCAAATACTATCTAGCGTACTGAATTATATGCACAAACATACAGTCAAAACATAGTCCAATCATTTCAACAAAAAATACAGTACAATATGTTAGCACAGCAAATAGAGAAAGCTAAGAATGATACCCACCAGATAATAATGAAACTAACTAGAGCACAAATTGGAGAATAATGCTAGAGCAGGGTCCCAGTTGGGGATAAGGCAATGAGAACAAAACAGACTAAGAAATATGGTGGGGAAAGGGAAAAAGAGAAAGGGAGGATAGAAGAGGAATATAGAGTAATACTACAAAGTTAAATATAGGCAGATAAAGATTTGTATGGATTAGAGCTTAGTGCTGTAGGAAAAGAGCATCTGAGAAAGCAAAGAAATAGTTGTAGAGGAAGTAGTGATACATATAAAAAATTTAAAAGTTAAAACAGAGGTAGGTGTATGGAAAAATATAGAAAAATGAAGCAAAAACAATAAAAACAGACAAACTCCCCACAGGACAACACACAGCCAATCTGGAACACAGTCAGAAGAATATACCAAAATAAAATGTACAGTTTAAATGAAAAAAAATTGTGTAAACTTGAATATATTCAGTCTTAGTGATAAGATTAGTAGCTTCAATAGAATTCAATGGAGGAAAGAACAAAAAAAGTGGGGGAAGGAGTGTTGAGAGAATGAGGAAAAAAGAAAAAAAGAGTGAAAAAAGAAACAAAGAAAAAAATAAAAAAGTTCCAGTGATAAATCCAGGTCTAGTCAAAACGTGAAATTAGTGAATGCTTATGTTCTTCTGTCTCTTGCTGACTATTCAGGAATTATTGGTCTTTTGCTTGCCTCTGGCATTGGTTGGATCTGAAGGCCTCTTTACTGCTTGCTTATTTCTGTCTATTCCAGAACTAAAAGGCCCACCCAGTCTGGCCTTGGTAGTTTCTTAATCATCAATCCAGATTCCTTTGTTGCTGGGTGGAGCTAAGTTCCCTCCCTGCAGTTTGACCTGCAGCCAAACTATAGGAGGGGTAATAACGTCTCTCTAACAAAGGATTTAATCCCACAGGCTCTATAAGAAACACTTCCGCAGTGTCCCCGACCCTGCTTCAGGCCAACATCAACCCCTGCCACTGCTGGAGACCTCAGATTACTCAGAGGTGAGTCTGGCTCAGTGTCATGCAGGATCTCTATTCCTCTCTCCTGAATCTCCATGTGCAGAGAGTCTTCAGGACTACTGGACAGCTCTATGATTGGGTTAACGATAACCTTCTTCAAAGAGAAATGAGTGCCATTTTTCAGAGGACTGGTCAAGGGCACACTTCTAGCTTAAGGGGCACTTGGACCCACTAAAGCAGGTCTGGTTCAGTCCCTTGTGGGGATAGGAGAAAAACCTAAGAAATATGGTGGGGAAAGGGAAAAAGAAAGGGAGGATAGAAGAGGAATATAGAGTAATACTACAAAGTTAAATATAGGCAGATAAAGATTTGTATGGATTAGAGCTTAGTGCTGTAGGAAAAGAGCATCTGAGAAAGCAAAGAAATAGTTGTAGAGGAAGTAGTGATACATATAAAAAATTTAAAAGTTAAAACAGAGGTAGGTGTATGGAAAAATATAGAAAAATGAAGCAAAAACAATAAAAACAGACAAACTCCCCACAGGACAACACACAGCCAATCTGGAACACAGTCAGAAGAATATACCAAAATAAAATGTACAGTTTAAATGAAAAAAAATTGTGTAAACTTGAATATATTCAGTCTTAGTGATAAGATTAGTAGCTTCAATAGAATTCAATGGAGGAAAGAACAAAAAAAGTGGGGGAAGGAGTGTTGAGAGAATGAGGAAAAAAGAAAAAAAGAGTGAAAAAAGAAACAAAGAAAAAAATAAAAAAGTTCCAGTGATAAATCCAGGTCTAGTCAAAACGTGAAATTAGTGAATGCTTATGTTCTTCTGTCTCTTGCTGACTATTCAGGAATTATTGGTCTTTGCTTGCCTCTGGCATTGGTTGGATCTGAAGGCCTCTTTACTGCTTGCTTATTTCTGTCTATTCCAGAACTAAAAGGCCCACCCAGTCTGGCCTTGGTAGTTTCTTAATCATCAATCCAGATTCCTTTGTTGCTGGGTGGAGCTAAGTTCCTCCTGCAGTTTGACCTGCAGCCAAACTATAGGAGGGGTAATAACGTCTCTCTAACAAAGGATTTAATCCCACAGGCTCTATAAGAAACACTTCCGCAGTGTCCCCGACCCTGCTTCAGGCCAACATCAACCCCTGCCACTGCTGGAGACCTCAGATTACTCAGAGGTGAGTCTGGCTCAGTGTCATGCAGGATCTCTATTCCTCTCTCCTGAATCTCCATGTGCAGAGAGTCTTCAGGACTACTGGACAGCTCTATGATTGGGTTAACGATAACCTTCTTCAAAGAGAAATGAGTGCCATTTTTCAGAGGACTGGTCAAGGGCACACTTCTAGCTTAAGGGGGCACTTGGACCCACTAAAGCAGGACTGGTTCAGTCCCTTGTGGGGTCACTGCACCTTTCCCGGGTCTTGATTTGCAATAGGCTTTGTATATTTGGCTCACCCAGCCTCTCTGGCGGGAATGAGGTTTGACTTTTAAAAGCTCAATTGCGCCCTCCTACTGTCTTGTTGCAGCTTCTCCTTTGCTCTTCAATGTGGAGTATCTTTATTGCGATTGGATCCAGCCTCCTCCTGTTGATAGATTTTCAGGAACTAGTTGCAATTCAGGAGATTTTGTAGGAGAGATGAGTGCACATCCTTCTATGCCTCCATCTTAGCTCCACCCCTCCTACAGTCTGATTTCTAAGTGAGTTGCCACTCTTGCTTCTTGCTCTGAGGAGAAATATCTGTGTTTGTGGGATCCAGAGGTTACTGCATGTATGTTAATGACAGCAATGGGCAGTGCGTCCCTTGAATCCTAATTAGTTGTCCCTGAGTTCCATTTTTTAACAGACGTTGTACTGATCAAGGAATCTCTATCATCAAAAGAACTCTAATCAGGTATTGGCTCACAGATAGAGATGACAGCACCTCAGTGGATACCTGATTCAGTGATTGGAGACAACTTTTGAAAGTCATCGCTTCTTTTTAGATTTGTATTTTGTCATAAAGCTCATTCTCTACATTGAAATTCTTTATTTTGAAAAGGTCACTGTGGATCATTGTGCTTTGGAAAGGCACTGGGCCAGATGTGTAGAGGTTTCTGCATAACATTCATTCTTTCACTCTACTTTCACCATTTCCTTGTCCGTATAGCACTTTCACACTTGCAAGCCCACAATCTATATACTCAAAGGATTTAATCCCACAGGCTCTATAAGAAACACTTCCGCAGTGTCCCCGACCCTGCTTCAGGCCAACATCAACCCCTGCCACTGCTGGAGACCTCAGATTACTCAGAGGTGAGTCTGGCTCAGTGTCATGCAGGATCTCTATTCCTCTCTCCTGAATCTCCATGTGCAGAGAGTCTTCAGGACTACTGGACAGCTCTATGATTGGGTTAACGATAACCTTCTTCAAAGAGAAATGAGTGCCATTTTTCAGAGGACTGGTCAAGGGCACACTTCTAGCTTAAGGGGGCACTTGGACCCACTAAAGCAGGTCTGGTTCAGTCCCTTGTGGGGGTCACTGCACCTTTCCCGGGTCTTGATTTGCAATAGGCTTTGTATATTTGGCTCACCCAGCCTCTCTGGCGGGAATGAGGTTTGACTTTTAAAAGCTCAATTGCGCCCTCCTACTGTCTTGTTGCAGCTTCTCCTTTGCTCTTCAATGTGGAGTATCTTTATTGCGATTGGATCCAGCCTCCTCCTGTTGATAGATTTTCAGGAACTAGTTGCAATTCAGGAGATTTTGTAGGAGAGATGAGTGCACATCCTTCTATGCCTCCATCTTAGCTCCACCCCTCCTACAGTCTGATTTCTAAGTGAGTTGCCACTCTTGCTTCTTGCTCTGAGGAGAAATATCTGTGTTTGTGGGATCCAGAGGTTACTGCATGTATGTTAATGACAGCAATGGGCAGTGCGTCCCTTGAATCCTAATTAGTTGTCCCTGAGTTCCATTTTTGAACAGACGTTGTACTGATCAAGGAATCTCTATCATCAAAAGAACTCTAATCAGGTATTGGCTCACAGATAGAGATGACAGCACCTCAGTGGATACCTGATTCAGTGATTGGAGACAACTTTTGAAAGTCATCGCTTCTTTTTAGATTTGTATTTTGTCATAAAGCTCATTCTCTACATTGAAATTCTTTATTTTGAAAAGGTCACTGTGGATCATTGTGCTTTGGAAAGGCACTGGGCCAGATGTGTAGAGGTTTCTGCATAACATTCATTCTTTCACTCTACTTTCACCATTTCCTTGTCCGTATAGCACTTTCACACTTGCAAGCACATCTATATACTCATGGAGCATTGTGATGTTGATGATCCTTTTCTCACTGATTTTTGGACTATCCATTTCATATAATATCAGATCTTATCACCATGGTATTGCATTGCAGTTTCTCAAGAAAATGCCACCATTTTTAGTATCATTTTCCACTCTACCTCAATTTCCTTAAACCTTCTGAATCAATAATTCACCAGACTGTCTATCATTTTTTAACAAGACTGTGTGCTTTTCAGACTTATTCCCATGCTATTCTTACTCCAAAAAAAAAAAAAGAAAAAGAAAGAAAAAAAGAAACAATCCTCCACCCAAATTCAAGATCTTGGAAGCCTTTCTTGTGTCAATTATGTCTCAAAGAAGTTCCGCTTCTTCAGTAGGGCCTCCCTCGCCCCTGCACTACTGTTCCTTCAGACATTTACAAGATGTACTAAAAATGACATAAGAGAGAGAACACTTTAGAAAAAAGTTTACTTTAAAAATGATCTTCCCTCTCTCATTTTTTAAAAAACCTTTGTGTATATTGACGAGCCCATCAAGTTCTACATGGCAGGAAATGAATCAAACCACAAATATTGATCTAGAAACATGTTTCTTGCTGATTAGAGATAAAATTGCTTGTAAAAATGTGCATCTTGGTCAATATTTATTCCTTCTTAAAATTACACAATTATGTTTTCTTCTCTTAAGCACTATTTGTCCAATTTGCTATAATGCAATGGGCAGTGCGTCCCTTGAATCCTAATTAGTTGTCCCTGAGTTCCATTTTGAACAGACGTTGTACTGATCAAGGAATCTCTATCATCAAAAGAACTCTAATCAGGTATTGGCTCACAGATAGAGATGACAGCACCTCAGTGGATACCTGATTCAGTGATTGGAGACAACTTTTGAAAGTCATCGCTTCTTTTTAGATTTGTATTTTGTCATAAAGCTCATTCTCTACATTGAAATTCTTTATTTTGAAAAGGTCACTGTGGATCATTGTGCTTTGGAAAGGCACTGGGCCAGATGTGTAGAGGTTTCTGCATAACATTCATTCTTTCACTCTACTTTCACCATTTCCTTGTCCGTATAGCACTTTCACACTTGCAAGCACATCTATATACTCATGGAGCATTGTGATGTTGATGATCCTTTTCTCACTGATTTTTGGACTATCCATTTCATATAATATCAGATCTTATCACCATGGTATTGCATTGCAGTTTCTCAAGAAAATGCCACCATTTTTAGTATCATTTTCCACTCTACCTCAATTTCCTTAAACCTTCTGAATCAATAATTCACCAGACTGTCTATCATTTTTTAACAAGACTGTGTGCTTTTCAGACTTATTCCCATGCTATTCTTACTCCAAAAAAAAAAAAAGAAAAAGAAAGAAAAAAAGAAACAATCCTCCACCCAAATTCAAGATCTTGGAAGCCTTTCTTGTGTCAATTATGTCTCAAAGAAGTTCCGCTTCTTCAGTAGGGCCTCCCTCGCCCCTGCACTACTGTTCCTTCAGACATTTACAAGATGTACTAAAAATGACATAAGAGAGAGAACACTTTAGAAAAAAGTTTACTTTAAAAATGATCTTCCCTCTCTCATTTTTTAAAAAACCTTTGTGTATATTGACGAGCCCATCAAGTTCTACATGGCAGGAAATGAATCAAACCACAAATATTGATCTAGAAACATGTTTCTTGCTGATTAGAGATAAAATTGCTTGTAAAAATGTGCATCTTGGTCAATATTTATTCCTTCTTAAAATTACACAATTATGTTTTCTTCTCTTAAGCACTATTTGTCCAATTTGCTATAATGCAATTGCTTGTACCCATGTATAATTCATTTATATGATTAGCATGTTATCTGTGGAAACTTAAACTGATATAACTTCCTTTTAACAGCATATCTGGGGAAGTTATGATGTTTTATCATCAGCTAAGGGAAATATCTTGATCATGAGTCACAAAAACAGATGTGAGCAAACAATTGCTTATTGTGATCAATTTCAAAAAGTAGTTTTAGCAAAGGTAGGACAAACTTTATCCTAGTCCTACAACTAAATTTTCACAGTCATAAGCATAATTAAGTCTAATCTTTGGTAATAAGATAATAGTAGTTATTAAACAATTTTAAACTTTTATTTACTATCTAACCTAAGATACATTAACAGTTATTAAATGATTCTTATGGTATGTTACTATTGTGAAATAATTTTAATTTTTCCTTAAGTATAATAAAATTTGATTTGTGATCACTTTTTATATATAGCAACTTATGTAGGGAATACAATACTGCTAAGTTCTTTATACTCATACTTACAATGTTCTATAAACAGTACATGCTATATAGTATTTTAAAAAACTGATAATCAATATTATCATTATTATTAATACATTTTTAAGTTGAGGGGTGAATTAATTCTTTAGTTAATAAAAATAAATTAAATTTTATTTTATGATAAGTAAATGTCATAAGGAATGGAATACCAAAACAACATTGGCCCTAAAATCTGTTGGTCCATCACATTGAGAAAATATTTATAACATATAGAGAAATTAATTTTATTACTTGCTTTATAAAAGATACTAGCTTCTTCAAAATATTTTGAGTGAAGAACATGAATGGGAAATTTATGAAGAGCTTATAGGTTGTTTAGCTTAATTTATGCTTAAATGAATATAATGGAAAGAAAGGTGAGATTTTTCAATTATTACAAAAAGTATTAAAATTAAGTTGTGATTTAGTGATGATGTAGAAAAATGATATATATGTTGTGATATAGACAGAATTTTGACATAACTTCTAAGGAAGAATAATATGGAAATTCTAAGGAAGAATAATATGGAAATATTTATTAACATTTAGATATATTTTCCTTTGATCTCAAAAAATCATTTTAAAGAATTGATTCTAAAGAAATAATTATATGTGGAAGATGTATCAAGACTAACTTTATGGATGATAATACTTATATTACTCATAGGAAAAAACTGGAAAAGACTTACGTTTCCAATATGAGGGATAATGTGCAATAACATGGCAATATGCATACAATATACAAAAGTAGTTTTAGCAAAGGTAGGACAAACTTTAACCTAGACCTACAACTAAATTTTCACAGTCATAAGCATAATTAAGTCTAATCTTTGGTAATAAGATAATAGTAGTTATTAAACAATTTTAAACTTTTATTTACTATCTAACCTAAGATACATTAACAGTTATTAAATGATTCTTATGGTATGTTACTATTGTGAAATAATTTTAATTTTTCCTTAAGTATAATAAAATTTGATTTGTGATCACTTTTTATATATAGCAACTTATGTAGGGAATACAATACTGCTAAGTTCTTTATACTCATACTTACAATGTTCTATAAACAGTACATGCTATATAGTATTTTAAAAAACTGATAATCAATATTATCATTATTATTAATACATTTTTAAGTTGAGGGGTGAATTAATTCTTTAGTTAATAAAAATAAATTAAATTTTATTTTATGATAAGTAAATGTCATAAGGAATGGAATACCAAAACAACATTGGCCCTAAAATCTGTTGGTCCATCACATTGAGAAAATATTTATAACATATAGAGAAATTAATTTTATTACTTGCTTTATAAAAGATACTAGCTTCTTCAAAATATTTTGAGTGAAGAACATGAATGGGAAATTTATGAAGAGCTTATAGGTTGTTTAGCTTAATTTATGCTTAAATGAATATAATGGAAAGAAAGGTGAGATTTTTCAATTATTACAAAAGTATTAAAATTAAGTTGTGATTTAGTGATGATGTAGAAAAATGATATATATGTTGTGATATAGACAGAATTTTGACATAACTTCTAAGGAAGAATAATATGGAAATTCTAAGGAAGAATAATATGGAAATATTTATTAACATTTAGATATATTTTCCTTTGATCTCAAAAAATCATTTTAAAGAATTGATTCTAAAGAAATAATTATATGTGGAAGATGTATCAAGACTAACTTTATGGATGATAATACTTATATTACTCATAGGAAAAAACTGGAAAAGACTTACGTTTCCAATATGAGGGATAATGTGCAATAACATGGCAATATGCATACAATATACAAAAGAAGTTTCAAATCTGACTGCATTTCTATCTATAAAATATAGAAAAAACTAAAGAACATTACAAAAGTGATCTTAATGACCAGGATAACCACGACGGTGTGATCACTCACCTAGCTGCAGACATCTTAGACTGTGAAGTCAAATGGGCCTTAGGAAGCCTCACTATGAACAAAGCTAGTGAAGGTGATGGAATACCAGTTGAGCTATTTCAAGCACTAAAAGATGGTGAAATTAAAGTGCTGCCCTCAATATGCCAGAAAATTTTGAGATCTCAGCAGTGGCCACAAGACTGGAAAAAGTCAGTTTTCATTCCAAACCCAAAGAAGAGTTATGTCAAAAAATGTTCAAACTACCTCACAACTGCACTTATTTCACACACTAGCAAAGTAATGCTCAAAATCCTCCAAGCTAGTCTTCAACAGTATGTGATCCAAGAATTTCCAGATTTACCAGCTGGATTTAGAAAAGGCAGAGGAAGTAGACATCAAATTATCAGTATCTGATGGAACAGAAAATGATCAAGGGGATTCCAGAAAAACATTTACTGCTTCATTGACCTTGCTAAAGCCTTTGACTATGTGAATCACAACACACTGTGAAAAATTCTGAAATAGAATCAATAGAATCAAAATACATCAAGGCTGGGCTTCCCCTGGTGGTCCAGTGGGTAAGGACACCGCCTTGCAGTGCAAGGGGCGCCGGTTCGAGCCCTGGCCTGGGAAGATCCCACGTGCCGCGGAGCGGCTGGACTGATGTGTCCAATCATCGAGCCGCAGCTCTGGAGCGCATGCGCCCAGAGCCGGTGTACGACAACAGACACCACCGCGATGGGAGGCCCGCAGGAGCCAAAGAACAAAGACGGATGAAAATAGAGAAATGGAAGACTAATAGAAGTGGCCCGCCCACTCCCCTCCCTCCCCAACCCGACCCCCGCCCAAAATAAATAAATAAATCTTTAAAAAAAAAAAAAAAAGTACATCAAGACTGTATTTTGTCACCCTGCTTATTTAACTTACATGCAAAGTATATCATGTGAAATGCTAGTCTGGATGAAGCACAAGCTGGAATCAAGATTGCTGGGAGAAATGTCAGTAACCTCAGGTTTGCAAATGACACTACCCTTAAGGCAGAAAACAAAGAGTAACTAAAGAGCCTGTTGATGAAAGTGAAAGAGGAGAGTGAAAAAGCTTGCCTAAAACTTGCCATTCTAAAAATGAAGATCACGGCATCCAGTTTCATCACTTCATGGCAAATTGATGGACTAACACTGGCCACAGTAATAGACTATTTTCTTAGGCTCCAAAATCACCGTGGATGGTAACTGCAGCAATGAAATTAAAATACACTTATTCCTTGGAAGAAAAACTGTGACACATCTAGTCAGCATATTCAAAATCAGAGACATCACTTTCCTGACAAAGGTCTGTATAGGCAAAACTATGGTTTTCCAGAAAATTTGAGATCTCAGCAGTGGCCACAAGACTGGAAAAAGTCAGTTTTCATTCCAAACCCAAAGAAGAGTTATGTCAAAATGTTCAAACTACCTCACAACTGCACTTATTTCACACACTAGCAAAGTAATGCTCAAAATCCTCCAAGCTAGTCTTCAACAGTATGTGATCCAAGAATTTCCAGATTTACCAGCTGGATTTAGAAAAGGCAGAGGAAGTAGACATCAAATTATCAGTATCTGATGGAACAGAAAATGATCAAGGGGATTCCAGAAAAACATTTACTGCTTCATTGACCTTGCTAAAGCCTTTGACTATGTGAATCACAACACACTGTGAAAAATTCTGAAATAGAATCAATAGAATCAAAATACATCAAGGCTGGGCTTCCCCTGGTGGTCCAGTGGGTAAGGACACCGCCTTGCAGTGCAAGGGGCGCCGGTTCGAGCCCTGGCCTGGGAAGATCCCACGTGCCGCGGAGCGGCTGGACTGATGTGTCCAATCATCGAGCCGCAGCTCTGGAGCGCATGCGCCCAGAGCCGGTGTACGACAACAGACACCACCGCGATGGGAGGCCCGCAGGAGCCAAAGAACAAAGACGGATGAAAATAGAGAAATGGAAGACTAATAGAAGTGGCCCGCCCCCCCCCCTCCCTCCCCAACCCCCCCCCCCCCCAAAATAAATAAATAAATCTTTAAAAAAAAAAAAAAAAGTACATCAAGACTGTATTTTGTCACCCTGCTTATTTAACTTACATGCAAAGTATATCATGTGAAATGCTAGTCTGGATGAAGCACAAGCTGGAATCAAGATTGCTGGGAGAAATGTCAGTAACCTCAGGTTTGCAAATGACACTACCCTTAAGGCAGAAAACAAAGAGTAACTAAAGAGCCTGTTGATGAAAGTGAAAGAGGAGAGTGAAAAAGCTTGCCTAAAACTTGCCATTCTAAAAATGAAGATCACGGCATCCAGTTTCATCACTTCATGGCAAATTGATGGACTAACACTGGCCACAGTAATAGACTATTTTCTTAGGCTCCAAAATCACCGTGGATGGTAACTGCAGCAATGAAATTAAAATACACTTATTCCTTGGAAGAAAAACTGTGACACATCTAGTCAGCATATTCAAAATCAGAGACATCACTTTCCTGACAAAGGTCTGTATAGGCAAAACTATGGTTTTTCCAGTAGTCATGAATGGATGTGAGAGTGAGGCCATAAAAAGACTAAGCATTGATGAACTGATGCTTTTGAACAGTGGTGTTGGAGAAGACTCTTGAGAGTCCTGTGGACTGCAAAGAGAATAAACCAGTCAGTCTTAAAGGAAATGAACCCAGAATATTCATTGGAAGGACTGATGCTGAACCCGAAGCCCCCACACTTTGGCTATCTCATGCAAAGAGACAACTCAATGAAAAGACCCTCATTTTGGGAAAAATAAAAGGTGGGAGAAAAGGATGACAAAAGGTGAGATGGTCACATGGCATCACCAACTCAATGGAGATGAGTTTGACTAAGTTCTGGGTGAAGGACAGGGAAGCCTGGCATGCTGTGGACCATGGGGATCCAAAGATTCCGACACGACTGAGTGGCTGAACTGAACTTCACTGATAAAATTTAAGACTATAGGCACACACACACACACACACACACACAAGTATACTGTGGGGCTCTGAATTGAAAGAGGACCGTTTTAAGCATAAAGAAGCTTAAGCACATGTTTGCAGTTTGGAGCTAAAACGGCGCCTACAGGAAGAGGTGTGGGAGTGAAAAGAAGCTTAAGCACAGTGTTTCACCTTGGAGCTAAGACGGCGCCTACAGGAAGGGATGTGGGAATGAAGGGAAGCTTAAGAGTATTGTTTAAAGAAGCTTAAGCACATGTTTGCAGCTAAGATGGCGCCTACAGGAAGAGGCAGGGCGTGATCTAAATTGTTAATTGATGGTCAAAATTTCTGATTGGTCCCCTGGCTTCCGCGCTCGTGAATGATTGCTTGGCCTTTAGCTTGATTGGTGTAATCTATAGGAAGTCCCATGCAAAACCCCCTTCACTTGCCTATAAAAGCTGTGGATCTTCTTCAATAAAGCGGAACTACTTCGATGGAACCCCTGTCATGTCTGATTGTCCCCTGCCTGAGCCAGGGGGTTGCAGGGTGGGCAGCCAAGATTTGCCTTTCTCAAAGATCTCCCGGTTCAGCCTGGGGCAATCCCGCTGCCTTCCCTTTCTGCGGAAGGTCACCGCAGTATACATAAACACAAATTGCTTTATTGCAGATTATCTTAAGTGACAAGATTATATTTCTGTTTTATTTACTTTTATCTTATCTTTTGAGGTTTCTTTTACTGACCCTATATTCTGTAACAATAAAACTATATTATAAAAACTTTGTAACATGGATAAATAAGATTATAGACCGTAGCTCTCTGAGGAGAGAGAACTCAGACCATCATGATGAGTTTCTTCATTGTGGTTCACTGATAAGATGTATGTGAGACACTTGCTACTTTCAACCTGTTTTACACTCAATTTTGTCATCTGTTGGGCTGTATTTTATTTTATATCTTAATAAAGAACTCATTTGTAGTAGAAAAGTCGGTCAGGTTTTTAATTCTATGAACACACCTAATTATGAAAAAGTATTATCACTGGGGATTATTTTGTAATATTTCTCGGCACATTTAAAACTTCTATGACAACATGAACCCTCAAAACACTAGAGATATATTTCTGATCTTATGAAAATTCTTCAATAAAACTTAATGACAAAAATTACCTAGTTGATGTGTGCTTATTGTCTTGATTTCATCATTTAAATGGCTAGGTATTACTGCTTCTTACTCGCTTTGATCACTCTCCAAAGTATTAAACTTAACAAAGTTCCATTCTTCCAAATATTTTCCTTATATCACAATTGTTAAATAATCATGTATAAAACCAAGTATAATTCTAAAAACCTTTACTTTTGTGTTGCAATGCACAATATAGTAAAGGATTTTTAAGGTTAACTCCCTTGATTCATTCCCATCAGTCTATAAGTTAAAAAAGTATTTCCCAGGAAGGTTTAAAGACAGTGGAGTGACTTAATGTTTAACAAATGGTTCTTTAGGAAGCAGGGATTCTGATTTGTGCATTTGCCTATTCTCATGGTGTAAATATTCTTGCCACAGTAAATTGAAGTGAAGTCATTGAATGAGGTTGGGAAGAGAAGCATTCAGTTAAGTATCTCAAGTCAGTTTGAGTCCTTTGCATCACATTGTCCCCTGCCTGAGCCATTGATGGGCAGCCAAGATTTGCCTTTCTCAAAGATCTCCCGGTTCAGCCTGGGGCAATCCGCTGCCTTCCCTTTCTGCGGAAGGTCACCGCAGTATACATAAACACAAATTGCTTTATTGCAGATTATCTTAAGTGACAAGATTATATTTCTGTTTTATTTACTTTTATCTTATCTTTTGAGGTTTCTTTTACTGACCCTATATTCTGTAACAATAAAACTATATTATAAAAACTTTGTAACATGGATAAATAAGATTATAGACCGTAGCTCTCTGAGGAGAGAGAACTCAGACCATCATGATGAGTTTCTTCATTGTGGTTCACTGATAAGATGTATGTGAGACACTTGCTACTTTCAACCTGTTTTACACTCAATTTTGTCATCTGTTGGGCTGTATTTTATTTTATATCTTAATAAAGAACTCATTTGTAGTAGAAAAGTCGGTCAGGTTTTTAATTCTATGAACACACCTAATTATGAAAAAGTATTATCACTGGGGATTATTTTGTAATATTTCTCGGCACATTTAAAACTTCTATGACAACATGAACCCTCAAAACACTAGAGATATATTTCTGATCTTATGAAAATTCTTCAATAAAACTTAATGACAAAAATTACCTAGTTGATGTGTGCTTATTGTCTTGATTTCATCATTTAAATGGCTAGGTATTACTGCTTCTTACTCGCTTTGATCACTCTCCAAAGTATTAAACTTAACAAAGTTCCATTCTTCCAAATATTTTCCTTATATCACAATTGTTAAATAATCATGTATAAAACCAAGTATAATTCTAAAAACCTTTACTTTTGTGTTGCAATGCACAATATAGTAAAGGATTTTTAAGGTTAACTCCCTTGATTCATTCCCATCAGTCTATAAGTTAAAAAAGTATTTCCCAGGAAGGTTTAAAGACAGTGGAGTGACTTAATGTTTAACAAATGGTTCTTTAGGAAGCAGGGATTCTGATTTGTGCATTTGCCTATTCTCATGGTGTAAATATTCTTGCCACAGTAAATCTTGAGATCCCAATGTGAAGTCATTGAATGAGGTTGGGAAGAGAAGCATTCAGTTAAGTATCTCAAGTCAGTTTGAGTCCTTTGCATCACATTCTGGAAGAGAACATCTAACTGCTATATCTATGATACACATCATGATTGGCTCCTTATGCCTCTCTCTTTTCACTCTGTATTGTGAATTTACTAGAGACAATTTCTTGTTCATATTTGTTTATCTGGTGCTTCATACAGTAGTAAAATATACTGATGTTAGAATACATGGGGAAGAATACATGGATGAAGGTGTACTTTAATCTATATTGAAAATATATTTGCATTAGGATATTATGGATATAACTACTTAAGCATTGGCCTTGTTTAAAATTATGCAGTAGGTTTCAAATTCTATTTGATGAGTTAAAACATATGTTGTTAGGTGGGAGAATTTGTCTCAGAAACAGAAACAAAATGGAATAACCATAAAAATATACTGTTTGCTATTGCTAAAAGAGAAATATTTCTGTAGCTAAAACTAAATGCCTGGGAGGAAAAGGCAACTCAGTTTCCCAATATTAATTATTACACCATATCCTACTAATGGTCTGTGCGTGTAAAAATTTATAGTTGACAGGAGTAGTTTTGAAGTATACTTAGTGACATTCAAAAAGACAGGACAAAATGAAAAGCAAACTTTGGATTCACTTGAAGTTTTAATTACTACTTGTCAAACTTCTAAAGGAAATAGGGGAGGAGGAAGCATATTATTTTATTCCTTCTTCTTTCCAGTTTGCAAAACAAGAGAAACATGTAACCAACATTTAACAGTGTATTACATACATAGAGCAATTTTTTTTAAGTGCAGAATTCTTCCATATTCACATTTTCTTCTCATTTCAACTTGTGGGTAGAGACCATGTAGGTGTTTTTCTTTAATAGATGGGGAATGAAACTATAACTCTGGCTATTGACTCTTACTGCAATATTCTTTTTTTGGAGTATGTTTTCTCCCTGATGAGTGCATGTACATATATGTATATTTACTTGGAAAGACAAAAACGTTAAAATAATCAAATGACCTTATAAGATTGATTTTTTTTTCTTTTGGTGAAAAATTTCTACTTTTTCCCTCACTTGTTTCACATGTGTCCTCTCTTCTAGTTCATAATGACTTTCAACTTGGCAGTCTCATGGGAAGTTTGTAGCAGTAAAACAGTACAGTCAACAAGAAAAGTGTATTAAATGGTTTAAGACACATCATCCACGTTGATTAGTCATTTCTTTAGTTAGGTATAGTGTACTCTGAAACTTCCTTGGTGTAGCTCAAGACTTATGCTACCCAGTGTCAAAGCTGTCAGACAGTATCTTGCTTTTATTAATTTTTTTCAGGAATAAAGTTTTTTCACAAATTTCTTCCACTTATCTATGCATTAGGATATTATGGATATAACTACTTAAGCATTGTCCTTGTTTAAAATTATGCAGTAGGTTTCAAATTCTATTTGATGAGTTAAAACATATGTTGTTAGGTGGGAGAATTTGTCTCAGAAACAGAAACAAAATGGAATAACCATAAAAATATACTGTTTGCTATTGCTAAAAGAGAAATATTTCTGTAGCTAAAACTAAATGCCTGGGAGGAAAAGGCAACTCAGTTTCCCAATATTAATTATTACACCATATCCTACTAATGGTCTGTGCGTGTAAAAATTTATAGTTGACAGGAGTAGTTTTGAAGTATACTTAGTGACATTCAAAAAGACAGGACAAAATGAAAAGCAAACTTTGGATTCACTTGAAGTTTTAATTACTACTTGTCAAACTTCTAAAGGAAATAGGGGAGGAGGAAGCATATTATTTTATTCCTTCTTCTTTCCAGTTTGCAAAACAAGAGAAACATGTAACCAACATTTAACAGTGTATTACATACATAGAGCAATTTTTTTTAAGTGCAGAATTCTTCCATATTCACATTTTCTTCTCATTTCAACTTGTGGGTAGAGACCATGTAGGTGTTTTTCTTTAATAGATGGGGAATGAAACTATAACTCTGGCTATTGACTCTTACTGCAATATTCTTTTTTTGGAGTATGTTTTCTCCCTGATGAGTGCATGTACATATATGTATATTTACTTGGAAAGACAAAAACGTTAAAATAATCAAATGACCTTATAAGATTGATTTTTTTTTCTTTTGGTGAAAAATTTCTACTTTTTCCCTCACTTGTTTCACATGTGTCCTCTCTTCTAGTTCATAATGACTTTCAACTTGGCAGTCTCATGGGAAGTTTGTAGCAGTAAAACAGTACAGTCAACAAGAAAAGTGTATTAAATGGTTTAAGACACATCATCCACGTTGATTAGTCATTTCTTTAGTTAGGTATAGTGTACTCTGAAACTTCCTTGGTGTAGCTCAAGACTTATGCTACCCAGTGTCAAAGCTGTCAGACAGTATCTTGCTTTTATTAATTTTTTTCAGGAATAAAGTACACAAATCCTTCCACTTCATTTTCCCTCTTTTTATCAAACTCTAGTTTTCAACTTCCACATTCTTATTATGCAAAGTAACTAACCTGCAAATCTCTTTCCTTATTCATTTAACTTTAAGCACTGAATAAAATTTTTAAAAATCTGCATGTTAACATTTGCTTAATTATATTACATACTTTTCTCCTGCACAAAAATTTTGGAAGCTGTACTGGTGTAGAATTGTCAAGGACAAGCTGGAGTGAAAGATAAATATGAGTAGAGCTTATAAGTGTGTCTTAGTCAAGGATTACTTTGCTCCAAGAAACAGAAACCCACTAATTCTGGTTCAATTAGAAAGTAAGTTTAATGAAAGAGAATAACAGGCATTGTTGCAGCTTACAGAGTTCACAAAACTAGGTCCTGCTCAGACAACCACAAAAGGTCTGGAACAGCCAAGGTATGAACAGAATGTCCTTCCTCAAACACTTGTGGAAGCCTCTGGTCTCTCACTTGTCTGCTTGCATGTGTGAGTCATTCTGTTCCTTCTCTCAACTGGATTTTGCTTCAAACTCATGGTCTGCCAGTTCCCCTTAGCTTTTCTCTGTACTTGCCTTCCATTTTTCTTTTTGACTACCCTAGCTCTGACAACACAGTCTCCCAGTTTAAGCTCTGTCTTTCAGTTGACTATTGTGTAAATTCTAATAAGATGCGGTATCATTTCTCATGATGGGATGGATATACAAGAGCCACAAGCTGCTCTTTCTAAGCTCTGAATGTGTGGCAAGTATCTTAAGAAGGAGTGCAGTTAGAGAAGCAGTAATATGGAAATTTTAACATACCAGGATAAAAAGGACTAAAGTCAGGATTAGAACCCTTTGAAATTGTGATCTTCTTAAACATACTGAAGTGAAGGACATAAGTATAGAAATAGTATCAATGAAGGGTAAAGATAGTGTGGGGATTTATATTATTGTATTTTACCTCTAAAATAGTGAGGATACATTGATGGGTTTTGGTTTGGCAGTATTGTCTATAAGAAACATTCCATTATAAGCTTACGGGATAAATTATATCCTGAGATGGATATAAATTTGGAAACATATATGAAGAGGTCATTATTATTGTACATCAAAAATGTACATACAGTATATCTATTATACAAAATATGATTTATAGTTTCTCAAATTGCAGCTATAAAAGCTACAATATTGATTTACTTTATGTTGCCTTTATGCCTTCACACGACAGAGATTATCTCCTTCTTCTTCACTCTTCTCTATTGGACAGAAATTATGTAGTGCTATATGTTTATAAATTGCTTGAGTCATTTGTAAGAATAGCACATGTCATCATTTTTAGTTATATTTATCTGCATATTAACTGTCTCTTTCCCCCAATAAGCTGCAAATTTCTTGAGGGCATTGTGTTTCTACCACCATTGTTTTTTCCTTGCCTTTTGTACAATGCCTCCAAGAACAAATAATTCTGGAATAGAAAGTATAAAATAACAGGCATTGTTGCAGCTTACAGAGTTCACAAAACTAGGTCCTGCTCAGACAACCACAAAAGGTCTGGAACAGCCAAGGTATGAACAGAATGTCCTTCCTCAAACACTTGTGGAAGCCTCTGGTCTCTCACTTGTCTGCTTGCATGTGTGAGTCATTCTGTTCCTTCTCTCAACTGGATTTTGCTTCAAACTCATGGTCTGCCAGTTCCCCTTAGCTTTTCTCTGTACTTGCCTTCCATTTTTCTTTTTGACTACCCTAGCTCTGACAACACAGTCTCCCAGTTTAAGCTCTGTCTTTCAGTTGACTATTGTGTAAATTCTAATAAGATGCGGTATCATTTCTCATGATGGGATGGATATACAAGAGCCACAAGCTGCTCTTTCTAAGCTCTGAATGTGTGGCAAGTATCTTAAGAAGGAGTGCAGTTAGAGAAGCAGTAATATGGAAATTTTAACATACCAGGATAAAAAGGACTAAAGTCAGGATTAGAACCCTTTGAAATTGTGATCTTCTTAAACATACTGAAGTGAAGGACATAAGTATAGAAATAGTATCAATGAAGGGTAAAGATAGTGTGGGGATTTATATTATTGTATTTTACCTCTAAAATAGTGAGGATACATTGATGGGTTTTGGTTTGGCAGTATTGTCTATAAGAAACATTCCATTATAAGCTTACGGGATAAATTATATCCTGAGATGGATATAAATTTGGAAACATATATGAAGAGGTCATTATTATTGTACATCAAAAATGTACATACAGTATATCTATTATACAAAATATGATTTATAGTTTCTCAAATTGCAGCTATAAAAGCTACAATATTGATTTACTTTATGTTGCCTTTATGCCTTCACACGACAGAGATTATCTCCTTCTTCTTCACTCTTCTCTATTGGACAGAAATTATGTAGTGCTATATGTTTATAAATTGCTTGAGTCATTTGTAAGAATAGCACATGTCATCATTTTTAGTTATATTTATCTGCATATTAACTGTCTCTTTCCCCCAATAAGCTGCAAATTTCTTGAGGGCATTGTGTTTCTACCACCATTGTATCTTTTCCATCCTTGCCTTTTGTACAATGCCTGACACATATCAGGGTTTTAATAAGTGGGAGTTCTATTTTCTCATCAGGGAATGCTTTACTTTTGTTTAGAAGAATGGTTTTCAAACTGGAAAAAAATTCTCATAGTTTAATGAAGATGAAATTAGATAAGAAGATAACAAGAGTTCTTATTCTGAAATAACCTAGAAGCATGATCATAGAACCTTCCACAGTGTACATTGTAGGGTGTCCATGGAGAATGTGAGAGGTGGTAAAGAATGGAAGTGGATAATTTTGTCCTGAGGTTTAGGATGAAAAATATATATGTATTTGGAACTGTAAGCATCCAGTTTTGTTCTTCCCTGAGCTATCTTATGGAAATAACAGAGAATTTTATGTGCCTCCAGATGACAAAACCAAGTAGGAGGAAGTTGATTCAATACCAAGAAAGGAAGAACTTTCAAGAGCTGAACTTACTTCATATGAGATTGGCTTTCAAAATAACTTTTATTAACAGAAAATGTTCAGAGACTACTTCAGAAAGACAACATAGAGATACTTTTACTGGATGTAAGGTCCTATTAAACACTAAGAAACTTTCCAAATCTAACATTTTATGAGGTTGTTTATTGAGCTGAAGCCTTATATACCTTTAAAAGTCAATTCACAAACATAGTGATGTCTATATCTCTTTGGGGAAACTAGTTAATCATATTGGAACAGCTACCTCTTTGATGCATTTACATGAGATTTTCCCTCACAAAAGGCAAGACAATAAATTAAAAATAACATTTTAAATCATCTTTTTACCATATTTCAGAGGAGGAAAAAAAGTCTTGTAAAGAGTGAGGAAGGCTCCCAAGATTAGAAAGCATGAATCATGTGTCTAGATCGGAAGGGTCAGTTCAATGAGGCAAGCTTTAAAAAGGTTCGTTGGTCTGATCCCTAAGAGACAAGTTATAAAATGACTGATGCCAATCAAATCTCAAATTGAAGGTTCTGTGTGTGTGAGTGTGAGTGAGTGTGCCTGTATTTTTCAATGGTTGAAATGCTAAATCAAAACCAATGCCAGTCATCGTCTTGTCCAAGTTGTCATGCAGATGGAGATTTAGGCGGGTTTTAATTTAACCTTGTGACAATGCCTGACACATATCAGGGTTTTAATAAGTGGGAGTTCTATTTTCTCATCAGGGAATGCTTTACTTTTGTTTAGAAGAATGGTTTTCAAACTGGAAAAAAATTCTCATAGTTTAATGAAGATGAAATTAGATAAGAAGATAACAAGAGTTCTTATTCTGAAATAACCTAGAAGCATGATCATAGAACCTTCCACAGTGTACATTGTAGGGTGTCCATGGAGAATGTGAGAGGTGGTAAAGAATGGAAGTGGATAATTTTGTCCTGAGGTTTAGGATGAAAAATATATATGTATTTGGAACTGTAAGCATCCAGTTTTGTTCTTCCCTGAGCTATCTTATGGAAATAACAGAGAATTTTATGTGCCTCCAGATGACAAAACCAAGTAGGAGGAAGTTGATTCAATACCAAGAAAGGAAGAACTTTCAAGAGCTGAACTTACTTCATATGAGATTGGCTTTCAAAATAACTTTTATTAACAGAAAATGTTCAGAGACTACTTCAGAAAGACAACATAGAGATACTTTTACTGGATGTAAGGTCCTATTAAACACTAAGAAACTTTCCAAATCTAACATTTTATGAGGTTGTTTATTGAGCTGAAGCCTTATATACCTTTAAAAGTCAATTCACAAACATAGTGATGTCTATATCTCTTTGGGGAAACTAGTTAATCATATTGGAACAGCTACCTCTTTGATGCATTTACATGAGATTTTCCCTCACAAAAGGCAAGACAATAAATTAAAAATAACATTTTAAATCATCTTTTTACCATATTTCAGAGGAGGAAAAAAAGTCTTGTAAAGAGTGAGGAAGGCTCCCAAGATTAGAAAGCATGAATCATGTGTCTAGATCGGAAGGGTCAGTTCAATGAGGCAAGCTTTAAAAAGGTTCGTTGGTCTGATCCCTAAGAGACAAGTTATAAAATGACTGATGCCAATCAAATCTCAAATTGAAGGTTCTGTGTGTGTGAGTGTGAGTGAGTGTGCCTGTATTTTTCAATGGTTGAAATGCTAAATCAAAACCAATGCCAGTCATCGTCTTGTCAGTATGGTGGAGACAGAGTTGTCATGCAGATGGAGATTTAGGGGAACTGAAAGATCTTTCCAAACATTGAGAATTTATCTTAGAGTACTGGCAAACAAGAGGGGATTTAAGGTATGATACATAATTCTAGGGATGTTTATAATTAGAAATGTTTCTCTATTAATGGGAATAATAACTATTTATCAATATCAAACCATTCCCACAGACAAATCCTAGGGGAAACTTCTTATTCATTTCTAAGTCATTTAACCAGAGTGCTTTCCTATGCTTTTATTTTCTCCCCCACAATTCTTTGACTAAAGTTAGCCTTTTCTCCTTAAAGTTCTCTGAACTGATGGTATGCATGTTCTTATATGTGGTTTCTTTCATTCTTACATGTTCTTAGTCTCTGGTCTGGTTATTTATTAACCATTAGAAAATTTTAAAAAAAAACCTTAAAATGTAACATATATTTTAAAAATTACAGCATAAAAGTAAGACTATCCCAATATATCATTCATTCTGATCTGTCTAGGTTTGTTCCATATTCTCCTCAAAGCTGTTCCCAACTATTCTTGTCCACAACTCCATCTGTTCACTGACCTGCTACTGAAGGAACATTCAGCATCTTTAAGAGAAATGAAAAGCAATGTAACAATTTTCATCAGCATTTTTATTGTGACATCGATAAAAATAATTAATGACTTTTCAGTTTAGCACATTTCTTATGATTCTTCTGACCTTTTTCTATCATAATACATTCATTAAAGCACCATATTAAATTTGAACTCAACCAAAATAACCTATTGTACAGTTAACAAGATTACTAAATTAAAATATGTGAAACAAAGCAAAGATGAAAAGCATCTACCTGAGTCCTCATCATACTGACTAGGCTTTGCCTATTTCATTGGGACTTGTGTTCCTCAAGGCAGGAGACATGACTTATTTGGCTCTTTTGGGATGGTACCTTCCATAGTGCTAAGTACATAAAACGTAGTCATTCATACACTTTAGATATATTATTGAGCCTTACTACACAATTGTACTCATTTCATACATTAGCAGAGTAATGCTCAAAATCCTCAAAGCTAGGCTTCAACAGTATATGATACAAGAACTTCCAGATTTAAAGCTGGATTTAGAAAAGGCAGAGGAACCAGACTTCAAATTGTCAATATCTGATGGATCAGAGAAAAATCAAGGGGATTCCAGAAAAACATCTACTTCTGCTTCATTGACCTAGCTAAAGTTTTTAACTATGTGTATCACAACACACTGTGAAAAATTCTGAAATAGATGAAAATACCAGACCACCTTACCTTCCTCCTGTGAAACCTGTGAAGAGGATAATAAGCAACAGTTAGAACCTGTCATGGAACAACAGACTGGTTCCAAATTGGGAAAGGAGTACATTGAAGATGTATTTGGTCACCCTGCTTATTTAGCTTATATGTAGAGTACATCATGTGAAATGTTGATCTGGATGAAGCACAAGCTGGAATCACGATTGCTGTGAGAAATATCAGTTGCCTCAGGTATGCAAATAACAACACCTTTATGACAGAAGGCGTAAAGGAACTGAAAAGCTTGCTGTTGAAGATGAAAGGGGAGTGTGAGAAAGCTGGCCTAAAACTCAACATTCAAAAAATGAAGATTATGGCATCAGATCCCATAACTTCATCGAAAATAGATGGACAAACAATAGAAACAATGGCAGACTTTATTTTTTTGGGCTCCAAAATCACTGTGAATGGTGACTGCAGCCATTAAAATAAAAGATGTTTGTTCCTTGGAAGAAAAGCTATGACAAATCTAGACAGCATATTTAAAATCAGAGACATCACTTTGGCAACAAAAGTCTGCGTAGTCAAAATTATGATTTTCCCAGTAGTCATATATGGATGTGGGAGTTGGACCATAAAGAAGATTGAGGGCTGAAGAACTGATGTCTTTGAATTGTGGTGCTGGAGAAGATTGTCAAGAGTCTCTTGGACTGCAAGAAGGTCAAACTAGTGTATTCTAAAGGAAATCAACCCAGAATACTCATTGGAAAGACTGATGCACCAGCTGAAGCTCCAATATTTTGCCCACCTGATGTGAAGATATGACTCCATGGAAAAGATCCTGATGGTGAGAAAATTGGACGGCTGAAGAAGAAGGAGGGGGAAGAGGACAAGATGGCTGGATGGTATCACTGACTCAATGGACGTGAGTTTGAGCAACCTCTAGCAGACGGTGAAGGACAGGGAAAGCTGGTGTACCACAATCCATGGGGTTGCAAAGAGTTAGACATGAGTGAACAAATGAACTGACCTGATTGATTCTTAACTATGGTGAGAACATTTTTCTAGTATTTGAGGAACAGTGAAAATGAACTATGTGATTTCTGTTCTTTAAAACAGGCAAACTTGTAGATGAAAATACCAGACCACCTTACCTTCCTCCTGTGAAACCTGTGAAGAGGATAATAAGCAACAGTTAGAACCTGTCATGGAACAACAGACTGGTTCCAAATTGGGAAAGGAGTACATTGAAGATGTATTTGGTCACCCTGCTTATTTAGCTTATATGTAGAGTACATCATGTGAAATGTTGATCTGGATGAAGCACAAGCTGGAATCACGATTGCTGTGAGAAATATCAGTTGCCTCAGGTATGCAAATAACAACACCTTTATGACAGAAGGCGTAAAGGAACTGAAAAGCTTGCTGTTGAAGATGAAAGGGGAGTGTGAGAAAGCTGGCCTAAAACTCAACATTCAAAAAATGAAGATTATGGCATCAGATCCCATAACTTCATCGAAAATAGATGGACAAACAATAGAAACAATGGCAGACTTTATTTTTTTGGGCTCCAAAATCACTGTGAATGGTGACTGCAGCCATTAAAATAAAAGATGTTTGTTCCTTGGAAGAAAAGCTATGACAAATCTAGACAGCATATTTAAAATCAGAGACATCACTTTGGCAACAAAAGTCTGCGTAGTCAAAATTATGATTTTCCCAGTAGTCATATATGGATGTGGGAGTTGGACCATAAAGAAGATTGAGGGCTGAAGAACTGATGTCTTTGAATTGTGGTGCTGGAGAAGATTGTCAAGAGTCTCTTGGACTGCAAGAAGGTCAAACTAGTGTATTCTAAAGGAAATCAACCCAGAATACTCATTGGAAAGACTGATGCACCAGCTGAAGCTCCAATATTTTGCCCACCTGATGTGAAGATATGACTCCATGGAAAAGATCCTGATGGTGAGAAAATTGGACGGCTGAAGAAGAAGGAGGGGGAAGAGGACAAGATGGCTGGATGGTATCACTGACTCAATGGACGTGAGTTTGAGCAACCTCTAGCAGACGGTGAAGGACAGGGAAAGCTGGTGTACCACAATCCATGGGGTTGCAAAGAGTTAGACATGAGTGAACAAATGAACTGACCTGATTGATTCTTAACTATGGTGAGAACATTTTTCTAGTATTTGAGGAACAGTAGTGAAAAACTGAACTATGTGATTTCTGTTCTTTAAAACAGGCAAACTTGTAGCATAGCTGTTCAATCATCTGAATTCAAATAATATAGTAGTTCTACCTCTTAGAAAACATATGGTCTGGATAAACCTACTTGAGCCTGTTTTTGTTTATATTAATCAGACAACAACAAAAAAGAGAGATCATTGGTTGGAAGATCTTGAGGATTCGTTGAATTAGTGTAAAATACTTTGACCACTGCTTGACATGTTGATTTTTTTTAATGATCATGGGATTTATATTTCAGCTGAAGGATGGATAATTTAAAAATAACAATACGTAAGCATGGCAAAGGTTGTGAGAAAGAAATTCTGAAATATTATGGAGAAACTTGCAGAGGTACCTGACCTAGTCTAAAAAGCAAGGAAAGTGTCTTGAGGAAGTCAAGTTTGCCCTGATACCTGCTCCATTATCACTTGCTGAATGAATGCCAACAACAACTTTCCATTCCGTGTGGGACTGTTACTGAATTGTGAGCTATTTATTTTATTTTTTTCCTTTTTTCCATTTTCTTTTTAACCACTACTCTACTGCCTGCAGTGGTGACCATTTTGGCCTTTTGTATCCTTCAGATATTTCTACCTCATAGATGATATGCACAGTCTCCTGTACATGTATGTTGTTTAGTTGTTGAATACTTTTTTGGATTGATTTTATTTAATAGAGTGATTATAACAAAATATGAGAGGCCCTGCATTACATTCCACATGTGATGAAGGAAGGACTGAAAACCAGGTAGGGTAGAATAAATGGCCCATATTTTGCCCACCTGATGTGAAGATATGACTCCATGGAAAAGATCCTGATGGTGAGAAAATTGGACGGCTGAAGAAGAAGGAGGGGGAAGAGGACAAGATGGCTGGATGGTATCACTGACTCAATGGACGTGAGTTTGAGCAACCTCTAGCAGACGGTGAAGGACAGGGAAAGCTGGTGTACCACAATCCATGGGGTTGCAAAGAGTTAGACATGAGTGAACAAATGAACTGACCTGATTGATTCTTAACTATGGTGAGAACATTTTTCTAGTATTTGAGGAACAGTAGTGAAAAACTGAACTATGTGATTTCTGTTCTTTAAAACAGGCAAACTTGTAGCATAGCTGTTCAATCATCTGAATTCAAATAATATAGTAGTTCTACCTCTTAGAAAACATATGGTCTGGATAAACCTACTTGAGCCTGTTTTTGTTTATATTAATCAGACAACAACAAAAAAGAGAGATCATTGGTTGGAAGATCTTGAGGATTCGTTGAATTAGTGTAAAATACTTTGACCACTGCTTGACATGTTGATTTTTTTTAATGATCATGGGATTTATATTTCAGCTGAAGGATGGATAATTTAAAAATAACAATACGTAAGCATGGCAAAGGTTGTGAGAAAGAAATTTGAAATATTATGGAGAAACTTGCAGAGGTACCTGACCTAGTCTAAAAAGCAAGGAAAGTGTCTTGAGGAAGTCAAGTTTGCCCTGATACCTGCTCCATTATCACTTGCTGAATGAATGCCAACAACAACTTTCCATTCCGTGTGGGACTGTTACTGAATTGTGAGCTATTTATTTTATTTTTTTCCTTTTTTCCATTTTCTTTTTAACCACTACTCTACTGCCTGCAGTGGTGACCATTTTGGCCTTTTGTATCCTTCAGATATTTCTACCTCATAGATGATATGCACAGTCTCCTGTACATGTATGTTGTTTAGTTGTTGAATACTTTTTTGGATTGATTTTATTTAATAGAGTGATTATAACAAAATATGAGAGGCCCTGCATTACATTCCACATGTGATGAAGGAAGGACTGAAAACCAGGTAGGGTAGAATAAATGGCCCAGATCAGACCAAGACTGAAGCAAAATTATAAAATAGGTGACATTTACCTTTAGTGCTCACATTACATTTATCGTACCAGCACATCTGTGTAACCAAAGACACATTGTCATCATGTTTTTCCAGGATCTCTTCTGTTACTGAGAAGACTAAACTAATTGATGAAATTATGATTTTTGTAGAGCAAAATTTATTATTTTACATAATTTTAAAGCATGGACAAGGTTACTATTAATTATTTCAGGACAATAGACATAATCTAAGACTGTCTTGAGTACATAAGGATGCATGAATATCTTAAATGTTAAAGACAATATATTTGCATTTTGGAGATATTTCGATGTGTACCTAATAAATGCTACCTTTGAGTACTTTTTCTTTTAAATTAAAAAGATCAAGTGAGAAGACAATAACCAAAATTATTTCATCTCTAATAGTGGAATTCTATTTACTTTAGCGCATGAGGAGGAAGATATTTATTGGTAGATCATATCCAAGTACCTGTTAAATTATACACTGCATAAGTAAATCTACAGTTGGCCTTTGTATAACCTTTAAGGAACATCAGCATATGTGTGTGTCCAGGGGAATACACAGTGAGAAGAGGTGGCAACTCTAGTTTATTTCAATTCATACACACTGAGACAACTCACAATTAGGACCCAGATCAAAGCTAAACTATGTTCAGTGGTAAATAATTCATAACACACTTCCTTTTCTCATCTTCCTTGCTTAATCCAAACTGAGACCCATTTTGTGTTCCACTGCTCCTTTGAGAAATAATCACTCATCTCCTCAGCCTCTTTCCCAATTTCTGTCTTTCTGAAGATGTCTGCTGTTTGAAAATACCTCGTTATCTCCACTCTCCCACTGAGTCTGCATTGTGAGCCATTCGCATTGCCTGAGGAAAGACAATTTTCCTCTCCCAACAGTCCTACTACATTGACATCTGACCAGAGCACTCTCAGGCTGACTCCAAATGCATCCCCTGGAAAAGGGAGAGCAGACTAGCTCATCCAATTGTCATCAAGTGGGAGTATGTTCTGCCAGGTCACCAGACAGATTTCCTAGTCAAAAAGAAATGCTCTGTAGTGCTTAAACAAAGCTGTTTCAGGTTGTTTGGCTGTGAACTGATAAACAAAGCCCGGGGTGAGAAATGCAAAATCTGTACACACAGACATACAGATAGAGACCCATACAGGGGCCTCTGTTCAGTTGAAGACAGACTTGACATATTTAGCAGTCAAGCTGCATTGCTTCTTTCTGACCTGTTGGCTACATATTCAGTTGATAGCTTTCTGCTACCTATCACAAATAATAAAAATCTTTTAAGAAGACAATCCAAACTGCTCTAATACCTTCTTTAAAGAGAACAAAAATGCAGAAAGTTAGCCTGTAGGGACTTCATTTTTCATAGATATGCAATTTATGGTGTTTAAATATAAGCTTTTGATTTTAGATTGAAACGATCTTGTCAAAAAAGTACATGAAAGACATTTATGCTGGGCTCTTTTCTATTAATACTTAGGGTTATAACTGATCCTTCTCACGTCTTTTATCTCCAGAATACTTGACTGGCACCTGACTTCCCTATTTCACATTAGTGGCTGATTCAAAGAAGACTGTTTCTGAGTTTTGTTTTTTTTTTTCTCCTTTATCTTTTCTTTCTTTCTTTTTTTGGAGGAAGTCAAGAAAGGAGTTTGGGGTCAGATGTAGGGTGAGATGTTTTCCCCAGTGGCTCAGCAGTAAAGAATCCACCTGCAATGCAGGAGCCACAGAAGATATGAGTTTGGTCCCTGGGTTGGGAAGTTCTCCTGGAGGAGGACATGGCAACCCACTCCAGCATTCTTCCCTGGAATATCCTCTCAGGCAAAGGAGCCAACAGTCTAGAATCCATAGGTTCGCAAAGAGATCAATACAACTGAAGCGACTTAGCATGCATGTATGCAGTAGGGTGAGGTGGGTAGGGGACATTTACCTTGGACCCATTTAAGGAACCACTAAAAACCCCAGGAATCAAGATAATAATATTTTCAGTCAATAATTTAAAAAATCAAGAACAATGCAAAATTCATGATAAACAAGGTATCAACATTTTAATATAAGACAGCAATAGCATTACTGAATTTTTCTTTACCTCAGGCTCCACTATGCCTCTGTATGGCACTGAATGGAATGGAATGACAACAAGCTGAGAATGAGGTGGTATTTTTGAGGCAAATGGGCATCTGTTAATCTGTGTCTTCTAGGAGCATACTGTAAGGGCATCGGGGATCAAAGTCAGTGGGGTCATAAAGTAATTGAGCAGGAATTCTCAGTTTGTAGAGAATTCACATAAAACAGTCCTAAAGGCACAGTGCTCAAAATACGTCTAGAAGGAAAGATGAGGCAAATACAAAGCAATTAGACAAGTAGATCTACTCAGTAGAAAGCGGTAAAGGAAGGGAGTGAACAGGGAGTCGGGCTAGGGATGGCATCAGGTTATTGTACAAGATTTCATGGTCAGACACACGAGGGAACCAGAGTATGTACACAGTATTCTTTGCAATGTTTCTATAGATTTCTTGGGAATGGCACTGGTATAAGAATTAGATACTGCAGAAGATGTTGGAAAAATTACTTAGCTTTTTCGTGATTCAGTATTTATAAATGAAGCACAGAGTTCATAGTGTCTGCTAATACGGAATTGATTTATGTGTTAAAGGGTTATCGTTTTTGACTTCACACTTCCTATCGAGACACTGAAATATGCGAAGCTCCTTCATAGATGATCTGCTAAATGTTACATTTTTGTGGTAAATTGTAGACATTTATTATCTAAGCATTTTTAAATGTCGTCTTGTGGCATTAAATAATTGTGCAACAATTATAACCCATGTGTCTGTGTTAAGTCGCTTCAGTCATATCTGACTCTTTGCGACTGTATGGATTGCAGTCCAGCAGGCTTCTCTGTCCATAAAATTCTCCAGGTAAGAACGTTGGAATAGTTTCGCAAAGAGATCAATACAACTGAAGCGACATGCATGTATGCAGTAGGGTGAGGTGGGTAGGGGACATTTACCTTGGACCCATTTAAGGAACCACTAAAAACCCCAGGAATCAAGATAATAATATTTTCAGTCAATAATTTAAAAAATCAAGAACAATGCAAAATTCATGATAAACAAGGTATCAACATTTTAATATAAGACAGCAATAGCATTACTGAATTTTTCTTTACCTCAGGCTCCACTATGCCTCTGTATGGCACTGAATGGAATGGAATGACAACAAGCTGAGAATGAGGTGGTATTTTTGAGGCAAATGGGCATCTGTTAATCTGTGTCTTCTAGGAGCATACTGTAAGGGCATCGGGGATCAAAGTCAGTGGGGTCATAAAGTAATTGAGCAGGAATTCTCAGTTTGTAGAGAATTCACATAAAACAGTCCTAAAGGCACAGTGCTCAAAATACGTCTAGAAGGAAAGATGAGGCAAATACAAAGCAATTAGACAAGTAGATCTACTCAGTAGAAAGCGGTAAAGGAAGGGAGTGAACAGGGAGTCGGGCTAGGGATGGCATCAGGTTATTGTACAAGATTTCATGGTCAGACACACGAGGGAACCAGAGTATGTACACAGTATTCTTTGCAATGTTTCTATAGATTTCTTGGGAATGGCACTGGTATAAGAATTAGATACTGCAGAAGATGTTGGAAAAATTACTTAGCTTTTTCGTGATTCAGTATTTATAAATGAAGCACAGAGTTCATAGTGTCTGCTAATACGGAATTGATTTATGTGTTAAAGGGTTATCGTTTTTGACTTCACACTTCCTATCGAGACACTGAAATATGCGAAGCTCCTTCATAGATGATCTGCTAAATGTTACATTTTTGTGGTAAATTGTAGACATTTATTATCTAAGCATTTTTTAAAAGTAGTCTTGTGGCATTAAATAATTGTGCAACAATTATAACCCATGTGTCTGTGTTAAGTCGCTTCAGTCATATCTGACTCTTTGCGACTGTATGGATTGCAGTCCAGCAGGCTTCTCTGTCCATAAAATTCTCCAGGTAAGAACGTTGGAATAGTTTGCTGTACCCTCCTCTGAGGATCTTCTTGACTCAGGGCTCGAACCCATGTCCCTTAAATCTCCTGCATTTGCAGGCGGGTTCTTTATCATTTCCTACATGTGCAGATGGGCTTGCCTGGTGGCTCAGATGGTAAAGAATTAGTCTGTAATACAGGAGACCTGGGTTCAATTCCTGGGTTGTGAAAATCCACTGGAGAAGGAAAAGGCTACCCACTCCAGTATTCTTGCCTGGAGAATTCCATGGCTTGTCCGTGGATCACAAAGAATCAGACAAAACTGAGAAACTTTCACTTTTCCTTTCTTTACCACCACATGAGCGGTCCAATGGTTACCATACACTTCCAGAACTTTCTTCATCTTTCCCAGTGGAAACTCTCTATTCATTAAACACAAACTCAGCATTCCTCCTTTCTCCAACTTATGGCAACCACCATTCTATTCTCTGTTTCTATGAATTTAATTATTCCAAGTACCTCAAGTAAGTGGAATCATATTTTTCTTTTGTGTCTGGCGCATTTCACCTAGTAAAATTTCTTTAGATTCATCCATGTTGTAACATATGCCAATTTTCCCTCCTTTTTAAGATTGAATAACATTTCATGGTGTAGCTACATTACATTTTGTTTATTTATTCATCTATTGATGGACTTTGGGGTTGTTTCCACTTTTCGCTATTGTGAATAGCATTGTAATGAACTTGGGTATACAACTGTCTCTGATTTCAATTATTTTGAGTATATATCTGGAAGTAGCACAGAGTTCATAGTGTCTGCTAATACGGAATTGATTTATGTGTTAAAGGGTTATCGTTTTTGACTTCACACTTCCTATCGAGACACTGAAATATGCGAAGCTCCTTCATAGATGATCTGCTAAATGTTACATTTTTGTGGTAAATTGTAGACATTTATTATCTAAGCATTTTTAAATGTCGTCTTGTGGCATTAAATAATTGTGCAACAATTATAACCCATGTGTCTGTGTTAAGTCGCTTCAGTCATATCTGACTCTTTGCGACTGTATGGATTGCAGTCCAGCAGGCTTCTCTGTCCATAAAATTCTCCAGGTAAGAACGTTGGAATAGTTTGCTGTACCCTCCTCTGAGGATCTTCTTGACTCAGGGCTCGAACCCATGTCCCTTAAATCTCCTGCATTTGCAGGCGGGTTCTTTATCATTTCCTACATGTGCAGATGGGCTTGCCTGGTGGCTCAGATGGTAAAGAATTAGTCTGTAATACAGGAGACCTGGGTTCAATTCCTGGGTTGTGAAAATCCACTGGAGAAGGAAAAGGCTACCCACTCCAGTATTCTTGCCTGGAGAATTCCATGGCTTGTCCGTGGATCACAAAGAATCAGACAAAACTGAGAAACTTTCACTTTTCCTTTCTTTACCACCACATGAGCGGTCCAATGGTTACCATACACTTCCAGAACTTTCTTCATCTTTCCCAGTGGAAACTCTCTATTCATTAAACACAAACTCAGCATTCCTCCTTTCTCCAACTTATGGCAACCACCATTCTATTCTCTGTTTCTATGAATTTAATTATTCCAAGTACCTCAAGTAAGTGGAATCATATTTTTCTTTTGTGTCTGGCGCATTTCACCTAGTAAAATTTCTTTAGATTCATCCATGTTGTAACATATGCCAATTTTCCCTCCTTTTTAAGATTGAATAACATTTCATGGTGTAGCTACATTACATTTTGTTTATTTATTCATCTATTGATGGACTTTGGGGTTGTTTCCACTTTTTCGCTATTGTGAATAGCATTGTAATGAACTTGGGTATACAACTGTCTCTGATTTCAATTATTTTGAGTATATATCTGGAAGTAGCACTGCTGAACTATTTTATAATTTCATGCTTAATTTTTGCAAGGAACTGCAAAGTTGTTTACTACAGAGGCTTTCTCTTATCATTCCAACAGCAGGGCACAAGGGTTCCAGTTTCTTTACATGTTTTACCACACATAAAAATCTATTTTTGTTTGTCTGGTGTTTTTTCTTTTTCTTTTTTTTTTTTCAAAATGAAAGATAACCTAATGGATGTGAGTGGTATTTGTTATTTTGCTTTGTGTTTCTCTAATAAAATCCCTGATGCTGAGAAAAATAGAAGGTAGAAAGGGAAGGGGACAACCGAGGACAAGATGGCTGGCTGGCACCACCAAGTTAATAGACATGAGTTTGAACATGTTCTAGGAGATGGTGAAGGATCAGGAAGTCTGCTGTGCCAAAATCCATTGGGTCACAAAGGGTTGGATAACTGAGCAAATGAATGATTGAACTGAACTGAATGATTCATAACACTGAGTACATTCTTATCAAGTACTTGTTGGCTGTTTGTATATTTTTGGAAAAATGTTTCTTCAAATCCTTTGCCCATCTTTACATTGAGTTATTTATTTGTTTCCATTGTCGTTGTTAATTTGTAGAAGCTTTTTAAATATATATTCTGGATATTTGTTGTTGTTCAGTAGCTCATTCATGTCTGACCCTTTGCGACCCCATGGACTGCGGCATGTTAAACTTCCCTGTCTTTCACTATCTCCCAGAGTTTGCTAAAATTCATGTCCATTGAGTCTATGGTCCCATCCAACCACCTCATCGTCTGTCACTTCCTTCTCCTCCTGCCCTCTATCTTTCCTAGCACCAGGGTCTTTTCCAAGGAGCTGTCTTTTTGCACTGAGTGGTCAAGTATTGGAGCTTCAGCATCAGTGTCAGGCCTTCCAATAAATAGTCACACTTGATTTCTTTTAGGATTGACTCGTCTGATCTACTTGCTGTCCAAGGAATTCTCTTAAGAGTTTTCTCCAGCACCACAGTTTGAAAACATCAATTCTTCTGCACTCAACATTCTTTTTGGTCCAACTTTCACATCCATACATGACTACTGGGAAAACCGTAGCTTTGATTATATGGACCTTTGTAGGCAAAGTAATGTCTCTGCTTTTGAATATACTGTCTAGGTTTTCCATAGCTTTTCTTCCAAGTAACAAGTGTCTTTTAATTTCATGACTGCAATCACCATCCTCAGTGATTTTGGAGCCCAAGAAAATAGTCTGTCACTGTTTCAATTTTTTTCTGCATCTATTTGCCGTGAAGTGATGCGACCAGATGCAATAATCTTAGCTTTTTTTTTTTGAACATTGAACTTTAAGCCAGTTTTTTTCTAGATAGTAATCTCTTAGTAGATATTTGTTTTCTGATTTTTTTCCCTTTCTGTGGGTTGCCTTTTCACTCTGTTGACAGTGTCCTTTGATGCACAAAATTTTCAAATTTTGATGAAATCCAAATTATCTATTCTGTTGTTTTCACTACTGTTACCTGTGATTTTGGTATCTTATCCAGGATATTATTACTGAGTCTAGTGTCCTGAGTATTTTCCCATATTTTCTTCTAAGAGTTTTGTAGCTGTGCTTTTTTGCTTTATGTCTTTGCTCTGTTTCAACTAAGCATTAAGGGTTCAATTTCATTCTTTTGCATATGGACATTGAGGTTTCTGAGGAATATTTATTAAGGATTTTTTAATGACCCAATTGAAATGATCTTGGCAATCATACTGAAAGTTATTTGAACATATATACACAGATTTAGGACTTCCCAGATGACAGCATTGGTAAGGAACCTGCCTGCAAATACAGGGATGTAAGAGATGTGGGTCTGATGCCTGGGTCAGGAAAAACCCCTGGAGTAGGTAATGACAACTAGCTCCAATATTCTTGCCTGGAAAATTCCATAGACAGAGCAGCCTGTTGGACAACAGTCCATGGGGCTGCAAAGAATGAGAAATGACTAAACAACTGAGCACCTAATTTTACATGGGTTTAATTTGAGGCTTTCTATTCTCTTCTCTTCTATCCCCTTGGAGGAGGGTATGGCAATGCATTCCAGCATTCTTGCTTGGAGAATTCCAAGGACAGAAGATTCTAGAGGGTTGTAGCCCATGGAGTCACACAGAGTCAGACAGAGCTGAAGTGAGTAAGCAGCAACCGTTGTCTTCTATTAATGCATGTATCTATGTTTATGGTGGTGCCATACTGTTTGGATTACTGTAGCTTTTTAGTAAGTTTTTAAATCAGGAATTGACAGACTTCCAAATTTGTTCTTCTTTTTCAAAAATAGTTTTGGCTATTCAAGGTTCTTTGAGATTCCATATTCTCCCTCATCTTAAAGCAAACAAACAAAAAACCAAAGAATAAAAATTTCTTCCACTTCTGTATTTCTCTTTTCCTCAGTATTTTTCTTGAAAGAATCTTTCTCCTCACTCACTATATCTACCCTCCACCACTCAATGCAGTCAATCTTGTTAAGTTTATCAAAATGTAGGGGACACTTACCTTCCCTGATTTAGCAGTATTTGTGATCTCTCCTCAAGCCTTAGAGTATTCTTTCTTTGCCTCCTTAGAAACCATGTGCTCTGATTTCTTCCTATATCTTTAGCTGTTTCTTCTCAGTCTCCATCTTGTGCTCCTCTGACCAGATTGTGCAATATGTTCTCCTCTACTTAATAGCTGATTTTGAGTGGTAGAATGCATTATTCTGTCCTCAGTAATTGGGTATATATGAAACTAATGACTATATGCTGTTCCTTTTAAAGCAAGTAAAGTGACTTAGTATAAGTGGCTCAGAAGTAGGATGAGTAGAATGAAAAGTTCAGGTGAAATGGCACAGATTATCTTGTGACCCAGGTTTCTTTGTTAAAAGGCCTAGATAAAGGGGATTTAACTAATTATCAATTTAAATAAAAAGATTTAACTTTACAATATCTGATAAGGATGAGCCATCAAACCACCTCAAATAGTACTTCATGGTGATTTGATAACTGAAAGTATACATAGGAATATTCATCACATCCTGCTCTTTATATCTTGTTTATTCTGCATGAAAGCTTTAAGTATAGAATTATACAGAAAAAAAGAGAGAGAAAATGTCTACCTTTATTTGTGGGTTTTTCCCTTCATATAGGTAGCAGCTGCATCAAGCAAATAGGACATATGCCTTGAACCAGAGCTGAGAAATATGGGAATAACTACATTATTATTTATTTTATGTGTTGTTTCAAGTTATCCATTTGTGTCAAAACTTCAGAGCACACTTAAATGCCAATTATATGACCAACAGAGATGCAGATCACAAACTTGGCCAAGAAAAAGAACATGACTGTCCCCTGCCCAGACTGCCAACTTGTCTCCTCTCCTTCTTTTTGGTCACCTGCCCACTTCAGTACTTGGGTATTTATGTTGGTTTTGTCTACACTGGTCTGCCATCTGCTGTATTTTATATGGGTTTTGCTTCCTTGATTTTTTTTTTTTATCGTGTCAAAACTATACCTTTCCTTTGTTCTTTTGGGAAACAAAAGCTCCTCTCAAAATTTATTCTGAACCAAGGCTTTCAAGGGATAATACTTTATAGATTATTATACTCATAGAAATTGTTTGTCTTAGATCAGGGTTATTTAAGTTCTTGTCCTACAGCAGTTAATTTTATGATGCAAGTGTTAACACTTATGACGTGAGCTTGTGGGAAGATATCTCTGAAGGTGGGTGATAGTATGGGCGTCTTTCCTCCTTACTAGGAAGAAGGTTTTTCTTTCTAATAAGGAGGCTAAAGCAACCAATTGATCAAGGATCCAACTAACCTGACTTTTTTTTTTCATTTCTGGAGGACAAATTTGTGGAGGGCTTGGAAAATAGGGGATTTGCTTTGCTTTGGATGCTTGAAATGATTCCCACTTGCTAGTTAGGAAATTACTCTGCCATAGCTGTTTGCCGTGGTATTTTTCACACTTTATCTAGCATCCCATGTCTCTGTTGCCTGAGAACTGTATTTATATTTACACTGTGAAGCGTGAATATGCTGCTGTTCTTTGGGGAAAGGGATTCATCAAATAATCCTTTTGCTTGAGTATTATTAAGTGGACCGTGGCACTTCTTCTGCTTGTTTTTGCTTGGAGCCCTTGGGATATGTGAAGTAGCCTTGTCCAGTTCAATGGGTTTCAGCAGGGTGAGCCAGATTTGAAGAAACATAAATTCAGTTGAAAGAGAAGGTAACATGGCATAGCTGAATAATGGGCTTTAATAGGCAAACCAAATAGTTAAATGCAGGATGCTTGCTGCATGCTAAAACTTAAGGAATGCATATTCAATGCAATGCATTATTAAATACAACATTGAACATATGGGTACCCACAATTAATGTATATAAATAGCTGATCAAATTGCTCAGTATTAGAAAGCTAGCAGCAAAAATGACCTCATATGTCAAGCAGACATGTAGGCAGCTACCATTTTCTTTGTACACCTTACAGATGATAAATTAGCTTTATGGTCTGCATGGGGCCCTTATCACACTACAGCACCAAGTGCATTGGGCTGTATTTTTTTATGGGTTTTGCTTCCTTGATTTTTTTATCGTGTCAAAACTATACCTTTCCTTTGTTCTTTTGGGAAACAAAAGCTCCTCTCAAAATTTATTCTGAACCAAGGCTTTCAAGGGATAATACTTTATAGATTATTATACTCATAGAAATTGTTTGTCTTAGATCAGGGTTATTTAAGTTCTTGTCCTACAGCAGTTAATTTTATGATGCAAGTGTTAACACTTATGACGTGAGCTTGTGGGAAGATATCTCTGAAGGTGGGTGATAGTATGGGCGTCTTTCCTCCTTACTAGGAAGAAGGTTTTTCTTTCTAATAAGGAGGCTAAAGCAACCAATTGATCAAGGATCCAACTAACCTGACTTTTTTTTTTCATTTCTGGAGGACAAATTTGTGGAGGGCTTGGAAAATAGGGGATTTGCTTTGCTTTGGATGCTTGAAATGATTCCCACTTGCTAGTTAGGAAATTACTCTGCCATAGCTGTTTGCCGTGGTATTTTTCACACTTTATCTAGCATCCCATGTCTCTGTTGCCTGAGAACTGTATTTATATTTACACTGTGAAGCGTGAATATGCTGCTGTTCTTTGGGGAAAGGGATTCATCAAATAATCCTTTTGCTTGAGTATTATTAAGTGGACCGTGGCACTTCTTCTGCTTGTTTTTGCTTGGAGCCCTTGGGATATGTGAAGTAGCCTTGTCCAGTTCAATGGGTTTCAGCAGGGTGAGCCAGATTTGAAGAAACATAAATTCAGTTGAAAGAGAAGGTAACATGGCATAGCTGAATAATGGGCTTTAATAGGCAAACCAAATAGTTAAATGCAGGATGCTTGCTGCATGCTAAAACTTAAGGAATGCATATTCAATGCAATGCATTATTAAATACAACATTGAACATATGGGTACCCACAATTAATGTATATAAATAGCTGATCAAATTGCTCAGTATTAGAAAGCTAGCAGCAAAAATGACCTCATATGTCAAGCAGACATGTAGGCAGCTACCATTTTCTTTGTACACCTTACAGATGATAAATTAGCTTTATGGTCTGCATGGGGCCCTTATCACACTACAGCACCAAGTGCATGATAAAGAAAAAAAATGCCTTGGCTCAAAAATCGAAATGGAATTTGGAGTCCCAGAGAAGCTCATTTTTTTTAATGTAAAGAATTTTAGCTTGCTTCCTTTGGGTAAGATTTATTGTGGTCAAGAGAAATGTAAATCTTGGTTATGTGTTTTGATTAAAACTTGATTTTTGTTTTTATTGACATTAGGCAGAATGTGAGTCTGTCATAACTGGCTGCCTATTGATTGAGAACAGTTTGGTCCAATGTGCACAGGACAGGAAAAAGATGGGGGAGCTCTGATTTTTATTTCCAGCTCTAGTACTAATAGGCAAAGATGACCTTGGATAAAACTGTAACTCTATACTGGTTCTGCCTGCCTTGCTCAGTTCCTCTCAATTTTTGTGAGTAAATGCTCTGTATTTTTTCTAAGTTTATAAGATATAGGAGGTCAGCTACCCAATCTAGAATTAAAGAAGGATGAACTAATTTGTCCTAGAGTTATACAACAAAATACTGCCTAAATAAATGGTATTGTTGCATAATATGTGAGTGTCAGGTTTGAGGGGAAGAGAGACATTGATATCTATTTAAAAATCTTGAATAGAATAAAAATGCCAGAAAGACACTAGGCTCTGTCTCAGGGTTTGTGTGTGGTTTATCAGTCTTTTTAAAGCATAAAAATCTTGTGTGTTCCTTTTTCACAATTTGAACTTCAAAATAAATTCAGTATAAGACTGAAATCAATCTGGAAGGGTCAGAGGCCAGCTTTGCTTTCAAATGGCATGAGACTCAGTCCTCCCCCAAACTCTGTTCCTCTCAAATCACTACTTTGCCAGCTAAGGGTCTCCTTAGCATTATTTTCATATCAAAACCTTCAGCTATCTATTGTTCCTTATCAGGCAAATAGCAGCATGTACCTTTGATAGGATGCATTCTTATGTCTTGGGATGTGCCTGGGATTTCAGAGGCAATTAAATTCCTTGTTTTGGGGTTAGAATTATTCAGAAAACTGGAGTGAGAAAAGGTCGCTTGAAGTTATAAAGAAGGGTAGCTTGAAGAAGAGCGCAAATCTATCCTATTTTTCTCCTGTCCTTGTCGATTCTTTTGGTTCACCCCCTTTCCCCGTTTCCCTTCCCTGATCCAGTCTCCTTGAAGAAACGTCTTTTCTTTTAAAACCAGTTTTGAAAACTGACTTGAATTCACACATAATTAGAAGCAGTGTTATATGTTTCCCATATGATAGCCAGAAATGATGTGCTTGGACCATACGGAGAAAATAAGCTGGTCCTCACATGGGAGGCGCTGTGCTCTGAGAGGATCTAGAGGCAAGTCAGAAGTAAAACTTTCTGGATCTCCTTCTGCTAAGTCTTCTAAGGTCTTAGTAATGCTCCAGTATAAACATTTGTATTTCCTCACAGTCGTTGTTTTTACTATTGCTGTTGTTGGTTGGTCCCTTTTTAGAGTTGTGGGAATGGCATTTAGGGACTCTTATTATCTCTCCAAACTTTGAGCAAGTAAACAGTTATTTTTGATCTTCATCATTGTTGGGATTTCATATATGTTCCTGACATTTCATTCATCCTTGCATGCATTTGTACTGTACATATTTACTGAATATTCATTGTACCAAGAGCCAGTGAACAGACACTTAGTGAACCTGCCCATCTCCTCCTCTAAGACAGGTTCACCTTCCACATCATCACCACTGTTTCCCCATGGTTACCTGGTGACTCAGACAATAAAGGATCCACTTGCAATGCAGGAGACCTGGGTTTAATCCCTGGGTGGGAAAGATCCCTGGGGAAGGAAATGGGTACCCATGCCAGTATCCTTGCCTGGAGAATTCAGTGGACAGGGAAGCCTGCTAGGCTACAATCCATGGGATTGCAAATACTCAGACATTAATGAGAGACTGACTCTTTCATCCTTCCAACTCTACTAAATGACATGTCATCTATCTTTGCTTGTGTTACATACCCTCTTGCATCTGAGTCTCTCCAAGTGAAGTTTGTCTTGGCCCAAACTGTATTTTCTCCTCTTTCCTCTCAATTCACTCTAGTCATTCTTAAATGTCCAATGAATAAACCCTTTCACCAGGAAATCATTCCTATAGCTCTTAGACTAGAGTGAATGCTCCTCCATTATAATTCATTCTTGATAAACATCCTGCTCCAGCTGTTCAGTTGCATTTCATCGCCACTGAACTATATGATCCTTGAAAGCAGAGACAATCCTTACCATCATATCTTCAGTGTCTACATATTTCATTGCACTCAGATAATGCCTAATGAATAAATGCAACCACAATGGTCTTTGTCTCATAAGCTGCAGAAGGGTGAGAGACTGGCATTTTGACCTAGAGGGTTGAGTTTACTTCCTCCTGTCTTTTGTGGATTAGAAATGCCTAGATGTGTTACTGATAGACTCAGAAAACTAAAGATCATGGAGATGCTTTTAATTTATAAAATATAAAACACAATTATTATACATAGGTCTTTGCTTGGACCTGACCCCAATGTATAGCAATGCTATAATATAATCAGATACCAATCTCCTTTGCTATGAACATAATGCTTAGCACAGGTTTATTAGATGATGCACATCCATACTATTCAATCACTAGGAATGATGAAGAAGAAAAGGATATCTGACCATTCTTTGCTTCACTGTTCGATCTGGGAAACACTACATGACTCTGCATAGGAATTCTTTGTCTATACTGTTTACATGATACTCATGTAGCTCCACATGGCATTTGTCATTCTCCTGGGTTGGCAATAAACCTTTCATCATTTAAAGGATACTAACCTGGGTAGGTAATGACAGGGCTGAATAAAGTCATTTTGTAGATGTGCAACTGTGGTTATTAAAAATAAAGCAGACCCCTCTCTGGGGGCTGCCAACCTTGCCAGCTAGTTGACATTGTTTAGATCAGAGGACACTCAGCCTGTGTATGAACAGAAGAAAAACAGCAGGATTTCCAAACAAATGATCCCTCTCTTTCTCTCTCTTTAAGTTTTGCTTGAGTTTATCAGCAGCAGTGGAGCTGATCTGGAATTAAATGAAATGGTGGCCCCAAGTGGGATCCAGCCTCCCAGTTATTAGCCACACAGTTTGTCTTGGCCCAAACTGTATTTTCTCCTCTTTCCTCTCAATTCACTCTAGTCATTCTTAAATGTCCAATGAATAAACCCTTTCACCAGGAAATCATTCCTATAGCTCTTAGACTAGAGTGAATGCTCCTCCATTATAATTCATTCTTGATAAACATCCTGCTCCAGCTGTTCAGTTGCATTTCATCGCCACTGAACTATATGATCCTTGAAAGCAGAGACAATCCTTACCATCATATCTTCAGTGTCTACATATTTCATTGCACTCAGATAATGCCTAATGAATAAATGCAACCACAATGGTCTTTGTCTCATAAGCTGCAGAAGGGTGAGAGACTGGCATTTTGACCTAGAGGGTTGAGTTTACTTCCTCCTGTCTTTTGTGGATTAGAAATGCCTAGATGTGTTACTGATAGACTCAGAAAACTAAAGATCATGGAGATGCTTTTAATTTATAAAATATAAAACACAATTATTATACATAGGTCTTTGCTTGGACCTGACCCCAATGTATAGCAATGCTATAATATAATCAGATACCAATCTCCTTTGCTATGAACATAATGCTTAGCACAGGTTTATTAGATGATGCACATCCATACTATTCAATCACTAGGAATGATGAAGAAGAAAAGGATATCTGACCATTCTTTGCTTCACTGTTCGATCTGGGAAACACTACATGACTCTGCATAGGAATTCTTTGTCTATACTGTTTACATGATACTCATGTAGCTCCACATGGCATTTGTCATTCTCCTGGGTTGGCAATAAACCTTTCATCATTTAAAGGATACTAACCTGGGTAGGTAATGACAGGGCTGAATAAAGTCATTTTGTAGATGTGCAACTGTGGTTATTAAAAATAAAGCAGACCCCTCTCTGGGGGCTGCCAACCTTGCCAGCTAGTTGACATTGTTTAGATCAGAGGACACTCAGCCTGTGTATGAACAGAAGAAAAACAGCAGGATTTCCAAACAAATGATCCCTCTCTTTCTCTCTCTTTAAGTTTTGCTTGAGTTTATCAGCAGCAGTGGAGCTGATCTGGAATTAAATGAAATGGTGGCCCCAAGTGGGATCCAGCCTCCCAGTTATTAGCCACACAGTGGGGGACAGTTGACAGACATATGCACTGAGATCACTTGATAAAATTTCTGATGTTTATCTCAGCTTATCTCATTGCCTTGTCCTCTCACAGCCTAGCAAATTTTGGGGCCATAGAGATACAAAGGGACAAAATACTTTGTCCATGTTTGTAGGTAAAGTTACTCGAGAGAGTGCCACTGACTGGAGGGTTAGGGATTGGATTCTTTTCACAGAGATTCTAAATGAGCACATAGACACGTATGCAAAAAGTAGGATTTATGCCTCTGAATATGGCTTGTAAGGAGAGAGAAAACCTCCTGAATTTAGCAATCAAATTTGTTAAGGCTTTTCTAAAGTCTAAACTTCCAATTAACAAGCAAATCATCATCAGACAGCCAGTGAATGGCAAATTCATTCCATTCAACATCTTTTCAAAAGTGAATTTTGTGCACTTATCTCCATGAAAACCCAGCAGGAAGACCTTCCCTGGGAGTGCTCCTACATCTGCCTGTTTTTAATGACGGTAATGGCAAGCAATATTCTACAATTACTTTGGCGATCTCATTTCAAGCATGCAAATCATATTATTGAAGAGCCCAGCAAAAATCATTTGTTCCTTGGAACTGCGAGATAAGTTCTGTGTGGTGAGGGAATGCAGCTTGGAGAAGGCCAGCCCTCCTGTTTCATAACCTCTATTGCATGGCGGTAGAATTTGTCCACCAATGTCAGAAAATACAACCTAAATATGGACATCAAAGGAGGACTGAAACAACATCACTCCTAAGATGCAGTAGGGTTTTCATTCCAATGTTCCCTGGAGATGGAAATGGCTACACATTTCAGTATTCTTACCTGGAGGATTCCTTGGAGAGAAGTGCCTGGTGGGCTATAGTTCATGGGGTCATAAAATAATGGACATAACTGAGAGACTAACACAAACATACACATATGGAAGGTTCAGTGGGGAAAAGAGGAAAGATAAACCAACAGGGTAACCACTGTTTACTAGCTCACAGCCATAAAACTGGGTAGTGTGTGCCCCTTTAGGTTGGGGTGATTATTGGATGATGCTGTGAAAGGGTTGGAATTGAGTTTTAATGAAGAAATGCAATTTCAGTAAGTGGCAAAAACCTGAGATACTGTGACCCATAACAGAGGGCTTATTTTTATAGTAATGATACAGAAAGTAGAAGGCAAATAATACTGCAGTGGAAAAACAGAGGTTTACGTGAAGGCTATCATTAGTGCTCCCAAACTATTAAGGGAACTGTTGGAGTAAATATTCCTTATCCAGCTTTATACACCAAGATCCTGGCTCTGGTCCTGAAGAAGGGCCACTGTTTCAGATAACTCTTTTAACACCTCTTGGAATGTCCTTTAACTTGGAACTTCTTAAAAACAAGTAAATTAGGCTGACTAACAACACGCACCATGATATGTGAACTTTCTTAGTACTCAGTTAAGCAGAGAAAATATCATAATATCATACATGGACTATAACCTAGTCAGATACTAGCTTCTAATTATGTCTTTAGTAAGGAGTTCTCTAGTGAGAAACTTTAGTCTATTATAATTATGGCATTTTTTTTTGGTTTAAGATACAGTCATAATATTTTAATATTCAAATTCTGCTGATCCTTTTTGTGTCTTTGTCCCATGGCAGTATACTAGGTGTTATTTCCTCATACTGGGATCCATCTCATAGGCAGGCAATACTAATTGCAGCATATGAAAAAAATTTTCAAAATTGCTTACAGTTAAGGCAAAGCTTAAGGAGGTTTGGCTCCTCTGTGACATGATCTTCAGATGCTTTGCATTAAATGAATCTTTTATTGTTTATGAGGTTCTGTGGTTCTCTCCTGAATCCTCCATTCTGACTGCCTTGAATTCTGCAGGCAGATGCCCATCTACTCTGTTCATGTGTGCAAATGAGGGGAACAGATTTTTATTTTTGCCTTTTTGCAAAAAAGAGTAACTCATAGGTTGGCATTAAAGCTGACAGTTTTCAACTGTGAAGAGGGTTTTGTCTTTTTTGAAAGTCTACTAGAAACTTACCTAGCCTGTGGTAAGTCAGAACAGTTATTGTACAAGTGGGAAAAGAGGAAAGATAAACCAACAGGGTAACCACTGTTTACTAGCTCACAGCCATAAAACTGGGTAGTGTGTGCCCCTTTAGGTTGGGGTGATTATTGGATGATGCTGTGAAAGGGTTGGAATTGAGTTTTAATGAAGAAATGCAATTTCAGTAAGTGGCAAAAACCTGAGATACTGTGACCCATAACAGAGGGCTTATTTTTATAGTAATGATACAGAAAGTAGAAGGCAAATAATACTGCAGTGGAAAAACAGAGGTTTACGTGAAGGCTATCATTAGTGCTCCCAAACTATTAAGGGAACTGTTGGAGTAAATATTCCTTATCCAGCTTTATACACCAAGATCCTGGCTCTGGTCCTGAAGAAGGGCCACTGTTTCAGATAACTCTTTTAACACCTCTTGGAATGTCCTTTAACTTGGAACTTCTTAAAAACAAGTAAATTAGGCTGACTAACAACACGCACCATGATATGTGAACTTTCTTAGTACTCAGTTAAGCAGAGAAAATATCATAATATCATACATGGACTATAACCTAGTCAGATACTAGCTTCTAATTATGTCTTTAGTAAGGAGTTCTCTAGTGAGAAACTTTAGTCTATTATAATTATGGCATTTTTTTTTGGTTTAAGATACAGTCATAATATTTTAATATTCAAATTCTGCTGATCCTTTTTGTGTCTTTGTCCCATGGCAGTATACTAGGTGTTATTTCCTCATACTGGGATCCATCTCATAGGCAGGCAATACTAATTGCAGCATATGAAAAAATTCTCAAAATTGCTTACAGTTAAGGCAAAGCTTAAGGAGGTTTGGCTCCTCTGTGACATGATCTTCAGATGCTTTGCATTAAATGAATCTTTTATTGTTTATGAGGTTCTGTGGTTCTCTCCTGAATCCTCCATTCTGACTGCCTTGAATTCTGCAGGCAGATGCCCATCTACTCTGTTCATGTGTGCAAATGAGGGGAACAGATTTTTATTTTTGCCTTTTTGCAAAAAAGAGTAACTCATAGGTTGGCATTAAAGCTGACAGTTTTCAACTGTGAAGAGGGTTTTGTCTTTTTTGAAAGTCTACTAGAAACTTACCTAGCCTGTGGTAAGTCAGAACAGTTATTGTACAATTCCTTGAATCCCTCTTCCTTGAACAAAACAGTCTCCATTTAATGTTTGTTGAAATGGATAGTTTCATCTAAGGAGTTGGGAATTTTTCTAGAAGACAATAGAGAGGTTTTTGAAGCGTTCTGAGTCCTGTATTTCATAAGAATTTATCTATAAGTACATGGCAGGATTTAATAACAACAAAATACATAGATAACACTAAGTAGCACTTAACCACATTTAAGACCCTGCTTTGAGTGTTTTCTTTATATGGTCTCATTTAATCCTTACAAGAGTCTTGTGAAGCAGATAGTACTATTATTTCCATTTTCCATATGAGAAAATCAAAATACAGAGACATTAAATTTATTCCAAATGTCACATACAGATTCAAATTCAGATACTCTGGCTCTAGAGATCATGTTTTGTTTTGGTTTATTTTGTTTTGTTTTTTCTCATTGGCAAAGGACCCTTTGGAAGCCATTGAAATGGTAATTTATCAGTGATAATGGTACACATATTTGATTTTTCCTTAAGAATCTGTATGTCATGGCATAGCAACCCAGTGACTGTTGCAGAGGCTTTGCTTTTAGGAGACAGGGGCTGTTGGTGCTACTCTAAAGCACTGTGTCAGTACTGACCTTACTGACAGCTTGGCCACCACTGCTGTCCCCAGACACATCAGAATTGCTTACAGCATCTGTCTTGTTGGTCTTTGAGCACCTGAGTTACATCCTGAGTGGTCATAAAGAGTCATAGAGTGAGTCCTTCAGTCATCACCCATAACTGAACTGCCCCAATTCTTAAGATATAGAGAGTCAGGGAAGTGTTGAATCTGTTCCCCTGAAAGTAAATTACAGTGACCCACTAGTCTTTCGGAACTTCCACACCTCTCCTTTGTTCTGTGAATACTTATAACCATTCTTAAAAGCCTCTAAGGGGGTGGGAATGAAGGAGTTTGGCCATAGAGGGACGGTAAATGTAAAGGTACAAGGGTAGATATTATTGGTTCAATTTCTCTTTTTCTCCAGACTGAGTTAAAGGCATAGTCCTTTTCATTAGAAGTTAGTTGAGAAGACAAGAGTATCTGTGATGCTTCAGAACTTGATTTGTGCTCCAGAAGTCAGTTCTTTCTGTCCTTAGTGGGAACCAGTAAAACTACTGAGTCAAAAACATAAAGACAAATACAACAGGCTGATGACCACTGACACAGTGTCTTGTAACTCAAGCCATGGAAAAAAGTGAAGGAGGGTTAGGTGGACAAGTGACCAAGTTCAAGGCAGTAACCCCGCAAACGCTGATCAACATTAACTTGCTTAAAAGAGGATTTCAAGACAGTGGTCAAAACTTTTTTACTAACTGGGGAAATGATCAAGTGGGAGGAACATCATCCCTTACATCTTTAGTTCTGAACTTTTAACTTCTGACATTGATTTTAACTTCTCCACCCTGTGCCTTGATGCATGACACATGCATTAATTGTTCTTTCTCTTTATTCTGATATTCTTTTGTTTGGAAGGAGGGACCAGGGGCTAACTTGGCTTTTAGACTCCATTAGACTGAGGAATGATAGTTTTTAACTGTAGCTATGAAGGGTATGGAACTTAGAGGAGGTTGAAGAGTGGAAAGTCAAGAAGGAACAGATTTCATTAAACCAGAGAGTAGACTGAACAAGTTGTCATACTGAGGGAATAGAAATAGATATTAATAGACAGAGCAAAGAAGGAAAACAAGTCTGAGAGCAGACTTGAGTGATTACCGGTAAATGGATTTCTATTTATAGATGGCTTTTGTCTGGCCAATATGTGGGGAAGGAGATGAGACACTGGCATTTTTAGGAAAAAGAGAGCAATTTCTCTTAAAGTAAACCTCTTTACATACTTTACAATATCTAGTATATTCAAGTATGTTCATTTCACTTTTATTATTTACTACATTGCTTATAATTAATTCTATTTCAAGTGTGTATTTCTTGGTTTCCTACTCTATAGTAAGCTCTTGGAGGGCAGGACTCTTTTCTGTATTACTCACAACTCATAAACATTGTCTTGAACATCTCAAGAACTCAGTGAACACCTGTGATGAATTGATCAAGACAGGTCATTAAGAATAGCTGCTATGAGCCATCTCTAGTTGATTTGAACAGATGGTGGTCGTTTTGCCTTCTTCATATGGACCTAGTATGAGAGCAGAAATTATTCCAGGTGTGGCTAGGAAACCAGCCAATGGAACTTGGACATATGTTCACCTCAGATCTTAAAGATTCATTTACAAAAGGGAACTGCATTTCGTACTCCTGAAAGTAAGTTAAGGGATTGAGGCATCCTACTAAGAGACTTCCTTATAATATATTGAAATATCTTTAAATTTAAACTCATCCATTTTAATAGTGGATTTTTGTGACTAACCAAGATCTTTTGTTGAGTGTTTACTTTTTCTGATCAAACCAGAATCACAGAGTGGATAATTCAAGTCAAAAAGACCATTATTTAGAATATTTGTGCTTAGTAGCTCAGTCGTGTTTGTCTCTTTGTGACCCCATGAACTTCTCCAGGCACGGATAATGGAGTGGGTAGCCATTACCTTCTCCAGGGAACCTTCCTAACACAGGGGTTGAACCCAGATATCCTGAATTGCAGGCAGATTCTTTATCATTTGAGCCACCAGGGAAGCCCTTATTTAGGAAAAGTTTTCCAATTTATCTATTATTATGGTATAGAAGGAACAGATTTCATTAAACCAGAGAGTAGACTGAACAAGTTGTCATACTGAGGGAATAGAAATAGATATTAATAGACAGAGCAAAGAAGGAAAACAAGTCTGAGAGCAGACTTGAGTGATTACCGGTAAATGGATTTCTATTTATAGATGGCTTTTGTCTGGCCAATATGTGGGGAAGGAGATGAGACACTGGCATTTTTAGGAAAAAGAGAGCAATTTCTCTTAAAGTAAACCTCTTTACATACTTTACAATATCTAGTATATTCAAGTATGTTCATTTCACTTTTATTATTTACTACATTGCTTATAATTAATTCTATTTCAAGTGTGTATTTCTTGGTTTCCTACTCTATAGTAAGCTCTTGGAGGGCAGGACTCTTTTCTGTATTACTCACAACTCATAAACATTGTCTTGAACATCTCAAGAACTCAGTGAACACCTGTGATGAATTGATCAAGACAGGTCATTAAGAATAGCTGCTATGAGCCATCTCTAGTTGATTTGAACAGATGGTGGTCGTTTTGCCTTCTTCATATGGACCTAGTATGAGAGCAGAAATTATTCCAGGTGTGGCTAGGAAACCAGCCAATGGAACTTGGACATATGTTCACCTCAGATCTTAAAGATTCATTTACAAAAGGGAACTGCATTTCGTACTCCTGAAAGTAAGTTAAGGGATTGAGGCATCCTACTAAGAGACTTCCTTATAATATATTGAAATATCTTTAAATTTAAACTCATCCATTTTAATAGTGGATTTTTGTGACTAACCAAGATCTTTTGTTGAGTGTTTACTTTTTCTGATCAAACCAGAATCACAGAGTGGATAATTCAAGTCAAAAAGACCATTATTTAGAATATTTGTGCTTAGTAGCTCAGTCGTGTTTGTCTCTTTGTGACCCCATGAACTTCTCCAGGCACGGATAATGGAGTGGGTAGCCATTACCTTCTCCAGGGAACCTTCCTAACACAGGGGTTGAACCCAGATATCCTGAATTGCAGGCAGATTCTTTATCATTTGAGCCACCAGGGAAGCCCTTATTTAGGAAAAGTTTTCCAATTTATCTATTATTATGGTATTAACTCAATCCCTGGGTTTAGAATATTTCCCTGGAGGAATAACTAGCAACCTATTTCAATATTCTTGCTTGGAAAATCCTATGGAGAAAGGAGCCTGGTGGGTTACAGTCCATGGGGTCACAAAGAGTAGGAAACAAGTAAAGTGACTAAGCACAGCACACAGCACATAATATTGACTAGATAACTGCTTTATCTCCATGAAGGTTTAAAAATCTTTGTTTAAAATCCTGCCCATACTGATCTCTCTGTGATTTGATCTTATATAACCCATATTACTTGAATCCCTCATATTTTGTGTGTTTGATTATATGTAATTTTATCACCAGCATACTTTTGTTTTGTTAGGTAACTACTATATCTGGTGTCTATTTTGTATTGTCAACATCAGTTACCCAGACAATAAATACAGTAAGCTTTTAGTGTATTGTTTTTGAATGAAAATAAATATACGAGGTAAATTGTGTAAGTCCTGAATTTAAACCCTATGTTAAAATAATTGAGTGCATTCATGAATTGCAAGCTTCTCAAGGGTTTTCCATCTGTTCAAATACTGTTTTTCTTAATTTTAAAGCAGTATCATTCAAGTGGCATTTATTATATTCAGTCAGTCAATGGTCATGGATTTTTTTTTTTTTTTCCTTGTCCTGGGTCTTTGTTGCTGCACACACTTTCTCTAGAAAGCAGGGGCTGCTTGCTAGTTGCACTGCACATGCTTTTCATTGTGGTAGGTTCTTCTGTTGTGGAGCACAGGCTTTCGGCACGTGGGCTTTGGTCATTCCAGCATGCAGCTCAGTAGTTGTGGTGTATGGGCTTAGTTGCTCCAAGACATGCGGAATTTCCTTAATCAGGTATGGAGTCCTACGTTGGCAGGCAGATTCTTATTCAGTGTACCACCTGGGAAGTTTAACCATTGGTTTTAAGATGAGGGCCTATGTTAATACAGCACATAAGTTGTAAAAAACAAACAAATAAACCCAAATCCAGCAGATTCCAGGGAAAATGTCCTTGGCTCAATGTCCTTTAATATTAAGTTCAAAAGTGGGAGTGATAGAGCTCAGGAAATCACAGTGGGCTGAGGAGTCTCTCACCATTATGTTGCCAATTCACAAGTATCATTTCTTTATCTTCTGATGTCTTTTTCATCAGAACACTTGAACAGTTTTTGTTCAACTCCTAGCTAGGGCATGTGTGTGCAGAGTGTGAGTGGCATGTACCATAGCCACCTTCTTAATGCTGACTTCCTAATATCACTCTTTAATTGGCTGCAATTTCTCTGAACCAAGTTAGCATGTCTATGAAACTAATAATATATAATGCAAGTATGTATCCTCTGCATATTAACCTGTTGACTACTTGTTCTTAAATTACATAGGTGAACTTCCTGAGAAAAATAGTCATATGGTTTCTTCTTACCTAGGATGAAGTTTGTATTTAATGAATGTTAATATCTTCTTGATTGCCTCAGCCGGTAATGACTGGTTTCAGCAGAAATACCTGATACATTAAAGATTATACACGGAGACTAATGTTAATAAAATTGGAACTCTTCTCCTGGTTAATTTTTATCTAGTTATTACTCAGTTGTAGACTCCTTGACTAACTTTCTTTCACTCCTTAAAGTGCTTTGAGGCAGACATTAAAGGAAAATGATTATTCATAGTATTCTTAAAATCCAAACTTTTCTGCATCTCCTAGAAGTGATTCAGAAAGTTAAGAGTATCAGGGCATAGTCCCTCCCAAATATGACCATTGTGTCTTTCAATTTCCCTAGAGTGAGGACATGCAACTCCCCCAAGCTGTCAACCTGATACTTTTAATAACAGTAATGAAAGCCATCAGACAACAATGACAAGACTCCAAAATAGATTCACAGGGCTTGTGGTGGTTAAGAGCTGGGTTTGCTAAAAATAAATCTGATCTGCTTCCTCCATCATCCCTTTCCTGAAAAACTATAATTAAAGTCCACATCTGAAATTCTTATTGAGCAGCAAAATCCCATGAGTGATTGGCATCTGGCATCCAAAAATATTCTGCAAAGAACAGTGTTCTCAGTGGCACATCTGACAGCCTTGGCTCACTTTCAGGGCTCCTGGCTTCCCTATGAGAGGCAAACTGATGGCTGAACAGGAAGATTCCTTCAGTCCAGTATCAATCAATCAGTTGGTTCTTCCACCAATGACTTAAAGCAATTTACATGCCTATGCTCACCCCACAGTGGCACAAAAGAGGAACATGATAGGAGGAAAATCAGCCTCACTAATTGGAACACTTTTTGTCTTACCAGTGCTGGGATAGAGATACCCAGCTTGGTTGGAAAAATGTGGTTTCCTGACAAGGAGAATTGCACTTTCCTGCATCTCCAAATTGCTTCAGTTTTTGCATAGAAATTCCACCACCTTAAAGGACTTTTATTTGAGCTCTAAACTTGTGGCTTCCCTGGAAGGGAGAGATTAGTTTTAGGGAGGAGGAGGTTGACTACTTTGTTTTCTTATCCTCTGCATATTAACCTGTTGACTACTTGTTCTTAAATTACATAGGTGAACTTCCTGAGAAAAATAGTCATGGTTTCTTCTTACCTAGGATGAAGTTTGTATTTAATGAATGTTAATATCTTCTTGATTGCCTCAGCCGGTAATGACTGGTTTCAGCAGAAATACCTGATACATTAAAGATTATACACGGAGACTAATGTTAATAAAATTGGAACTCTTCTCCTGGTTAATTTTTATCTAGTTATTACTCAGTTGTAGACTCCTTGACTAACTTTCTTTCACTCCTTAAAGTGCTTTGAGGCAGACATTAAAGGAAAATGATTATTCATAGTATTCTTAAAATCCAAACTTTTCTGCATCTCCTAGAAGTGATTCAGAAAGTTAAGAGTATCAGGGCATAGTCCCTCCCAAATATGACCATTGTGTCTTTCAATTTCCCTAGAGTGAGGACATGCAACTCCCCCAAGCTGTCAACCTGATACTTTTTAATAACAGTAATGAAAGCCATCAGACAACAATGACAAGACTCCAAAATAGATTCACAGGGCTTGTGGTGGTTAAGAGCTGGGTTTGCTAAAAATAAATCTGATCTGCTTCCTCCATCATCCCTTTCCTGAAAAACTATAATTAAAGTCCACATCTGAAATTCTTATTGAGCAGCAAAATCCCATGAGTGATTGGCATCTGGCATCCAAAAATATTCTGCAAAGAACAGTGTTCTCAGTGGCACATCTGACAGCCTTGGCTCACTTTCAGGGCTCCTGGCTTCCCTATGAGAGGCAAACTGATGGCTGAACAGGAAGATTCCTTCAGTCCAGTATCAATCAATCAGTTGGTTCTTCCACCAATGACTTAAAGCAATTTACATGCCTATGCTCACCCCACAGTGGCACAAAAGAGGAACATGATAGGAGGAAAATCAGCCTCACTAATTGGAACACTTTTTGTCTTACCAGTGCTGGGATAGAGATACCCAGCTTGGTTGGAAAAATGTGGTTTCCTGACAAGGAGAATTGCACTTTCCTGCATCTCCAAATTGCTTCAGTTTTTGCATAGAAATTCCACCACCTTAAAGGACTTTTATTTGAGCTCTAAACTTGTGGCTTCCCTGGAAGGGAGAGATTAGTTTTAGGGAGGAGGAGGAAAACCTTTCCCATCATCTTATTTTTCAGACTTGTGCCATTTTCGTGGAGACTAGGCAATGTGTGATTGTGTGTGGGATACTTCTAATGACATCCTAAATAAGAATATTTTGGACAATGAGAAGCACTTTTCTCTCTGAGAAGTCAAATGAACCTAATCATATGAATATACAATGAGATAAAATATAACTCTTACACTGAAAGGTTTTATGATTTTAAGTAGACTTCTGATAAATTCTTATCATAATTGTAATTAGAAAGAGAAGACCAGTTTCCTGCTGCTCCTGCTCACATTTGGCATGTGAATAGTATAAACTTAGATGCCTGAGCTGAATTCTTTTTCCTTTTTTCCTCATCATGTTTCTTTTATTCATATTTATTTTCATCCATCTTTTTATTATTTGGCATGTGTAGGTCTCCCATTGCAGTGGCCTCTCTTATTGCAGAGCACCGACTTTGGGCACATGCCCTCCAGAGTGCTGGCTTGTAATTGCACACCCTAGTCCAGCCTCTCCTTGGCATGTGGGATCTTTCTGGGTCAGGGATTGTACTGCAAGGCGAACTCTTAACCACTGAACCACCAGGGAAGTCCTGAGCTGTATTCTTGATTTGTACTAGTTTAGAGTTACTGTTTACTATGTTGCAAGTAAAGAGGTCCTACAAAGTAATGTTAACTTTGCTGAAACCAATTACATAAATTGTTTTTCTATATTTTCTAGAGACAGCCAGTATTTCAATTTTTAATATGCAAAATTATTAGTATACGTTATGTGAAATAGAATGGTTTAACAAAGAAATCCAGACAGAATTATAATCTTAGGACAGAGTCAATGACCCAAATGCTTTGAGATGCATGTTATCCATATAATGGGATAGGGTATCTGTTGGCATGAATTTCTGCAATTGATACAATCTATTTCCTGTGTCTTGCTTTACTACTGTGTGTTGAAGATAAACAACAACAACAAACAGCAAGGGAGGAGGGAAACAAAACAGCAGTCCTGACTGGGAAAGAATCACAGAGGTGAATTTAGAAATAAGTCGAAAGAAAGTGGAATGTCAGAGAATTTTTTGCGGATAGGACTGATAATATATATCCACAATTTATGCTTCAGCAGCACCTTTTGGTGAGTTTCAAATAATATATGGCAATGCTTGACAACATGCAAAGGACAGGTATTTGCCTATTATTGCAAAGTCCATTTCTCTGTATTTAAAGTCCTAGAAAGATCCCAGAAAGGTATCTTGAATCTGCTGTAGCCGTTTTCTTCAGATGGAGAAGCTGTGACTAAAGAAGACTAAAGGATGGACATAAAGTCCATACATGATCATGGAAGATCCAAAACATAATTTTGGTCCTTTGGACATAATTCAAGTGTGGTATATAAATTAGATATTCATCATGAGTATTGCATTGAATGGAATATTAGCAATAAAGTGAACTTTGTCCACTTTGCATTAGTACCATGAAATACCATCATAGGTACACTTGAGACTATGAGAGTTACTCCATTACTTCTAAGGGATTCTTATCCTCAGTAGTAGATATAATGTTCATCTATATTAAATTCATTCATTCCCACCCATTTTAGTTCATTAATTCCTATAATGTCATACTACTGTGGGCAAAAATCCCTTGGAAGCAAAGGAGTAGCCCTCATAGTCAATAGAAGTCTGAAATGCAGTACTTGAGTGCAATCTTAAAAATGACAGAATTATCTGGGTTTATTTCCAGGACAAACCATTCAGTATCACTGTAATCCAAGTTTATTCCCAACCACTAATGCCAAAGAAGTTGAAGTTGATTGGTTCTATAAAGACCTATAAGACCATCTAAAACTAACACCAAAAAAGATTGTTTTTCCATTGTAGGGAACTGGAATACAAAAGTAGGAAGTTAAGATATACCTGGAGTAACAGGCAGGCTTAGCCTTACAAAATGAAGCATAAAATGAAGCAGGAAAAAGGTTAACAGAATTTTGCCAAGAAAATGCGCTGACCATAGCAAACACCCTCTTTCAACAACACTAGAGCTGACTTTATACATGAACATCACCAGATGGTCAATACCAAAATCAGATTGATTGTATTTTTGCAGCAGAAGTTGGAGAAACTCCATAGAGTCACATAAACATGATTGGGAGCTGACTGTGGCTCATATCATGAACTCATTGCAAAATTTGGACTTAAATTGAAGAAAGTAGGGAAAACTACTAGGCCATTCAGGTCTGACCTAAATCAGTGAAAGTTGCTCAGTCATGTCTGACCCTTTGTGACTCATGAATGAGTCATGAAATTCTCCAGGCAAGGATATTGGAGTGAGTTCCCCTTCCCTTCTCCAGGGGATCTTCCCTACCTGGAGTCCCAGTCTCCCACATTGCAGGTGAGAGTTCTTTACCATCTGAGCCATGAGAGACACTTGATCTAAGTTAAATCCTTTACAATTATACAGTGGAAGTGGCATATAGATTCAAGCAATTAGATCTGATAGACAGAGTGCCTGAATAACTATGGACATAGCTTCCTAACACTGTACAGGAGGAAGTGATCAAGACAATCCCCAAGAAAAAGAAGTGCAAAAAGGCAAAATGGTTGTCTGAGGAGGTCTTTTGAAAGAGCTGAGGGGAAAAAAAGAGAGATGTGAAAGGCAACGGAGAAAAGGGAAGACATACCTATTTGAATGTAGAGTTCCAGAGAATATCAAAAGGAAGATAAGAAAGTCTTCCCAAGTGAAGAATGCAAAGAAATAAAGGAAAACAATAGAATGGGAAATAATAAAGATCTCCAAAAAATTAGAGGTACTGAGGGAACATTTCAGGCAAAAATGTGTATAATATAAGACAGAAACAGTGTGAACTTAACAGCAACAGAAGATATTAAGAAGTGGCAGGAATACATGTAAGAACTATACAAGAAAGATTCTAATCACCCAGATAACTGTGATGGTGTGATCACCCACATAAAGCCAGAGATCCTGGCATGTGAAGTCATGTGGGCCTTAGGAAGCATTACTCCAAACAAAGCTAATAAATGTGATGGAATTCCAGATGAATTATTTCAAATCTTAAAAGATTATACTGTTAAAGTGTTGCAATCAATATGCAGGAAATTTGGAAAACTCAGCAGGGGCCACAGGACTGGAAAAGTTCTGTTTTCATTTCAATATTAAAGAAAGCCAAAGCCAAAGAATGTTCAAATTACCATACACTTGCAGTCATTGCAAATTATAGCAAGATAATGCTCAAAATCCTTCAAGCTAAATCTCAGCAGTTTGTGAACTGAGACCTTTCAGATGTACAAGCTGGATTAATAAAAAGAGAGTAAGCAGAGATCAAGTTGCCAACATCCATTGGATCACTGAAAAAGCAAGGGAATTATGGAAAAAACATCCACTGCTTCATTGACAGTGCTAAAGCCTTTGACTGTGTGAATCACAACAAACTGGAAAATTCCTAAAGAGATGGGGGCAGCAGACCACCTTATCTGCTTCTTAAGGAACCAGTATGTAGGTCAAGAAGCAACAGTTAGAACTGGACATAGAAAAATGGACTGGTTCAAAATTGGAAAAGGTACACATCAAGGCTGTATATTGTAACCTGCTAATGTAACTTATATGCAGATTGTATCATATGAAGTGTCAGGCTAGATGAATCACAAACTGGAATCAAGAGTGCCATAAGAAATATCAATAATGTCAGATATGTAGATGACACCAACATTATAACAAAAAAATGAAGCAAAATGAAATAGCTTCTTGAATACAGAGAGTGAAAGATTAGAGTGAAAAAGTTGGCTTAAAGTTCAGCATTTAAAAGACCAAGATCATGGCATCCAGTCCCATCACTTCACAACAAATAAATGGGGAAACAATTGAAACAGTGACAGACTTTATTTTCTTTGGCTCCAAAATTACTGCAAATGGTGACTGCAGCCATGAAATTAAAAGATACTTGTTCCTTGGAAGAAAAGCTATGACAAACCTACATAACATATTAAAAAGCAGAGACATCACTCTGCCAACAAAGATTAGTATAATCAAAGCTATGGTTTTTCCAATAGTCATGTATAGATATGAAATTTGAACCATAAATAAGGCTGAGAGCCAAAGAATTGATGCTTTTTAACTGTGGTGTTGAAGAAGACTCTTGAGAATTCCTTGGACTGCAAGGATATTAAACCAGTCTATCCTAAGGGTAATCAACCCTGAATAATCATTTGAAGGACTGATGATCAAGCTCCAATATTTGGCCACTCGATGTGAAGAGTCTGTTCATTGGAAATCACACTGATTCTGGGAAAGATTGATGGCAGGAGAAGGGGATAGCAGAGGATGAGATGATTTGATAGTATCATCGACTCAATGGCCATGAATTTGAGCAAGCTCTAGGAGATGGTGAAGGACAGGGAGACATGGCATGCTGCAGTCCATGGGGTCGAAAGAGTCAGACCTGACTGAATGACTGAACAACAGTAAGACAGTTGAGACATGAAATGTTGACTCTGACTTCTTCGTTTTGGAGTCTAAGCTTCACTAGACGTGAGCAATATCTATTCAGCATTTTTATTAGCTGGTTGATATCATGCTAGAAGCTTGAATCAGCCATGGTGGGAAATTCTAGAATCCATAACCCAGGAGAAATGTTTGTCAGAAGGTTTTTGACTTGATGTGTATTTAGAAAAATGGAAATTTTCAGTAATTATGACTAATTACTGGAATGACAAATGCCAGGCTTGCTTTTATAAGTATATAATGGTAAGGTGACATGCCAAGACCTTGTTCAACATGGCAGAAATGGTGAAATCCAATTCTTTAACACATGCTTGTAGAAAGAGCATCATCTATTAGACACAGAATAAAGCAATGGTAGTATTGTAGAGATGACCTCTGACTCTAGACAAAGAAAGATAGTTTCTGTTTTTCATGTCAAAGAACAAAAATGTCAGTCCCTCCTAGGGCAATCCAGGTAGGAATTCCGACACAAATTTCCTAAAGTGGAAAATTTAGCCTTGTTATTGGACAGTTCTTGGTTTCTTATTCAATGGGAATTATATTTACAGGATGAGTTTAGTTTAGAAGTGCTATAAGAGACAGCATTTTGTGATATTCTAAAACAGAAAATATCCCCAATCTTAAAGTTTCCTGTGGTGAGTTGGGACTTCCATGTACTGGTTCTGGAAGCTAGATGTGCACATTTGTTCTCCACTTTGAGCTCTGTGACATTATTTGTAAGCTTGAAATCAGTCATGATGAGTTTATTTATACCATGGAACCTGAAAAACACTACAAATTGGGCTTTTCTCCTTTTCTACAGAAAGATGATCATAAAACCTTTACCAGAACAACACTGGGCATTATAATAACTTAACATTAAAGCCATAAACATAGTCAAAATTTTATTCAGAAGATTTTTTTTCATTTAGTATTATCCTTTTAAAATAACTTTGGTTTATAATATATTTGGTTCACAATATGTTTATATTACAAACTAGCAGCATGACAATAACAGACTTATGCAGCAAAGTTCATTTATATCTACACTTTGAAATATAAGGGGTCCTATTGAAATAAGTAGTACAGATAAGAGTGGAGAATTGGGCTTCCCTGGTGGTCCAGTGGGTAAGGACAATGCTTTGTAGTGAAAGGGGTGCTGGTTCAATCCCTGGCCTGGGAAGATCTCACCTGCCAGAGTGACTGGACTGATGTGTCTAAATACTGAGCCAGAGCTCTGGAGCAAGGGAGGCCACTGCGATGGGAGGCCTACACAGGCCAAAGAACAAAGATGGATGAAAATTAATAAATGAAAGACCAATAGAAGTACGCCCCCCCAAAAAAAATTAGAAAAAATAAAGTGGAAAATTGACAGGTATTTAGTCACCCATCATTTAATACATTTTAAGGCCTAGTATATGTACAAATATGATTGTTTTAGAGAATACAAAAGATGTATATGTTTCACTTTAGGTAACCAAGAGTCTATAAAGACAAAATCCAAATGAATAAAATACTTGGAGAACAGTTAACTTCCATCAAAGGGATACATGGTAAGTATAATGAAGATTAAGAGGTAAAAAGAGTTGAGTACTGGGTAGACTTTTCAATATTGCATAATGAAAGTGAGACTAGAGCAGAATCTTAAAGAAACAACAGTATTTGAATAACAACTGGGAGCACAGAGAGGTAATTTCTGACATGATCAAGGAGCCAAGTAAGCAAAAAACTATAGGAGCAGGTGTTGTGTGTTTAGGGTCTGTTAATAGACCATTCTGATAAGATTAAAGGGGATAATTAAAAACAGTACAGACATAATGAAATACAGAAAAGGAAAGGAAGGGTAGAAAGAGGGCAGAAAAGAAGAAAGGAAAGAAGGAAGGAGAGAGAGATTAGGTAAGGAATAAAGCAAGGAATAGAAGCAGAAAGAGTTACTCAATACAAAGCATCATGTGAAATAGTGCTCATGTATATCACATCAGGTTCTCTACTGGTTTCTGGGGGCAGACACTGTCCTCTTTTCACTTATGAGGAGACCAAGACTGAGCCAGATGAACTCTAAAAATTACAGTTACCAAAGATGGAGCTTTATGTCCAGTTCAGCATCTCTACCTCTAGGACCAGGGTTCTTGCCACAACATTATGTACTCTGGCATTTGATTTCTGGAAAACTCTATCAGTTTCCCCAAAATACTGTTTTAGTTAAATACCAGTCAGAGAAGGAAAATGTTACATGCAGGAGTACAGGAGTTTGAACCTGCTGTATTTAGGCAAATTAACACTTAATAAATGGCTTGATTGTGTAGAGAATAGACTTCCATGTTTGAGTGAAGGTTAAGGTTGACAAAAGAGCAGGACTCCATATCTAGTTGAAAAGACACCCACGGTCAATAGCCATATGCTACAAAAGGAAACAGGCCGCAGTCATTGTCATGGAAGGAGACAGAACATTCAACTCAAAGGATATACTGAATCCTGAGCATTTATTATGAATTGTACCTATAAATATTTCCCATATTACAGAATTAGTTCACTAGAGAACAAAAAATGGTAAAGATAAATGGGGTGTAATTTAAGTAGTCTCAAACTTTCCTGCAAGCTTCAAGATCACTGCACATTGTTGGATTTGTTCATAATGGCCTGGACTGTATCCCAAAAATACCACTGGGAGAGACTCAGCAGACTGGCCAGTCTAGAAACGTAAAATGAAGTCATTTGGACTTGGCTAAGGCTATGGATGATCTGACAGTTTGCAATTTATATATTTTTTTGGTCCCTTTAACATTCTTTATCTGCCTTTATTTGCTCAACGGCCCTTTGCTGAAGTTCACACTCAGCTTACCACATTCGGTGAAGCACACAGCAGTGGACAGGGGAATTTAATCCAGAAATCAGCCTGACTTGTCTTTGAGATGTATTTTAGCTTTTAAGACTGTGCTATGAGGATGCATAAGTAAGAGCCCTGGCTAGGTCAGGTGGCCTGAGAGCCCCAGCAGTATCCTTAGCAATGCCTTTTAGGTAGTGCTGTCAGGCAGACTCCTGTCTCCTTAACTGAGAGCAATGAGAATTTTAATAAAATGAGATTCTGGTTGTTTTGAAGCATGAAGCCTACTAGAAAGGAGAATCTGATCAGCTTTCACCATGCCTTTCATAATTGTGAATCCTTACATCTGACTGCCAGGAATTTGCCTTCCCAGACATTCAGAATAGATCATTTTCACCTCTCAGACACATTGCTGGGGATTCTTTCAACCTGCCTCCTAGCTTTCAGGTGGCAAGATGGCAGGCGTCCAGTCTCTCTGAAGAAAAAAGCCTTCATTTTTCATTGTGCCACTGTATTTTCCAACCCTTTTTGTTACATTCTGGAAACCTATTTGCTTTTTAACTGCTGCCACATTCTGGGAAAACATCTTTATCAAACAGTCCTCAATGCTGTGGCTTGAGTCCTTTTCATCAGGGTACCTGTAAGTCACTAGTTGAGATGAAAAGTCAGACTGTTTCCGTCCACCTGGTTATCTTTATGTAAAACCAATGTGAGTGTCATTGGCCTCTGTTTTTCTTTATTGCTGAAATATTCCTGGAATTGTCCCCATCTTCCCAGAAGACATAATTCAACACCATTGTCAAAATTCTCAAATTAAAATTCCTCTAAATACATGTGTCACATCAACTCTATTCTACAAAAAAGCCTTTTCCAATATATCAAGGAAATACTGGGTCAGACATGCTATAAGAAGGAATACTTGTCCACATTACTTCCCCCCAAATAACCCTCCAGCCTCTCTCCTGTGTTTTTGAAGAGTGTGATTTCTATTGGCTAGAGCTTAATTTGGATTCTAAACACATCTTGGCACTCAATGTACATATCTTCAGTATTCTTTTTAAACTGCACATAATGATGATAAGATAAAAAAGGTATTAGCCAGTCACATCTTAGATAAAGTTATTTAATTATACTGCTTCCCTGTGACATACAGCAGATACCAGATACACTAAGGAGTGCAACTAAAGTGGTATAAAGAAAAATGAAATTAAGAAGAAAGCAAAATGTAACTTTGAACAAGTAATACTCTAAGGAAGACAAGCCTAGTTATTCCAAACAGAGGACTATTCTTTGAAAGGGCTATGAGAATATCAAGTGCCTGGAAAAATGATGGGATGAGTTCAATTAGATCAACAGTTCCCAACTTTTTGACACCAGTTTTCATGGAAGACAATTTTTCCACAGACTCGGCAAGGGGGTGGTTTTGGGAAGATTTAAGCACATTACATTTATTGTGCTAATGATAATCAGTATTTGCAGTGCTCCCCAGTGCTCCTAGACAGTGTATTAAAAAGCAGAGATATCACTCTTCCAACAAAGATTAGTATAGTCAAAGCTATGTTTTTTTTCAGTAGTCATGTAAGGATATGAGAGCTGGACTGTAGAGAAAGCTGAGCATCATAGAATTGATGCTTTTGAACTGTGGTGTTGGAGGAGACTCTTGAGACTCCCTTGAAGTACAAGGAGATCAAACCGGTCAATACTAAAAGAAGAAGTCAACCCTGAATATTCATTGGAAGGACTAATGCTGAAACTGAAGCTCCAATACTTTGGTCACTTTATGTGAAGTGCTGACTACTTGGAAAGGATCCTGATGCTGGGGAAGATGGAACACAGGAGGTGAAGAGGATAACAGAGGATGATATGATTAGATGACATCAGTGACTCAATGGACATGAGTTTGAGCAAGCTCCAGGAGATGATAAAGTAAAGGGAAGCCTGGCATGCTGCAGTCCCTGGAGTTGGACATGACCAAGCAACTGAACATCAGAACTAGCGTTTTGACCTTGGCTTCATCTCAGGTCACCAGACATTAGATTCTCATCAAAAGTGTGCAACCAAGATCCCTCACATGTGCAGTTCACAGTAGAGTTCGAGATCTTAATGGGAATCTAACACTGCCACTGATCTGACAGGAAACTGAGCTCAGGTGGTAATGTGAGTGATGGGGAGTGGTTGTAAATACAGATGAAGCCTTACTCAACGTTGGTCTGTGACCATGGGTTTGAGGGTCCTTGATCTAAAAAAGTATTCTAATTTTTAACTGCTTCCTGGACATAGATGTAACTTTAAAGTGGTATAAAGAAAAATGAAATTAAGAAGAAAGCAAAATGTAACTTTGAACAAGTAATACTCTAAGGAAGACAAGCCTAGTTATTCCAAACAGAGGACTATTCTTTGAAAGGGCTATGAGAATATCAAGTGCCTGGAAAAATGATGGGATGAGTTCAATTAGATCAACAGTTCCCAACTTTTTGACACCAGTTTTCATGGAAGACAATTTTTCCACAGACTCGGCAAGGGGGTGGTTTTGGGAAGATTTAAGCACATTACATTTATTGTGCTAATGATAATCAGTATTTGCAGTGCTCCCCAGTGCTCCTAGACAGTGTATTAAAAAGCAGAGATATCACTCTTCCAACAAAGATTAGTATAGTCAAAGCTATGTTTTTTTTCAGTAGTCATGTAAGGATATGAGAGCTGGACTGTAGAGAAAGCTGAGCATCATAGAATTGATGCTTTTGAACTGTGGTGTTGGAGGAGACTCTTGAGACTCCCTTGAAGTACAAGGAGATCAAACCGGTCAATACTAAAAGAAGAAGTCAACCCTGAATATTCATTGGAAGGACTAATGCTGAAACTGAAGCTCCAATACTTTGGTCACTTTATGTGAAGTGCTGACTACTTGGAAAGGATCCTGATGCTGGGGAAGATGGAACACAGGAGGTGAAGAGGATAACAGAGGATGATATGATTAGATGACATCAGTGACTCAATGGACATGAGTTTGAGCAAGCTCCAGGAGATGATAAAGTAAAGGGAAGCCTGGCATGCTGCAGTCCCTGGAGTTGGACATGACCAAGCAACTGAACATCAGAACTAGCGTTTTGACCTTGGCTTCATCTCAGGTCACCAGACATTAGATTCTCATCAAAAGTGTGCAACCAAGATCCCTCACATGTGCAGTTCACAGTAGAGTTCGAGATCTTAATGGGAATCTAACACTGCCACTGATCTGACAGGAAACTGAGCTCAGGTGGTAATGTGAGTGATGGGGAGTGGTTGTAAATACAGATGAAGCCTTACTCAACGTTGGTCTGTGACCATGGGTTTGAGGGTCCTTGATCTAGACTGAGGGAGAGCTGTGTGAAAACACAGGAGTCGCCTTAAAACTACTTTTAAAATGTGTCCATTTGGAGGACAAATAGATATTCAGGATACCCTAATTTGATCCAATAAATTAGTTTACCTCTGTTCATTCTCCCTTGTTTGCTAGTTCCAGGAAAATATAACCAGTTTCATGTACATACCACTCAGGAACCTTCTCCAGCATCAAACTTGCTCTCCTTTCAAACTGTTGTCCATGTGTCACAGCTACCTATACATAGAGGAACACGGACGTACACTCTACACAGTCCTTACTAGATAGGCATTGCTTTGTGAATATAATGACATCAACACATTTGATTCATACTAAGTACTCCAAGGAAATGAACAGGGAATTAAGCCCTACTTGACTGAAACTACTGGAAGGCTTCTGGAAAAGGTGAGCCAACTCTACTGTGTCATTTTATTTGTAAATCAGTAACTCTAAGTTCCTTTTCTGAATTTAAATAATTTAAAGATTGACACCATAACTTGTGCTTCTTTTTATTTATACCCTGCACAGAGTAGTGATATTTATTGAGTGATTGCTATATGTCAGACATTGAGCTGAATGTGTTGTGGAAACTATCTTATCTAAATTTCACATTAACCCTATGATTATATGTGCTGCTATTATCCCCATTTGACAAATGTGAACACTGACTTGGACCAGTTAATATGACCTGTCAAAAGTTTCATTCTTCATGTAGGAAGGCTAGACTTAAATTAACATTTGTCTGATAACGAATATCCACTAAAATTATGATAAAAATTTTGTTAATTCTTTAGAGACTCTTTGGGAAACCAAATTGTCATAGAGCCCAAAAACTAGCGTTTTGACCTTGGCTTCATCTCAGGTCACCAGACATTAGATTCTCATCAAAAGTGTGCAACCAAGATCCCTCACATGTGCAGTTCACAGTAGAGTTCGAGATCTTAATGGGAATCTAACACTGCCACTGATCTGACAGGAAACTGAGCTCAGGTGGTAATGTGAGTGATGGGGAGTGGTTGTAAATACAGATGAAGCCTTACTCAACGTTGGTCTGTGACCATGGGTTTGAGGGTCCTTGATCTAGACTGAGGGAGAGCTGTGTGAAAACACAGGAGTCGCCTTAAAACTACTTTTAAAATGTGTCCATTTGGAGGACAAATAGATATTCAGGATACCCTAATTTGATCCAATAAATTAGTTTACCTCTGTTCATTCTCCCTTGTTTGCTAGTTCCAGGAAAATATAACCAGTTTCATGTACATACCACTCAGGAACCTTCTCCAGCATCAAACTTGCTCTCCTTTCAAACTGTTGTCCATGTGTCACAGCTACCTATACATAGAGGAACACGGACGTACACTCTACACAGTCCTTACTAGATAGGCATTGCTTTGTGAATATAATGACATCAACACATTTGATTCATACTAAGTACTCCAAGGAAATGAACAGGGAATTAAGCCCTACTTGACTGAAACTACTGGAAGGCTTCTGGAAAAGGTGAGCCAACTCTACTGTGTCATTTTATTTGTAAATCAGTAACTCTAAGTTCCTTTTCTGAATTTAAATAATTTAAAGATTGACACCATAACTTGTGCTTCTTTTTATTTATACCCTGCACAGAGTAGTGATATTTATTGAGTGATTGCTATATGTCAGACATTGAGCTGAATGTGTTGTGGAAACTATCTTATCTAAATTTCACATTAACCCTATGATTATATGTGCTGCTATTATCCCCATTTGACAAATGTGAACACTGACTTGGACCAGTTAATATGACCTGTCAAAAGTTTCATTCTTCATGTAGGAAGGCTAGACTTAAATTAACATTTGTCTGATAACGAATATCCACTAAAATTATGATAAAAATAATTCTGTTAATTCTTTAGGATGACTCTTTGGGGAAACCAAATTGTCATAGAGCCCAAAAACCTTCCTCTAGAATTTGGCTCCATCTCGTCTATTCAGTCTATCTCCCCTTTTCTGAGTAGAGATACTCAGAACACCTCCAGGTAATCATGAATGATTTTCAACAGTTTATTATTCTCCCCTTTGCCATCCCAGTTTTGTCTACACTTTAGGATTTTACTGAGAACCTCCGTGATGGTTTAGGCTGAAGATCTGATTGTTCTGAATTTCAGTGTCTGCATTGAACATCATTATCTGCCTGTACTGAACTTTATGTAACTTCTTCTAACTTATTTTCCTGATCTGAAAGTGAAAGAAATGATAGTCACTGCCTCACAGTCACCCTGTGAGAAGTAAATGTGTAAACAGTAGAGTAGAGTCTGGCATATTAATAATTTTATTTTTATATTATGTCAGTAGTATTGTCATTATTGTTGTAGTATTTATGTCAGACCATCTTTATCACTTCTCTGAATTTTCTCAAAGTTATTTTAGTAGCAGGTTTTTTTTTACGTATTGGCTATTCTATCAACTAATGATATATATTCAGTTGACGACAAGCAGTCATGCAAAATTTCTGAGGACAAAATTCCTGCCCTCATCTTAGTTCTAGTCAGAATGTGCCCACACAGCAGAATTCTGGGTCCCAACCAGGTGTGTGTTTTTCCCAGATCTTGAGTTATTTATACATAGGCAAAGAGCATATCACAGATGCCAAAGGGAAATCATTTTTGCATTAAGATAAAATTCACTCCTGTGATGATTGGTGTCAGTATCTTGCTTGCTCGATTTCCTGGATTTTGAGATGGACATTTACTTTAGCCATAGACCTGATTATTCTTTCAAGTCTTTGAAAATGTAAATTTACTCATTCATGATAATGTATCTCAGATTCCTCATTGCAAATTCATCTGAGTTTACTCACTTAGAGAAACCGCAAGAAGGACTCAGAACCTTATATTTAAGTATTTCCTGTGTGGTTTGCTGTTTTAACAGAATGTGTCTGTTTTTAAGGAATTTATAGTTAGATTATGTAAAAAGATGTCTGTGTGATAAATTTAATCTCTTCCTTGCCTCTTGCTTCTGGCAACTTGAAGTAAACACTTTGACTAAACACTGTGCTCTGAGTGCCTGATAAACTAAGTTATCTCAGCCTAAAACGAGGAAGAGAGAGAACCAGTTTCCTCCTCTGGGATTTGCATCCCAAACTCCAGAAATAGGAAGACTTCCATAGATATTTGTAGATTAGATGTGGGAATGCTAACGAGGAAAGATATTTCAAAAATATTGGAAACTACAAGAGCTTTTACAAGAGTGTATAATGATGTATTACATGTTATTTTATCCCAGGCCTGACACTAGCTTCATCTGCTATGAATGAAACTATCCTTTTCCAGAGGAAACATTAAAAGGACTTGAAGACTACATTCCAGTATAATAGAGAGAATGGAAACATCATGAACATAAAATTTAAAAGTAACTGACAAAGGGCACTAGACATAAGATAAATCTGAGACAATGTAGGGGATTCAAAGTAAAGAAATCACTTTGAGTGGAAGATAAGAAGATAATTTTATCTAAACACATACACGCAAAATATAATCGGCAAGACTCTATTGAGATTTAGCAGGACAAGGTTGCTGAATGGAAGACAGATATAATTTGTTCTGAAGATAATACAATACATAGAAAAGGAATAAAATTGTATATCTTCAAAAAGTCTATAATGATGATAAATCAAGGAAAATGAAATGGTGAATAAGGGGGGGAAGCAATGGATTTCAGATAAAGAGACTTTGATACAGAATAAATGATATAGCAGGAATATGCTGCAAAACTCATGTAGAGGGAAGGCTTAAACAAATGTCTGTATTAAGACAGGCTATCTATCTATCAATCTATCTATCCATCTATCTATAATAAGGCTCTTCAGCCATGTCTGACTTTTTGCGACCCTATAGACTATAGCCTGGCAGACTTTTCTGTCCATGAGATTCCCCAGAGAAAAATATTGGAGTGGTTTGCCATTTCTTTTTCCAGAGGTATTCCTGACCCAGTGACTCAGCCCAAATCTCCTGTGGATCCTGCATTGGAGAGATTCTTTGACACTGAAGCACCTGGGGAGCCCCTACCTATATTAATATATGGATATAGATTTGTTTCTTTTGTTCATTTGGTCAGTCGTGTCTGACTCTTTATGACCTCATGGACTGCAGCACAACAGGCTTCCCAGTCCTTCACTGTCTCCCAGGGTTTGCTCAAGCTCATGTCCAGTGAGTCTCTGATGCCATCCAACCATCTCATCCCCTATCAGCTCCTTCTCCTCTTGTCTTCAATCTTTCCTAGCATCAGGATCTTTTCCAATGAGTTGGCTCTTTGTATCTCGTAGCCAAATTATTGGATCTTCAGCTTCAGCATCAGTCCTTTCAATGAATATTCAGAGTTGATTTCCTTTAGGGTTGACAGGTTTTATCTCCTTGTAATCCCAGGAACTCTCAAGAGTCTTCTGTAACACCACAGTTCAAAAGCATCAACTCTTCAGCTCTCAGCTATCTTTATGGTCCAACTCTCACATCCATATATGACTACTGGAAAAATCATAGCTTGATGAAATGGAACTTTGTTGGCAATGTTATGACTCTTCTTTTTAATATGCTTTTCCTCTGAAGAGCAGACTCCTTTTAATTTCATGGATGCAATCAGAAACCACTGTGATTTTAGAAAGGAAGAAAAGAGCGTCTGTCACTTTTGCATTGTTTCCTCATTCATTTCCCATAAAGTGATGGAACCAGATGCCATTTTTGGGATGTTGAGGTTTAAGTCAGCCCTCTGCCTCTCCTCTTTCATCTTTACCAAGAGGCCATTTAGTTGAATGTTGAGTCTTTTACTTTTTTTAATTTAACTTATTTTTTTCCACAGTTTTGTTGTTTACTGCCATACATCAATCTGAATCCTCCATAGGTATACACATTATACCCACCCCCCACACTTCCTCATCTCCTTCCCCGCCCCACCCTTCCAGGTCCCCACAGAGCCCCTGTTTGAGATTGTTTACTCCCACAGCATATTCCCTTCCAATATCCATAAGACTGTGCTCAATGTCCGCCTATCCATTGCTGCTATGCCTATTCATTTATCAATACCATCTTTCTAGATTCCATATATATGTGTCAGTTTACAATATTTATCTTTCTCTCTCTGACATTCTTCACTCTGTATAATAGGTTCTAGATTCATCCACCTTACTAGAACTGATTCAAACGCATTTCTTTTTACCGCTGAATAATATTCCATTTTATATATGTACCACTGCTTCTTTATCCATTCATCTGTCGATCAAAATGTAGGTTACTACCATGCTCTAGGCTTGTAAATAGTGTGACAATGAACAATGAGGTACATGCGTGTCTTTCCATTTTGATTTCCTCTGGTTATGTGCCTAATAATGGGATTGCTGGGTCATATGGTGGCTGTATTTCTAGTTTTTGAGGAATCTCCACACTGTCTTCCATAGCGGCTGCATCAGTTCACATTCCCACCAACAGTGCAAGTCCCTTTTCTCCATTTATTATTTATTGTTTGTAGACTTTTTGATGATTGCCATTCTGATTGGTGTGAGGTGATATCTCATTTCAGTTTTGATTTGCATTTCTTTAAGGATGAGCAATGTTGTGTATATTTTCATGTGTTTTTTGGCCATCTGTATGTCTTCTTTAGAGAGATGTCTGTTTAGGTCTTTTTCCCATTTTTTGATTGGGTTGTTTATTTTTTTGGTGTTAAGTTTTCTGAGATATTTGCATATTTTGGAAATTAATTCTTTGTTGTTTCATTTTCTACTTTTTTTCTCCCGCTTTTAAGGCTGTTTTGTCTTTTCATGTGCAAAAGCTTTTAAGTTTAATTAGTTGTTTATTTTTTCTTTATTTCCATTACTCTAGGAGGCAGTCATAGAAGATCCTGCTTTGATTTACATCACTGAGTTTTCTGACTATGCTTTCCTCTAAAAGTTTTATGGTTTCAGGTGTTACTGTTGGTCTTTAATCCATTTTAAGTTTACCTTTGCATATGGTGTTAGGTAGTGTTACAACTTCATTCTTTTACATGTAGCTGTCCAGTTTTCCTAGCACCATTTGTTGAAGAGGCTGTCTTTACACCATGGTATATTCTTACCTCCTTTGTCTAAAATAAGGTACCCATAGATGCATGAGTTTATCTCTGAGCTCTGTTGGTCTATACCCTTGTTTTTGTGTCAGTACCATATTGCCTTGATATCTATTGCTTTGTAGTAGTGTCTGAAGACAGGAAGGTTGATTCCTCCAGCTCCATTCTTTCTCAGATCTGCTTTCGCTATACAGAGTCTTTTGTACTTCCATAAGAACTGTGCTATTTTTTGTTCTAGTTCTGTGAAAACTGCCATTGGTATTTGATAGGGATCACATTGAACCTATAGATTACATTTGGTGGCATAGTCATTTTTACAATGTTCATTTTACAACCCAGGAATATGGACTATCTCTCCTTCTGTGAATGTTTTTCATTTCTTTCATCAGTGTCTTATAATTTTCTGTGTACAGTTCTTTTGTCTCCTTCAGTAGGTTTATTCCTAGATATTGTATTCTTTCTGTTACAATGGTCAATGGGATTGCTTCTTTGATTTCTCATTTTGATTTTTCATTATTTGTATGTAGGAATATGGTGATCTCTGTGTATTGATTTTCTATCCTGTGACTTTGCAAAATTCCAAGACTACTGCTGGTAATTTCACACCTCTGTAAATTTAAAAAAATTGAAATTATATCAACTGTCTTCTCTGATCACAATACTATACGATTAGAAACCAATTACAAGAGAAAAAAATGTAAAAGACACAAAGACATGGAGACACATTTCTAAATAATGAACAGATTACCAAAGACATCAACAGGGAAATAAAAAAAAATCCTAGAAGAAAATGATAATGAAAACACAACAGCTCAAAACCTATGGGATGCAGCAAAAGTGGTTCTCAGAGGGAATTTTACAGCAATAAAATCCTACCTCAAGAAACAAGAAAAATATCATAAAGACAACTTATCTTTACTCTCAAAACAATGGGAAAAATAAGAACAAAAAAAAAACCCAAAGTTAGTAGCAGAAGAGTAATCATAAAGATCAGAGCAGAAATAAATGAAAAAGAAATGAAAGAAACAATAGCAAAGATTAATAAAACTAAAAGCTGGTTCTTTTAAAAGATAAACAAAATTAACAAATCTTTAGCCAGACTCATCAAGAAAAAAAGAGAGAAGAGCCAAATCAACAAAATTAGAAATGAAAAAGGAGAGATTACAACAGACAACACAGAAATACAAAGGAGGGGGCTTCCCTGTTGGTCCAGTGGGTAAGGACACCGCCTTTCAGTGCAAGGGGCGCCGGTTCTATCCCTGGCCTGGGAAGATCCCACGTGCCATGGAGTGGCTGGATCAATGTGTCCAATTACCAAGCTGGAGCTCTGGATCGCATGTGCCCAGAGCCAGTGTTCTGTGGCAGCAGAGGCCACTGTGATGGGAGGCCCACACCGGTCACAGAACAAAGATGGATGAAAATAGATAAATAAAAGACCAATAGAAGTGGCTCGCCCACACCTCTCCCTACCCAACCAGCCCCTTCCCCTACCACAAAAAGAAAAAAAAAAAAAATATATATATATATATACACAAAGGATTATAAGAGACTACTATGAACAACTATATGGCAACACACTGGACAACCTGGAAGAAATGGACAGACTCTTAGATAAGTGCTATCTTTCCAGACTGAACCAGGAAAAAATAGAAGTTATGAACAATCCAAATTCAAGCACGGAAATTAAATCTATGATCAAAAATCTCCCCCAAAATAAAAGCCTTGAGCCAGATGCCTTCATAGATGAAATCTATCATTTAGAGAATACCTAATTCCTATCCTTCTAAAACTCTTTCAAAAAATATTATAGGAAGCAATACTTCTAAACTCATCCTACGAGACCGCCATCACACTGATACCAAAACTAGGCAAAGATAGCAGAAAAAAAAAAAAATTACAGGCCAATATCACTGATGAATATAAACACAAAAATCCTCAACAAAATTCTAGCAAACAGAATTCAACAACACATCAAAAAGCTGGTACACCATGATCAAGTTGGGTTTATCCAAGGCATGCAAGAATTCTTCAATATTCACAAATCAATCAGTGTGATGCACTATATCAACAAATTGAAAGATAAAAATAATGTGATAATCTCAATAGATGCAGAAAAAGATTTGACAAAATTCAGCTCCCATTTATGACAAAACTCTTCAAAATATGGGCATAATTGGAACCTACCTCTAAATAGTCAAAGTCATGTAGGACAAGTGCACAGCAAACATTATTCTCAATGGTGAAAAACTGAAAGCTTTCCCTTTAAGATCAGGAACAAGCAGGGTTGTCCACTGTCGCCACTATTATTGAATATAGTCCTAGAAGTTCTAGCTACAGAAATTATAGAAGAAAAAGAAATAAAAGAATCCAGATTGGAAAAGAAGAAATAAAATTCTTACTGTTTGTAGATGACATGATTCTGTACATAGAAAATCCTAAAGATACTATCACAAAATTACTATAGCTAATTAGCAAATGTTGAGGTTTAAGTCAACCCTTCCACTCTCCTCTTTCATCTTCTTCAAGAGCCTCTTTAGTATAATTTGGCTAAAAGCAAGAGCTACATGCTTTCTTGGTGTCTCAGAAGTAAAGAATCTGTCTGCCAGAGCAGGAGACATAGATTCAAATCCAGCGTCAAAGAGATCCCCTAGAGAATTAAATGACAACTCGCTCCAGTATTCTTGTCTGGGGAATCCCATGGACTGAAGATCTTAGTGGTCAAAAGTCCATAGGTTATGACAGAGTTGGACATGACTTTGCAACTAAACAAGAAGTACCGACTTAACACGACCTGCTTTTCACTTAAGTTTTATGAAATGCTTAAGGAGATTGATACACCAGACTATTTGATTTTAAGGAAAGTGACAAAAATTTGGTGATAAAGTAATCATAGCCTGCTGGAATTCATAATAAAGAGCAAGAAAAGACAATATTAAACTAGAGGTGCTAATTTGGCAGGGCAAGGAGAAGGTAAAGGTGCAGCAAAACCACTTGGAGGGCATTGGGAGCCACATATGTGTTCCCTACTTGTAAATGGCATTGCATCTGAATGCGTTTGAATCTGTGTGGTGTCAGAGTCAGGGAAGAATCTTGAGGATGGGGTGTATCTCTTTTAGAGAATTCAAAATGCCTGATTTTTTTTTTCAAGTCACTGATTAGGCACACAGGCTTGCTCAAGGAGACTTATTTTTTAGACCCTCCTTATGACAAATGACAAATAAATAAATAACCAAGACATAAAACCCAGTAATGATGTCAGAAAGAGGACTCACTGGTAATGGAGATCTTACTGGTAGTGGAGGTTGGGATGATTCACTTCAGGGACTGTGGTTTTTACCTCTTAGGCTTTTCTTAGTGTTTCAGAAGGAGAAGAGAATCGGAAAACCAAAATATTGAAGTTCCTATTCTGCAGGCGTATTGAGTCTGTAGTCATCCCTCTCTATTTTACCAGATTTTTAACCTTAATTTGTGGAGCTTTTTATCTATGTTATGAGAGAAATATGACACTGAAGAAGGAGAGTTAATCTGGGTATAGAAATGTTTAACTAGGTTTCAGACATATAGATGTTGTATTGTCAGTGGGGCATGTATTCAGAAATAGCACAGGATAATATTGTCAAGGACAGGGATAAATCCAGGAAGAATAACTGTAGTTGTAGTTGCTGCTGGTGTTGGAGTATCAGGATGTAGAATTCAAGAGCCTCTTTAGTATAATTTGGCTAAAAGCAAGAGCTACATGCTTTCTTGGTGTCTCAGAAGTAAAGAATCTGTCTGCCAGAGCAGGAGACATAGATTCAAATCCAGCGTCAAAGAGATCCCCTAGAGAATTAAATGACAACTCGCTCCAGTATTCTTGTCTGGGGAATCCCATGGACTGAAGATCTTAGTGGTCAAAAGTCCATAGGTTATGACAGAGTTGGACATGACTTTGCAACTAAACAAGAAGTACCGACTTAACACGACCTGCTTTTCACTTAAGTTTTATGAAATGCTTAAGGAGATTGATACACCAGACTATTTGATTTTAAGGAAAGTGACAAAAATTTGGTGATAAAGTAATCATAGCCTGCTGGAATTCATAATAAAGAGCAAGAAAAGACAATATTAAACTAGAGGTGCTAATTTGGCAGGGCAAGGAGAAGGTAAAGGTGCAGCAAAACCACTTGGAGGGCATTGGGAGCCACATATGTGTTCCCTACTTGTAAATGGCATTGCATCTGAATGCGTTTGAATCTGTGTGGTGTCAGAGTCAGGGAAGAATCTTGAGGATGGGATGTATCTCTTTAGAGAATTCAAAATGCCTGATTTTTTTTTTCAAGTCACTGATTAGGCACACAGGCTTGCTCAAGGAGACTTATTTTTTAGACCCTCCTTATGACAAATGACAAATAAATAAATAACCAAGACATAAAACCCAGTAATGATGTCAGAAAGAGGACTCACTGGTAATGGAGATCTTACTGGTAGTGGAGGTTGGGATGATTCACTTCAGGGACTGTGGTTTTTACCTCTTAGGCTTTTCTTAGTGTTTCAGAAGGAGAAGAGAATCGGAAAACCAAAATATTGAAGTTCCTATTCTGCAGGCGTATTGAGTCTGTAGTCATCCCTCTCTATTTTACCAGATTTTTAACCTTAATTTGTGGAGCTTTTTATCTATGTTATGAGAGAAATATGACACTGAAGAAGGAGAGTTAATCTGGGTATAGAAATGTTTAACTAGGTTTCAGACATATAGATGTTGTATTGTCAGTGGGGCATGTATTCAGAAATAGCACAGGATAATATTGTCAAGGACAGGGATAAATCCAGGAAGAATAACTGTAGTTGTAGTTGCTGCTGGTGTTGGAGTATCAGGATGTAGAAGGAGTAGAGTCAGAGAAGGGGGCAGGAAAGGAAGAACAGGGAAGAAACTAGCAAAACTTCTTCATTTTTGAAATGAAACAAACACAGATAGACTAGTATTGAGGCAGTCATGCGGCTGAAGAAGGGATGAGAAAATTTAAAAAATAAAGTTAGATTGTAAATTCAGAGCATGAAGCATCTTTTAGAGAAAAACTGTGCAGGTTTTAAGATCAAATGAAGTCAAAGTTTAAAAGGATGAAAGAAAGAAGGAACACAGGGCTAAGAGTAGATACAAAAGAGCAGCATAAAATGAAACAACAACAACAAGAAAAGAATTTCAAGAAATCTGATGCCCACACTAAACTGAGACTCACAGAAATAGTATTTAAAAATAAAGTCAGTATTTAAATTAAAATAGTATTTAAAAATAAAATCAGTATTTAAATAAAAATAGAATTTAAAAATAATATCATGGGTTTTTGATGCTATATACAAGGAAAGGATGTGATTGATACTTGAGGATAAGAATATTAAATGCAGTAAAGAGAAAAGAGATCATCTTGTGCTCTGCTTTTATTGTACTTTCACACTTTCTAAACAGCAGATGGATCATCCCCTTTAGGCTTAAACCATGGGTCACTGTCTTTGCTTTGTTGTAATCAACACCTTTTATCCTTTCGTGACTCTGCATTTACAGTTTCATTTACTAACAGAAATTGATGGGTCTATCATCATATTTGAAGATTTTTTTGTCAAACATTTCTTCAAGAATTCTATAGATCAAGGTCAATAAATTATTATAGCTTAAGGTCACCAACACTGCAATAGCATGAGGATTGCTTTGACCTTCATGAATATGCATCACACTATTGATCTATTGTTAGTGAGAACCAGTTTTAATATTGTGGAGCTTTTTATCTATGTTATGAGAGAAATATGACACTGAAGAAGGAGAGTTAATCTGGGTATAGAAATGTTTAACTAGGTTTCAGACATATAGATGTTGTATTGTCAGTGGGGCATGTATTCAGAAATAGCACAGGATAATATTGTCAAGGACAGGGATAAATCCAGGAAGAATAACTGTAGTTGTAGTTGCTGCTGGTGTTGGAGTATCAGGATGTAGAAGGAGTAGAGTCAGAGAAGGGGGCAGGAAAGGAAGAACAGGGAAGAAACTAGCAAAACTTCTTCATTTTGAAATGAAACAAACACAGATAGACTAGTATTGAGGCAGTCATGCGGCTGAAGAAGGGATGAGAAAATTTAAAAAATAAAGTTAGATTGTAAATTCAGAGCATGAAGCATCTTTTAGAGAAAAACTGTGCAGGTTTTAAGATCAAATGAAGTCAAAGTTTAAAAGGATGAAAGAAAGAAGGAACACAGGGCTAAGAGTAGATACAAAAGAGCAGCATAAAATGAAACAACAACAACAAGAAAAGAATTTCAAGAAATCTGATGCCCACACTAAACTGAGACTCACAGAAATAGTATTTAAAAATAAAGTCAGTATTTAAATTAAAATAGTATTTAAAAATAAAATCAGTATTTAAATAAAAATAGAATTTAAAAATAATATCATGGGTTTTTGATGCTATATACAAGGAAAGGATGTGATTGATACTTGAGGATAAGAATATTAAATGCAGTAAAGAGAAAAGAGATCATCTTGTGCTCTGCTTTTATTGTACTTTCACACTTTCTAAACAGCAGATGGATCATCCCCTTTAGGCTTAAACCATGGGTCACTGTCTTTGCTTTGTTGTAATCAACACCTTTTATCCTTTCGTGACTCTGCATTTACAGTTTCATTTACTAACAGAAATTGATGGGTCTATCATCATATTTGAAGATTTTTTTGTCAAACATTTCTTCAAGAATTCTATAGATCAAGGTCAATAAATTATTATAGCTTAAGGTCACCAACACTGCAATAGCATGAGGATTGCTTTGACCTTCATGAATATGCATCACACTCATTTTAGTCTTAATTTTTCTTTTTTTTTTCTTTTTACTTTAAGAACTAAAACCCTAGGGAAAAAACCTGAGTTCCTTATTTTAGTCTGAATGTGATCTGAAAGTAGTTAACCTTGGAAAGAAGGTAGAAATGAAGACAAACTTTCCTTCTGGCCTCCTGATGCCTCTGTGTGAATTGATGGATCCCTCAAGGATGAATGCGACACCATGACAAGTGTGGAGGGAAAAGTTATGCTGAAACTGACATTCACAAGGGGTATTAATTGCAAGTATCCATCTCTCTAGTGATCATGTACTTTTTTTCCCCAGGAAGTAAACCAACCAAGAATCTTACTTTTGATGGAAAGAGTGTTTAGAGTTCTGTTAAATGTTAATATATTTAACTTAAATTCATATTCACAATAACTTTAGGTATTTTTAAATCTCAAACTTATGTATAAATGTTAGGTAGGATGGGGTGGGGAGCCCTTCTCCAGGGCTTCTTTCTGATCCAGGCATTGAACTGGTGTCTCTTACATTGCAGGAGGATTCTTCACTCTCTGAGCTACAAGGGAATCCCTTACCAGATATAGATGCACCATTTTGACCTGCTTTTACTCCTTAGGATATATTAGAAGCTAAATTTCTGTCTCAGAATTTAAATTACCCCCTTTTCCATCTTTTGCTATATGGTTTCTTGCTAGTTAGAAATTGAGCTGTAAAAGTCTTTATTAGGGCTTCCGGCCGGCCGGGGCAGAGCGGCAGTTGATAGAGGCGTACAATGAGGCCTTTGGCGCTCCTGCTGCCAACCGAGAGCGCGCTGTCGGCGCGCCGGCGACTTGGCCGAGGCTCAGGGAAGTAGTGTGGAGAAGCCCGTAGTGCGATTCGAGGCTGTGTGCTCAGTGCTTTGCTGATGGTGTAAAAATGTTTGCAACATTCAAGTGCTGAGGAAATTTGGAGATTCCGGTGAGACTATAGCTGTGTCACTGGGTTATGATGCCGTCTCGTACCAGCCTAGCTACTGGAATCCCCAGTAGCAAAGTGAAATACTCAAGACTCTCTAGTACAGACGATGGCTACATTGACCTTCAGTTTAAGAAAAGCCCTCCTAAGATCCCGTATAAGGCCATTGCGCTTGCTACAGTGCTGTTTTTGATTGGCGCCTTTCTCATTATCATAGGCTCCCTCCTGCTAGCTGGCTATATCAGCAAAGGGGGGGCAGACCGGGCTGTTCCTGTCCTATCATTGGCATCCTGGTGTTCCTGCCAGGATTTTACCACCTGCGCATCGCCTACTATGCATCCAAAGGCTACCGGGGATACTCCTACGATGACATTCCAGACTTTGATGACTAGCATCTACCCCACCCCTGAAGAAAAGAGTTACAGATAGAACTGAGCCCAACTTTAAAACGTTGAATAGGAGCTACGGCTAAGGATGTCTGCCGTTTGCAGATGTTTGGCAAAACAGTGGCTAGATTTTATGGGTCCATCCTTAAATATGTTAACTAGGCTCACAAGTAACTCATTAGGCATTCTATATTTTTCATTTCCTGACTCTGGCAAAAGCTCCTGACGGGTTTTTTTCCCACGTGAATATGTAACATAGGAGAGAGTAGCAAGATTAATCGTGTGGGAAGGTGAGGGGTGACTGAAAAGTCCTCATCGTCAGTATGTTCTTGTGGCAAACGGAAGAATGCAGTATGTCATATTTCTTATTACTAAGTAATTTGTTTTGAAAATAAGATCTTAAGTGTCTTATCCCCATACTCTGACTTTGTGTTCTAGTGGAAAGCCTTGGCAAAATCAAGTATCAACGAGGTGCATCTATAATATTTTTTACTTGCTTTCTTACTAAAAACAGCTAGGAATTTTTTTAAAACAACAAATTTTCAAAATGTAAGCACTTTTTTCTTGGCCATCTCTGGCCTGGCTCACTGATAGGTTGACCACCATGTAATTTGGATCATTCTGTCCTGTGTAGATCAAGATGTTCTGTATATCATGCCTTTAAGGACTAGATTGTTGGCTGTTTCCTAAGGGAAAAAATGTAGACAAATGGTATTATTTAGAGTTTATAAAATCCTGTTGTTAGCAAAAAAAAAAAAAAAAAAGTCTTTATTAATTGTCTGTAGAAGTGCAACATCAGGAATATTTTCTTGTTTAGGTTTTGACTTATGACTTTGGAAGAGTATATAAACTAGGTTGATATAAAATGATATTCAATAGTTGAAATTGACTGTGAACTGACTGGTGAATGGGAAGTTCACTATTTCCATAAAGTTTAACATCTTATCATATAGAATTGTCAATACTCAATCTATTTGGTTCATGAAAATATGTCAAAATCTATATTTGATCTCGGAATATTTGAATTAATATGCACATATTACTTGAAAATTCAGGTAATTTTCTATAAGAACATTACCTGTTTCAAGAACATTACCTGTTTCATTCTCACTATCTGATTTAATTCCTTTTTTTATTTTAAATTCTGAGGGGCAGCATTTGCTACATTGTTTGAAAGGTTAGACCATTCTGATCCAATGAAATGTCATGCCTGGATAATCTAAGATTTTTTTTTTTTGGTATATAGTTGATTTACATTTTAAAGGAATGCCTGTTGAAGTGAACTGAGCTGTCTTACCCATATTTATAAAGGAATAGCCTGTTGAGTAGAACTGCACCTATGGTATACATTTCCTGACTCTGGCAAAAGCTCCTGACGGGTTTTCCCACGTGAATATGTAACATAGGAGAGTAGCAAGATTAATCGTGTGGGAAGGTGAGGGGTGACTGAAAAGTCCTCATCGTCAGTATGTTCTTGTGGCAAACGGAAGAATGCAGTATGTCATATTTCTTATTACTAAGTAATTTGTTTTGAAAATAAGATCTTAAGTGTCTTATCCCCATACTCTGACTTTGTGTTCTAGTGGAAAGCCTTGGCAAAATCAAGTATCAACGAGGTGCATCTATAATATTTTTTACTTGCTTTCTTACTAAAAACAGCTAGGAATTTTTTTAAAACAACAAATTTTCAAAATGTAAGCACTTTTTTCTTGGCCATCTCTGGCCTGGCTCACTGATAGGTTGACCACCATGTAATTTGGATCATTCTGTCCTGTGTAGATCAAGATGTTCTGTATATCATGCCTTTAAGGACTAGATTGTTGGCTGTTTCCTAAGGGAAAAAATGTAGACAAATGGTATTATTTAGAGTTTATAAAATCCTGTTGTTAGCAAAAAAAAAAAAAGTCTTTATTAATTGTCTGTAGAAGTGCAACATCAGGAATATTTTCTTGTTTAGGTTTTGACTTATGACTTTGGAAGAGTATATAAACTAGGTTGATATAAAATGATATTCAATAGTTGAAATTGACTGTGAACTGACTGGTGAATGGGAAGTTCACTATTTCCATAAAGTTTAACATCTTATCATATAGAATTGTCAATACTCAATCTATTTGGTTCATGAAAATATGTCAAAATCTATATTTGATCTCGGAATATTTGAATTAATATGCACATATTACTTGAAAATTCAGGTAATTTTCTATAAGAACATTACCTGTTTCAAGAACATTACCTGTTTCATTCTCACTATCTGATTTAATTCCTTTTTTTATTTTAAATTCTGAGGGGCAGCATTTGCTACATTGTTTGAAAGGTTAGACCATTCTGATCCAATGAAATGTCATGCCTGGATAATCTAAGATTTTTTTTTTTTGGTATATAGTTGATTTACATTTTAAAGGAATGCCTGTTGAAGTGAACTGAGCTGTCTTACCCCATATTAAAAGAAATATAGCCCCAAGAGAGGTTAATTATTATATAAAGATATAGTTTATCTTCAGTTTTGTGGGAATAGGTTTATTTCAGTTTAGTTCAGCTACTCAGTCATTCTCAACTCTTTTCAACCCCATGGACTGCAACACACCAGAATTTCCTATCTTCATCATGTCCTGGAGCTTGCTCAAACTCATGTCCATTGAGTCAGTGATGACATCCAACTGTCTCATCTTTTGTCATCCCTTTCTCCTTCTGCCTTCTATTTTTCCCAGCATCAGGGACTTTGCCAATGAATCATCTTTTCTTATCAGGTGGTTGAAGTATTGGAGCTTCAACTTCAGCATCATTCCTTACAATGAATATTCAGTGTTGACTTCCTTTAGGATTGACTGATTTGATTTCCTTGCAGTTCAAAAGTCTCACAAGAATCTTCTCCAACACCACAGTTTGAAGGCATCAATTCTTCAGCACTGTCTTCTTTATGGTCCAAATTTCACATCCATACATGACACCTGGGAAAACCATACCACTGACTATAAGAAATTTTGTTGGCAAAGTGATGTCTCTGCTTTTTAATATGCTGCCTAGTTTTGTCACAGCTTTTCTTTCAAGGAGCAAGTATTTTTTAATTTCATGGCTGCAGTGACCATCTGCAGTGATTTTGGATCCCAAGAAAATAAAATCTTTCACCATTTCCATTGTTTGCCCATCAGTTTGCCATGAACTGATGGGACCATATACCATGACTTTAGGGTTTTGTAGGTGAATGTGAAGTCATTGTTGTTGATGTTGTTACAGTTTTAGTCACCTAGTTGTATCCAACTCTTTGCAACCCCAAAGACTGTAGCTCACCAGATTCTTATATCTATAGGATTTCCCAGGAAATAATACTGGAGTGTGCTGCCATTTCCCTTTCCAGGGTATTTTCTTAACCCAGGGATTGAACCTGTGTCTTCTGCATTGGCACACAGATTCTTTACTGCTTAGGAACCAGGGAAGCCATCTATGAATCATTAGACTATAGCAGTTTTGGAGCCAAACATATCTTGGATTTAGCCCCCAAACATCAGTTTTGATATTTGTCTTTAAGCTAGTTAATCTCTCCAATGGCTCAGTTATTTCATCTATTGAACATGAATAATGGTGCTGATATGTACAGGTCAGCCTGTCCAAATCTGATAATTTTCAAAACAATTAGCCATCCTCAAAGCTTCATGGAAACTAATTATGGGTCAGTGCTGTATGACTAAGGCTAGATTCCAACCACTATCCCTATATTTAGTGTGTCCCATGAAAGGCTGGTGCTTATTCAATCAAGGAAACCCTATGGTGGGTCCTGCCAGTATCTTGACACAGTACATCATTAAAAGCACAAATCTTGTATCACACCAGATCACATTAAGTGAGGGAGACTGGTTCTCTCCAAAATCATAAATATTGAAAATGAAAGTTACTCAGTCATATCCAACTCTTTGCGAGCCCATAGAGTGTAGTCCGCCAGGCTCCTCTGTCCATGGGATTCTCCAGACAAGAATACTGGAGTGGGTAGCCTTTCCTTTCTCCAGGGGATCTTCCCAACCCAGGAATCGAACTGGAGTCTCCTGTGTTGCAGGTGGATTCTTTATCAATTGAGCTACCAAGCTTCAAGGAAAAGGTTGATGCTAAAATAATACCTTATGAAAGACCCTTTAACCCAGTTTTGTCACAGCTTTTCTTTCAAGGAGCAAGTATTTTTTAATTTCATGGCTGCAGTGACCATCTGCAGTGATTTTGGATCCCAAGAAAATAAAATCTTTCACCATTTCCATTGTTTGCCCATCAGTTTGCCATGAACTGATGGGACCATATACCATGACTTTAGGGTTTTGTAGGTGAATGTGAAGTCATTGTTGTTGATGTTGTTACAGTTTTAGTCACCTAGTTGTATCCAACTCTTTGCAACCCCAAAGACTGTAGCTCACCAGATTCTTATATCTATAGGATTTCCCAGGAAATAATACTGGAGTGTGCTGCCATTTCCCTTTCCAGGGTATTTTCTTAACCCAGGGATTGAACCTGTGTCTTCTGCATTGGCACACAGATTCTTTACTGCTTAGGAACCAGGGAAGCCATCTATGAATCATTAGACTATAGCAGTTTTGGAGCCAAACATATCTTGGATTTAGCCCCCAAACATCAGTTTTGATATTTGTCTTTAAGCTAGTTAATCTCTCCAATGGCTCAGTTATTTCATCTATTGAACATGAATAATGGTGCTGATATGTACAGGTCAGCCTGTCCAAATCTGATAATTTTCAAAACAATTAGCCATCCTCAAAGCTTCATGGAAACTAATTATGGGTCAGTGCTGTATGACTAAGGCTAGATTCCAACCACTATCCCTATATTTAGTGTGTCCCATGAAAGGCTGGTGCTTATTCAATCAAGGAAACCCTATGGTGGGTCCTGCCAGTATCTTGACACAGTACATCATTAAAAGCACAAATCTTGTATCACACCAGATCACATTAAGTGAGGGAGACTGGTTCTCTCCAAAATCATAAATATTGAAAATGAAAGTTACTCAGTCATATCCAACTCTTTGCGAGCCCATAGAGTGTAGTCCGCCAGGCTCCTCTGTCCATGGGATTCTCCAGACAAGAATACTGGAGTGGGTAGCCTTTCCTTTCTCCAGGGGATCTTCCCAACCCAGGAATCGAACTGGAGTCTCCTGTGTTGCAGGTGGATTCTTTATCAATTGAGCTACCAAGCTTCAAGGAAAAGGTTGATGCTAAAATAATACCTTATTTTAATTTTTTTTTGATATTAGCTCCAAATGAAGGCAGCAGAGAGGAATTTATAAGCATTTAGTTTACAGAAAACAGTCAGAGGGTATGGATCTCTCTCCCAGCCCAACAGTCTCTTCAGGCCATTTGTAATACAGTGAGGAAGGCATACCTAATTCTATTTTAGTCTTCATGACTTTTCCCCCAAAAAAGATGTTCCACCAGTTCCAAGCAAAATTTTAATTATCCAAAGTTGCTTTCTTTAGTGTTTAAATTCATCAGATAATTGCACAATTATCCATTTTGTTTTGAATGTGTAGATATACTGGCTCAAGTCCATTACCAACTAATGTACACCAAAGGTGAGAAAATTAGGAAATTTCTATTGATATTTATGTTTTCAGTTCAAAGGCATCTCTGTGACACTTATGCCTACTATCCTCATTAAAAGTTATCAGGCTCATTGCAACCAGCAATTAAGTTAAGGTAGGTATTACTCTTTGGCCTTCAGATTGAAGAGACATTGCTTCTACATGGGAGATAGAGCAGTACATTTCCCTGTTAACACAAGAAGATACTTCGTATAAACAATCTCAACTTTTGGTGACGGTTACAGATTTGAACATTTCTATACATACCCACAATGAATTGCACCCTTTTTTAAAGACATTTCGACTCTTTCAGTTGGAATTAATAATGTCCTTTGCCATTTTGGGCCCACTATTTCCAGACTCTTTTCAGTTGGACATTTTAGCAACCACTATCCCTATATTTAGTGTGTCCCATGAAAGGCTGGTGCTTATTCAATCAAGGAAACCCTATGGTGGGTCCTGCCAGTATCTTGACACAGTACATCATTAAAAGCACAAATCTTGTATCACACCAGATCACATTAAGTGAGGGAGACTGGTTCTCTCCAAAATCATAAATATTGAAAATGAAAGTTACTCAGTCATATCCAACTCTTTGCGAGCCCATAGAGTGTAGTCCGCCAGGCTCCTCTGTCCATGGGATTCTCCAGACAAGAATACTGGAGTGGGTAGCCTTTCCTTTCTCCAGGGGATCTTCCCAACCCAGGAATCGAACTGGAGTCTCCTGTGTTGCAGGTGGATTCTTTATCAATTGAGCTACCAAGCTTCAAGGAAAAGGTTGATGCTAAAATAATACCTTATTTTAATTTTTTTTTGATATTAGCTCCAAATGAAGGCAGCAGAGAGGAATTTATAAGCATTTAGTTTACAGAAAACAGTCAGAGGGTATGGATCTCTCTCCCAGCCCAACAGTCTCTTCAGGCCATTTGTAATACAGTGAGGAAGGCATACCTAATTCTATTTTAGTCTTCATGACTTTTCCCCCAAAAAAGATGTTCCACCAGTTCCAAGCAAAATTTTAATTATCCAAAGTTGCTTTCTTTAGTGTTTAAATTCATCAGATAATTGCACAATTATCCATTTTGTTTTGAATGTGTAGATATACTGGCTCAAGTCCATTACCAACTAATGTACACCAAAGGTGAGAAAATTAGGAAATTTCTATTGATATTTATGTTTTCAGTTCAAAGGCATCTCTGTGACACTTATGCCTACTATCCTCATTAAAAGTTATCAGGCTCATTGCAACCAGCAATTAAGTTAAGGTAGGTATTACTCTTTGGCCTTCAGATTGAAGAGACATTGCTTCTACATGGGAGATAGAGCAGTACATTTCCCTGTTAACACAAGAAGATACTTCGTATAAACAATCTCAACTTTTGGTGACGGTTACAGATTTGAACATTTCTATACATACCCACAATGAATTGCACCTCAGACTTTGTTTCTAATGGACCACTATTTCAGACTCTTTCAGTTGGAATTAATAATGTCCTTTGCCATCTGTGATCTCCCTTACTTAGTTCCTGATATGATCTGGACCAGCAGATGCCAGCATCAGTGGTTTTAGCTGAGCGATTGGTGGCAGCTGATTTCTAGCATGTGGATATGCCTCATTTTTGCTCCATAGCAATCTTTGCCTCTTCTGGGACTATAAGTCTGTCTTGAACTTCCACATGGATAGGGTTGCATCAAAATGTAATGGGGGAATCTTATGCCCAGGATGGCATAATAGAAAGATCAAGGGCTATGGACATATTATGTCCTTTGTAAGTTACTTAAAATTCTTGAACATCATGTTCCTTATCTGGAAAGTGTAGCACACATCTCACATTTTATGCAGGTTAAATAGGGTTAAGCCAGCAAAAGCAGGAAGCAAATGGCTTGACAACATTTGGCACCACATAATTGACATTTTGCTGTTGTTGTTCAGTTCCACAAGAGTGTCCAACTCTTTGTGTCCCCATAAATGGAAGCCCCATACCAGGCTTCCCTATCCTTCACTATCTCCTAAAGTGTTTAATCAAGCACATGACCATTGACTTGGTGATGCTATCCAATCATGTCACCCGATTTCACCTCCATTTCCTCATGCTCTCAATTTTTCCCAGCATCAGGATTTTTTCCAGTGAATTGTCTATTCCCAATAGGTGGTAAAAGTATTGGAGCTTCAGCTTCACCCATCAGTCTTTCCAAAGAGTATTCAGGGTTGATTTTAGGATTGACAGAAGCAATGTCTCTGCTTTTTATTAACCTGCCTAGGTTTGTAATAGCTTTTGTTCCAAGGAGAAAACATTTTGATTTCATGGCTGCAGTCACCATCTGCAGTGATTTTGAAGTGGAAGAAAATAGTCTGTCACTGTTTGCATTTTTCCACATCTATTTGCCATGAAGTGATGGGATTGGATGCCATGCTCATAGGTTTTTGAATGTTGAGTTTCAAGCCAGCTTTTTCACTTTCCTCTTTCACCTTCAGGAGGAGGCTCTTTAGTTCCTCTTTGCTTTCTGTCATTATGGTGATGTCATCTGCATTTCTGAAGTTGTTGGCATTTCTCCTGAAATTCTTTTTTTTTTTTTTTAAAGATTTATTTATTTATTTACTTTGGGCGGGGGTCGGGTTGGGGAGGGAGGAGAGTGGGCGGGCCACTTCTATTGGTCTTTCATTTCTCTATTTTCATCCGTCTTTGTTCTTTGGCTCCTGTGGGCCTCCCATCGCGGTGGTGTCTGTTGTTACAGAGGACCAGCTCTGGGCGCATGCACTCCAGAACTCCGGCTCGGTGATTGGACACATCAGTCGAGCCGCTCCGCGGCACGTGGGATCTTCCCAGGCCAGGGATCGAACTGGCGCCCCTTGCACTGCAAGGCGGTGTCCTTACCCACTGGACCACCAGGGGAAGCCCTCTCCTGGAATTCTTGATTTCAGTTTTTGATTCATCCAGCTCTGCATTTCGCATGATGTACTCTGCATGTAGATAAAACAAGCAGAGTGACAATATAAAGACTTGATGTATACATTTCCCAATTTGGAACCAGTTTTTTTTTCAATGTCCAGTTCTCACTGTTGCTTCTTGTTCTGCATACAGGTTTCTCAGGTATCTGGAAAGGTGGTCTGATATTCCTGTCTAAGAATTTTCCAGAGTTTGTTGTGGTGTACACAATCAAGGATTTTAGCATAGTCAATGAAGCAGGAATAGATGTTTTCCTAGAATTCATTTGCTATTTCAATGATCCAGTGTATGTTGACAGTTTGATCTCTGGTTCCTCTGCCTTTTCTAAATCCAGATATTACATATGGCAATTCTTGGCTAACACACTTCTAAAGCCTAGCTTGAAGGATTTTGAACACTACCTTACTAGCATATGAGATGAGCACAATTGTGTGGTGATTTGAACATTCTTTGGCATTGACCTTCTTTGGGATTGGAATAAAAACTGATTTTTTCCAGTCCCGTGGCCACTGCTGAGTTTTCCTAATTTGCTGACATATTGAGTGAAGTGTTTTTAACACCATTGTCTTTTAGGATTTGAACTATTTTAGCTGAGAATTCCATCACCTCCACTACCTTTGTTCATAGTAATACTTTTTAAGGACCACTTGAGTTCACACTCCAAGTTGTACAGCTCTAGGTGAATAACCACAGCATTGTGGTTATTCGGGTCATTAAGAATTTTTTGTATAGTTCTTCTCTGTATTCATATCACTTGTTCTTACAATTTTCTGCTTTTGTAAGTTCCTTACAATTTCTGTCCTTTTTTGTATCCCTTTGCCTGAAATATTACCTTGGTATCTATAATTTTGTTGAGAAGATCTCCAGTCTTTTCTACTTTATTGTTTTCCTCTATTTCTTTGCATTTTTCATCTGAGAAGTCTTTCTTATCTTTCCTTGCTATTTTCTGGAACTCTACACTCAGTTGGGTATATATCTTTCCCTTTCCCTTTTTGTTTTTCACTTCTCTTTTCTCGGCTATTTGTATGACCTTCTCAGACAACCATTTTGCCCTCTTGCATCTCTTTTCCTTGGTGATTGTTTTGGTCATTGCCTCCTGCACAGTGTTACCAATCTCCATCCATAGTCCTTTAGGTACTCTACCAGATCTAATCCCTTAAATCTATTTATCACTTCCACTGTATAATAAGGGATTTGATTTAAATCATATATAAATGACCTAGTGATTTTCATTACTTTCTTCAATTGAAGTCTGAATTTTACAAGAAGGAGTTCATGATCTGAGTTACAGTCAGCTTCAGGTCTTGTTTTTTTGCCGCAGAGCCCTCTACTTTTGAATAGATGTTTTCCTAGAATTCATTTGCTATTTCAATGATCCAGTGTATGTTGACAGTTTGATCTCTGGTTCCTCTGCCTTTTCTAAATCCAGATATTACATATGGCAATTCTTGGCTAACACACTTCTAAAGCCTAGCTTGAAGGATTTTGAACACTACCTTACTAGCATATGAGATGAGCACAATTGTGTGGTGATTTGAACATTCTTTGGCATTGACCTTCTTTGGGATTGGAATAAAAACTGATTTTTTCCAGTCCCGTGGCCACTGCTGAGTTTTCCTAATTTGCTGACATATTGAGTGAAGTGTTTTTAACACCATTGTCTTTTAGGATTTGAACTATTTTAGCTGAGAATTCCATCACCTCCACTACCTTTGTTCATAGTAATACTTTTTAAGGACCACTTGAGTTCACACTCCAAGTTGTACAGTTTAGGTGAATAACCACAGCATTGTGGTTATTCGGGTCATTAAGAATTTTTTGTATAGTTCTTCTCTGTATTCATATCACTTGTTCTTACAATTTTCTGCTTTTGTAAGTTCCTTACAATTTCTGTCCTTTTTTGTATCCCTTTGCCTGAAATATTACCTTGGTATCTATAATTTTGTTGAGAAGATCTCCAGTCTTTTCTACTTTATTGTTTTCCTCTATTTCTTTGCATTTTTCATCTGAGAAGTCTTTCTTATCTTTCCTTGCTATTTTCTGGAACTCTACACTCAGTTGGGTATATATCTTTCCCTTTCCCTTTTTGTTTTTCACTTCTCTTTTCTCGGCTATTTGTATGACCTTCTCAGACAACCATTTTGCCCTCTTGCATCTCTTTTCCTTGGTGATTGTTTTGGTCATTGCCTCCTGCACAGTGTTACCAATCTCCATCCATAGTCCTTTAGGTACTCTACCAGATCTAATCCCTTAAATCTATTTATCACTTCCACTGTATAATAAGGGATTTGATTTAAATCATATATAAATGACCTAGTGATTTTCATTACTTTCTTCAATTGAAGTCTGAATTTTACAAGAAGGAGTTCATGATCTGAGTTACAGTCAGCTTCAGGTCTTGTTTTTTTGCCGCAGAGAGCTTCTCTATCCTTAGCAGCAAAGTATATAATCAATCAGATTTCAGTATTGACCATCTGGTTATGTCCATGTGTAGAGTCATCTCTTTTGTTGCTGGCAGAAGAGGGTGTTTGCTATGATCAGTTTGTTCTCTTGGGAAAACTCTGTTAGCCTTTGCCCTTCTTCATTTTATATTCTAAGGGTAAGCTTGCCTATTATTTCAGGTATCTCTGACTTCCTACTTTTGCATTCCAGTTCCCTATAGTGAAAATTCATGATTTTCTTTGTGTGTTAGTTCTACAAGGCCTTGTAGGTCTTCAGAGAACCATCCAACTTCAGCTTCTTCGAGAATAGTGTTTGGTGCATAGACTTGGGATTATGGTGATAATGAATGGTTTGCCTTGGAAACAAACCAAGATCACTTTTTCATTTTTGAGATGGCATTCAAGTACTGCATTTCAGACTCTTTTGTTGACTATAAGGGTTACTGCATTTCTCCTAAGGTATTTTTGCCCATAGTAGTAGATAATAATGGTTATCTCAGTTAAATTTGCTCATTCTGTTCTTTTTAGTTCACTGACTCCCAAACTGTCCATGGATAGTCTTGCCATCTCTTGCTTGACCACATCCAATTTACCTTGATTATTGGAACAACATTCCATGTTCTTATATAGAACACGTTATTCTTCACAGCATCAGATTACTTTCTCCATCAGACATATCCACAACTAGGAGTGGTTCTCACTTTGGCTCAGCCTATTCATTCTTTCTGGAGCTATTTCTCTACTCTTCCTTGGTAGCATATTGGACACCTACTGACCTATGGGGATCATCTTTCAGTGTAATAGCTTTTTTGCCTTCTCACACTTTTCATGGAGTTTTCAAGGCAATAGTACTGAAGTGGTTCTCCATTCCCTACCCCAATGGATCATGTTTTGTCAGAACTCTCCACCATGACCTGCCTGTCTTGGGTGGCCCTGATTTTCACACCTCATTGTGTTTCATTTAGTTATATAAAGCTGTGATCCACATGATCATTTTGGTTAATTTTCTTTGATTATTGACATGGTGTTTCAATAATGGATTTATTATTTGAAACCATATCTTCTTAGCTTCAAAATTACATGTGTTCCAGCCGTATCTTTCCCTCTTCGATCTCCTTAGTTATTGAATGATGCTACATTTCTAGCTTAGTGCCTGTAACATAATGAATACTGAACAAAGGGATGGATGGATGCATGGGAAGTTGGACTAAAAGAAAGATTCATGATGAAATTCACTCCACTTTATTTCCTTTGAAACACAGCCTCTTGGTGTTCTGACTTTCCTCAGAGAGACTGAAGTCACCATGAATTAATTTTCCATGACTCCATCTTTCTCCTTTTCCTGCATGATTCCTGAAATTCCTTGTCTGGAGACAGTGTGCACTATAACATAGTGTGGGAATTTTCAGGCAATCCTCAGTCTCCGACTACAAAAGACTAACAGTATAAACAATTCATGATGATCTTAGAAAAATCTTTAAAAAATTGATTGCTAAGACATGTGGTACTTTTGATCAACTAATATCCCATAAAACAAACCTTAAGAGCAGGTCATCGGAGTAACTTTATTTTAATATGCAAGAAAATGGGCTTTACAACCATACAGTGATAGCATAGATCAACATGGTATTCCCCTTAGAACAGTTTAAGTTATAAGAAGAAAAGATATATAACCAAAGATAATATAACCATTCTACAGTCTTTATGTATTGAGCATGTTATATTTGTCTTCTTTATTATTTTACAACTACTGATAGACTATTTTGTTATCCAGTATCCCTAATGAGAATCATTGTGATTTGGTGCCATCAAAATTATGCTTCTTGGCTATAACAATTGTGTCAGATGCCTAAAGAGACAAGTCATGTCAAAGAGCTGGACTCTGGATGAACTTCTTTTCACTCATCTGTCTAAAAAAAAGATAGTAGAAAATATGGTCTGAAAGGAGTTCCACTTTTTTTTTTTTTTAAAGATTTATTTATTTATTTATTTTGGGCGGGGGTCGGGTTGGGGAGGGGAGCAGGCGGGCCACTTCTATTGGTCTTTCTCTATGTTCATCCGTCTTTGTTCTTTGGCTCCTGTGGGCCTCCCATCGCAGTGGCCTCTATCGTTGTAGAGCGCCGGCTCTGGGCACATGCGCTCCAGAGCTCTGGCGCGGTAATTGGACACATCAGTCCAGCCACTCCGCGGCACGTGGGATCTTCCCAGGCCAGGGCTCGAACCGGCGCCCCTTGCGCTGCAAGGCGGTGTCCTTACCCACTGGACCACCACAGGAAGCCCTCCACTTCTTGTACCTATGAATCTGTAAACTTAGAAACCAGTATAAGCTGTACATGATTATTATTATTCTTTTTACAGAGATGAAATTCATATACAATACAGTTCACCCATTTAAACTGTACAGTTTAGTGACTTTTAGCATATTCATTAGTCTTGAAAACCACTATGCAATTACAGAATATTTTTATTACCTTAAAAATAAACTGTATAGCCATTAACAGATATTTCCAAATGCCCTCTCCTTAGGCACTTGATGACCACTAGTCTACTTTTTGTTTCTACGGATTTGCCTTTTCTGAATAATATATATGAATGGAATCATACATCATGTGCATCCATGTTTTGTCATGTATCATAATACATCTATATTTATTCCCAAATATCATCCATTATATAGATATCCACAATTTTGTTTATCTATGCATCAATTAATAAATACTGTTTTTTCCACTTTGGGGCTATTATGAGTTAAGCTACTGTTAACATTTGTATATGTATGTTTGTATGAAAATATGTTTTCAGTTCTCCTAGAGATATACCTGGAAGCTGAATTCTTGAGTCACAGGTTAACTGTAGGTTTATTTTTCTGAGTAACATACACACCATTTTCCATTGCAGTTGCACCATTTTAGGTTTCAACTTACTTCTTTGCAGAAATTAACAAGATGACACTTAAATTCAAGTGGAAATAAAAGGACCCAAAATTTTCTCAAACAATTTTGGTAAAGAAGACAAATTGGAGGACTCAGATATTTCATTTTACAAAAGTCAGTGACTAAAACTATCCTCAATAAAAAGAAAGGCAAGACAAAACAGTTGCCTGAGGAGGCTGGACAAATAACTGAAGAAAGAAGATAAGTGAAAGACAGGGGAAAAAAGGAAAAATATTCACAACTGATTTCAGATTTCCAAAGAATAATAATGTGAGAAAAGACCTTCCTACAAGAGCAGTGCAAAGATACAGAGGAAAATGATAGAATGAGAAAGACCGGAGATTCTTAAAAAATCAAAATCTCAAGGGAAGATTACATGAACGATGGGCACAATAAAGGACACAAATGGTAGTAGAAGCAGAAGAGATTAAGAAGAGGTGGCAAGAGCTTCCCCTGGTGGTCCAGTGGGTAAGGACACCGCCTTGCAGTGCAAGGGGCACCGGTTCAATCCCTGGCCTGGGAAGGTCTCACATGCTGTGGAGCGGCTGGACCGATGTGTCCAATTACCGAGCCGGAGCTCTGAGCGCATTGGGTGGGCCCAGAGCGTTCCCTTCTCATTAGTGACTTTTAGCTTTTGAAAACCACTATGCAATTACAGAATATTTTTATTACCTTAAAATAAACTGTATAGCCATTAACAGATATTTCCAAATGCCCTCTCCTTAGGCACTTGATGACCACTAGTCTACTTTTTGTTTCTACGGATTTGCCTTTTCTGAATAATATATATGAATGGAATCATACATCATGTGCATCCATGTTTTGTCATGTATCATAATACATCTATATTTATTCCCAAATATCATCCATTATATAGATATCCACAATTTTGTTTATCTATGCATCAATTAATAAATACTGTTTTTTCCACTTTGGGGCTATTATGAGTTAAGCTACTGTTAACATTTGTATATGTATGTTTGTATGAAAATATGTTTTCAGTTCTCCTAGAGATATACCTGGAAGCTGAATTCTTGAGTCACAGGTTAACTGTAGGTTTATTTTTCTGAGTAACATACACACCATTTTCCATTGCAGTTGCACCATTTTAGGTTTCAACTTACTTCTTTGCAGAAATTAACAAGATGACACTTAAATTCAAGTGGAAATAAAAGGACCCAAAATTTTCTCAAACAATTTTGGTAAAGAAGACAAATTGGAGGACTCAGATATTTCATTTTACAAAAGTCAGTGACTAAAACTATCCTCAATAAAAAGAAAGGCAAGACAAAACAGTTGCCTGAGGAGGCTGGACAAATAACTGAAGAAAGAAGATAAGTGAAAGACAGGGGAAAAAAGGAAAAATATTCACAACTGATTTCAGATTTCCAAAGAATAATAATGTGAGAAAAGACCTTCCTACAAGAGCAGTGCAAAGATACAGAGGAAAATGATAGAATGAGAAAGACCGGAGATTCTTAAAAAATCAAAATCTCAAGGGAAGATTACATGAACGATGGGCACAATAAAGGACACAAATGGTAGTAGAAGCAGAAGAGATTAAGAAGAGGTGGCAAGAGCTTCCCCTGGTGGTCCAGTGGGTAAGGACACCGCCTTGCAGTGCAAGGGGCACCGGTTCAATCCCTGGCCTGGGAAGGTCTCACATGCTGTGGAGCGGCTGGACCGATGTGTCCAATTACCGAGCCGGAGCTCTGGAGCGCATGTGCCCAGAGCCGGCGTTCTGCAACGACAGAGGCCACCGCAATGGGAGACCCACAGGAGCTAAAGAACAAAGACGGATGAAAATAGAGATATGAAAGACCAATAGAAGTGGCCCGCCCACTCCCCTCCCTCCCCAACCCAACCCCCGCCCAATAAATAAATAAATAAATAAATAAATAAATAAATAAATAAATCTTTTTTTTAAAAAAAAGAAGAGGTGGCAAAAATACATAGAAAAAAATATGCAAAACAGATCTTAATGATCTTAATGGATAGCTATAATGATGTGGTCACTTATCTAGATCCAGAAAACTTGGAGTGTGAACTCGTGGTCATTTTAAAGTATTTCTACAAACAAAGCTAATAAACGTGATGGAATTAAAGCTGAGGTATCTAAAATACTTTCAGATGGTGCTGCTAAAGTGATGAATTAAATGTATTAGCAAATTTGGAAAGCTCAGCAGTGGCCAAAGGAATGGTAAAGGTCAGTTTTCATTCCAATCCCAAAGAAGGGCAATACCAAAGAACGTTCAAACTGCCATAAAGTTGCACTTATTCCACATGCTAATAAGGTTATCCTCAAAATTGTTCAAGCTAAGCCTAAGCAATATGCGAAGCAAGAACTTCCAGATTGCAGCCTGGCTTTCAAAAAGGAAAAAAACAGAGATCAAATTGTCACCATTAGTTGGATCATGGAGAAAGCAAAAGGATTCCAGAAAAAAACAAACAAACAAAAAAACCTCTATGTCTGCTTCATTGACATATGTTAAAGCATTTTAGTGTGTAGATCACAGCAAACTGTACAAAATTCTTAGAGATGGGGATACAAGACCACCTTAGCTGCCTCCTGAGAAACCTGTGTTCCAGTCAAGAAGTAACAGTTAGAACCATCCATGGAGCAACTGACTGACTCTAAATTGAAAAAAAAAAAAAGATTGAGAAGGTTGTATACCGTTTAACTGCTTATTTAACTTATATGCAAAATATATCATGTGAAATGCCAGTCTGTGTTAATCATCAACTAGAATCAAGATTGCCTGGAGAAATAGCAATTCCTCAGATATGTAGATGATACTGCTCTAAAGGGAAGAAAGTGAAGAGGAACTAAAGAACCAATTGATGAGAGTGAAAGGGATAATGAAAAAGCTGGCTTAAATCTCAAGATTCAGAAAACTGTGGTCAAGGCATCTGGTCCCATCACTTCACAGCGCATAGAACAGGAAAAAGTGAAAGCAGTGCATATTATTTTATTATTATTTGGTCTCCAAAACCACTGCAGAAATTGAGTGAAGCCATGAAATTAAAGGAAGCTTGTTTCCTGAATGGAAATATATGACCAATCTAGACAGTGTATTAAGAAGCAGACACATCACTTTTCTGACTGGTTCATACAGTCAAAGCCATGGTTTTTCTAGTAGTCATGTACCAATGTGATAGTTGAACAATAAAGAATGATGAGCACCCAAGAATTAATGCTTTTAAACTGTGATGGTGGAGAAGACTCTTGAGAGTCCCTTGGACAGCAAGGATATCAAACCAGTCCATCCTAAAGGAAATTACACCTGCATATTCATTGGAAAAACTGATGCTGAAGCTCCAGTATTTTGACTTCCTGATATGAAATGTCAACTGATTGGAAAAGACCTTGATGCTGGGAAAGATTTAAGGCAAAACTAAAAGGGGAAGGCAGAAGATGAAATGTGTATATAGTATCACCTACTAAATGGACATGAATTTGAACAAATTCTGGGAGATAGTGAAGGACAGAGAAGCCTGGTGTGTTTTAGTTCATGGGGTTGCAAAGAGTCAGATGTGACTTAGCAACTGAAGAGCAACAAATCCTTTTTCAGGTGGTAATATCTGCTTTTTTATTGCTGACGTTAGCAATTTTAGTCTCTCTCTTTATTGGTCAGTCTAAAGTTTCATCAGTTTTTTATGCAAATTATTTTTAATGTTTGTAAGTAGGAAATACAAGGACTCTGCTAAATATCCATTATGACTGATAATTGGAATCCAATATGTTATTAATAGTTTTTAATTATCTTTAGCTAATTATTCTCCTAAAACAGCTCATAACTCTTTATAGATGTATTGTCTGGAATTTAAGATGAATACTTTCTAAAATTATAGTTTCAATATATATATTCCTTCTTTGTTAGTAAAGATCAAGAAGTTCTATTAAGTGGACTTCCTTATATTCACCTCCCCAGCAATGTAAGTTTGTAGTAGCTCTACAGACGAGAGTTTGTAGCAAAGTATAAAATATTTTAAGTCTATTACCAAAAGGTAACAATATGACCTTTTCTTGATTATTTCTGTGCTTCACTTGTGAGATTTGTTTATCCAATGTGGATTTGAACTATTTATTGTTTTTTGTATTAAAAACTTTGGTTGAATTTCCTTTTGTCTTGTGTGTGTGTGTCTGTGTATATGAAGGGTCATTAATCAGTCCAATATCACAGTCTGTATTATTATATAAGGTCTTTAATCAATCCACTAAGTTATTTCAAACTTTTCCATTGATGTTATATTTCCTTTGAGGGGAAGTGCCCATAATTGAATGCTGTATTCCAGATTTGAAGACACCACATTTTTGTAACAAAAATGGATAATGTTCCTTGTATTGTGGAAAGGAGATTTCAGGTGATGTGAAAATGGTAACTCTGTGAAGACAAATGCTATAGGAGAATGGATTTGAAATCTTTGGAGAGAAGAAAGGAAAAGTTTCCTAAGTTATCCCAAGGGCATAGTGCTTCGGTATTCCAGATTTGAAGACACCACTTTTTGAACTGTATGTTCCTTGAATTTGAACAAAAAATTTTTCACCTACTAAATGGACATGAAAAATTAGTGAAGGACAGAGAAGCCTGGTGTGTTTTAGTTCATGGGGTTGCAAAGAGTCAGATGTGACTTAGCAACTGAAGAGCAACAAATCCTTTTTCAGGTGGTAATATCTGCTTTTTTATTGCTGACGTTAGCAATTTTAGTCTCTCTCTTTATTGGTCAGTCTAAAGTTTCATCAGTTTTTTATGCAAATTATTTTTAATGTTTGTAAGTAGGAAATACAAGGACTCTGCTAAATATCCATTATGACTGATAATTGGAATCCAATATGTTATTAATAGTTTTTAATTATCTTTAGCTAATTATTCTCCTAAAACAGCTCATAACTCTTTATAGATGTATTGTCTGGAATTTAAGATGAATACTTTCTAAAATTATAGTTTCAATATATATATTCCTTCTTTGTTAGTAAAGATCAAGAAGTTCTATTAAGTGGACTTCCTTATATTCACCTCCCCAGCAATGTAAGTTTGTAGTAGCTCTACAGACGAGAGTTTGTAGCAAAGTATAAAATATTTTAAGTCTATTACCAAAAGGTAACAATATGACCTTTTCTTGATTATTTCTGTGCTTCACTTGTGAGATTTGTTTATCCAATGTGGATTTGAACTATTTATTGTTTTTAGTATTAAAAACTTTGGTTGAATTTCCCTTTTGTCTTGTGTGTGTGTGTCTGTGTATATGAAGGGTCATTAATCAGTCCAATATCACAGTCTGTATTATTATATAAGGTCTTTAATCAATCCACTAAGTTATTTCAAACTTTTCCATTGATGTTATATTTCCTTTGAGGGGAAGTGCCCATAATTGAATGCTGTATTCCAGATTTGAAGACACCACATTTTTGTAACAAAAATGGATAATGTTCCTTGTATTGTGGAAAGGAGATTTCAGGTGATGTGAAAATGGTAACTCTGTGAAGACAAATGCTATAGGAGAATGGATTTGAAATCTTTGGAGAGAAGAAAGGAAAAGTTTCCTAAGTTATCCCAAGGGCATAGTGCTTCAAAGACAAGAGAGCATATCTTCCTAAAAATGATTTGGTGATAAAGTTACACTTTTTGGTGGGAGGTTTCTATGACCCACAAAACCTCTTTTTTTCTGTCTGAGATCAGAATCTATTTTGAAGTCTGTATGCTCCATCAATCATCTTAACATTCTTATTTCTGTGACTTCTGGTGCTCAGTAGCCAAATGGAAGACTAATCACAGAATTAACATTTTCAAATCGCCAACAACCTCCTTGGCAGATGTTCAGTCATATTACTAAAGTCTGTTGTTTTTCCCTACATTTATTGTTAATAATTAATGTACATTTCTAGGCAAAATTATATGCTATCACCATCTGGTTAATTTAATATAGTCAAATCTAAAGCACTTTATTAAATATGTTTGAAATAATCATCATCATTACTATAATATAGCAAGTCTCATTTTTTTCACTAAAATATGTCAGAAAATAGAACAATTCACCATATGTCAAATTCGTTACTATTAGTACAGATTCATTGTTTTTATAAAACTTCCTTCCTTGTATTATGTAGTCAGTGTTGGAATTCACAGAATGCAAAGTTCATAGATTAAATGGTAAACTATAAGCAGTCTATTGAATTTGCAGTAAAGAGCTTGGTAATAAAAATAAATTGTACCAAATAGGTGAAGAGAAATTATTTTCCACCTCCTCTTGTTAGTCTTCTGTTGAGCATCAAATGAAAATTCTGAAGAGTAACAACAATATAATTATATGGCATTTTTCTTTTTGAAATTGTCAAAGAAAAACAAATGATGTGAGGTAAATGTTCCTTTCTGAATTTGTTAAGTGCCAATATAATGGAGAATACATCATTTAGACATTATACAGTGTGTCCCTGTTGATAAGTTTTGCTCTGAAGATTGAAATGTAGATTACCACATGGTTTTTAATATCATATTGTTAATGTTCTACTTATGTAATAAAACTCCCAATATTCACATCAAAGGGTGCAGATATATTTCTAGGAATTCTTCACTTCATGGTTAATGTCACTCACAAAAGGTTTTTTTTTAAATGCTCCACTAAGGGGGGGAAAAATGCTATACGAGACTAGATTCGAAATATTTGCAGAGAAGAAAGGAAAAGTTTCCTAAGTTATCCCAAGGGCATAGTGCTTCAAAGACAAGAGAGCATATCTTCCTAAAAATGATTTGGTGATAAAGTTACACTTTTTGGTGGGAGGTTTCTATGACCCACAAAACCTCTTTTTCTGTCTGAGATCAGAATCTATTTTGAAGTCTGTATGCTCCATCAATCATCTTAACATTCTTATTTCTGTGACTTCTGGTGCTCAGTAGCCAAATGGAAGACTAATCACAGAATTAACATTTTCAAATCGCCAACAACCTCCTTGGCAGATGTTCAGTCATATTACTAAAGTCTGTTGTTTTTCCCTACATTTATTGTTAATAATTAATGTACATTTCTAGGCAAAATTATATGCTATCACCATCTGGTTAATTTAATATAGTCAAATCTAAAGCACTTTATTAAATATGTTTGAAATAATCATCATCATTACTATAATATAGCAAGTCTCATTTTTTTCACTAAAATATGTCAGAAAATAGAACAATTCACCATATGTCAAATTCGTTACTATTAGTACAGATTCATTGTTTTTATAAAACTTCCTTCCTTGTATTATGTAGTCAGTGTTGGAATTCACAGAATGCAAAGTTCATAGATTAAATGGTAAACTATAAGCAGTCTATTGAATTTGCAGTAAAGAGCTTGGTAATAAAAATAAATTGTACCAAATAGGTGAAGAGAAATTATTTTCCACCTCCTCTTGTTAGTCTTCTGTTGAGCATCAAATGAAAATTCTGAAGAGTAACAACAATATAATTATATGGCATTTTTCTTTTTGAAATTGTCAAAGAAAAACAAATGATGTGAGGTAAATGTTCCTTTCTGAATTTGTTAAGTGCCAATATAATGGAGAATACATCATTTAGACATTATACAGTGTGTCCCTGTTGATAAGTTTTGCTCTGAAGATTGAAATGTAGATTACCACATGGTTTTTAATATCATATTGTTAATGTTCTACTTATGTAATAAAACTCCCAATATTCACATCAAAGGGTGCAGATATATTTCTAGGAATTCTTCACTTCATGGTTAATGTCACTCACATATTGAAGACTGAGATTCTTTCAAATTGCTTTTTTCCATAATTTAAATATATTAAAACATAGTCATCTCTTGCTTTCTCAGTTGCTCTCCACTAAGTACAGCCAAGGACATAACTAGAATGTTGTAAGTTATCTCATTTCCCTTTGTGATACTCTTGTTTTCATATATTTTCCAAGTGACTGTCTTGCCACACATAGTCCCCAATTGATCTTCTCTGAACTGTAAGTAGATGTGGAATCTTAATAATTTACATTAAGGTTGTATTCTATGAGGTGATGTAACATAGTCAAAAGAAAGTCCTAACTGGTCTACTCCATGACCAGAGAATGCATTAGTTATAGGATCATGAGAAATGGTTACAGCATTGTGAGAAATTAACACAAGTCACAGTATCAGTCTTTTTTTTTTTTTTAATCTTTTTTGGGGAGCAGTGTGGGGAGGGAGGGGGACGGGCAGGCCACGTCTATTGGTCTTCCATTTCTCTATTTTCATCCGTCTTTGTTCTTTGGCTCCTGTGGGCCTCCCATCGTGGTGGCCTCTGTCATCGCAGAATGCCGACTCTGGGAAGATGCGACCCAGAGCTCCGGCTCGGTAAGTGGACACATCAGTCCAGCCACTTCACGGCACGTGGGATCTTCCCAGGCCAGGGATCAAACCGGCGTCCCTTGCACTGCAAGGCGGTGTCCTTACCTGCTGGACCACCAGGGGAAGCCCACAGTATCAGTCTTTGAGAGGAGTAAAACAGATGATTTTTATTAATAGTATTGCTGTCATTGTTGTTCAGTCGCTAAGTCAGGTCCAACTCTGTCAACCCGTAGACTGTAGGATGCCAGTTTCCTCTGTACTTCATTATCTCCTTGAATTGCTTAAAATCATGTTCATTGAGTTGGCGGTACTATCTAACCATTTAATCTAGTGCTGTCCCCTTGTTCTTTGGACTTCAATCTATCTAGCATCTAGGTCTTTTCCAAAGAGTTGGACCTTCACATCATTTGAGCTTCATATTCAACATCATTTCTTCCAATAAATATTGAGAGTTGATTTCCTTTAGGATTGTTTGAGTTGATTTTTTTTGAGTCACTCACATATTGAAGACTGAGATTCTTTCAAATTGCTTTTTTCCATAATTTAAATATATTAAAACATAGTCATCTCTTGCTTTCTCAGTTGCTCTCCACTAAGTACAGCCAAGGACATAACTAGAATGTTGTAAGTTATCTCATTTCCCTTTGTGATACTCTTGTTTTCATATATTTTCCAAGTGACTGTCTTGCCACACATAGTCCCCAATTGATCTTCTCTGAACTGTAAGTAGATGTGGAATCTTAATAATTTACATTAAGGTTGTATTCTATGAGGTGATGTAACATAGTCAAAAGAAAGTCCTAACTGGTCTACTCCATGACCAGAGAATGCATTAGTTATAGGATCATGAGAAATGGTTACAGCATTGTGAGAAATTAACACAAGTCACAGTATCAGTCTTTTTTTTTTTTTTAATCTTTTTTGGGGAGCAGTGTGGGGAGGGAGGGGGACGGGCAGGCCACGTCTATTGGTCTTCCATTTCTCTATTTTCATCCGTCTTTGTTCTTTGGCTCCTGTGGGCCTCCCATCGTGGTGGCCTCTGTCATCGCAGAATGCCGACTCTGGGAAGATGCGACCCAGAGCTCCGGCTCGGTAAGTGGACACATCAGTCCAGCCACTTCACGGCACGTGGGATCTTCCCAGGCCAGGGATCAAACCGGCGTCCCTTGCACTGCAAGGCGGTGTCCTTACCTGCTGGACCACCAGGGGAAGCCCACAGTATCAGTCTTTGAGAGGAGTAAAACAGATGATTTTTATTAATAGTATTGCTGTCATTGTTGTTCAGTCGCTAAGTCAGGTCCAACTCTGTCAACCCGTAGACTGTAGGATGCCAGTTTCCTCTGTACTTCATTATCTCCTTGAATTGCTTAAAATCATGTTCATTGAGTTGGCGGTACTATCTAACCATTTAATCTAGTGCTGTCCCCTTGTTCTTTGGACTTCAATCTATCTAGCATCTAGGTCTTTTCCAAAGAGTTGGACCTTCACATCAGGTGGCCAAAGTATTTGAGCTTCATATTCAACATCATTTCTTCCAATAAATATTGAGAGTTGATTTCCTTTAGGATTGTTTGAGTTGATCTTCTTTCTGTCCAGGGGACTCTCAAGAGTCTTCTCCAGAACCACAATTTAAAAATTTCAACTGAGAAAGACCAATATGGCAGAGTAGAAGAACATTCACTCATCTGCTCCTGTAAAAATGCCAGAATTGCAATTAGCTGTTGAAAAACCATCAACAGAAAGAGGTTGGATCCAACCATGAAAAAGATACCACACATGCAATAGCAAAGGAGAAGCTGCAACAAGATGGTAGGAGGGGTGCAATCTAGCCTTTAAAAATCAAACCTCAAACACGCCAGAGAGACTGGGTGGGCCAAGCATGCAAATTTCTTTACACACCAAGACCCAGGCAAGGAGGAATGATCTCCCAGAAAAGACTGGTCCAGACCTTCTTTTGAGAATCCAAGTACCTCCTTGGGTTAGAAGTGCCCTAGAACAGTCCTCAGAAAGATGGTGTTGCACTTCATTCCTCTTAAAGGAGATTATCATTAACCTGATTATACAGCCACCTAAGAGAATTAGGGAAATGGACACTGTACACACCAGGATCCAGGGGAAATAAATAGGGTCCCCACAAAAGACTTAGCCAGACTTGTCTCTGAGTGTTCTGAATTCTCCAGCAGTGGTGGAGGTTGATGGTGGTCTGCAGTGGCATCAGGAGACCCAGCAACAGTGGTCTTGATAGAGCATGCAGGAATAGGTCCTTTTGGAGAGGGCCACCATTACTCCTACCATAGTTTGGCTTCAGTTCAAACTACTGAGAGGGATCACAGTTCCACCCAGCAACAAAGGTAACTGGATTAATAATCAAGAGACTGACTCATCCCTGTCAGGGCAGGCATTTTAGTGCTTGAACAGGCTACAGAAAACCAGTGAAAGAGGCCTTCAGATCCAACTGCTGCCATGAGCAAGAAAAAGACTGATAGGACCATAATCCTTAATAGTCAGCAAGGGAAAGGTCCCCAGAACAAAAAAGATTTATTATTTTTACATTTTGATTTGCACTGGATTCTTTTTTTCCAAATAAAGGTGGCCAAAGTATTTGAGCTTCATATTCAACATCATTTCTTCCAATAAATATTGAGAGTTGATTTCCTTTAGGATTGTTTGAGTTGATCTTCTTTCTGTCCAGGGGACTCTCAAGAGTCTTCTCCAGAACCACAATTTAAAAATTTCAACTGAGAAAGACCAATATGGCAGAGTAGAAGAACATTCACTCATCTGCTCCTGTAAAAATGCCAGAATTGCAATTAGCTGTTGAAAAACCATCAACAGAAAGAGGTTGGATCCAACCATGAAAAAGATACCACACATGCAATAGCAAAGGAGAAGCTGCAACAAGATGGTAGGAGGGGTGCAATCTAGCCTTTAAAAATCAAACCTCAAACACGCCAGAGAGACTGGGTGGGCCAAGCATGCAAATTTCTTTACACACAAGACCCAGGCAAGGAGGAATGATCTCCCAGAAAAGACTGGTCCAGACCTTCTTTTGAGAATCCAAGTACCTCCTTGGGTTAGAAGTGCCCTAGAACAGTCCTCAGAAAGATGGTGTTGCACTTCATTCCTCTTAAAGGAGATTATCATTAACCTGATTATACAGCCACCTAAGAGAATTAGGGAAATGGACACTGTACACACCAGGATCCAGGGGAAATAAATAGGGTCCCCACAAAAGACTTAGCCAGACTTGTCTCTGAGTGTTCTGAATTCTCCAGCAGTGGTGGAGGTTGATGGTGGTCTGCAGTGGCATCAGGAGACCCAGCAACAGTGGTCTTGATAGAGCATGCAGGAATAGGTCCTTTTGGAGAGGGCCACCATTACTCCTACCATAGTTTGGCTTCAGTTCAAACTACTGAGAGGGATCACAGTTCCACCCAGCAACAAAGGTAACTGGATTAATAATCAAGAGACTGACTCATCCCTGTCAGGGCAGGCATTTTAGTGCTTGAACAGGCTACAGAAAACCAGTGAAAGAGGCCTTCAGATCCAACTGCTGCCATGAGCAAGAAAAAGACTGATAGGACCATAATCCTTAATAGTCAGCAAGGGAAAGGTCCCCAGAACAAAAAAGATTTATTATTTTTACATTTTGATTTGCACTGGATTTGTTGCCTTTTCTTATTTTTCCTCCTTGGCACTCTGCTGTTGTAGCTACCAATCTTATCAGTAATGATTAAATGTATTCATTTACAATTTATTTTAAACCACACATTTTATTTTGGTTATATACTTTGATTCTATATTGGCCTTTTGTGGTTCTGTGGGAGTTTTGTTTTTATTATAATTTTTTTGTTTTGTTTTATTTTCTTTTGTTTTTCTACAGTTTTCTCTCTGTTTTGATTTTTGAATTTTTATATGTATTATTATTTTTTCTACAATTATCCCTTTACTTTCTCTAATGTTCTTTTCCTATTGCATTAAACTTTAATACAGATAAATCCATATCCTCCTATATTTAACTTTGCATTACTATTCTGTATTTCTTTTCTATTCTTCCTTTATTTCTTCCTTTTCCTCATCATATTTCCTAGTCTGTCTTGATTTCATTGTGTTATCACTAATTGGGATCTTGCTCTACAATTGTTCTCCAATTTGTGCTTTAGTTATTTTGGCTTTTAACTGGTAAATATCATTCTTGACTTCCAGTATTCGCTGTGTTAACATAGCGTGCCGTATTTTGTTTTCTGATTGTTTAGATTATGTTATGGCTGTATATGTTTGTGTGTATATTCCAGTACATTAGATAGCATTTGCATGATATTTTAATTGCCATTTGTTAATAGTACACCTTCTATTTCTCATTTGTGTATATATATTTTAATATCATTTAATGCCATAACAAACCATTTGTGGAATTTCCATTCCCTGGTCAGGCATCAAGTCCAGGGGCTTAGGAGAGGGTGCACTGACACCAAGACCCTACACTACCAGAGATGCCTAACACTAGAGAGCATTAAACAGTGAGAACTCCTACAAAGGCAAGCACTTGTATGCAAGTCCTGGCATGACCCAACCACACATCATCCAAACAACTGACAAGACAAAAATACAAAAACAATCACCCACAAACCTAACTCAAAGTCTGGGAAAAGGAAATCTCAAGCATAGTTTATTAAAAAATCAATAATAATAATGAAAAGGCACAAAAATACTGCACAAATGAAGGAACAATCTACAAATACACAAGTCCAAACAAGAGGAATTAGACAAACTTTCTGAAAAAGAACTCAGAAGAATGATGCTAACCCTGATCCAAAATGCTGAAAATAGAATAGTAGAGAAAATGCAAGAATCAACTAATGCACTGAATAAAGAAATACAAGAACTTAAAAAGTAAAAATAGAAAGAGACAACTCAAATGCTGAATTGAAAAATACTCTAGAAGGAATCAAGAGCAGAGTATCTGAGGAAGAAGAACAGAAAGGTGAGCTGGAAGATAGAATGGTGGAAGTAACTGCTGAAGAACAGAATAATGCTCAAGGAATGAAAAGACCTGAGGATAGTCTCAGAGACCTCTGAAATAATAGCAACCACATGAGTATTTGAATTATAGGGTTCCAGAAAAATGAGAAAAAAAGAAAGGGTATGAGAAAATTTTTGAAGAGATTATAGTTGAAAACTACCCCCAAATGGGAATGGAAATAGTCAAGCAAGTCCAAGAAGCACAAAGAGCCCTGTAGAGAATAAGCCCTAAAAGATACATGCCAAGACATATACTAATTAAGCTAACACAAATTAAACACAAAGACAGGATACTAAAAAAAAACTTTTCCATCATATTTCCTAGTCTGTCTTGATTTCATTGTGTTATCACTAATTGGGATCTTGCTCTACAATTGTTCTCCAATTTGTGCTTTAGTTATTTTGGCTTTTAACTGGTAAATATCATTCTTGACTTCCAGTATTCGCTGTGTTAACATAGCGTGCGTATTTTGTTTTCTGATTGTTTAGATTATGTTATGGCTGTATATGTTTGTGTGTATATTCCAGTACATTAGATAGCATTTGCATGATATTTTAATTGCCATTTGTTAATAGTACACCTTCTATTTCTCATTTGTGTATATATATTTTAATATCATTTAATGCCATAACAAACCATTTGTGGAATTTCCATTCCCTGGTCAGGCATCAAGTCCAGGGGCTTAGGAGAGGGTGCACTGACACCAAGACCCTACACTACCAGAGATGCCTAACACTAGAGAGCATTAAACAGTGAGAACTCCTACAAAGGCAAGCACTTGTATGCAAGTCCTGGCATGACCCAACCACACATCATCCAAACAACTGACAAGACAAAAATACAAAAACAATCACCCACAAACCTAACTCAAAGTCTGGGAAAAGGAAATCTCAAGCATAGTTTATTAAAAAATCAATAATAATAATGAAAAGGCACAAAAATACTGCACAAATGAAGGAACAATCTACAAATACACAAGTCCAAACAAGAGGAATTAGACAAACTTTCTGAAAAAGAACTCAGAAGAATGATGCTAACCCTGATCCAAAATGCTGAAAATAGAATAGTAGAGAAAATGCAAGAATCAACTAATGCACTGAATAAAGAAATACAAGAACTTAAAAAGTAAAAATAGAAAGAGACAACTCAAATGCTGAATTGAAAAATACTCTAGAAGGAATCAAGAGCAGAGTATCTGAGGAAGAAGAACAGAAAGGTGAGCTGGAAGATAGAATGGTGGAAGTAACTGCTGAAGAACAGAATAATGCTCAAGGAATGAAAAGACCTGAGGATAGTCTCAGAGACCTCTGAAATAATAGCAACCACATGAGTATTTGAATTATAGGGTTCCAGAAAAATGAGAAAAAAAGAAAGGGTATGAGAAAATTTTTGAAGAGATTATAGTTGAAAACTACCCCCAAATGGGAATGGAAATAGTCAAGCAAGTCCAAGAAGCACAAAGAGCCCTGTAGAGAATAAGCCCTAAAAGATACATGCCAAGACATATACTAATTAAGCTAACACAAATTAAACACAAAGACAGGATACTAAAACCAGCAAGGGAAAACCAACTAGGGACATACATGGGAAACTCTATACATTTAACAGCTGATCTTTCAGCAGAAACTCTACAAGCCAGAAGGGAATGACAAGACATATTTAAAGAACTGAAAGAAGAAATTCTATAGCCAATATTATTCTACCCAGGAAAGATCTCATTGGAAATTGATGGAGAAATCTAAAGTTTTACAGACAAGGGCAAGCTAAGAGAATTTAGTGCCAACAAACTAGCCTTACAACAAATGGTAAAGGGGCTTATATAGTCAACAAATACAAGAGAAGGAAAAGAGCTACAAAACAAACCCCAAACATTCAAGAAGATTGCAATAGGAACATCCGTATTGATAATTATCTTAAATGCAAATGGAATTAAACACTCCAACTGAAAGACACGGACTAGCTGAATGAATACAGAAACATGAGCCATATATATGCTGTTTATAACAAACCCACTTCAGACCTAAAAACGCACATACACTGAAAGTGAGAGGATGGAAAAACATATTCCATGCAAATAGAAATTAAAAGAAAGCTGCAGTAGCAATCTGCATATCAGATGAAATAGACCTTAAAATAAAAATTATAAGAGACAAGGCAGGACACTCCAGGAGGAAATAGAAATTATGAGCAATCCAATTACAAGAACTGAAGTTGAATCTGTGATCAAAAAATCTCCCAAAAATAAAAGCCCAGGGCCAGATGGCTTCACATCTGAATTTTATGAAGCATTTAGAGAAGACCTAACACCTATCCTGAGACTCTTTCAAAAAATATCACAGTAAGGAGCACTTCCAAACTCATTCTCTGAGGCCACCATCACCCTGATACCCAAACCAGGCAAAGACAAGAGAAAGAAAAAAAGAAAATTACAGACCAATATCATTGATAAATATAGACTCAAAATTCCTCAACAAAATTCAAGCAAACAGATTTCTACAACACATCAAAAAACTCACACATGATGATCAAGTTGGGTTTCTTCCAGGCATGCAAGCACTCTTCAACCTTTGCAAATCAATCAATGTGATACACCATATTAACAAATAGAAAGATAAAGATCTTATGAATATTCAATAGATTCAGAAAAAGCCTTTGACAAAATCCAGCATCCATTTATGGTAAAAACTCTTCAAAATATGGGCATAATTGGAACCTATCTCAACATAGTGAAAACCATAAAGGATAAGCCTACTGCAAACATTATTCTCAATGATGAAAAACTGAAAATATTCCCTATAAGCTTAGGAACAAGACAGGGGTGTCTATTCTCTCCTCTATTATAACTTCTATTGGAAGTTATAGCTGCAGAAATTAGAGAGGAAAAATAATTAAATTTAATCCAGATTGGAAAAGAAGAATAAAACTCTCACTGTTTGCAGATGACATGATTCTGCACATAAAAAATGCTAAAGATACTAACAGAAAAGTATTAGAGCTAATCAGCGAATTTAGCAAAGTCTCAGGATATAAAATCAATACACAGAAATCACTCGAATTCCTGTATGCAAACAATGAAAAATCCAAAAGAGAAATCAATGAAGTAATTCCATTCACTATTGCAACAAAAGAATACAAAATCTAGGAATAAACCCACTGAAGGATACAAAAGAACTGCACACAAAAAATTATAAGACACTGATGAAAGGAATGAAAGAAGACATAAGCAGATGGAGAGATATTCCATACTCCTGGGTTGAAAGAATCCATGTCATAAAAACCACTATACTATCTAATGTAATCTACAAATTCAATGCAATCTCTATCAAATTACTAAAAGTATTTTTTGCAGAGCTAGAACCAAAAATGACACAGTTCATATGGAAAAATAATAGATCTCAGATAGCCAAAGCAATCTTCAGAAAGAACAGAGCTGGAGGAATCAACGTTCATGACTTCATACTGTACTACAAAGTGACAATCATCAAGACAGCATGTTATTGACACAAAAACAGAAGTATCAACCAATGGAGAAAGATAGAGTCCAGAGATAAACCCATGTACTTATGGGAATCTTATTTTTGATAAAAGACACAAGAATATACAAAGCTAAACTCAAAATGGATTAAATACCTAACTGTAAGACCAGAGACCAGAAAACTCTTAGAGGAAAACATAAATAGAACACTCAGTGATAGAAATCAAAGCAAGATCTTCTATGATATGCCTCCTAGGGTAATGGAAATAAAGATAGACATAGACAATTTGACATAATGAAACTTAAAAGCTTTTACATTGCAAAATAAACTATAAACAAGGTGAAAGACAACCTTCATAATGGGAGAAAATAGTAGCAAATGAACTGACAAGAATCAATTTCCAAAATATACCAGCAACTCAGACAACTTAACACCAAAAAAATGAACAACCCAATTAAAAAATGGGAAAAAAGACCTAAACAGACATCTCTCCAAATAAGACATACAGATGGCCAACAAACACATGCAAAGATCCTTAACATCAATCGTTGTTAGAGAAATACAAATCAAAACTACAATGAGATATCACCTAACACCAGTCAGAATGGCCATCATCAAAAAAATCTATAGCCAATAAAGGCTGGAAACGGTGTGGAGAAAAAGGAATACTCTTGCACTGTAGGTGGGAATGTGAACTGATACAGTCACTTAGGAAGACAGTGTGGAGATTCCTGAAGAAACTAGTAATAGAATCACCGTATGACCCAGTGACCCCACAATTAGGAAATCAAACTTGAAAGTGACACATGTACCCCATTGTTCATTGCACCACTACTTTCAATAGCTACAACATGGAAGCAACCTAGATGCTCATTCACAAATGAATGGATAAAGAAGCTGTGGTACATATATACAGTGGAATATTACTCAGCCATAAAAAGGAATGCATTTAATTTAGTTCTAATTAGGTGGATGAATCTAGAACCTATTGTACAAACTGAGGTATGTCAGAGAGAAGAAGATAAATATTGTATACTAACACATGTGTATGGCATCTAGAAAGATGGTGCTGATAAATGAACATGCAGAGCTGCAATGGAGAGGGGAACAGTCTTATGGACATTTGTGTAAGGGAGGGGAATATGGTGGGGGACTAGGGGATCTCTCTAGGGGCTCTGTGGCAATCTGGAGTTGTGAGATGGGGAGGAGGTTGGGGGGAGGTTTGGGACAGAGGTAACATATGTATACCTATTGTGAATTTGGGTTGATGTGTGACAGTAAACGATAAAACCCTGTAAAAAAATATAAAAATAACAAATAAAATTTGTATGAAAAATAAATAAATATAAATTATTTGTTATTCAGCCTTCTTTATAGGGGTTTCCTTGGTAGTTCAGATGGTAAAGAATTCACCTGCAATGTAGGAGACCTGGTTTCATTCACTGGGCCAGGAAGATCCTCTGGAGAAGGAAATGGCTCCCAACTACAGTATTCTTGCCTCTAGAATTCCATGAGACAGAGAAGTCCGGTGCACTAACCTCTATGAAATCCTAAACAGCTGGACACAACTAAGCGACTAACATTTTCTCTTCACTTCTTTCTGGTCCATTTCTCATATCTGTAAAACCTCTTTAAAATGGGAAAAAAGACCTAAACAGACATCTCTCCAAATAAGACATACAGATGGCCAACAAACACATGCAAAGATCCTTAACATCAATCGTTGTTAGAGAAATACAAATCAAAACTACAATGAGATATCACCTAACACCAGTCAGAATGGCCATCATCAAAAAAATCTATAGCCAATAAAGGCTGGAAACGGTGTGGAGAAAAAGGAATACTCTTGCACTGTAGGTGGGAATGTGAACTGATACAGTCACTTAGGAAGACAGTGTGGAGATTCCTGAAGAAACTAGTAATAGAATCACCGTATGACCCAGTGACCCCACAATTAGGAAATCAAACTTGAAAGTGACACATGTACCCCATTGTTCATTGCACCACTACTTTCAATAGCTACAACATGGAAGCAACCTAGATGCTCATTCACAAATGAATGGATAAAGAAGCTGTGGTACATATATACAGTGGAATATTACTCAGCCATAAAAAGGAATGCATTTAATTTAGTTCTAATTAGGTGGATGAATCTAGAACCTATTGTACAAACTGAGGTATGTCAGAGAGAAGAAGATAAATATTGTATACTAACACATGTGTATGGCATCTAGAAAGATGGTGCTGATAAATGAACATGCAGAGCTGCAATGGAGAGGGGAACAGTCTTATGGACATTTGTGTAAGGGAGGGGAATATGGTGGGGGACTAGGGGATCTCTCTAGGGGCTCTGTGGCAATCTGGAGTTGTGAGATGGGGAGGAGGTTGGGGGGAGGTTTGGGACAGAGGTAACATATGTATACCTATTGTGAATTTGGGTTGATGTGTGACAGTAAACGATAAAACCCTGTAAAAAAATATAAAAATAACAAATAAAATTTGTATGAAAAATAAATAAATATAAATTATTTGTTATTCAGCCTTCTTTATAGGGGTTTCCTTGGTAGTTCAGATGGTAAAGAATTCACCTGCAATGTAGGAGACCTGGTTTCATTCACTGGGCCAGGAAGATCCTCTGGAGAAGGAAATGGCTCCCAACTACAGTATTCTTGCCTCTAGAATTCCATGAGACAGAGAAGTCCGGTGCACTAACCTCTATGAAATCCTAAACAGCTGGACACAACTAAGCGACTAACATTTTCTCTTCACTTCTTTCTGGTCCATTTCTCATATCTGTAAATGAGAGAAAACATGCCTTTGTCTATATGGAGCTTTTTTAGCAAAATGATAACTCTCCTTTTTTATTGTGTTGTGTAGGTCTGTCATAGCTTTGCTCCCAAGGAACAAGTGTCTTAATTTCATGGTTGGAATCACCGTCCACAGTTATTTTTGAGCCCAAGAAAAGAAACTCTGTCACTGTTTTCATTTTTCACTACTATTTGGCATGAAGTGATATGAATGGATTTCATGATCTTATTTTTTTTTTTTCAATGTTGAGTTTCAAGTGAGCTTTTTCTATAGACTCCTCTTTTACCCTCATTGGAAGACTCTTTAGTCCTTCATTTTATGCCATTAGAGTGGTATCCCCTGCATATCTGGGATTGTTGACATTTCTCCTGGAAAATCTAATTCCACATTGTGATTCACCCATTTCACATGATTTACTCTGCACGTAACTAAGCAGAGTGTTAAATACAATCTTTTCATACTCCTTTCACAATTTGGAACCAGTCTGTTGTTCCATGTAGAATTCTAACTATTGCTTCTTGACCTGCATACAGGCTTTACAGGAGGCAGGTAAGGTGGTCTGGTGTTCCCATCTCTTTCAGAATTTTTCAGTTTGTTGTGATCCACATGATCAAAGATTTTAGTGTAATCAGTGAAGCAGAGGTAGACATTTTCTACTGGAATTCCGTTACTTTCTCCCTGATCGAGTGAATCTTGGCAATTTGATGTCTGTTTCCTCTGCCTTTTCTAAATATGGCTTATATATTTAAAAACAATCAGTTCACACACTACTGAAGCCTAGCTAGAAAGATTTTGAGCATAATTTTACTAACATATGAAATGCACACAATTGTATGGCAGTTTGAACATTATTTCGGGTTGTCCTTTGGGATTGGAATAAAAACTGACCTTTTTCAATCCTGTGACCTGAAAATTTCTGTTGTTTAATGGCAGTTTGCTCCCAACTACAGTATTCTTGCCTCTAGAATTCCATGAGACAGAGAAGTCCGGTGCACTAACCTCTATGAAATCCTAAACAGCTGGACACAACTAAGCGACTAACATTTTCTCTTCACTTCTTTCTGGTCCATTTCTCATATCTGTAAATGAGAGAAAACATGCCTTTGTCTATATGGAGCTTTTTTAGCAAAATGATAACTCTCCTTTTTTATTGTGTTGTGTAGGTCTGTCATAGCTTTGCTCCCAAGGAACAAGTGTCTTAATTTCATGGTTGGAATCACCGTCCACAGTTATTTTTGAGCCCAAGAAAAGAAACTCTGTCACTGTTTTCATTTTTCACTACTATTTGGCATGAAGTGATATGAATGGATTTCATGATCTTATTTTTTTTTTTTCAATGTTGAGTTTCAAGTGAGCTTTTTCTATAGACTCCTCTTTTACCCTCATTGGAAGACTCTTTAGTCCTTCATTTTATGCCATTAGAGTGGTATCCCCTGCATATCTGGGATTGTTGACATTTCTCCTGGAAAATCTAATTCCACATTGTGATTCACCCATTTCACATGATTTACTCTGCACGTAACTAAGCAGAGTGTTAAATACAATCTTTTCATACTCCTTTCACAATTTGGAACCAGTCTGTTGTTCCATGTAGAATTCTAACTATTGCTTCTTGACCTGCATACAGGCTTTACAGGAGGCAGGTAAGGTGGTCTGGTGTTCCCATCTCTTTCAGAATTTTTCAGTTTGTTGTGATCCACATGATCAAAGATTTTAGTGTAATCAGTGAAGCAGAGGTAGACATTTTCTACTGGAATTCCGTTACTTTCTCCCTGATCGAGTGAATCTTGGCAATTTGATGTCTGTTTCCTCTGCCTTTTCTAAATATGGCTTATATATTTAAAAACAATCAGTTCACACACTACTGAAGCCTAGCTAGAAAGATTTTGAGCATAATTTTACTAACATATGAAATGCACACAATTGTATGGCAGTTTGAACATTATTTCGGGTTGTCCTTTGGGATTGGAATAAAAACTGACCTTTTTCAATCCTGTGACCTGAAAATTTCTGTTGAGTTTTCCAAATTTGCTTGCATATTAAGCACATGAGATTCATCCAGTCCAACATTTCATATGATTTACTCTGTAAGCAAGTTAAGTAAGCAGAGTGCTAAATACAGCCTTGTCATACTCCTTGTCATACTCTTTATAACAGCAGTATCTTTTAGATTTTAAATAGCTCAGCTGGAATTCCATCATTTCCACTAGATTTGTCTGTAGTAATGCTTTCTAAGACCCACTCGAGTTCACACTCCAGGATGTTTGGCTCTAGATGAGTGAACACATCATTGTGCTTATCCAGGTCATTAAGACTTTTTTTGTATAGTTCTTCTTTGAATTCTTGCCACCTCTTCTTAATCTCTTCTACTTCTGTTAGGTCTTTCCCATTTCCTTCCTTTTTGTGCCCATCCTTGAATGAAATGCTTCTTTGATATCCTCAATTTTCTTGAAAAGATCTTTCATCTTTCTCATTCTATCATTTTCCCCTTCTCTTTTGACTTTCACTTCGCTTCTTTCTTCAGCTATTAATATTTGTACAGCCTACTCAGACAACTGCTTTGCCATCTTGCATTTATTCTTCCTCAGGGTAGTTTTGGGCACTGACTTCAGTACAATGTTATGATCCTCCAGCCATTATTCTTCAAGTACTGTATCTACCAGAGCTAATCCTTTGAATCTATTCATTCTCTCCACTGTATAATTATAAATTATTTGATTTAGGTCTGAATATTCTTTGACATTGTCCCTATTTGGATTAGAATGAAAGTTGACCTTTTTTAGTCCTGAGGCTGCTGATGAGTTTTAAAATTTACTGGCATTTTGAGTGTAGCACTTTAACAGCATCATGGTTTAATATTTGAAATAACTCATCTGAAATTCCGTCACTTCCACTAGCTTTGTTTGTAGTAATACTTCCTAGGGTCCACTTGAGTTCACATTCTAAGGTGTCTGGCTCTAGATGAGTGATCACACCATCATGGTCATCTGGCTCATTAAGATATTTTTGGTATAATTCTTCTGTGTATTTTTTCCACCTCTTCTTAATATCTTCTGCTTCTGTTAGGTCCATATTGTTTCTTTTATTGTGCCTGTCTTTGCATGAAATATTCCATTGGTATCTCTAATTTTCTTATAGAAATCTCTAGTATTTCCCATTCGATTGTTTCCCTCTATTTCCTTGCATTCTCCACTTAAGGAGACTTTCTTATTTCTCCTTGCTATTCTTCATAAGTCTGCATTCAGTTGGGTATATCTTTCCTTCTCTCCTGTGTCTTTCACATTTCTTCTTTTTACAGTGATTTGAAAGCCTCCTTAGACAACCATTTTGCCTTTTTACATTTCTTTTTCCTGGGGGTGATTTTGATCACTGTACAGTATTATAAATCTCCATCCATAGTTCTTCAGGCACTCTGTCTGTCAGATATAATCCCTTTAATCTATTTGTAAATTTCCACTGTATAACTGTAAAGCGTTTAGGAAATCAACCCCAAATATTCATTGGAAGGAATGATGCTGAAGCTGAAGCTCTAATAGTCTGGCCCCCTGATGTGAAGAGATGACTCATTGGAATAGACCTTGATATTGGGAAAAATAGGAGGCAAAAGGAGAAGGGGACAAGAGAGCATGAGATGGTTTGATGGCGTCACTGAGTCAATGGACATGACTTTGAGTAGGCTCCAGGACAGGGTGAGAGACAGGGAGACCTGGCAGGCCTCCGTAGGGTTTTAAAGAGTCAGACACAACTGAACAACTGAACTGAAGTGATTGAGATCAGTATCTGAATAGCCTATTTGCTTCCCCTACACTCTTCAATTTAAACTTGAATTTTGCAATAAGAAGGTGATGATCTGAGCCACTGTCAGCTCAAGTTCTTGTTTTTGCTCACTAAATAGACCTTCTCCATATTTGGCTGCAAAGAACACAATCAATTTGATTTTGGTATTGAATATATGGTGATGTCCATGAGCAGAATGATCTCTTGGACTTTGGAAAAGTATATTTGCTATAACCAGTGGCTTCCCTTGACAAAAATCTGTCTTTGTCCTGCTTGATTTTGTACACCAAAGCCTTACTTGTCTGTTATTTTCACCAGCAGAAACATCCACATCTGAGGGTCATATCTGCTTGAGCTCAGTTTTTTTGATTCTTTACTAGTGGTATTAGTAATTGTGCTCTACTTTTCCCCAGCTGCATATGGACACTTTCTGATCTAAGAGGCTCATCTTCTGGTGTCCTATTTTTATATTTCCCATTCGATTGTTTCCCTTTTTTATTTACTTGCATTCTCCACTTAAGGAGACTTTCTTATTTCTCCTTGCTATTCTTCATAAGTCTGCATTCAGTTGGGTATATCTTTCCTTCTCTCCTGTGTCTTTCACATTTCTTCTTTTTACAGTGATTTGAAAGCCTCCTTAGACAACCATTTTGCCTTTTTACATTTCTTTTTCCTGGGGGTGATTTTGATCACTGTACAGTATTATAAATCTCCATCCATAGTTCTTCAGGCACTCTGTCTGTCAGATATAATCCCTTTAATCTATTTGTAAATTTCCACTGTATAACTGTAAAGCGTTTAGGAAATCAACCCCAAATATTCATTGGAAGGAATGATGCTGAAGCTGAAGCTCTAATAGTCTGGCCCCCTGATGTGAAGAGATGACTCATTGGAATAGACCTTGATATTGGGAAAAATAGGAGGCAAAAGGAGAAGGGGACAAGAGAGCATGAGATGGTTTGATGGCGTCACTGAGTCAATGGACATGACTTTGAGTAGGCTCCAGGACAGGGTGAGAGACGGGGAGACCTGGCAGGCCTCCGTAGGGTTTTAAAGAGTCAGACACAACTGAACAACTGAACTGAAGTGATTGAGATCAGTATCTGAATAGCCTATTTGCTTCCCCTACACTCTTCAATTTAAACTTGAATTTTGCAATAAGAAGGTGATGATCTGAGCCACTGTCAGCTCAAGTTCTTGTTTTTGCTCACTAAATAGACCTTCTCCATATTTGGCTGCAAAGAACACAATCAATTTGATTTTGGTATTGAATATATGGTGATGTCCATGAGCAGAATGATCTCTTGGACTTTGGAAAAGTATATTTGCTATAACCAGTGGCTTCCCTTGACAAAAATCTGTCTTTGTCCTGCTTGATTTTGTACACCAAAGCCTTACTTGTCTGTTATTTTCACCAGCAGAAACATCCACATCTGAGGGTCATATCTGCTTGAGCTCAGTTTTTTTGATTCTTTACTAGTGGTATTAGTAATTGTGCTCTACTTTTCCCCAGCTGCATATGGACACTTTCTGATCTAAGAGGCTCATCTTCTGGTGTCCTATTTTTATACTTTTTCATATTGTTCTTGGATTCTCAAGGCAAGAACACTGAAATGAGTTTCTGTTTCCTCCTCCAGTAGACCACATTCTGTTGGAACTTTTTACTATGACGTGTTCATCCAGAGTTGCCTGGCACAGCACGTCTCATAGCTTCATTGAATTATGGAAGCCCTTTGCCATGACAAGGCTGTGATCCATGAAGGGGGATAATAGTATTAACTCTCGCCTGTTGAAATTTAAGGATGAGCTCAATGGTATTTTGAATGCTTTATTCCTTTGAATTCTAATGACAACCTTTTGAGGAAACTACTATTAATAATCACATTTTAAGTATTGGGAGACTACAGCCTGGAAGGATTAATTTACTTGTCCAAGGTCATACAATATGGGATCTGAATTTAAGCAGACTGACTTCAGTACTGTTACTCATTACTCTTACCTTGTAGATTAGGGGCTTCCTGGTGGCTCAGTGGTAAAGAATCTGCCTGCAACATAGGAGACCCAGCTTCAGTCCCTGGGTTGGGAAGATCCACTAGAGGAGGACATGGTACTCTTGCCTGGATAATTCCATGGACAGAGGACCATAGCAGGCTACAGTCCATAGGGTTGTATAGAGAGGGACATGACTGAGTGACTAACCAGCAGTAGCAGTTGTATATTAGAATCACTTAGATATCTTTGGAAAATTATCTAACACTTGATTCTCTCTTAAGAAACAACTCAATATGGGGTGGAGTCAGAGAACCAGCGTTTTGTAAAATGTATTGAAAATTTCTAACAAATGGCCAAGGTTGAAAACTCAGACTTCTGGAGGCTGTAATCCTTGGGAAGATTAATTTAGATCCAGATTCAATCAGCATCTGAAATGTTTACAACATACAAGGTGCAGTGCTATGAACATCACATGAATGACCTCTTCTACCCCTCACTGAGCTTTGTGAATGGAGATAGGCATCATTATCTCAAAAGGACAAAAAAGTAGCAGTGCCTTATGAGGGTCATATCTGCTTGAGCTCAGTTTTTTTGATTCTTTACTAGTGGTATTAGTAATTGTGCTCTACTTTTCCCCAGCTGCATATGGACACTTTCTGATCTAAGAGGCTCATCTTCTGGTGTCCTATTTTTATACTTTTTCATATTGTTCTTGGATTCTCAAGGCAAGAACACTGAAATGAGTTTCTGTTTCCTCCTCCAGTAGACCACATTCTGTTGGAACTTTTTACTATGACGTGTTCATCCAGAGTTGCCTGGCACAGCACGTCTCATAGCTTCATTGAATTATGGAAGCCCTTTGCCATGACAAGGCTGTGATCCATGAAGGGGGATAATAGTATTAACTCTCGCCTGTTGAAATTTAAGGATGAGCTCAATGGTATTTTGAATGCTTTATTCCTTTGAATTCTAATGACAACCTTTTGAGGAAACTACTATTAATAATCACATTTTAAGTATTGGGAGACTACAGCCTGGAAGGATTAATTTACTTGTCCAAGGTCATACAATATGGGATCTGAATTTAAGCAGACTGACTTCAGTACTGTTACTCATTACTCTTACCTTGTAGATTAGGGGCTTCCTGGTGGCTCAGTGGTAAAGAATCTGCCTGCAACATAGGAGACCCAGCTTCAGTCCCTGGGTTGGGAAGATCCACTAGAGGAGGACATGGTACTCTTGCCTGGATAATTCCATGGACAGAGGACCATAGCAGGCTACAGTCCATAGGGTTGTATAGAGGGGGACATGGCTGAGTGACTAACCAGCAGTAGCAGTTGTATATTAGAATCACTTAGATATCTTTGGAAAATTATCTAACACTTGATTCTCTCTTAAGAAACAACTCAATATGGGGTGGAGTCAGAGAACCAGCGTTTTGTAAAATGTATTGAAAATTTCTAACAAATGGCCAAGGTTGAAAACTCAGACTTCTGGAGGCTGTAATCCTTGGGAAGATTAATTTAGATCCAGATTCAATCAGCATCTGAAATGTTTACAACATACAAGGTGCAGTGCTATGAACATCACATGAATGACCTCTTCTACCCCTCACTGAGCTTTGTGAATGGAGATAGGCATCATTATCTCAATGATAATGAGACATTGTAAGTGTAGGGAGATTAAGTTGCCTAAGATTTTCCAGCTAATAAGCAGTATCCCTTAGATGCAAATGAAGTTCCTTTAACTTCTAAATCCAGGTATGTTTAAAGTATACCGAAGGGAATATAAATAATTTTTTACTATTTTGCTAGGATATGAAAAACAATGTATTAATCCCTATGATGTGAATATATGGAATTATAGTAAACACTATGGGGAAGTATATACTTAGCTCTTACTACTACTAATTGTGTAGTACTGACTAGACTGTTGAGGAGTTCAGAGGAGTAACTGATGGTGACTCTATCAATCACCTATGCTTGATAATAGGATGACTCAGAGAAAAGGAAGGGAAACATTTACCTGCAAAAAAGAGTCAGACTTTAGAACTGCTTACTAAATGAAAACAATAAAAAAAAACACACACACACACAAAACACAAGTATTTGGAAGATTAAAACGTCATGAAAAATTAACCAATACCTCCACATTTACCTTAGAGTAATGGTGAAAACTCAGCAATCACCTCACATAATCATCATATTCACAAAAATTATGACTTGTCTTTACACATCAGGATAGGAGAGGCAGGTTTTCTTTTCCTTTTCTGTTTCTATAGAGTCACGGTTATGGAAAATTTTATTCTTTTGCTTTGGTGATCATAACTAGATACCTTTTTTTTTTCTGACTATGGTATGTGAAATGCTAAGGCAAATAGGATGCACGGAGACATATTGATTGTTTGTTTCCTTTTTGATTCACTTTATGAGCGAGATTTTCTCTTTTTACTGGACTTTTAATATTTACAAATGAAAGTTAAAGTCATATAGCATTCAATATGATTCTTCTTGGGCTGGAAAACTTGCTCAATAGTCTTCATATATTATCACTGATATCTTGGCTAATAATTTGAACACCAAATTTTATGAGTATTTTCAGTGTTTACTATAAAGTCATCATGTTCTTTTGGGGTTCAAATGAACATTCATTTAATATGACTACCATTCTGTCTTTTATTTATACAAACCTAACATTTTTTTATTACATACCCAGTAAGTTTCAGATACTGTTTTAGGTATTGCAGAATAGCAGTGAACAAAGCAAATTTCATGATTATATAGAACTTTCTTTCTGGTAGAGTAAAGAAAGACATATTAAATGAATACACAGTAAATCAGATGAGAAGTGCAATGAAGATAAATATAGCAGAAAAATGAGCATTTGAAGAAAGAGGGTAGGGAGGTAATATTTTGAGGATCATGGTGTGATTGGGATTCATTTTGATTTGCAGACAAGTCTGTGTGATTCCATTGTCTATGCCCCTAATTTTGTAGTTTCTAACCTTTCTATGTGTGCAGAACATGGCAAGTGTCAAAAAATTGTCTTAGACCTTTCAAACCGAGCAAGCAGATGTCTGAATCAAGTTTTTATCCTTTTGTTTTTATACTTGTTTTCCATTCCATCTTCTCTTTCCACACTTAAGGATGGCAGCAGACTGTTTTTCCATAAAGGAAGCTATTACTGTTCATTTGATGTAATTTTGTCTTATTCCAGAGTTTTCAAGCTGGAAGAGTCATTTAACATTCCTTAACCTCAGTTTCGGCTTTTTAAAAAAGAAGTTTGGGTTAGCTGATCCATATATCTCCTTCAGGTGCTGAAAAATTATATGTTCTATGTGTATACATTAATAAACATGAAATCATGCTATTATATGTGAAGAGTAACTCGAAGTCCTCTTTGTCCACATTAGGGTAAAAATAACATGGTGTTGGTGCTCAGTCACTGTTAGAAGAGTAAGAAAAAAGTTTACAAAGTATCTCATAATCTTATGATGTGGTGGGTAATTATCCATTTGCAAAAGGCTTTCTTTATGTTCTGTTTCACTGGGAAAGTTAGAATAAAGCGAAAGCAAAGTTCTGCAATTATAAAATCTGCTCACTTGACTCTTTCTGCTCTTCAAAGTAAATTCTATGTTAATAGAGAAAAGTTAGTTAGTGTAAAAATACCCTAATTTGTTACCATTGCAATTATTTTTTTTTTTCCAGACCCATTAGCATTTGTGAATGAATTTAATGCTCAGTAAAATGTTGATCTCAGCCATGGCCTGATACAGGCATGGCATCAGCCTCCTGGGATAAGAATCATTTAACTTACCTCTGATACATCCAATTTACACTTAAAGGGTACCCTCCTTTAAACCTTTAGAAACGTGTTTGCCTGAGATTAAATGCTCTGGGTATCATCAATTAATCATCTGTCTAGTGTTTATTAAGCACTATGTGCATCTCTTGTTTGTTCTAGGTATAGAGAAGGGCACAAGTCAGGTCTCCTGCTTCTATGAAGAAGATAACCATTTTTAAAAGTTACTATGAAATATGGTATGTATTATGATGGAGAAAATAGGATGCTCTGGAAAATGTGTCTGTACTTAGCCTAGAGTCAGGGAAACTTTGAAGGAAGTGAGATTTAAGCTGAAATATGAAGATGGATAGGAACTAGCTAGGTGAAGCCTGTATGTCTGCATTGTCTCCATGTGTATCCATGTGATTTAGTGTGTAAAAAGTGCAACCGGGATGAAAATAGGGAAACTGCCTGAGCAAAGGGAACAGAACATGGCAGTATGAAGGAATCCAGCAGAACCCACTATTGATGAATTATTTTCAAAGGAGAGCATATAGTCAAATAAAATTGGTAGAGAACAAGTTTGGAGAGGTATTTTGGTGTTTTTGTTTTGCTCAGTCACTGATTAGGTAATGCAGTAAAAAGAAATCATGCTATTATATGTGAAGAGTAACTCGAAGTCCTCTTTGTCCACATTAGGGTAAAAATAACATGGTGTTGGTGCTCAGTCACTGTTAGAAGAGTAAGAAAAAAGTTTACAAAGTATCTCATAATCTTATGATGTGGTGGGTAATTATCCATTTGCAAAAGGCTTTCTTTATGTTCTGTTTCACTGGGAAAGTTAGAATAAAGCGAAAGCAAAGTTCTGCAATTATAAAATCTGCTCACTTGACTCTTTCTGCTCTTCAAAGTAAATTCTATGTTAATAGAGAAAAGTTAGTTAGTGTAAAAATACCCTAATTTGTTACCATTGCAATTATTTTTTTTTTTCCAGACCCATTAGCATTTGTGAATGAATTTAATGCTCAGTAAAATGTTGATCTCAGCCATGGCCTGATACAGGCATGGCATCAGCCTCCTGGGATAAGAATCATTTAACTTACCTCTGATACATCCAATTTACACTTAAAGGGTACCCTCCTTTAAACCTTTAGAAACGTGTTTGCCTGAGATTAAATGCTCTGGGTATCATCAATTAATCATCTGTCTAGTGTTTATTAAGCACTATGTGCATCTCTTGTTTGTTCTAGGTATAGAGAAGGGCACAAGTCAGGTCTCCTGCTTCTATGAAGAAGATAACCATTTTTAAAAGTTACTATGAAATATGGTATGTATTATGATGGAGAAAATAGGATGCTCTGGAAAATGTGTCTGTACTTAGCCTAGAGTCAGGGAAACTTTGAAGGAAGTGAGATTTAAGCTGAAATATGAAGATGGATAGGAACTAGCTAGGTGAAGCCTGTATGTCTGCATTGTCTCCATGTGTATCCATGTGATTTAGTGTGTAAAAAGTGCAACCGGGATGAAAATAGGGAAACTGCCTGAGCAAAGGGAACAGAACATGGCAGTATGAAGGAATCCAGCAGAACCCACTATTGATGAATTATTTTAAAAGGGAGAGCATATAGTCAAATAAAATTGGTAGAGAACAAGTTTGGAGAGGTGAGTAGGAGGAAAATGGGGAAATCTTTTGTAACATGTTAAGTAGTTTTGTACTTAGTCCTAAGAGCTAAAGGAAAAGGTACAATTAGATGTGAATTTAAGAATGGATGTTTAAATTCTAATGTATATTGTGATTTCAAAGGGAGAAGTTAAGGACACAAGGTCAGATGGTAGTGCTATAGTTTAGGAGATAACGGCATTTTGGGCTAGGACATTCATTGGAAAGGAATCTTGAGAGGGAAGAGTCAAGAATGACTCCCAGGTTTCTGGCTTGAGGAACTGGGTAGATGCTGTGGCTATGCTTTTGCCATTTACTGATATAAGAAACCGAGTCTGGATGAAATTTGACAGTCATTAGTATGTAGATGCTCACAGTCTTCCAAGCATTCATCTTTCTTTGAATTGTCAATGTCTGTATTTCTCATCACCTTACTCGGAGAAGGTTCCTTGAAGACAGAAACTGCATTACTTACCTATCTTTTCATTACTTCTCTCAAGGCATCTTAGGCTTCCTTACTGACTCAGATGGCAAAGAATCTGCCTGAAAAGTAGAGGTATGATCCCTGGTTTGGAAAAATCCCCTGGAGAAGGGAATGGCCACCCACTGTAGCATTCTTGCCTGAAAAGTCTCATGGACAGAGGAGCCTGGTGGGCTATGGGGCCACAAAGAGTCAGAAATGACAAAACAACTGAGCATGCATGAAACAGCATCTTACACGGCACCTTATTCAGAGATCTTACTTGATGGCTGTTTGCTAGGTGAGGATTAAAACTATAATGGTATGTATTATGATGGAGAAAATAGGATGCTCTGGAAAATGTGTCTGTACTTAGCCTAGAGTCAGGGAAACTTTGAAGGAAGTGAGATTTAAGCTGAAATATGAAGATGGATAGGAACTAGCTAGGTGAAGCCTGTATGTCTGCATTGTCTCCATGTGTATCCATGTGATTTAGTGTGTAAAAGTGCAACCGGGATGAAAACAGGGAAACTGCCTGAGCAAAGGGAACAGAACATGGCAGTATGAAGGAATCCAGCAGAACCCACTATTGATGAATTATTTTAAAGGGAGAGCATATAGTCAAATAAAATTGGTAGAGAACAAGTTTGGAGAGGTGAGTAGGAGGAAAATGGGGAAATCTTTTGTAACATGTTAAGTAGTTTTGTACTTAGTCCTAAGAGCTAAAGGAAAAGGTACAATTAGATGTGAATTTAAGAATGGATGTTTAAATTCTAATGTATATTGTGATTTCAAAGGGAGAAGTTAAGGACACAAGGTCAGATGGTAGTGCTATAGTTTAGGAGATAACGGCATTTTGGGCTAGGACATTCATTGGAAAGGAATCTTGAGAGGGAAGAGTCAAGAATGACTCCCAGGTTTCTGGCTTGAGGAACTGGGTAGATGCTGTGGCTATGCTTTTGCCATTTACTGATATAAGAAACCGAGTCTGGATGAAATTTGACAGTCATTAGTATGTAGATGCTCACAGTCTTCCAAGCATTCATCTTTCTTTGAATTGTCAATGTCTGTATTTCTCATCACCTTACTCGGAGAAGGTTCCTTGAAGACAGAAACTGCATTACTTACCTATCTTTTCATTACTTCTCTCAAGGCATCTTAGGCTTCCTTACTGACTCAGATGGCAAAGAATCTGCCTGAAAAGTAGAGGTATGATCCCTGGTTTGGAAAAATCCCCTGGAGAAGGGAATGGCCACCCACTGTAGCATTCTTGCCTGAAAAGTCTCATGGACAGAGGAGCCTGGTGGGCTATGGGGCCACAAAGAGTCAGAAATGACAAAACAACTGAGCATGCATGAAACAGCATCTTACACGGCACCTTATTCAGAGATCTTACTTGATGGCTGTTTGCTAGGTGAAATTGTCTTCGTAATTATCTGACTTCCCTCACAGATGAGTTGGTTGTGGCCCACTGAGCCCCTCACCTTTGTTCTTCCTCCTTCACTAAAGGAGTTTCCTTCTCTCCTTCCCTAGTTTAAACCCTAATTTCATTTCACAGTCTCATTCTTCATAGTCTAAATAAGGCAGCATACTGTACAAAAGGGTGATAAATTGGAGGGGCAGACACGTGGGTCAGTAGTAGTTATGTTTTTTCTGACTTGGGCAATCTTTACACTTTTTCGGAGGGGGCAGGTTGGGGAGGGAGAGGGACAGGTGGGCCACCTCTATTGGTCTTTCATTTATCTATTTTCATCCATCTTTGTTCTTTGGCCCGTGTGGGCCTCTCATTGCAGTGGCCTCTGTTGTCACAGAGCACCGGCTCTGGGCACATGCGCTCCAGAGCTCCGGCTCGGTAATTGGACACATCCATTCAGCTGCTCCACGGCACGTGGGATCTTCCCAGGCCAGGGGTCGAACCACCACCCCTTGCACTGCAAGGCGGTGTCCTTACCCACTGGATCACCAGGGAAGCCCCTGACTTGGGCAATCTTGAACATATCATATTCTTTCTCCAGGCCTCTACTTACCCATCTGATAAAGAAACAGTGTCTAAGATTGTTTCCAAAGACAATGGACTTCAGGTTTTTCCTCTTTCACTCAATGTATTTTTTTATTCTCTTATGTTTTGAACTGTGCATATTGATGCTTATATTCTTAAATGCATAGTTATTTATGCATGCTTATGGATTTTTCCTGTTCAGATATCATTCAAAGCTCACCAAGAGTTTATTTTCTGGTATTACATACAATCTTCATTCCAATACAATGATAAGCATAACAGGAGGTTTAATAAATACTTGTTAAATAGAATAAGATAGCAGTGCATGTGTCAGAAACATACATATGATTACTCTGTACATTTTTGTCATAACTTTGCCTCATGCAACTGAAATTGGAGTTGGAATGGGAGTTAAATTCTGCTGTTTCTCCCACACTTCTTCAAGGGAAAGTTAAATGATAACTTCCTGAGTGTTTTATAGGAAGATTTTTCAAGGTTATTTTTTTATTTAAACAACAGAGAACTTCTTTCAAACAACTTCATGTCATACAATCTTGCAAAATATTTAACAATTAATAAGAGTGTATTTGATTGAAATACTGGTGGAAATTGGAGCCCTCTTACATAATTTATTTTGTGTACCTTCTTTCTGGACATTTGGGCAGAGCTCTTAGATTTCTGGAGAGACTAGGTGGATGGTCTTTAAGTTTCTGACTATATGTGACTCTATACTTCTAACTACCAATCAAAGGTATGGCTTGTTTCTTTTCTCTTACATGCAGGCTTATGCTAGATGCTGTGAGAGCTTTTAGAAATGAAGAAAATGCAGTCTCTGTCATCATTTAGAAAGATGATCTACCTCACATGCGTGAAGCAAGTAAAGGGCCTCAATATAACAGCATTGTACATTTTTCTGTCTGTCAAAGAATTGAAGCAGGTGATCCTTGTAGTCTCCTCCAGTTTTCACATTCTATGATTTTGAGTGTTAATGATGATGCCATGTGCTTTAAGTCCTTTGAGCACAGGAGTAATGCACTATATAAATTCAAGAACGATTATGTGCATAATCACTCTTGCTAAGCCAGGACAAAATCCTGCTTGCATGATATCCCCAAGAAATCCCAAGGGAAACACTGTTTGAGATCAAAACACCTGTACATTATTTTTTTCTAAAAAAATAAGAAGATAAAGAAATAAATGCTAGACCCAACTGTTCCCTAAGTACTTCCACAGCATCTTGCACACAAATCATTCATTTGTTATTTAGGAAACTATTCCAAATAATTTTCTCCCCTGAATAAAATAAAACTTCCCATTCTGGGCTGTGCTGTTTGCCAGAAGTGTGTCTGGATTAATTGCACACCTGCATTTTATTTCAGGCAAATTGCATGGGTCTCCTCTCAGTGACTCTTACAAGGCAGGATCCCAACTGTCTGGAGGCTCTTTGGGCAATGAAGGGCTGCAGAAAAAAAATAGTCATCCTCTTTTCTTCTCTGTGACTTTTTTGACCTTGAGACTTCTAATGGCATCTCAGACAAAATGAACATAATCTAATGGACAGCGGGAAGAGGAACGGCTGGGTACATCTGTCGTATTACTGGGCTCGTCTGAAGCAGGAAAAGTCAAGGTTATTTTTAATCTAAACAACAGAGAACTTCTTTCAAACAACTTCATGTCATACAATCTTGCAAAATATTTAACAATTAATAAGAGTGTATTTGATTGAAATACTGGTGGAAATTGGAGCCCTCTTACATAATTTATTTTGTGTACCTTCTTTCTGGACATTTGGGCAGAGCTCTTAGATTTCTGGAGAGACTAGGTGGATGGTCTTTAAGTTTCTGACTATATGTGACTCTATACTTCTAACTACCAATCAAAGGTATGGCTTGTTTCTTTTCTCTTACATGCAGGCTTATGCTAGATGCTGTGAGAGCTTTTAGAAATGAAGAAAATGCAGTCTCTGTCATCATTTAGAAAGATGATCTACCTCACATGCGTGAAGCAAGTAAAGGGCCTCAATATAACAGCATTGTACATTTTTCTGTCTGTCAAAGAATTGAAGCAGGTGATCCTTGTAGTCTCCTCCAGTTTTCACATTCTATGATTTTGAGTGTTAATGATGATGCCATGTGCTTTAAGTCCTTTGAGCACAGGAGTAATGCACTATATAAATTCAAGAACGATTATGTGCATAATCACTCTTGCTAAGCCAGGACAAAATCCCTGCTTGCATGATATCCCCAAGAAATCCCAAGGGAAACACTGTTTGAGATCAAAACACCTGTACATTATTTTTTTCTAAAAAAATAAGAAGATAAAGAAATAAATGCTAGACCCAACTGTTCCCTAAGTACTTCCACAGCATCTTGCACACAAATCATTCATTTGTTATTTAGGAAACTATTCCAAATAATTTTCTCCCCTGAATAAAATAAAACTTCCCATTCTGGGCTGTGCTGTTTGCCAGAAGTGTGTCTGGATTAATTGCACACCTGCATTTTATTTCAGGCAAATTGCATGGGTCTCCCCTCTCAGTGACTCTTACAAGGCAGGATCCCAACTGTCTGGAGGCTCTTTGGGCAATGAAGGGCTGCAGAAAAAAAATAGTCATCCTCTTTTCTTCTCTGTGACTTTTTTGACCTTGAGACTTCTAATGGCATCTCAGACAAAATGAACATAATCTAATGGACAGCGGGGAAGAGGGAACGGCTGGGTACATCTGTCGTATTACTGGGCTGTCTGAACAGTCAATGAAGCAGGTCCAAACCATAAGAGGCCTGTTCAGTTTAGCTCCAGGGTCTGCAGAGAAGGAGCACAATCATTTATCTTTATTTACTGAACTCTGCTTTCTGCTTAAGGAAAAAAAAAATGACAGGTTGACAAAAACCCGCGTTGGTGCTGCCCGCTGCCCAGAGATAAATGCTATTTGTGCTCTGGAGAGTCAAGGACAGCTCACGATGCCCTTTCACTGGCTTCAGTGGGTGCCTATGATATGGAAACAAAATGCCAAGGCACCTGGATCCTCTTTCCCCATCAGCAGATTCACAGCTTTCTACAGAGGGATCTGATAGATAGATCCACAAGAAAGAAGAAAGAATGGGACCCATGATGCCCCCAAGGAAGCAACCTAAATTGGAAGAATTTAGGCAAGAAAACCAGGGACAAAGATGACTGGGAAATGTTGAATATACCACAGATTTCTATATGAGGAAATAGTTAAGAGATTTTCCATGGCACCTGTAGCAGCATCCATAGCAAATACATTTCTGACATATCAAGAAAGGGAGACACAAAGAATACATACTCCAGCTGCAGAGAAAACTTTATTCGGAGCAGAAATTCAAAAATAGGATCTGAAGGTCCTATCCATCCTCACGTACTCCTTGCTGGATGATGCTGATCATGTCACTGACTCTTTCAAGGGAACATATACAATTTACTTACTATATCTAGAATACTCATCACTAAAGTGGAATTATGTTTCCTTGGGGAGTATGTAAGTTTATATTGATGGAGATATGGTTTGCCATTTCTCCCCATTCTGGGCTGTGCTGTTTGCCAGAAGTGTGTCTGGATTAATTGCACACCTGCATTTTATTTCAGGCAAATTGCATGGGTCTCCTCTCAGTGACTCTTACAAGGCAGGATCCCAACTGTCTGGAGGCTCTTTGGGCAATGAAGGGCTGCAGAAAAAAAATAGTCATCCTCTTTTCTTCTCTGTGACTTTTTTGACCTTGAGACTTCTAATGGCATCTCAGACAAAATGAACATAATCTAATGGACAGCGGGGAAGAGGGAACGGCTGGGTACATCTGTCGTATTACTGGGCTGTCTGAACAGTCAATGAAGCAGGTCCAAACCATAAGAGGCCTGTTCAGTTTAGCTCCAGGGTCTGCAGAGAAGGAGCACAATCATTTATCTTTATTTACTGAACTCTGCTTTCTGCTTAAGGAAAAAAAAAATGACAGGTTGACAAAAACCCGCGTTGGTGCTGCCCGCTGCCCAGAGATAAATGCTATTTGTGCTCTGGAGAGTCAAGGACAGCTCACGATGCCCTTTCACTGGCTTCAGTGGGTGCCTATGATATGGAAACAAAATGCCAAGGCACCTGGATCCTCTTTCCCCATCAGCAGATTCACAGCTTTCTACAGAGGGATCTGATAGATAGATCCACAAGAAAGAAGAAAGAATGGGACCCATGATGCCCCCAAGGAAGCAACCTAAATTGGAAGAATTTAGGCAAGAAAACCAGGGACAAAGATGACTGGGAAATGTTGAATATACCACAGATTTCTATATGAGGAAATAGTTAAGAGATTTTCCATGGCACCTGTAGCAGCATCCATAGCAAATACATTTCTGACATATCAAGAAAGGGAGACACAAAGAATACATACTCCAGCTGCAGAGAAAACTTTATTCGGAGCAGAAATTCAAAAATAGGATCTGAAGGTCCTATCCATCCTCACGTACTCCTTGCTGGATGATGCTGATCATGTCACTGACTCTTTCAAGGGAACATATACAATTTACTTACTATATCTAGAATACTCATCACTAAAGTGGAATTATGTTTCCTTGGGGAGTATGTAAAAGTTTATATTTAGAATGGAGAAAATATGAGGACTTATTTTATTTTCCTTCTTTCTCTCTCATCTCTAAAAATTTCTATTTGTAGAAGTTTCAAAATGTTCATAGTGCAATCATGCAATAATATAGAGATACGATTTATAAATATAAACAAAGAAATGTGTGATTAAGCATTATTACACAACCTACTCCAGTATTTTGCCTGGGAAATCCCATGGGCAGAGGAGCCTGGCAGGCCACAGCCTATTGGATCACAAAGAATTCAGACATGACTTAGTGACAAAATAATAGTACCAGTTGAAGAAACAATACATGCCTTAGATTTAGCTGTTAGTATATGTTGGTTTATATCTGACTTACTAGGTTTTTTTTTTCTTTTGTCTGTGCCACATTCCACATACCACGTGATCTGTGGTATCTTAGTTCCACTACCGGAGATCCAACTCATGCCCTTGGCAGTGAGAGTACAGAGCCCTAACCACTGGACTGACAGCTGATTTCCACTACTATTTTTACATACTGTAAAACAGTTTCAAAGGGAAGTTTTCCTTGTGTAATAAATTTTCACTTTTCAAAAAAAATGTTTACAGATAAGAAACACCATTTTAAAAATCTTTAAAAATGCATTATGACCACTGAGAGTAATTCCCATACTAATTGCCCAGACCTGAGATTCTCTAACATTCATGGGGATATTTTTCCAGAAATTCTGGAAAACACTGACCTCATTATCTTTCCTAGTTCTTGAAATAAATTTTCTTTTTTTTGATATTAAGCCAGGGACAAAGATGACTGGGAAATGTTGCACTTTCTATATGAGTAAATAGTTAAGAGATTTTCCATGGCACCTGTAGCAGCATCCATAGCAAATACATTTCTGACATATCAAGAAAGGGAGACACAAAGAATACATACTCCAGCTGCAGAGAAAACTTTATTCGGAGCAGAAATTCAAAAATAGGATCTGAAGGTCCTATCCATCCTCACGTACTCCTTGCTGGATGATGCTGATCATGTCACTGACTCTTTCAAGGGAACATATACAATTTACTTACTATATCTAGAATACTCATCACTAAAGTGGAATTATGTTTCCTTGGGGAGTATGTAAAAGTTTATATTTAGAATGGAGAAAATATGAGGACTTATTTTATTTTCCTTCTTTCTCTCTCATCTCTAAAAATTTCTATTTGTAGAAGTTTCAAAATGTTCATAGTGCAATCATGCAATAATATAGAGATACGATTTATAAATATAAACAAAGAAATGTGTGATTAAGCATTATTACACAACCTACTCCAGTATTTTTGCCTGGGAAATCCCATGGGCAGAGGAGCCTGGCAGGCCACAGCCTATTGGATCACAAAGAATTCAGACATGACTTAGTGACAAAATAATAGTACCAGTTGAAGAAACAATACATGCCTTAGATTTAGCTGTTAGTATATGTTGGTTTATATCTGACTTACTAGGTTTTTTTTTTCTTTTGTCTGTGCCACATTCCACATACCACGTGATCTGTGGTATCTTAGTTCCACTACCGGAGATCCAACTCATGCCCTTGGCAGTGAGAGTACAGAGCCCTAACCACTGGACTGACAGCTGATTTCCACTACTATTTTTACATACTGTAAAACAGTTTCAAAGGGAAGTTTTCCTTGTGTAATAAATTTTCACTTTTCAAAAAAAATGTTTACAGATAAGAAACACCATTTTAAAAATCTTTAAAAATGCATTATGACCACTGAGAGTAATTCCCATACTAATTGCCCAGACCTGAGATTCTCTAACATTCATGGGGATATTTTTTCCAGAAATTCTGGAAAACACTGACCTCATTATCTTTCCTAGTTCTTGAAATAATGCTGCATATTGCAATTGTTTTGCAATGTGCAAACATCACTGTCTCTGTCAAAATAGTTTATGTGTTGTTAATGCTATAAATAGTCAAGCTTTCATATAGTTTCTGTACTTGTCACTTTTCTCCTGATATTTACATAAAATCCACCAATTCCTTTATGGCAGATGTCCCCAACCAGTGTCCTGTTAGGAACCAGGTCTCATAGCTGGAGGTGAGCGGCACGTGAAGCCTCATCTGTGTTTATAGCAGCTCCCCACGGTTCATATTATTAATACTTTCTGATCTTCACTTCCTATCATTTCACCAACAGGACTTGATTCTCATAGGAACTTGAACCCTATTGTGAACTGTACATTTGAGGGATCTAGGTAGTGCACTTTTTATGAGAATCTAATGCTTGAAGGTCTAATTCCATATTATTTTCAGCTGCATTATCATTTCATTATTATAATGATATTATAATAAAATAAAATACACAATAAATGCAATGTGTTTGAACTATCCTGAAATCAAACACCCCCCACCCCCACCACCCGTTACAACCTGGTCCATGGAAATACTGTCTTCCATGAAACCAGTCACTGGAGTCAAAAATGTTGGAGACTGTAGTCTTATGGGACAGAATTTGGGACTGGGATTGGGAAACATACGAAGGAAATAATAGAAAAGTCTTTGAGTATGCAATTTCCTGCATCTGGGTCCAGAGAAGTGTATAGGAGAGCAGCAGAGACTCTGTAAGTCACAGTGAATCAGTTTTTGCAATGAAGAAGGACAGTCCAAGAGTAGACCCACCAGTTTTCATTCTCTTGACTACTTCATTGCTCTAGATTCTAAGGATGTGCCTTGACCACATAAAAAAAAAAAAGGCAAATGAGGTTCAGCTGTGTGCTTGGGAAGAGTCTTAATATTTGGAGAGGGAGTGAAAACCTGACCAGAGGTAGAGCAGCTGGCTGGGCAGCCCATTTCAGGGGTCACAGCACTGAGGAGTCATGGCACATTGTTGGAGAGCTGGAATAGGTACAGGTAGGGTGAGGATCGAATCTAGAAAAATTGAAGAGAAGCTGAAAGAGACCCTGCTGACAAAAAAGGGCACAATCTCATTACAAAAATAGTAATAACACAGACATCAGGGTATAGGTAGAATGAGACAAGGGCCCTCAGAAGGTGTGAGTGAAAAGAGGCTAAATGACAGTGACCTGGAACGCATTAGTTTCGGTTTTCTACAACTAATCCTTGAGTTCTCAGCAGTAGAACTTGGAGAAAAATTCTGATATACTCAGCTCAAGACAAAATTGGAAGCTGTGGAGGCCACAGAGTGAGGAAAGCCACGTTTCTGAAAATCACATTAGTGATTTGTGAGCTGTGGTATTTGTTGACTTGCAACACCCTTGTTTGCTCACCTTCTATTTTTTTCTGATCTTCACTTCCTATCATTTCACCAACAGGACTTGATTCTCATAGGAACTTGAACCCTATTGTGAACTGTACATTTGAGGGATCTAGGTAGTGCACTTTATGAGAATCTAATGCTTGAAGGTCTAATTCCATATTATTTTCAGCTGCATTATCATTTCATTATTATAATGATATTATAATAAAATAAAATACACAATAAATGCAATGTGTTTGAACTATCCTGAAATCAAACACCCCCCACCCCCACCACCCGTTACAACCTGGTCCATGGAAATACTGTCTTCCATGAAACCAGTCACTGGAGTCAAAAATGTTGGAGACTGTAGTCTTATGGGACAGAATTTGGGACTGGGATTGGGAAACATACGAAGGAAATAATAGAAAAGTCTTTGAGTATGCAATTTCCTGCATCTGGGTCCAGAGAAGTGTATAGGAGAGCAGCAGAGACTCTGTAAGTCACAGTGAATCAGTTTTTGCAATGAAGAAGGACAGTCCAAGAGTAGACCCACCAGTTTTCATTCTCTTGACTACTTCATTGCTCTAGATTCTAAGGATGTGCCTTGACCACATAAAAAAAAAAAAGGCAAATGAGGTTCAGCTGTGTGCTTGGGAAGAGTCTTAATATTTGGAGAGGGAGTGAAAACCTGACCAGAGGTAGAGCAGCTGGCTGGGCAGCCCATTTCAGGGGTCACAGCACTGAGGAGTCATGGCACATTGTTGGAGAGCTGGAATAGGTACAGGTAGGGTGAGGATCGAATCTAGAAAAAATTGAAGAGAAGCTGAAAGAGACCCTGCTGACAAAAAGGACACAATCTCATTACAAAAATAGTAATAACACAGACATCAGGGTATAGGTAGAATGAGACAAGGGCCCTCAGAAGGTGTGAGTGAAAAGAGGCTAAATGACAGTGACCTGGAACGCATTAGTTTCGGTTTTCTACAACTAATCCTTGAGTTCTCAGCAGTAGAACTTGGAGAAAAATTCTGATATACTCAGCTCAAGACAAAATTGGAAGCTGTGGAGGCCACAGAGTGAGGAAAGCCACGTTTCTGAAAATCACATTAGTGATTTGTGAGCTGTGGTATTTGTTGACTTGCAACATGTCCCTGTGTCAGGTTTTGTCATGTTCAAGTAACTCACCTTGACTGATGCAGCAAGATGGGGCCACCAGACCTGACCCTGCAGACCAGTGTCATTGAAGAAAGAGTTTAATGAATTCAGTCTCAAATACTGTGAATGGTACAAATCCCAGAAAGTCTGACTTCTCTTCTCTTACTCTTGAGTTGTTTGCTAACGTTTTCTAATTAACATTTTTACTCCCTTAAAGAAATAATCACCAGAATAATTTTATTGCATTAACTAAGAAAATGATGAATTTGTTATAAATATTGTAAATTATATACATTTCATCCATTTATTTAATTATTTATTCAAATAAAAACAATTTGGGAGAATTGTGATGAGTAATTTTGGAAAATGTCTCAACTAATTATTGTTTCTATTCACTTTGTTATAATTGAATGATTCAGTTCATAGATGTTAAGAATAATCTTGAGATACTAAACATAATCATAACCTTTCCTTGTTCTTTTCACTTATGTAGTTACTGTGCACTAGTATCTATAAATGACTTTTTTTTAATTCATAGAAGTAAGCTCATTATACAAGTTTTTGTTTTTATTTAATTTAATTACCCCTGAACGTTTAGCTCTATCATAGCATGCTGTCAGGTGCTGGAATTAAAGGTCTCAGCATTCTGAGTTTGCAAACAGGATTGTCTAGAATAAGCCTTGGTACCAAAACAAACTGCAACATATCAGGGTTAAACATGGCAACAGGTTATTTTCCTTTTACTTTAGATCTCAGCAGGTAGGGTGAGGATCGAATCTAGAAAAAATTGAAGAGAAGCTGAAAGAGACCCTGCTGACAAAAAGGACACAATCTCATTACAAAAATAGTAATAACACAGACATCAGGGTATAGGTAGAATGAGACAAGGGCCCTCAGAAGGTGTGAGTGAAAAGAGGCTAAATGACAGTGACCTGGAACGCATTAGTTTCGGTTTTCTACAACTAATCCTTGAGTTCTCAGCAGTAGAACTTGGAGAAAAATTCTGATATACTCAGCTCAAGACAAAATTGGAAGCTGTGGAGGCCACAGAGTGAGGAAAGCCACGTTTCTGAAAATCACATTAGTGATTTGTGAGCTGTGGTATTTGTTGACTTGCAACATGTCCCTGTGTCAGGTTTTGTCATGTTCAAGTAACTCACCTTGACTGATGCAGCAAGATGGGGCCACCAGACCTGACCCTGCAGACCAGTGTCATTGAAGAAAGAGTTTAATGAATTCAGTCTCAAATACTGTGAATGGTACAAATCCCAGAAAGTCTGACTTCTCTTCTCTTACTCTTGAGTTGTTTGCTAACGTTTTCTAATTAACATTTTTACTCCCTTAAAGAAATAATCACCAGAATAATTTTATTGCATTAACTAAGAAAATGATGAATTTGTTATAAATATTGTAAATTATATACATTTCATCCATTTATTTAATTATTTATTCAAATAAAAACAATTTGGGAGAATTGTGATGAGTAATTTTGGAAAATGTCTCAACTAATTATTGTTTCTATTCACTTTGTTATAATTGAATGATTCAGTTCATAGATGTTAAGAATAATCTTGAGATACTAAACATAATCATAACCTTTCCTTGTTCTTTTCACTTATGTAGTTACTGTGCACTAGTATCTATAAATGACTTTTTTTTAATTCATAGAAGTAAGCTCATTATACAAGTTTTTGTTTTTATTTAATTTAATTACCCCTGAACGTTTAGCTCTATCATAGCATGCTGTCAGGTGCTGGAATTAAAGGTCTCAGCATTCTGAGTTTGCAAACAGGATTGTCTAGAATAAGCCTTGGTACCAAAACAAACTGCAACATATCAGGGTTAAACATGGCAACAGGTTATTTTCCTTTTACTTTAGAATCCAATGCAGATCTTGGCGATTTTTCTTGGAAAAAAAGTTCTCCAGAATTTTGGAGGGTCTAGGATCTTTCCATCTCAAGATTTTGCCATCTTTTACATAAGGCTTCTAAAGTCTTGATGGAGGAACAGAAAGCTAAAGGGTTGCATAGGATGGATTTTAAATGCAGACCTAGAGAGGACTTTATCACTTCTGCTGACAAGCTATCAACTAGAAACTAATCACATTTTCAATATACACTACTGACTTTATACTTACAAACCTCTTTCTCCAGTGCAGTAAGTTCATTAGGTATGTTGTCTGAATTCAGGTTATGTAACAGATGACAGTTCTGTCAAGAGTTTTTCATTGCATGTCGGGCATAGCTATCTTCTAGCCTCTTTTATCACTTTAATCACCTCTCATTGCTTGACTGCTGTATCAGTGGCATATACTTTAGGTGGCATACACAACAGCAGCCATCTTCAATGACCCCTTTTTTGTGCTATTAAACACAGCTAAACTATGTTTTAATAACGAACTCTAAAATGACATAGGAAGGAAGAGTAAAAGCTACAACTAGAAATATATGTAGGACCTAGATCATAAGGAAGTGAAAATAATATGTGATGTAGGATGTTAATCTAGCAAGGGCATGCAGACATGAAACAAGAAGAAACAGGAAGGGTAACCCCCTTTAGGAGATGACTGCTATCACCTGAGAATGAATAGAAAGACTTCAAACCAAGGTTGTGTGGAAGACAAAAAAAGTGTCTGAGAGATGTCCTGAAGGAAGAACATCTGGCTTTGTTGAAAAGTAGTCAATCAAAGTCAGAGACACATGTCCATGTTCCAGTTACTCAATTTACTACCTGTTTAATTTCCTTTATCCTTTGTTTCCTCACTCTAAGACTGAATATGATCAAGTCTGACCTATAGATTTCTGTTTTGAAAATAAAATGTTGTTAAACACATAAATGTTCTACAAACTATAAATGTAATGCCAATGTTAATTCATTAGCTAAAAGAAACAATAGAAATGGCTGTAAATCTTCACTGAACTATGATTTTTCTTGTCTAGAAAACACAAAACTGCAACATATCAGGGTTAAACATGGCAACAGGTTATTTTCCTTTTACTTTAGAATCCAATGCAGATCTTGGCGATTTTTCTTGGAAAAAAAGTTCTCCAGAATTTTGGAGGGTCTAGGATCTTTCCATCTCAAGATTTTGCCATCTTTTACATAAGGCTTCTAAAGTCTTGATGGAGGAACAGAAAGCTAAAGGGTTGCATAGGATGGATTTTAAATGCAGACCTAGAGAGGACTTTATCACTTCTGCTGACAAGCTATCAACTAGAAACTAATCACATTTTCAATATACACTACTGACTTTATACTTACAAACCTCTTTCTCCAGTGCAGTAAGTTCATTAGGTATGTTGTCTGAATTCAGGTTATGTAACAGATGACAGTTCTGTCAAGAGTTTTTCATTGCATGTCGGGCATAGCTATCTTCTAGCCTCTTTTATCACTTTAATCACCTCTCATTGCTTGACTGCTGTATCAGTGGCATATACTTTAGGTGGCATACACAACAGCAGCCATCTTCAATGACCCCTTTTTTGTGCTATTAAACACAGCTAAACTATGTTTTAATAACGAACTCTAAAATGACATAGGAAGGAAGAGTAAAAGCTACAACTAGAAATATATGTAGGACCTAGATCATAAGGAAGTGAAAATAATATGTGATGTAGGATGTTAATCTAGCAAGGGCATGCAGACATGAAACAAGAAGAAACAGGAAGGGTAACCCCCTTTAGGAGATGACTGCTATCACCTGAGAATGAATAGAAAGACTTCAAACCAAGGTTGTGTGGAAGACAAAAAAAAAAGTGTCTGAGAGATGTCCTGAAGGAAGAACATCTGGCTTTGTTGAAAAGTAGTCAATCAAAGTCAGAGACACATGTCCATGTTCCAGTTACTCAATTTACTACCTGTTTAATTTCCTTTATCCTTTGTTTCCTCACTCTAAGACTGAATATGATCAAGTCTGACCTATAGATTTCTGTTTTGAAAATAAAATGTTGTTAAACACATAAAAATGTTCTACAAACTATAAATGTAATGCCAATGTTAATTCATTAGCTAAAAGAAACAATAGAAATGGCTGTAAATCTTCATGCCTTGTGTAACTATGAGAATGTTGCATTGTTAACAGAAATGACACGAGAAAGTAAAAGGTGAGCCATGCTGATGCCCTGGCTATGGCTATAATAAACTGAAGTTTTCATCCTGCTCTTCAGGGAGATATATTTAGCAAAAGTGTATCTTAGTTGGGTTTTCCAGAAGAACATCCTAAAATGGTGAATTCTGTGCAAGTGATATATGAGGAAGAATCTAGTAGGGAAGTTTGTGTGTGTGCTCAATCACATCAGTTGTGTCTGACTCTTTGCACTCCCATGGATCATGGCTCACCAAGGCCCTCTGCTCATGAAATTTTTCTGGCAAGAATACTGGAGTGGATTGCCATGTCCTCCTCCAAGGGATCTTCCTGAGCCAAGGACCAAACCTATGTCTCCTGCATTTCAGGAGGATTCTTTATGGCTAAGCCACAGAGTAAGCCCGATATGGGAGTGGAGGGAGCTATTCAGGAAAAGGGAAAAAACAATGCAAGGCTGAAGTTGGAGGCAGTGACCTGTGAAGGGCAACCTCAGCCTGATCCAAGGATGTTCTGCAGTGTAAATCATGCGTTAGAGTTAATTCCACCTGAGAGTAAGAGGCTTTTGTACTCCAGTAACCCCAGATGTCAGTTGTTGATGAAGGGCATTGGGACATCAAATTCCAGGCATTTTCTGTGCTTACCTGGGTTGGTAATCTGCTCCAGGAGCCAAGTGTAGAAATCGGGCTGGAGAAGAGCTATAGATTTGGGCAGTTAGAAAGAAAAAAGAAAGGAAAATGAAGATGCTAGAATGAGCAAAAGTCATCCTATAGGACCTAAGTGAAGCTTTCAAAGGGTAAATTTTAACTTTAGGAGAAAGGGTAAAATGAGAAATCTGTTTGTTTTTTTAGCATCCTATAAATATAGTTAAGGGCTCTATATGAACTGTTGCACTCATTTTACCAAAAATAGCAGCTTAACAGTAAAAGACTGAATATGATCAAGTCTGAGCTATAGAGTGCTGTTTTGAAAATAAAATGTTGTTAAACACATAAAAATGTTCTACAAACTATAAATGTAATGCCAATGTTAATTCATTAGCTAAAAGAAACAATAGAAATGGCTGTAAATCTTCATGCCTTGTGTAACTATGAGAATGTTGCATTGTTAACAGAAATGACACGAGAAAGTAAAAGGTGAGCCATGCTGATGCCCTGGCTATGGCTATAATAAACTGAAGTTTTCATCCTGCTCTTCAGGGAGATATATTTAGCAAAAGTGTATCTTAGTTGGGTTTTCCAGAAGAACATCCTAAAATGGTGAATTCTGTGCAAGTGATATATGAGGAAGAATCTAGTAGGGAAGTTTGTGTGTGTGCTCAATCACATCAGTTGTGTCTGACTCTTTGCACTCCCATGGATCATGGCTCACCAAGGCCCTCTGCTCATGAAATTTTTCTGGCAAGAATACTGGAGTGGATTGCCATGTCCTCCTCCAAGGGATCTTCCTGAGCCAAGGACCAAACCTATGTCTCCTGCATTTCAGGAGGATTCTTTATGGCTAAGCCACAGAGTAAGCCCGATATGGGAGTGGAGGGAGCTATTCGGGAAAAAGGGAAAAAACAATGCAAGGCTGAAGTTGGAGGCAGTGACCTGTGAAGGGCAACCTCAGCCTGATCCAAGGATGTTCTGCAGTGTAAATCATGCGTTAGAGTTAATTCCACCTGAGAGTAAGAGGCTTTTGTACTCCAGTAACCCCAGATGTCAGTTGTTGATGAAGGGCATTGGGACATCAAATTCCAGGCATTTTCTGTGCTTACCTGGGTTGGTAATCTGCTCCAGGAGCCAAGTGTAGAAATCGGGCTGGAGAAGAGCTATAGATTTGGGCAGTTAGAAAGAAAAAAGAAAGGAAAATGAAGATGCTAGAATGAGCAAAAGTCATCCTATAGGACCTAAGTGAAGCTTTCAAAGGGTAAATTTTAACTTTAGGAGAAAGGGTAAAATGAGAAATCTGTTTGTTTTTTTAGCATCCTATAAATATAGTTAAGGGCTCTATATGTAACTGTTGCACTCATTTTACACACTAACAAAGTAATGCTCAAAATCCTTCAGGCTAGGCTTCAACAGTGGTGAACAAAGAACTTCCAAACGTATAAGCTGGATATAGAAAAGGCAGAGGAACCAGAGAACAAATTGCCAGGATCATAGAAAGAGCAAGGGAATTCCTGAAAACAAAAATATACTTCTGCTTCATTGACTACAATAAGGCCCTTAACTGTGTGGATCACAACAAACTGTGGAAAATTCTGAAAGAGATAGGGATACCGGTCCACCTTACCTGTCTCCTGTGGAACCTACATGCAGGACAAGAAGCAGCAGTTAGAACTGGCAGGAACGCGGACTGGCTCCAAATTAAAAAAGGAGTATGTCCAGACTGTATATTTTCACCCTGCTTCTTTAATTTATATGCGGAGTACATAATGTGAAATGCCAGGTTGGATGAAGCACAAACTGGAATCAAGATTGCCAGGTGAGAGTTTCCCTGGTGGTCCAGGGAAGGACACCACCTTGCAGTACAAAGGGAACTGGCTCGATCCCTGGCCTGGGAGATCCCACGTACCACAGAGCAGCTGGACTGATGTGTCCAACTACCTAGTTGGAGCTCTGGAGCGCATGTACCCAGAGTCGGTGCTCTGTGGCAGGAGAGACCACTGTGAAGGGAGGCCCACTCATGCCAAAGGACAAAGATAAATAAATGAAAAGTAAAATGATAGAAGTGGCCAAAGAAGAAAAAAAGATTTCCCGGTGAAATATTCATAAGCTCAGGTATTCAAATGGCACCATCCTTATGGCAGAAAGCAGACAGGAATTAAAGAGCCTCTTGATAAAGGTGAATGAGGAGAGTGAAAACGCTGGCCCCAAACTCAACCTTCATAAAATGAACATCATGGCATCCAGTCCCATCTCTTTATAGCAAATAGATGGGCAAACAATGGAAACAGTGACAGACTTTATTTTCTTGGGCTTCAAAATCACTGCAGATGCTGACTGCAGCCATGAAGTTAAAACAGAGTTGCTAACTTCAAGAAAAGCCATGACAAGCCTAGATGGAATATTCAAAAGCAGAGACATCACTTTGTCAACAACAGTCTGTATAGTCGAAGTTACGGTTTTCCCAGGAGTAATCTATGGGTGTGAGAGTTGGACCATAAAAAGACTGAACACTGAAGAATTGATGCCTTTGAACTGTGTTGTTGGAGAAGCCTCTTGAGAGTCTCTTGGACAGCAAAGAGATCAAACCAGTCAATCCTAAAGGAAATCATCCTGAATATTCTTTGAAAGGACTGATTCTGAAGCTGAAGCTCCAATACTTTGACCACCTAATGTGAAAAGACTACTCGTTGGAAAAGACACTGATGCTGGGAAAAAACATAGAAGGAGAAGGTGATGATAGAGAATGAGATAGTCGAATGTCCTCACTGAGCCAATGGACATGAGTTTGAGCAAGCTCCAGGAGGTGGTAGACAGGGAAGCTTGGAATACCACAGTCCATGTACTTGCAAAAGATTGCCAGGTGAATTTATATGAGTACATAATGTGAAATGCCAGGTTGGATGAAGCACAAACTGGAATCAAGATTGCCAGGTGAGAGTTTCCCTGGTGGTCCAGGGAAGGACACCACCTTGCAGTACAAAGGGAACTGGCTCGATCCCTGGCCTGGGAGATCCCACGTACCACAGAGCAGCTGGACTGATGTGTCCAACTACCTAGTTGGAGCTCTGGAGCGCATGTACCCAGAGTCGGTGCTCTGTGGCAGGAGAGACCACTGTGAAGGGAGGCCCACTCATGCCAAAGGACAAAGATAAATAAATGAAAAGTAAAATGATAGAAGTGGCCAAAGAAGAAAAAAAGATTTCCCGGTGAAATATTCATAAGCTCAGGTATTCAAATGGCACCATCCTTATGGCAGAAAGCAGACAGGAATTAAAGAGCCTCTTGATAAAGGTGAATGAGGAGAGTGAAAACGCTGGCCCCAAACTCAACCTTCATAAAATGAACATCATGGCATCCAGTCCCATCTCTTTATAGCAAATAGATGGGCAAACAATGGAAACAGTGACAGACTTTATTTTCTTGGGCTTCAAAATCACTGCAGATGCTGACTGCAGCCATGAAGTTAAAACAGAGTTGCTAACTTCAAGAAAAGCCATGACAAGCCTAGATGGAATATTCAAAAGCAGAGACATCACTTTGTCAACAACAGTCTGTATAGTCGAGTTACGGTTTTCCCAGGAGTAATCTATGGGTGTGAGAGTTGGACCATAAAAAGACTGAACACTGAAGAATTGATGCCTTTGAACTGTGTTGTTGGAGAAGCCTCTTGAGAGTCTCTTGGACAGCAAAGAGATCAAACCAGTCAATCCTAAAGGAAATCATCCTGAATATTCTTTGAAAGGACTGATTCTGAAGCTGAAGCTCCAATACTTTGACCACCTAATGTGAAAAGACTACTCGTTGGAAAAGACACTGATGCTGGGAAAAAACATAGAAGGAGAAGGTGATGATAGAGAATGAGATAGTCGAATGTCCTCACTGAGCCAATGGACATGAGTTTGAGCAAGCTCCAGGAGGTGGTAGACAGGGAAGCTTGGAATACCACAGTCCATGTACTTGCAAAGGGTCAGACACAACTGAGTGACTGAATTGCACTGATGATAATTTTTAAGTATCTCTGAGCTTTTAATTATTGTGTTTTCTTGACTTTTTTTTTCATTTTATAGATCCTAATATTACTTCCTACTCTTGTTTTCTTCTCTTGTCCTTGGAGATCTGTAATGAAAATTTGGAACTGCAGAGAGGCCAGATAAAGTGTACAGATTTGAAATCAGAGGATGAGTAAATTCTGGAGATTTGAGGACAGCATGGAGATTATAGTCTACAGCACTGTACTGTATACATCAAAACTAGTAGGAGCTTAAAACTTTAAATGATCTCACTGCAAAAAAAGAAATGATAACTGTGTGAGGTGATAGAAGTGTTAGCTATAAGACTATTGTGGTAAGCTTCTTGCAATATGTATTGAATCAGCACACTGTACACCTTAGACAATATTATGTGCCAATTAGATGTCAATAAAAAAATAATTAAATGCACCCCCCACCCCCCGAAAAAAAATTTTGACTTTGGCAAAGCTATCTTCATTGCTTTTTCTAACCTTTGGAAATGCCCTTCTCCATCTCTCAACTATTATGGAATGCTTCACTAGTCCATTTCTCTTGCACACCCTGTCTTATCTATTAGCGAGATTCTAGTCACAAAGTTGTGTGTGCTAAGAGAGATTAAACTCTTTTACCCTATCTTACTCTTCCTCACTTTCCATGCCCCCTGAGGATTAATAGCATTTATTAGCAAATTCACTTGATGCCTTTGAACTGTGTTGTTGGGGAAGCCTCTTGAGAGTCTCTTGGACAGCAAAGAGATCAAACCAGTCAATCCTAAAGGAAATCATCCTGAATATTCTTTGAAAGGACTGATTCTGAAGCTGAAGCTCCAATACTTTGACCACCTAATGTGAAAAGACTACTCGTTGGAAAAGACACTGATGCTGGGAAAAAACATAGAAGGAGAAGGTGATGATAGAGAATGAGATAGTCGAATGTCCTCACTGAGCCAATGGACATGAGTTTGAGCAAGCTCCAGGAGGTGGTAGACAGGGAAGCTTGGAATACCACAGTCCATGTACTTGCAAAGGGTCAGACACAACTGAGTGACTGAATTGCACTGATGATAATTTTTAAGTATCTCTGAGCTTTTAATTATTGTGTTTTCTTGACTTTTTTTTTCATTTTATAGATCCTAATATTACTTCCTACTCTTGTTTTCTTCTCTTGTCCTTGGAGATCTGTAATGAAAATTTGGAACTGCAGAGAGGCCAGATAAAGTGTACAGATTTGAAATCAGAGGATGAGTAAATTCTGGAGATTTGAGGACAGCATGGAGATTATAGTCTACAGCACTGTACTGTATACATCAAAACTAGTAGGAGCTTAAAACTTTAAATGATCTCACTGCAAAAAAAGAAATGATAACTGTGTGAGGTGATAGAAGTGTTAGCTATAAGACTATTGTGGTAAGCTTCTTGCAATATGTATTGAATCAGCACACTGTACACCTTAGACAATATTATGTGCCAATTAGATGTCAATAAAAAAATAATTAAATGCACCCCCCACCCCCCGAAAAAAAATTTTGACTTTGGCAAAGCTATCTTCATTGCTTTTTCTAACCTTTGGAAATGCCCTTCTCCATCTCTCAACTATTATGGAATGCTTCACTAGTCCATTTCTCTTGCACACCCTGTCTTATCTATTAGCGAGATTCTAGTCACAAAGTTGTGTGTGCTAAAGAGAGATTAAACTCTTTTTACCCTATCTTACTCTTCCTCACTTTCCATGCCCCCCTGAGGATTAATAGCATTTATTAGCAAATTCACTTATGACTGTGAGATTTTAAGTGATATCAAAAGATGAGTAGATTTTTAAAATTCTTATGTTTTTATTAGATCACAACTTTTTACAGGATACCAGGATTGGAGGAGATTTAGCCTTTCTCACTCTATACTCTAATTGATGTATTTAATACATTTGAGACTCTAATAGTTTATCTTAGGGGATGCTTTGTTGCTCTCCCATAATTTAGCATCAAGTGAAGATTCTAGTGAATTTTGAGAGTAAATGTGAGGATGCTGAGAAAGAGGGTACAGGATTGAGCATGAGGAAGTGAACCCAACTTTGTAGGAACTCTGATTTCCCCACTGATAAACAAACTTCTTTGGTATGCCTTGCAGGCGGATCTTCTTCCACAGGCTGCTCTCTAAGCTCTCAAATGAGGTTAATTTTTTTCCCTCCCTGGGAAGTGAGGATTTATGTGGCATGATTTTGACTTAGTAATTAATTTGGACCCCAACAGTGTGGAGATGGTGAGAAAGAGACCCTATTAAGACTTAATATAAAGTTAATAGCAGGTGACAGTGACTTCATCAAAACCCCTGTGAAAAACTTCATGTAGATGGAAATTTCAGTTCTAGTACATTACACAGCTGAGTATCATCAGACCTGCTTACAAGGGTCATAAAGATTATTTGTACATTAAAGAAGGGCCTGTCCATCAGGCTCAGTGTGAAAGAGAAACAGAAAAATTACCATCACATAAAACCCCTAGTGAAATACTCAATACTTTGGGAAATTCTTACTGTTTTTCCTTATTTGTTTAGACACATGCACACATATCCTACATTTGTACAGGAATGAGTAGCATAGTGCTTGAATAAATATAATGCATATTTCTGTTTCTTACCTGCTCATGGAAAACATCACAGGAAGATAGAAGATCAAGGAATGTCAAGATCAAAAGCATATCAGGAATAATACTTTTTGTTTTACCTGCTCATGGAAAACTACAAAGATAGAAGATCAAAATTTGGTGCTAAGTCATTTCTTTGCACACCCTGTCTTATCTATTAGCGAGATTCTAGTCACAAAGTTGTGTGTGCTAAAGAGAGATTAAACTCTTTTTACCCTATCTTACTCTTCCTCACTTTCCATGCCCCCCTGAGGATTAATAGCATTTATTAGCAAATTCACTTATGACTGTGAGATTTTAAGTGATATCAAAAGATGAGTAGATTTTTAAAATTCTTATGTTTTTATTAGATCACAACTTTTTACAGGATACCAGGATTGGAGGAGATTTAGCCTTTCTCACTCTATACTCTAATTGATGTATTTAATACATTTGAGACTCTAATAGTTTATCTTAGGGGATGCTTTGTTGCTCTCCCATAATTTAGCATCAAGTGAAGATTCTAGTGAATTTTGAGAGTAAATGTGAGGATGCTGAGAAAGAGGGTACAGGATTGAGCATGAGGAAGTGAACCCAACTTTGTAGGAACTCTGATTTCCCCACTGATAAACAAACTTCTTTGGTATGCCTTGCAGGCGGATCTTCTTCCACAGGCTGCTCTCTAAGCTCTCAAATGAGGTTAATTTTTTTCCCTCCCTGGGAAGTGAGGATTTATGTGGCATGATTTTGACTTAGTAATTAATTTGGACCCCAACAGTGTGGAGATGGTGAGAAAGAGACCCTATTAAGACTTAATATAAAGTTAATAGCAGGTGACAGTGACTTCATCAAAACCCCTGTGAAAAACTTCATGTAGATGGAAATTTCAGTTCTAGTACATTACACAGCTGAGTATCATCAGACCTGCTTACAAGGGTCATAAAGATTATTTGTACATTAAAGAAGGGCCTGTCCATCAGGCTCAGTGTGAAAGAGAAACAGAAAAATTACCATCACATAAAACACAAAAAATATAGCGGTACATTTCCACTAGTGAAATACTCAATACTTTGGGAAATTCTTACTGTTTTTTCCTTATTTGTTTAGACACATGCACACATATCCCATACATTCTTGTACAGGAATGAGTAGCATAGTGCTTGAATAAATATAATGCATATTTCTGTTTCTTACCTGCTCATGGAAAACATCACAGGAAGATAGAAGATCAAGGAATGTCAAGATCAAAAGCATATCAAGGAATATACTTTTGTGATTTAGACAATGGACAGCTTAAATAGATGGCAAGAGTCATAACGGAATATTAGCAAGGCTAGACAGATCCTTTGGAGTATTAACATCCTGTTTTTGTTTTGGCTTTACTGAACAGCTTTGGAGAAGGAAATGGCAACCCCCTCCAGTATTCTTACCTGGAAAATTCCATGGACAGAGAATCCTGGTGAGCTATCGTCTATGGGATCTCAAATATATATATATGTGTGTGTGTGTGTATGTATATATATATATATATATATATATATATATACACATATATATATATATAGATATATATAGATATATATATAGATATATATATATATCTTCTCTGATGGCTCAGTGGTGAGAAATCTGCCTACATTGTAGGAGACCTGCTGCTCTTCCAGCAGGAAGACCCCCTGGAGGAGGGCATGGCAACCCACTCCAGTATTCTTGCCTGGAGAATCCCATGGACAGAGGGGCATGGTGGACCACAGTCTACGGGTTCACACAGAGTCAGACATGACCAAAGTAACTAACCAGCAGCAGCAGCACAGCTTCTCATATTTTATTAATAGTTCCTTGATAAAGGATTGAACGTGGGCCATGGCAGCAAAAGTACTAAATCCTAACCACTGGACCACTAAGGGATTCCCTAAATCCTCTGTTTTATCCTTGTATGAAGACATCACATATAGGTCAGTGATCAATAGACAAAGAAATAGCAGAAAATGCTTAAATATAGTAATCATCAAATAGCAACATTTTCCTTCATGTAAAGCACAAAAATTTATTCATTTAAGTGTCCTGATACTGAGGATTTGGGGTGGTTACAGGATACTCATTTTATTTGAATTCTGAGTAGTTGGTTAGTGAAGAGGCTGGACTATCCTTTACTCATGCACTGAGATGAAAGACCTTCTATTCAGCAGCACTTCTATATTTTTTGAATAGGAAGCTGGGAAGTTTTGTGCAAGTGGTTTGCAACAGGAATATCTTTGTTTCTTACCACTGTCCCTTGGTGCCTTGTACAAGCCAAAAGGACATTTCTTTACTATGGTAAAATAACATACTATTTTGCATATTTCTGTTTCTTACCTGCTCATGGAAAACATCACAGGAAGATAGAAGATCAAGGAATGTCAAGATCAAAAGCATATCAAGGAATATACTTTTGTGATTTAGACAATGGACAGCTTAAATAGATGGCAAGAGTCATAACGGAATATTAGCAAGGCTAGACAGATCCTTTGGAGTATTAACATCCTGTTTTTGTTTTGGCTTTACTGAACAGCTTTGGAGAAGGAAATGGCAACCCCCTCCAGTATTCTTACCTGGAAAATTCCATGGACAGAGAATCCTGGTGAGCTATCGTCTATGGGATCTCAAATATATATATATGTGTGTGTGTGTGTATGTATATATATATATATATATATATATATATATATATATATATATATAGATATATATATAGATATATATATATATCTTCTCTGATGGCTCAGTGGTGAGAAATCTGCCTACATTGTAGGAGACCTGCTGCTCTTCCAGCAGGAAGACCCCCTGGAGGAGGGCATGGCAACCCACTCCAGTATTCTTGCCTGGAGAATCCCATGGACAGAGGGGCATGGTGGACCACAGTCTACGGGTTCACACAGAGTCAGACATGACCAAAGTAACTAACCAGCAGCAGCAGCACAGCTTCTCATATTTTATTAATAGTTCCTTGATAAAGGATTGAACGTGGGCCATGGCAGCAAAAGTACTAAATCCTAACCACTGGACCACTAAGGGATTCCCTAAATCCTCTGTTTTATCCTTGTATGAAGACATCACATATAGGTCAGTGATCAATAGACAAAGAAATAGCAGAAAATGCTTAAATATAGTAATCATCAAATAGCAACATTTTCCTTCATGTAAAGCACAAAAATTTATTCATTTAAGTGTCCTGATACTGAGGATTTGGGGTGGTTACAGGATACTCATTTTATTTGAATTCTGAGTAGTTGGTTAGTGAAGAGGCTGGACTATCCTTTACTCATGCACTGAGATGAAAGACCTTCTATTCAGCAGCACTTCTATATTTTTTGAATAGGAAGCTGGGAAGTTTTGTGCAAGTGGTTTGCAACAGGAATATCTTTGTTTCTTACCACTGTCCCTTGGTGCCTTGTACAAGCCAAAAGGACATTTCTGATTAATATGGTAATTAGATAGTTATTAAAAACAGTAATCATCTAGAAATTATTTCATGCCATAAACATCTCATATAGAGAAAATATTTGAACATTTAAAAGTTGAATATTACAACTGGATATGCAAGAAGCCAAAGGGGATATAAAAATTTTTTTAGGTTCCCAAGAAAGCACTCACATTAAGAATGAGCTGTCTTCTTGATCAGGTTGGAAGTTAGTGCCACACATCCTATAGATTCCCCCTGTGGCCAGTAGCAATGAACCAATTTCTATTAATGAAGAGCTCATGTTTATAGCTAATATAGAAGAAAATGTACTGAAGGGGGGAGTTCAGTCATTTACTGGAGATAGCTTAATTCTGGTAATTTCTAATTTCCAAGATTGTTTTAATTTGTTATCAAAGTAATCACTCATTCCACTGGAGTCAAAAGTGGCTTTCTGTCGTCTGTAGTCTGACAGATTATTCAGAAGGAAGCCAATTTTTAAAAACTCATCTGATCAGCATCTGTGATATGTTCATAAGTTCCAAGAGGTACAGTTTTCAGTATCAGAACCAGGCCAAAAAGAAATGAGGTTGCTTTACTGCAGTTTTCTGAGCCAGGAAGTATATTTCGTGACTCTAAACCCAAATTGAAACTCACATACAAACAGCAGATAATGATGGTGAGGAGAGACGGGAGAATGGAATGTACACTGGCCTTCATCTTCTGTGCCAGCCTAATCTTACACACTTCCTTGTCCACTTTGCCAGAGGGAAAGTTTATCTGTATTTTGCTTCAGGCATGAGACTACTCTTTGTGGGACTTCCCTTGGGTTTTCTGGTTCATAGTTCCTTTGATCCACAGTATTCATTTACCAACAATGTCCAGAATGTTCAGGAGAGTGATCAGTTAATGTTCAGAGAGTGCCAGCTGCAGAGAAGATCAGCAAATGATGCTGTGGAAATACTAAATACTATTTAGAAACTGAATTTTGCAATCCACACTGGATTATGCAGTTTACAAAGATAATTCCACCACCTGAAACTTGGATGACACTTTGCATTGTTTTATCAGGGCTAAAATAAATAATGAAATAAGTGTTTCTAGTTAATGTCCTAATTGCTTCTAAAACTTATGGAGACAGCGAGCACACAGGAATCATATGGAATTTTAGTTTCCTACTCAATAGAGAGGTTCAGGGCTCTTGCTTGATTGACTTAGCCACATTTACACAGCTTGGTAAGAATACCATGAGAATTAGAACCCTGATGTGTAACCAGGGTTTCCTTTATATCTGGAGAAAAATGACAGTTACCACAGAAATGGAGAGGTAAGAGGAGACAGGAATAGGTTACCAGGGATGAGGTGGAAATTAAAGAGGAAAAGAGAAGTGAGGAGAGGGCCTTTGTCTCAAAGAAAATGTACTGAAGGGGAGTTCAGTCATTTACTGGAGATAGCTTAATTCTGGTAATTTCTAATTTCCAAGATTGTTTTAATTTGTTATCAAAGTAATCACTCATTCCACTGGAGTCAAAAGTGGCTTTCTGTCGTCTGTAGTCTGACAGATTATTCAGAAGGAAGCCAATTTTTAAAAACTCATCTGATCAGCATCTGTGATATGTTCATAAGTTCCAAGAGGTACAGTTTTCAGTATCAGAACCAGGCCAAAGAATTGAGGTTGCTTTACTGCAGTTTTCTGAGCCAGGAAGTATATTTCGTGACTCTAAACCCAAATTGAAACTCACATACAAACAGCAGATAATGATGGTGAGGAGAGACGGGAGAATGGAATGTACACTGGCCTTCATCTTCTGTGCCAGCCTAATCTTACACACTTCCTTGTCCACTTTGCCAGAGGGAAAGTTTATCTGTATTTTGCTTCAGGCATGAGACTACTCTTTGTGGGACTTCCCTTGGGTTTTCTGGTTCATAGTTCCTTTGATCCACAGTATTCATTTACCAACAATGTCCAGAATGTTCAGGAGAGTGATCAGTTAATGTTCAGAGAGTGCCAGCTGCAGAGAAGATCAGCAAATGATGCTGTGGAAATACTAAATACTATTTAGAAACTGAATTTTGCAATCCACACTGGATTATGCAGTTTACAAAGATAATTCCACCACCTGAAACTTGGATGACACTTTGCATTGTTTTATCAGGGCTAAAATAAATAATGAAATAAGTGTTTCTAGTTAATGTCCTAATTGCTTCTAAAACTTATGGAGACAGCGAGCACACAGGAATCATATGGAATTTTAGTTTCCTACTCAATAGAGAGGTTCAGGGCTCTTGCTTGATTGACTTAGCCACATTTACACAGCTTGGTAAGAATACCATGAGAATTAGAACCCTGATGTGTAACCAGGGTTTCCTTTATATCTGGAGAAAAATGACAGTTACCACAGAAATGGAGAGGTAAGAGGAGACAGGGAATAGGTTACCAGGGATGAGGTGGAAATTAAAGAGGAAAAGAGAAGTGAGGGAGAGGGCCTTTTTGTCTCAAAGACTTTTCTTCTCAGATTTGTCGTCTTTGCTTATCTCCTGGAAATGCCATTTTTTAAAGCAAAGTAATGAGTAAGATAAAGCAGATAAAGCTGATTGTTACTAAAACCACAACTTCAGGACACATGTTCTGAATATATACAGAAATACAAACAATCCCAAAGCACAGTTCCCTCATAGTCACTGAGTAGCTTCCAGGGATGATAATGAAGAATTGTCTTCTCTTTATTGCTTTGGCTGATGCTTAGGTCTGTGGCGCCAAGAATCTGGATCTCCCAGAGTCAGGCAGTGGAAAAACAATACATTAGCATTAAATAATGGGATCTCTGGTGCCCGGCTTGCCATGGAAGAAGGGTTAACTGAGCCAGGGCTTTGTACAGCAGGAACCTCCATCCATAATCTCTTGTTTCTCTAGGCTGGGAGGGAGAGAAAGAGCCTTGAGGGAGGAAAACACAGAGTGCCCTAATCTTATGATAAAAATAATATGATTCCTCTACCTGCTATCTCTCCACACCAGGTTTCTGCTTCCTTTGCAGAACACTAGTAATACCCATAAATGTCAGTTAGAATAAAAATTTCTGTTCCATTAAACATATGAAAAATATGTTGCATTCAATACAGCTGGTTTGGGAAATCTGTTTTTATCCCTCCTAACCAATAGCCCATACTAACTGCAGCTGCCACAAGTGACCATGCTGGGGCTGGGGCTGGTTCTGCAGCACAGTTAAGCTGAGAACACACACAGTGTCCTCTGAGAGCCCTGTGACTCACACCAGACTGGCCCTCCCAGAGCTTTAGGGCACAGAGGATGGCCAACCTACTCTGGGAATGTAGGTAGGTTTATGCTCTGGAGGGAAATATGGCTGCTTCTGTGTGCGTTCTTAGAATCTTGAACCATGATGGAGTGTCCTCAGCCAGGGTGAACTCTCACAGCAGACTGCGGGGCATCAAGGTTAGTCTACGCTGGTTTATAATCCACATGGCAACTGAACTGCATGTAGTGATTTACTTGAGTGTGCTAGGTCATGTGGGAACCTTTGTCTACCAACCATTTAGGAAATAGTTCTTGTCTGCCTACCACATGCAAACATCTGTCCTGAGGATACTGCTTAGTTACTAAAGCATCTTCCATGTGCCAGGAACTTGCATGGATGACCTCCTTCATGAGACAGTTATTATCTTTTCCTCCATTGTTAGAGCAAGGAATGTGATTTAGAATAGACACTTGGGTAGGGGCATGACCTTTAAAAAATGTTGTTTTTTCTCATTGAATTTTCCACCCCACTCTGAGACATGGTCCTTCAGCTATGACAGTTCCATTATATATTTTTCTGTGTCTTTGCTTTAGGCCTGTGTACAGTGTATTTTCTTTCCATGGAACTCCTTTCTGCATACTTCCTTTTCTGTTTTCCTTAACTATGAGTCATTCTTTGAGTTACCAGATGTAAGGAAATTTATTTCATTAAGGGTATGTCAACTAAAAAAGATAAAACAACTTGCGAGTTGTGGGTTAAGTTTTATTTGGGGCATAATTAGGACTTTAGCCTGGGAGGAAGCACCCCAGATAGCTCTGAGAGACTGCTCCAACGAGATAGAGGAAGAAAGCCAATATAAGGGTTTCAGTGTGGGGGGAATTCAGATGTTATCAAAGAAAAGGTTTTTCAAAGTCTTTTGTTTTGCAAATGACTTGTGCCTATCCTGAGGATGTGATATCTTCATGAAGGATTTTAGCACTTTTCTAGTTGTGAGGAAATGCAAGTATTGAGATAATAAAAGCTGTTCCTAAAAGTCATTTACCCATCTAAAGACCTGCTCCACCGGCTTCCCCAAGAGCACAGAGTGCCTTGCCCCACCCTGATTTCCTTCAGAGGATGTTGAAAAGTCAGTGGCTCCTAAGGCACAGTGTTCAGTCTCCCCAGAGGCAGATGGCAAATGCCCTTCTTGTCCATTCATTGGCAAAGAAATCAATAAGAGCCAATTTATAGTTGACAGGTATCATAATAGGGAGAACACTTCAGACGTGAAGATCAGACATCCTAGCAGAGGCTTTGTCTTAGATTTTTAGGGAAAAAACAGTGGACAAATTACAGGTGGGATGACTTTAGAGTTGGGATTGATCAGAAGTCCAAATCAATCAAACAGGAAATGTATCTATCTAATTTGGGGAGGATAATTTCTAATTTCAGTTAATGATTCATGAACAAAAGATAGGGAGTTGGAAATTCTGGCTTTTCAGCAGGTGCAGGTAAAAGAGACAAGGTTTGAGACTGACTTTGTCACAGGCAAAACAGTGTCTCATATACAGGTCTTATGGAGAGTAGTGAGAAAGTGTGAACTTATCTATCTTACTTTAATCCAAGGAAGCATGATTTTCTGTGGCAAGGTGCTTCTCAGAACACAGAAAAGTAGGACTGGGGCAGGGCCTTCTCTTTTTTTGGGGGGGAGGGGCGAGTTGGGGAGGGAGGAGGGCAGGCGGGCCACTTCTGTTGGTCTTTCATTTATTCAGTTTCATCCATCTTTGTTCTTTGGCCCATGTGGGCCTCCCATTGCGGTGGCCTCTGTTGTCGCAGAGCACCGGCTCTGCACGCATGCGCTTCAGAGCTCTGGCTCGGTAATTGGACACATCGGTCCAGCCACTCTGCGGCACGTGGGATCTTTCCAGGCCAGGGATCGAACTGGCGCCCCTTGCACTGCAAGGCGGTGTCCTTACCGACTGGACCACCAGGGAAGCCTGGGCAGGGCCTTCTTAACCATTACTGTTTTCATGGCACATGGTCACAGTTTAGGCATTATCACTCCGAGAGTCCCAGTCTGAATCAGGGGCTTCCTTTCTTTAGTCCTTGAGGACCCTAGCTCACTATCATCTCACTCATTGTATTGCATTTTCTTATGTGTTTACTTGACTGACGTTTCAGTTAACTATCAGCCTGAAGACAGTGATTGTCTCCTTCCCTTTGTATCCTCACCCAGCACCAGCTTAGGCGGGCTACGTTCATAAACTGTGGACATAGAATGGGGAGATAACAACTGGGGCAAGGGGTTGTGTTCCAATGTAAGGGAAAAATATGAACAGAAACTCAGCGAATCAGTCTGACTAGTGCAGAGGAATCTTGTGAGAGATAAGTCCACAGTTTCTACCAGGGCTTCTACAATCTATTTCTCAGTTGAGCAGGGGGTATCCTCTCACACACTGTGTGACTTTTCCTGAAACTCAATCTTAAGTGATCTTGGGCTGCCACTTTCACCTTTACTCCTAATGGTGATTTTTCCACAGTTCTATGACATTGCTGTCAACAAGTTTTTCCTGATAGTTCAGCAAAGGAAAAAGTATTGTATTCTATTGGTAGCATAAGAGTCCCTTCTCTTCTCACCACTTTCACCTACAAATATTTATAGATACCATTATGTCTCCATTAGCTATCATTTATCCAAGCAGTAACAGCAGTAGTCTTTCCGTCTTGCTCATAAATAAACCTCTCCAGCCCCTTTAATCATCTCCATGCTGCTCTCTGAACTCTCCAGGACCTGTTGACATCTTAATAAGGTACCCCAAACTGAAGGTTCCTTTCTTCCGTGGTACCAAAACAATTGCCTGCCTATTAGAGGTATGGCATATGCTAAAAAGACATCTTGGACTTGTGAATGCCATTGTGGAGATACGCTTATTTCTCATGTGTGGCCACTTCTTCCCTTCACACTCTTTTCTGTGCAATTGCTACATATGTGCCCCTATCACAAAGTTTTGTCTAGACGATCAGGCTTAGGCACACTTTTTCTGCCTTTCCCACTCTGCTTCAGGAGTCTCTCTTCCAAATCTTATCTTCACATTCTCTGGGTTTTTATGATATCCTTTAAAGTCTTTCTTGGGGTTTCCTTGGTGGCTTAGACTGTAAAGAATCTATCTGCAATGCATGAGACCTTGGTTCACTCCCCAGGTTGTGAAGATCCCCTGTAGAAGGGAATGTCTATCCACTCCAATATTCTTGCCTGGAGAACTCCACGGTCAGAGGAGCCTCATGGGCTACATACCATGGGATCTCAAAGTGTCAGACACTACTGAACAACTCTCACTTTCACCTTAAGTTTTTGTTAAAGTGTTCAAGCTCAACTCTAGGCTTTTCCTCTATCAGACCCATACCAAAACATATCAACTGGACTTTAAGTTTGGACAGCCTTACACTCAATTCCAAGGCCTATTACAGTGGCTCAGTGAGTGACTTTGTTTAACTCCTCTGACCCTTAGCTATCTTATCTGTTATTAAAACAGGCATAGACGTTATAACTAACACATGGAATAGTGTGAGAATTACAGGGAAAAACGTATGCTAATAATGGGTTTCCCATATGGTTCAGTGGTAAAGAACCTGCCTGCCAATGCAAGAGATGTGGATTCAGTACATGGGTTGGGAAGATCCCCTGGAGAAGGAAATGGCAATCCATTCCAGTGTTTTTTGCCTGGGAAATCCCATGGATATAGGAGTGTGGTGGTTTAGAGTCCTTGGGCTCACCAAAGGATTGGACATGATTTAATGATTAAAGAACAATATGTTAATAATATTCAGTAAAAAAAAATTGCTGTTAATATCTTCTCCCTTTTGTTACCCTCCTTCTTTTCCAGATGCTGCTGTTCCTCTTGCTTATTTCCACCTCAGGTAGGGATTTAGGCCAGTAATTTATAGGTCAAAGAGGAAGAAACTTACTTGCCTCAGTTATTTAGACATTTTAGGAAAAAGGTGATTTTAAAGGGTGTCTTTCATTTATTATTTCTTTATTTGAGCAGGTGGAGGTGCTATCTGATGATGTAGAATTGCAAGAAGAACTACTGATTGGATTTGTTGTTTTCTTATTTTCATGATTCTTGTGGAAAAAATAATCAGGAAGAAGGTGACAGAAAGCACACAGAATACATGCACTCTATGAGGAATTAAGTGGCACTCTTTCTGAAGCAGCCATGTTACTGTCTAGGAAACTTAAGCAAAAAAATAGAATATATTTTATGGTATAGGAGAACATTCAGCTATACTCATTAAGGAAATTTATGTGAGAGGTACATCTACAGGTATATCTGAATCTACTTAGTAAAACAAAACCACCACAAGGTTGTTCAATATTAAAAATTAATTGTGAGCAACTGATTAAAAAGATCTCGAAAAAAAGCTTAAGTTTTTGTTAAAGTGTTCAAGCCCATCTCTAGGCTTTTCCTCTATCAGACCCATACCAAAACATATCAACTGGACTTTAAGTTTGGACAGCCTTACACTCAATTCCAAGGCCTATTACAGTGGCTCAGTGAGTGACTTTGTTTAACTCCTCTGACCCTTAGCTATCTTATCTGTTATTAAAACAGGCATAGACGTTATAACTAACACATGGAATAGTGTGAGAATTACAGGGAAAAACGTATGCTAATAATGGGTTTCCCATATGGTTCAGTGGTAAAGAACCTGCCTGCCAATGCAAGAGATGTGGATTCAGTACATGGGTTGGGAAGATCCCCTGGAGAAGGAAATGGCAATCCATTCCAGTGTTTTTTGCCTGGGAAATCCCATGGATATAGGAGTGTGGTGGTTTAGAGTCCTTGGGCTCACCAAAGGATTGGACATGATTTAATGATTAAAGAACAATATGTTAATAATATTCAGTAAAAAAAACTTGCTGTTACTATCTTCCCCCTTTTGTTACCCTCCTTCTTTTCCAGATGCTGCTGTTCCTCTTGCTTATTTCCACCTCAGGTAGGGATTTAGGCCAGTAATTTATAGGTCAAAGAGGAAGAAACTTACTTGCCTCAGTTATTTAGACATTTTAGGAAAAAGGTGATTTTAAAGGGTGTCTTTCATTTATTATTTCTTTATTTGAGCAGGTGGAGGTGCTATCTGATGATGTAGAATTGCAAGAAGAACTACTGATTGGATTTGTTGTTTTCTTATTTTCATGATTCTTGTGGAAAAAATAATCAGGAAGAAGGTGACAGAAAGCACACAGAATACATGCACTCTATGAGGAATTAAGTGGCACTCTTTCTGAAGCAGCCATGTTACTGTCTAGGAAACTTAAGCAAAAAAATAGAATATATTTTATGGTATAGGAGAACATTCAGCTATACTCATTAAGGAAATTTATGTGAGAGGTACATCTACAGGTATATCTGAATCTACTTAGTAAAACAAAACCACCACAAGGTTGTTCAATATTAAAAATTAATTGTGAGCAACTGATTAAAAAGATCTCGAAAAAAAAAATTCCAAAGCCAGATATTACCAACTGTGCAGGTGTGCTAAGTCACTTCAGCCATATCTGACTTTGGAACCCTGGAGACTGTAGCCTGCCAAACTCCTCTATCCATGGGGATTCTCCAGGCAAGAATACTGAAGTGCATTGCGATGGCCTCCTCCAGGGGATATTCCCAACTCAGGAAAAGAACCTGCATCTCTTATGTCTACTTCATTGGCAGACAGTTCTATAACATTAGCTCCATATACAGGTTAAGGAGCAATGGTTAGAAGGAGACATAGAACAATGAACTGATTCAAAATTGGGAACAGATTATGTCAAGGCTGTATATTGTCACCCTGCTTATTTAACACATATGCAAATTACATCATGCAAAATTCCTGGTTGGATGAAACTCAAGCTGGAATCAAGATTGCTGGGAGAAGTATCAGTAACCTCAGATATGCAGATATCACCACCCTAATGGCAGAAAACAATGAGGAACCAAAGAACTTTTTGTTAAAGGTGAAAGAGGAGAATGAAAAAGCTGGCTTAAAACTCAACATTTCAAAAACTAACATCATGCCATTTGGTTTCATCATTTCATGGCAAATAGATGGGGAAGAAATGGAAACAGTGACAGACTTTATTTTCTTGGGCTCCAAAATCACTGTGGATGGTGATTGCAGCCAGGACATTAAAAGAACCTTGTTCCTTGGAAAAAGAGCTATGATAGCATATCACTTAGATAGCATATCACTTTGCCAGCAAAAGTCTGTATCATCAAAACTATGGTTTTCCCAATAGTCATATACGGACATGAGTTGGACCATAAAGAAAGTTGAGTGCCGAGGAATTGATGCTATCAAACTGTGCTGCTGAAGAAGACTCTGAGAGTCTCTTAGACTGCTAAGAGACCAAACCAGTCATTCCTAAAGGAAATTAATCCTGAATATTCATCGAAGGGACTAATGTTGAAGCTAAAGCTCCAATACTTTGGAAACCTGATTCAATGAACTGACTTACTGGAAAAGACTGATTTTTTTTTTTTTTGGAAGATTGAAGGCAAGAGGAGAAGGGGACCTTAGAGCATGAGATGATGGGTTGGCATCACCAACTTAATGGATATGAATTTGAGCAACCTCTAGGAGATAAGTGAAGCACAGAGAAGCTTGGCATGCTGGGATTCCATGCAGTGACTAAGAGTCTGACACAATTAAGTGAATGAACAACTGTCATCTGGGAAGCCCTGTTAGCAACTTTGGAAGATGCCATTACTGCAGGATTGGAGTGACCAAAGGAACTAATGGTGTTAATAGAGTCAAAGGACCAAAAGTGCCAAGAAAGAACTGAAATTTTGAGAGATTCAGCCAAAAATATGGGGACAGCACTGCTCATGATGCTTGACATGAGGAGTAAGAAAGGACGCCCTGTCTTCTTCCAATTTCATATGCTCCAATTTTCAACCACTGGTTGAACTTAACCAGAAACTGGTTGGCAAACCTGTGAATTAAACTCTATGATACAAAGCACGAAGTGGAAGGAAGGAGAATGAATCTGAGACCAAACAGGTAAGTTGATAGGACAGCAAGAATAATTAACACAGTATCTATAATGGAAGTTGGTAAAAGATGCCTAAAGGGTTAGGAGGACTAGACTAATGACTGAAAATATCTCCAGGTCCATCTATATCTCTACGTCTGCCTCAGTCTTTCAGATGAAAGAAAATGTTCTCTCCACTAAGGAAAAAATTAAATCTTGTTTATTATACAAGGCTCCAGCTAGGAGACAAAAACTATATCAATTATTTTGAACTAGGTAATTTTGTCCAGTTTTACTGAGACATAATTGACAAATAACATTGTACATGTTAAGATGTACAATATGATGATTTGACGTACATATATATTGCTAAATGAGTTTCACAAGTTTAGTTAAAATCCAACAACTCACATAGTTACATTTTTTTCCTTGTGATGAGAACTTTTAAGACCTAATCTCTTATCAACTTTCAAATGCACAATAGAGTATTATTAAAGTGTGTGTGAATAATTGTTACTAAGTTAACTACTAAAACGGATAAACAAGAGCTCTAGCTACACAGTAAGGTTGAAAAACAAAACAAAAACAAGGAAGATTGAAGGCAAGAGGAGAAGGGGACCTTAGAGCATGAGATGATGGGTTGGCATCACCAACTTAATGGATATGAATTTGAGCAACCTCTAGGAGATAAGTGAAGCACAGAGAAGCTTGGCATGCTGGGATTCCATGCAGTGACTAAGAGTCTGACACAATTAAGTGAATGAACAACTGTCATCTGGGAAGCCCTGTTAGCAACTTTGGAAGATGCCATTACTGCAGGATTGGAGTGACCAAAGGAACTAATGGTGTTAATAGAGTCAAAGGACCAAAAGTGCCAAGAAAGAACTGAAATTTTGAGAGATTCAGCCAAAAATATGGGGACAGCACTGCTCATGATGCTTGACATGAGGAGTAAGAAAGGACGCCCTGTCTTCTTCCAATTTCATATGCTCCAATTTTCAACCACTGGTTGAACTTAACCAGAAACTGGTTGGCAAACCTGTGAATTAAACTCTATGATACAAAGCACGAAGTGGAAGGAAGGAGAATGAATCTGAGACCAAACAGGTAAGTTGATAGGACAGCAAGAATAATTAACACAGTATCTATAATGGAAGTTGGTAAAAGATGCCTAAAGGGTTAGGAGGACTAGACTAATGACTGAAAATATCTCCAGGTCCATCTATATCTCTACGTCTGCCTCAGTCTTTCAGATGAAAGAAAATGTTCTCTCCACTAAGGAAAAAATTAAATCTTGTTTATTATACAAGGCTCCAGCTAGGAGACAAAAACTATATCAATTATTTTGAACTAGGTAATTTTGTCCAGTTTTACTGAGACATAATTGACAAATAACATTGTACATGTTAAGATGTACAATATGATGATTTGACGTACATATATATTGCTAAATGAGTTTCACAAGTTTAGTTAAAATCCAACAACTCACATAGTTACATTTTTTTCCTTGTGATGAGAACTTTTAAGACCTAATCTCTTATCAACTTTCAAATGCACAATAGAGTATTATTAAAGTGTGTGTGAATAATTGTTACTAAGTTAACTACTAAAACGGATAAACAAGAGCTCTAGGGGTAACCGAGATAGCAACACAGAAAACAGCTACACAGTAAGGTTGAAAAAACTAAAGAAGAGTTTCAGAAATTTATAGAAGAGCCTTAAAGCTAAGATCCAATCCCTCATGCCCATTTGAAAGGAGCAAATGTCCAGCTCTAGTATCACTAAGTAGGACAAAAAGGTGTGTTTTGAAGTAAAAAAAAAAGAAATGAATCAATAATTGACACATCTGCTATACTTTGATGATACAGATTTTCATTGACCATCCTCATGATTTTCCATTTTGCCATTTAGGCCAGGATGCTTGAAGTCAAATTCAGGGCACATTCAAATCATGTATATGATTTAGGTTGGAACTATGGCAGCCCCAAGAGTGACTTTGGGTGTTCTATGTGTATCTTGAAAGCTTCTACCAGGTGTAATTCACTACACTGAAAGGCTGCTAAATATGGCGTCTATCTTGCTTGAATCACTAAAGGCCCTTCCCTTGTCTGTGGACAGATTGCTCTGGTAGAAATGTAGAAAGTTGCTTCCTTCTCCTTTTTGCTCATTTAAGTCAGATCTTGACTTTAAAGATCAACTGAAGTCACTTTCCCCTTCCCAGTCTGACATCTTTTCCTCAACAAGATTTCTTTTTATGGTATTATTTTCTTCTTTTTTCTCTACCATTCATTTAGGAAAACAAGCAAAGTGTAGTTGTGTCTGTGTGTGCGTGTTGTTTGGTTATGGTGGTGAGGTTCTAAACAACGAAAGCAATGTGAATCACGGGGAAGAAGGAAACTAAACCTACAGGGCTGGAGGTCAGCAAACCAACAGGAAGCAGGCAGGAGAGTGTGAGATAAAATTGGAGCATTAGAGAAATATTATTGTCCCCCCTTTTGTCCCTGAATTCTTGGCATATTGAGCTCAAGAGTACATACAGTACACCCCTTGATCAACAGTGAATTCCTCTCAAGAAATTTTCCTTATTCTGAGTATCCCATGAAAATGCTAGCTCTTTTTGTACTGTTTGTCCTTGATGAACATGTATGAGAGATGGAAGATCTCTCAGGGCATTTCTTCACCATATTTTCAGAGTTGCATTGTTCCCAGTATAATACAATCCTTCCTTGCTTTTGTCTGTAATGGTTTTTCATTTTAAGAGCAGAAGCTTCTTTCACTTAGATGGGCAGATTATCTCTGACTATTAAGTCTCAGCATCAGGACCTGCTTCTTTGTACTCACCCAGAATTTTAGTCTTTATTTTTCTGAAATTGGATATACAAAAATGTACTATCTTCAGTACTGCTTACCATCTTTCTTAGGTTGGCTTTTGCTCAGGAATATTCTATGGAAGGGCAGGGGGTGGTGATTGCTCCAGACACTGTGTTACAGCACACAGCACAACTATAGCTTAGGGACAGTGTGTTTAAAAATTAATGAAAGAAAAGAACCCAGATTGTACCCTCTTGTTTTTTTTGTTGACTTTTCAGTTCCCATTGTAAAATTAATTGAAATGTTCTTTCCACTGCTTACTTCCTCAAACCTTCCCCAATATTTTCAGATTTGCTAGTATCCAAGAAACAATAGCAACAAATTCAACCTTAAGCTTTAGGGAAGCAGAGACTGTTACTTATTGAATATCTACTATTGGCCAGGAACTTTTTACATATTGACTCAATTTTCATAAAAACAGTGTCAAATTTGAATTATCTCCATTCTTCAGAAGAAGCTCAGAAAGTAAAATGATTAGCTTGATCACAGAAAGCACAAGAGGGTAAGCACATGGTCAGTGTAGGAAGATAAGGGCTACAGGAACAGGGCTTTGGAAAACCACCCTGGAAGCAGGTGGGCTCTGCATTCCTGGGTCCTTTTTCCTTCATGGTTCTTCTTGGTGAATCTTTTTTCCCTTGGGGGAAATATTGTAGGAGCATCTCCAATGGAAACTAAGTCTAGTGGAAACAGGTGCCAGTCTAATATGTGAAGAATAAATCTTTTCCTTGCATTTCCAGAGGCCAGACATGACCAAAGAATGCCTATCAGAGGAAGATTGATATTGATTTAGAATCAGCAAGCTCATTTGATCAACAGTGAATTCCTCTCAAGAAATTTTCCTTATTCTGAGTATCCCATGAAAATGCTAGCTCTTTTTGTACTGTTTGTCCTTGATGAACATGTATGAGAGATGGAAGATCTCTCAGGGCATTTCTTCACCATATTTTCAGAGTTGCATTGTTCCCAGTATAATACAATCCTTCCTTGCTTTTGTCTGTAATGGTTTTTCATTTTAAGAGCAGAAGCTTCTTTCACTTAGATGGGCAGATTATCTCTGACTATTAAGTCTCAGCATCAGGACCTGCTTCTTTGTACTCACCCAGAATTTTAGTCTTTATTTTTCTGAAATTGGATATACAAAAATGTACTATCTTCAGTACTGCTTACCATCTTTCTTAGGTTGGCTTTTGCTCAGGAATATTCTATGGAAGGGCAGGGGGTGGTGATTGCTCCAGACACTGTGTTACAGCACACAGCACAACTATAGCTTAGGGACAGTGTGTTTAAAAATTAATGAAAGAAAAGAACCCAGATTGTACCCTCTTGTTTTTTTTGTTGACTTTTCAGTTCCCATTGTAAAATTAATTGAAATGTTCTTTCCACTGCTTACTTCCTCAAACCTTCCCCAATATTTTCAGATTTGCTAGTATCCAAGAAACAATAGCAACAAATTCAACCTTAAGCTTTAGGGAAGCAGAGACTGTTACTTATTGAATATCTACTATTGGCCAGGAACTTTTTACATATTGACTCAATTTTCATAAAAACAGTGTCAAATTTGAATTATCTCCATTCTTCAGAAGAAGCTCAGAAAGTAAAATGATTAGCTTGATCACAGAAAGCACAAGAGGGTAAGCACATGGTCAGTGTAGGAAGATAAGGGCTACAGGGAACAGGGCTTTGGAAAACCACCCTGGAAGCAGGTGGGCTCTGCATTCCTGGGTCCTTTTTCCTTCATGGTTCTTCTTGGTGAATCTTTTTTCCCTTGGGGGAAATATTGTAGGAGCATCTCCAATGGAAACTAAGTCTAGTGGAAACAGGTGCCAGTCTAATATGTGAAGAATAAATCTTTTCCTTGCATTTCCAGAGGCCAGACATGACCAAAGAATGCCTATCAGAGGAAGATTGATATTGATTTAGAATCAGCAAGCTCATTTGATAATAAGATCTGCTTTAAAATGGAATTGGCATGTAAGGAGCACTCAGCCAGCTCCCTATCAGTAGGAATTCCAAGTGGGACTCAGACCTCTATGTCCCTTACAGCTCTGCCTGTGATATGTAATTCTGTATTCTCTCTCCAGCTCCACAATATAGCTCTCAATAGGCAGCAATCACTGCTTCTAGCCATCATTTATTTTTGTTAGCTTATGGTTGAAACCTAGAAAGTGGAAACTCTAGGAACCTCAATTCCTAGGTGGATTTTGTATAGCCTGGCTTATAAAAATCAATAGACTAACGTGTGTTCTCAGTAAAGCAAATGCACAAGGAAAACACTACAAAACTAGCATTTGTTAACTGACTGGTAGTGTGTTTCTGGTCATGTTTGTGTCAGGTGTGTCAAGAGTAAGAGATTTTAAACACTGCAAATGGTTTAACACCTGAGGCTGCATCTAAGTAGTACTAGCTATTGAAAAATGAAAGTAGCTTGTCAGGTAATTTCAGGCATCTTTAAGTTTGGTATTTTTTAAATCAGTATTTTACTTTGTTGCCTCAACTTGAATTCAGGTTTCAATTAGTTTACAAACACTGTAATCAATCTAGAACTTAATTCCAAGAGATTTGGCCACAAGGAAACAAAATCTTGAGGGAAGATTCTAGAGTGACTTTTTAAAAATTATTGTCATTGCTGAGGTCAAATACTTTTTATTAATGCCATTGGATTTTGGTTATTTCTGACAGAAATGAATTTAGCCAGCTAAGACTTAAGCCACTGAAAAAGTGTGGTCATTTATTGCTTAAATTAATTCACCACTCTTTCCAGATTCCTTTCAACTCCATTTTCTGGGGAGTATTCAAGGATTTATTCAAAATCATGCAATGCCTAAAATAATCATTATTCTCTCTATTATAGGTGGTATTATATCCGGGGTCCTCTCACTTACAGACATGTCTGTCAAAAGGACCATTTTTCAGACTCATAGGCCCCAAGACTCTGTCACTTTCTTACTTACAGAGGCCCAAAATGGAAACTATTTTTCTTTTCATTATGAGCTGTCACTTTTTCATCTTGGCACTGCAATGATAGACTTTCATTCATCTTCTATATTACCTTTCCTGAAACCTATGACACAGACTGACACAATGCAAAATGCGGGAGATCTTGCAGCATACGTTGGCAATTTTTAGGGAAGGCAGCACCTTGTCTCACACTGTTATTTTAAATATATATTGAAAATGCTGAGATCCCTGATGTGTTAGACTGGAAATGCTAATGGGCCATGCTCTGTTTTTACCTGTCCTTATAATGTCTGCTCCCTGGCTCCAAATCAAAGTGAAGAACTGGCAGAGGGCAGAAGAGTTGCCAATACTTTACCATAGTGGAGGGCAAGAGTAGAAAGTATGCTCTAAATTCATGAGGATGTAAGACAGGAGGGAACAAGGGTTATAGTTTCTCAATTTCTTCTGAGATTACTGAAGAGACCACTGATTGTGTGTGCATTGGGCTATTCCAAAGATAAAATAAGCCCCTAGGCAGGTCCACTTTGTTAGGTGAGCTGACATGGGTTCTGAAAATATTCACAGAAGTAAGAAGAAAAGAAAGTTTGTATTCACTTTCCAGGGGAGGAAAGCGACCAGATACATAGAGTGGTGTTGACACTGAAAGGTGAGGATTCGAGTTTTTGTTGAGCTTCAAAGTGCAAGGCACAAAGCAAAGGGGGTGAGTTTGTTTGTTCTAGCTCACAGCAGAGCCAGACTGCTCTGTGTCTGTATAGGATTTTTTTTTTTTTTTTAATTTATTTTAGGGAATAGTTTCAGAGTCTTCAGGAATTCCCAAGTACTTGGAAGTCTGAAAGAGACTTGACAGTGGCCCTTGGCAAGCCTTGAACAATGTTAAATGAGTTCACACACTCCTTTTTCCACTCCAGATACTGACCAGACCACTACTGCACTTCTGACTCTCTGTTCTCAATGGGATGGTTCTAGAAGCATTACTAATAGCATAAGAGAAAGTCAGATCCCGCTTATTCCTAATGCCCTCAAACCATGCTAAATTTTGATTCTGCATCTTATTCAAAAATATAAATATATAACATACTGGCAAACCCTGGCTACACTTGAAATCTTGGAGAGCGTCAAAGGAAAAAAATCTCACATTATTGATATTCACCTTTCTAAAGGGACCTGGAGCTGGATATAGGTGAAACTGTGAAAAAGACAAGTTTTTAATTCCTGTTACCTTTTCAGTTGAGCCTAGATATTTACTTGATTAAAATGGTTAATGCTGAGCATATTTCTGTAGCAAAACAAGCTGTATAGGGACACCCTATCCATTGACTGGAGACCACGTCATCACCATCTGGCACTGGTGAAGTGGATCTTACACCTGCTCTTTAGTTCAGTGCCTGTTTGGCCAAGTTACATAAAACCTTTTCTGGGAGTCTCAATATACTTTGTCAGAAAGATGTTTTGTCCTATAAGTAGATTACAAACTATTTCTAATTAGGTGTTGGGTCTAATTTATCATTATATCACCAGTGCTTGATACACTTCTTGCTTAATAAATCTCTGCTATTCACATGAGTGAATGGGAACAGATTCTGACCAGATTTATTGCTCATTTATGTGTAATTCTGACCTCAGCTGTGAGCCATTAGAAGTATCTTCTTTTCAGAAGTGACTGCCTTAAAACTGTATAGGGTGGCCCTTTTCAATTCTCCACAGCCTTTCTCCTATATTTAGTATTACATATCTGACTCAAATGAGCTTGAAATTTGGAATTCTTCCTTTCTGTCTTGGACTAACATTCTCACATGCTTTGTTTCATAGTGTGTTTAAGCCACTTCTCATCATTTTACTTTGGACACCTTTATTCTGAGCATATTTGGGCATATCTATTCCAAGACCAGGGACATGCTTCCACTCATATGAGATCTGCTGCAGCCTCACCTAGAGAATCAAGTCCTCTCTGTGCCTGAATGGCAACCATCCATTGTTACTCAACCCAAATCTTAGGGTTAAATATTGGTACATTATGAACATAAAGATAAGAGAGATGTTAATAATCAGAAAGGAAGGGGAAAATTGAGGAAAGGTAAGCTTTATCTGGAAAACTAAAGAAAGTCAGATCCCGCTTTCTAAAAGCTAAATTTTGATTCTGCATCTTATTCAAAAATATAAATATATAACATACTGGCAAACCCTGGCTACACTTGAAATCTTGGAGAGCGTCAAAGGAAAAAAATCTCACATTATTGATATTCACCTTTCTAAAGGGACCTGGAGCTGGATATAGGTGAAACTGTGAAAAAGACAAGTTTTAATTCCTGTTACCTTTTCAGTTGAGCCTAGATATTTACTTGATTAAAATGGTTAATGCTGAGCATATTTCTGTAGCAAAACAAGCTGTATAGGGACACCCTATCCATTGACTGGAGACCACGTCATCACCATCTGGCACTGGTGAAGTGGATCTTACACCTGCTCTTTAGTTCAGTGCCTGTTTGGCCAAGTTACATAAAACCTTTTCTGGGAGTCTCAATATACTTTGTCAGAAAGATGTTTTGTCCTATAAGTAGATTACAAACTATTTCTAATTAGGTGTTGGGTCTAATTTATCATTATATCACCAGTGCTTGATACACTTCTTGCTTAATAAATCTCTGCTATTCACATGAGTGAATGGGAACAGATTCTGACCAGATTTATTGCTCATTTATGTGTAATTCTGACCTCAGCTGTGAGCCATTAGAAGTATCTTCTTTTCAGAAGTGACTGCCTTAAAACTGTATAGGGTGGCCCTTTTCAATTCTCCACAGCCTTTCTCCTATATTTAGTATTACATATCTGACTCAAATGAGCTTGAAATTTGGAATTCTTCCTTTCTGTCTTGGACTAACATTCTCACATGCTTTGTTTCATAGTGTGTTTAAGCCACTTCTCATCATTTTTACTTTGGACACCTTTATTCTGAGCATATTTGGGCATATCTATTCCAAGACCAGGGACATGCTTCCACTCATATGAGATCTGCTGCAGCCTCACCTAGAGAATCAAGTCCTCTCTGTGCCTGAATGGCAACCATCCATTGTTACTCAACCCAAATCTTAGGGTTAAATATTGGTACATTATGAACATAAAGATAAGAGAGATGTTAATAATCAGAAAGGAAGGGGAAAATTGAGGAAAGGTAAGCTTTATCTGGAAAACTAAAGAACTTAAAAAAATATTTTAACAGGTAAGATAACTTAATAAGATGTCTGTCTGTTCAGTCGCTCAGTCATGTGTGACTCTTTGTTACCCCATAAACTTTAGCATATCAATCTTGAATACTTATTGGAAGGACTGATTCTGAAGCTGAAACTCCAGTACTTTGGCCATTTGATCTGAAGAGATAATTCATTGGAAAAGACCCTGATGCTGGGAATAATAGAAGGTAGAAGGAGAAGGCTGAGGAGATGACTGAGGACAGGAAGGTTGGGTGGTATCACTGACTAAATGTGCATGAGTTTGAGAAAGCCCTTGGAAATAATGAAAAACAGAGAAGCCTAATATACTTCAGTCTGTGGGGTCACAAAGAGTCTGATATGACTGATTGACTGAACTGAACTAAAAACACTCTTATTCCATTACAGATGGCATTAGGACTTTTATGGAAGATATTTCAGGGAATATCACTTAAGAAAAATTTAAATTCCAGTTTAAGCCATAATGGAATTTCTTGGTGTTTATTCCACAGATATACCAGCATTCATCCTAAATGATATACACACAGGCATATTTCTGCAAAATTGTTCTAAGTAAGAATGATTAAAACTTACTGCCCAGTATATTGGACTGGTTACATAAATAGTAGTATATCAGAAATGTAATTCCATACAGCTATTAACACAGTCAAATATATGCACGTGATACAAAATTTTAAAAAAGTATGAAAGAATATACAGTATACATAAATCTCTTACATTTCTCCCCAACTCATATAGTTATATTCTCATCCATTACTTGGGACTTCCCAGGTTACTCAGTGGCAGAAAATCCACATGCCAAGAAGGAGACTTGGGTTAGATCCTTGGATCAGGAAGATACACTAGAGCATTCTCATCATTTTACTTTGGACAGCTTTATTCTGAGCATATTTGGGCATATCTATTCCAAGACCAGGGACATGCTTCCACTCATATGAGATCTGCTGCAGCCTCACCTAGAGAATCAAGTCCTCTCTGTGCCTGAATGGCAACCATCCATTGTTACTCAACCCAAATCTTAGGGTTAAATATTGGTACATTATGAACATAAAGATAAGAGAGATGTTAATAATCAGAAAGGAAGGGGAAAATTGAGGAAAGGTAAGCTTTATCTGGAAAACTAAAGAACTTAAAAAAATATTTTAACAGGTAAGATAACTTAATAAGATGTCTGTCTGTTCAGTCGCTCAGTCATGTGTGACTCTTTGTTACCCCATAAACTTTAGCATATCAATCTTGAATACTTATTGGAAGGACTGATTCTGAAGCTGAAACTCCAGTACTTTGGCCATTTGATCTGAAGAGATAATTCATTGGAAAAGACCCTGATGCTGGGAATAATAGAAGGTAGAAGGAGAAGGCTGAGGAGATGACTGAGGACAGGAAGGTTGGGTGGTATCACTGACTAAATGTGCATGAGTTTGAGAAAGCCCTTGGAAATAATAAAAAACAGAGAAGCCTAATATACTTCAGTCTGTGGGGTCACAAAGAGTCTGATATGACTGATTGACTGAACTGAACTAAAAACACTCTTATTCCATTACAGATGGCATTAGGACTTTTATGGAAGATATTTCAGGGAATATCACTTAAGAAAAATTTAAATTCCAGTTTAAGCCATAATGGAATTTCTTGGTGTTTATTCCACAGATATACCAGCATTCATCCTAAATGATATACACACAGGCATATTTCTGCAAAATTGTTCTAAGTAAGAATGATTAAAACTTACTGCCCAGTATATTGGACTGGTTACATAAATAGTAGTATATCAGAAATGTAATTCCATACAGCTATTAACACAGTCAAATATATGCACGTGATACAAAATTTTAAAAAAGTATGAAAGAATATACAGTATACATAAATCTCTTACATTTCTCCCCAACTCATATAGTTATATTCTCATCCATTACTTGGGACTTCCCAGGTTACTCAGTGGCAGAAAATCCACATGCCAAGAAGGAGACTTGGGTTAGATCCTTGGATCAGGAAGATACACTAGAGAAGGAAATGGCAACCGACTTCAGTATTCTCATCTGAGAAATCCTATTGACAGAGAAACCTGGCAGGCTACAGTCCATGGGTAGCCTGGACTAAAATTACCCAGACTAAGACTTAGCCTGGACTAAGATCTTAGCGACCAAGCAGCAGCATATCCTTTACTGAAAAGAAAAAAATGTATAATGGAACATTATGAAACTATTTAAGGGAATGATGTAATTCTATACAAAATTATAAGAAAAAATTTCAACATAATAGTTCAGTAAAAAAAAAAATTCAACCTACGGAGTACTGTAAATGATACTCTATCAATATATAAGTGCAAATTTCTATACATGATGTTTGTAAATATAATCACATCCTACTTCACATAGGTACACATCATTGAGACCATGATTAGGAATTATCACTAATCAGAACCACTCTTCCTTATAGATCATCCCCACTTACTGATCTCGTGGCTTCTTCCTTGTCAACCAACTGCACTTTTTTATTATTTTTTTAAATAAAACTCGTTCTTCATTATCATGACTTCAGCTTCCTCAAATCAAGTCTATTTTTATGGCATTGGACCCTCCAGCCTGGGTGCTTGAACTTAGTTATAGTGATATATCATTTCAATCAAACATCTTCCTGAACCATTGGCTTTCGATCTGGAGTGTCAGAATCATTTAGAGTTCTTGTTGAAGCACAGACTTCTGGTTTCATTCCTAGAGTTTTTGATTGAGTATATATATATGGTTGATGCATATGCAAATTTGTTAACAAGTTATGATGTTAATGCTATTAGTTTTAAGATTGTAGTTTGGCAACCACTGGCCTTGGACATTGAATAATGACAGAGTCTATTTCAAACTCAGTTTAAATTTGTATTCTACTTATACAACTATCTTTGCATCTGCAACCCACTATAGAAGGCTATTTATGACTATAAGTTTCATCCATATGGGAAAAACGACATTTGGCACAATTTCATATTATTTAGAGCAGGCTTTGTTTTCAATGGAAGAGGAATAAATTCCCCTTGGAGCAATATCTACAATGTCTAAAGTCACTATGGTATTAGATTTCCCAGATTCAACTGCTTGCTTAATATTAGGCATATGCAGTCATAACTTTTTCCTTTCCTTTACAATTGAAAGAAACATTTGCAATTGTCTAAGAAGTGGGCTACATGGGCTGGATATTTGGCAGCTCTACTTTTTTTGTATCTGGACATAGAAGAGTTCATACTGTTTATAGGGTTTTCAAGGAAAGAATACAGAAGTAGTTTCCCATTCCTTCTCTACAATAAATGACAAAAATAGCAATGACATAACAGAAGCAGAAGATATTAAGAAATGGTGGCAAGAATACACAGAAAAACTGTTAAAAAATAGTTTTTTGGGATACAGATTACAATGATGGTATGGATCACCTAGAGCCAGACATACTGGTTCTATACAAAATTATAAGAAAAATTTCAACATAATAGTTCAGTAAAAAAAAAAATTCAACCTACGGAGTACTGTAAATGATACTCTATCAATATATAAGTGCAAATTTCTATACATGATGTTTGTAAATATAATCACATCCTACTTCACATAGGTACACATCATTGAGACCATGATTAGGAATTATCACTAATCAGAACCACTCTTCCTTATAGATCATCCCCACTTACTGATCTCGTGGCTTCTTCCTTGTCAACCAACTGCACTTTTTTATTATTTTTTTAAATAAAACTCGTTCTTCATTATCATGACTTCAGCTTCCTCAAATCAAGTCTATTTTTATGGCATTGGACCCTCCAGCCTGGGTGCTTGAACTTAGTTATAGTGATATATCATTTCAATCAAACATCTTCCTGAACCATTGGCTTTCGATCTGGAGTGTCAGAATCATTTAGAGTTCTTGTTGAAGCACAGACTTCTGGTTTCATTCCTAGAGTTTTTGATTGAGTATATATATATGGTTGATGCATATGCAAATTTGTTAACAAGTTATGATGTTAATGCTATTAGTTTTAAGATTGTAGTTTGGCAACCACTGGCCTTGGACATTGAATAATGACAGAGTCTATTTCAAACTCAGTTTAAATTTGTATTCTACTTATACAACTATCTTTGCATCTGCAACCCACTATAGAAGGCTATTTATGACTATAAGTTTCATCCATATGGGAAAAACGACATTTGGCACAATTTCATATTATTTAGAGCAGGCTTTGTTTTCAATGGAAGAGGAATAAATTCCCCTTGGAGCAATATCTACAATGTCTAAAGTCACTATGGTATTAGATTTCCCAGATTCAACTGCTTGCTTAATATTAGGCATATGCAGTCATAACTTTTTCCTTTCCTTTACAATTGAAAGAAACATTTGCAATTGTCTAAGAAGTGGGCTACATGGGCTGGATATTTGGCAGCTCTACTTTTTTTGTATCTGGACATAGAAGAGTTCATACTGTTTATAGGGTTTTCAAGGAAAGAATACAGAAGTAGTTTCCCATTCCCTTCTCTACAATAAATGACAAAAATAGCAATGACATAACAGAAGCAGAAGATATTAAGAAATGGTGGCAAGAATACACAGAAAAACTGTTAAAAAATAGTTTTTTGGGATACAGATTACAATGATGGTATGGATCACCTAGAGCCAGACATACTGGAGTGTAAATCAAGTGAGCCTTAGTTAAAAGTGACTGGAGATGATGGAATTCCAGTGAGTTAGTTCACATTTTAAAAGAGGATGCTGTTAAACTGCTGCACTCATTATGCCAGTGAATTTGGAAAACTCAGCTATGGCCACAGGACTGGAAAAGGTCAGTTTTCATTCCAATTCCAAAGAAAGGCAATGTCAAAGAATGTTAAAATTACTGTACAATGGCATTCATTTCACTGGCAGCAAGATTGTGCTCAAAATCCTTCAAGCCAGGGTTCAGCAGTACATGAACCAAGAACTTTCAGATGTACAAGCTGAATTTAAGAAAGGCAAAGGAACCAGATATCAAATTGCCAACATATGCTGGATCATAGAAAAAGGAAGGGAATTCCCAAACCGTCAACTTCGGCTTCATTGACTATGCTAAAGTCTTTGGCTGTGTGGATCATAATAAACTGTGGAACATTCTTAATGAGATTGAAATACTAGACCATATCACCTGCCTCCTGAGAAGCCTGTATGCAGGATAAGAAGCATCAGTTACAACTGTACATGGTACAAAAAACTGGTTCTAAATTAGGAAAAGAATTTGTCAAGGCAGTATATTGTCATCCTGATTAACTTATATGCAGAATAAATTTTGCAAAATGCCAGTCTGAACGAATCACAAACTGGAATCAAGATGGACAGTAGAAATACCAAAAACCTCAGACATGCAGATTATATCACATTAGTGGCAGAAAGTGAAGAGGACCTAAAGAGCCCCTTGATGAAGGTGAAAGAGGAGAGTGAAAAAGTTGGTTTAAAACTCAACATTCAAAAAACTAAGGTTGCAGCAGCTGGTCTTATCTCTTCATGGAAAATGTCTAAAGTCACTATGAACCAGATAATAAAGCAATGACAAAACCCCAAGAAGCAGAAGAATATTAAGATAATGGACTGAGCAATTTAAGGTTAAAAAACAGAAGTAGTTTCCCATTCCTTCTCTACAATAAAGGACAAAAATAGCAATGACATAACAGAAGCAGAAGATATTAAGAAATGGTGGCAAGAATACACAGAAAAACTGTTAAAAAATAGTTTTTTGGGATACAGATTACAATGATGGTATGGATCACCTAGAGCCAGACATACTGGAGTGTAAATCAAGTGAGCCTTAGTTAAAAGTGACTGGAGATGATGGAATTCCAGTGAGTTAGTTCACATTTTAAAAGAGGATGCTGTTAAACTGCTGCACTCATTATGCCAGTGAATTTGGAAAACTCAGCTATGGCCACAGGACTGGAAAAGGTCAGTTTTCATTCCAATTCCAAAGAAAGGCAATGTCAAAGAATGTTAAAATTACTGTACAATGGCATTCATTTCACTGGCAGCAAGATTGTGCTCAAAATCCTTCAAGCCAGGGTTCAGCAGTACATGAACCAAGAACTTTCAGATGTACAAGCTGAATTTAAGAAAGGCAAAGGAACCAGATATCAAATTGCCAACATATGCTGGATCATAGAAAAAGGAAGGGAATTCCCAAACCGTCAACTTCGGCTTCATTGACTATGCTAAAGTCTTTGGCTGTGTGGATCATAATAAACTGTGGAACATTCTTAATGAGATTGAAATACTAGACCATATCACCTGCCTCCTGAGAAGCCTGTATGCAGGATAAGAAGCATCAGTTACAACTGTACATGGTACAAAAAACTGGTTCTAAATTAGGAAAAGAATTTGTCAAGGCAGTATATTGTCATCCTGATTAACTTATATGCAGAATAAATTTTGCAAAATGCCAGTCTGAACGAATCACAAACTGGAATCAAGATGGACAGTAGAAATACCAAAAACCTCAGACATGCAGATTATATCACATTAGTGGCAGAAAGTGAAGAGGACCTAAAGAGCCCCTTGATGAAGGTGAAAGAGGAGAGTGAAAAAGTTGGTTTAAAACTCAACATTCAAAAAACTAAGGTTGCAGCAGCTGGTCTTATCTCTTCATGGAAAATAGATGGGAAATATGCGGAAACAGTGTCAGATTTCCTTTTCTTGTGCTCCAAAATCAATGCAGATGATGACTGCAACCACAAAATTAAAAGACACTTGCTCCTTGGAAGAATAGCTATGACAAACTTAAATGGTGGATCAGAAAGAAGAGACATCACTTTGCTGACAAAGATCTATGTGTGTGTGTGTGTGTGTGTGTGTGTGTGTGTGTGTGTGTGTGTTTATAGTCAAAGCTATGGGTTTTCTAGGAGCTATATGTAAGAGTTAAACCATAAAGAAGGCTGATCCCCAAAGAATTGAGACTTTCAACCAATGGTGCTCAGGAAGACTCTTAAGAATCCCTTGGGCTGTTAAGAGATCAAACCAGTCAATTCTAAAAGAAATCAAACCTTCACATATTCATCCAAAGGACTGATGCTGAAGATAAAGCTCCAATACTTTGGCCACCAGATGCAAAGAGATGACTTATTGGAAAAGACCTTGATTCTGGGAAAGACTGAAGGCAAGAGGAGAAGGGGTTGAATAGGATGAGATGGTTGGATGGCATCACTGACTTAATGTACATGAGTTTGAGTGAACTCAGGCAGATAATGAAGGACAGAAAAACCTGAAGTGCTGTAGTTCAGGCAGTCACAAAGAGTCAACATGACATAGTGATTGAGTAACAATGACAAAATAGAAGAGTTCATTCATATAGATTTGAATAGGGAAGGCCTATGCATTAGTTCAACTAAATTGAAAGCCTTTCTCTAGTCTACTATCCATTTTGCTTCTTTAAACAGCTCAGTTCAGGACTTGCCAACAGCAAAGCAAAGCAAAGTGTGTAGATACAGAATTTTGGTTTACCACAATTCAAGCAAATTGCTTAAGGACTAGAGGAAATGAAAGAATCTTCATGAAAGCCTTTTCTTATTTGCTGTCCCAACCTTTTATTAATAAAATATTTATTTTCAATCTTTCTTGCCCTACTCCACAGTTCTCTAAGTGAAGGAGGAATCAGAAACAAAATCAACAACAAAAATGTGCTACTAATGCCAGTCTGAACGAATCACAAACTGGAATCAAGATGGACAGTAGAAATACCAAAAACCTCAGACATGCAGATTATATCACATTAGTGGCAGAAAGTGAAGAGGACCTAAAGAGCCCCTTGATGAAGGTGAAAGAGGAGAGTGAAAAAGTTGGTTTAAAACTCAACATTCAAAAAACTAAGGTTGCAGCAGCTGGTCTTATCTCTTCATGGAAAATAGATGGGAAATATGCGGAAACAGTGTCAGATTTCCTTTTCTTGTGCTCCAAAATCAATGCAGATGATGACTGCAACCACAAAATTAAAAGACACTTGCTCCTTGGAAGAATAGCTATGACAAACTTAAATGGTGGATCAGAAAGAAGAGACATCACTTTGCTGACAAAGATCTATGTGTGTGTGTGTGTGTGTGTGTGTGTGTGTGTGTGTGTGTGTGTTTATAGTCAAAGCTATGGGTTTTCTAGGAGCTATATGTAAGAGTTAAACCATAAAGAAGGCTGATCCCCAAAGAATTGAGACTTTCAACCAATGGTGCTCAGGAAGACTCTTAAGAATCCCTTGGGCTGTTAAGAGATCAAACCAGTCAATTCTAAAAGAAATCAAACCTTCACATATTCATCCAAAGGACTGATGCTGAAGATAAAGCTCCAATACTTTGGCCACCAGATGCAAAGAGATGACTTATTGGAAAAGACCTTGATTCTGGGAAAGACTGAAGGCAAGAGGAGAAGGGGTTGAATAGGATGAGATGGTTGGATGGCATCACTGACTTAATGTACATGAGTTTGAGTGAACTCAGGCAGATAATGAAGGACAGAAAAACCTGAAGTGCTGTAGTTCAGGCAGTCACAAAGAGTCAACATGACATAGTGATTGAGTAACAATGACAAAATAGAAGAGTTCATTCATATAGATTTGAATAGGGAAGGCCTATGCATTAGTTCAACTAAATTGAAAGCCTTTCTCTAGTCTACTATCCATTTTGCTTCTTTAAACAGCTCAGTTCAGGACTTGCCAACAGCAAAGCAAAGCAAAGTGTGTAGATACAGAATTTTGGTTTACCACAATTCAAGCAAATTGCTTAAGGACTAGAGGAAATGAAAGAATCTTCATGAAAGCCTTTTCTTATTTGCTGTCCCAACCTTTTATTAATAAAATATTTATTTTCAATCTTTCTTGCCCTACTCCACAGTTCTCTAAGTGAAGGAGGAATCAGAAACAAAATCAAACGGGAAATTGCAAAATGGAGAGACTGTGCTGGGAATACTAGAGTTGAAGTCAATATTGGAATGCAAGTGTATTGTTTAGAGCTCATTTTAGGACAGGAATGAACATTCAGGACAAGTTAAGCAGTAGGCAGATGTTTTTGGTACCTCTGAGACCTGCCTCAGCTTTTGAACCAGGCTGCACTGTTTCTTCAGTATTAGTGGATGGGGCATAGACTTGAATTACTGTGATATTGAATGGTTTGCCTTATAAATGAACCAAAATCATTCTGTCAGTTTTGAGATTGCACACAAGTACTACATCTCAAAATCTTTGGTTGACTATAAGGACTACTCTGTTTCTGCTAAGGGATTCTTGCCCACAATAGTAGATTTAATGGCCATCTGAATTCAATTTGCCCATTCCCGTCCATTTTAATTCACTGATTCCTAAAATTTCAATGTTCACTCCTGCCATCTCCTGATTCACCACTTGCAATTTAGTTTGATTCATGGACCTAAAATTCCAGGTTCCTATGCAATATAGTCCTTTTCAGCATCTTACTTTACTTTCACTACCAGACCTATCCACAACTGTGGATTGTTTTGGCTGTGACTCAGCCTTTTCATTCCTTCTGGTGCTATTTCTCTGCTCTTCTCTTGTAGCATTTTGGGTCCCTACTGACCTGCGGAGGTTATCTTTCAGTGCCATATCTTTTGCCTTGTCATTCTGTTCATGGGGTTCTCAAAGCAAGAAATACTCCAGTGGGCTACATTTTGTCAGAACTCTCCACCATGATCCATTCATCTTGGATGGTCCTACATGACATGGCATTTCAATAAAATAGATTTGAATAGGGAAGGCCTATGCATTAGTTCAACTAAATTGAAAGCCTTTCTCTAGTCTACTATCCATTTTGCTTCTTTAAACAGCTCAGTTCAGGACTTGCCAACAGCAAAGCAAAGCAAAGTGTGTAGATACAGAATTTTGGTTTACCACAATTCAAGCAAATTGCTTAAGGACTAGAGGAAATGAAAGAATCTTCATGAAAGCCTTTTCTTATTTGCTGTCCCAACCTTTTATTAATAAAATATTTATTTTCAATCTTTCTTGCCCTACTCCACAGTTCTCTAAGTGAAGGAGGAATCAGAAACAAAATCAAACGGGAAATTGCAAAATGGAGAGACTGTGCTGGGAATACTAGAGTTGAAGTCAATATTGGAATGCAAGTGTATTGTTTAGAGCTCATTTTAGGACAGGAATGAACATTCAGGACAAGTTAAGCAGTAGGCAGATGTTTTTGGTACCTCTGAGACCTGCCTCAGCTTTTGAACCAGGCTGCACTGTTTCTTCAGTATTAGTGGATGGGGCATAGACTTGAATTACTGTGATATTGAATGGTTTGCCTTATAAATGAACCAAAATCATTCTGTCAGTTTTGAGATTGCACACAAGTACTACATCTCAAAATCTTTGGTTGACTATAAGGACTACTCTGTTTCTGCTAAGGGATTCTTGCCCACAATAGTAGATTTAATGGCCATCTGAATTCAATTTGCCCATTCCCGTCCATTTTAATTCACTGATTCCTAAAATTTCAATGTTCACTCCTGCCATCTCCTGATTCACCATTTGCAATTTAGTTTGATTCATGGACCTAAAATTCCAGGTTCCTATGCAATATAGTCCTTTTCAGCATCTTACTTTACTTTCACTACCAGACCTATCCACAACTGTGGATTGTTTTGGCTGTGACTCAGCCTTTTCATTCCTTCTGGTGCTATTTCTCTGCTCTTCTCTTGTAGCATTTTGGGTCCCTACTGACCTGCGGAGGTTATCTTTCAGTGCCATATCTTTTTGTCTTGTCATTCTGTTCATGGGGTTCTCAAAGCAAGAAATACTCCAGTGGGCTACATTTTGTCAGAACTCTCCACCATGATCCATTCATCTTGGATGGTCCTACATGACATGGCTAATGATTTCATTAAGACAGACATGGTTGTGATCCATATGATCAGTTTGGTTAGTTTTCTATGATTGTGCTTTTAATTCTGTCTGACCTCTGAAGAATGAAGTTAAGTGTCTTGTGGAGGCTTCCTGTTGGGAGGGACTTTCCTTTTGAGGAAATCTGAATCTTGATCTGATTGACAAAGCCAGGTTCAGCAGACCTGTAACCCAAATATCTGCTGATGGGTGAAGCTGTGTCCCTCTCTGAAGTCTGGTCAACTATGGTCGGGGTAATAGTGACCTTCTCCAAGAGGACCTATGCCAGCCTGCTGCCCCAGGATAGTTGTTTCAGCTACCCCATGAAAGGCCACTGTGAAACCAAGCCTTTGCAAGAGACTCCAGAACACTCACAGGCCAGTCTGGCTCATTCACCTGTGGGGTCACTGCTCCTGGGTCCTGATGTGCACAAGGTTTTGTTTTTGTCCTCCCAAGTCTGTTTTCCCAGTCCTTCTTTATGGCTCTATAGACAGACTATTGTCAACCTCTTTCAAGGGGACTTATGCCACACACCATGTCTCCCAGGACTCCTGCAGGTCACTGCTAAACCATGCTTCCACAAGAGGCACTCATACATTCAGGTAGGTCTGGCTCAGTCTTTTGTGAAGGTCACGGCTCTTTTCCTGGGTCCTGGTGTGCACAGTTTTTCTTTACTCTCCAGAGTCTGTTTCTCAGCCTTGCTCAGCAACTCTGTAGTCCAACTAATGGCGCTCTTCTTCAAGAGAATTTATGCAACACACCATGCTTCCCAGTACTTTTGCAGTCACTGCTGACCACAGAAGACACTTGAGAGACGCTCAAAGGCAGGGCTGTTTTGGGTGGCCCTCTGTGCTGCCTGGTTTGTGCAAATTTTTTCAGCACTCTCTTTTTCCCAGGTTCTCCCTCTGCACTTTCATGGTAGGGGTAAGGGAAGTGGACAGAGGTGGGATATGTGATTCACTATCAGTCTGTGAGCTGCTTGTGGTCCGAGAAGTACAGCTTTTTCTACATTGCCCAGCTTACCAAGATTCTGCAGCTCCCCCTTGGTCCTGCCTGTTAAGAAGCTTCCCAGACCAGGGAGTCTCTTCATGCTTCAAGGTGCAGGAAGAGGCTGCCTCCTCCCTCCTTTATGGTGTAGGCTTTTGTCCCACAATCCTCCATCTCTTCTGTTCCATTTTTCTTTCTCTATTTCCTATCTCATTCCAGGGAACCTGGCTTACCCAAACCATGAAGGCCTGGGGTTTTGTGCTGTCACCTAGGGGCTGTCTTGCAGGAGATATTCCATATCTTGATGAGTTTTTGATGAACTTGTTGGGGATCTAGCCATCTCCCTATATTAATCCTCTGCCATCTATGAATAGCAGTGATTTTGGAGCCCAGGCAAATAAAGTTTATCACTGTTTTCATTGTTTGTCTATCTGTTTGGCATGAATTCATGGGGCCAGATTCCATGATCTTTGTTTTTTGAGTGTTGAGCCTTATGCAAGCTTTTTCACTCTCCTCTTTCACCTTCATCAAGAGACTCTTTAGTTCTTCCTTGCTGTCTGCCATAAGGGTAGTGTCATCTTCATACTTGAGGTTATTGATATTTCTCCCAGTAATCTTAATTCCAGCTTTTGCTTCATCCAAACAACACATGATCCACTGGAGAAGTGAATGAAAAACCTCTTCAGTATTTCTTGCTTTGAGAACCCCATGAACAGAATGACAAGACAAAAAGATATGGCACTGAAAGATAACCTCCGCAGGTCAGTAGGGACCCAAAATGCTACAAGAGAAGAGCAGAGAAATAGCACCAGAAGGAATGAAAAGGCTGAGTCACAGCCAAAACAATCCACAGTTGTGGATAGGTCTGAGTGAAAGTAAAGTAAGATGCTGAAAAGGACTATATTGCATAGGAACCTGGAATTTTAGGTCCATGGGCTGTTTTGGGTGGCCCTCTGTGCTGCCTGGTTTGTGCAAATTTTTTCAGCACTCTCTTTTTCCCAGGTTCTCCCTCTGCACTTTCATGGTAGGGGTAAGGGAAGTGGACAGAGGTGGGATATGTGATTCACTATCAGTCTGTGAGCTGCTTGTGGTCCGAGAAGTACAGCTTTTTCTACATTGCCCAGCTTACCAAGATTCTGCAGCTCCCCCTTGGTCCTGCCTGTTAAGAAGCTTCCCAGACCAGGGAGTCTCTTCATGCTTCAAGGTGCAGGAAGAGGCTGCCTCCTCCCTCCTTTATGGTGTAGGCTTTTGTCCCACAATCCTCCATCTCTTCTGTTCCATTTTTCTTTCTCTATTTCCTATCTCATTCCAGGGAACCTGGCTTACCCAAACCATGAAGGCCTGGGGTTTTGTGCTGTCACCTAGGGGCTGTCTTGCAGGAGATATTCCATATCTTGATGAGTTTTTGATGAACTTGTTGGGGATCTAGCCATCTCCCTATATTAATCCTCTGCCATCTATGAATAGCAGTGATTTTGGAGCCCAGGCAAATAAAGTTTATCACTGTTTTCATTGTTTGTCTATCTGTTTGGCATGAATTCATGGGGCCAGATTCCATGATCTTTGTTTTTTGAGTGTTGAGCCTTATGCAAGCTTTTTCACTCTCCTCTTTCACCTTCATCAAGAGACTCTTTAGTTCTTCCTTGCTGTCTGCCATAAGGGTAGTGTCATCTTCATACTTGAGGTTATTGATATTTCTCCCAGTAATCTTAATTCCAGCTTTTGCTTCATCCAAACAACACATGATCCACTGGAGAAGTGAATGAAAAACCTCTTCAGTATTTCTTGCTTTGAGAACCCCATGAACAGAATGACAAGACAAAAAGATATGGCACTGAAAGATAACCTCCGCAGGTCAGTAGGGACCCAAAATGCTACAAGAGAAGAGCAGAGAAATAGCACCAGAAGGAATGAAAAGGCTGAGTCACAGCCAAAACAATCCACAGTTGTGGATAGGTCTGGTAGTGAAAGTAAAGTAAGATGCTGAAAAGGACTATATTGCATAGGAACCTGGAATTTTAGGTCCATGAATCAAACTAAATTGCAAATGGTGAATCAGGAGATGGCAGGAGTGAACATTGAAATTTTAGGAATCAGTGAATTAAAATGGACGGGAATGGGCAAATTGAATTCAGATGGCCATTAAATCTACTATTGTGGGCAAGAATCCCTTAGCAGAAACAGAGTAGTCCTTATAGTCAACCAAAGATTTTGAGATGTAGTACTTGTGTGCAATCTCAAAACTGACAGAATGATTTTGGTTCATTTATAAGGCAAACCATTCAATATCACAGTAATTCAAGTCTATGCCCCAAACACTACTGCTAATGAAGATGATGTTGAATGGTTCTATGAAGACCTACAAGATATTCTAGAAATAACACCCAAAAGATGTCCTTTTCATCACTGGGGATTGGATGTAAAAGTAGAAAGTCATGAGATACCTGGAGTAACAGACAAGTTTGGACTTGGTGTACAAAATGAAGCAGGGGAAAGACTAACAGAGTTTTTACAAGAGAATACACTGGTCATAGCAAAGAACCTCTTCCAGCAACACAAGAGGCAGTTCTACCATGGACATTGGCAACAGTCAATGCTGAAAGAGATTGACTATGTTCTTTACAGATGAAGATGAAGATGCTCTATACAGTCAGCAAGAACAAGACCTGGAGCTGACTGTGGCTCAGATCATGAATTCCTTATTGGAAAATTCAGATTTAAATTGAATAAAGTAGGGAAAACCACTAGGTCATTCAGGTATAACCTAAATCAAAGCCCCTATGATTATGCAGTGGAAGTTACAAACAGTTTATTTGAATTAGATCTCATAGGCAGAATGCCTGAAGAACTATGGAAGAATGTTTGTAACATTGTACAGGAGGCAGTGATCAAAACCATCTCCAAGAAATAGAAATGCAAAAAGGCAAAAGGGTTGTCAGAGGAAGGCTTACAAACAGCTGAGAAAAGAAGAGATGCAAAAGTAAAAGCAAAGAAAATTAGTGCAGCCCCATGAACAGAATGACAAGACAAAAGATATGGCACTGAAAGATAACCTCCGCAGGTCAGTAGGGACCCAAAATGCTACAAGAGAAGAGCAGAGAAATAGCACCAGAAGGAATGAAAAGGCTGAGTCACAGCCAAAACAATCCACAGTTGTGGATAGGTCTGGTAGTGAAAGTAAAGTAAGATGCTGAAAAGGACTATATTGCATAGGAACCTGGAATTTTAGGTCCATGAATCAAACTAAATTGCAAATGGTGAATCAGGAGATGGCAGGAGTGAACATTGAAATTTTAGGAATCAGTGAATTAAAATGGACGGGAATGGGCAAATTGAATTCAGATGGCCATTAAATCTACTATTGTGGGCAAGAATCCCTTAGCAGAAACAGAGTAGTCCTTATAGTCAACCAAAGATTTTGAGATGTAGTACTTGTGTGCAATCTCAAAACTGACAGAATGATTTTGGTTCATTTATAAGGCAAACCATTCAATATCACAGTAATTCAAGTCTATGCCCCAAACACTACTGCTAATGAAGATGATGTTGAATGGTTCTATGAAGACCTACAAGATATTCTAGAAATAACACCCAAAAGATGTCCTTTTCATCACTGGGGATTGGATGTAAAAGTAGAAAGTCATGAGATACCTGGAGTAACAGACAAGTTTGGACTTGGTGTACAAAATGAAGCAGGGGAAAGACTAACAGAGTTTTTACAAGAGAATACACTGGTCATAGCAAAGAACCTCTTCCAGCAACACAAGAGGCAGTTCTACCATGGACATTGGCAACAGTCAATGCTGAAAGAGATTGACTATGTTCTTTACAGATGAAGATGAAGATGCTCTATACAGTCAGCAAGAACAAGACCTGGAGCTGACTGTGGCTCAGATCATGAATTCCTTATTGGAAAATTCAGATTTAAATTGAATAAAGTAGGGAAAACCACTAGGTCATTCAGGTATAACCTAAATCAAAGCCCCTATGATTATGCAGTGGAAGTTACAAACAGTTTATTTGAATTAGATCTCATAGGCAGAATGCCTGAAGAACTATGGAAGAATGTTTGTAACATTGTACAGGAGGCAGTGATCAAAACCATCTCCAAGAAATAGAAATGCAAAAAGGCAAAAGGGTTGTCAGAGGAAGGCTTACAAACAGCTGAGAAAAGAAGAGATGCAAAAGTAAAAGCAAAGATATACCCACTTGAATGTAGAGTTCCACAGAATAGCAAGGAGATATAAAAAAAGCCTTAAAGAAATTGTTAACACAATAATAGCAGGAGATTTTAACACCTTTCTTACATCAATGAGCAAATCTTCAAAGCAGAAAATTAATAAGGAAACACAGGCCTTAAATGACACATTAGAAGAGATGGACTTCATTGAAATCTTTAGGACCTTCCACCCAAAAGTAGAAGAATACAGTTTCTTTTCAACTGCACATGGACTATTCTCCAGGATAGACCACATCTTGGGCCACAAATCAAACCTCAGCAAATTCAAGAAAATTGAAATCATATCAACCATCTTTTCTGACTATAATGCTGTGAGACTAGATATCAATTACAAGGAAAAAAGCCACTAAAAACACAAACAAATGGAGATTAAGCAATACATATCTGAAAAACAAAGAGATTGCTGAAAAAATCAAAAGAGAAATAAAAAAAATTCCCAGAAGGAAATGACAACCAAAACACAACAGTGCAAGACCTATGGGACACCACAAAAGTAGTGCTAACATGGAAGTTTATAGCTCAAGAAACAAGAAAAACAGCAAAAAGGCAAACTAACTCTACACTTAAAAGAACTAGAGAAAGAAGAACAAAAGAAACCCTAAAGGCAGCATAAGAAGAGAAACTATGAATATCAGAATAGAAATAAATGAAAAAGAAATGAAAGAAAAGTAAAGAATAATCAAACGAGAAGTTTGTTCTTTGAAAATATAAACAAAATTGACAAACCACTAGCCAGACACACTAAGGAAAAAAGAGAGAACTAGATCAACAAAATCAGAAATGAAACAGGAGAGGTTACAACAGACAATACAGAAATACAAAGGATTGTAAGGGACTATTATGACCAATTAAACAGCAACAAACTGGACAAACTGGAAGAAATGGACAGTTTCCTAGAGAAATTCAGTCTTCCAAGACTGAACCAGAAAGAAGTAGAAATTATGAGCAACCCAATTACAAGCTCAGAAATCGAATCTATAATAAAAAATTTGCCCCCAAATAATAGCCCAGAACCAGATGGCTTCACAGGTGAATTCTATCAAACATTTAAATAAGAACTAATGCCTATTCTTCTCAAACTCTTTGAAAAAATACCACAAGAAGGGACACTTAAAACACACTATGTGAGCCCATCATCATCCTGGTACCAAAAGCAGGTGAAGGCACCACAAAAAACAGAAAAGAAAAAAAAAGAAAATTGCAGACCAATATCTCTGATGAATTTCAATGCTAACATCCTCAACAAACTTCTAGCAAACAGAATTCAACATCACATCAAAAAACTCATACATCCTGATCAGGTTGGGTTCATCCCAGGCATGCAAAGATTCTTCAAAATCCACAAACCAATTAATGTGATACATCATATCAACAAATTGAAAAACAAAATCACATAATAATCTCAATAGATGAAGAAAATGCCTTTGACAAAAAGCAATATCCATTTATGATAAAAAAAAAAGAAAACTTCAGAAAATGGACATAGAAGGAACCTACCTCAACACAGTGAAAGCCATATATGAGAAGTCCACAGTGAACATTAGTCTCAATAGTGAAAAGATGAAAACATTGCCTCTAAGATCAGGAACAAGACAGGGGTGTCCACTTTCACCAGTATTATTCAACATAGTCCTGGAAGTTTATAGCTCAAGAAACAAAAAGCAAAAAGGCAAACTAACTCTACACTTAAAAGAACTAGAGAAAGAAGAACAAAAGAAACCCTAAAGGCAGCATAAGAAGAGAAACTATGAATATCAGAATAGAAATAAATGAAAAAGAAATGAAAGAAAAGTAAAGAATAATCAAACGAGAAGTTTGTTCTTTGAAAATATAAACAAAATTGACAAACCACTAGCCAGACACACTAAGGAAAAAAGAGAGAACTAGATCAACAAAATCAGAAATGAAACAGGAGAGGTTACAACAGACAATACAGAAATACAAAGGATTGTAAGGGACTATTATGACCAATTAAACAGCAACAAACTGGACAAACTGGAAGAAATGGACAGTTTCCTAGAGAAATTCAGTCTTCCAAGACTGAACCAGAAAGAAGTAGAAATTATGAGCAACCCAATTACAAGCTCAGAAATCGAATCTATAATAAAAAATTTGCCCCCAAATAATAGCCCAGAACCAGATGGCTTCACAGGTGAATTCTATCAAACATTTAAATAAGAACTAATGCCTATTCTTCTCAAACTCTTTGAAAAAATACCACAAGAAGGGACACTTAAAACACACTATGTGAGCCCATCATCATCCTGGTACCAAAAGCAGGTGAAGGCACCACAAAAAAAAAAAAAAAAGAAAAAAAAAGAAAATTGCAGACCAATATCTCTGATGAATTTCAATGCTAACATCCTCAACAAACTTCTAGCAAACAGAATTCAACATCACATCAAAAAACTCATACATCCTGATCAGGTTGGGTTCATCCCAGGCATGCAAAGATTCTTCAAAATCCACAAACCAATTAATGTGATACATCATATCAACAAATTGAAAAACAAAATCACATAATAATCTCAATAGATGAAGAAAATGCCTTTGACAAAAAGCAATATCCATTTATGATAAAAAAAAAAGAAAACTTCAGAAAATGGACATAGAAGGAACCTACCTCAACACAGTGAAAGCCATATATGAGAAGTCCACAGTGAACATTAGTCTCAATAGTGAAAAGATGAAAACATTGCCTCTAAGATCAGGAACAAGACAGGGGTGTCCACTTTCACCAGTATTATTCAACATAGTCCTGGAAGGTCTAACTACAGCAATAAGAGAAGAAAAAGAAATAAAAGGAATTCAGATGGGAAAAGAAGTAAAACTCTATATGCAGACAACATGATATTATACATAGAAAACCCCAAAGACACTATTAGAAAACTACTGGAGCTAATAAATGAATTCAGCAAAGTCATGGGATACAAAATCAATATGCAGAAATCATTCACATTTCCAGTGAAAAATCAGAAAGAAAAAGAGAAAGAGAAAGAGAAATCAGAAAGAGAAAGAGAAATTCACCACTGCTACCAAAAGAATAAAATATTTAGAGATAAATCTACCTAAAGGCACAAAAGAGCTGTACACAGAAAACTATAAGAGACTAATGAAAAAATCAATGACATAAACATGGAGAGACATTCCATGTTCCCAGGTCAAAAGAGTCAATATCATGAAAATGACCATACTACCAAATATCATCTACAGATTCAATGAAATCCCTATCAAATTACCAATGACACTCTTCACCAAGCTACACTAAAAAATAACACAGTTCATATGGAAACACAAAAGACCCTGGATAGCCAAAGCAGTCCTAAGAAAGAAGAATGCAGCTGGAGGGATTAGCCTCCCTAACTTCAGACTATACTACAAAGCAACAGTCAACGAGACACTATGGTACTGGCACAAAACCAGAAATATAGACCAATGGAACAAGATAGAGAACCCAGAGATAAACCCACACACCTATGGGAACTTATTTTTGACAAAGGAGGTGATGAGATACAATGGGACAGAAATGGTCTCTTCAACAAGTGGTGCTGGGAAAATTGGACAGCTACATGCAAAAAAAAATGAAGTTGGAACATTCCTTGACACCATACACTAAGATCAACTCAAAATGGATTAAAGACCTAAATGTAAGGCCAGAAACCATAAAACTCTTAGAGGAGAATATAGGCAAAACACTCAATGACAGAAATCAAAGCATGATCTTCTATGACCTGCCCTCTAGAACATTGGAAATAATAACAAAAATAAACACATGGGACCTAATGAAACTTAAAAGCTTTTGCACAGCAAAAGAAGTTACAAACAAGATGAATAGACAACCTACAGAATGGCAGAAAATAATAGCAAATGAAACAACCAGCAAAGAATTAATTTCCAAAATACACAGATAACTTAGACAACTCAATACTGAGAAAGCAAACAACCCAATCAAAAAATGGGATGAAGACCTAAAGAAACATTTCTCCAAAGAAGACATAGAGATGGCCAAAAATCACATGAAAATATGCTCAATCTCGCTTATTATTAGAGAAATGCAAATCAAAACTACAATGAGATATCACATCACACCCGTCAGAATGGCCACCATTAAAAAAAACTACAGATAATAAATGCAGGGAGGCTGTGGAGAAAAGGGAACACTCCTGCATTTCTGGTGGGAATGTAAATTGATACAACTACTATGGAAGATATCATGTAGATACCTTAAGAAACTAAGAATAAAAGCACCTTATGACCCAGCAATCCCATTATTAAGAATAAAAAAACATAAACATGGAGAGACATTCCATGTTCCCAGGTCAAAAGAGTCAATATCATGAAAATGACCATACTACCAAATATCATCTACAGATTCAATGAAATCCCTATCAAATTACCAATGACACTCTTCACCAAGCTACACTAAAAAATAACACAGTTCATATGGAAACACAAAAGACCCTGGATAGCCAAAGCAGTCCTAAGAAAGAAGAATGCAGCTGGAGGGATTAGCCTCCCTAACTTCAGACTATACTACAAAGCAACAGTCAACGAGACACTATGGTACTGGCACAAAACCAGAAATATAGACCAATGGAACAAGATAGAGAACCCAGAGATAAACCCACACACCTATGGGAACTTATTTTTGACAAAGAAGGTGAAAATATACAATGGGACACTGACAGCCTCTTCAACAAATGGTGCTGGGAAAACTGGACAGCTACATGCAAAAAAATGAAGTTGAAACCTTCTCAACACCATACACAAAGATTTACACAAAATAAATTAAAGACCTAAGTATAAGATCAGAAACCATAAAACTCATAGAGGTGAATATAGGCAAAACACTCAATGACAGAAATCAAAGCAAGATTTTCTATGACCTGCCCACCTGAACAACGGAAATAAAAACAAAACTAAATGTATGGGACCTAATGAAACTTAAAAGCTTTTGCACAGCAAAATAAACTACAAACAAGGTGAACAGACTACCCACAGAATGGGAGAAAATCATAGCAAATGAAACAACCAACAAAGAATTAATTTCCAAAATACACAGATAACTTAGACAACTCAATACTGAGAAAGCAAACAACCCAATCAAAAAATGGGATGAAGACCTAAAGAAACATTTCTCCAAAGAAGACATAGAGATGGCCAAAAATCACATGAAAATATGCTCAATCTCGCTTATTATTAGAGAAATGCAAATCAAAACTACAATGAGATATCACATCACACCCGTCAGAATGGCCACCATTAAAAAAAACTACAGATAATAAATGCAGGGAGGCTGTGGAGAAAAGGGAACACTCCTGCATTTCTGGTGGGAATGTAAATTGATACAACTACTATGGAAGATATCATGTAGATACCTTAAGAAACTAAGAATAAAAGCACCTTATGACCCAGCAATCCCATTATTAAGAATATATCCTGATGAAATCAAAATTGAAAGAGACACCTGTACCCCAATGCTCATTACAGCACTCTATACAATAGCTAGAATATGGAAGCAACCTAGATGTCTATCGACAAATGAATGGATAAAGAAACTATGGTACATATATACAATGGAATACTTCTCAACTGTAAAAAGAAATGCAGAAGAATCAGTCCTAATGAGGTGGATGAATCTAGAACCTATTGTACAAAGTGAAGTAAGTCAGAAAGAAAAGGACAAATACAGTATACTAATGTATATGTATGGAATCTAGAGAGATGGTACCGATAAATGAGCATGCCAAATGTCAATGGAGAAACTGACTTAGAGAGCAGACCTATGGTTATCGGAGGAGGGAAGATTGAATGAGAGATATGGAAAGTGCAACTAGGAAACCTACACTATTATAAGTAATAGATATAGCCACAGTGATTAAACTGTAAAACTAAGGGAACCTACATGGGGACTAAGCATCAATCTGGGAGTGGGAAGGGGGAAAAGGGACGGGGGGCCCAGGTGAGAAGGGTCAGGGATATACTTATGAGTGTTTGGGGATTATGTATACCTATAAACAAGAAAACTCAGAGAAAACATATAACAATAACTTCACTGTACACCTGAAGCTAATGGAACATTGTAAAACAAATATACCCCAATTAAAGAAAAAAAATGCCTTCTTAAGTTAACAATACAAAGAAATAGAGGAAAACAACAAAATGGGAAAGATTAGAGCTCTCTACAAGAAAATTAGAGATATCAAAGGCATATTTTATGCAACGATAGGCATGATAAAGGACAGAAAAGGTATGGATCTAACAGAAACCAAAGATATTAAGAAGAGGCGGAAAGAGTATACAGAAAAACTGTACCAAAAAGTATCTTAATGAGCCAGATGACTATGATGGTGTGATAACTCACCAAGAGCCAGAGATCCTAGAGTGCGAAATCAAGTGTGCCCTGTGAAACATTACTACAAAGGTAGTGGAGGTGATGAAATTCCAGCTGAGCTATTTAAAATATTAAAAGATGATATTGTTTAAGTGCTACACACAATATGCCAGCAAATTTGGAAAGCTCAACAGCAGCCTGAGCACTAGCAAAAGGTCAGTTTTCATTCCAATAGCAAAGAAAGACAATGCCAATGAACATTTAAATTACCTCACCATTACATTCTTTTCACACTCTAGCAAAGTAATGCTCAAAATCCTCCAAGATATGCTTTAACAATATGTGAACTGAGAACTATCAGATATACAAGCTGGATTGAGAAGTCAGAGCAACCAGAGATCAAAAGGCTAATATCCCTTAGATCATGGAAAGAGAAGGGAATTCCAGAAAAACATCTACTTCTGCTTCATTGAATATGCTAAAGCTTTTGACTGTGTGGATCACCACAACTGTAGGAAATTCTGAAAGAGATGAGAATACCAGACCACCTTATGTACCTCCTGTAAAGCCTGCATTGAATGAGAGATATGGAAAGTGCAACTAGGAAACCTACACTATTATAAGTAATAGATATAGCCACAGTGATTAAACTGTAAAACTAAGGGAACCTACATGGGGACTAAGCATCAATCTGGGAGTGGGAAGGGGGAAAAGGGACGGGGGGCCCAGGTGAGAAGGGTCAGGGATATACTTATGAGTGTTTGGGGATTATGTATACCTATAAACAAGAAAACTCAGAGAAAACATATAACAATAACTTCACTGTACACCTGAAGCTAATGGAACATTGTAAAACAAATATACCCCAATTAAAGAAAAAAAATGCCTTCTTAAGTTAACAATACAAAGAAATAGAGGAAAACAACAAAATGGGAAAGATTAGAGCTCTCTACAAGAAAATTAGAGATATCAAAGGCATATTTTATGCAACGATAGGCATGATAAAGGACAGAAAAGGTATGGATCTAACAGAAACCAAAGATATTAAGAAGAGGCGGAAAGAGTATACAGAAAAACTGTACCAAAAAGTATCTTAATGAGCCAGATGACTATGATGGTGTGATAACTCACCAAGAGCCAGAGATCCTAGAGTGCGAAATCAAGTGTGCCCTGTGAAACATTACTACAAAGGTAGTGGAGGTGATGAAATTCCAGCTGAGCTATTTAAAATATTAAAAGATGATATTGTTTAAGTGCTACACACAATATGCCAGCAAATTTGGAAAGCTCAACAGCAGCCTGAGCACTAGCAAAAGGTCAGTTTTCATTCCAATAGCAAAGAAAGACAATGCCAATGAACATTTAAATTACCTCACCATTACATTCTTTTCACACTCTAGCAAAGTAATGCTCAAAATCCTCCAAGATATGCTTTAACAATATGTGAACTGAGAACTATCAGATATACAAGCTGGATTGAGAAGTCAGAGCAACCAGAGATCAAAAGGCTAATATCCCTTAGATCATGGAAAGAGAAGGGAATTCCAGAAAAACATCTACTTCTGCTTCATTGAATATGCTAAAGCTTTTGACTGTGTGGATCACCACAACTGTAGGAAATTCTGAAAGAGATGAGAATACCAGACCACCTTATGTACCTCCTGTAAAGCCTGCATACAGGACAAGGAGCAACAGTTAGAACTGGACATAGAACAATAAACTTGTTGCAAATTGGGTAAGGAGTACATCAAGACTGTATATTGTCACTGTGCTTATTTAACTTATATACAGAGTTCATGATGCAAAATGCCAGTTTGGAAGCACAAACTAAAATCAAGATTGGCAGGAGAAATATCAATAACCTCACGTATGCAGACGATACCGCCCTTATGGTAGAAAGTGAAGAGGAACTAAAGAGTCTCTTGATAAAGATGAAAGAGGGGATTGAAAAAGCTGACGCCAAACTCAACATTCAAAAAACGAAGATCGTGGAGTCTAGTTCCATCAGTACATGGAAAATATATGGGCAAACAATGGAAACAGTGACAGACTTTATTTTCTTGAGTCCCCAAAAGACTGTGGATGGTGATTGCAGCCATGAAATCAAAAGGCGCTTGCTTCTTGGAGGAAAAGCTACAACAAACCTAGACAGCATATTCAAAATCAGAGACATGACTTCACCAACAATAGTCCCTATAGGCAAAGTTATGGTTTTCCCAGGAGTCATATATAGATATGAGAGCAGGACAATAAAGAAGGCTGAGTATCAAAAACTTAGTAACTTCTAACTGTCATGTTGGAGAAGGCTCTTAAAAGAGTCCCTTAGATTGCTAAGAAATCAAACCTGTCAATTCTAAAGGAAATCAACCCATAATATTCATTGGATGAACAATGCTGAATCTGAAACTCCTGGTTTTTAGCCACCTTCTGTGGAGACAGGACTCGTTAGAAAAGACCCTGATGCTGGGGAAAACAGAAGGCAGAGAGAGAAGGGAATGACAGAGGAAAAATAGTTTAGATGTCATCACTGCGTCAATGGACACTGAGTTTGAGCAAACTCAGGGAGATGGTGAAGGACAGGGAAGCCTGGCATGCTGCAGTCCATGTGGTTGCAAAGAGTGGGACATGACTGAGCGACTGAACAAAAACACTTTTCCTGGGTGGTCCTCAGATAAAACTGAGTTTCACAGTGGTCCTAGTGCCTCATTATTTTTTCCCAGTGTAGAAGTTTTCTAATGGGCCATCTTTGCTCTGAACTTCTCATCGGATAGTTGAGGATTTGGCAGGTTTATGTCATGGTCTGAAGCTCTCCCTGCCCAATCCTATTTTCTTCCTTCAATGCTTTAGTTTCTCCACAGAATCTAAAGCCTCCCTTGACTATCTTTTCTCCTCACTTTTTTTATTTTTACAGGGAGCTAGTTTCACAATAAAATAATTTGTACTCCTAACTTCATCTAAGCATCAATTTCTCAGAAGATTCTATTGATACATATGGAAATTTAAAATAAAAAGAAGGATATGTGATTTCCCAAGTGTGACATAAATGAGAGGGAAATTTCAAAGTACATCTGACAGTAACATTGACTATAACAGTTTTCTCTTCAAAGGTTGCTAGTGGCTCCTATCACCCGTAGGATGGGTACAGGACCTGTTAAGTCTTCTTTATTATCTCTTTCTATTTTCCTTTATAAAATTTCTCTTCCACATTGCTATATACAAACAAGCTGCACTACTGACTTTCCTATGTAGACATAGACACAGAATTTTAGAATGGGAGAAATACAGTTCGTGTTGTGCCCTCCTTCATTTTAGAGATAAGAAAATGGACTTATGGAAAATTGATTGGCCAAACTCTCCACCCTCTCACAAGACCCACCCACCCACACACAAACATAAATTAACGAAAACCAACTCACGTACATACACGCGCATAGTGCACTTTCATGAGTCTGACAGTGTTGTCCAATGGAAACTTCTGCGATGATGGATCGTTCTATGTCTACTCAATCCAGTATGGTCACTTCTAGCCACTTTGCACTGAGATGGTCTATGTCTACTCAATTAGCACTGCAAAGGGAAGCAGAGGAAAAATAGTTTAGATGTCATCACTGCGTCAATGGACACTGAGTTTGAGCAAACTCAGGGAGATGGTGAAGGACAGGGAAGCCTGGCATGCTGCAGTCCATGTGGTTGCAAAGAGTGGGACATGACTGAGCGACTGAACAAAAACACTTTTCCTGGGTGGTCCTCAGATAAAACTGAGTTTCACAGTGGTCCTAGTGCCTCATTATTTTTTCCCAGTGTAGAAGTTTTCTAATGGGCCATCTTTGCTCTGAACTTCTCATCGGATAGTTGAGGATTTGGCAGGTTTATGTCATGGTCTGAAGCTCTCCCTGCCCAATCCTATTTTCTTCCTTCAATGCTTTAGTTTCTCCACAGAATCTAAAGCCTCCCTTGACTATCTTTTCTCCTCACTTTTTTTATTTTTACAGGGAGCTAGTTTCACAATAAAATAATTTGTACTCCTAACTTCATCTAAGCATCAATTTCTCAGAAGATTCTATTGATACATATGGAAATTTAAAATAAAAAGAAGGATATGTGATTTCCCAAGTGTGACATAAATGAGAGGGAAATTTCAAAGTACATCTGACAGTAACATTGACTATAACAGTTTTCTCTTCAAAGGTTGCTAGTGGCTCCTATCACCCGTAGGATGGGTACAGGACCTGTTAAGTCTTCTTTATTATCTCTTTCTATTTTCCTTTATAAAATTTCTCTTCCACATTGCTATATACAAACAAGCTGCACTACTGACTTTCCTATGTAGACATAGACACAGAATTTTAGAATGGGAGAAATACAGTTCGTGTTGTGCCCTCCTTCATTTTAGAGATAAGAAAATGGACTTATGGAAAATTGATTGGCCAAACTCTCCACCCTCTCACAAGACCCACCCACCCACACACAAACATAAATTAACGAAAACCAACTCACGTACATACACGCGCATAGTGCACTTTCATGAGTCTGACAGTGTTGTCCAATGGAAACTTCTGCGATGATGGATGCGTTCTATGTCTACTCAATCCAGTATGGTCACTTCTAGCCACATAGGGATGTTGAGCACTTGAAATGTGACTGATTAATTACCCATGTGTGGCTAGTGGCTGTGATGCTGAACAGTGCAGGTCCAAGATTTGGCTTATCTTCTTTCATCTATAATGCTTATTCCATTCTTTTTTTTGTCTTTCTAAATTCAACACAATACAGAAGTATTTGTCTGAAGTATAAATAATTTCCTTATTGAACTCTCTCTTGACTATTTTAGCTTGTTTATAAACTGATATCCTCTATAGTATTATGTTTGTTGGTATAGTTTATCATTCAACATGTGTTTGATGAGTACATACTGTGTCCGAAGCCTTATATAAGATGATTTCAAAAACTTCTTATATTGTCACTTACTTTTTAAAATCTATAACTCATAAATTGTTACTGTTTTTTTTTTTTTGATTTGTAGTATATCTCATAGGTATTCACCTTTATTGCACTAGGTTTTAAATCCTGTGAACCTGGAAAGTGTGTGTTATAACCTGATTTACATGAAAGTAGACATTTAATATTAAATAACTATGATAGTTGATCTGATACATAAATTATGCCCATGGATATTATTGACTTATTAACCAAGTAGTAAGGAAGATTTGACTTCATAATGAATTGGAATAGGGAGAGAAGAAATATAGTATTGACCAACTTCTCTAATTACAATTTTACAGTAGATGTTTCAGAAGTCTAAATTGCTAAATTATATTTCAAAAGACCTTAGAAATATTGAAACATCTGCTTTTTAAAAATAGATTATCCCAGTCCCTTACCACTATTGAAAAGAAAGATTTTTATTTAATTTCTTATTCACAATTTATACCTACCTTAGATTTTTTAAGAATATACAATTTTCTTATTGACTATATAGTGTTCATGTTATGGTATTTCTAGTGGAAAGCAATGAACGGTTTAAATTCCATAAAGTGTCTGCAATCTGTCTGATTCCACAAAATTGGAGGGATTTAGTTAACTTAGGCCTTATGTCTTGCATTCATTCATATTTCTTTCTTTTTTAAGTCTGAGCTCAATCATTACAGTCTGATGAGTTTTAAGTGTTCAGCTCTATTTTTAAATTTAACACATGATTTGGCAGTTTGCACAGGGATTGACAGACACTTTAAACATATCAATAGAACTCTATTATTTTTTAAAAGGAATGAATTAATTTGCCTGCAGTAAAAATGTCCTTTCTGCAGTATTGAAAGCCACTGAGAGATTGAGGATAAGTGGCAATATAATTTATCTGTTCACTGACAGGAGCTAAATAGTTAGGATGCTTTAAATAAAAGAGGTCTACATCTGCTCTTCTAATTTTCTGGCCTAGATGAGAGAGGATGAATTCTTAGTCCCTTTTGGGTAGGAAACTCTTTCCTTTACTGTGCATTCTTCCTTTAGGGCATCTTAAGTCTCACTTCCCTAGGAATCTTTATTCACTTCATAAAAACTCTTCTTTCTCTTAATTTCTATATTATGTATGATTCCTTCTATCAACCAGATGCCACCTTTAATTTCCTTTACATTCTCCCACTCTCCCTTCCTATTTTACTCCCTCCCTCCTTTCCTTTGTCTCTCTCTCCTTTGGTCTTCTCTCCCTTCACTCCTCCCTCACTTCTTTCCTTCCTTCCAATCCTTTATCTCAAATTCCAGGTTAAATCATTTGCTCCCAAATAAGCAAAAGAGCATACATCTATTGTCTGCCTAACATGGTATAAGTAGGGCAGAGTTGCTTAAGCATTTTATATTGATTTATTAAATTGTTTTTCTTAGGAACCTCTCAAGGGCTTCCCTAGTGGTGCAGTAGTAAAGAAACCCTTAGAAATATAACCTTTTTAAAAACCTTAAAATTGAAAAGAAAGATTTTTATTTAATTTCTTATTCACAATTTATACCTACCTTAGATTTTTTAAGAATATACAATTTTCTTATTGACTATATAGTGTTCATGTTATGGTATTTCTAGTGGAAAGCAATGAACGGTTTAAATTCCATAAAGTGTCTGCAATCTGTCTGATTCCACAAAATTGGAGGGATTTAGTTAACTTAGGCCTTATGTCTTGCATTCATTCATATTTCTTTCTTTTTTAAGTCTGAGCTCAATCATTACAGTCTGATGAGTTTTAAGTGTTCAGCTCTATTTTTAAATTTAACACATGATTTGGCAGTTTGCACAGGGATTGACAGACACTTTAAACATATCAATAGAACTCTATTATTTTTTAAAAGGAATGAATTAATTTGCCTGCAGTAAAAATGTCCTTTCTGCAGTATTGAAAGCCACTGAGAGATTGAGGATAAGTGGCAATATAATTTATCTGTTCACTGACAGGAGCTAAATAGTTAGGATGCTTTAAATAAAAGAGGTCTACATCTGCTCTTCTAATTTTCTGGCCTAGATGAGAGAGGATGAATTCTTAGTCCCTTTTGGGTAGGAAACTCTTTCCTTTACTGTGCATTCTTCCTTTAGGGCATCTTAAGTCTCACTTCCCTAGGAATCTTTATTCACTTCATAAAAACTCTTCTTTCTCTTAATTTCTATATTATGTATGATTCCTTCTATCAACCAGATGCCACCTTTAATTTCCTTTACATTCTCCCACTCTCCCTTCCTATTTTACTCCCTCCCTCCTTTCCTTTGTCTCTCTCTCCTTTGGTCTTCTCTCCCTTCACTCCTCCCTCACTTCTTTCCTTCCTTCCAATCCTTTATCTCAAATTCCAGGTTAAATCATTTGCTCCCAAATAAGCAAAAGAGCATACATCTATTGTCTGCCTAACATGGTATAAGTAGGGCAGAGTTGCTTAAGCATTTTATATTGATTTATTAAATTGTTTTTTTCTTAGGAACCTCTCAAGGGCTTCCCTAGTGGTGCAGTAGTAAAGAATCCATCTACCAATGAAGAAGATGCAAGAGATGCAAGCTCAATCGCTGAGTATGGAAGATCCCCTGGAGAAAGAAATGGCCCCTCATTCCAGCATTCTTGTCTGGGAAATTCCATGAACAGAATGGGCCACAAAGGGTCAGACCTGACTGAGAAACTGAGCACACACACACACACACACACACACACACACACACAGGAACATCTTAAACCTCTTGAATGTTTTTGCCTCACCCTAAGTCATTTTAATATTGAAGATGGAAAAATGAATCATTTTCCACATATTATATTTTGTTATTTTAAGAAGGTGAAAATGGAATTGAAACACAAAGATTTGTGCAGTGTGTGCAGAAGGTTCTGTGACTGATTGAACATGTCAAAAGTGGTTTGTGGAGTTTTATGCTGGAGGTTTCTTGTTGAATGTTCTTGTTCCATGTTATGGTAGGTAAGTTGAAGTTGATAGAAATTAAATCAAGACAGTAATTGAGAACTATCAATGCTATGCCATGCTAGAGATAGCCAACATGCTCAAAATATTCAAATTAAGCACTGAGAATCATTTGCACTAGGTTGGTTATGTTAATCACATTGATGTTTGGGTTTCACATCAGTTAAGTGAAAAAAGTCTTCTTGATTGAATTTCTGGGTGCTATTCTCTACTTAAATGTAAGAAAACATTCTGTTTTTAAAACGAATTGTGACAGAGGGTGAAAAGTGGATAATGTGGAATAGAAGAGATCATGGGACATGTGAAATGCACTTCCATCAACCATACCAAAGGCTGGTCCTCATCTAGAGAAGGTGATGTGTATACAGTGGGGTTGGGAACCTAACATTATGAACTCCTTCTGTGAAGCCAACAATTAATTCCAACAAGTACCACTCCCAATCAGATCAACCGAAAGCAACACTTGACAAAAAGTATTTGGAATTAGAGAACAGAAAGCACATGATTTTCTTTCAGAATAATGTGAGACTGAATGATTTCTGATGGCCAAGGATATACTAATACAACTTGGACTGTAAGTTCTGAGTCATCTGCCATTTTCACCAAGTATTGAATCTCTGGATGCCCATTTATTTTTGGCCTTTATAAAATTCTCTTAATGGAAAATATTTTCCATTCCCTAGAAACTGTAAGAGGCTCAAAAAGACAAAAATGTTTTTGGAAGATGGAATTATGAAGCTGTCTGGAAAATGGCAGAAGACAATGGAACACATTTGTGAATAAATTGTTCAATAAAGTTCTTCATGAAAATGAAAAATGTCTTTTGCTTTTACTTATAAACAGATGAACTTTTTGGTCAACCCAATATATACCTGACTGAAGGCAGCAGCTGAAGGCAATTGCTTCCAGGTGTTTACCAGATGAGAGCGTTGCCTGTCAGTAAACCAGTGACAGATCAAGGCTAATTTCTCAGAGAAAATGTAATTAACTCCCAGGAATCTTGGGGAAGTATTCTAGGAGAATTAATCTTCCTCTTCAGTCTCTCCTGTAATAATGTTTGTCCATGTACAAACACACACACTAACAGAAATTTTTACTTTTTCAGGGCCTATTTGTAACCATATTCAGTTTTTAAAGTTACTGAAATAATACATATTCATAGATTCCCCATCAAAAACCAGATTGCCTGTACTTTAAAGCAAAAAAGTAAAAATAAGTAAATAAAATAAAGCAATAAATGTTACATGAATCCTTTCAGTAAGATGGATCTAGAGAATCTGATATTTTCATACAATAGATTTTGATCATATACAAGGATTTTTCACAGAGTAGTACATGTACTGTCTTTTCTCTAGAATGTCTAGTTTGAGGAAACTCCAGGACTAGAAAGAGAAGAAGGAATATCTATCACTCAAGCTAAAGCAGCTGAACCAGCCCCAGTGTCCAAGGAGTGACTCACAGGATAACCTCAGATCCCAGTGCTTTCACTACATTTAAGTGACCAAATGTAAAGTTATATAATATGATGATATTAGCAATGTTTTTAATTTATAAAGACCAGTAAATATTTTTCTTGGCAAATCCCTATATTAATGCCTGGTTTGTACACTGTATTGGCAGGGGAGGGCCTGGGCAACAAACAGGTTAAACCTCATACTAATACAACTTGGACTGTAAGTTCTGAGTCATCTGCCATTTTCACCAAGTATTGAATCTCTGGATGCCCATTTATTTTTGGCCTTTATAAAATTCTCTTAATGGAAAATATTTTCCTTTCCCCTAGAAACTGTAAGAGGCTCAAAAAGACAAAAATGTTTTTGGAAGATGGAATTATGAAGCTGTCTGGAAAATGGCAGAAGACAATGGAACACATTTGTGAATAAATTGTTCAATAAAGTTCTTCATGAAAATGAAAAATGTCTTTTGCTTTTACTTATAAACAGATGAACTTTTTGGTCAACCCAATATATACCTGACTGAAGGCAGCAGCTGAAGGCAATTGCTTCCAGGTGTTTACCAGATGAGAGCGTTGCCTGTCAGTAAACCAGTGACAGATCAAGGCTAATTTCTCAGAGAAAATGTAATTAACTCCCAGGAATCTTGGGGAAGTATTCTAGGAGAATTAATCTTCCTCTTCAGTCTCTCCTGTAATAATGTTTGTCCATGTACAAACACACACACTAACAGAAATTTTTACTTTTTCAGGGCCTATTTGTAACCATATTCAGTTTTTAAAGTTACTGAAATAATACATATTCATAGATTCCCCATCAAAAACCAGATTGCCTGTACTTTAAAGCAAAAAAGTAAAATAAGTAAATAAAATAAAGCAATAAATGTTACATGAATCCTTTCAGTAAGATGGATCTAGAGAATCTGATATTTTCATACAATAGATTTTGATCATATACAAGGATTTTTCACAGAGTAGTACATGTACTGTCTTTTCTCTAGAATGTCTAGTTTGAGGAAACTCCAGGACTAGAAAGAGAAGAAGGAATATCTATCACTCAAGCTAAAGCAGCTGAACCAGCCCCAGTGTCCAAGGAGTGACTCACAGGATAACCTCAGATCCCAGTGCTTTCACTACATTTAAGTGACCAAATGTAAAGTTATATAATATGATGATATTAGCAATGTTTTTAATTTATAAAGACCAGTAAATATTTTTCTTGGCAAATCCCTATATTAATGCCTGGTTTGTACACTGTATTGGCAGGGGAGGGCCTGGGCAACAAACAGGTTATCCTCATGGATAAACCACTACAACAAAATAAAATCCATTGCATATTAATTAACTGCATATTACTGCAATAAATAACAAAATTTGTCCACATTTGGCTTAGTTCAGGGAAACTACCTATATCTCCAAGGATTAGGAAAACATACTGTAACTGTGATACTCAGATATTATTGTGAATCAGAATCACCTGTAACTACAGGTTTGTAGAATAGTCTGAAGTCAAGTAGCCTAATTCTTCTTGCTATGTTTTTCTTTCTCAAGATTGTTCTGGACATTCAGAGTCCTTTGTATCTCTATACAAATTTTAAGATAATTTGTTCTAGTTCTGTGAAAAATAAATGTCATTAGTAATTTGATAAGGATGGCATTGAATCTGCAGATTGCTTTTTGTAGTATAGTCATTTTTAAAATATTGTCTTCCAGTTCATGAACATGGCATATCTTTCCACTGTATGTTCAATTTCTTTCATTAGAACCTTATAGTTTTCAAAATACAGATCGTTTGTATCCTTAGGTTTATTCCTAGGCATTCTATACTGTAAAGCTATACTCATCAAAATAGTATGAGACTGCACAGAAATAGAAGTATAGAGCAATAGAAGAGGATAGAAGGTATAGAAATAAACCAATGATCTCATGGCTAATTAATCTATGACAAAGGAGACAAGACTACACAATGTTGGAAAGGCAGTCTCTTCAATAAATGGTGCTGGGAAAATTGTACAGCTACAGGTAAAAACGAAATTAGATAATTCTTTAACACCATATCCAGAAATGAGCCCCAAATGTATTAAATACCTAAATATGAGACGGGACATTCTGAAACTCCTAGAGTAAAACATAGACAGAACACTCTCTGACATGGATCACAACAATATATTTTCAATTAATTTCCCATAATGGAAATACAAGCACGAACAAATGAGATCTATTTAAACTCAAAAGCTTTTGCAAAACAAGGAAAAAAATAACCAACCAAACAGCCAAGCTACAGATCAGGAGAAAACACTGGCAAATCATGTGACCAACAAGGAAACAGTGTCCAAAATTTACAAAAACCTCATGAGGTGTAACATCATCATCATCACAAAAAAAATACCCAGTCAAAAAATGGACAAATCTAAATAGATATTTCTCCAAAGAAGACAAACAAATGGTCTAAAGGTACATGAAAGATGGTCAACATCATTAATTATTAGAGAAATTCAGATCAAAACTACAATGAAATATCACCTCAATATTTGATGAAAATATTTATCATCAAAAATACAAAAACAGTAACTGCTGGAGAGGGTGTGGAGAGAAGTGAATTCTCCTACATTGTTAGTGGGGTATAAATTGTTACAGTCACTATGGAGAACAAATATAGAGACTTCTTTAAAAAAATCAACACTAAAAATAGAGCTGCCATATGATCCTGTTATCTTACTCTTGGATATACCCAGAAAAAAAATACACTCTGAAAGAATATGTGCACCCCAATTTTCATTGCAGCACTGTTCACAATAGCTAAGTTATGAAAACAACTTAAATGTCCAACAATAGAGAAATGGATAAATAAGATGTGGTACATATACACAATAGAATACTATTCAGCTATTGAAAAGAATGAAATAATGCCATTTTAAGTAATATAAATGGGTCTAGAGATTGTCATGAGAAATGAAATAAGCCATATAGAGAAGGAGAAATATCCTATGACATTCCTTATATGAAATATATAAAAAATATATGCATAAATGGGAACATTCTTGCATTGTTGGTGGGAAAATTGTACAGCTACAGGTAAAAACGAAATTAGATAATTCTTTAACACCATATCCAGAAATGAGCCCCAAATGTATTAAATACCTAAATATGAGACGGGACATTCTGAAACTCCTAGAGTAAAACATAGACAGAACACTCTCTGACATGGATCACAACAATATATTTTCAATTAATTTCCCATAATGGAAATACAAGCACGAACAAATGAGATCTATTTAAACTCAAAAGCTTTTGCAAAACAAGGAAAAAAATAACCAACCAAACAGCCAAGCTACAGATCAGGAGAAAACACTGGCAAATCATGTGACCAACAAGGAAACAGTGTCCAAAATTTACAAAAACCTCATGAGGTGTAACATCATCATCATCACAAAAAAAATACCCAGTCAAAAAATGGACAAATCTAAATAGATATTTCTCCAAAGAAGACAAACAAATGGTCTAAAGGTACATGAAAGATGGTCAACATCATTAATTATTAGAGAAATTCAGATCAAAACTACAATGAAATATCACCTCAATATTTGATGAAAATATTTATCATCAAAAATACAAAAACAGTAACTGCTGGAGAGGGTGTGGAGAGAAGTGAATTCTCCTACATTGTTAGTGGGGTATAAATTGTTACAGTCACTATGGAGAACAAATATAGAGACTTCTTTAAAAAAATCAACACTAAAAATAGAGCTGCCATATGATCCTGTTATCTTACTCTTGGATATACCCAGAAAAAAAATACACTCTGAAAGAATATGTGCACCCCAATTTTCATTGCAGCACTGTTCACAATAGCTAAGTTATGAAAACAACTTAAATGTCCAACAATAGAGAAATGGATAAATAAGATGTGGTACATATACACAATAGAATACTATTCAGCTATTGAAAAGAATGAAATAATGCCATTTTAAGTAATATAAATGGGTCTAGAGATTGTCATGAGAAATGAAATAAGCCATATAGAGAAGGAGAAATATCCTATGACATTCCTTATATGAAATATATAAAAAATATATGCATAAATGGGAACATTCTTGCATTGTTGGTGGGAATGTAAATTGATACAGCTGCTATGAAAGACAGTATGGAGATTCCTCGAAAAGCTAAGAATAGATGCACCATATGACCCAGAAATCCCACTATTAGGCTTATACCCTGATGAAATCAAAATTGAAAGAGACACTTGTACCCCAGTGTTCAGTGCAGCACTCTACACAATAGGTAGAACATGAAAGCACTCTAGATGTCCATCAATGAACTAGTGGATAAAGCTCTGGTACATATATACAATCGAGTACCTCTCAGTTTCAAAGAGAAATACAGAAAACTCATACCTAATGAGGTAGATGAATCTAGAACATATTATACAAAGTGAAGTCAGTCAAAAAGAGAAGGGAAAGCATAGTATATTAACAGATATATATGGAATCTAGTAAGATCATACTGATAAATACACATGCAGAGCATCGATGGAAAAAGAGTCATAGAGAACAGACTTATGGACATTGGAGAGAGGGAAGAGTGGGTGAGAGATATGGAAAGAGTAACACGGACCCCTATACTATCGTATGTAAAAGTGATAACTATTGTCAGTGCACTGTGGGTTAAGGGATCTTACATGGGGGCTATGCAATGGCCTCAAGGGGTGGGATGGGGGTGGGGTGGGATATACATATGACTAATCTGGGAACATACATATCTGTAAACAACAAAACTCTGTAAAAGTTAAAAGTAAAATAAAAGTAAAAAAAAAAAACCTTAAGAAAAGAGAAAATTCTGTAAAAGCAAATAAGCAAAATAAAAAATGGCAAAGATATAAATAAACTTATTTATGAAACATAAATAGGCTTAGAGAATGAATGTACAGTTGCTAGGGGATGAAGAGTGAGGGGAAGAGATAGGGAGTTTGAGATCCCTACACTCTGCTATATTTAAAATGTATAACCAACAAGGACCTACTGTACTACATGTGTAACTCTGCTCAATCTTATGTAGCAGCCTAAATGGGAGGGTAGTTTGAAGGAGAGTGGATACATGTATATGTATAGTTGAATCTCTTTGCTATCCATCTGAAGTGGTCACAACATTGTTAATCAGCTATACTCCAATATAAAATAAAACTTTTCTTTTTTTTAAACAATCACCCATGAGGATCCTTGATTCATAGAGAGCTGGGTCACATCCTTGTAATCTCTGATTCTTTAAGCCTGGGATGTGGCCCAAAGAATCTCACTTCCAACATAGGACCCCGGATGATGAAGATGCTTCTGCCTCAGGGAAGCATCCTGTTCTCCATTTTGAGAACAATATGGATAAAAATTTAACTGTGATTATTGCACCCATATGAAAAAAAGTTATAAACCATCCAAATATTCATTGATCATGTTGCTTTTCAGTTGTTCAGTCATGTCCAACTCTTTGTGACCCAATGGACTTCAGTATGTCAGGCTTCCCTGTACTTTACCATCTCATGAAGTTTGCTCAAACTCATGTCCATTGAGTTGGTGATACCATCCAAACATCTCATCCTCTCTCATCCTCTTCTACAGATTACTTGCTATTTCCAAAGTAGAAGTGGTATAGCAAGTTTTGTTTTCAATGGCCACATAATCTTATTTAGAAAACATAATTTCAAAGATGTGAATTTTTTAAAAAACAGAAATTGCATGTCCTCCTGCTGTAAATGACAGCATGGAATACTTTTTATTTATTTATTTATTTTAAATTCTTTATTTCAAAGATTTTACAGAGTTTTGTTGTTCACCGACATGTATGTTCCTAGATCATTCATATGCATATCCCTGTTCCCCCCGCACCCACCCAGTTCCCCCCTCCTCCCACCCCTCTGGACCATTGCCCCAAGTGATTGTAGGCACTCCTATTCCCTTAGCACAATGACAATAGCTATTTTTTCCACACGTGCCAGTTTAAGTTTCAATGTTACTTCCTCTATGCCTCCCTCTCACTGTTTGTTCTCCACAATGTCCTTATGTCTATTCTTCCTTCCATGAGTTCACTGCATGTGTTATCATGATCATCTTACTAGATTCCATATATATGAGTTAGTATACTGTACTTGTCTTTCTCTTTTTGACTTACTTCACTTTTTATGATAGGTTCTAGAGCTAACCACCTCATTAGGACTGAGTCTTCTGCATTTCTTCTAACAGCCAAGTAGTATTCCATTGTATATATATACCAGAGCCTCTGTATCCATTCATTCGTTGATGGACATCTAGGTTGCTTCCATATTCTGGCTATTGTATAGAGAGCTGCAATGAAGATTGGGGTACAGGTGCTTCTTTCAGTTTTGATTTCATCAGGATATAGGCCTAGTAGTGGGATTGCTGGGTCATAGGGTGCTTCTATTTTTAGTTTTTGAAGGAATCTCCATACTGTCTTCCATAGAGGCTGGAACAATTTACATTCCCACAGCAATGCAAGAGGGTTCCCTTTTCTCCGCACCCTCTCCAGCATTTATTGTCTGCAGATTTTTTGATGATGACCATTCTGATGGGTGTCAGGTGACATCTCATTGTAGTTTTAATTTGTATTTCTCTAATAATAAGTGAGGTTGAGCATCGTTTCATGTGCTTTTGGGCCATCTGTATGTCGTCGTTGGAGAGGCGTCTCTTTAGATCTTTTTCCCATTTTTTGATTGGGTTGTTCGTTTTTCCGGTGCTAAGTTGTCTGAGTTGCTTGCAGATTTTGGAGATTAATTCTTTGTTGTTTCATTTGCTATGATTTTGTCCCACTCTGTGGGGTGTCTGTTCAGCTTTTTTATAGTTTCTTTTGCTGCACAAAAGCTTTTAAGTTTCATGAGGTCCCACATGTTCATTTTTGTTTCCAGTTCTTCTATTCCAGAACACGGGTCATAGAAGATCTTGCTTCAATTTAGGTTCTTGATTGTTTTGCCTATATTCTCCTCTTAGAGTTTTAGACTTTCTGGTCTTACATTTAGGTCTTTAATCCATTTTGAGTTGATCTTTGTGTATGGTGTCAGAGAATGTTCCACCTTCGTTTTTTTGCATGTAGCTGTCCAATTTTCCCAGCACCACTTGTTGAAGAGGCTGTCTTTGTCCCACTTTATATTTTCGCCTCCTTTGTCAAAAATAAGGTGCCCATAGTTGCGTGGGTTTATCTCTGGGTTCTCTATCTTGTTCCATTGGCCGATATTTCTGTTTTTGTGCCAGTACCATACTGTCTTGATGACTGTTGCTTTGTAGTAGTGTCTGAAGTTTGGGAGGCCGATCCCTCCAGCTCTGTTTTCCTTTCTCAGGATTGCTTTGGCTTTTCAAGGTCTTTTGTGTTTCCATATGAATTGTGTTATTCGTTGGTCTAGTTCTGTGAAAAATGTCAATGGTAGTTGGATAGATATTGCATTGAATCTGTAGATGATATTTGGTAGTATGATCATTTTCGCAATATTGATTCTTCCGACCCAGGAACATGGAGTATCTCTCCATCTGTTTAAGTCTTCTTTAATGTCTCTCATGAGTGTCTTGTAATTTTCTGTGTACAATTCTTTTGTTTCTTTGGGTAGCTTTATTCCTAAATATTTGATTATTTTGGTTGCATTGGTGAAGGGGATTGCCTTTTTGATTTCGTTTTCTGATTTTTCATTGTTTGTGTATAGGAGTGCCAGTGATTTCTGTGTGTTGACTTTGTATTCTGTGACTTCGCTGAATTCATTGATTAGCTCTAGTAGCTTTGTAACCGTGTCTTTGGGATTTTCTATGTATAGTCATATTTTCCCATTTTTTGATTGGGTTGTTCGTTTTTCCGGTGCTAAGTTGTCTGAGTTGCTTGCAGATTTTGGAGATTAATTCTTTGTTGTTTCATTTGCTATGATTTTGTCCCACTCTGTGGGGTGTCTGTTCAGCTTTTTTATAGTTTCTTTTGCTGCACAAAAGCTTTTAAGTTTCATGAGGTCCCACATGTTCATTTTTGTTTCCAGTTCTTCTATTCCAGAACACGGGTCATAGAAGATCTTGCTTCAATTTAGGTTCTTGATTGTTTTGCCTATATTCTCCTCTTAGAGTTTTAGACTTTCTGGTCTTACATTTAGGTCTTTAATCCATTTTGAGTTGATCTTTGTGTATGGTGTCAGAGAATGTTCCACCTTCGTTTTTTTGCATGTAGCTGTCCAATTTTCCCAGCACCACTTGTTGAAGAGGCTGTCTTTGTCCCACTTTATATTTTCGCCTCCTTTGTCAAAAATAAGGTGCCCATAGTTGCGTGGGTTTATCTCTGGGTTCTCTATCTTGTTCCATTGGCCGATATTTCTGTTTTTGTGCCAGTACCATACTGTCTTGATGACTGTTGCTTTGTAGTAGTGTCTGAAGTTTGGGAGGCCGATCCCTCCAGCTCTGTTTTCCTTTCTCAGGATTGCTTTGGCTTTTCAAGGTCTTTTGTGTTTCCATATGAATTGTGTTATTCGTTGGTCTAGTTCTGTGAAAAATGTCAATGGTAGTTGGATAGATATTGCATTGAATCTGTAGATGATATTTGGTAGTATGATCATTTTCGCAATATTGATTCTTCCGACCCAGGAACATGGAGTATCTCTCCATCTGTTTAAGTCTTCTTTAATGTCTCTCATGAGTGTCTTGTAATTTTCTGTGTACAATTCTTTTGTTTCTTTGGGTAGCTTTATTCCTAAATATTTGATTATTTTGGTTGCATTGGTGAAGGGGATTGCCTTTTTGATTTCGTTTTCTGATTTTTCATTGTTTGTGTATAGGAGTGCCAGTGATTTCTGTGTGTTGACTTTGTATTCTGTGACTTCGCTGAATTCATTGATTAGCTCTAGTAGCTTTGTAACCGTGTCTTTGGGATTTTCTATGTATAGTATCATATCATCTGCAAAAAGAGAGAGATTTACTTCTTCCTTTCCAATCTGGATTCCTTTGATTTCTTTCTTTTCTTTTATTGCTGTTGCTAGAACTTCCAGGACTATGTTGAATAGTAGTGGTGAAAGTCGGTACCCCTGTCTTGTTTCTGATCTTAGAGGGAATGTTTTCAGTTTTTCACCGTTAAGGAGAATGTTCCCTGTGGGCTTCTCATATATGACTTTTATTATGTTGAGATAGGTTCCTTCAATATCCATTTTCTGAAGAGTTTTTATCATAAATGGTTGTTGTACTTTGTCGAAGGTTTTTTCTGCATCTATTGAGATTATCACGTGATTTTTGTCTTTCAATTTGTTGATATGGTGTATCACATTGATTGATTTATGGATATTGAAGAATCCTTGTATGCCTGGGATGAGCCCGGCTTGATCATGATGTATGAGTTTTTTGAGACAGCATGGAATTCTTGAAAGCTAGGAATCAGAGTGGAGACATGCCAGGAAATGATCAGGCCCAGACAATGAACAGGCCACAAATGTCCTGAGGAATTGTTGACACAATGAGTTTTAATGCTCAAAAATACTGGTTAAGGAACACAGCAAACCACCTCTGTGTACAAACTCTCTATGAAAAACAAGAGCAAATTTCTTTTTTAACTTCAGGAGAACCTAGGAGAGAATAGGCAGTGACAGGAAAATTCAGGAAATTTTCGAAAATGGGTAGTTTATCTCCCTTGACAAATAATCTCTAGATTGCTTGAAAGCACAGTTACACTCTCCAAAGATAAAACTTTTTAATCAAAATATATTCAGAATATTGACAATGTTAACTGCTAAGTCATTGGTCTTTTGAGAAACACCTTAGTAAATAAAGACCAACTGGGCATTTTTCTCCCTGCCCTTCCAGACCACCGAATGAATGAAAGAATGAGGGAATCTCCCCTTAGATAAGAGCAAATGCTGATCCCAACCTGTTCTTGACTACAGATACTTAGGGAAAATATGTGAACATGCAGGTCAGCAGGACTACATACAGAAGGGTAGCCTGTTTTGTCCTTCATCTATAACAGACAAACAACATTCCCACAGAAAATATTAATAAAAAATTGAAAAGTTCTGGGTGGTTATTCATTTATTTCCAGAATATTAGAACTAAAAGAAACTTTAAGGGTGAGCTAGGCCAATAAGTTTCTCTTGCAAGTTAGGGAAATAGAATTCTAAGAAGTGAATGACTTGTCAAACTTATTAGTGATTTGAATTCAATTTGTGTCTATCCTGGTACTGTTCTTTCCACAACCTTGAATCTTGAAACCAACTCCTGAACAGACTTTTCCCCAGCCATGATTTGAATCTCATTCTCACATTTTTTTTTTTAAATGAGGGTTTTTGTAGAGTTGAACAATTAGCTGTTCTAGTTACATAATTTTGCCTAACTGCAATTCTTTCAAATATATTCCTGAGGAGCCCAGCTGAGAAAGGCACTGTTGGTAGGCAGCTTTTGAAGCTGGAAACTTACTCAGAAATTCATGCTGAAAGCTCCTGTAGCTATTACCTGGCATGTTCAAGCTGAAAAGCATTCTGGGTCACTGATACTCCCTGCATGTTTATAGCTTTAGCTACAGAATGATGGGTCCTTGTAAATGTCACAGGAGATAATAATTGCAATGGAAAAGAAAGGAAATGTTTGGAGCTTATAAGGAAAGACTAAACCATTCCCAATCACAGAACTGGGGAGGTCAACAAAACATCCCTAGGGCAAGAGAGATGAAACTTCCCCTCAGTCAAGAAATTAATGCTGACACCTAGTCAGCTAAGTAAAGTGCAAAGTGGAAAGAGCTGGTCTGCCTGTCTTTTGGCTTATGGATAGAGCTGTGTGTATACAGTCCAAACAGAAACAAGTATAAAGATCATCTTGTCACTGCAAATAAAGATCATCCTGTTGCCCAAGGGACCCAGAGCTTGGTTACTGTCTGGTAAGTCCCAGCCAGGTCATCACTGTATGTTATTAATGATAATTCATGAAGAGGGTCATTCTCACTATGGAGTAGGAAGAGGTAGCTATGGCACTAATGCACAATTAAATTAATGAAAATGAAATCTCGCTCTGTGAGGGCATTTCTTCTCATGCTCTGAATTAGATTTTAGAGGGTAAAATAAAATACAGTGAAAATCTTTTCTTCAGCACAATTTTTCTTTGGCTATAGTTACAGGAATATGAGTGACAGAAACACGAGTATTCTGCTTTATTAAGCAACCCTTATGCACTAAATTCAAGTGTTAAATGGAAGGCTTAAATTTGGGAAGGCCATAGGTCATTGTTACCTCTGTCCTTTAGGGAGGTTACAGTGTTGAATAGAGTAATTCAGAATGTGTTTACCCAAATTTGGGTGCTTTTACAAACTGAGGAAATGCTGCCCAGCTAGGGTCTAAAGAAGGGTAAGGTTCTGAAAAGGGTAAGCCTGGACCATTCTATCAATGTCCTCTTTCCAGTACCCTCAGAGTATTTCCCTTACTAGGTAAGAAACTCTGCCACTTGGTGAGAGTTACTTCAAAACCAGTGAGATATATCTAAGATAGGAGCCCAGCTGAGAAAGGCACTGTTGGTAGGCAGCTTTTGAAGCTGGAAACTTACTCAGAAATTCATGCTGAAAGCTCCTGTAGCTATTACCTGGCATGTTCAAGCTGAAAAGCATTCTGGGTCACTGATACTCCCTGCATGTTTATAGCTTTAGCTACAGAATGATGGGTCCTTGTAAATGTCACAGGAGATAATAATTGCAATGGAAAAGAAAGGAAATGTTTGGAGCTTATAAGGAAAGACTAAACCATTCCCAATCACAGAACTGGGGAGGTCAACAAAACATCCCTAGGGCAAGAGAGATGAAACTTCCCCTCAGTCAAGAAATTAATGCTGACACCTAGTCAGCTAAGTAAAGTGCAAAGTGGAAAGAGCTGGTCTGCCTGTCTTTTGGCTTATGGATAGAGCTGTGTGTATACAGTCCAAACAGAAACAAGTATAAAGATCATCTTGTCACTGCAAATAAAGATCATCCTGTTGCCCAAGGGACCCAGAGCTTGGTTACTGTCTGGTAAGTCCCAGCCAGGTCATCACTGTATGTTATTAATGATAATTCATGAAGAGGGTCATTCTCACTATGGAGTAGGAAGAGGTAGCTATGGCACTAATGCACAATTAAATTAATGAAAATGAAATCTCGCTCTGTGAGGGCATTTCTTCTCATGCTCTGAATTAGATTTTAGAGGGTAAAATAAAATACAGTGAAAATCTTTTCTTCAGCACAATTTTTCTTTGGCTATAGTTACAGGAATATGAGTGACAGAAACACGAGTATTCTGCTTTATTAAGCAACCCTTATGCACTAAATTCAAGTGTTAAATGGAAGGCTTAAATTTGGGAAGGCCATAGGTCATTGTTACCTCTGTCCTTTAGGGAGGTTACAGTGTTGAATAGAGTAATTCAGAATGTGTTTACCCAAATTTGGGTGCTTTTACAAACTGAGGAAATGCTGCCCAGCTAGGGTCTAAAGAAGGGTAAGGTTCTGAAAAGGGTAAGCCTGGACCATTCTATCAATGTCCTCTTTCCAGTACCCTCAGAGTATTTCCCTTACTAGGTAAGAAACTCTGCCACTTGGTGAGAGTTACTTCAAAACCAGTGAGATATATCTAAGATCCAGCAACAATGTAGGGCAGGGAAAGGAAGAAAACAGAAAACAAATAGAACGAAGATCGAAATACAATGACGTGCTGCACTGGGGCAAGAACAAAACAGAAAACAAAACAGAGCAAAACTGTGGCAGGCAGAATAATGGTCCCCACAGACATTCATATAATCTGTCTTTTTAAAACAAATATTTATCTATAGTGAAAACTTGTTAATCCTTAAAATATGTGGATATATAACACTATAACGTTAGTACAGTATACTGTATTACAAAATGGACCGTCTACTTTGTAGATATGATTAAATGAAGGAATTTTTGATGATACCTTTTTCTTGGATTATATGTGAGATTTACACTGTGATCACATGGATTCTTATGAGGGAAAGGGAGAAGTGTGAGAGTCAAAGGAGAAGATTTGATGTTAAAAGCAGATGTTGGATAGATGTGACTGGCATTTTTGAAGATAAAAGAGGACTATCAGCCAAGGAACATGGGAAACCTCTAGAAAATGGAAAAAGCAAGTAACAAATTCTACTCTAGAGCCTCCAGAAGAAGCACTGGAAGTTCTATGTCTTGATTTCAGCCCAGAGACACATGTGACCTTCTGAACTATACAAAATAATAAATTTGTAGTTTATTATGTATAGATTTATATGACATATATATATACATACATTACATGTTTAAAAATATATTTAAATATATATAATTTATACATTTAAACTATATAATTTATATATTTATAAAGCCATTTTATATGCAGCGGTGTGTGCTCAGTCACTAAGATGTGTCTGAGTTTTTCTTCTTTTTTCAAATGATTACAGAGTTTTGTCATTCACAGACATGTATGCTCCCAGATCAGTCATATGCATATCTCTGGTTCCCTCCCTGCTCCCAATCCACCCATCCTACCCCTCCAGGCTGTTGCACTGATCACTTGTAGGAACTCCTATTACCACCGCACAATGACAATAGCTATCTTTTTCACATATGATAGTTTAGTTTTCCATGTTACTCCCTCTATGCTTTGCACCCACTGTTCATTCCCCACAATGTCCATATATCTATTCCCTAAGTCTGTTTTTTCATCACTTCACTGCGTGTGTTATCATTACCCATTTACTAGATTCCATATATATGTGTTAGTATACTGTACTTGTCTTTCTCTTTTTGACTTACTTCACTTTTTATGATAGGTTCTAGATCCAGCCACCTTGTTAGGACTGATTCTTCTGCATTTTTTTTTTATAGCTGAGTAGTAATCCATTGTATATATGTACCAGAGCTTCTGTATCCATTCATTCGTCAATGGACATCTAGGTTGCTTCCATGTTCTGGCTATTGTATAGAAAGCTGCAATGAACATTGGGGTACAGGTGCTTCTTTCAGATTTAATTACATCTGGGTATAAACCTAATAGTGACATTGCTGGGTTGTAAGGTGTTTCTATTTTTAGTTTTTGAAGGAATCTCCATGCTGTCTTCCATAACCGCTGTACTAATTTATATTCCCACCAACAATGCAAGAGTGTTCCTCTTTCTTCGCATCCTCTCCAGCATTTATTGTGTGTCGATATGTTGATGATGGCCATTCTGATGGGTGTGAGGTGATATCTCATTGTAGTTTTGATTTGTAATTCTCTAATAATAAGCGAGACTGAGCATCGTTTCATGTGCTTTTGGGCCATCTGTATGTCATTGTTGGAGAGGCGTCTCTTTAGATCTTTTTCCCATTTTTTGATTGGGTTGTTCGTTTTTTCGGTGCTAAGTTGTCTGAGTTGCTTGTAGATTTTGGAGATTAATTCTTTGTCTGTTATTTCATTTGCTATTAATTTCTCCCATTCTGTGTGTTGTCTCTTCATCTTTTTTATAGTTTCTTTGGCTGTACAAAAGCTTTTAAGTTTCATGAGGTCTCACATGTTCATTTTTGTTTCCAGTTCTTCTATTCCAGAACACGGGTCATAGAAGATCTTGCTTCAATTTAGGTTCTTGATTGTTTTGCCTATATTCTCCTCTTAGAGTTTTAGACTTTCTGGTCTTACATTTAGGTCTTTAATCCATTTTGAGTTGATCTTTGTGTATGGTGTCAGAGAATGTTCCAACTTCGTTTTTTTGCATGTAGCTGTCCAATTTTCCCAGCACCACTTGTTGAAGAGGCTGTCTTTGTCCCACTTTATATTTTCGCCTCCTTTGTCAAAAATAAGGTGCCCATAGTTGCGTGGGTTTATCTCTGGGTTCTCTATCTTGTTCCATTGGCCGATATTTCTGTTTTTGTGCCAGTACCATACTGTCATGATGACTGTTGCTTTGTAGTAGTGTCTGAAGTTTGGGAGGCTGATTCCTCCAGCTTTGTTTCTCTTTATAAGGATTGCTTTGACTTTTTGGGGTCTTTCGTGTTTTCATATGAACTGTGTTATTCGTTGGTCTAGTTCTGTGAAGAATGTCATTGGTACTTTGATACGTATTGCATTGAATCTGTAGATGATATTTGGAAGTATGGTAATTTTCGCAATATTGATTCTTCTGACCCAGGAACATGGAGTATCTCTCCATCTGTTTAAGTCTTCTTTAATGTCTCTCATGAGTGTCTTGTAATTTTCTGTGTACAGTTCTTTTGTTTCTTTGGATAGGTTTATTCCTAGATATTTTATTCTCTTGGTTGCAATTGTGTAGGGGATTGCCTTTTTCATTTCATTTTATGATGTTTCATTGTTTGTGTATAGGAGTGCCAGTGATTGCTGTTTGTTCATTTTGCATCCCACAACTCTGCTGAATTCTTTGATTAGTTCTAGTAGTTTTCTAAATGTATCTTTGGGGTTTCCTATGTGTAATATCATGTCATCTGCAAATGGAGATGCTTTTTCTTCTATTTATGTTGCTAGAACTTTCAGGACTATGTTGAATAATAGTGGTGAAAGTGGACACACCTGTCTTGTTCCTGATCTTAGATGGAATGCTTTCATTTTTTCACCATTGAGGATAATGTTCACTGTGGGCTTCTCATATATGGCTTTCACTATGTTGAGACAGGTTCCTTCTATGCCCATTTTTTGAAGAGTTTTTATTATAAATGGATGTTGTACTTTGTCGCAGGCTTTCTCTGTATCTTTTGAGATTATCATGTGACTTTTTTTTTCTCAATTTGCTGATATGGTGTATCACAATGATTGATTTGTGGATATTGAAGAATTCTTATATGCCTGGAATGAACCTGACTTGCTCATGATGTATGAGATTTTTGATGTGTTGTTGAATTCTGTTTGCTAGGATTTTGTTGAAGATTTTGGCATATAAGTTTATCAGTGAAATTGGCCTATAATTTTCTTTTTTGTGTGTTGTCTTTGCCTGATTTTGGTATCAGGGTGATGATGGCCTCGTAGAATGTGTTTGGAAGTGTTCCTTCCTGTGCAATTTTTTGAAAGAGTTTTAGAAGGATAGGCATTAGCTCTTTAAATGTTTGGTAGAATTTACCTGTGAAACCATCTGGCCTTGGGGTTTCATTTTTGGGTAGATTTTTGATCACAAATTCGATTTCTGAGCTTGAGATTGGATTGTTCGTAGTTTCTCTTTCTTCCTGGTTTTTTTCGCAATATTGATTCTTCTGACCCAGGAACATGGAGTATCTCTCCATCTGTTTAAGTCTTCTTTAATGTCTCTCATGAGTGTCTTGTAATTTTCTGTGTACAGTTCTTTTGTTTCTTTGGATAGGTTTATTCCTAGATATTTTATTCTCTTGGTTGCAATTGTGTAGGGGATTGCCTTTTTCATTTCATTTTATGATGTTTCATTGTTTGTGTATAGGAGTGCCAGTGATTGCTGTTTGTTCATTTTGCATCCCACAACTCTGCTGAATTCTTTGATTAGTTCTAGTAGTTTTCTAAATGTATCTTTGGGGTTTCCTATGTGTAATATCATGTCATCTGCAAATGGAGATGCTTTTTCTTCTATTTATGTTGCTAGAACTTTCAGGACTATGTTGAATAATAGTGGTGAAAGTGGACACACCTGTCTTGTTCCTGATCTTAGATGGAATGCTTTCATTTTTTCACCATTGAGGATAATGTTCACTGTGGGCTTCTCATATATGGCTTTCACTATGTTGAGACAGGTTCCTTCTATGCCCATTTTTTGAAGAGTTTTTATTATAAATGGATGTTGTACTTTGTCGCAGGCTTTCTCTGTATCTTTTGAGATTATCATGTGACTTTTTTTTTCTCAATTTGCTGATATGGTGTATCACAATGATTGATTTGTGGATATTGAAGAATTCTTATATGCCTGGAATGAACCTGACTTGCTCATGATGTATGAGATTTTTGATGTGTTGTTGAATTCTGTTTGCTAGGATTTTGTTGAAGATTTTGGCATATAAGTTTATCAGTGAAATTGGCCTATAATTTTCTTTTTTGTGTGTTGTCTTTGCCTGATTTTGGTATCAGGGTGATGATGGCCTCGTAGAATGTGTTTGGAAGTGTTCCTTCCTGTGCAATTTTTTGAAAGAGTTTTAGAAGGATAGGCATTAGCTCTTTAAATGTTTGGTAGAATTTACCTGTGAAACCATCTGGCCTTGGGGTTTCATTTTTGGGTAGATTTTTGATCACAAATTCGATTTCTGAGCTTGAGATTGGATTGTTCGTAGTTTCTCTTTCTTCCTGGTTCAGTCTTGGAGATTAACCTTTTCCCAGAAACTGTCCATTTCTTTCTGGTTGTCCAGTTTGTTGCCACAGAGTTGTTCATAATAGTCTCTTATAATCTTTTGTGTTTCTGCCTTATCTGCTGTGATCTCTCCTTTCATTTTTGATTTTTGTTGATTTGGTTCTTTCCCCTTTTTTTCTTTATGAGTCTGGCCAGTGGCTTGTCAATTATGTTTATATTTTCGAAGAACCAGCTTCTCATTTTATTTATCTTTACTATTATTTCTTTCATTTCTTTTTCATTTATTTCTTCTCTAACCTTTATGATTTCTCTTTTTCTAATGGCTCTGTGGTGTTTTTGTTCTTCTTTCTCCAGTTGTTTTAAGCATAAGGCTAGGTCATCTCTTTGATATTTTTCTTGTTTCTTGATGTAGGATTGTATTGCTATAAGTTTCCCTCTTAGAATTGCTTTTGTGGTATCCCATAGGTTTTGCACTGTCATGAGTTCATTGTCATTTTCTTCTAGGAATTTTTTTATTTCTCCTTTGATTTGCTTGGTAATTAGCTTGTATTTTTTAGATATGTGTTGTTTAATCTCCATGTGTTTGTGTTTTTAGCAGGTCTTTTTTCCTGTAGCTTATCTCTAGTCTCATTGCATTTTATTCAGAGAAGATGGTTGATATAATTTCAGTTTTCTTGAATTTGCTGAGGTTTGATTTGTGGCCCAAGATGTGGTCTATCCTGGAGAATGTTCAATGTGCTGTTGAAAAGAAAGTGTATTCTGCTTTTGGGTGGAAGGTCCTAAAGATTTCAATGAGGTCCGTCTCTTCTAATGTGTCATTTAAGACCTGTGCTTTCTTAATTTTCTATTTTGAAGATTTGTTCATTGGCGTAAGAGGGATGTTGAAGTCTCCTACTATTATTGTGTTACTGCCAATTTCTTTTTGAGGTCCAGCGACCGTCAAGCTTCTCTGTCCATGGAATTTTTCCAAGCAAGACTACTGGGGAGGGTTGCCGTTTCTTCCTCCAGGGGATCTTCCCAATCTAGTGACAGAACCCATGTCTCCTCCGTCTCTTGCATTGACTGGTTGATTCTTTACCACTGAGTCAGCTGGGAAGCCCAAAGAGGGACAATAGCAAACAAAAATGCCTAAGGAAAAAATTTGTATCTAAACATATGGCATCAGTTTGCTACCATTTCTTGTAATATCATCTAACTTAATTTTAAAACTTCATGTTAATGCTTCCCTTAAAATGCATTCCTCTCCAGTGGATCCAGAAAAAGGAAGCAAGAGTAGAGGAAGGGTTGACTCATTTATCCTTTTGACTCTCAGTCACTCAGTCATGTCTGATTCTTTGCCACCTCATAGACTGCAACAGGGCAGGCTTCTCTATGCTTCTCCATGCTTCTCCATTTCCCTGAATTTGCTCAAACTTATGTCTATTGAGTACATGAGGTGATTCAACCATTTCATCCTGTTTTTCCTTTCTCCTCCTGTCCTTGATCTTTTCCAGCATCAGGATCATTAAAAAATGAGTTGACTCTTCCCATCAGATGGACACAGTATTGGAGATTCAGCTTCAGCATCAGTGCTTCCAGTGAATGTTCAGGGCTGATTTCCTTTAGGATTGACTTGTTTGACCTCCATGCAGTCCAAGGGAATCTCAGCTGTCTACTCTCCAGCACCACAGTTTGGTGCTCAACCTTCTTTATGGTCCAACTCTCACATTTGTACATGACTACTAGAAAAAACATAACTTTGGCTATACAGACTTTTGCTGGCAAAGTGATATCTCTGCCTTTTAATAGACTGTCTGGTTTTATCACAGCTTTTCTTGGTAGAAGCTAGTGTCTTTTCATTTCATGTCTGCAGTCACCGTCCATATTGATTTTTGGAGATCAAGAAAATAGTCTCACTGTTTCCACTTTTTTGCCTTCTATCTGCCATGAATTGATGGAACTGGATGCCATGATCTTCGTTTTTGAATATTTTAGGTCAGCTTTTTTACTCTCCTCTTTCACCCTTATCAAGATGCTCTTTAGTTCTTCTTTGCTTTCTGCTATTAGAGAGATGTAATTTGCATATCTGAGATTATTGACATAAATCTTGATTCCAGCTTGAACTTCATTTTCCCAACATTTCTTTTGACATATTCTGCATATAAATTAAATAATCAGGTTGACAATATATAGACTTGATGTGCTGTGCTGTGCTTAGTCTCTCAGTTGTTTCGGACTGTTTGCGACCCCATGGTGCTACAGTACTAATTTTGAACCAGTTCTTTGTACCATGTCTGATTCTAACTGTTGCTTCTTGGCCTGCATACCAGTTTCTTAAGAGGCAGGTAAAGTGTTCTCATATTTGCATCTCTTTAAGAATTGTTCACAGCTTCTTGTGATCTACACTGTTAAAGCTTTTAACATAGTCAAAATGAAGTAGTTAATGAAGAGGAAGTAGATGTTTTTCTGGAAATCTCTTGATTTTCCTACGATCCAATGAATACTGATAATTTGGTCTCTTGTTCTTCTACTGTTTCTAAATCTGACTTCTACAGTTGAAGTTCTCTGTTTACATATTGTTGAAATTGAGGCCTAGCTTGAAGGATTTTGAGCATTAACTTCTAACATGTGAAATAAGTACAATTGTGCAATAATTTGAACATTATTTGGCATTGTCTTTCTCAGGGACTGGAATGAAAATTGACCTATTTCTATTCCAGTGGCCACAGCAGGGTTTTCCAAATTTGCTGATGTATTGAGTGCAGTACTTTAGCAACATCTTATTTTAATATTTGGAATATCTCAGCTGTAATTCCATCACCTCCACCAGGTTTGTTCATGGTAATGCCTCCTAATGCCCACTTTACTTCATACTCCAGATGCCTTGCTTTTAGGTGAGTGATCACATCATCGTGGTCATCCGGGTCATTAAGATCTGTTTTGTATAGTGATTCTGTGTATTCTTGCCATGCCTTCTTAATATCTTCTGCTTCTCTTAGCTCCTTACCTTTTATGTCCTTTATTGCAACCATCTTTGTATGAAATATTCCCTTGGTATCTCTAATTTTCTTGAGGAGATATATAGTCTTTCCTATCTATTGTTTTCTTTGTGGCCCTGTGAACTATAGCCCACCAGGCTCCTCCATCCATTGGGATTCTCCAGGTGAGAATACTGGAGTGGGTTGCCATTATCAAGATCCCTTATCGCTTTCTGCTATTAGAGAGATGTAATTTGCATATCTGAGATTATTGACATAAATCTTGATTCCAGCTTGAACTTCATTTTCCCAACATTTCTTTTGACATATTCTGCATATAAATTAAATAATCAGGTTGACAATATATAGACTTGATGTGCTGTGCTGTGCTTAGTCTCTCAGTTGTTTCGGACTGTTTGCGACCCCATGGTGCTACAGTACTAATTTTGAACCAGTTCTTTGTACCATGTCTGATTCTAACTGTTGCTTCTTGGCCTGCATACCAGTTTCTTAAGAGGCAGGTAAAGTGTTCTCATATTTGCATCTCTTTAAGAATTGTTCACAGCTTCTTGTGATCTACACTGTTAAAGCTTTTAACATAGTCAAAATGAAGTAGTTAATGAAGAGGAAGTAGATGTTTTTCTGGAAATCTCTTGATTTTCCTACGATCCAATGAATACTGATAATTTGGTCTCTTGTTCTTCTACTGTTTCTAAATCTGACTTCTACAGTTGAAGTTCTCTGTTTACATATTGTTGAAATTGAGGCCTAGCTTGAAGGATTTTGAGCATTAACTTCTAACATGTGAAATAAGTACAATTGTGCAATAATTTGAACATTATTTGGCATTGTCTTTCTCAGGGACTGGAATGAAAATTGACCTATTTCTATTCCAGTGGCCACAGCAGGGTTTTCCAAATTTGCTGATGTATTGAGTGCAGTACTTTAGCAACATCTTATTTTAATATTTGGAATATCTCAGCTGTAATTCCATCACCTCCACCAGGTTTGTTCATGGTAATGCCTCCTAATGCCCACTTTACTTCATACTCCAGATGCCTTGCTTTTAGGTGAGTGATCACATCATCGTGGTCATCCGGGTCATTAAGATCTGTTTTGTATAGTGATTCTGTGTATTCTTGCCATGCCTTCTTAATATCTTCTGCTTCTCTTAGCTCCTTACCTTTTATGTCCTTTATTGCAACCATCTTTGTATGAAATATTCCCTTGGTATCTCTAATTTTCTTGAGGAGATATATAGTCTTTCCTATCTATTGTTTTCTTTGTGGCCCTGTGAACTATAGCCCACCAGGCTCCTCCATCCATTGGGATTCTCCAGGTGAGAATACTGGAGTGGGTTGCCATGTTCTCCTCCAGGGGATCTTCCCAACCCAATGAGTGAACTCAGGTTTTCCACACTGTGGGAGGATTCTTTACCAGCTGAGCCACCAAGGAAACCCAAGAATATTGGAGTGGGTAGCCTATCCCTTCTCCGGTGGATCTTCCTGATTTGAGAATTGAACTGGGGTCTCCTGCATTGCAAGTGGATTCTTTACCAGCTGAATTACCAGAAAAGCGTACCTAGTCTTTCGCATTCTGTTGTTTTCCTCTATTTCTTTTCATTTTTCATTTGACCTAATTAAAAAGTTAACAATGTATACTTCATCCCATTCATGAAGCAGTTAAATATGGGTGTGTCTGGAATTATAATAAGACCCAATAGCTTGGCTTTGTGGTCTGAAGAAATGTGAGACACACAACATTTCAGAAATAGGTTACATTAAACCACTTTTTGACCACTGTTTAGAAATAAGCATGTTCACACAAACTCTTGTGTGGACACACACACACATACACACAGATTCATTGTGTACTTTAATATTTACAAAATCCTTCCATGTACAGCATCTAATTTGAATTCTACCACCACTCTATCACATGGGCTTCCTAGGTCATTAGTGGTAAAGAATCTGCCTGCTGTTTCAGGAAATGCAAGAGATGCTGGCTTTGCTAAGGTTCAGGAAGACTCTCCGGTGTAGGAAATGGTGACCCACTCCAGTATTCTTGCCTGTAGAATTCCATGGACAGAGGAGGCTGGCCAGCTACAATTCCTGGGGTCAGACACGAATGAGCAAGTGTGCACAGATCTATCACATAGATACTCTTGTCTCTGTGTTAGAGACGAAGAAAAGAGACTAGAACATTGGAATGCCTTGAAAATGGTTTCTCAGACACTAAGAGCTAGAGAATGATTTGATTTGGTGAGAAAGTTCATACTGCCTTCCTTTACCACACTGTCTCAGTTTAGTTTAGCTGCTCAGCTGTGTCTGACTCTTTGTGACTTCATGGAATGGTTCATGCTGGATTTCTCTGTCTTTCAACACCCAAGAAAACGTTCCCTTGATAGCTCTAATTTTCCTGAAGAGATTTCTAATCTTTCCCATTGTGTTGTTTTCCTCTATCTTTGCATTGTTCATTTCTCTGTTACTCTGCATTCATATGAGTATAATTTTCCTATTGTCTTTTGATTTTCACTTCTATTGTCAGCTATTTCAAAGTCCTTCTTTTGCCTTTGTTTTGTATTTGTTTTTCTTGGCGATAATATTGATCACTGTCTCCTGTACAATGTCATGAACCTCCATCCATGGTTCTTCTATTATATAATCCCTTGACTTTATTGGTAACTTCCACTGTATAACCATAAGGGATTTCATTTAGGTTATACTTGAACGTCCTAGTGGTTTTCTCTACTTTCTTCAATTTAGATCTGAATTTTGCAATAAGGAGATTATGAGCTGATTGACAGACCACTCCTTTTTAAAAATTTTTCCTTATTTTTTATTTTTGGTGACTGTATACACCTTCTCCATCTTCAGTTGCAAATAACTTGATCTGTTTGGTTTCAGTGATGTTCATGTGTATGAATACGATCAATTTGATTTAGGTGATGTCCACCTGTAGAGTCATCTCTTGTGTTAATGGAAGAGGGTGTTTGCTATGACTCTTGGAAAAACTGTTAGCCTTTGTCCTGTCTCATTTTGTAACAGACCAAATTTGCCTGTTACTCCAGGTGTTTTGTGACTTCCAACTTGCCCATTCCAGTCACTAGTGATGAAAAGGGCATCTTTTTTTGGTATTAGTCCTAGAAGATCTTGTAGGTTGTCACAGAACTGTTCAACTTCAGCTTCTTCAGCATTAGTGATTGTGGCATTGACTTAGATTGTTGTGATATTGAATGGTTTACCTTGAGCCAAGATCATTCTTGGTTTGCGTCTGCACCCAGGTATTGCATTATAGACTCTATTGTTGATTATGGGGGCTACTCCATTTCTTCTAAGGGATTCTGGCCTACAGTTGTAGATTTAATGGTCATCTGAATTATATTGACCCATTCCTGTCCATTTTAATTCACTGATTCCTAAAATGTCAATATATACTCTTGTCATCACCTGTTGGACCACTTCCAATTTAGTTTGATTCATGTACCTAACATTCCAGGTTCCTATGCAATATTGTTTTTTTTCAGGTGAACTTGACTTTTATAACAATTCCAGCCCAGTAAAATAGTGGAGTAGAAGGATGTGTGCTCATTTTCTCCTGAGAAAAGACTAAAGTTGTAACTGTCTGCTGAACTACCATCTCCAGGAGAATGCTGGATACCACCAAAAAAGTTATCCCACATCCAAGGGCAAAGGAGAAGCCACAACATGATGGTAGGATGGGCGCAATCACATTTTAAAATCAAACCTCATAACCACCAGAAACACTGGGAGGGCACAAACAAAACTCGTGCACTTCAAGACCCAGGGAAAGAGCAGTGACTTCCATAAGAGACTGAGTCTGACTTGCCTGTGAGACCACATTTCCTCAGTCTTCTAATTACCAACACAGTGAACCTGAATGGTTCATAATAAGCACTCAATAAGTATCAGTATGTCCAGATATGATTAGATTACCCCCCCAAAAAATCTTAAGTTCATTGCTTCCTAGAAACATAAAAGATATTGCAATTATTTGGAAAGAGCAAAAATAACCTCAAAGATGAAGATGACTTTTGGAACTACAGTGTTCCAACTAAGATGCCTTTATAACTACAAAGAGCAAATAACTGTTTTCCCTTTCCTTGGCTTGTGCAGACCAACCTTAGATCACTCTATGGACCACTCCTCCACCACTTGTGGAATCATTTCCTTTGTTTGGTGTAAGGAAACCTTCTGTTTCTGTAGGCAGAAAAGGAGGTAATTTAACACACCCCAAGGGATCCTGAGGACTAATTCTACTTCTGTTTCCACCTAGCCTGGTCACCTGCAGATTCTTCAGTGTCTCTCATAGCCACACAGTGAGTGTCAGGCATGGATGGCACACTACACAGCCATTGTAATGAATGTTCACTCTTGCCTGACAGTGGCACCTGGGAGCTATTTTTGCACATTTTGTAGTATTCAATGACAAAACAAAACAGCAACACACTATGTTCTCCTGATTATAGCAGAAACCTGACCAAAACTGATTCCTAAAATGTCAATATATACTCTTGTCATCACCTGTTGGACCACTTCCAATTTAGTTTGATTCATGTACCTAACATTCCAGGTTCCTATGCAATATTGTTTTTTTTCAGGTGAACTTGACTTTTATAACAATTCCAGCCCAGTAAAATAGTGGAGTAGAAGGATGTGTGCTCATTTTCTCCTGAGAAAAGACTAAAGTTGTAACTGTCTGCTGAACTACCATCTCCAGGAGAATGCTGGATACCACCAAAAAAGTTATCCCACATCCAAGGGCAAAGGAGAAGCCACAACATGATGGTAGGATGGGCGCAATCACATTTTAAAATCAAACCTCATAACCACCAGAAACACTGGGAGGGCACAAACAAAACTCGTGCACTTCAAGACCCAGGGAAAGAGCAGTGACTTCCATAAGAGACTGAGTCTGACTTGCCTGTGAGACCACATTTCCTCAGTCTTCTAATTACCAACACAGTGAACCTGAATGGTTCATAATAAGCACTCAATAAGTATCAGTATGTCCAGATATGATTAGATTACCCCCCCAAAAAATCTTAAGTTCATTGCTTCCTAGAAACATAAAAGATATTGCAATTATTTGGAAAGAGCAAAAATAACCTCAAAGATGAAGATGACTTTTGGAACTACAGTGTTCCAACTAAGATGCCTTTATAACTACAAAGAGCAAATAACTGTTTTCCCTTTCCTTGGCTTGTGCAGACCAACCTTAGATCACTCTATGGACCACTCCTCCACCACTTGTGGAATCATTTCCTTTGTTTGGTGTAAGGAAACCTTCTGTTTCTGTAGGCAGAAAAGGAGGTAATTTAACACACCCCAAGGGATCCTGAGGACTAATTCTACTTCTGTTTCCACCTAGCCTGGTCACCTGCAGATTCTTCAGTGTCTCTCATAGCCACACAGTGAGTGTCAGGCATGGATGGCACACTACACAGCCATTGTAATGAATGTTCACTCTTGCCTGACAGTGGCACCTGGGAGCTATTTTTGCACATTTTGTAGTATTCAATGACAAAACAAAACAGCAACACACTATGTTCTCCTGATTATAGCAGAAACCTGACCAAAAACAATAGTTTCTGTATTGTCATTGAGGAAGCAAAGATTAGACATGTGACTTAGTCCAATGAGTTGTGTCTGATTTAATCTGTCATTTAATTATGAAGGAAAACATATAATGCATTGTTCCTCAGGGTATGAAGGTCTTAATTAATTAATTAATTAATTAATTAATTTATCTATATTTTTGTGAGGGGCGGTTGGGAATGGAGGGGGACGAGTGGGCCACTTCTATTGATCTTTCTATTACCTGTTTTTATCCATCTTTGTTCTTTGGCCTGTGTGGGCCTTCCATCACAGTGGCCTCTGCTGTCACAGAGCACCGGCTCTGGGCACATGCGCTCCACAGCTCTGGCTCGGTAATTGGACACATCAGTCAAGCCGCTCGGTGGCACATGGGATCTTCCCAGGCCAGGGATTGAACTGGTGCCCCTTGGACTGCAAGGCGGTGTCCTTACCCACTGGACCACCAGGGAAGCCCTTAGTTTATTTATTTATTATCTTTTTAAAAGATTTATTTATTTATTTATTTAGGGCGGGGATCGGGTTGGAGAGGGAGGGGAGTGGGCGGGCCACTTCTATTGGTCTTTCATTTCTCTATTTTCATCCATCTTTGTTCTTTGGCTCCTGTGGGCCTCCCATCGCGGTGGCGTCTGTCGTTGCAGAGCACCGGCTCGGTAATTGGACACATCAGTCAAGCTGCTCCGTGGCACGTGGGATCTTCCCAGGCCAGGGATTGAACTGGTGCCCCTTGCACTGCAAGGCGGTGTCCTTACCCACTGGACCACCAGGGAAGCCCTTATTTATTTATTTATTATCTTTTAAAAGATTTATTTATTTGTTTATTTAGGGCGGGGATCGGGTTGGAGAGGGAGGGGAGCGGGCGGGCCACTTCTATTGGTCTTTCATTTCTCTATTTTCATCCGTCTTTGTTCTTTGGCTCCTGTGGGCCTCCCATCGCGGTGGCGTCTGTCGTTGCAGAGCACCGGCTCGGTAATTGGACACATCAGTCCAGCCGCTCCGCGGCACGTGGGATCTTCCCAGGCCAGGGATCGAACCGGCGCCCCTTGCACTGCAAGGCGGTGTCCTTACCCACTGGACCACCAGGGAAGCCCTTATTTATTTTTAATAGATTTTTTTTTTTTTTGGTCAAGGAGCGATAGAGACAACTAGTTAGGTTGTCCTGTGTCCTTCCTCTATTATCAAAAATATGTGACTTTGATTAAGTTTTTAATTTAAATGTTTAATCTTAATTAATTCACTATAGAATAGAGATAATTATGCAAAGACTTTATCACGTTGAAATGAGGACTAAATGCACTTCTATGTGCCATGTATTCAGAAGAGAATCAGACACATAATAAGTGCTCAGTAAAAGTAAGCCATAAGCATCATTTTCCACTGGGCCCCAATAAGCACGCATGTCTCTGCTGGCCATTGAAGAGAAACAAATAAAGGATATAAGAAATTTATATGTCAGTGTTTCTCATCTCTATAAACCAATTCGTTTGACCAATGACCATTGCATTTATTCTGAAACCCTGTAGCCCAGGCCTCATCTCCAGGTCCTTCATTAGAAAGACTTGCTTATAATCTTATGCTGTACTCAAATTAGACAAATCCACATGGTTGATAATGCATCTCACCCTCTTTCCAAGCTCTGTACATGCAATTTGTTTGAATGGAAATGTTTCTACCAGCTGCCCCTATTGAAATATGATCAGATTGGCCCATTTCAAAAATATCTCTTCCTGAAAGCATTTCTGGATTTTCTTCATTTATAGTGTGAACCTTCAGAATCAGTCTCCCGATTTCAAACCCTTTTGCTTTCTTGTGGTATATATCACTTTTGATTTGGAAGTAACATTTTTGGGCCCTTGGTATATCTCTTCCTCTGGATTATATGACGCTTAAGGAAAATCCATGACTAATTCTTTAGCACTCCCACCACATCTAATTCATGACTATATTTAATAAATAAGTATTTGTTGAAACAATAAATGATGAAAAGTATCTTGTTGCAAGTTCTTTGGCTCCTGTGGGCCTCCCATCGCGGTGGCGTCTGTCGTTGCAGAGCACCGGCTCGGTAATTGGACACATCAGTCAAGCTGCTCCGTGGCACGTGGGATCTTCCCAGGCCAGGGATTGAACTGGTGCCCCTTGCACTGCAAGGCGGTGTCCTTACCCACTGGACCACCAGGGAAGCCCTTATTTATTTTTAATAGATTTTTTTTTTTTTTGGTCAAGGAGCGATAGAGACAACTAGTTAGGTTGTCCTGTGTCCTTCCTCTATTATCAAAAATATGTGACTTTGATTAAGTTTTTAATTTAAATGTTTAATCTTAATTAATTCACTATAGAATAGAGATAATTATGCAAAGACTTTATCACGTTGAAATGAGGACTAAATGCACTTCTATGTGCCATGTATTCAGAAGAGAATCAGACACATAATAAGTGCTCAGTAAAATAAGCCATAAGCATCATTTTCCACTGGGCCCCAATAAGCACGCATGTCTCTGCTGGCCATTGAAGAGAAACAAATAAAGGATATAAGAAATTTATATGTCAGTGTTTCTCATCTCTATAAACCAATTCGTTTGACCAATGACCATTGCATTTATTCTGAAACCCTGTAGCCCAGGCCTCATCTCCAGGTCCTTCATTAGAAAGACTTGCTTATAATCTTATGCTGTACTCAAATTAGACAAATCCACATGGTTGATAATGCATCTCACCCTCTTTCCAAGCTCTGTACATGCAATTTGTTTGAATGGAAATGTTTCTACCAGCTGCCCCTATTGAAATATGATCAGATTGGCCCATTTCAAAAATATCTCTTCCTGAAAGCATTTCTGGATTTTCTTCATTTATAGTGTGAACCTTCAGAATCAGTCTCCCGATTTCAAACCCTTTTGCTTTCTTGTGGTATATATCACTTTTGATTTGGAAGTAACATTTTTGGGCCCTTGGTATATCTCTTCCTCTGGATTATATGACGCTTAAGGGAAAATCCATGACTAATTCTTTAGCACTCCCACCACATCTAATTCATGACTATATTTAATAAATAAGTATTTGTTGAAACAATAAATGATGAAAATATCTGTAATACTAAACTCCCTCATGTGTGTACTAACACTAAACGATCTGATGGATTTTTGGATGTGGTTTATGCAAATCTCACAAACCCACACGTGCATACCTCAGTTGACAGACTGTATTTGAAGAATAATTACAACACTGCCTGCATAACTAAATTTCCATAACATAGAAACAGTGTTAATGCTTTCAAGCATCTCCAGCTCTGACCAGTCTCTTGGTGGTCTATCCCATTAAGATTGTCATTGCTCTAACAACTAGAGGAAAGGAAATTCTGGTAGATAAGAAGACCTCTCTGTGACTGAACCCCAAGTTATAAGAATCTGCATCTCTTCCAAAGAGTAGAAAGAGAAGAATAATCCAGGTGTGAAAATCTGAAGTGTGAGCTGGGGAAAAGAAAAGGATAAATTCAAGCATGGTATAGACCAACAAATAAATTAGAAGAAAAGACTATATGGACAAGGGTCAATGAGGTTAGTAGTTTGTACTTTTTCCCAGTCTATGTCAGCTGCCTGAGTTATTTTGTTTTGCTTATTCTTCAACAGTCATCAAGATGTCAGCTTCTCCTTCTCAGTGGAAATAATTTTAGAAGATGAAATCTGTCCCTAAACCCTGCTTATGACACAGTTGCCATAGACTAATCAGCAAATACTGCAGCTTTTTGCAGCAACTTGGAATATTACTCATGTCACTATAATGTCTCTACTTAGCTAGGATGGCAATTCATTTTAATGCTTTTGTCTGAAAAGAAAAATGATTTTGATTTTTCTGATCACACATGGGTCCAACTATGTATCAATTTATTTTTAGGTCCTATATTTGTATTCCTGATTTAAGTGCTAACAAAAGTCAAAGAGAGAGAAAAGTGTCCAAGCAAAAAAGCAAGCGACAAATAGAGGCAGAAATAAAAAATTCACAGTCTAAACAACTCATCCTTAAAATCTGAGCAAACGTTTGAATATTATAATGAATTATTAAATGCTAATAGTTGCGATATTGATTGCTTTATGAATACCCCCCACATCCTTTAATTCCCTTTTTATTTATATTGTTATTATTAGATTTTCCCCCTCTCTTTAGGATAGGGTAGAAGTTTCTGAATGTGAAGTCTGAAGGAAGGTAATTGAGAACTGGAATGGTGAGTGGATAAAGTTGACAGTGCCAACTCCCTTCCAAATCATGACTGCTTTCCAGAGAGACCAAAGAAGCACTCCATGGACTCTCATTAGTCAATCAGTTTTCCCTCATGTTTGCAGATAATTATTTCACTTATTCCCAATGCTTTGTTAAATTGACCCTTTGATCATTATGAAATGTTCTTCTTTATGGCTAATGATACTCTTGTCTGGATGTATATTTTGATGTTCATATAACAGCTCTTGCTCTCTTATGCTTAGTGTTTTCATAGTTTATCTTTTTCTAATTCTTTTACTCTCAATCTCACTGGTCTTTTTAGTTTAAGTGCATATTTTCTAAGCAGTGCACACATGGTCATGTTTGTTCATCCAGTCTGACAATTCTCACCTTTTAAATTTAAGTGTCTAAATTCCAAAACTTACTGGCATGTTTTATTAGATACTTAGTAAACAAAAAGGGATACTTCTAAAATGTATCTACAGTACAAACAATAAAAATACAAGAAAGCACCGGTTAGCCACCACCAGTTTAGAAACTGAAGCATCACAAGTTGGAGACATCCTGTGTTCTCTACCTTCACTCTATTTACATTCCACCTGCCCAGCACCACTAAATTGATTGTATCCTTATTCTCTGTGTTTCAATTTATTGTTTTATAGTCATTTTAGATAATACTAGATAATGTGCTGCTTAGTTTTCTATAATTTTTATTTTTCTAACTGCAACAATATTATTGTTTATAAAAATTGCCATTTTTGCTCATTTATATCTTCTGAAATTTCATACATGTTTTTGCATATGTCTGTAGGGTTTTTTTTCATTTTCATTTTTATGGCTATGTAGAGATCAGTTTAATAAAATATTACATTTTCTGCTGTACCATTATGCTTTTTTTGTTGCTTAGATTTTTGCTTTTACAAGCAGTGTTACTATAATCATTCTTTTACAAAAAAACATTTTTGAGGTAAAATTGATGTAAAATAAGTATTTTATGTACATATTTAAAGCTTAAAATTTGATATTCTTTGGCATATGTATATACCCATAAAATCATCATCACAATCAAGATTAGAAAAGTATCACTCTCAGTAGTTTTATAGTGCCCCTTGCCAAACTTTTCCTTCCCTCTTTCCTGTAACATCCCTGTCATTGGGCAAATTCTCATCTGCTTTCTGTCTCTATAGATTAGTTTTCATGTTACAGAATTTTGTATAAATGGGACCATAAAGTACATACCCATTTTTATTTATCTTCTTTCACTCTGCCTTACTATTTTGAGATGCATTCATTCAGGTCATGTGTAACAATTGTTCTTCCCTTTTTTATTGCTGAATAGTATTCCTTTAGGATAAGGCACAGTTTGTCCATTCATTCACCTTTGATGGGCATATGTTTCATTTCTAGCTTCTGGCTATTACATATAAAACTATTATGAATGCTTATATGCAAGTCTTTCTGTAGACATGTGTGTTGATTTGTGTGTGTGTGTGAGTGTGTGTGTGTGTGTGGTAAATACCTAGGAATGAAATGGTGGCATTATATCACAGGTTTGTATTTAACTTGTCTTCCCTTGTAGCTCAGCTTGTAAAGAATCTGCCGACAATGAAGAAGACCCTGGTTTGATTCCTGGCCTGGGAAGATTCCCCGGAGAAGGGATAAGCTACCCACTCCAGTGTTCTTGGCCTTCCTTGGTGGCTAAGATAGTGAAGAATCTACATACAATGTGTGAAGCCTGGATTCAATCCCTGGGTTGGGAAGACTCCCTGGTGAAGGGAAAGGATACCCACTCCAGTATTCTTGCTTAAAGATTCCATGGCTCATCCTTGGGTCTCAAAGAGTTGGACACTACTGACCAACTTTTTCTTCACTTATGAATTTCTTATGAAATTGCAAACTCTTTCCAAATTGATTTTATCATTTGCATTCTCCTAGAAAGTAGTTTATGGTTTCTCTGTATTCTCAGCAAAACTTGCTATGTGAAATATTTCTAATGATAGACACTCACATCAACATGTAGTGATATCTCATCATGATTTCAATTTGTATTTTCCTAATGACTAATGATGTAGAGTGTCTTTTCATGTGATTTTTTCCCCCAATGGATATATCTTTGGTGAAATATTTGTTGAAATCATTTGCTATACATTTTTATTAGGTTGTTATGTTTTTTATTACAGAACATTGAGAGATTTTTAGAAATTCTGGATAAAATTGTTTTATCAGCTATATGATTTGCAGATATTCTCTCCTAGCTTGTAGACTCTTTTCATTTTCTTAATAGAGTGTTTCAAAGAGGATAAATTCTGAATTTTAATAAATTCAGATTAGTACAATTCTTTATTTAGTGAATAGCACATTCATGTTTGTAAACAAACAGAAAATCATTGTTCAAATCAAGGTCACAAAGTTTTTTTCCTATACCTTCTGACAGACATTTTATGGTTTTAGATTATACATTTGGGTCCATGATTCATTTTCAGTTAATTTTTATACACAGTGTGAGATTCTTTATTATTATTTTTAAGGTGTATGTATCTATACGGATGACTTGAGCTTTAGTTGTGGCACATGGGATCTAGTTCCCTGACCAGGGTTCGAACCTAGATGCCTGCATTGGAAGCATGAAGTCTTGGCCACTTGGCCACCAGAGAAGTCCCTCATTTTTAATATTTTAAAAAGTTGTTGCATCTGGATATCCAATAGTTTCAATATCATTTGTTGAGAAGATTCTCCTGAAGTGTCTTTGAGACTGTTAAAATTGATTAAAAATACATGGAGTAGTGTAATACATTGCACTCCATATAAGCATAGATTTACTTTTTAGCTATATCTCTTTGCATTTTTTTCCTTTGAATAATTTTAATTTGATTGATGAGGATTGCAATATGTTTCCTTAACTGGTCAGAGTCTCAGTTCAGTTCAGTCGCTCAGTCGTATCCAACTCTTTGTGACCCCATGAACTGCAACATGCCAGGGGGCTTGCCAATCATGTTTCCTACAACCATCTTGTCCTAGGAAGTAGTTTATGGTTTCTCTGTATTCTCAGCAAAACTTGCTAAATATTTCTAATGATAGACACTCACATCAACATGTAGTGATATCTCATCATGATTTCAATTTGTATTTTCCTAATGACTAATGATGTAGAGTGTCTTTTCATGTGATTTTTTCCCCCAATGGATATATCTTTGGTGAAATATTTGTTGAAATCATTTGCTATACATTTTTATTAGGTTGTTATGTTTTTTATTACAGAACATTGAGAGATTTTTAGAAATTCTGGATAAAATTGTTTTATCAGCTATATGATTTGCAGATATTCTCTCCTAGCTTGTAGACTCTTTTCATTTTCTTAATAGAGTGTTTCAAAGAGGATAAATTCTGAATTTTAATAAATTCAGATTAGTACAATTCTTTATTTAGTGAATAGCACATTCATGTTTGTAAACAAACAGAAAATCATTGTTCAAATCAAGGTCACAAAGTTTTTTTCCTATACCTTCTGACAGACATTTTATGGTTTTAGATTATACATTTGGGTCCATGATTCATTTTCAGTTAATTTTTATACACAGTGTGAGATTCTTTATTATTATTTTTAAGGTGTATGTATCTATACGGATGACTTGAGCTTTAGTTGTGGCACATGGGATCTAGTTCCCTGACCAGGGTTCGAACCTAGATGCCTGCATTGGAAGCATGAAGTCTTGGCCACTTGGCCACCAGAGAAGTCCCTCATTTTTAATATTTTAAAAAGTTGTTGCATCTGGATATCCAATAGTTTCAATATCATTTGTTGAGAAGATTCTCCTGAAGTGTCTTTGAGACTGTTAAAATTGATTAAAAATACATGGAGTAGTGTAATACATTGCACTCCATATAAGCATAGATTTACTTTTTAGCTATATCTCTTTGCATTTTTTTCCTTTGAATAATTTTAATTTGATTGATGAGGATTGCAATATGTTTCCTTAACTGGTCAGAGTCTCAGTTCAGTTCAGTCGCTCAGTCGTATCCAACTCTTTGTGACCCCATGAACTGCAACATGCCAGGCTTCTCTGTCCTTCCTCCTGGAGCTTGCTCAAAGTCATGTTCATTGACTCACTAATGCCATACAACCATCTTGTCCTCTATGGCTTCCTTCTCCTTCTGCCTTCTATTTTTCCCAGCATCAGGTTCTTTTTCAATGAGTCATCTCTTTGCATCAGATAGTCAAAACTATTGGAACTTCAGCATCAGTCCTTTCAATACATATTCAGGGTTGATTTCCTTTAGGATTAACTGGTTTGATCTCCTTGCCATTGAAGGGACTCTCAAGAGTCTTCTCTTAACACCATAGTTCAAAGGCATCAATTTTTTGGCGCTCATCTTTCTTTACAGTCCAACTCTCACATCCATATGTGACTACTGGAAAAACCATAGCTTTGATTATATGGAGTTTTGTCAGCAAAGTGATGTCTCTGTTTTTTAATATGCTGTCTAGATTTGTTATAGCTTTTCTTCCAATGAGCAAGCATGTTTTAATTTCATGACTAACGCCACCATCTGCAGTGATTTTGGAGCCCAATAAAATAAGTCAAAGTCTACTTAGAATTAATATTATACTACCACAAGAAAAACATGGGGGTCTTGCAATAGTATTATTTCATTTATTTCATCTCCCTCTCCGTGGTGGTGGTGGTTTAGTGGCTAAGTTGTGTTCATCTCTTTGCAACCTCGTTGATTGCAGCCCACCAGACTCCTCTACCCATGGGACTTTTCAGGCAAGAATGCTTGAATGGGTTGTTATTTCCTTCTCCAGGGGATCTTCCTGACCCAGAGACTGAACCTGTGTCTTCTGCTTGGCTGGCAGATGTTTTTTACCACCGAATCACCTAGGGAGTCTCCCCTTCTCCCCAACTCTGTGCTTTGTTCTATTATTCCCAAATATTTCACGTATACATATGGTTTAAAATTCATAGTCAAACACTGCTACTTTTGTTGTAAATTGTCATTCTTTAAAGAAATTGACTGCATTTAAGCATAGATTTACTTTTTAGCTATATCTCTTTGCATTTTTCCTTTGAATAATTTTAATTTGATTGATGAGGATTGCAATATGTTTCCTTAACTGGTCAGAGTCTCAGTTCAGTTCAGTCGCTCAGTCGTATCCAACTCTTTGTGACCCCATGAACTGCAACATGCCAGGCTTCTCTGTCCTTCCTCCTGGAGCTTGCTCAAAGTCATGTTCATTGACTCACTAATGCCATACAACCATCTTGTCCTCTATGGCTTCCTTCTCCTTCTGCCTTCTATTTTTCCCAGCATCAGGTTCTTTTTCAATGAGTCATCTCTTTGCATCAGATAGTCAAAACTATTGGAACTTCAGCATCAGTCCTTTCAATACATATTCAGGGTTGATTTCCTTTAGGATTAACTGGTTTGATCTCCTTGCCATTGAAGGGACTCTCAAGAGTCTTCTCTTAACACCATAGTTCAAAGGCATCAATTTTTTGGCGCTCATCTTTCTTTACAGTCCAACTCTCACATCCATATGTGACTACTGGAAAAACCATAGCTTTGATTATATGGAGTTTTGTCAGCAAAGTGATGTCTCTGTTTTTTAATATGCTGTCTAGATTTGTTATAGCTTTTCTTCCAATGAGCAAGCATGTTTTAATTTCATGACTAACGCCACCATCTGCAGTGATTTTGGAGCCCAATAAAATAAGTCAAAGTCTACTTAGAATTAATATTATACTACCACAAGAAAAACATGGGGGTCTTGCAATAGTATTATTTCATTTATTTCATCTCCCTCTCCGTGGTGGTGGTGGTTTAGTGGCTAAGTTGTGTTCATCTCTTTGCAACCTCGTTGATTGCAGCCCACCAGACTCCTCTACCCATGGGACTTTTCAGGCAAGAATGCTTGAATGGGTTGTTATTTCCTTCTCCAGGGGATCTTCCTGACCCAGAGACTGAACCTGTGTCTTCTGCTTGGCTGGCAGATGTTTTTTACCACCGAATCACCTAGGGAGTCTCCCCTTCTCCCCAACTCTGTGCTTTGTTCTATTATTCCCAAATATTTCACGTATACATATGGTTTAAAATTCATAGTCAAACACTGCTACTTTTGTTGTAAATTGTCATTCTTTAAAGAAATTGAGCAATAAAATGATAAAATTTTATATTTATCTACATATTTACCATTTCCACTGTCATTCTATAACTTTGTGTTTCCATCTGATGTCATTTGCCTTCAAGATGAATAACTCTTTTGCAATTCTTTCTGTGCAATTGTGCCCACTAAAAATTCTTTCAGCTTTTACATATCTGAAGGTGTCTTCATTTCATGCTCATTTTTAAACATAGTTTCAATGTATATGCAATTCCACTTGGACTCTTGTTTTTAAAGCATTTTAATGATATCATTTCATCAAGGCTTCATATTTTTATTTTTCTTATATAGTAGATTACCATCATTTTGTATATATTCAATGTGCCTTTGTTTCATTGACTGACTTTATGGTTATTTTTAGTTTCCCCCAGTCATTTGACTCTGATGTGCCTAGATGTGGTACTCCTTAGGTTTCCCTTTATATTTATCCAGTATGAAATTCTCAAAGATTCCTAGGTCAGTAATTCAGTGTTTTTCCATTAGTTTTTCCATTATTGCTTCAGATATTTTTCAACCCCATTCTCTTTTTCTCTTTTTTTCAATGATTTCAGTTATATGCAAATTCTAAGTTCTTTATGTTGACTCAAAAGTTTCTGATGTGCTCTTCATTTATTTACTATAATTTTTGCTACTTAAATGGTACCTATGACTGATTCATGTTGACATATGGCAGAAACAATACAATATTATAAAGCAATTATATGCCAATTAAGATAAATTAATTTTAAAATGCTTTTGTCTCTTATTTTTATGTTTTTAAAATTTTAAACTTTTATTAATATAGACTTGACATACAATGTTTCATTACTTCTATTGGTTTGCTTTCAACTTTTTACTCTTTCTTTTATAAATCTCTGATACACTGCCCAATTAAGGACTTGCATATCATCAGATTTCATTCCGACAGTCTTGGATCTTGACCGTGCTGTCTTCTGCTTGGCTGGCAGATGTTTTTACCACCGAATCACCTAGGAGTCTCCCTTCTCCCCAACTCTGTGCTTTGTTCTATTATTCCCAAATATTTCACGTATACATATGGTTTAAAATTCATAGTCAAACACTGCTACTTTTGTTGTAAATTGTCATTCTTTAAAGAAATTGAGCAATAAAATGATAAAATTTTATATTTATCTACATATTTACCATTTCCACTGTCATTCTATAACTTTGTGTTTCCATCTGATGTCATTTGCCTTCAAGATGAATAACTCTTTTGCAATTCTTTCTGTGCAATTGTGCCCACTAAAAATTCTTTCAGCTTTTACATATCTGAAGGTGTCTTCATTTCATGCTCATTTTTAAACATAGTTTCAATGTATATGCAATTCCACTTGGACTCTTGTTTTTAAAGCATTTTAATGATATCATTTCATCAAGGCTTCATATTTTTATTTTTCTTATATAGTAGATTACCATCATTTTGTATATATTCAATGTGCCTTTGTTTCATTGACTGACTTTATGGTTATTTTTAGTTTCCCCCAGTCATTTGACTCTGATGTGCCTAGATGTGGTACTCCTTAGGTTTCCCTTTATATTTATCCAGTATGAAATTCTCAAAGATTCCTAGGTCAGTAATTCAGTGTTTTTCCATTAGTTTTTCCATTATTGCTTCAGATATTTTTCAACCCCATTCTCTTTTTCTCTTTTTTTCAATGATTTCAGTTATATGCAAATTCTAAGTTCTTTATGTTGACTCAAAAGTTTCTGATGTGCTCTTCATTTATTTACTATAATTTTTGCTACTTAAATGGTACCTATGACTGATTCATGTTGACATATGGCAGAAACAATACAATATTATAAAGCAATTATATGCCAATTAAGATAAATTAATTTTAAAATGCTTTTGTCTCTTATTTTTATGTTTTTAAAATTTTAAACTTTTATTAATATAGACTTGACATACAATGTTTCATTACTTCTATTGGTTTGCTTTCAACTTTTTTTTCCCTTTCTTTTATAAATCTCTGATACACTGCTAACCCCATTAAGTGGCATTATTATTTCACAGTTGCATTTATCAGCTCCAGAATTATCATTTGTTTTATTTTCCATTCTGAATTTATTTCCTGGGCCTGACTATCTCTTTGAAATCTTCTTGAAAATATTTATAGTAGCTGTCTCTTTTCCCCAGCTTTATCACAATTAACAAAATTATATTTATAGTATACATGTGATGATTTTACATATATATATATATGTATATATGTATATATATATATATATGTATATGTATATGTATACATATACATATACATACAATATATGTATACATATATATATATACACTGTGGAAGGATTCCCCTCATCAAGTTAATTGACACTTTCATCACCTCACATATTTACTTTTTTTAAAAATTTGGTGACAGTAGGTGTAATATACTCTGTTAATAAATTTCAATTATACAATACAGTGGTGTCACCAAGATGTATATTAGATCCTCAAAGCTTACTCATAAGTGAACCTTTTACTAATATAAAAGCTGATTCTAAACTCCTTGTCTACTAGCTCCAACATGTGAGTTTTGCAGAGGGATGTTTCTACATTTTTTTTTCCTTGAATACAGATTTCATTGTTCTTCTTCTTTGCATATGTAATAATGTTTCAATTTCCTGATAGATGGAATGAATGATAAGTTGTTGGCAATCCAAAGTATGTTTTTTTCCTCCAAAAAGTGTTGACAATTTTTTTAGAAGGACAGTTACTGGCAGATACCTTTGATTCTGTCAAGTATTTTGTCATTGCTGTTGTTAAGACTGCTTTGTTTTGTCTTGTCCTAAGCTTTGTGGTGTTGTCATATTCCTTCCTTTTAAACATGGCCTTTTCAGAGTTTTCACTGATTTCCTGAGGTACTCACTTAGGTGTATTAACTGGAACTTTAGCACCTCTCTGCTCTGTGTCACGTGGGATATCTCCATTTAGTTCTCAGTGCCACAGCAGGTGGTCTCTCAGTGAGGTCATTGTCACATTCTTGTCCTACACACACACGCGCACACACACAATGTCTTTCTCATCCAAGGCTCTATGGAGAACTTCAAACAGAATTTTGAAGCTTCCTCTCTCATCAGCCAAGTCTTCTTAGAACTGAACTCAGTATCCCAAGTGCCTTCAAAACCCTGGACTTCGTTTTCTCAACTTAGCAAGAAGATTCTCTACTTGAGGTCCTCCTTCTACACCACAACAGAGAAGGAACTCACAGTCCAAAAACCCTAATGAATCTGGGATTCCCCTGTTATGTTTTCTTTCTCTTAAGGATCAATATCTGGTTTTTCTTTTATCTATTACTTGAAAACAAAGGACATATATTTTGACAAATTTTATAATAGTTGATGATAGGTGGAGATACTTTCATTTTTAAGGAAACTTTAGTTGAATTTGGAAAAAATGCAATATATCGTATTTAAAGCTATTCAGGGAGGTAAACAAGGGAAGACAATTCATTGTAAGGATTTTTTTTTTTTTTTTGCATAAAATAAGAAGACAGTTGTTTAAGGGTGGTTGATGACAAAAATGTTGCAAATAATTGAATGGTAACTATTCACAACTGTTTGGCTATAAAATTCTAAATGGGGGAAAGGATAAAAAAATTAGGAATAGGGAAATTTGTCCAATTATGACTTAATAAGACATGGATGACAGTGAAGAAAGAAAACTGAATGAATCTGGAAATGTAACTCATGCTCCCTGTTGATCTAAAAACTTTGGGCAAGGCAATTAACTTCTCTAAATTAGTGTTAATATTTATTTTATGGGGGAGGAGGATAGCCTTTGAAGTATAAAAATGGCAACCCACTCCAGTATTCTTGTCTGGAAAATTCCATGGACAGAGGAGCCTGACAGGTTGCAGTCCATGAGCTCACAAAGAGTTGGAGAGGACTCAGAACTGAGCACAAATGCAGGATTGTCTTATCTAAATCACATGCCCAAAGAATTTTACCAAACTACCTTGCAATCAATTGGTGCTCAGAAAATATCTTATGATTGAAAAAAGATCTTCACCATCATTATTTATTTAATATTGTATATTAATGCATATATGTGGAGTCCAGAAAATTGGTCAAGATGATCTTATTTAGCATGCAGAAATAGAGACACATATATAGCAAACAAATGTATGGCTACTAAGAGGAAAAGGTGGGCGTGGGGTGAATAGGGAGATAGAGATTGACATATATGTAATACTATGTATAAAATAGATAACTAATGAGAACCAACTATATAGAACCGTGAACTCTACTTGGTGCTCTGTAGTGACCTAAGTAGGGAGGAAATTTGTTGCTGATACAAAATTTAGAGTACATATATTTTCGTTATCTTAACAGAAAATATTTGGCAGAAATTAAGTAACCAATGTCTAAATAATATAGCACATGGTATGAAAATTGTCAAATCTGCACAAAAGATAAGAATATATTTTCTTATGAATGCTAATGTGGTTAGGATTTGATGGACTGACATGAAATTTGGATGTGTAAGGGTAAGTTATGCCTGTTGCCCCACTCCCAGCCCTAGGTGTAGCCATCAATTTTCATGCATCAGTATCCATGAGGGCATGTGGTTTGGGGACTGAGGAGGAAGCTGGAAGGAGGCACCCTGCTTTCTATTGGAGACATGTTAACTAAAGATGCTTGAAACTTGGGATGCCATCGTTGCTACTTCATTGGGAGGTTAGGGAGAGCAAGTTGAGTTGGAGAGAAGAACATTCTTTCCATGTTTCGAGGGACAACATGTCCAAGTTCAGAAGGGCTTGGGGAGAGGTGATACAGTGTGACTGGGAGGCAGCAATCTCTCAGAAGACACCACAGCTGTGGTGGCAGATAGGTGATGTTCCCAATGCCCTGGTCAGTGGATCCCTTCAAAGAGCTGAGAGAGAAAGGGAACTGTGTTTTTATTCCTGAACAAACATGAGCTGAGACTCACCCTACAGCCTCTTGAGAAATAACAGATGATCGAAGACTTTGGGGTGTGGACCAGAGGGATGAAGAATGAGAATATGTAACTCTTCAGGTGTGACTGCAGGCCAGGAAACTTTTTATTATTAATGTTAATGTGACCTCATTTTACCCATAGACCACTGAGACTAAGAAATTCAGGTTCCATATAGTGGTTTTTTTTTTTTTTTTTTTCAAATCTTTTTTCTCAATATATTGTCCTGTGAGCTTTGTGATTAGGGCCATCCCATAGGTACATGGAGCCAAGGCCAAAACTAACTGTGTTAATTCCTTGTCTCCATGTCTCTCAAGAGAATCAGTGGATATAAAGACAGAATAAAAGTCACAACAGGCATATTATGGAAGAGGTGGGCACTTGCTCTTCCTTTCACTTTGCTCAAATAGAGCTTGTAAGTTGGATAAGGGTAAGAGTGTGTGGGTAACATGAGCCTAGTCTGAGTGTCAGCTGTGTTCAGGAGTATGGAGCGCGATGGAAATATTCTGGAGGGTCCCCCAGGAAGTTTTTATGAGGAAGTTTCCAACACTAGAATACCATTCTGTGATACACCTCCATTTCCATTCATATGTTGAGCTCCCAACCCCCAGTGTCTCAGACTATAACAACATTCGGACATTAAGTCAGAGACAACTATACCTAGACAACTAGGTTAAAAAGAGGCCATGAAATTAGGGCCCTGCTCCAATATGATGAAGTTCTTATAAGAAGAGGAAGAGACACACAAGGTGTGTGTGCAGCTGAAAGATGAAATAGCAAGAGGGTGGGCCTCTCAAGAGAAAGGGGGAAGACTGAAAGTAAATGATCTCTACCAACACCCGGATTTTGGGCTTTCTAGACTCTGGAACTGTGAAATAATGAATTTCTGTTCTTTAAACCATTATTCTAGGGCTTCTCAGATGGTTCTAGGAGTAAAGAATCTGCCTGCCAATGCAGGAAATGCAAGAGAGACGAGTATGATCCCTGGATTGAGAGTATCCCCTGGAGGAGGAAATGGCAGTCCACTCCAGTAATCTTGGCTGGAAATTCCATGTACAGAGGAATCTGGTGGGCTATAGTCCATGGAGTCACAAACAGATATGACTGAGCATGCATGCATGTAAACTGTTAGTCTACGGTATTTTCCTATGGCCCTCACAAATTAATCTACTCCATAATGAGAAAGACATTTTGTATCATGTTTCCTGCTGTATTCCTGACACTTCCAGAAATTGTTGGCACATGTGAAGCAGTCAGGACTCCTTTGCTGAGTAGACAAATGAGAGACTGAAAGCAACAATTGATAGAAATCTTTAATATCAAGAACTTAATTAGTTCCAGGATGAGAGACCTGTTTTGTTTACCTGTGTCTCTTATTTTCTTTTAGCCTGAAATCAAAGGTAGTACTATTCAATTAAAAGCCTTTTGTGGGGAGCTTCCCTGGTGGTCCAGTGGGTAAGGACACCACCTTGCAGTGCAAGGGGCGCCGGTTTGATCTCTGGCCTAAGAGGATCCCACGTGCCACAGAGCAGCTGGACTGATGTGTCCAATTACCGAGCTGGAGCTCTGGCGTGCATGCGCCCAGAGCCGGTGCTCTGCGACCACAGAGGCCACAGCGATGGGAGGCCTACACGGGCCAAAGAACAAAAAAGATGGATGAAAATGGATAAATGAAGAACCAATAGAAGTGGCCTGCCTGCTCCCCTCCCTCCCCATCCCACCCCCAACCAATAATAAATAAATAAATAAGTCTTTAAAAAAAAAAGCCTTTTGTGGTCTATATTTTCATTTATACAGTGCTATTTTTCAATGTCCTTATCTATAAGCCCTTAACATAAATGATTTGCTTGATTATTCCCAACACAGAATGATGGTCACATCATTGCCCAGGTCATTCTCTGACCTCCTATACACATGGCTCTCCTTGGGGCCTAATTTTTTTTTTTTTTTTTTTTTTAAACCTTTATTTTACTTTTAACTTTTACAGAGTTTTGTTGTTCACAGACATGCATGTTCTCAGATTAGTCACATGTATATCCCCCCCTTCCCTCCCCTCCTGACCATCACACAGCACCCCTGAAGGATCCCCTTTTCTCACAGAGCAATGACTAGAGCTATTTTCTTCACTTATGATAGTACAGGCCTTCATGCTACTTCCCTTACGCCTCTCAACCACTGTTCCTTCCCCACAATGTCCATATGTCCACTGTCCATGTCTGTCTTTCTGTCGCTTCACTGCATGTGCCATCATCACCATCCTACTAGATTCCATATATATGTGTTAATATACTGTATTTGTCCTTCTCTTTCTGACTGACTTCACTTTTTAGGATACGTTCTAGATCCAGCCACCTCATGAGGGCTGATTCTTCTGCATTTCTCTTTACAGCTGTGTAGTATTCCATTGTATATATGTACCAGAGCTTTTGGATCCATTCGTTCGTCGATGGGCATCTAGGTTCCTTCCATGTTCTAGCTATTGTATAGAGAGCTGCAATGAACATTGGGGTACAGGTGCTTCTTTCAGTTTTGATTTCATCAGGGTATAAACCTAAGAGTGGGATTGCTGGGTCATATGGTAAATAAAAGCCCAGGGCCAGATGGTTTCACAAGTGAATTCTACCAAACATTTAAAGAAGAGCTAATGCCTGTCCTTCTAAAACTCTTCCAAAAAATTGCCCAGGAAGGAACACTTCCAAACACATTCTACGAGGCCACCATCACCCTGATACCAAAGCCAGGCAAAGACATCACAAAAAAAGAAAATTATAGGCCAATTTCACTGATGAATCTAGATGCCAAAATCCTCAACAAAATCCTAGCAAACAGAATTCAGCAACACATCAAAAAGCTCATTCATCACGATCAAGTTGGGTTCATCCCAGGCATGCAAGGATTCTTCAACATTCGCAAATCAATCAATGTGATACACCATATCAACAAACTGAGAGACAAAAATCACATGATCATCTCAATAGATGCAGAAAAAGCCTTTGACAAAGTACAGCATCCATTATGATAAAAACTCTTCAAAAAATGGGCATAGAAGGAACTTATCTTAACATAGTGAAAGCCATATATGAGAAGCCCACAGCAAACATTATCCTCAATGGTGAAAAACTCAAAGCATTCCCTCTAAGATCAGGAACAAGACAAGGGTGTCCACTTTCACCACTCTTATTCAACATAGTCCTGGAAGTTCTAGCAATAGCAATAAGAGAAGAGAAAGAAATCAAAGGAATCCAGATTGGAAAAGAAGAAGTCAAACTCTCTCTATTTGCAGATGACATGATATTATACATAGAAAATCCCAAAGACACTATTACAAAACTACTAGAGTTAATCAGCGAATTCAGCAAAGTTGCAGGATACAAAATCAATATACAGAAATCACTGGCATTCCTATACACAAACAATGAAAAATCAGAAAATGAAATCAAAGAGGCAATCCCCTTCACCATCGCAACCAAAAGAATCAAATATCTAGGAATAAACCTACCCAAAGAAACAAAAGAACTGTACACAGAAAATTACAAGACACTCATGAGAGACATTAAAGAAGACTTAAACAGATGGAGAAATATTCCGTGTTCCTGGGTCGGGAGAATCAATATTGTGAAAATGACCATACTACCAAATGTCATCTATAGATTCAATGCGATCCCTATCAAGCTTCCAATAACATTCTTCACAGAACTAGACCAACGAATAACACAGTTCATATGGAAACACAAAAGACCTCGAATAGCCAAAGCAATCCTCAGGAAGAAGAATGGAGCTGGGGATCAGCCTCCCCAACTTCAGACTCTACTACAAAGCAACAGTCATCAAGACAGTATGGTACTGGCACAAAAACAGAAATATCGACCAATGGAACAAGATCGAGAACCCAGAGATAAAGCCACGCACCTATGGGTACCTTATTTTTGACAAAGGAGGCGAACATATAAAATGGGACAAAGACAGCCTCTTCAACAAATGGTGCTGGGAAAATTGGACAGCTACATGCAAGAAAATGAAATTGGAACATACCCTGACACCATACACAAAGATCAACTCAAAATGGATTAAAGACTTAAATGTAAGGCCAGAAACCATCAAACTCTTAGAGGAGAATATAGGCAAAACCCTCAAGGACATCAATCAAAGCAAGATCTTCTCTGACCCACCTACTAGAATAGTGGAACTAAAAAGACAAATGAACATGTGGGACCTAATGAAACTTAAAAGCTTTTGTACAGCAAAAGAAATTACAAAAAAGTTCAACAGACACCCCACAGAGTGGGAGAAAATCATAGCAAATGAAACAACAGACAAAGAATTAATCTCCAAAATCTACAAGCAACTCAGACAACTCAGCACTGGAAAAACGAACAACCCAATCAAAAAATGGGAAAAGGACCTAAACAGACACCTCTCCAACGATGACATACAGATGGCCCAAAAACACATGAAACGATGCTCAACTTCACTAATAATTAGAGAAATGCAAATCAAAACTACAATGAGATGTCACCTCACACCCGTCAGAATGGCCATCATCCACAAATCGACAGACAATAAATGCTGGAGAGGCTGCGGAGAAAAGGGAACCCTCCTGCGTTGCTGGTGGGAGTGTAAATTGATACAGCCTCTATGGAAGACAGTCTGGAGATTTCTTGGGGCCTAATTTATGTTCCACCAGATTCCTCACAATCTTGATGTCTCTTCTGATTATTCCCTTCCTGTTTTGGAATCCTGTGGCACTTACTACCTATAGAATTCACCTGGAAATAGCACCTGTTACTTATGTTAACATTTATCTTATTATATCACTCTACCTGTTAATATGCAAAAGACCTAACTTAATTAGCATTTAGATTCAGAAGCAATCATAACATTAGATTCTGAAGCGATCATAATGGTTGTGGTGATGGTGACAAAAAAGAAAAGTTTGATGCAGCTCTGAGAACAAAATAGCCCTGGTCACTCTATCCCACTATGTCAGCTGCTATTGGAGGTTGAGATAAATTTTTCCATAACAGCAATAGTGGCCAATATGACTATCAAATGACATTATGAGAGTCTATAACAACCTCACATACTGGTATAGCATCATTATCCATCTCCAGGCACCCCAAAGATGTCAAACAACCATTTCCCCATGCAGTAGGTACCTGAAAATACCAAGTCAGGGCTTAGGGTGAAATGAACTTCTGCCTGGCCCTAGACCAGCAGTGAACATACAAAACTGGACTTGCAGGCTATTAAGATGATAATTGCTTATAGAATTACTAGAGCATGGCATCTTTTCAGATGAGACTACCTGAGAAATCAGGTCCAGCACATCTGAAGAGTGACTGAAATAAATTAGGAGATGGGAAAGATTCAGACTGCATCTAGCTTAGACAAGTCAGTGGAAATGAATCAGATAAATACATTAACACACACAGTGATGAATGAGGCAGATGACATTTTATGCTCCTTTAAACTGACTGATGAAGATCAGACAAATTAGAAATAGTTCTGGACAAGTTCAAGAACGTCTTTTTAGTGTGTACTGAAAAGGAATCTTAAGGAGTAGAGATGTAAAGTACCTCTGCAAAACGATGCTCAACTTCACTAATAATTAGAGAAATGCAAATCAAAACTACAATGAGATGTCACACCGTCAGAATGGCCATCATCCACAAATCGCTTGAGAGGCTGCGGAGAAAAGGGAACCCTCCTGCGTTGCTGGTGGGAGTGTAAATTGATACAGCCTCTATGGAAGACAGTCTGGAGATTTCTTGGGGCCTAATTTATGTTCCACCAGATTCCTCACAATCTTGATGTCTCTTCTGATTATTCCCTTCCTGTTTTGGAATCCTGTGGCACTTACTACCTATAGAATTCACCTGGAAATAGCACCTGTTACTTATGTTAACATTTATCTTATTATATCACTCTACCTGTTAATATGCAAAAGACCTAACTTAATTAGCATTTAGATTCAGAAGCAATCATAACATTAGATTCTGAAGCGATCATAATGGTTGTGGTGATGGTGACAAAAAAGAAAAGTTTGATGCAGCTCTGAGAACAAAATAGCCCTGGTCACTCTATCCCACTATGTCAGCTGCTATTGGAGGTTGAGATAAATTTTTCCATAACAGCAATAGTGGCCAATATGACTATCAAATGACATTATGAGAGTCTATAACAACCTCACATACTGGTATAGCATCATTATCCATCTCCAGGCACCCCAAAGATGTCAAACAACCATTTCCCCATGCAGTAGGTACCTGAAAATACCAAGTCAGGGCTTAGGGTGAAATGAACTTCTGCCTGGCCCTAGACCAGCAGTGAACATACAAAACTGGACTTGCAGGCTATTAAGATGATAATTGCTTATAGAATTACTAGAGCATGGCATCTTTTCAGATGAGACTACCTGAGAAATCAGGTCCAGCACATCTGAAGAGTGACTGAAATAAATTAGGAGATGGGAAAGATTCAGACTGCATCTAGCTTAGACAAGTCAGTGGAAATGAATCAGATAAATACATTAACACACACAGTGATGAATGAGGCAGATGACATTTTATGCTCCTTTAAACTGACTGATGAAGATCAGACAAATTAGAAATAGTTCTGGACAAGTTCAAGAACGTCTTTTTAGTGTGTACTGAAAAGGAATCTTAAGGAGTAGAGATGTAAAGTACCTCTGCAAAATGGAAAATGGAATAAAAGAAAAGAATATTACAAGGGTCAAATCCCTGTGCCCAAATGTTATAAACTTTAAGAAGATAATTTTAGATGTAATGTCTCACAATATGATATAATATTTTCAAAAGCTGTCAGGGCAAAAATAAAGTAAAATTTAAAGCTAAGATGAAACTTGAACATTGTGGATACTAAGTAACCGAATATAGCTTTATAGATGTTAGTGTCCTTAGTACAATCATAAAATACCATGTTATTAATTTAATCCATAGTTTGAATCATGAATACCATCCCTTATATACTAGGGATACCTCCATTGGCTGTTTTTAGTCTATATGTTAGTGTGGATAATAATTATTAAATGTCAATATTTGCAGCAAGGAGTATATATTACTTCTTAGATTTGGGAATATATTTCAATCATAGAGGGCTTCTAATTCTGTTTTTTTTTTAAGATGTATTTATTTATGCTTGTGGTGGTGACATATTTTTTTATGCCTTTGTTGCTGCAGGCTGGGTTTTTCTAGTTGCAGTGAGTGAGGACCACCCTTCATTGTGGTGAATGGACATCTCATTACAGTGGTTTCTCTTGTAGAGCACAGGCTCTAAGCATAAAGGCTTCAGTAGTTGCAGGATATAGTTGCAGTCACAGACTTTAGAGCATGGGCTCTGTAGTTGCGGCACATGAACTTAATTCCTCTGAGACATCTGAGGTCTTCCTGGACCAGGGATTGAATCAGTGTGTCTTGCATTACAAGGCAGATTCTCAATGCTCGGACCACCAGGGAAGTTCCAGTGGGCTTCTGATTCTAAATTCTGATTCGAAGTTAAGTTTTCACAGCCAGTAGACAAAAATCTACCACTTGGCTTGGATGATGCCTGTAAGTGGGGAGGAGAAGGAATTTCCTTCAAGCAGTGAGTTTATGTTTTTCTGATGTATGTTTGTTTCATCTTGTCCTGGAAATTTGGATATCTGAGAGATGCAATGAGTCAGCCGACAGGGAAAGAAGTCAAGTTGAAATCCATGCTGATGGCAGTATGCATTTTGAAGGTGCATTAATTCTGAGAAAATATTGGTAAGGTAAGTTAACCTTTAAGTAGAAAGGGGAAAATATAAACATTGGCTGTCACTGGCATTTCCTCTTCTCTGATTTGTTATGACTTGATGTAGAAGAGCTTTGCATTGCTTGGTTATAGTAAACTTCACCCTTTTGGACAGTCAGATGAAGCAGTCATTAGCAATGAACATGTAATTTGTCCAGCCTAAACAATCGCATTCATGTGGGAAAGCAAATTTTTAGCTCAAAGATGGACAAAAGTAGAATCACAAATCATCTTGAGTGTACTGCTGTATAATATAAAAGTGTGTGGAGTCTGTTCATGAAATAAACAGAAGCATCCTGTTTCTGCTTTCCAGACTTATGATCACCATTTGCCAACACAAGTCCTCTGGTTTGTTAGAATAATTGAAATATGAAACTTATCTCCTTCAGTTACAGCTTCACTCAAAAAGGTTACCAAGGAATGCTTCTAAAGGTGTGACAGTATTCTTACATTCTGTAATATCCAAATTATTTTGTATTTCTTCCAGCCACCTGTTTAGGACTTCATGCAAATAATTTTATAATGTGATAATTAATGAGATTTTATTAACTTGACTGAAGATTTCTGAATGTGTACATTATACCTGGGCTTTGTCCTTTACTTACCGAAAGAAAATCATTAGACAGAATAAATAATTGTTTAATGATCTTCCATGTAATGCTTTTTATTTTTTTACTTTTAATTCTTTTTTTGGTGGGAGGCATGGTGGGTTGGGGAGGGAAAGGGTGGGTGGGCCACTTCCATTGGTCTTTCATTTATCTATTTTCATGCATCTTTGTTCTTTGGCCAGTGTGGGCCTCCCATCGGAGTGGCCTCTGTTGTCACAGAGCACCGGCTCTGGGCGCATGTGCTCCAGAGCCATGGCTCGATAATTGGACACATCGGTCCAGCCACTCCGAGGCACGTGGGATCTTCCCAGGCCAGGGATCGAACTGGCGCCCCTTGCACTGCAAGGTGGTGTCCTTACCCACTGGACCACCAGGGAAGCCCTTTTTTTTTTTTTTTTTTTTTACTTTTAAACAACTGTTTCTGCCAATTTTGATCTGAGAAAAATTATTTGGAGTTTTACATTTTGGAAAATGTTTAGTAAAGAGGTTTAGTTCTTGATTCACAAATGATACAGAAACTTGATTCATATGATGTAGAAGCTTCAGTTTAGTTCAGTTCAGTCATTCACTTGTGTCTAATTCTTTGCAATCCCATGAACTGAAGCACAGCAGACTTCCCTGTCCTTCACCATCTCCTGGAACTTGCTCAAACTCATGTCCATTGACTCAGTGATGACATCCAACCATTTTGTCTGCTATCATCCCCTTTTCCTTCTGCCTTCTATTTTTCCCAACATCGGGGTCTTTTCCAGTGAGTTATCTCTTCACATCAGGTAGCCAAAGTATTGGTGCTTCATTTTCAGCAGCAGTCCTTCCAATTGATATTCTGGGTTGATTTCCTTTAGGATTGACTGGTTTGATCTCTTTGCAGTTCAAAGGAGTCTCAATAGTCTTCTCCAACACCACAGTTTCAAGGCATCAGTTCTTCAGGGCTCAGCCTTCTTTATGGTACAACTCTTACATCCACACATGACTACTGGGATAATCATAGCTTAAAGTTCAATTTTAAGCTGAAAGTCCAAAGAAACTGAAACAAGAGCTCTGTAACAACCTAGAGAGGTGGGATGGGGAGGGAAATGGAAGAGAAGTTCAAGAGGGAGGGTACATATGTATACCTATGTATACATCCACATCAGGTGGATCTGTGACAGTAAACCACATAACTGCAAAAGAAAAAGTTCAACTTTATAGGTGCCCCTCCTCAAAGGAAAAATAGGCTTAGTTACTTCTTAATGAACATCTAATGGTATTATGTCTCTGTTTTGCCTGTTAAGGAATCAGAAATCAGGAAATAAACTGTGCATTATCACTGTTTATCTGCAAGAAATTGAGAGCATATCAGCTTAAAAGGAAGGTCCAACATGTGAGCAATGTGGAAGGTGCTGTTTAGGGGTGCTTGGTACTCCTTCTATACAAGAGTAGAGTCAGGGAACGTTAAATAATGAGACATGAATGGTAAGCAGGAGTTGGATCTTGGGGGCCAGAGTGCCCCACTGAGCAGAAAATCCATGGTAGCAGTAGCAAAGCAGGTCAATGTCAGGTTTGTATTTTAGTAAAACTACCCTTCTTGGAATGGATATCTGGGGCTTGTTTTCTCAGCTGAGAAGCAAGGTCATGATATATTAGTTGTGAGTCCACTTAAGTACAAAGTCTTTTCATCTAGGCTACTAGGACTTATGACTAATATATATCTTGGGAGAACTACTAATACAAGCTTAAAAATGATATATTCTCAAATCATTCAAATTGGTTGACTAATTACTTAAGATCACCTACATGTTTTTTTTTTCATCACAAGTGAGCAGAAAGGTGTGAGTCTACCAAGGTAGGAGAACTGCTAAAGCCATAAGAGAAACTTGTGTCTCAAATGCATTTTGAGCTCATATTTTGAAGATGGAGAGATGGTGGGCAATAAGACAAAGTAAAACAAAGCATGTCTTCATCCTTTTTTGTATTCATTAGCAAATACATACATAAATATATCAATCAATTAATCCTTGTTGTTTTTTAAATTAAAAGTTAATTTTGATTTCCTTAAATCGTATCACTATTCTTTAGGCAGGAGGAGTACGAAGGGATTTTTAATTTAAAATATTGACCATCAAAGTAAGATGTGGCAGCTGGCTTGGAAATAAATCAATTAAAGCTTCATAACTGTGCAGCCAGTGATGCCTGTCCTTAACTATGTCAGTGCTCTGGATGCCAAAGTTGGAGACTGGAAGAAATAGTCGTCAAGACTTGCTACAGGAGTTTTCTTTCATTGGTTATCCAGAAAGTACTGTCTGATACTAATGATTATAAAGTGTTTGGGAAAAGAGGAAATTACAGGAGAGGTTTGAGACACAGAAAACTGATTCAGCCCCGTGATCTGGAATCTGGGCTTGGGAAAATCTACAGAGTACAGACATGACTTTGTTCAAATGTCATATTGACAATTTGGAGATCTATCAACTGGGGAGGTCATTAGATGTTTGCTTTATTGCACTATTCTCTTTTAGGCATGCAGTGAGTGACCAACATTACACAACAGAGATGCTTGATCACCTTGTTGAAATACAAGCTTGGTAACAGGAGCTATAGCTCACCTTCTGACCACCAAGATTGGTAATTGCTTCCAGAGGGGCCTCCTCCTCTCTGGTGAGTTCAATGGCAGCAACACCATTACTCATCAAGCTCTTGTGTTCAAAAGTGAAAACACCTTGCTATCCAGAGCAGTGTTCAGTGTTTGGATGATAGATGAACCCTCTTATCTTTTTAAAGGGAAAAAACAATTCAAAGTGACAGTGTTATACAATGTTTTAGCTAATACAAGCTTAAAATGATATATTCTCAAATCATTCAAATTGGTTGACTAATTACTTAAGATCACCTACATGTTTTTTTTCATCACAAGTGAGCAGAAAGGTGTGAGTCTACCAAGGTAGGAGAACTGCTAAAGCCATAAGAGAAACTTGTGTCTCAAATGCATTTTGAGCTCATATTTTGAAGATGGAGAGATGGTGGGCAATAAGACAAAGTAAAACAAAGCATGTCTTCATCCTTTTTTGTATTCATTAGCAAATACATACATAAATATATCAATCAATTAATCCTTGTTGTTTTTTAAATTAAAAGTTAATTTTGATTTCCTTAAATCGTATCACTATTCTTTAGGCAGGAGGAGTACGAAGGGATTTTTAATTTAAAATATTGACCATCAAAGTAAGATGTGGCAGCTGGCTTGGAAATAAATCAATTAAAGCTTCATAACTGTGCAGCCAGTGATGCCTGTCCTTAACTATGTCAGTGCTCTGGATGCCAAAGTTGGAGACTGGAAGAAATAGTCGTCAAGACTTGCTACAGGAGTTTTCTTTCATTGGTTATCCAGAAAGTACTGTCTGATACTAATGATTATAAAGTGTTTGGGAAAAGAGGAAATTACAGGAGAGGTTTGAGACACAGAAAACTGATTCAGCCCCGTGATCTGGAATCTGGGCTTGGGAAAATCTACAGAGTACAGACATGACTTTGTTCAAATGTCATATTGACAATTTGGAGATCTATCAACTGGGGAGGTCATTAGATGTTTGCTTTATTGCACTATTCTCTTTTAGGCATGCAGTGAGTGACCAACATTACACAACAGAGATGCTTGATCACCTTGTTGAAATACAAGCTTGGTAACAGGAGCTATAGCTCACCTTCTGACCACCAAGATTGGTAATTGCTTCCAGAGGGGCCTCCTCCTCTCTGGTGAGTTCAATGGCAGCAACACCATTACTCATCAAGCTCTTGTGTTCAAAAGTGAAAACACCTTGCTATCCAGAGCAGTGTTCAGTGTTTGGATGATAGATGAACCCTCTTATCTGGAAGTGATTTGGAAGGTAGATAGATGGTAGAAAATCAAAGCTAGCCCAAACCCAGATTTCTGAGTGATAACAGCCTTAGTAGCCATTTTGGTATCTTAGTGCTGTTGCCAGATTCTGTACAGTGTTATACAATGTTTTAGCCTATGCACTACCACACGCCGACTGATGTGTCACATGTTATGGCGGGAGGGAAGGTGGCTGAACAATATGTGACAGGGATCAGATTTCAAACACACATTTCCTAAATTTCATAGCTGGTGTGAATAGGGGAAAGATAGAACTATTTGCAATTCATTCATTATCCATTCATTCACTCCTTCATTTAGGCATTGTTTTACCGGAATTCACAGTGCTGAATTTAGAAATAGTTATAATTATCAATAAGAATAGAATAGAAATGAAAGAACCAGCAGTCAACTTCTATCATTCTTTTTTTTTTAATTTTTTTTTTAAGATTTATTGATTTATTTATTTTTTGGGGGGTGGGGTGAGACGGGGGTGTGGTGGGGAGAGAGGGGGCAGGCGGGCCACTTCTATTGGTCTTTCATTTATCTATTTTCATCCTTCTTTGCTCTTTGGCCCACATGGACCTCCCATCATGGTAGCCTCTGTTGTCGCAGAGCACTGTCTCTGGGCGCATGCGCTCCAGAGCACTGGCTCGGTAATTGGACACATTGGTCCAGCTGCTCCGCAGCATGTGGGATCTTCCCAGGCCAGGGATCGAACCAGCGCCCTTTGCACTGCAAGGCGGTGTCCTTACCCACTGGACCACCAGGGAAGTCCAACTTCTATCATTCTAACCATCCTGTGTTGTCCTATTTATTCCTATTCTGATCTTCAAATTTTTTTCTATTTAACATGTAAAGATTCATAACTAAGTGGAAATGTTTCTTTAATCAGTGATGAGTTGCACAGCTTAATTGTCTTATTTGTCTCATTATTCTTTTTCTTATTTCCAAATCAGCTACATGGTAGCATGTAGAAATATATGAATCCTGATAGGAGTCAAAGAGGAAAGATTGTTGCCACTACTATTAAAACAAAAATAACGTTTGTGCATTCTGAGTGTCACAATAGCAGAGACTTAGAATTGTGCATTTTGTATGACATGTATGGTTTTTTACCCCTGAATAAATTTTAAGAATCTGTTGGAACTAACTAAAGTTACCTAATTAATGGCAGTGACATTCCACACTTTTTCCAACATCGGTCAAAACATATTTGCATGAAGGATTCTCAGAGTACAAATCCTTCTCAATATCTTCTTGCTTCTGAGAAAATTAGAGATGACACATACCACACCCGATGGATGGACGATGGGGAGGGAAGGTGGCTGAACAATATGTGACAGGGATCAGATTTCAAACACACATTTCCTAAATTTCATAGCTGGTGTGAATAGGGGAAAGATAGAACTATTTGCAATTCATTCATTATCCATTCATTCACTCCTTCATTTAGGCATTGTTTTACCGGAATTCACAGTGCTGAATTTAGAAATAGTTATAATTATCAATAAGAATAGAATAGAAATGAAAGAACCAGCAGTCAACTTCTATCATTCTTTTTTTTTTAATTTTTTTTTTAAGATTTATTGATTTATTTATTTTTTGGGGGGTGGGGTGAGACGGGGGTGTGGTGGGGAGAGAGGGGGCAGGCGGGCCACTTCTATTGGTCTTTCATTTATCTATTTTCATCCTTCTTTGCTCTTTGGCCCACATGGACCTCCCATCATGGTAGCCTCTGTTGTCGCAGAGCACTGTCTCTGGGCGCATGCGCTCCAGAGCACTGGCTCGGTAATTGGACACATTGGTCCAGCTGCTCCGCAGCATGTGGGATCTTCCCAGGCCAGGGATCGAACCAGCGCCCTTTGCACTGCAAGGCGGTGTCCTTACCCACTGGACCACCAGGGAAGTCCAACTTCTATCATTCTAACCATCCTGTGTTGTCCTATTTATTCCTATTCTGATCTTCAAATTTTTTTCTATTTAACATGTAAAGATTCATAACTAAGTGGAAATGTTTCTTTAATCAGTGATGAGTTGCACAGCTTAATTGTCTTATTTGTCTCATTATTCTTTTTCTTATTTCCAAATCAGCTACATGGTAGCATGTAGAAATATATGAATCCTGATAGGAGTCAAAGAGGAAAGATTGTTGCCACTACTATTAAAACAAAAATAACGTTTGTGCATTCTGAGTGTCACAATAGCAGAGACTTAGAATTGTGCATTTTGTATGACATGTATGGTTTTTTACCCCTGAATAAATTTTAAGAATCTGTTGGAACTAACTAAAGTTACCTAATTAATGGCAGTGACATTCCACACTTTTTCCAACATCGGTCAAAACATATTTGCATGAAGGATTCTCAGAGTACAAATCCTTCTCAATATCTTCTTGCTTCTGAGAAAATTAGAGATGACACATACACACCCTACTCAGCTGGCTCCCTGAGACAGGTGTAGTCCAGTTATTTTGTCTATGAAGTGCACACACTCTCTCTCTCCTCCTTCTCTCTCTCTTTCTCCTGTGATCAGTATATGGTGGTTATATAAATTTTTGTAGAAATTGCACCTGAAATAAATATTTATTTACCTGTAAAAATGGGCTTGTGGATTGCTTTCTATACTATACATGCAGCTTCATAAAGCTATCTGAGGGAGATTTTCAAATACCCTCCTCTTTTTCACTGCATGCTATACCCATACTACTTCAGTAAGTCATGGCAAAAAGAATTTTTTAAATGTTTCAACAGAAAAAATCAAGTAATTATTTGTCTGGACTTCACTTTAGATTTCTAGAATGTGACATGAACCTCACTCACTGACTTTTCATTTTAGATTTGTTTTTCTTAACTCTCAATGCCATTGTTTCATTTCTGTCTTACTCAATTTGACCATATGCTTTCTGCTTGAATTAAAACTGTTTGTCAAATGTGATAATGGGCAGAAAGACGCAGCATGAGAAGTTAGCCTCCTTGTCTTTCAGCATTTTCTCCTGGATGCAATTTTCCTAATATTAATGCAATCATACATTTGACCCACAAATCTCAAAGCCCTTCAGAAAGGGCAACTCTATCTTCATCGTGAGCATGTCATTTCATTCTGTGATTCCAATAATCTTCATTTTAGGGGAACAGGCTCATTCTAAACTTATTTCGTCATTATTCTTTTTCTTATTTCCAAATCAGCTACATGGTAGCATGTAGAAATATATGAATCCTGATAGGAGTCAAAGAGGAAAGATTGTTGCCACTACTATTAAAACAAAAATAACGTTTGTGCATTCTGAGTGTCACAATAGCAGAGACTTAGAATTGTGCATTTTGTATGACATGTATGGTTTTTTACCCCTGAATAAATTTTAAGAATCTGTTGGAACTAACTAAAGTTACCTAATTAATGGCAGTGACATTCCACACTTTTTCCAACATCGGTCAAAACATATTTGCATGAAGGATTCTCAGAGTACAAATCCTTCTCAATATCTTCTTGCTTCTGAGAAAATTAGAGATGACACATACACACCCTACTCAGCTGGCTCCCTGAGACAGGTGTAGTCCAGTTATTTTGTCTATGAAGTGCACACACACTCTCTCTCTCCTCCTTCTCTCTCTCTTTCTCCTGTGATCAGTATATGGTGGTTATATAAATTTTTGTAGAAATTGCACCTGAAATAAATATTTATTTACCTGTAAAAATGGGCTTGTGGATTGCTTTCTATACTATACATGCAGCTTCATAAAGCTATCTGAGGGAGATTTTCAAATACCCTCCTCTTTTTCACTGCATGCTATACCCATACTACTTCAGTAAGTCATGGCAAAAAGAATTTTTTAAATGTTTCAACAGAAAAAATCAAGTAATTATTTGTCTGGACTTCACTTTAGATTTCTAGAATGTGACATGAACCTCACTCACTGACTTTTCATTTTAGATTTGTTTTCTTAACTCTCAATGCCATTGTTTCATTTCTGTCTTACTCAATTTGACCATATGCTTTCTGCTTGAATTAAAACTGTTTGTCAAATGTGATAATGGGCAGAAAGACGCAGCATGAGAAGTTAGCCTCCTTGTCTTTCAGCATTTTCTCCTGGATGCAATTTTCCTAATATTAATGCAATCATACATTTGACCCACAAATCTCAAAGCCCTTCAGAAAGGGCAACTCTATCTTCATCGTGAGCATGTCATTTCATTCTGTGATTCCAATAATCTTCATTTTAGGGGAACAGGCTCATTCTAAACATGAAAAACTGGAGAAAGCTTGATCACTTGCTCATAAGAGGAGATACTCGCATTTCATCCATGACCTTTTCTCATCCTGCTCCAGAATGAACCTGGACCTCATTTCAAGTGCCTCTGAGGAATCAGGCTATGTCGTTTTGCATCTCTCAAACCATCTCCCTTTTGCACTGTTACTTCTAGCAACTCTTCCCCCGAGCTCTGTCACCAACCACCTTCATCCTCTCTTTTACATTTTCTGCAAGTCAAACTTTCATTAAAGAGTGTGGGTCAAAAAAAAAGTGTTGGTCATACTGAAGTTGGAGGACAAATGTTGTATGCTCAAGGTTCCAGGCCCTTCCTATGTCTGGCAGACACCCTCTTTGGCCTTGTGCAGGTCATTCCTGTTCTCTCCACTTCTGCTTTCCCATCTGTTAAAAAGTGGATAATAATATTTGCCTCGCTGGGGTGTATTTATGCTTAATTACTGTAATTGCTTATAAACAATTTGCTATCCTGGGAGAAAACATATGACTGAAGAACAAAAAATAGAGGAGAAAATTAATATCTCTCTATATTTTAAAAATATATTAGGCAGTTCATTTCCACAGTGTGCACATCAGTCTCTCAAGACAGAGGATAATGTGGTGATATGAGAAGATACCTGGTTCTGGAGGTCAGCTTTCTTCTCTGCTTCCATCCTAAAACTGTTGTGTGTTTTTAAAGTTTCTCTGAGCTTAGGACACTTATTTTAAAAGGATTGGTGACATTTTCTTAATTTACCTTACAGAGATATGAAGAGTATCAAAGGTAAGAACTGATGTGAAGAAAGATTTAGGGAATTAGGCCTACAGAAAGCACTTTTACTCAATCATTTCATAGGAAAATAAACCCTAGGACTAATGCAGTAATGAACAAACAGAGGAGTGTTGAACCTATGAGATATTTTATACAACAATATATATGCAACTGTACCTCTGTATCTCTTATTCCACATTCAGAGATTCAAATAACCTCAAATTGAGAAAAAAATAAATGAAAAAAATTCAAAACAGTTCCATACAACAAAACCTGACTTTTCCTGCAGAAGCAACTATTTATTTTACATAGAATTTTTATTGTGCTTATAACTACTTACATGGCATTCACATTTTACTGGGTATTGTAAGTAATATGGAGATGATTTAAAGTATATAGGAGGATATTCTTAAGTTTTATTCAAATACTATACCACTTTATATAAGGGATCTAAGTATCTGTGGAGTTTGGCATCTGTGCGAGATCCTGAACAACTCCCCTACAAATCCAGAGCAATGATGTGTGTGTTTGAGGGTGTATATATATACATATATATAACATTTTCAGTAAAGAAAAATTTTTATTAGGTCACTAACTTTTTATTTGATCAACCAGAATGCTTCATATATGCCACTGGATTCAATGTTACCATAAGCTATAGGGTATGATTCCCCTGAATCTTCAATTCCCACCCATATGGGTCAAACTTGGTTTGGAACAAAGCAGCACATACGATGCTGAAAGATGCATGAAAGCCCTATTCCAGGTCTCTAATATATCCCCTAATCACTTTAAAATTTTCAGTGAATTCCACCATTAGAAATTGACTTCTTTCAGTATCCTCACAATGGAGAATTTACTCAAAAAAGGGTTTATTGAGTTTACTATTAAATTTGAGACTCTTAATTCCAAGGAGCATGGATGGGTTAGAATGCATGAATATCCATATGGGCAATTTTGGGGAAGGATGAGGAAAAGAAGATCCAAAGGGAAGATGAAGATAGGATATTTGGAGGGATAAGTAGAGAGAACAATGTAGGGAGAAATATTCTTACATTAAATTTTATGATGATAGGTACATAGTCTTTCACTGTGTATGTTTCTTGCTAGAGTCAATGGAGTTTAACTCATCTTGTCAAATCACTTTAAGATCATATCTGAGAAAAAGGTAAGTGGTGGTTTGGGGAACATATTACTGCAACTGTTTAAAACCTCATCCTACAGTGTTGTTGATGTTGTTCACTTGCTAAATCTGTCTGACTCTTTGCAGTCCTATGGACTAAAATCATGACAGCCTCCTCAGTCCTTAACCATCTCCCAGTGTTGGCACAAACTTATGCCCATTGAGTCAGTGATGCTATCTAACCATCTCATCCTCTGTCACCCATTTCTCTTATTGTTTTCAGTCTTTCCCAACATCAGTGTCTTTTCCAAAGTGTTGGCTCCATGCATCAGGTGGTCAAAGTATTGGAGATTCAGTTTCAGCATCAGTTTTTCCAATGAATAGTCAGCGATGGCTTCCTTTAGGATTCACTGGTTTAATTTTCTTGCTGTGCGAGATCCTGAACAACTCCTACAAATCCAGAGCAATGATGTGTGTGTTTGAGGGTGTATATATATACATATATATAACATTTTCAGTAAAGAAAAATTTTTATTAGGTCACTAACTTTTTATTTGATCAACCAGAATGCTTCATATATGCCACTGGATTCAATGTTACCATAAGCTATAGGGTATGATTCCCCTGAATCTTCAATTCCCACCCATATGGGTCAAACTTGGTTTGGAACAAAGCAGCACATACGATGCTGAAAGATGCATGAAAGCCCTATTCCAGGTCTCTAATATATCCCCTAATCACTTTAAAATTTTCAGTGAATTCCACCATTAGAAATTGACTTCTTTCAGTATCCTCACAATGGAGAATTTACTCAAAAAGGTTCATTGAGTTTACTATTAAATTTGAGACTCTTAATTCCAAGGAGCATGGATGGGTTAGAATGCATGAATATCCATATGGGCAATTTTGGGGAAGGATGAGGAAAAGAAGATCCAAAGGGAAGATGAAGATAGGATATTTGGAGGGATAAGTAGAGAGAACAATGTAGGGAGAAATATTCTTACATTAAATTTTATGATGATAGGTACATAGTCTTTCACTGTGTATGTTTCTTGCTAGAGTCAATGGAGTTTAACTCATCTTGTCAAATCACTTTAAGATCATATCTGAGAAAAAGGTAAGTGGTGGTTTGGGGAACATATTACTGCAACTGTTTAAAACCTCATCCTACAGTGTTGTTGATGTTGTTCACTTGCTAAATCTGTCTGACTCTTTGCAGTCCTATGGACTAAAATCATGACAGCCTCCTCAGTCCTTAACCATCTCCCAGTGTTGGCACAAACTTATGCCCATTGAGTCAGTGATGCTATCTAACCATCTCATCCTCTGTCACCCATTTCTCTTATTGTTTTCAGTCTTTCCCAACATCAGTGTCTTTTCCAAAGTGTTGGCTCCATGCATCAGGTGGTCAAAGTATTGGAGATTCAGTTTCAGCATCAGTTTTTCCAATGAATAGTCAGCGATGGCTTCCTTTAGGATTCACTGGTTTAATTTTCTTGCTGTCCAAGAGACTCTCAAGGCACTACAATTTGAAAGCATTTACTGTACCATGCTCAGCCTTCTTTATGATCCAACTGTCACATCCCTACATGACTACCAGAAACCCATAGCTTTTACTATAATGACCTTTGTTAAGAAAGTAATGTCTCTGCTTTTTAATATGGTATCTGGGTTTATCATAGCTTTACCTCCAAGGAGCAAGTGTCTTTTAATTTCGTGACTGCAGTCACCATCCATCTTTTCTTTGGAGCCCAAGAAAAGAAATCTGTCACTGCTTCAACTTTTTTGCCTTTTATTTGCCATGAGGTTATGGAACCAGATACCATGATCTTAGATTTTTGAATGCGGAGTTTTAAGCCAACTTTTTCATTCTCCTCTTTCACCTTCACCAAGAGGCTCCTTAATTCTGCCTCACTTTCTGGTATTAGAGTGGTATCATTGGCATATCTAAAGTTGCTGATGTTTCTCCTGAAAATCTTGATTTAAGCTTGTGATTCATCCAACCTAGTATTTCACATGATATACTTTGCATAAAAGTTACATAAGAAGGGTGACAATATTCAGCCTTATCATGCTCCTTTTCCAATTTGGAAGCAGTCCATTGTTCCATGTCTGACTCTAATTGTTGCAGCTTGACCTATGTACAACTTTCACAGGAGACTCGTAAGGCGGTGTGATATTCCCATCTCTTTAACTATTTTCCACAGTTTGTTATGATCCACACAGTGTGATCAGTGAAGCAGAATCAGTGAAGCAGAAGTAGAGGTTTTTCTAGAATTCCTTTGCTTTAGCTATGATCCATTGAATTTTGGCAATTTCATTTTTGATTCCTCTGCTTTTTCTAAAATCCAGCTTGTACATCTGGAAGTTCTTGGTTTATGAACTGCTGAAAGGTAGCTGGAAGGATTTTGAACATTGCCTTGCTCGAATGTGAAATGAGTGCTCATCCTCTGTCACCCATTTCTCTTATTGTTTTCAGTCTTTCCCAACATCAGTGTCTTTTCCAAAGTGTTGGCTCCATGCATCAGGTGGTCAAAGTATTGGAGATTCAGTTTCAGCATCAGTTTTTCCAATGAATAGTCAGCGATGGCTTCCTTTAGGATTCACTGGTTTAATTTTCTTGCTGTCCAAGAGACTCTCAAGGCACTACAATTTGAAAGCATTTACTGTACCATGCTCAGCCTTCTTTATGATCCAACTGTCACATCCCTACATGACTACCAGAAACCCATAGCTTTTACTATAATGACCTTTGTTAAGAAAGTAATGTCTCTGCTTTTTAATATGGTATCTGGGTTTATCATAGCTTTACCTCCAAGGAGCAAGTGTCTTTTAATTTCGTGACTGCAGTCACCATCCATCTTTTCTTTGGAGCCCAAGAAAAGAAATCTGTCACTGCTTCAACTTTTTTGCCTTTTATTTGCCATGAGGTTATGGAACCAGATACCATGATCTTAGATTTTTGAATGCGGAGTTTTAAGCCAACTTTTTCATTCTCCTCTTTCACCTTCACCAAGAGGCTCCTTAATTCTGCCTCACTTTCTGGTATTAGAGTGGTATCATTGGCATATCTAAAGTTGCTGATGTTTCTCCTGAAAATCTTGATTTAAGCTTGTGATTCATCCAACCTAGTATTTCACATGATATACTTTGCATAAAAGTTACATAAGAAGGGTGACAATATTCAGCCTTATCATGCTCCTTTTCCAATTTGGAAGCAGTCCATTGTTCCATGTCTGACTCTAATTGTTGCAGCTTGACCTATGTACAACTTTCACAGGAGACTCGTAAGGCGGTGTGATATTCCCATCTCTTTAACTATTTTCCACAGTTTGTTATGATCCACACAGTGTGATCAGTGAAGCAGAATCAGTGAAGCAGAAGTAGAGGTTTTTCTAGAATTCCTTTGCTTTAGCTATGATCCATTGAATTTTGGCAATTTCATTTTTGATTCCTCTGCTTTTTCTAAAATCCAGCTTGTACATCTGGAAGTTCTTGGTTTATGAACTGCTGAAAGGTAGCTGGAAGGATTTTGAACATTGCCTTGCTCGAATGTGAAATGAGTGCGATTGTATGGTAATTTGAACTTTCTTTGGGATTGCCCTTCTTTGTGGCTGGAATGAAAACTGACCTTTACAGTCCTTTGACCACTGCTGAGTGTTCCAAATTTGCTGACATATTGAATGTATTACTTTAATAGCATTGTCTTTTAAGATTTGAAATACCTCAGCTGGAATTCCATTACATCCACAAGCTTTGTTTGTAGTAATGCTTTCTAAGGCCCACTTGACTTCATGCTCCAGGGTGTCTGGTAAGTGACCACATCGTTGTGCTTATCCAAGTCATTAAGTCCCTTTTGTATATTTCTTTTGATATTCGTGGCACCTGTTCTTAATGTCTTCTGCTTCTGTTAGGTCCTTATTCTTCTGTTCTTTACTATGCCCATGTTTGCATGAAATGTTCCTTTGATACCTCCAATTTTCTTGAAGAGATATCTTGCCTTTCCCATTCTATTGTTTTACTCTATGTCTTTGGATTATTCATATAAGCAGGACTTCTTCTTTTTTTTTTTTTTTTGCACGTAAGTCATCATTCATTTATTAATATTCATCTTTTTTTTATTCTTTGGCATGTGTGGGCCTCCCGTTGCAGTGGTCTGTCTTGTTGCAGAGCACTGGCTCTGGGCGTATGTGCTCCAGAGTGCTGGCTTGTAATTGGACACACTGGTCCAGCCGCTCTGCAGCACATGGAATCTTCCCAGGCCAGGAATGGAACCCGTGTCCCCTGCACTGCAAGGCAGACTCTTCACCCACTGGACCACCAGGGAAGCTCTAAGCAGACCTTCTTATTTCTCTTTGCTATCCTCTGGAACTCTGCATTCAGTTGGGTATGTCTTTCTTTTCTCCCTTGCCTTTTACTTCTTATCTCAGCTATTTGTAAGTCCTCCTCAGAAAGCCACTTTGTCTTATGTTTCTTTTGGGGACATGGTGTTCGTCACCCTCTCCTGTATTCTGAATTTTGGCAATTTCATTTTTGATTCCTCTGTTTCTAAAATCCAGCTTGTACATCTGGAAGTTCTTGGTTTATGAACTGCTGAAAGGTAGCTGGAAGGATTTTGAACATTGCCTTGCTCGAATGTGAAATGAGTGCGATTGTATGGTAATTTGAACTTTCTTTGGGATTGCCCTTCTTTGTGGCTGGAATGAAAACTGACCTTTACAGTCCTTTGACCACTGCTGAGTGTTCCAAATTTGCTGACATATTGAATGTATTACTTTAATAGCATTGTCTTTTAAGATTTGAAATACCTCAGCTGGAATTCCATTACATCCACAAGCTTTGTTTGTAGTAATGCTTTCTAAGGCCCACTTGACTTCATGCTCCAGGGTGTCTGGTAAGTGACCACATCGTTGTGCTTATCCAAGTCATTAAGTCCCTTTTGTATATTTCTTTTGATATTCGTGGCACCTGTTCTTAATGTCTTCTGCTTCTGTTAGGTCCTTATTCTTCTGTTCTTTACTATGCCCATGTTTGCATGAAATGTTCCTTTGATACCTCCAATTTTCTTGAAGAGATATCTTGCCTTTCCCATTCTATTGTTTTACTCTATGTCTTTGGATTATTCATATAAGCAGGACTTCTTCTTTTTTTTTTTTTTTTGCACGTAAGTCATCATTCATTTATTAATATTCATCTTTTTTTTATTCTTTGGCATGTGTGGGCCTCCCGTTGCAGTGGTCTGTCTTGTTGCAGAGCACTGGCTCTGGGCGTATGTGCTCCAGAGTGCTGGCTTGTAATTGGACACACTGGTCCAGCCGCTCTGCAGCACATGGAATCTTCCCAGGCCAGGAATGGAACCCGTGTCCCCTGCACTGCAAGGCAGACTCTTCACCCACTGGACCACCAGGGAAGCTCTAAGCAGACCTTCTTATTTCTCTTTGCTATCCTCTGGAACTCTGCATTCAGTTGGGTATGTCTTTCTTTTTCTCCCTTGCCTTTTACTTCTTTTCTCAGCTATTTGTAAGTCCTCCTCAGAAAGCCACTTTGTCTTATGTTTCTTTTGGGGACATGGTGTTCGTCACCCTCTCCTGTACAATGTTGCAAACCTCAGTCCAGAGTTCTTCAGGCTTTTTGTCTACCAGATCTAATCCCTTGAATCTATTCATCAGCTGCACTATATGTTCATAAAGCTTTTGACTGTAATCATACCTGAATGGTTCATGGGTTTTCCTAAATTTGTTCAGTTTAAGCCTGAGTTCTGCAATAAGGAGATTGTGATCTGAGCCAGTCTGCTCCAGGTCTTGTTTTTTGCTGACTGGATAGTTTCTCCATCTTCAGCTGCAAATAATATGATCAATCTGATTTCAGCATTTACCAGTTGGTGATATCCATGTCTAGAATCCTCTGTTGTGCTGGTGGAAAAGAGTGCTTGTTATGACTGGTGTGTTTTCATTACAAAACTCTGTTAGGTTTTTCCCTGTTTCATTTATTACATCAAGGCTAAATTTACCTGTTATTCTAGGTACCTCACGACTTCCTAGTTTTGCATTCCAATCCCCTACAATGAAAAGGACTTTTTTTGTTGTTTTGGTGTTAGTTCCTGAAGGTCTTATAGATCATCATAAATCTGGTCAACATCAGCTTTCTTGGCATCAGTGGTTGGGGCATAGGCTTGGATTACTGTGATGTTGAATGGTTTGTCTTGCAAACAATCCAAGGTCTTTCTGTCATTTTTGAGACTACATCCAGTTCATTTCAGTCACTCAGTCATGTCTGACTCTGCTTCACCATCTCCTGTTGCCTCCTCAAACTCATGTCATAGACTCAGTGATGACATCCAACCATTTTGTCCTCTGTCGTCCCTTTCTCCTTTTGCCTTCTCTTTTTCTCAACATCAGCATCTTTTCCAATGAGTTGTCTATTTGCATCAGGTAGTCAAAGTATTGGAACTTCATCTTCAGTATCATTCCTTCCAATGAATATTCAAGGTTGCCTTCCTTTAGAATTGACTGGTTTGATCTCCTTGCAGGCCAAAGGACTCTCAAGAACCTTCTCCAACATCACAGTTCAAAGGCATCAATTCTTCAGCACTCAGTCTTCTTTATAGTCCATCTTTTGCATCTATATATAACTACTGGTAAGACCATAACTTTGACTATATGGACTTTTGTCAGCAAGTTGATATCTCTACTGTTTAATGCATCTAAGTACTGCATCCAAATGCATCCAAGCACTGCATTTCAGACTTTTTTGTTGACTATGAGGGCTACTCCACTTCTTCTATGGGATTCTTGCCCACTGGTAAAGTCATGCCCATAGTATCTATAATGGTCATCTGAACCAAGTTCCTCTATCCCTATCCATTTTAGTTCATTTTCTCCTAAGATGTCAATGTTCACCCTTGCCATTTTGTCTTGACCAAGTGCAGTGTAGCTTGATTCATGGATCTACACTCCAGATCAGTATTCAATATTGTTGTTTTTAACAGCAAACTTTCACTGTCAGACTCATCCACAACTGAGTGTCATTTTCACCTTGGCACAGCTACTTCATTCTTTCTAGAGGTATTAGTAATTGCCTTCCACTCTTCTTCAATAGTGTATTTTCCCCAGGGCACTCACCTTTCAGCATCATATCTTTTTGTCTTTTTATATTCTTCATGGGAGTCTTGTGGCAATAATACTTGAGTGATTTTCCATTCCCTCCTCCAATAGACCACATTTTGTTAGAACTCTTCTCTATGACCATCCATCTTAGGTGGCCCTGCACACATGGCCTATAGCTTCTTAAAGATTTATTTACTTATTTATTTTGGGCTGGGGTCAGGTTGGGGAGGGAGGGGAGCAGGGGGGCCACTTCTACTGGTCTTTCATTTCTCTGTTTTCATCCGTCTTTGTTCTTTGGCTCCTGCAGGCCTCCCATCGTGGTGGCGTCTGTTGTCGCAGAGCGCCAGCTCTGGGCACATATGCTCCAGAGCTCTGGCTCGGTGATTGGACACATCAGTCCAGCCGCTCCGCGGCATGTGGGATCTTCCCAGGCCAGGGATCGAACTGGCGCCCCTTGCACTGCAAGGCGGTGTCCTTATCCACTGGACCACAAGGGGAAGCCCTGCCTATAGCTTCTTTAAATTGTTCAAGTCCCATCACCATGACAAAGTGGTGATTGGTGAATTCTTTAACTCAGGAATTGTACTGGTGGGGACCTCACTTTGAAAGTATATGCATACACCAGATGCTAAAATATTCTTTCTCATCTCTGAGAGAGGAGATATTAGATGACATTGGACAATAATTATTCTTGTTTCTTGTCTGGTATAACTGCCTACATTTGTATTGTTAGACCCAGAATTGAAAAAACTGGATTGATATAAGGCTTTTCCATAAACTCCTAGAGAATGCTTTTTCACTAAAATAAGTTTGTGAATAGGAGATAGAGAACCTAGGAATGTCACACTGAAAAGGCTCTATCACTGCATCTAGGAGGGTTATTCAGAGTCTTGTGGAGCAAAAGAAGAATGTAGCTTACCTATGGCTGTGTATGGTCTGTGCATGGAAGAAGTGATCCTGAAGTGCCCTTAAGGTTTATCTCAACTTTGTGGATAGGAATTAGTAACAAGATGGTATGAGCATGGCCCAGATAAGCCCTGTGAAAGGCTACCTGGACAAGCACAGTAAATCTGCATGGAGTTAATCTTTTCTACCTATTGTGTGTTTTATTGTATAACTGAAAGCTCCTGGAGAGACCCAGACAAAGCCTATATTGATTCCTTGCTTCCCTTCACTGTTTTGCATGCTCTTCCCTGAGACCATTATCTAAAACACTGTCTGCAATTAATCTTCAAGGCAGCATGTAATCAGCCAGAGACTACAAGACCAGGGTTTCAAACAATTCCAAATGCTGAGGCTTGGGACACATGATAGGGGAGACTCAGTCAAGAGTTATCTAAGTAATCAAGCTTCTTTGGACAAAGTAGATTATTATGCATGATGAGTCAGGGCAGAAAAATATGAGGAAGTAGGATATGAGTTAATGTATTTCTTTATAATGTTATCTGTCCATGGAGGTGGGGGAAGGAGGAGGGGCTGGAAGGTGAAAGCGTACAGATGCTGGCACACAGTAAAGTATTTCTGTCTGTTAGTTCCAGTAGGTCATTATTGCATTAATTTGGTGTTTAATTAAATGCCTGTGCAACAGACCATTTATTTGTTATCTAATATTAGCTTTAGTTCTTATCAATTAAGTGCTAGCTGAGGACTTGATTCACTTACATTTTATGTCCCCTTATACTATTTTCAGAAACAAGAGCCAAATCTAACAAGGCCTCACTGTGTCTACAAAGATTTATACACACAGATTTCAGTGTGAGGAATACAGTATGCTTGTGTATTAGTTGAAGGCAAAGACTTAAAAAACAGATGTCTTTTCATTTTGAGAAAGCAATTACCCAAATGCCTGGGCTGTGGTGTCTCTTTGTCTTCCCCTATCTTTTTTGTGATGGAAGATATTAAGGGATGGGGGGCAGAAGCTGAAAGGGAATACATTTCCCATCTTGTGTTGACATGTTTTCTCCTCCACTAGCATTCTACCTTCCCTCGCGCTGAAGACAAAAGTCACTGGTTTTACCCTGGCTAAATTTCTCATTCCCTTTGTTTGCAACAAACCTAGAGACTTGTGTACTTACTGTCAAGTCAATCAAGGTGTGCTTGTAGTTATATTTACTTTGTGATGGAATTAGTAACAAGATGGTATGAGCATGGCCCAGATAAGCCCTGTGAAAGGCTACCTGGACAAGCACAGTAAATCTGCATGGAGTTAATCTTTTCTACCTATTGTGTGTTTTATTGTATAACTGAAAGCTCCTGGAGAGACCCAGACAAAGCCTATATTGATTCCTTGCTTCCCTTCACTGTTTTGCATGCTCTTCCCTGAGACCATTATCTAAAACACTGTCTGCAATTAATCTTCAAGGCAGCATGTAATCAGCCAGAGACTACAAGACCAGGGTTTCAAACAATTCCAAATGCTGAGGCTTGGGACACATGATAGGGGAGACTCAGTCAAGAGTTATCTAAGTAATCAAGCTTCTTTGGACAAAGTAGATTATTATGCATGATGAGTCAGGGCAGAAAAATATGAGGAAGTAGGATATGAGTTAATGTATTTCTTTATAATGTTATCTGTCCATGGAGGTGGGGGAAGGAGGAGGGGCTGGAAGGTGAAAGCGTACAGATGCTGGCACACAGTAAAGTATTTCTGTCTGTTAGTTCCAGTAGGTCATTATTGCATTAATTTGGTGTTTAATTAAATGCCTGTGCAACAGACCATTTATTTGTTATCTAATATTAGCTTTAGTTCTTATCAATTAAGTGCTAGCTGAGGACTTGATTCACTTACATTTTATGTCCCCTTATACTATTTTCAGAAACAAGAGCCAAATCTAACAAGGCCTCACTGTGTCTACAAAGATTTATACACACAGATTTCAGTGTGAGGAATACAGTATGCTTGTGTATTAGTTGAAGGCAAAGACTTAAAAAACAGATGTCTTTTCATTTTGAGAAAGCAATTACCCAAATGCCTGGGCTGTGGTGTCTCTTTGTCTTCCCCTATCTTTTTTGTGATGGAAGATATTAAGGGATGGGGGGCAGAAGCTGAAAGGGAATACATTTCCCATCTTGTGTTGACATGTTTTCTCCTCCACTAGCATTCTACCTTCCCTCGCGCTGAAGACAAAAGTCACTGGTTTTACCCTGGCTAAATTTCTCATTCCCTTGTGCACACCTGAGCTTTTAGAGATACTTGTAGTTATACCATGAAATACTTCAATGCTAGAGACTTGTGTACTTACTGTCAAGTCAATCAAGGTGTGCTTCAGCTGAAATATTATTTTGGACAAAAGAAGAGCAAAAAGGTGAAGAAAGGTGAGAAAGAGAAATTCTGCAGCACACTGGAAATATTGGGAATATAATTCAAGTCAGTGTTTTCTATCAGTGTGTCATTTGCATGACACCATCAACATTTTTTCCATGCCTACACATACCACCCAACTATCATTTATTTAACTTTTTCTTCAAACTTATCCATTCTTTATAAATTAGAAGCTAAAAATAGTAAAAAAGACTTCACTATCTTAATTACATGACTGGTGTCACTTTCTATAAGAAGGCAATAAGTATGAAAATAAATATAATATAATTAAGTAATGTCATTAATTTATGGGAAAATAATATTACCTGTCAAAAGCTCTGAGTTTCAAGTCTGCACTTTCTTTGTTAAAAAGGAGAAAAAAAAGCATTAAAGAGGTGTTGAAAATATACAGTTCCAGACTGAGAATTTATCCTCGGCATTATCAGAAGGATGAAAAGATAATTGAAAAGGGAATGATTTTTTCATTATGCAATTTAATTTTATTTGCCAAACTTGTGTATTACATAAAATTATCTGTAACCTCCAATATGTGAGGAAATACTACTCTAAGTCACAGTGTTCCATTCTAAACTTATCAGAAATTTTAGGAAAAATGCAAGAATGATGTGGAATAGAAGAATAAGAGGGGATAAATAGGAAACTTCAGAAATCAAAAGACCTTTCTGATTCAGGAGATTGTCAAACAGTGGTGCTGCAGAATGGGGCTTCCAATGGTTACAGTCCTTCCTGTGAAAATCTTGGTTTCAGTTCCTCAATGTCCAGTCCTCTTTCTCCAGGCCCTCTTGCCTCATCTGGGGCAATTTCTCCATTATCAACAATCTACAGCCTTCAGAGTCTTGAAAATGCTCCATTTAAACATCATTCCTTTGAGGGTCTTTTCTACGAAAAGTTGTCAAATATCTTTAACATCTAAAGTATATTAAGCCACAATTAGTTATAAATGTTATTATTCACAACTGAATGAGAGTATGTATGGTAACAGAACCAGTGCATTTTGAAGAAGGAATACTTTTATAGTGGAAAGACGTCTGGAGAGTGTAACCGTGGGGCTGCATCCAGGCAGGCCCATGTAGGTCTGTGTGCCTGTCTTACTCATCTACATCTGAAGAATGACTTCCCAAGGCTCTCTTATGGGAACATGGGTCTATCTGCAGGTCTTGATTGTTTATTTCTCATGATCTAACCTACTCTGACAGTATTGTCAACGTATAACTGATGCGTGAGTTATCTTCTAACCAGTAATTCTGGCTTATTATAATTTTTACAAGACATGCCAAAGATTCTTTTCAGGAAACTGGGAGAACTAGAAGGTAGACCCAGAAAGCACATCCCCCACTCTCATCTAGGTTGCATAAATACTAGTAAGAATGGCTCTATTGAAAACGAGATACTAAAGGAATATGTCAACAGGTTATAATCCAAGCATGACATCCATTTTAGAGAAATTTAAAACAATGAAAAATGTCTTCTAACAGCTGAGAACACAACTTGGAGAAGGACAGAGATGAAATGTACAATTTCTTTGTTAAAAAGGAGAAAAAAAAGCATTAAAGAGGTGTTGAAAATATACAGTTCCAGACTGAGAATTTATCCTCGGCATTATCAGAAGGATGAAAAGATAATTGAAAAGGGAATGATTTTTTCATTATGCAATTTAATTTTATTTGCCAAACTTGTGTATTACATAAAATTATCTGTAACCTCCAATATGTGAGGAAATACTACTCTAAGTCACAGTGTTCCATTCTAAACTTATCAGAAATTTTAGGAAAAATGCAAGAATGATGTGGAATAGAAGAATAAGAGGGGATAAATAGGAAACTTCAGAAATCAAAAGACCTTTCTGATTCAGGAGATTGTCAAACAGTGGTGCTGCAGAATGGGGCTTCCAATGGTTACAGTCCTTCCTGTGAAAATCTTGGTTTCAGTTCCTCAATGTCCAGTCCTCTTTCTCCAGGCCCTCTTGCCTCATCTGGGGCAATTTCTCCATTATCAACAATCTACAGCCTTCAGAGTCTTGAAAATGCTCCATTTAAACATCATTCCTTTGAGGGTCTTTTCTACGAAAAGTTGTCAAATATCTTTAACATCTAAAGTATATTAAGCCACAATTAGTTATAAATGTTATTATTCACAACTGAATGAGAGTATGTATGGTAACAGAACCAGTGCATTTTGAAGAAGGAATACTTTTATAGTGGAAAGACGTCTGGAGAGTGTAACCGTGGGGCTGCATCCAGGCAGGCCCATGTAGGTCTGTGTGCCTGTCTTACTCATCTACATCTGAAGAATGACTTCCCAAGGCTCTCTTATGGGAACATGGGTCTATCTGCAGGTCTTGATTGTTTATTTCTCATGATCTAACCTACTCTGACAGTATTGTCAACGTATAACTGATGCGTGAGTTATCTTCTAACCAGTAATTCTGGCTTATTATAATTTTTACAAGACATGCCAAAGATTCTTTTCAGGAAACTGGGAGAACTAGAAGGTAGACCCAGAAAGCACATCCCCCACTCTCATCTAGGTTGCATAAATACTAGTAAGAATGGCTCTATTGAAAACGAGATACTAAAGGAATATGTCAACAGGTTATAATCCAAGCATGACATCCATTTTAGAGAAATTTAAAACAATGAAAAATGTCTTCTAACAGCTGAGAACACAACTTTGGAGAAGGACAAGCAGATGAAATGTACAATTTAGGTGGACAAACTGAATGGCAAGCAGTCAGCATCAGGAAAGCATTTCTCAGCAGCGGATAAATCCGCAGTCCTTGGGCTGGAGTTTCAAATGGCCACTCCTAGGAGTAAA